>CM057456.1:920257500-921541666 GCA_016271365.2 Neoceratodus forsteri | reverse complement strand
TGTACTCTTTCCAAGTTTTGTACTGACCCAAGTTCAAGGGCCAAAGCAGTAGTGTTTTCTATTCGGATTGCATTTGACAATTTTACATAAAAGGCAAGTGCACTAATAACATTAACCAGAAACCTGTATAACAACTTCATTTCAAATATTATTGTACTGCAATTACAGAAACTACCATATACTATAAAGAACGAGTAATTTCTTTGTTCTTGAATAATAAAAACACTGTAAAAA
The DNA here is from genome assembly GCA_016271365.2 of Neoceratodus forsteri. Classification (NCBI taxonomy): domain Eukaryota; kingdom Metazoa; phylum Chordata; order Ceratodontiformes; family Ceratodontidae; genus Neoceratodus; species Neoceratodus forsteri. Next base: position 921,541,432 of record CM057456.1, on the reverse strand, counting down.
TATCCCTTACTTAAAATTCAACAAAAAGTGTTTGTCATATTTAGTTTATAAATATATCTATAAAAAGTGATGAGGGTTTAAAATATCTAACACTACATCAAAAGAGACACACAATATTCACATGTACCAGGCCTGAGCTAATGTCCATTGAACTTTTTACTTCAAGTGGTTCTTGTGCCACTCATGCTCACGCTCCGTGTTCACATTGGGGAGCAGCAGGGGCTTTTAAATTATGGCAGCCCCCCCAGGGAGAATCACTCCCTGTATTCTTTGCTTGATTGGATGTATTGTCCGTCCCAAATAAATTTGATGACAGGGGCATGTTATGCAGTAAACAACATAGTTACACTTCTAATATGGTCTTGGCACCAATGTGCTAGTTAGAAGCATAGAATTTAGTTAAAGGGTGATAATGATAGAACAGTCATGAAATGTGATCTAGTATTAAAAAAAAGAGAGATCCAACTGAAACTGCAGCATGCAGGTAAAATGGGAGTAAGTACCAGACCGCAGAATCCATTCTTACATCCCTTGCATCAGAGGCAGCAGCACTAATGATTCAGTGCACTAGAAATTCCTGTTCATCGAGCTGTTAGATTGAGCTCTAGCTCTTTGTAAGTTGCAATATCAACTTTCACCACAGGATGGCACCCTCTACTGTCTGATTACTGATTTAGCACTAATATGATGAGATTTACTATGCAAGGCAATAATCCAAATGTGGAGTGGATAAAGTACTAGACCAAAGGCCGAATACTTTACTTTCATGAAACAATTGGATTTTTGATGAACAGTGACTTGACTATCAAATTATTACTGTTATGATTCATGGTTAAAAAAAAAGTTTTCAATGTACTTTTCTACACCTCTCCCCAATTAGAATGCAAGATAGCATAATGATGTAATTTGTCTCATTTTATTTTCAATGAAATAACTGTTGTGATGTCACTACTTTCATGCTATCGAGAATAAAATGACTTCTGTGTGTTTGCTGAATGATAAACTGTTTATAACTCAGCCTTCTGACTAGTGGAGAGAAGCCACATGCAGTATAATTCTATTTATAACATGAATGGGTGAATAAAATGCTGTTTCTAATTGGTTGAGGCTAGCACACATCCAGTTACTTCAGCCTAATGCTCTGTAAAACCAAGTACTGGTGCCAGCCTACTCATGTAACAATCATATCAATGTGTAGCTTTGCAATCTTAAGTCTTTGAATGCCCACCAGTTTTATTCACTTTCCAGTAGAGATGTGGTGAAGTTTTAATTTGCTGGCAAAGTTGCCATGAAGTGGTGAAAATCCGCATTCATGGAACTCTGCAGTTTTCCCAGACCTCAGCAGCTTCAACTTCACCTGAACCACGAAGTGTGAAGTTTTCTAGGGTGAAATTCTGCACTTCATGGTAAAACCTCACATTTTGTGGATCAGTCCATGCTTCAAAATTGGGCGTGAAATTCACAGATTAATTCACAAAGTGAATTTTGCTGACTTTGCTCATCTCTACTTTCCAGTCACTGTTTAATTCCTCAGTTGTTTACTTTTTCTATCACTGAGCCAACTGTGCATTCTCATTGTTTTACCACTCACTCAGCAGCTCCAACATTAAACAAGCATTTGTCAACGCTGAATGTTGATTGCGTTGGTCTGTTGAGCTCGCTCAGTGGCCCTCTGTCACTGGCTCAGTCTGTTTGTCCCAGTGCTGCAGGCTGCTCTTTTGTAGCGGGTTGCTGCCTGCATTGGCACCTTGTTCTGCTGAGGTAGAAATACGCAGTTGTCCCGACAGAGCTCCATTGAGGTGGCTTACTCCACCTCTCTGACTCGCTCATTCTGTTTCTCCTGGCGCTGCATGCTGCCCTTTTGTACTGGGCTTCTGTTTCTGTTGGTGCCTTTTTCTGCCTACAAAGAAATGTGTAACAGTCCCGACAAAGCTCCGTTGAGCTCGTTCACTCCCCTTCTCTCACTCGCTCATTTTGTTCTGCCAGCGTTGCAGGCTGCCCTATTCTACTGGGCTCCTGCCTGCATTGCTGCCTTATTATGCCCACAAAGAAATTTGCAGGAGTTATAATACAGCTCTGTTGAGCTCACTCACTCACTCATTCTGGTTTTCCTCCCACTGCAGGCTGCCCTTTTGTACTGGGCCCCTGCATGCATTGCTGCCTTTTTCTGCCCACAAACAAATCTGCAGCAGTCCCAACAAAGCCCCGTTGAGCTCACTGACACCCCCTCCCTCACTCGCTCATTCTGTGTCTCCTGATGCTGCAGGCTGCCCTTTTGTACTGGGCTTCTGCCTGTATTGGTGGCTTTTTCTGGCCAGAAAGAAATCTGAAGCAGTCCCAACACAGCTCCACTGAGCTCACTCACTCCCCCTCTGTCACTCTCGCATTCCGTTTCTGCGAGCGCTGCAAGCTGGCCATTTATACTGGGCTCCTGCCTATGTTGCTGCATTTTCTGCCCACAAAGAAATCTGCAGCAGTCACTCTAGAGCTCCACTGAGCTCGTTTACTACCGCTCTGTCACTCGCTCATTCTGTTTCTCTTGGCACCGCAGACTGCGCTTTTGTATGGGGCTCCTGGCTGCGTTGGCACCTTTGTCTGTCCACAAAGAAATCTGCAGCTGTCCCAACAGAGCTCCGTTGAGGTCGCGCAGTCTCCCTCTCTTATTGCTCATTCTGTTTGTCCTGGCGCTGCAAACTGCCCTTTTGTACGGGGCTCCTGCCTGCATTGGCACCTTTTTCTGCCCACAAAGAAATCTCAGCAGTCCTGCTAGAGTTCCGTTGAGCTCACTAAGTCCCCTTGTCTCACTTTCTCATACTGTTTCTCCCACCGCTGCAGGCTGGTCTTTTGTACTGGGTCCCTGCCTGTATTGATGCCTTTTTCTGCCCACAAAGAAATCCGCAGCAGTCCTGACAGCGCCTCGGTGAGTTTACTCATTCCACCTCCCCCACTCGCTCTCTCATTCTGTTTCTCCCAGTGCTGCAGAAGACTTGGTTTGCTGGCCAAGGCACCTAGATTCACCTGAACTCTTTTCTTCTAAGACTGCTTGAAAGGCAGAGTAGAGAAACTTACCAGAGCAAGGGAAAAGGATTAAGACTTCTTTTGGCTAAGCAGATTTACTGTATGGTGTTGTTTTTATTTTTTACTCACAGGGATTGCTACTGTTTGTTGCTAACATTTCATTGTTTTATTTTTCTCTGATTCAAATTGTTGTTGCTGGTATACCTTCTTCTGCATCATTACAAGGTGTGCCTACAGGTGTGTGCTAACAGATTACTGCTGTAATCTTCTGATTCAAATTGTCTTTTGCAAGGTATATCTTCTGTTACTGCTTTATTTTTCTCTGTAGCAAAGTGTTTCTTACAGGGTATATCTTCTCTGAAATTATTACAGGTGGAGCTTACATTTTTGTGACTTTTTTATCATTGGGCTAAGCAAAATTACTGTTTGACACTGTTTTATTTTATTCTTGTTTTTTTTTTATTGAAAAGGTTTGTTGTCTCAGAGGTGTTTCAGTCTCCTTCTCACATTGAAGGAGCTAATTGCTTTCCTCCCACAGCTTTTCCAAAGGATTAGGTGTGTATGTGGGGGGTGGAGCTGGCAAACTGTCAGTAATTTCCAACAGAAAGAAGGGTTAAAGGTCAGGTTAGTTGATATCTTGGAGGTAGAAGACTTGGTTTGCTGGCCAAGGCACTTAGCTTCACCTGAGCTCTTTCCTCTAAGACGGCTTGAAAGGCAGAGCAGAGAAAACTTACCAGAGCAAGGGAAAAGGATTAAGACTCTTTTGGCTAAGCAGATTTACTGTGTGGTGTTGTTTTATTTTTACTCACAGGGATTGCTACTGTTTGTTGCTAACATTTCATTGTTTTATTTTTCTCTGTAGCAAAGTGTTTCTTACAGCTTATATCTTCTCTGAAATTATTACAGGTGGTGTTTTAAAGGTTTTACAGTTTTATCTAACATTAAGATAAGCTTTCAGGGTTACTGCATTTGTTGTTGACTGATTGTTTCTGCTCTTACCTCCTTGTTCTTTCGTCCGTGGTTCTTCTTTTTCGGCAGGGGAAAGGGCCCAGCCACCCACCCCATCCTCAACCACCCCACACTACACTCCTTTTATAGGGTACCTCAGTTGTGACATTTCTTGTGACAGAGCAGGAAGGGGCGGATCAGTGGGGCATCCACAAGGTGAGCTCATTTACAAGGGCATTAGTAATTTAACTTGTTATAACAAGTAAAACAAAAACAAAACACAATCAAACCATTACTTGCATTTTTTTTCCTTCTAATTACTCTGACTAGGTTATAAACCCAGCAACTTATCTGGAATGGATATCATTAACTGCAGGTACTGTGGAACAATTTTCAGAAGGACAGTCTTACAGGATTTAGGACACTATCCTACATGCAGGGCCATTGGAGATCTTAGGGCTCAGCTCCGGGCAGCATGGGCAGAGATTGCATGCCTCAAATTTCATATTCAAGAGGAAATACATTATAAGAACCACCTGCCATTTCCCCTGCATCCAACAGAAAAACCTCGACCGCAGAAGGCAGTTGGTCAAGGAGGTTGGCAGGTGGTTAGAAGGGGCAAATTGGGTGCCCCATCACTCTCTGCTCTCCAACATATTACCTCCAAAAACCATATAAACACGACAAACAGGTATCTGCCTCTATCTCTGAAATCAAACAAAGAGGCAGAAGACACTGCAGAGCAGGACACTGTGGCACAGGAGCTAGCACAACAAAACTCACCCAAATCAGAACCAAAACAAAAAAAGCAAAAAGGAAATCCAAAAAACTTCTGATCATAGGAGACTCCATGCTTCGGGGAGTTGATACCCATCTCCAGCCAGGGGTAATGGTCAGATATCTCCCAGGTACATCAGCATGGAGAGACACTGACCGCATTGCTAAAATGGTTCACAAAGCAGGAGAAAACATTGATGTCCTAGTACACATATCAATCAATCAATCAATCAATCAATCAATCAATTTTTATTTATAAAAGGCACTTTTCTCCAATCCAAAGCGCCTGCACAATATTGTAAAACAATATATAAACAGAATTTAAAACTATTAAGAATCATTAAAAGCTATTCTAAAAAGGTGGGTCTTCAAGGCTCCTTTAAAACTCAGGACAGTCAGACTATTTCGCACCTGACGAGGTAGAGAATTCCACTGGATCGGGGCCACAAAGCTAAATGATCTAGCCCCAGAAGATTTCAAACAGACCCTGGGAATCTCCAGCAATCTCTCGTCAGTGGATCGGAGGGGGCAGGAGGGACAGTAGGGGCAAAGAAGCTCTTTCAGGTAAATTGGTCCCTGGTCATGTAGAGCTTTATAGGTCAGAAGACCGACCTTGAAGGTGATTCACCAAAATACTGGCAGCCAGTGCAGTCCATGGAGCACAGGCATTATATGACTGGAACTAGAAGAACCAGTCAACAACCTGGCCGCTGCATTCTGCACTAGCTGCAGACGGCGAAGCTCAACCCCCGATAGCCCTAGGTACAGGGAGTTGCAATAGTCAAGGCGGGAGGTAACAAAGGCATGGATCAATGTTGGAAGATCTTCTGGAGGAACCAGGTGCTTCACCCTGGCAATATTCCTCAGATGGAAAAAGGAAGTTTTGACCACCGTTGACTCCTGAGCTTTAAGCGTCAAGCGGTCATCAATTATTACACCAAGATTCCGCACCTGATCTGAGGTTGTCAGTGGAGCGCCTGCAAGCCATAAGCCAGAGTGTGATCCAGCTGGTAAACCCGCCTCACAGTGACCTTTATCCACAACCGACACCTCAGTTTTCTCGGGATTTAATGATAGGGACTAATGATCTCGCTAGCCGGTCAGTTGTGGAGACCAAGGAACACCTGACCAGGCTGGGTGACAAACTATCATCCATTTCATCTGGCATCTCCTTCTCTGAGATCCTGCCAGTCTGGGAGAGGGGGGAAGATGGATGGAAGGTCAGAGAAGGGAAATAGGGGAGCTAAACACGTGGCTCAAGGGCTGGTGCCAGGAAAAGGACACAGATTTGTAGGGAACTGGCAACAGTTCTGGGAGCGAAAGTTCTTTAAATTTGATGGACTGCATCTGACTAAGGAGGGAGTCAGTGCATTGGGGCAGAAGTTTGACGTCTTTGCAGAATATTTAAACTAGCAAATGGGGAGAGGGGTGCAGCACCCCATACGTCGAATGGGAAGAACACCCTTCCCCCCTCAGCTAGTGGTCAAACAGGGATTCAGCATGTTTGCAGTTCATTTGCATCACCAGATAAGAAAAAAGGTTTGTCTCCCCATACGACGCACAGGGGTATTGCCAAACCTCACCCACCAACTAACACACTGAAATCTGGCCAATGGAAAATCATGTACACAAATGCTCACAGCCTGGGAAATAAGATCCCAGACCTGCAGGCAATAATGTCAGAGGCTAAACTGGACATAGTAGCAATTAGTGAGACATGGTTTACCAGTAACCACACTTGGGAGACTTCAGTACCTGGCTATGTATTGTTCAGAAGAGACCGAGGTGCAAAAAGGGGGAGCAGTGGCCCTGTATGTCAATGAAAATATCAAAGCTACAGAAATTCAGAATACACATAAGGAGCCAGAAGAACTGTGGGTCACCCTGGAAACAGGAAATGGGACAGCCATAAGAACTGGGGTTGTCTACAGGCCCCCAGACCAGGGGGAGGACACAGACACATTACTGTTAGAAGATATACAAAACAAGACAGCTAAAGGGGAGGTTCTGATAATGGGAGACTTCAACATGCCAGATATAGATTGGTCAATACCAACAGGAACATCTGACAGAACTAGACACATAGTGGATTCCCTGCAGGGGGAGGGCCTCAAACAACTGGTACAACAACCCACATGAGACAGGGCTATCCTAGATCTAATACTGACTAACAGGGAAGGGATCTCAGATCTCCAGGTAGAAGGTCACCTGGGGGCCAGTGACCATCACATGGTATGGTTCAATTTGGCTACTACATCTAAATCATCCCATTTCAAGGCAAAAATATGGGACTTCAGAGGAGCTGACTTTGATAAGATGGCCAACAGAGTTAAGCTAGCCCTGGCAAAAAGAAACACAGGTGAGGGGGTACAGGCAACGTGGGTAAGCATTAAGGATGCAATACTTGAAGCAACATTCCATTGTGTTAGACAGAAAAGGAAGTGCAAAAGAAGAAGGAAACCACTTTGGTTCTCAAATACAGTAGCAGAAAAGGTCAGAGCCAAAAGGCTGACCTTCAGGAAATATAAGGGAACACAGCGGGATGAAGATAGGGAGGCATACCAAACTGCCCTAAGGGAAGCAGGGAAGGCAGTAAGGCAGGCAAAGTCCCAAACTGAGAAACACTAGCACGAACAGTAAAAGAAGGTGACAAGACTTTCTATAGATACATTAGTGAAAGGAGAAAGTCCAGAGGGGTATTGCTAAGCTTAATGGAGAAAAGGGAGCATGTGAGGAGGAGGACCATATAAAAGCATCTATCCTAAATAGATACTTTTGCTCAGTATTTACTGAAGACAAGGTAGGGCAGGGCCCACAGCTCAGCACCATGGACACAGAGGGGAAGGGAGGTAAGCACTACTCCCTCCACAAAATAAAGGGTCTTACAAGAGCTTGCTAAGCTCAGGGTGGATAAGGCAATGGGACCTGATGGCATACATCCCAGGGTACTTAAGGAGCTAAAGGTGGAACTAGCAGAGCCATTAGCAGAACTGTTTAGTGAGTCTCTGAGCACAGGAGAGGTCCCAGAAGACTGGAGAAGGGCTCATGTAATCCCACTCCACAAGAGTGGTAGCAGGGAGGAGGCAGGGAACTACAGACCAGTCAGTCTTACCTCAGTAGTGGGCAAGATTATGGAGGCACTCCTTAAGGAAAGGATAGTGCAACACCTGGAATCAAAGAGGGGCACTGGACCCAAGACAGCATGGGTTTACAAAAGGAAGGTCCTGTCAAACTAATCTCATAGATTTCTTTGACTGGGTAACCAGAGTGGTGGACCAAGGGGGAGCAGTTGATGTCGCCTACCTTGACTTCAGCAAAGCTTCTGACACTGCTCCACATAAAAGATTGATAAATAAGCTGGGTAGGCTCGGGGTGGGTCAGAAGTTGGTCAACTGGATGGCAAACTGGTTGACAGGCAGAAAACAGAGAGTGGTGGTAAATGGTATACAGTTAGAAGAGATGCAAGTCACAAGTGGGGTACCTCAGGGATCAGTCCTGGGGCCAGTCCTCTTCAATATCTTCATTAGTGACCTTGCAGATGGACTAGAGGGTAAGGCTTGTCTGTTTGCAGATGACACCAAGATCTGCAACAGAGTAGATGATCCAGATGGGGTGGGCAGAATGAAAAGAGATCTGGATAAACTAGCAAAATGGTCAGAAGAGTGGCAACTAGGATTTAATGCAAAGAAGTGCAAGATCATGCACTAAGGGAAGAGAAACCCTGAAGCCACCTATAGGCTGGGAGGAGAGTTGCTAGCAGTCACAAAGGAAGAAAGAGACTTGGGCATCATCATCACCGATGACCTGAAATCATCCAAGCAGACCTCTAAAGCAGTAGGTAAGGCTAGGGGGGTGTTAGGGTGTATTAGTAGGGGTATCACAAGTCGTAAGAGAGAGGTAATAATCCCTCTTTACAAGACACTGGTTAGGCTCCATCTGGAGTACTGCATGCAGTATTGGAGGCCACACCTTCACAAGGACATTAACCAAATTGAGGCAGTCCAGAGAAGGGCAACCAAAATGGTGCAGGGACTGCATCAGAAGACATATGAGGACAGATTAACAGAGCTCAATATGTATACCCTTGAGCAAAGGAGGGAGAGAGGTGATATGATCGAGGCATTCAAACACCTTAAGGGCATTAACAAGGTGAAAGAGTCTAACATGTTTAAATATAAGAAAAATAGCAGGACAAGAGGACACAGCATGAGATTAGAGGAGGGCCGATTAAGGGGGAATGTGAGGAAATTCTTTTTCACAGAAAGGGTGGTGGATGCATGGAATGGCCTACCTCAAGAAGTGGTGGCTATGAATACAGTGCAGGGCTTCAAACAGACATGGGATAGGCATAAGGGAGCAATACAAATGAGTATGAATAGATAGGCCACTGACAGAGCAAAGGCTGATGGCACATTTATAAGGTAGAAAAAGAAATGGGCAGACTGGATGGGTCTTGTGGTCCTTATCTGCCGTCAACTTCTATGTTTCTATGCAGGCTGCCCTTTTGCACTGGGATCTTGTGTTGAGGCCTTTGCCTGTCCACAAACAAATCTGCAGCAGTACTGACAGAGCTCAGTTGAGTTTGGTCACTCTGCCCTCTCACTTGGTCGATCTTAATCTGTCCCAAATATTGATTTCCCAGAGTGACCGTGCTATTGTCCGGCAGGAGTGCAAAAACATATTTTAGCCAGGATGTGAAAAATGACTGCTGTAGTGTTCATAAGGAGTTGTGGAAAAATGCCACTGTTGAAAATGTGGCGTGACAGTATTACAAATTTGCAAAGTTACAAGGGTGCATGGAAACAGTTCAACGCATGCTTGTAACACAGTCATGTTATGGAGTTTCGTCACCATACTTTCAACATAGGGATTTTAGGATCTCTGCTCGTGAACAGTGCCACTGTCAATTTCTTAATCTGTCCCGAACACTGACTTCCCACAGTAACCACATTATTCTGCGCCAGAACTGTGAAAACACATTTTGGTCAGGATGTGAAAAATGACAGCTGTACTGCTTATAAGGAGGTGTGAAAAAATGGCACTGTTGAAAATCTGGTGTGACAATATTACAAATCGCGAGGATTACAAAGTGCGTGGAAAGTGCGTAGCGCTTTGCCATAACACAGTCCAGTGATGAACTATCATCACCAAATTTTCAACATATTCATTTTAGGACCTCTGCTCATGAACAGTATCATTATCATTTTCTTAATCTGTCCAAGACAGTGATTTCCCACAGTGGCCGCTCTATTCTGCGCCAGAAGTGCGAAAACACATTTCAGCCAAGATGGGAAAAATGACAGCTGCACTGTTTATAAGTAGGTGTTGGAAAATGGCAATGTTGAAAATCTGGAGTGAAAATATTATAAATTCACGAAGTTTTGAGCATGCGCGCCAACTGCACAAAGCATGCTCGTAACACAGTCATTTTATGGAGTATCGTTGCCAGTTTCAACATAGGCATTTTAGGACCTCTACTCATGAACAATGTCACTGTCATTTTCTTAATTTGTCCTGGACACTGATTTCCCTCAGCGACTGTGTCATTCTGCGCCGGAACTGCGAGAACACATTTCGGCCAGGATGTGAACAAAGACAGCTATATTGCTCACAAGGAGGTGTGACAAAATGCCAGCATTGAAAATCTGGCATGAAAATATTGTAAATTCACGAAGTTATGAGTGTACATAGCAACTGCGCAATGCATGCTCGTAAAACAGTCATTTTTTGGATTTTTTCCACCAAATTTGCAACATAGGCTTTTTGAGAGCCCACCTCATGAACACTGGCACTGTCATTTCGTTAATCTGCCCCAAAGGGTGATTCCACACAGTGACCGTGAAACCACCTTTTGGGGCCGATTAACGCCATGACAGTTCAAGAATTCATGAGGAGGGGTCCCAAAAACCCCATGTTGAAAATTTGGTGGAAAAATTCCCAAAAATGCCCGAGATATGCACTAAAGTTGGAAAAACCCTATGTATTACATTATACAGCTTACCGGCATTTCCTCAGTTCGTGGTCGGCTTTGAAGAGTGCAGAAGTGTTCCCGGTCCAGTGAAGATCGTTGTGCCGAGCTCCGGAGGTAAATATGGGGTGAGGGGGGTGTGTGGAGAGGCAGGGTGTGCACTGGGTGGGTGCGGGTTGTGGGAGGGGGCAGGGAGACTACGAGGGACCGTTTCCTTTTTTTCAGGTAATAAAAAAGGAAAAAACATCACGGGACCGTTTTTAGCTTTACAGGGGCATGTGGCATGCTGGGGTGGGCTACCAGCATGCCACCAAGGACTCTTGCTTTGGGGTACCGTAGCCGATGGGGATTGGTCCCCATCGGCAAACAACAAAGGGGGCATATGGCACGCTGGGGTGGGCTCCCAGCATGCCACCAGACTCATTTTTTTTGGGGGGGCAGCTGTAGCCAACAGGGGATTGGGCACCCCCATTGGCAAACAACAAAAGGGGGGGATTCCTTTCTGTTGACAGGGATTGGGCACCTTGTCGGCAGACAATAAAACTGGGGGGTACATTATGCTGACGAAGTGGCCCCCTGTCGGCAAATAAACATAGAATATTGTTTAGAATATGGCGCAAGCAGCCGCCATGTTCACAACAATATCAGGGTCCACATCCCGCCTGCAATGACGGGTTGTTCCCTCGTTGCAGCCGATGGCTGACGCTGCAATGACAAGGCAGCCCCTGATTGCAGCGGCTGATTTTTTAGAAAGTTGTGGCATGCTGGCTGAACTAGTGTCAGCAGCAGCATGCCATGGCATTGAGGGATGGGGGACAAGCCTTTGCAAGCTGTGGGGGCATTGGGCACAACAGTGTCATGCCTCCACAACCTGCTTCTGGAGAAACCTGCCGCAACATGTTTTTTGCCCATGCGCACAATCAACATAAAAATAATGCTTAGAAAACATAATTTTTTAGGAAGTTAAAATTTTTTCCTACTCAGTTTTTTCAACCACACACATGTGCCTCTCATCCATGCTTACACACACACACATACACACACACACACACACACTCTCTCTCTCTCTCTCTTACTCAAAGGACTTATTAACAGTTGCCCCATATAAAAAAACTGAATATGTAAAAAGAAGCTACTTTTATGTACTACTACAGAGCTCAGGGTGTAGGGAAAACAACAGGATGAAACCAGTCTACCTATTAGCAATAGAATTATGCTACCAAGTAACAATCATGTGCCACCTTATCACTCTAACTAAACGTCATCCACTGCATACCATCAAAACAGCAACTCCCGAATGGCATAGTCAAAACAGTGCCAGATTACAAAATGTGTGAACTTACTATACCCCTCTCCTCAAGGTCCGCCCCGGAGTTGGAATATTTAGTAGAGAGGGTGTGGGGAGAACAGCCCTCCCCAATCAGAGAGTTTGCCAATTTTGGCATTCACCATAATCTGGCATTGTTTTGACTCTGCGCCATTCAGGAGATGCTGTCATGCAGTGGAACCGTTATCCACAGTTCACCAACTGCTGACAGTCTAGTCATAGACCACCAGTGGAAGGATAATTGTGTATATTTTTTCTATATTATAAACATTTTTTTTGTTTTCTTTCAATTTGTATTACCTTTTCACACTAAAACCCATTTCATAAGTGCGGTATGGCATTCCATGGTGGGCTGATAAATTCACTTCCCAGTGCTGTAAGACCCCTGTCTGCAGTGCTGGGCCAAACTATGCCCCTGGGCATGCATCTGTCTCAGCCTAAAGCCCAACCTGTCATGTCTCATTGCTTGCATACACTACTCCCACCCCATTACCTAGTCCTGATATGCTTATTCTCCTCCCCTTCCTACTGCTGGGATTCTGAATTGCTCTTGTCAGTTTTTCCCTCCTAGACATCTACCAAAATCTCCCATCCTTATCCATAGAACAGAAACCTTGCCTAAATCTAAACTCTTTCTCATCTGCAGCAGCCCACTACCCTCCTCTCGGCTCAACTAAATGAAGCCCTGTGAATGTCACTCCCCTCCCACTCCATTTTCATTACTGGTACCTACTTCTGTCCTGGAATTAAATCTGAATCATTTCTTGAACACTTCATCACATCCATCAACCTTGCCTCATCTGTGGGGCTCTTTGTATCAGAAGACCTAAATACAAATACCGACAAGTAAGAGGCAGGTAGGTGGAGTGAGTGCTGCATGGATAGAGGTGAGGCTATAGGTGAACATTTTGAAATCCCCATTCATTCAGTTGGATTTCACGTGGTATATAGGGGATATGACATGGCCTGACTGAAGATATCATATTTATACTATATGCAATAGCATGTTTTCACTGAAATAAAAACACTATCACTCACACAGAACTCTAAGTAGCAAAATAAATGTTTTTTCTTTACAAAAGTGTATGTTGTTAAATTTATCTAGATACTAGAGTACATCATATATTGATCTTAATTCAACTATCTGTGACTCGTACTCCTTACAGTCATGTGCTCCTGTCTGCACAAGAAATCAGTACTTTACTTTCACCACAAGATGATAATGTTTATTGTAGTAACTGCATTTGTGATGTACGTTTATGTGATATGGAATTTATCTATATTTCTGGTCAGTCACCTCTTTTTTTTAATAAAGGTTTTTATGCTCCTAGTCTGGACCAGGCAGTTTGTCCAGCCCTGTCGCTGGTGCCATTGGCTGGCCTGCTACCCCTCTCCACTCCTTTTCTCCAGATGTCCTTCAGAGTGCCAGGGTGTATGCTCATGTGCTGATCCTGGTTTCACATTTCAAACTGTGATTTCAAACAGAAATAGCTCTCATTTTTGAAAAAGATAAATATTACCGAAACAAACTGAGTTACTGAAATACAACAGTATATTTAGTTGGCATGACTCAAAAATCACCAGACTCATTCATGCATGCATGAGTTCAGCAAGATCAGTGCCACAGCACTGTTGGGAATGCACGGGAAGGAATTAACTGCACCACATAACTTTGGACCCTTTATACTATTCAGAAAGTATGCATGTAATGAAAACTACATCTATCAGTGAGCCTAGCATGGTGGCAGATACAATACGTAGATACATAGATACATAGACAGTGTCAGCAGATAAGGGTCTATGGCCCACCTAGTCTGCCCATTTGAGTTTGTAACTTCAATTTATGTTTTCCTAGAACTCTGTTGCCCCTTTCCCCTGACTTCCAGAATTCCTTTGTGTCTATCCCATGCATTCTTAAATCCCATGAGTGTTTCAGCCCCCACCACTTCCTCTGGCAGGGTGTTCCACTTGTCCACCACTAGTTCTGTGAAGAACTTCTTCCTCACATTTCCTCTGAATCATCCTCCCTCCAACTTCATCCCATGCCCTATAGTCCTGGAACATCTTTTTCGCTTAAAAATAGTGTATTCTTGCACCCTGTTCCTCCCTGTAAGATACTTGTATGTCTCTACCATGTCCCCTCTCTCCCTCCTCTCCTCCAGGGAGTACATATTCAATTCCTTCAACCTGTCCTCATAGGACTTGTGATGCAATCCATGTACCATCTTTGTTGCCCTCCTCTGAACCTTTTCTACCCTGTCTATGTCCTTATGTAGGTAAGGTCTCCAGAACTGTACACTGTACTCCAGGTGGGGCCTTACTAATGTCTTGTATAGTGGAATTATGACCTCCCTTAAAAAGGGAATCTGGGCATGAATTGGACACATTCAGAAATGGCCACTTAAATTGCTAGTTCTGCTCTGACTCGGGTTAAATGGGATTAGATATGTAATATATCTTTTGGGTATTCACCAAAAGGCACTGGGGTGATCAGCTACTGACACTCAAGAAAATGTGCTGAAAGAAACACTGCTCATGAGACAAAGCAGTCTGGGGCATACCCTGACATGAAGGGGATCAACCCAAGCTAGGTACTTTCCTAATTACCGCATGGCAAGAAAAATAAATGGAGCACTGGAATGCGGGAGCACTGTAGTCAGCAGGAGAGTGAACACAGTTAAACATTGCAGAAGAACTGTAATCACTGGCACTTACCAACAGCAAGACAAAGGGCAACCTATAAGCTGACAAATCAAATCAATAAGAAAAGGCAACTTTACCTGTGTGGTCCTCTGGGAAGATGAAGCCAGCAGACAATAGCCTGGGCATGGCGGCCGCAGCGGCAGACACTCGACTGAATGATCAACTTGGATATATATAACCAGAATGCTGGAGGCATTAGTCATGGACATGGCAGATGTTAAGGGAGCTTTAGCGAGCACCACGGAGGATGTCAGGGTCCTCCAACACAAGGTAAATGTAGTGGAACAGAGGGCTGACATGCCAGAGACCCACCAGCATAAGATCCTGGCAAAAATGGAGGAGCATAAGGCCCATCTGCAGAAGCTGTGGGAATGGGCGCAAGATCAGTAAAATCAGGGACACTGAGTATCCTGGGCATCCCTGAGGGCCTGGAGGGGAGAAACATGGAGGAGTTCTTAAATGACTTTCTGCCCAGGCTGCTGGGCAACTGATGGAGGAGCCCTATGGAAATAGAAAGGGCACATAGAGCCCACGGACAAGTGGCAGCACCAGGTAACTCGCCAAGGCCCAACTTTGCATATTTTTTACGTTATTCAACTAAAGAATGAGTCCTACGAGCTGCCAGAGACTTGGGTGAGTTATCCTTCAGGGATGTCAGAAATTCTATTTTTTGTGACTTTTCACATGAGGTGGCCATGAGGCATAAGCCCTTTGTACAATTAAAGAAAGATCTGAGGGCAGCTGACTTTAAATATGGTTTTTGGGGTCTGAATGGTCTCTGAGTGGCTAAGGAGGGTAAAGAGATGGTGGGTTACACCCTGCAGGACATTGTCCATTAGATTGCAAAATGCTGGCCAAATACTTGACTGGGGACTACAAGCCCCTGAAAGCTCTGGTCCCCACAAGATGGAAGGGAGGTATAGTGGAACCAAGTTGTGAGAAATCAGAGCTCAGGGGACAGTAAACGAAGAGAGACTGAAAGAGCTCAAATGGTAGCACCTATGGCAGCACCTAAAATGGTGGGCACCAACTTCCTGAAACCCTGAACTGGGTACAAATCCCTACATGTGCACCGGATGATTGCAAAGACATCCAGTGGCCTCAGCCTCAATGATCCAGGCCACAGTCCTGGAGTAGGACAGGGAGAGAAAGAAGTTCAGCTAACCCTAAAGCATCTCCTCCAGGCACGTACCTACGAGATGATTCCAACAGTGAGGAGGAAATCAGTGTCAGCCGTGCTATAGGACCTGAAGAGCGACAGCAAGGGGCCACTAAGATAGACTAGGTGGATGCAGCAGATTTTCTGGAGGAATAAATGGATAGCTCAGACTCACCACAGGAGCTACTAAGATGGGGACCCACTCTTTCACAGAAGTAACAGCATCGGGACAAGGCTAAAGCCAAGATGAACTTTGTAGGATGACATAACTTGCTAAGAGGGAGCCATGGACGTGACAGCAATCAGAGCAATGCCATGTATCATTGGTTGGCATTACAGTGTGTCATTTAAGTGCATGTGGTTTAGGTTAGCTTAAAGGGGGGGAATCTAATGTTATGATTAATTGGTTGACTGAGTTACAGTAATTTAAATCTGGTTTAATAGACAGTTAATGTGTGTTGCTGTGGTTAATAGTTAGCTCAGGGTGGAAGGTTATGGGTTGGGGGAAAGAAGCCTGGGGGGTTAGGGAGGATGAGACAGATAGAAAACTGGGAGGTCACATCAGGGAGAGGAGCCTCAGGATGGCATGAGGAGGGGGATGTCTTCATCATGAGGAAGGACCGGGGGAACATACTAGTGTAGCTGTACTCCACCCCTCAACCGGGACTTCTGCATACAGACCAAGTTCAGACAGGGGGAATGCAATAATTGGTGTATTGGGTCATGAGAGGGTTTCCCAAGGGATACACAGCCAAATGAGACAGGCACAAGTGGACTAGTCTACCCCCCCCCCACACCGAAGGCACACTAAGGCTGGAATGGAGAAGATAGCATGACTTGCTTGAGTGATATTGGGAAAAGGGGGGGATGCAACAACAAAAAATAAAAAGGGGTACACGAGGCTATGGGAACCCAGAGGCAGAAACAAACAGGGGGAGGAATTAGGAGGGGAAAGCTGATCGAGAATGCGAAAGATGAAAAGGGGGACCAAGGGAGAGGGGAGCGGATACCCCAGAAGGCATATGTACATGGGTACAAGACAATATTAGGGGGCATAGAAAGGACTTATCAGGGTGGAAAAGCAATCCCCCCAAAGAAAACTGCAAAAGGCAAGAAGTTCCACAGGCCTAGACCATGAGCCTGCAGAGGGCAGCTCCAATCAACACCTCCCCAAGCAGTATATTATGCCCCCCCCCCCCAGACATTGGAAATTGGGTAACAGCTTTTCTGGGAGGACCCCTAGGCACTGAAGGGACCCCTGGGGTACCAGGCACTAGGTAATGATGAGTATATATGCTACAGAGAGTAAATGTTCGACAACAGGATCACCAAGTAGGAGCAGTAAAGGCTCTAGTTTCTCCACACTACTCATTGGTATCTAGGTGACAGGGCTGGGGTACAGGACACATGCCTTCCCCTTTCGTACACACCTATGGTACTTTAGTGGATACACAAGTTAACTTATCTAACAGTGGGATAGACTAGTGCTACTTTTATAGCACAGATCATAGACATCCTTGAGGGTATCTAGACTGAAAGGGGTACATAAGGGTATCTGTAGAAAAAGAAGGAGGGGAGGGTAAATCACTGTATAAATAGACAAAGGCAGGCAAGGCAGAGCCACATTGTACCTGTTTTCTACTAAGGCTTGCAGGATCAAATTATGTGGGCTGCTGCTGTTGGGCTGTGTTCTCATATTTTAAAGATTACCACTGCATAGGAATCTATGGGCCTCAATTCAGATCACCTGGACTGTAGAAGTACTAGTAGTAAAATCTTTATTTTTTCATCAGAAAAGGATGACATACACCATTGGGATGAATCCCATTTACAAGGTGTTCCTGGATATCAACTCTATAAAATGTTTCAGTTCCATGACATACAAACACTACAAATACAGTAAAAACATCAGGACCACATAATCATGGGACAGAAATTATAAAACATTTCATGTGTACATAAATAAGTTCAGGACTCAGTCATAGCAACAAAATCTAGTTGGTCAATTCTTGCCTCAAGAATGCATTAAATTGATTTCTGTTTTCATATAAATTTCTAGTTTGTAAAGTTAATTCATTCCAATATTTTATTGATGATTATAGAAATGACATCTCTCCATATTTTGTCCGTGGGGTCCTAATATATAGATACCTCATTTATTCCTTTGCCCTAAGGTTATCTGTGTAGTTTAACCTTTGTATTCATTTAGATAAGTAGACAGGGTTTCCTGTCGCCATAATATTTCATAATTGATTTACTGAGGATCTTTTTATTTTATTGCTAATTGTGATCCAGTTTACCTCAATCAATATATCACAATGACAAGATCTTCGATCCACTGACAATATGAATTGAGCCAGTGTGTCATATAACACTTCCACAATTTTAATTTGTGTATTTGTAGCATGACCATAGATATGTTTCCATAATCAATTACTGGAATTAACATTTGGTTTACTATTGTCTGTTTCATAATGCAGTGCATGCAATGTTTGTTCCCTCTTAATGCACCTAGTCAGGAGCTAACTGTTTTAACTAGTACATCAATGTGGTAATTACATTTTAAGTTACTGTCTATCCAGAGGCCAAAATATTTATATTCGGTGATCTGTTGTAAAGGTTCTCAGGCTGTGGTTTTTACAACCAGTGCTGGGAAGGAATTTCACTCTTATGCTGCTCAGAGAACAGCATTACTTTTGATTTTTATCATCCAGGACTAGGTTTGATATCTGAAACTACTCCTGAATGGCCAAAAAATCATTTGTATATTTGTATTGATTTCTTTTAAGTCTTTTCCCATGGCGAGAAGTACTGTGTCATCTGCACATAGCCTGACTATGGATTTCCCCGCAACAGTGGGCACTTGATTAGTGTAAATTAGGAACAACAAGGGCCCAGTATTAATCCATGAGGTACACCTTGTTTAACCTCAAGCTGATTTGAAGGTGTTGAGGACTGGAAAGTGCTTCACTTCCAGAGGGAAGCAGGACTACTTCCAGACCTGAGGACAGGGAAGAGCAGCTACAGAGGTAAGTGGTATGTGGGATGTAGTGCAGTAACATGGCTTCCATGGACAGGAAGAAGGCACTGTGGTGTGTCTCCTGGAATGTCAAGGGGTTGAATCACCCAGTTAAAAGAACAAAAGTACTACAACATCCCAAAGTCATGAAAACTGATGTGGCTTTGCTTCAGGAGATGCACCTCACAGCCAAGATGGTCCTATGGCTTAAGAAGACATAGGTGGGGAAAGTGCTGCACAGCTCCGCTACATCCAAATCAGAGGGGGTGGCAATCCAAGTGCATAAGACAAGCCAGTGGGTAGAAGAATGGCCAAAATGGGTAAGCAGGGGTTCTGGCTGGTAGTCCATTTTGCCTTTCCAAGGGGAAAAGTAGTCTTGGCCCACATGAACGGTCCTAATCAGGATGATCCTGATTTTTTCCAATGGGTAAGCCAGGCGATAGCGGAAGCCAGAGGAGGTAAACAAGAGATACCAGTTTGGCATGGGGAGATTTTAATCTAGTCCAGGGCATACAGTATTCCTGGACAAATTGCAGCCAACCCAGGACTCCCACATGAAGTCCAGGGAGGCTCTGAGACCCTCCTAGAGGAGTAATGGGCCATGAGGGCCCATGGCAGGGAGACAACCCCACTGGGAGGGATTACACTTACTACTCTGCAGTCCACGGGATGCACAGCAGAATAGATTACTGGCTGACCAACAAAGAGGCATCCCAGGGCACATAAGAAGTGGTAAAAGACCTTTGGTCATCTCTGTTTATGGGCCTGTAAGCCTGCTTTTCATTCTGCCAGAGACACAACCAACTTCCACTAGATGGAGATGCAGCTCCCTCCTGCTACAGTACTCTGACTTTGGCAAGTGGCTTAAAATCCAAGCGAAAACTTATTTCGAAATCAATGTGAACGGGGAAGTAGGGGCCAGCATGGTGTGGAAGGCCTTCAAGGCTTATCTGAGAGGCTGCATAATCTCCTACATGGCCACTCAGAATAGGAAAAGAAGGGAGAAACTGTAACAGCTGCAGAAGAAATTGGCAGAGTTGGAGGCCCAATTCAGAACAACCCCCTCACCCCCCAGTGAAATGATGGCCCAAATCACTGGGTTAAAATATAAAATAAACATCACTGTGCAGCAGAAGGCAGAGTGGCAGCTCCTCACATCCAAATATAGATTCTGGGAGGCCAGGGATAAAGGGGGGAAACTGATGCCTTACCAGCTAAGAAAACAAAAAGCCAACTCCCAGATACATACCCTAAGGGCCCACAATGGGGAGACGGTCACCAAACAACGGGATATAAATGGAATAATGCAGCAGTATTATCAGGCTTTGTACTCCTCCACCAAACCCTCTATGAATGGGGAACCAGAGACTGGGACGGTGACTTTCTTGAAATCCCTTCAGCTTTCTCAGCTGTCTTAGGTACAGATCAAAAACCTAGGCAGGCCCATTTCTGAGCAAGAGGTATGCTTGGCTCTAGACAGATTGGCAAAGGGGAAAGCCCCTGGCTCTGATGGTTTGTCAGTGGCTCTATATCAGCTGATGGCAGCGGAAATCACAATAAAATTGTGGGAAGCACTGAAAGGTGCAGAGGCCAAGCAAATTCTACCCCCACCACCACCATCACCATTACAGAGGCCAGTATAACACTGCTGCCTAAGAAACTGGCAGATCCACTGGACTGTGCAAATTTCTGGCCCATTTCCCTCGTCTTGGTGGATACAAAAGTTCTGGCCAAAATTTTGGCAACAAGGCTAGAGGTGGTCCTGCCATCCATAATACACCCTTCGCAAACTGGCTTCAGCAAAGGCAAGACGGGAGCGGACAACATTCATGCGGTCTTGAACCTCAATTGGTGGGCATTGCAATCCCCTACACCCATGGTAGCACAGGCGGTTGATTTCTGCAAGGCCTTTGACTCAGTGGAATGGGGATACCTGTGCACCATGCTGAGTGTGTATGGTTTTGGCAAATATTTCAGGAATTGGATCATGACACTATACAACACACTGACAGCCACTGTGCTCACTAACAGAAATATATCCCAATAATTCCTGCTGCAAAAAGGGACAAGGCAGGAATGCCCGCTGTCCCCCTTGCTTTTCCCAATAGCCATTGATCCACTGATTAGGAAGCTGATCCACACCAAGGAAGTCAAGAGAATAGAGGAGAGGGGAAAACAGTATCTGATAAACTGATATGCGGATAACATTTTCTTGACGACAGAAAATCCTGAGGTAACACTGCCCTGCATACTTCAGATACTACAGGAGTATGTAGAGATCTTGGGACTAGGGGTGAACAAGAAAAAGATCACCTTGTCGTCACTTAACCTCCCCTGCACTGGAATGGACCAACAGGACCTACAGGTTGCATGGGCTTCTGGGGACTTCACGTACCTAGGAGTAAGAATATCAGCCAGTTGGAGACAGCTCATAGATGATAATTATGGCCTGGTCCTAGGTACCATAGAGGCTGACTGGAGGAGATGGCAAAATATGCGACTCTCCATCAAGGGCAAGATAGAAGCACTGTGGATGTTTACACTGCCAAAGGTGTCATATATCTTCTGCAACCTACCAGTGGAAATACCCCCCAGGATATATAAAGCCCTGGACAAGTTGGTTTTGAACCTGCTGTGGGAAGGTAAATCCCCCAGATTTAGCAGAAAGAAGTTGAAGGCTCACTGGACAAAGACAGGGTTGGGACTCTCCTGGTTCTGTGGCTATCTTATGGTGTATAGAATGACACAAGCCACAAGGTACAGTAGTTCCTGCTAGACACGGGCTCAGGTCCTGCATGGGTACAGTTGGAGAAGGACCTAGTGTCCAGTCAGTGACTGGGGTCTCTACTGGAGAGGAAAAAGTACTTACAGGCCACAGCATCACCAGTGATATGGGAAATGTGCAGAGCATGGCAGAAGGGGATGGCAATGACTAAGACTCCTCAGAAGGGCTGGGGACCACCACTGAGATACATATACCTCTGGGGACAGCCAGACATACAGACAGATGGCCACAGTGTCCGCTGGGGGGAATGCATAGTGAAAGGGATACATATCTTTGCTAACCTCTGGGAAGAGAACTCAGATAGGTTGCTGACTTTCCAACAACTCCAAGAAAAATACCAGCTCCCCAGGCAAGATTTTTGAAAGTATCAGCAGGACAGAAAAGCAATCAGAGCTTACAAAGACAGGAAGGTTTCAGGGTACAGATGGGAATGGCTGACACTACTACACAAAACAGGGGCACAGAAAGGGTTGGCAGGAAAGATATATAGAGCGCTCAGGGAAACCCAGCCCAACCCTACAGACAAATGTAGATCACTATGGGGTCAGGATCTACAAACCAACATCTCACAGAAAGAATGGAACAAGTGAGTGAAAAATGCTCACTTGATGTACTCTGATGCAAGAAGCCAAGTATTTCAGTTAAAACTGTTACTATGATGGTACCGCACCCCAACAGCAATGCACCGCATGGGGGTACTCCCTCACTCGAAATGCTGGAGATGCGTGGCAGCAGAAGATAACCTATTGCATGTCCTCTGGGAATGCACAAAGCTAAATGCTTTCTGGACAGGGGTGATAGAGGACTGTTCCAAAGTTCTCCAGGGTTCTATGTCATAACAGTGACCGCCAAAAGTCGATTGCTATTACGGCAAAGTCACAGAGCCGAAAATCAATTTTGGCACTGTGACTCCCTCAGCTCAGCTCAGCAAAACGGCACCGGGGACTTACATTTTTAACCACATCCCCCTACTTATGGATTCTCAACTCCAGGGGGGTGCATGTCGGAGGGGGTGTAAAATGTAAAATAAAAAATTCTGGCCGGGTGCAACAAAAATGTACCTGCGCCCATACCTGTCCCCAGCACCCTGTCCACCCAAGCCATGAACCCACCCACCACACCACAGGGCCTGCTCCACAACCCACCACGGCACCACCCCTCAAAACCCCTCCCACCCCTCTCTGAGCATGCTAACTCCAACCCCCTGTGCATGCATATGTGTAGCAACATCCTGTCACTACATGCACAAAACCACCCCATCTGGTCACCCTACCTTGTCAGTAGCCCCTATGACATGCGCCACGATTGAGTCACCGTTTTGCAGTTTGCTTAGTCTCAGTCATGCATGTCACGGGCTACCTTCTGCAGGAGCCTATCCCTAAGGCACTGACCCTCATAATCCTAGGGGATACCGCAATCCTGCACCCTAGTCAACACCAATCTAACCAGTGGCTGTTAGCAGTGCTATTAGAAGTCAAGAAATCAATCCTAATGAAATGGCGACAGTTTACTCCTCCCTCACTTTTGACATGGTACATGGTAGTGGCCCAGCTAGTTGTCTATGAAAGGCTAACCTTTTCAAGCAAGAACCAATTGGGAGCTTATCATAAACACCTGGACCCTTGCTTAAGTTCTCATTTATGTACAGTACCCTTACCTGCACCTGGCAGCCCTCCTCTGTTAGAAAACTATACCCGTGTCCCACTGGTTGATACTCCTTTGTAATGTAGCATGGATAGAGATTACACAGCAAGACACATCCAAGAAAACAAAGAAAAGGGTTCAGTTATAAATCTGTAGCTTGACGGGGGCCTGGTTTGAATCTTTGGCTCAGATGGTCTGGGAACCGCACGCGGTCTCCAAAGTATACAAGACACTGTATGGCCAAGCATACGCAGATAGTGATAATAAACCTAGATTTTGGCTAGGTCAACTGGGGGCCAAGAGAGGAATTGGGATGAAATCTGGTGCCACACTTACCAATATGTAACCCAGGATGAGGTTTAGGTTATGCAGTTTCACTTTTAAACAACCTGTTTTGGACCCCTTCTAAATTATATAAAATTGGACGCAGGCCTGATCAGTCATGCTTTTGATGTCACCATGCAGTTGGGGACCTATATGATATCTTCTGGGAATGCCCACCGATCAAAATGCTGTGGGATCAAATTAAATATAAGGCAGATCCATTATTGGGCATTAACCAGTATTTTACCCCAGAAGTCTGTATGATAGGTGATCACACTGGTATCACGGTCAAAGTTAGAAGATATTATCTGGCCTTGATTTCAGTTTCGCTTAAGAAGGTGGTGCTAAAGCATTGGTTGGACGACACCCCAGTTACTTACACGGAGTGGTTACAAGAATTATTATTTAACCTGAATATGGAAAAACTTGGGGCTAGGAGAAGGGATAGTCTTGCAAAATACGAATTGATATGGAGCTCCTTTCAAACGCTTTATTTGCTTCAGTCCAGGCTGAGTACTGGAAGGTAACATAATCCTGGTAAGCATACTGATGAACGGATCTTCCCAAGACTTATTAGCAGGGGGGTGGGAGGGTGAGAGGCTTGGGATGGTAGGTTGGAGGATCATAAGGGGAGGGGGAAGGGAGATCTTACAAGAAAATGTCTAATTTCTTTCATAATGTAACAAGTGTTAGTTTTTTTTTTTTATTTTAACTAAGTCTTTGCTGAAATGTCTTCTTTTCGCTCTGTTAATAATAAACTCAATAAAGTTGAATTTTAAAAAAATAAATCTGTAGCTTGTGTAATGGTGGTATGAACAGATGGTATATTAGAAGTAGCATGTTTCTTGATTATAGGCACAAATGGATAGCTGCTTTCTCTTCCAGGAGTTGAAATGCTGAATAGATTGAAAATGTATTAGTCCTACATAATGATTTTCATCCATTTGAATGGTATGTATTCTGTTTAAAGTTGCTAAAAATGAAAAAAAAAACAATAAAATCTTTTATGATAAAAAAAAGGACACTGAAAATAGTAAATCAGCTGACAGTGTCTCTTTAAACTGTAGAGCTTTCAGATTAGTTCTTTTAATGAAGAATAAACTGTTATTGTTTGATTTCACTGCTCTGTTTTGAGTGCAGCAGAGGTTCTTGTGATGCCATTAGGCATTTTTCAAGCTGCTCACCCATTCGTTAAGAGCTCCTCTGTGACCAACCTCAAGTGATTATAAATGGTGATGACCCACCTAGAATTATGATAAATGATTTATCATCATTTAGGTCATCAGGCTATCGAAATAAAGCATTTATCTGTAAGGTCTCAGTTCCACCTACATTACATAAATCTGGATATAGCTCGATATTTACTGAGCTGTACTGTATCTCTGGCTACCACTGGCATTTGATTGTGTAGTGCTGCTTATGGTGCACAAGTATTAGAAGTGTTTTGGTGTTATTGATTTCCAGCAGTGGGCTCACTTGAGGTTGACAGCACCTTTATTAAAATGGGCATAGACTTCTGGGACTGAAAATGGCTAGAGGATGAATATGCAGTGAACTCATCGATTTATGACTCCTCTTCCTCAAGCTGTTCCTGCCATTGTCACTTCACCTCTCCTCAGCCTCATCATCATCCCCCATTTTAGCCAACACTATATGGGTATGGATGAAATACAGTGTGGAAGGTCACATCTGGTCATACCTGAAGCCTCCTTTGATTTTGCAAGTCCTGCTTTTCTAATGAAGTTACAATCATGGGGCATATCCTTTTTTTCTCACTACCTGGTTGCTAGCTTACCACAGTTGCAGACTCTTTTTTTTCCACTTCTACCGGCACCTTCTCAGCTTCTTTGGTGCCACACATAAAGGGATTTATTTTACAGTTGCACTATGAAACTTGCAGCAAAAAGTGCAGCAGCTGTAACTGTGCTGCTCACCTAAGCTCACTCATATGGTGGTTATGCAACTAACAATATGATTCACACTAGAGTATATCATTTTTACAAAAGGCTTCACAGTTACAACTGCACTGTGGACAATTCGGCCCACTGTATCATGGTGTAAACCTCTTTTCTTTGCCCAGATACTGCGTCAACACTATCATTTCTCCACTGAGTTTTCCCTATGGTTTTGTAGTCCCATGGCCTACACTTACAATGGGGCTGACAAAGCTGCACCATGCATGTGCTGCTACTTTGTCAGACAAGAAGGGGTGCAGGGATGCTGGGATTGCTAACTCAGCAAGAGCAGATCAGCACCTCAGCTCCAAAACACAATTGGCCCCCATTTGACCTCAGCATAGGATTCAAGGGAAGTTCCACTGACTTAAAGATCAAATGCAAAGGTATTTTACAAATTAATCCTTTTTGCTAGTATAAGACATCAGGCCTAGCGTATTACAAATAAAACTGCAGGAATTGCAATATTTTATGTATAATGATGTCCTTTGTTGTAAACCTTGTTGTTGTGTGAGATACTGATGAGGAACCTTTGTAAATGAACATGTTGCTCAAAGGTGTGTATCCGATCGTCTAAAATAAATAAATAAAAATAAATGCTATTTTATTACCTCTCTTATTTGATGGCTTTACATAAAGACCCTCAGACTTTTTCAGACTAGCTGGTGGAATCCAGGGTGAGCAGTGATGTCATTTAAGCAAGAATTACATTTTCATTGAGGTCCTGGCAGCTTAGAATACACACAATACATCATATTTTGAAATGGCAAAAATCACTTGTCACTTCAAACAGTATTAAATGTATTATAAGATATTGTATATCTCATAACTTTAACAGGCTAATTAGTAAAATTTTGGGAACAGTATTTAACAAGAGAAGGGGTGCTCAAACATCCTCAGGTCACGTAATTTTTTCTGTTTTCCTTACTAACTTAAATGTAGTTGTATTTTGCTGGACCCCGTTTACTGAGGTTCTATAACACTCTCAATATTATGCATTTTCCCTGTAATGGGTTCTCTTCCTCCCAGAATTTGTACTGCTGCCCTTGTAACCCTTGAAAAATATTTACTTATGTCCTGCACCTCTTCATAATTTGTATTCCACCCTGTCCTCTGACAATGTAAGACCTTTATTCATCGTTCACAAAATGTGCACCTTTTTTACTGTACCCTCACAATATTGTTTTACATTTACCCTTCCTCTCTCAAAATTTATACTTTTTACTCCTGCATTCATCCAAATATAAACCCCATATTTTATACCCCGTCTCTTAAAATCAGTATTTTAGACCACACCACCATATATGTGTGCATCTAACCCCTGCACTCCCCAAATGTACACCACCTGCACCCCTCTCTAAATTTGTAACTACACCACTCCCAAAATTTGCACTTGCACCACTGCAACCCTTCTGAAATTTCAACTAACACACCGAAGTTTGGACTCGTACCCCTATGTCCATCCTGAAATGTGTACATAATAACACTGACTCACTCCCCCAAATTGTACTTGTTCTTAGCAACCCTCCAAAAATTTGTACCTGCAATCCTCCCAAAATCTGTAGTTGTACCACTGCACATACCCAAAATGTCTAACTGTACCTCTGCATGCCTTCCAAAATTTTTAATTGTACCCCTTCACCCCACTCAAAATTTGTACTTCTACCCCTGAATCCCTCCCAGAAATTGTACTTGCACCATTCCAAAAATTTTTACTTCTACCCCTGCCCCAACATTTGCACTTGTACCCCTGCACCCCTCCTAAAATTTGTACTTGTTCCCCTGCACCTCTGCCAAAATTTGTACTTGTTCCCCTGCACCTCCAAATTAGTACTTGTTCCTCTGAACCCCTCCCAAAATGTGCACTTCTACTCTTGTAGCCCTCCCAGATTTGTACTTGTACCTCTGCACCCCACGTAAAATTTGTACTTGTACCCTTATACCCCTCCCAAAATGTTTACTTGTACCCCTGCACCCCTCACAAAAGTGGTACTTGTACCCCTGAACCACTCACAAAATGTGTACTTGTACCACTGCACACCTCCCAACATTTATACTTTTACCTCTGCAACCCTCCCAAAATTTGTGTTTGTACCCCTGCACCCCTCCCAACATTTGTACTTGTACCCCTGCACTCCCACAAAATTTTTACTTCTACCCCTGCACACCTTCCAACATTTCTACTTGTACCTCTGCACCCCTCCCACAATTTGTACTTGCACCCCTGTGCCCCCTCCCAAAATTTGAACTTGTTCCCCTGAACCTCTGCCAACATTTGTACTTTTACCCCATTCACCTCCCAAAATTTGTACCTGTTCCCTGCAACATCCCAAAATTTGTACCTGTGCCCCTGAACATCAGCTAAAATTAATACTAGTACCCCTATTCACCTCTCAGAATTTGTAGTTGTTTCCCTGCACCTCTGCCAGAATGTGTACTTGTTCCCCTGCACCCCTCCCAAAATTTATACTTGTACACCAAACCCCTCCAAAATGTGTACTTCTACCCCTGCACCCCTCCCAAATTTGCACTTGTACCCCTGTACCCCTCACAGAATGTGTACTTGTACATCTGCACACCTCCCAACATTTGCACTTGTACCCCTGCACCCCTCACAAAATTTGTACTTGTACCCCTGCACACCTCCCAATATTTGTACTTGTACCCCTGTACTCCTTCCCAAATTTGTACATGTTCCCCTGTACCCCTCCCAAAATGTGTTCTTGTACCCCTGAACCCCTCCAAAATGTGTACTTCTACCCTGCACCCCTCCCAAATTTGTACTTGTACCCCTCACAAAATTTGTACTTGTACCCCTGCACACCTCCCAACATTTGTACTTGTACCCCTGCACCCCCACAAACGTTTTACTTGTACCCCTGCACACCTTCCAACATTTCTACTTGTACATCTGTTCCCCTCCCACAATTTGTACTTACACCCCTGTGCCCCTCCCAAAATGTGTACTTGTTCCTCTGCACCTCTGCCTACATTTGTACTTGTACCCCTACACCCCTCCCAAAATGTGTACTTGTACCCCTGCACCCCTCACAAAAGTTGTACTTGCACCCCTGAACCACTCACAAAATGTGTACTTGTACCACTGCACACCTCCCAACATTTATACTTGTACCTCTGCAACCCTCCCAACATTTGAACTTGTAGCCCGGCACCCCCCACAAAAATTTTACTTGTACCCCTGCACCCCTTCCAACATTTCTACTTGTACCTCTGCACCCCTCCCACAATTTGTACTTGCACCCCTGTGCCCCCTCCCAAAATTTGAATTGTTCCCCTGAACCTCTGCCAACATTTGTACTTGTACCCCATTCACCTCCCAAAATTTGCACCTGTTCCCTGCAACATCCCAAACTTTGTACTTGTGCCCCTGAACATCGGCTAAGATTAATACTTGTACCCCTATTCACCTCCCAGAATTTGTAGTTGTTTCCCTGCACCTCTGACAGAATGTGTACTTGTTCCCCTGCACCCCTCCCAAAATTTATACTTGTACCCGAACCCCTCCAAAATGTATACTTCTACCTCTGCACCCCTCCCAAATTTGCACTTGTATCCCCTGTAGCCCTCACAAAATTTGTACTTGTACCCTTGCACACCTCCCAACATTTGTACTTGTACCCCTGCACTCCTCGCAAAATTTGTACTTGCACCCCTGCACACCTCCCAATATTTGTACTTGTACCACTGTACACCTTCCCAAATTTGTACGTGTTCCCCTGTACCCCTCCCAAAATTTGTTCTTGTACCCCTGAACCCTTCCAAAATGTGTACTTCTACCCTGCACCCCTCCCAAATTTGGACTTGTACCCCTGTACCCATCACAAAATTTGTACTAGTACCCCTGCACACCTCCCAACAGTTGTACTAGTACCCTTGCACCCCCACAAAATTTTTGCTTGTACCCCTGCACACCTTCCAACATTTCTACTTGTACATCTGTTCCCCTCCCACAATTTGTACTTACACCCCTGTGCCCCTCCCAAAATTTGTACCTCTTCCCCTGCAACCATCCCAAAATTTGTACTTGTGCCCCTGAACCTCTGCCAAAATTAATACTTGTACCCCATTCACCTCCCAGAATTTGTAGTTGTTTCCCTGTACCTCTGCCAGAATGTGTACTTCTTCCCTTATGCCCATTCCGAAATTTGTACTTGTTCCCCTGTACCCCTCCCAAAATTTGTACTCATACCCCTGAACCCCTCCAAAATGTGTACTTCTACCCCTGCACCCCTCCCAAATTTGTACTTGTACCCCTGTACCCCTCACAAAATGTGTGCTTGTACCCCTGCACACCTCTCAACATTTGTACTTGTACTGCTGCACCCCTCACAAAATTTGTACTTGTACCCCTGCACACCTCCCAATATTTGTACTTGTAACCCTGTACTCCTTCCCAAATTTGTACATGTTCCCCTGTACCCCTCCCAAAATTTGTTCTTGTACCCCTGAACCCCTCCAAAATGTGTACTTCTACCCTGCACCCCTCCCAAATTTGTACTTGTACCCCTCACAAAATTGGTACTTGTACCCCTGCACACCTCCCAACATTTGTACTTGTACCCCTGCACCCCCACAACATTTTTACTTGTACCCCTGCACACCTTCCAACATTTCTACTTGTACATCTGTTCCCCTCCCACAATTTGTACTTACACCCCTGTGCCCCTCCCAAAATGTGTACTTGTTCCTCTGCACCTCTGCCTACATTTGTACTTGTACCCCTACACCCCCGTCAAAATGTGTACTTGTACCCCTGCACCCCTCACAAAAGTTGTACTTGCACCCCTGAACCACTCACAAAATGTGTACTTGTACCACTGCACACCTCCCAACATTTATACTTGTACCTCTGCAACCCTCCCAAAATTTGTATTTGTACCCCTGCACCCCTCCCAACATTTGTACTTGTAGCCCAGCACAACCACAAAAATTTTACTTGTACCCCTGCACACCTTCCAACATTTCTACTTGTACCTCTGCACCCCTCCCACAATTTGTACTTTCACCCCTGTGCCCCCTCCCAAAATTTGTACTTGTTCCAATGCACCTCTGCCAACATTTGTACTTGTACCCCATTCACCTCCCAAAATTTGCACCTGTTCCCTGCAACATCCCAAAATTTGTACTTGTGCCCCTGAACATCAGCTAAAATTAATACTTGTACCCCTATTCACCTCCCAGAATTTGTAGTTGTTTCCCTGCACCTCTGACAGAATGTGTACTTGTTCCCCTGCACCCCTCCCAAAATTTGTACTTGTACCCCGAACCCCTCCAAAATGTATACTTCTACCTCTGCACCCCTCCCAAATTTGCACTTGTATCCCCTGTAGCCCTCACAAAATTTGTACTTGTACCCCTGCACACCTCCCAACATTTGTACTTGTACCCCTGCACCTCTCGTGAAATTTGTACTTGCACCCCTGCACACCTCCCAATATTTGTACTTGTACTACTGTACTACTTCCCAAATTTGTATGTGTTCCCCTGTACCCCTCCCACAATTTGTTCTTGTACCCCCGAACCCCTCCAAAATGTGTACTTCTACCATGCACCCATCCCAAATTTGGACTTGTACCCCTGTACCCCTCACAAAATTTGTACTAGTACCCCTGCACACCTCCCAACATTTGTACTAGTACCCTTGCACTCCCACAAAATTTTTACTTGTACCCCTGCACACCTTCCAACATTTCTACTTGTACATCTGTTCCCCTCCCACAATTTGTACTTACACCCCATGCCCCTCCCAAAATTTGTATCTCTTCCCCTGCAACCATCCCAAAATTTGTACCTGTGCCCCTGAACCTCTGCCAAAATTAATACTTGTACCCCATTCACCTCCCAGAATTTGTAGTTGTTTCCCTGTACCTCTGCCAGAATGTGTACTTCTTCCCTTATGCCCATTCCAAATTTGTACTTGTTCCTGTACCCTCCCAAAATTTGTACTGCACCCCTGAACCTCCAAATGTGTACTTCTACCCTGCACCCTCCCAAATTTGTACTTGTACCCTCTGTACCCTCACAAATTTGTACTAGTACCCTGCACACCTCCTCCCAACATTTGTACTAGTACCCTTGCACCCCCACAAAATTTTTGCTTGTACCCCTGCACACCTTCCAACATTTGTACTTGTACTGCTGCACCCCTCACAAAATTTGTACTTGTACCCCTGCACACCTCCCAATATTTGTACTTGTAACTATGCATCCCTCCCAAAATTTGTACTTGCACCCTTGTGCCCCTCCCAAAATGTGTACTTGTTCCCCTGCACCTCTGCCAAAATGTTTACTTGTACCCATGTACTCCTTCCCAAATTTGTACGTGTTCCCCTGCATCTCTGCCAAAATTTGTTCTTGTTCCTCTGTACCCATTCCCAAATTTGTACTTGTTCCCTGTATCTCTGCCAAAATTTGTACTTGTACCCCATTCATCTCCCAAAATTTGCACCTGGTCCCCTGTAACCATCCCAGAATTTGAACTTGTGCCACTGAACATCTGCCAGAATTTGTACTTGTAGCCTTATTCACCTGCTAGAATTTGTAGTTGTTTTCCTGTACCTCTGCCAACATTTGTATTTGTTCCCTTGCACCCCTATCAAACTTTGTTCTTGTTCCCATGTAACCCTTCCCAAATTTGTACTTGCTCTCCTGCACCTCTGCCAAAATGTGTACTTGTACTCCATTCACCTCCCAAAATTTTTACCTGTTCCCCTGCAACCATCCAAAAATGTATACTTGTGCCCCTGAACATCTGCTAGAATTTGTACATGTACCCTCATTCACCTCCTAGAACGTGTAGTTGTTTTCCTGCACCTCTGCCAAAATTTGTACTTGTTCCCCTGCACATCTCCCAAAATTTTTACTTGTTCCCCTGTACCCCTTCACAAATTTGTACTTGTTCCCCTGCACCTCTGCCAAAATTTGTAATTGTACC
This sequence comes from Neoceratodus forsteri, assembly GCA_016271365.2. NCBI lineage: Eukaryota > Metazoa > Chordata > Ceratodontiformes > Ceratodontidae > Neoceratodus > Neoceratodus forsteri. The sequence goes on along the minus strand of CM057456.1, from coordinate 921,508,850 downwards.
CCTATTCACCTCCCACAATTTGTAGTTGTTTTCCTGCATCTCTGCAAAATTTCTACTTGTTCCAATGCACACCTCCCAAAATGTGTACTTGTTCCCCTGAACCCTTTCCAAAATGTGTACTTCTACCCCTACACCCCTCCCAAATTTGTACTAGTTCCCCTCCTCCCCTCACAAAGTTTGCACTTGTACCCCTGCACACCTCCAAACATTTATACTTGTATCATGCAACCCTCACAAAATTGGTATTTGTACCCCTGCACACCTCCCAACATTTGTACTTGTACCTCTGCACCCTCCCAAAATGTGTACTTGTACCCCTTCCCAAATTTGTACTTGTTCCAATGCACCTCTGCCAAAATGTGTACTTGTACCCCATTCACCCCCAAAATGTGTACCTGTTCCCATGCAATCATCCCAAAATTTGTACTTGTGCCCCTGAACCTCTGCCAAAATTTAAACTTGTGCCCCTATTCATCTCCCAGAATTTGTAGTTCTTTCCCTGCACCTCTGCCAACATTTGTACTCATTCCCCTGTACCCCTCCCAAAATTTGTGCTTGTTCCCCTGAACCCCTTTCAAAATGTGTACTTCTACCCCTGCACCCCTCCCAAATTTGTACTTGTACCCCTGCACCCCTCACAAAATTTGTACTTGCACCCCTGCACACCTTCCAACATCTGTACTTGTACCTCTGCACCCTCTCAAAATTTGTACTTGCACTCCTGTGCCACTCCCAAAATGTGTACTTCTTCCTCTGCACCTCTGCCAAAATTTGTACTTGTACCCCTTCCCAAATTTATACTTGTTCCCCTGCACCTCTACCAAAATGTGTACTTGTACCCCATTCACCTCCCAAAATTTGTACCTGTTCCACTGCAATCATCCCAAAATTTGTACTTGTGCCCCTGAACCTCTGCCAAACTTTATACTTGGCCCCTATTTACCTCTCAGAATATGTAGTTCTTTCCCCACACCTCTGCCAGCATTTGTACTTCTCCCCCTGCACCCCTCCCATAATTTGTACCTATTCCCCTGAACCCCTCCCAAAATGTGTACTTTTACCCCTGCACCCCTCCCAAATTTGTACTTGTACCCTTCACCCCTCACAAAATTTGTACTTGCACCCCTGCATACTTCCCAACATTTGTACTTGTTTCCATGGACCTCTCACAAAATTTGTACTCGTACTTGTACCCCTGCATACCTCCTGATATTTGTTCATGTTCCTCTACACCCCTCCCAAATTTGTACTTGTACCCCTGCACCCCTCGCAAAATTTGTACTTGTACCCCTGCACACCTCCCAATATTTGTACTTGTACCCCTATACCCCTTCCCAAATTTGTACGTGTTCCCCTGTACCCCTCCCAAAATTTGTTCTTGTACCCCTGAACCCATTCCAAAATGTGTACTTCTACCCTGCACACCTCCCAAATTTGGACTTGTACCCCTGTACCCATCACAAAATTTGTACTAGTACCCCTGCACACCTCCCAACATTTGTACTAGTACCCTTGCACCCCCACAAAATGTTTACTTGTACCCCTGCACATCTTCCAACATTTCTACTTGTACATCTGTTCCCCTCCCACAATTTGTACTTACACCCCTGTGCCCCTCCCAAAATTTGTACCTCTTCCCCTGCAACCATCCCAAAATTTGTGCTTGTGCCCCTGAACCTCTGCCAAAATTAATACTTGTACCCCATTCACCTCCCAGAATTTGTAGTTGTTTCACTGTACCTCTGCCAGAATGTGTACTTCTTCCCTTATGCCCCTTCCAAAATTTGTACTTGTTCCCCTGTACCCCTCCCAAAATTTGTACTCATACCCCTGAACCCCTCCAAAATGTGTACTTCTACCCCTGCACCCCTCCCAAATTTGTACTTGTACCCCTGTACCCCTCACAAAATTTGTGCTTGTACCCCTGCACACCTCCCAACATTTGTACTTGTACCGCTGCACCCCTCACAAAATTTGTACTTGTACCCCTGCACACCTCCCAATATTTGTACTTGTACCTATGCATCCCTCCCAAAATTTGTACTTGCACTCTTGTGCCCCTCCCAAAATGTGTACTTGTTCCCCTGCACCTCTGCCAAAATGTGTACTTGTACCCATGTACTCCTTCCCAAATTTGTACGTGTTCCCCTGCATCTCTGCCAAAATTTGTTCTTGTTCCCTGTACCCGTTCCCAAATTTGTACTTGTTCCCTGTACCTCTGCCAAAATTTGTACTTGTACCCCATTCATCTCCCAAAATTTGCACCTGTTCCCCTGTAACCATCCCAGAATTTGAACTTGTGCCACTGAACATCTGCCAGAATTTGTACTTGTAGCCTTAGTCACCTCCTAGAATTTGTAGTTGTTTTACTGCACCTCTGCCAAAATTTGTATTTGTTCCCCTGCACCTCTGCCAAAATTTGTAATTGTACCCCTATTCACCTCCCACAATTTGTAGTTGTTTTCCAGCAACTCTGCAAAATTTCTACTTGTTCCAATGCACACCTCCTAAAATTTGTGCTTGTTCCCCTGAACCCTTTCCAAAATGTGTAGTTCTACCCCTGCAACCCTCCCAAATTTGTACTTGTTCCCCTCCACCCCTCACAAAGTTTGCACTTGTACCCCTGCACACCTCCAAACATTTGTACTTGTATCATGCACCCCACACAAAATTTGTATTTGTACTCCTGCACACCTCTCAACATTTGTACTTGTACCTCTGCACCCTCCCAAAATGTGTACTTGTACCCCTGCCCAAATTTGTACTTGTTCCCATGCTCCTCTGCCAAAATCTGTACTTGTACCCCATTCACCCCCCAAAATTTGTACCTGTTCCCATGCAATCATCCCAAAATTTGTACTTGTGCCCCTGAACCTCTGCCAAAATTTAAACTTGTGCCCCTATTCACCACCCAGAATTTGTAGTTCTTTCCCTGCACCTCTGCCAACATTTGTACTTATTCCCTTGTACCCCTCCCAAAATTTGTGCTTGTTCCCCTGAACCCCTTCCAAAATGTGTACTTCTACCCCTGCACCCCTCCCAAATTTGTACTTGTACCCCTGCACCCCTCACAAAATTTGTACTTGCACCCCTGCACACCTCCCAACATCTGTACTTGTACCGTTGCACCGTTCCAAAATTTGTACTTGCACTTCTGTGCCACTCCCAAAATGTGTACTTCTTCCTCTGCACCTCTGCCAAATTTGTACTTGTACCCCTTCCCAAATTTGTACTTGTTCCCCTGCACCTCTACAAAAATGTGTACTTGTACCCCATTCACCTCCCAAAATTTGTACCTGCTCCCCTGCAGTCATCCCAAAATTTGTACTTGTGCCCCTGAACCTCTGCCAAAATTTATACTTGGGCCCCTATTTACCTCCCAGAATATGTAGTTCTTTCCCCGCACCTCTGCCAGCATTTGTACTTCTCCCCTGCACACCTCCCAAAATTTGTAGTTATTCCCCTGTACCCATCCCAAAATGTGTACTTTTACCCCTGCACCCCTCCCAAATTTGTGCTTGTACCCCTCACCCCTCACAAAATTTGTACTTGCACCCCTGCATACTTCCCAACATTTGTACTTGTTTCCATGGACCTCTCACAAAATTTGTACTCGTACTTGTACCCCTGCATACCTCCTGATATTTGTTCATGTTCCTCTGCACCTCTCCCAAAATTTGTACTTGCACTCCTGTGCCCCTCCCCAAATGTTTTTCTGTTCCCCTGCATCTCTGCCAAAAATTGTACTTGTACCACTGTACCCCTTCCCAAATTTGTACATGTTCTGCTTCACCTCTGCTAAAATGTGAACTTGAACCCCATTAACCTCCCAAAATTTGTATTTGTCCCCTGCATCCCTCCCACAATTTGCACTTGTACCCCTGTGACCCTTACAAAATTTGTACTTGTTCCCCTACATTTCTGCTGAAATGTGTACTTATACCCCATTCACCTCCCAAAATGTGTACCTGTTCCCTTGCAACCATCCAAAAAATTGTACTTGTGCCCCTGAACATCTGCCAGAATTAATACTTGTACACCTATTCACCTCCCAGAATTTGAAGTTGTTTCCCTGCACCTCTGCCAGAATGTGTACTTGTTCCCTTGCACCCCTTCCAAAATTTGTACTTGTTCCACTGTACCCCTCCCAAAATTTGTACTTGTATCCCTGAACCCATCCAGAATGTGTACTTCTACCACTGCACCCCTCCCAAATTTGTACTTTTACCATTGTACCCTCACAAAAGTTGCACTTCTACCCTGCACACCTCCCAACATTTGTATTTGTACCCCTGCACCACTCACAAAATTTGTACTTGCACCCCTGCACACCTTCCAACATCTGTTCTTGTACCTCTGCACCCTCCCAAAATTTGTACTTACACCCCTGTGCCATTCCCAAAATGTGTACATCTTCCTTTGCACCTCTGCCAAAATTTGTACTTATACCCCTTCCCAAATTTGTACTTGCTCCCCTTCACCTCTGCCAAAATGTGTACTTGTACCCCATTCACCTCCCAAAATTTGTACCTGTTCCCCTGCAATCACCCTAAAATTTGTACTTGTGCCCCTGAACCTCTGCCAAAATTTATACTTGTGCCCCTATTTTCCTCCCAGAATTTGTAGTTCTTTCCTCGCACCTCTGCCAGCATTTGTACTTCTCCCCTGCTCCCCTCCCAAAATTTGTACTTGTTCCCCTGTACCCCTCCCAAAATTTGTACTTGTACCCCTGAAACTCTCCAAAATGTGTACTTCTACCACTGCACCCCTCCCAAATTTGTACTTGTTCCACTGTACCCTCACAAAATTTGCACTTGTACCCTGCACACCTCCCAACATTTGTACTTGTACCCCTGCACCCCTCGCAAGATTTGTACTTGTAGCCTGCACACCTCCCAATATTTGTACTTGTACCTATGCACCCATCCTAAAATTTGTACTTGCACCTTGTGCCCTCCCAAATGTGTACTTGTTCCCTGCACCTCTGCCAAAATTTGTACTTGTACCCTTCCCAAATTTGTTCTTGTTCCCCTGCACCTCTGCCAAAATGTGTACTTGTACCCCATTCACCTCCCAAAATTTGTACCTCTTCTCCTAGAATCATCCCAAAATGTGTACTTGTTCCCCTGCACCTCTGCCAAAATTTGTACTTGTACCCCATTCACCTCCCAAAATTTGTACCTGTTCCCCTGCAATCATCCCAGAATTTGAACTTGTGCCCCTGAACATCTGCCAGAATTTGTACTTGTAGCCTTATTCACCGCCTAGAATTTGTAGTTGTTTTCCTGCACCTCTGCCTAAATTTGTATTTGTTCCCCTTCACCCCTACCAAATTTTGTACTTGTTCCCCTGTACCCCTTCCCAAATTTGTACTTGTTCTGCTACACCTCTGCCAAAATGTGTACTTGTACCCCATTCACCTCCCAAAATTTTTACCTGTTCCCCTGCATCCATCGAAAAATTTGTACTTGTGCCCCTGAACATCTGCCAGAATTTGTACTTGTACCCTTATTCACCTCCTAGAATTTGTAGTTGTTTTCCTACACCTCTGCCAAAATTTGTATTTGTTCCCCTATTCACCTCCCACAATGTGTAATTGTTTTCCTGCATCTCTGCAAAATTTCTACTTGTTCCACTTCACACCTCCTAAAATTTGTGCTTGTTTCCCTGAACCCTTTCCAAAATGTGTACTTCTACCCCTGCACCCCCTCCCAAATTTGTTCTTCTTCCCCTCCTCCCCTCACAAAGTTTGCACTTGTACCCCTGCACACCTCCCATTTGTACTTGCATCCCTGCACCCCTCGCAAAATTTGTATTTGTACCCCTGCACACAACCCATTTGTACTTGTAACTCTACACCCTCCCAAAATGTGTACTTGTACCCCTTCTCAGATTTGTACTTGTTCCCCTGCACCTCTGCCAAAATGTGTACTTGTACCCCATTCACCTCTCAAAATGTGTACCTGTTCCCATGCAATCATCCCAAAATTTGTACTTGTGCCCCTGAACCTCTGCCAAAATTTATACCTGCGCCCCTTTTCACCTCCCAGAATTTGTAGTTCTTTCCCTGCAGCTCTGCCAACATTTGTACTTATTCCCCTGCACCCCTCCCAAAATTTGTACTTGTTCCCCTCAACCCCTTCCAAAATGTGTACTTCTACCCCTGAACCTCTCCCAAATTTGTACTTGTACCCCTGCACCCCTCACAAAATTTGTACTTGCACCCCTGCACACCTCCCAACATCTGTACTTGCACCTCTGCACCCTCCCAAAATTTGTACTTGCACCCCAGTGCAACTCCAAAAATGTGTACTTCTTCCTCTGCACCTCTGCCAAAATTTGTACTTGTACCCCTTCCCAAATTTGTACTTGTTCCCTTGCACCTCTGCCAAAATGTGTACTTGTACCTCATTCACCTCCCAAAATGTGTACCTGTTCTCCTGGAATCATCCCAAAATTTGCACTTATGCCCTTGAATCTTTGCCCAGATTTATATTTGTGCCCCTGTTCACCTTCCAGAATTTGTAGTTCCTTCCCCGCACCTCTGCCAACATTTGTACTTTTCCACCGAACCCCTCCCAAAATGTGTACTCTTAACCCTGCATCCCTCCCAAATTTGTACTTGTACCCCTAACAAAATTTGTGCTTGTACCCCTGCACACCTCCCAACATTTGTACTTTTACCGCTGCACCTCTCCCAAAATTTATACTTCTATCCCTGCACACCTCCCAATATTTGTACTTGTACCTATGCATCCCTCCCAAAATTTGTACTTGCACCCTTGTGCCCCTCCCAAAATGTGTACTTGTTCCCCTGCACCTCTGCCAAAATGTGTACTTGTACCCATGTACTCCTTCCCAAATTTGTAAGTGTTCCCCTGCATCTCTGCCAAAATTTGTTCTTGTTCCCCTGTACCCGTACCCAAATTTGTACTTGTTCCCTGTACCCCTCCCAAAATTTGTTCTTGTACCCCTGAACCCCTCCAAAATGTGTACTTCCACCCTGCACACCTCACAAATTTGGACTTGTACCCCTGTACCCATCACAAAATTTGTACTAGTACCCCTGCACACCTCCCAACATTTGTACTAGTACCCTTGCACCCCCAAAAAATGTTTACTTGTACCCCTGCACATCTTCCAACATTTCTACTTGTACATCTGTTCGCCTCCCACAATTTGAACTTACACCCCTGTGCCCCTCCCAAAATTTGTACCTCTTCCCCTGCAACCATCCCAAAATTTGTACTTGTGCCCCTGAACCTCTGCCAAAATTAATACTTGTACCCCATTCACCTCCCAGAATTTGTAGTTGTTTCACTGTACCTCTGCCAGAATGTGTACTTCTTCCCTTATGCCCCTTCTGAAATTTGTACTTGTTCCCCTGTACCCCTCCCAAAATTTGTACCTGCACCTGAACCCTCCAAATGTGTACTTCTACCCTGCACCCCTCCCAAATTTGTACTTGTACCCCTGTACCCCTCACAAAATTTGTGCTTGTACCCCTGCACACCTCCCAACATTTGTACTTGTACCGCTGCAACCCTCACAAAATTTGTACTTGTATCCCTGCACACCTCCCAATATTTGTACTTGTACCTATGCATCCCTCCCAAAATTTGTACTTGCACCCTTGTGCCCCTCCCAAAATGTGTACTTGTTCCCCTGCACCTCTGCCAAAATGTGTACTTGTACCCATGTACTCCTTCCCAAATTTGTACGTGTTCCCCTGCATCTCTGCCAAAATTTGTTCTTGTTCTCAGCACCGCTCCCAAATTTGTACTTGTTCCTGTACCTCTGCCAAAATTTGTACTTGTACCCCATTCATCTCCCAAAATTTGCACCTGTTCCCCTGTAACCATCCCAGAATTTGAACTTGTGCCACTGAACATCTGCCAGAATTTGTACTTGTAGCCTTAGTTACCTCCTAGAATTTGTAGTTGTTTTACTGCACCTCTGCCAAAATTTGTATTTGTTCCCCTGCACCTCTGCCAAAATTTGTAATTGTACCCCTATTCACCTCCCACAATTTGTAGTTGTTTTCCTGCAACTCTGCAAAATTTCTACTTGTTCCAATGCACACCTCCCAAAATTTGTACTTGTTCCCCTGAACCCTTTCCAAAATGTGTAGTTCAACCCCTACACCCCTCCCAAATTTGTACTTGTTCCCCTCCTCCCCTCACAAAGTTTGCACTTGTACCCCTGCACACCTCCAAACATTTGTACTTGTATCATGCACCCCTCATAAAATTTGTATTTGTACCCCTGCACACCTCCCAACATTTGTACTTGTACCTCTGCACCCTCCCAAAATGTGTACTTGAACCCCTTCTCAAATTTGTACTTGTTCCCATGCTCCTCTGCCAAAATGTGTACTTGTACCCCATTCACCCCCAAAATTTGTACCTGTTCCCATGCAATCATCCCAAAATTTGAACTTGTGCCCCTGAACCTCTGCTAAAATTTAAACTTGTGCCCCTATTCACCTCCCAGAATTTGTAGTTCTTTCCCTGCACCTCTGCCAACATTTGTACTTATTCCCCTGTACCCCTCCCAAAATTTGTGCTTGTTCCCCTGAACCCCTTCCAAAATGTGTACTTCTACCCCTGCACCCCTCCCAAATTTGTACTTGTACCCCTGCACCCCTCACAAAATTTGTACTTGCACCCCTGCACCCCTCCCAACATCTGTACTTGTACCTCTGCACCCTTCCAAAATTTGTACTTGCACTTCTGTGCCACTCCCAAAATGTGTACTTCTTCCTCTGCACCTCTGCCAAAATTTGTACTTGTACCCCTTCCCAAATTTGTACTTGTTCCCCTGCACCTCTACCAAAATGTGTACTTGTACCCCATTCACCTCCCAAAATTTGTACCTGTTCCCCTGCAGTCATCCCAAAATTTGTACTTGTGCCCCTGAACCTCTGCCAAAATGTATTCTTGGGCCCCTTTTTACCTGCCAGAATATGTAATTCTTTCCCCGCACCTCTGCCAGCATTTGTACTTCTCCCCCTGCACCCCTCCCAAAATTTGTAGTTATTCTGCTGAACCCTTCCCAAAATGTGTACTTTTACCCCTGCACCCCTCCCAAATTTGTACTTGTACCCCTCACCCCTCACAAAATTTGTACTTGCACCCCTGCATACTTCCCAACATTTGTACTTGTTTCCATGGACCTCTCACAAAATTTGTACTCATACTTGTACCCCAGCATACCTCCTGATATTTGTTCATGTTCCTCTGCACCTCTCCCAAAATTTGTACTTGCACTCCTGTGCCCTCCCCAAATAGTTTTCTGTTCCTCTGCATCTCTGCCAAAAATTTTACTTGTACCCCTGTACCCCTTCCCAAATTTGTACATGTTCTGCTTCACCTCTGCTAAAATGTGTACTTGTACCCCATTAACCTCCCAAAATTTGTATTTGTCCCCTGCATCCCTCCCACAGTTTGCACTTGTACCCCTGTGACCCTTAAAAAATTTGTACTTGTTCCCCTACACTTCTGCTGAAATGTGTACTTGTACCCCATTCACCTACCAAAATGTGTACCTGTTCCCCTGCAACCATCCAAAAAATTGTACTTGTGCCCCTGAACATCTGCCAGAATTAATACTTGTACCCCTATTCACCTCCCAGAATTTGTAGTTGTTTCCCTGCACGTCTGCCAGAATGTGTATTTTTTCCCTTGCACCCCTTCCAAAATTTGTACTTGTTCCCCTGTACCCCTCCCAAAATTTGTACTTGTACCCCTGAAACTCTCCAAAATGTGTACTTCTACCACTGCACCCCTCCCAAATTTGTACTTGTTCCACTGTACCCTCACAAAATTTGCACTTGTACCCTGCACACCTCCCAACATTTGTATTTGTACCCCTGCACCCCTCGCAAGATTTGTACTTGTAGCCCTGCACACCTCCCAATATTTGTACTTGTACCTATGCACCCATCCCAAAATTTGTACTTGCACCCTTGTGCCCCTCCCAAAATGTGTACTTGTTCCCCTGCACCTCTGCCAAAATTTGTACTTGTACCCCTTCCCAAATTTGTACTTGTTCCCCTGCACCTCTGCCAAAATGTGTACTTGTACCCCATTCACCTCCCAAAATTTGTACCTGTTCTCCTAGAATCATCCCAAAATGTGTACTTGTTCCCCTGCACCTCTGCCAAAATTTGTACTTGTACCCCATTCACCTCCCAAAATTTGTACCTGTTCCCCTGCAATCATCCCAGAATTTGAACTTGTGCCCCTGAACATCTGCCAGAATTTGTACTTGTAGCCTTATTCACCTCCTAGAATTTGTAGTTGTTTTCCTGCACCTCTGCCTAAATTTGTATTTGTTCCCCTTCACCCCTACCAAACTTTGTACTTGTTCCCCTGTACCCCTTCCCAAATTTGTACTTGTTCTGCTACACCTCTGCCAAAATGTGTACTTGTACCCCATTCACCTCCCAAAATTTTTACCTGTTCCCCTGCATCCATCGAAAAATGTGTACTTGTTTCTGAACATCTGCCAGAATTTGTACTTGTACCCTTATTCACCTCCTAGAATTTGTAGTTGTTTTCCTACACCTCTGCCAAAATTTGTGTTGTTCCCTATTCACCTGCCACAATGTGTAGTTGTTTTCCTGCATCTCTGCAAAATTTACTTGTTCCCTTACACCTCAAAAATTGTGCTTGTTCCCTGACCCTTTCAAAATGTGTACTTTACCCCTGCACCCTCCCAAATGTGTTCTTCTTCCCTCCTCCCTCACAAAGTTTGCACTTGTACCCTGCACACCTCCAACATTTGTACTTGTATCCCTGCACCCCTCACAAAATTTGTATTTCTACCCCTGCACAAACCATTTGTACTTGTGTCCTCTACACCCTCCCAAAATGTGTACTTCTACCCTTTCTCAAATTTGTACTTCTTCCCCTGCACCTCTGCCAAAATGTGTACTTGTACCCCATTCACCTCTCAAAATGTGTACCTGTTCCCATGCAATCATCCCAAAATTTGTACTTGTGCCCCTGAACCTCTGCCAAAATTTATACCTGCGCCCCTTTTCACCTCCCAGAATTTGTAGTTCTTTCCCTGCACCTCTGCCAACATTTGTACTTATTCTCCTGCACCCCTCCCAAAATTTGTACTTGTTCCCCTCAACCCCTTCCAAAATGTGTACTTCTACCCCTGAACCCCTCCCAAATTTGTTCTTGTACCCCTGCACCCCTCACAAAATCTGTACTTGCACCCCTGCACACCTCCCAACATCTGTACTTGTACCTCTGCACCCTCCCAAAATTTGTAATTGCACTTCTGTGCCACTCCCAAAATGTGTACTTCTTCCTCTGCACCTCTGCCAAAATTTGCACTTGTACCCCTCCCAAATTTGTACTTGTTTCCCCGCACCTCTACCAAAATGTGTTCTTGTACCCCATTCACCTCCCAAAATTTGTACCTGTTCCCCTGCAATCATACCAAAATTTGTACTTGTGCCCATGAACCTCTGCCAAAATTTATACTTGGGCCCCTATTTACCTCCCAGAATATGTAGTTCTTTCCCCGCACCTCTGCCAGCATTTGTACTTCTCCCCCTGCACCCCTCCCAAAATTTGTACTTATTCCCCTGAACCCTTCCCAAAATGTGTACTTTGACCCCTGCACCCCTCCCAAATTTGTACTTGTACCCCTCACCCCTCACAAAATTTGTACTTGCACCACTGCATACTTCCCAACATTTGTACTTGTTTTCATGGACCTTTCACAAAATTTGTACTCGTACTTGTACCCCTGCATACCTCCTGATATTTGTTCATGTTCCTCTGCACCTCTCCCAAAATTTGTACTTGCACTCCTGTGCCCCTCCCCAAATTTATTTCTGTTCCCCTGCATCTCTGCCAAAAATTGTACTTGTACCACTGTACCCCTTCCCAAATTTGTACATGTTCCGCTTCACCTCTGCTAAAATGTGTACTTGTACCCCATTAACCTCCCAAAATTTGTATTTGTCCCCTGCATCCCTCCCACAATTTGCACTTGTACCCCTGTAACCCTTACAAAATTTGTACTTGTTCCCCTACACTTCTGCTGAAATGTATACTTGCACCCCATTCACCTCCCAAAATGTGTACCTGTTCCCCTGCAACCATCCAAAAAATTGTACTTGTGCCCCTGAACATCTGCCAGAATTAATACTTGTACCCCTATTCACCTCCCAGAATTTGAAGTTGTTTCTCTGCACCTCTGCCAGAATGTGTACTTGTTCCCTAGCACCCCTTCCAAAATTTGTACTTGTTCCACTGTACCCCTCCCAAAATGTGTACTTGTATCCCTGAACCCATCCAGAATGTGTACTTCTACCACTGCACCCTCCCAAATTTGTACTTTTACCATTGTACCCTCACAAAAGTTGCACTTGTACCCTGCACACCTCCCAACATTTGTGCACTTGTACCCTGCACCCTTTCACAAAATTTGTACTTACACCCCTGCACACCTTCCAACATCTGTTTGTACCTCTGCACCTCCCAAAATTTGTACTTGCACCCTGTGCCATTCCCAAATGTGTACGTCTTCCTTTGCGCCTCTGCCAAAATTTGTACTTGTACCCCTTCCCAAATTTGTACTTGTTCCCCTTCACCTCTGCCAAAATGTATACTTGCACCCCCATTCACCTCCCAAAATTTGTACTTGTGCCCCTGAACCTCTGCCAAAATTTATACTTGTGCCCCTATTTACCTCCCAGAATTTGTAGTTCTTTCCTCGCACCTCTGCCAGCATTTGTACTTCTCCCCCTGCACCCCTCCCAAAATTTGTACTTATTCCTCTGAACCCCTCCCAAAATGTGTACATTTACCCCTTCACCCCTCCCAAATTTGTACTTGTACCCCTCTCCCCTCACAAAATTTATACTTGCACCCTTGCACACTTCCCAATATTTGTACTTGTTTCCATGGACCTCTCACAAAATTTGTACTTGTACTTGTACCCCTGCATACCGCCCGATATTTGTTCATGTTCCTCTGCACCTCTCCCAAAATTTGTACTTGCACTCCTGTGCCCCTCCCAAAATTTTTATTTGTTCCCCTGCACCTCTTCTGAAATTGTACTTGTACCCCTGTACCTCTTCCCAAATTTGTACATGTTCCCCTTCACCTCTGCTAAAATGTGTACTTGTACCTCATTAACCTCCCAAAATTTGTATTTGTCCCCTGCATCCCTCCCACAATTTGTACTTGTACCCCCTGTAACCCTTACAAAATTTGTACTTGTTCCCCTACACTTCTGCCAAAATGTGTACTCGTACCCCATTCGCCTCCCAAAATGTGTACCTGTTCCCCTGCAACCATCCAAAAAATAGTACTTGTACCCCTGAACGTCTGCCAAAATTAATACTTGTACCCCTATTCACCTCCCAGAATTTGTAGTTGTTTCCCTGCACCTCTGCCAGAATGTGTACATGTTCCCTTGCACCCCTTCCAAAATTTGTACTTGTTCCCCTGTACCCCTCACAAAATTTGTACTTGTACCCCTGAACCCCTCCAAAATGTGTACTTCTACCCCTGCACCCCTCCCAAATTTGTACTTGTTCCACTGTACCCTCACAAAATTTGCACTTGTACCCTGCACACCTCCCAACATTTGTACTTGAACCCCTGCACCCCTCGCAAGATTTGTACTTGTACCCCTGCACACCTCCCAATATTTGTACTTGTACCTATGCACCCATCCCAAAATTTGTACTTGCACCCTTGTGCCCTCCCAAAATGTGTACTTGTTCCCTGCACCACTGCCAAAATTTGTACTTGTACCCTTCCCAAATTTGTACTTGTTCCCTGCACCTCTGCCAAAATGTGTACTTGTACCCCATTCACCTCCCAAAATTTGTACCTGTTCTCCTAGAATCATCCCAAATGTGTACTTGTTCCCTGCACCTCTGCCAATTTGTACTTGTACCCATTCACCTCCCAAAATTTGTACCTGTTCCCCTGCAATCATCCCAGAATTTGAACTTGTGCCCCTGAACATCTGCCAGAATTTGTACTTGTAGCCTTATTCACCTCCTAGAATTTGTAGTTGTTTTCCTGCACTTCTGCCTAAATTTGTATTTGTTCCCCTTCACCCCTACCAAACTTTGTACTTGTTCCCCTGTACCCCTTCCCAAATTTGTACTTGTTCTGCTACACCTCTGCCAAAATGTGTACTTGTACCCCATTCACCTCCCAAAATTGTTACCTGTTCCCCTGCATCCATCGAAAAATTTGTACTTGTGCCCCTGAACATCTGCCAGAATTTGTACTTGTACCCTTATTCACCTCCTAGAATTTGTAGTTGTTTTCCTACACCTCTGCCAAAATTTGTATTTGTTCCCCTATTCACCTCCCACAATGTGTAGTTGTTTTCCTGCATCTCTGCAAAATTTCTACTTCTTCCACTTCACACCTCCAAAAATTTGTGCTTGTTCCCCTGAACCCTTTCCAAAATGTGTACTTCTACCCATGCACCCCTCCCAAATTTGTTCTTCTTCCCCTCCTCCCCTCACAAAGTTTGCACTTGTACCCCTGCACACCTCCCAACATTTGTACTTGTATCCCTGCACCCCTCACAAAATTTGTATTTGTACCCTGCACACAACCCTTTTGTACTTGTACCTCTACACCCTCCCAAAATGTGTACTTGTACCCCTTCTCAAGTTTGTACTTGTTCCCCTGCACCTCTGCCAAAATGTGTACTTGTACCCCATTCACCTCTCAAAATGTGTACCTGTTCCCATGCAATCATCCCAAAATTTGTACTTGTGCCCCTGAACCTCTGCCAAAATTTATACCTGCGCCCCTTTTCACCTCCCAGAATTTGTAGTTCTTTCCCTGCACCTCTGCCAACATTTGTACTTATTCCCCTGCACCCCTCCCAAAATTTGTACTTGTTCCCCTCAACCCCTTCCAAAATGTGTACTTCTACCCCTGAACCTCTCCCAAATTTGTACTTGTACCCCTGCACCCTCACAAAATTTGTACTTGCACCCCTGCACACCTCCCAACATCTGTACTTGTACCTCTGCACCTCCTGTAAATTTTACTTGCACCCCTGTGCAACTCCAAAATGTGTACTCTTCCTCTGCACCTCTGCCAAAATTTGTACTTGTACCCCTTCCCAAATTTGTACTTGTTCCCTTGCACCTCGGCCAAAATGTGTACTTGTACCTCATTCACCTCCCAAAATGTGTACCTGTTCTCCTGGAATCATCCCAAAATTTGCACTTATGCCCTTGAATCTTTGCC
The DNA here is from genome assembly GCA_016271365.2 of Neoceratodus forsteri. Taxonomy (NCBI): domain Eukaryota; kingdom Metazoa; phylum Chordata; order Ceratodontiformes; family Ceratodontidae; genus Neoceratodus; species Neoceratodus forsteri. The sequence continues at coordinate 921,493,590 of CM057456.1, read as the reverse complement.
AAAATTTATATTTGTTCCCTGTTCACCTCCCAGAATTTGTAGTTCTTTCCCCTCACCTCTGCCAACATTTGTACTTCTCCCCCTGAACCCCTCCCAAAATGTGTACTCTTAACCCTGCATCCCTCCCAAATTTGTACTCGTACCCCTGCACCCCTCAAAAAATTTGTACTTGCACCCCTACACACCTCCCAACATTTGTTCTTGTTCCTGACCCTCACAAAATTTGACTTGTACCCCTGCATACCTCCTGATATTTGTACTTGTTTCTCTGCACCCCTCCCAAAATTTGTACTTGCACTCCTGTGCCTCTCCCAAAATTGTTGTTTCCCTGCATCTCTGCCAAAAATTGTACTTGTATCTCTGTACCCTGCTCCTCTGCCAAAAATTGTATGTGTACCCCTGTACCCCTTCCCAAATTTGTACATGTTCCCTTTAACCTCTGCCAAAATGTGTACTTGTACCACATTCACCTCCCAAAATTTGTACCTGTTACCCTGAAACCATCCCAGAATTTGTACTTGTGCCCCTGAACATCTGCCAAAATTTGTACTTGTACCCCATTCACCTCCCAGAATTTGTAGTTGTTTTCCTGCACCTCTGCCAAAATTTGTATTTGTTCCCCTATTCACCTCCCACAATTTGTAGTTGTTTTCCTGCATCTCTGCAAAATTTCTACATGTTCCACTTCACACCTCCTAAAATTTGTGCTTGTTCCCCTACACCTCTGCCAAAATGTGTACTTGTACCCCATTCACCTCCCAAAATGTGTACCTGTTCCCCTGCAACCATCCAAAAATTTGTACTTGTGCCCCTGAATATCTGCCAAAATTTGTACTTGTACCCCATTCACCTCCCAGAATTTGTAATTGTTTTCCTGCACCTCTGCCAAACTTTCTACTTGTTCCCCTGAACCCCTCCCAAAATTTGTACTTGTTCCCCTGAACCCCTTCCAACATGTGTACTTCTACCCTATGCCCTTCCCAGATTTGTACTTGTTCCCCTAAACCCCTTCCAACATGTGTACTTCTACCCCTATGCCCCTCCCAAATTTATACTTGTACCCCTCCTCCCCTCACAAAGTTTGCACTTGTACCCCTGCACACCTCCCAACATTTGTACTTGTACTCCTGCACCCCTCACAAAATTTATATTAGTACCCCTGCACACCTCCCAACATCTGTACTTGTACCTCTGCACCCTGCCAAAATTTGTACTTGCACCCCTGTGCCACTCCCAAAATGTGTACTTCTTCCCCTGCACCTCTGCCAAAATTAGTACTTGAACTCCTTCCCAAATTTGTACTTGTTCCCCTGCACCTCTGCCAAAATGTGTACTTGTACCCCATTCACCTCCCAAAATGTTTACCTGTTCCCATGCAATTATCCCAAAATGTGTACTTGTGCCCCTGAACCTCTGCCATAATTTATACTTGTGCCACTTTTCACCTCCCAGAATTTGTACTTCTTTCCCTGCACCTCTGCCAACATTTGTACTTCTTCCCCTGCACCCCTCCCAAAATGTGTACTTGTTCCCCTGAACCCCTCCCCAAATGTGTACTTCTACCCCTATACCCCTCCCAAATTTGTACCTGTACCCCTGCACCCCTCACAAAATGTGTACTTTTACCCCTGCACCCCTCCCAAATTTGTACTTGTACCCTGCACCCCTCACAAAATTTGTACTTGCACCCCTGCACATCTCCCAAAATTTGTACTTGCACTCCTGTGCCTCTCCCAAAATTTTTACTTGTTCCCCTGCAACTCTGCTAAAAATTGTACTGGTACCCCTGCACCCCTTCACAAATTTGTACGTGTTCCCCTGCATCTCTGCCAAAATTTGTACTTGTACCCCTGCACCCCTTCCAGAATTTGTTCTTGTATGCATGCACCCGTCCCAGAATTCATACTATTACCCCTGCACCTCTTCCAAAATTTGTACCTGTACCCTTGCACCCCATCGCAAAATATGTACTTGTACCTCTGCACCCCTCACAAACTGTGTACTTGCATCCCTGCACACCTCCCAACATTTGTACTTGTACCTCTGCACCCCTCCTAAAGTTTGTACTTGCATCCCTGTGCCCCTCCCAAAATTTGTACTTGTTCCCCTGCACCTCTGTCAACATTTATACCTGTACCCCTCTACACCTTCCCAAATTTGTACTTGTTCTCCTGTACCTCTGCCAAAAGTTGTACATGTACCCCATTCACCTCCCAAAATTTTTTCCTGTTCCCTTGCAACCATCCAAAAATGTGTTCTTGTGTCTCTGAACCTCTGCCAAAATTTGTACTTGTACCCCTATTCACCTCCCAGAATTTGTAGTTTCCCTGCACCTCTGCTGAAATTTGTACTTGTTCCCCTGCACCCCTCCCAAACTTTGTACTTGTTCCCCTGAACCCCTCCCAAAATGTGCACTTCTACCTCTGCACCCCTCCCAAATTTGTACTTGTACCTCTGCACCATCACAAAATTTGTACTTGTACCTCTGCACACCTCCCAACATTTGTACTTGTACCCCTGCACCCCTCCCAAAATTTGTACTTGTACCCCTGCACACCTCCCAACATTTGTACTTGTACCTCTACACCCTCCCAAAATTTGTTCTTGCACCCCATGCCCCTCCCAACCTTTGTACTTGTTCCCCTGCACCTCTGGTAAATTTTGTACTTGTACCCTGTACCCCTTCCCAAATTTGTTCATGTTCCCCTGCACCTCAGCCAAATGTTGTACTTGTACCACATTCACCTCCCAAAATCTGTACCTGTTCCCCTGCAACCATCCCAAAATGTGTACTTGTACCGCTGAACCTCTGCCAAAATTTGTACTTGTACCCCTATTCACCTCCCAGAATTTGTAGTTGTATCCCTGCACCTCTGCCAAAATTTGTACTTGTACCCTTGCAGACCTCCCAAATTTGTACTTGGTACCCTGCACCACTCCCAAAATGTGTACTTGCATTCCTGCAACCCTCCCAAAATTTGTACCTGTACCCCCCGAAATTTGTACCTGCACTCCTCCCAAAACGTGTACTTTTACTCCTGCATCCTTTCTGAAATATGTATTTATACCCCTGAACCCCTCCCACAATGCATAACTGTACCCCTGCACCCTTCTCAAAATTTGTATTTTTTCCTCTGTGCCCCCTCCAGATTTGCACTTGTGCCCTTGCAGCCCTCCCCAAATTTGTACTTGTCCCCTGCACCCCTCCTGAAATTTGTACTTGTTTCCCTTCACCCCTCCCAAAATGTGTACTTCTACCCCTGAACCTCTCCCACATTTGCAGTTGTACCCTTGCAGCCCTTCCAAAATTTGTAGTTGTTCCCCTGCACTATTCCCATATTTTTTACTTATACCCCATTCACCTCCCAATGTTTGTATTTGCACCCCTCCCAAAATTTGTACTTATACTCCTGCACCCTCAAAATTTGTACTTGTTCCCTTGCACCCCTCCCAAAATTAATACTTGCACCTCTGTACCTCTCTCCAAATTTGTACTTGTTCCCCTGCACCCATCCCACAATTTGTACATGCACCCCTCCCATAATTTGTATTTCTACTTTTGCATCCCCTACTCCTCCCAATATGTGTACTTCTAGTTCTACCCCTGCACCCATCCCAAAATTTATACTTGCATCTCTCCCAAAATGTGTACTTGTACTCCTACATACTTCCCAAAATGTTTAATTGTGCCTCTGCACCCCACCTAAATTTTATACTTGTGCCCCTGCACCACTCCAGAAATCTTTACTTCTACCCCTGTGTCCCTCCTAAAATGTGCACTTGTACCCCTGCCCCTCCCAAACTTTTTATTTCTACCCCTGCATCCCCTCTCAAAAATTTTAGTTGTACCCCTGTATCCCTCTCCAAATTTTTACTTGTACCCAAAATGTGTAATTGTGCCCCTCTCACACCTTCCAATAATTGTAACTGTACTCCTGAACCCCTCCTGAAATTTGTACTTGCTCTCCTGCTGAAATAGGCATCACTTCCAAACTTTACCTTCTCAAACCTCTTAAACTGTACAAAGGGCTGAGTTGCAGACTTTGAGAGTAGTGTGTGACAGGTACAATGCATACCTTTGGAGTAGTGTGTGGCAAAGGGTACTAATATGTGGAGGAATGCAATAGTAGGCATGCAAATTGTGTTAGACTTGAAGAGAAGGAATGTGTTTTTTGGCAGTCTCACAAATTTTGCTATTTGAGCAGGGTATAGGGTAAAACATTTGGGTGAGAATGTGGATTATGGAATGAATTTTGCGAGGGGTACAGGAGAAGGTATGAAAATCTTAGGGAGAATGGAGATGGGGTAAATAATTTTTAGAGTGTGGGGAAGAGGTAAAACTTTATAAGGTTCCAGGTGAAGGGGTGAAGATTTTTGGAAGGGAGTAAGCAGAAGTGTAGATTTAGTGTTGGGGGCAAAGTTGTGAAAGGTTGCAGGTTTGGGGCAGCTGTGCAGGGAGTACAAGCTTCAGGAGTCATGTGGTAGGGGAACAGATGGTTGCAGGAGAATGTATGGTATAAATTTGGACATGCATAGATGGGCACACATCTTGGGTGAGTGAGGATGGGATACAAATGTTGTTGGGGTAGTGTGGGAGTACAATCTATGTGATGGTGTCAGGGGTGAGTGGGAAAATATTAGAATGGGTGCAAGGTAGGAGTAGAGATACCAAGGGTGAGGGAGCAGATTTAAGGATGCATGCAACATTTTTGAGAGGTGCAGAGGTAGACATTTTAGGAGGGGTACAGTGGTATGTATACATTTCAATAAGTGTGCAGGGGAAAGGATATAGGTCACAAGAGTGGAGCAAAGTGGAGTTAGAAACTGTGTGGACATGTTTTGGAATAATTACAAGGGAGGGGCAGGATACAGTTGCACATTTTTGTGGGATTATACATTTGGGGAGAGGTACTGGGGTAGTAGTACCCTTTTTGTGAGTTCTTTGGAACCTCAACAAAGGGAGTGAAACTGAAAGGAATAGATTAGGAGGGAGTTGTGGTGGCTGCATTCAGGGCTGGAATTTGAACACAGGAAAACAAAATTATGTTTTAAGAATATGAGAGTTTTTTGGTGTGGGTTGTTTGGGGGGAGGGCATACAGTGCTAAAATGGTTGGTGATTAACCTAGGGAGCTTGCCAGATATTTAAGCAATATACTATGACAGGGAGTGAGTAAATTGGTGGACTTACCATGCCTGGTGTGGTTCGGTCACAAGGTGCAGCCGAGTGACTTAACCACCAAATGAAGAATCCACCCATACCTACTCCCTGTCATGGTATATTGCTATTATACAATGTTCAAATGTTTTTTTGCTTTTATAGTGATATAAAACTTTTACAGTGGGTATAATGGGGGATTTATCATGGTCATGTGATGTGTTTTGGCCAATGAGGTTACTGGATTTTCATACCCCATTGTATAATTAAGCAATCAGGCACGACAGGGTGTGGTATATCATGGGATATCGTCACGCCTCGGGTGGTTGGGCACGAGGCTGCAGGCCGAGTGCGTCCAACCGCCCAGAGAAGTGACGATATCCCATGATATACCACACCCTGAGTGCCTTATTGCTATTATGAACTGGCTTTTATGTTTAAAAATTAAAAAAGTAAAATAAACAGGTTTTAAAACGTTTTAAAATGAGTTTTGGTTGGTGTAGGTGTCACATTTTGATAAAATAGTTCTTGAGACAGTAGGTGGCGCTATTATACTGGTAGTTGACAGAGGTGGGACTTTGTGTCCCTGTGAACTCATCTCTCATTGCATCTGGATGTGAATTGTGGCTATTTTGAAGAGGTTTCTGTTAATTTGTGGAGCTTACTGTTTTTCTAAATGAAGAAATAAAAAGGCGCTTACTGAAATGTTATAGGCGATGATGCGAGTCAGCGTGAAATAGAACAGTACATTGGCATTGGTGCGGTACAGGGGGGCTACTAGGGCCATGGCCCTACCACTTTCATAAGTGGCCCTATCAGTTTTTGCAATCATGTTAATGTATTTAATAGGAGAGAACTTACCTTACTTCCTTGGCCCTACCACTTTTCAAACCGTTCCTGGCACCAATGTACATTGGTAAGTAAGCACATGGAGGAGTTGCAGCTCTTGTGTTAATCAGAGACCGATTGTTTTATTTGCGACAGGAAAAAAAATCACCCCTTACTGTCAGTTGCGCGCTGCTGCTATCGAAACCAAGCCGAAGTTACCTACTGCGCACTTCTGTGCAGCTGCCGCTTCTCCTCCCTTACTAACGGATTGATTTTTTGTATTTTTTTACATATGTGGCTGGTTGTAGTAGATTGGAGGACACAGTCTGTGTGGGGAGACTTTTGTGAAGGTCGTGAGGGATCTGGAGAATGCTGGCAACAGTAGAAATTTTGTAAGCGAGGAGCCTGGTTGCCGGAGCTTTTTTAAAGCCGTGATGATGTAGCGCGATATCATCACGGCTTTAAAGAGCTGTCGGCCAATCAGATAGCTCCATTTACGATCGTCGGTTCATAATTACCATTTTGTTTTACTGGTAGAAGTCCATTAACAAAATCCCCTATCAAGAAACTGGTAGCAAAGACTGATTTTTGACAGTTTGATATGCTATATGGGAGGGCTTAAGCCTGAAGTTCAATTTGGGGGAATAGCTCCTCCCACATCAAGTTCAAAAGTCCATCTCTTTCAGCAGCCCAATGCTTAGTGTGTTTGGAAATTGCTCAGATTCCAGGGTTTCTTGCTCTAAGCTCGTGCATGGCGTGTGCCTGCTATTCTTTGCTGCTGCAGTTTCTCTTCCCTCCTGTCTTCTATGTTCCTTCCTCCTTTTCTTCTTCCCACTAAGAAAAAAAAAGCTTAAACTCCTGCTTCTCCCTCTCCCTCCTTGCCTCAGTCTGCTCCCCCCTTTTCAGTCCCTTCCTGGCCACCCTGTCCTCTCCTTTAGCTCCCCTCATCTCCCCTCCTCCTTGCTTATTTTTCACTCTTTTTTTCATTTTGGGCTCCCCACAAGCTTGACTGAACTCATGTGGCTCCTCCCACAGCTGTTCTCCCAGGAACCTTGCCATCCAACCAGAGTACCACCTCCTACTGTAGCTATGCTTCCTCTCATCTTCCCTATGAGTTCCTCAACTACCTGCAGCATTGCCTTCCTCCTTCCACCTCAGGCACCATCAGTACATCTGATATGGCTTTGTTTTCCTGCCATTAACTCTTTTTTAAGCCATTCTGAGTCTGCTTAAAATACTGGTTTCCTTCCCAGAGCTGATCCCTCAGTCCCGATCACTACACATTGCCCTCCAACCAGCACTAACCTTCCTTCTCGCATCTTCCACCCAACACAGCCGCCACTTCCCCCAAGTACCGGTGCTCTTCCTCCATCTGCTTCCAGGATTCCACCATATTAATCCTTTCAATTTCCTCCATACAGGTACTCCGTTGAACCGCACTACAAGACCCGCTGAATCCAACCCACTTCTGGGTGATGAACACCTCCAGTGCTCTTAAAGAGGCAGGCACCAACAATTTCCATAAACCTCCATCTTCCAGCTACACATTGCCTTTGGCTGCTCTACATGGTGAGCCCTGCTCTCTTACCCTCCTTCTTTCCGATTCATCCTCAGATTCTCAGTTTTCTTTCTGTAATCTTGCTTTCCATAGTTCTACTTTATCACTATCCTTTCCTCCTCTGATCGTATTTTTTTGCTTCTATGTCTATACCTCCAATTTTCATACTCCTTTTTATTTCATTTTAGTGCCTCAGCTCCTGCTGCCTCATCCTACTTGGCACATGCTCACAACTCTTCAGTTACTGTCCCTAACTCTTTCAGGCCGGCACTGAGTGCAAGTATGCTTGTCCATCTACTGGGGATGGGAGTCTTGTTCCACCAATGTTTGCTCATACCTTTCTTTGCCAGTCTCCATCCTTAATTCTACCAAGCAGTATCAAGTGATGGTGGCCCAACCATCTGAAGAGAATGGGAGCCTGTGCATTTCATTCCAATCCACCTCCTTCATCACAGCAGTATCCGTCCCTAACTCATACTTTGGCGGTATTCGAGTGCAGGTAGCATCACCGCATCTACCAGGGAAGAGAGTTCTGTTCCTTCTGTTTCCAGTCACTTGCCAACCATATCCTCATTTTCAGACTCGGCCGATATCCTCCACCTCGTGCCCAAGCAGGTGAAGTGCATTACTGTACCATCCATGGCTACAAAGACAGGGAGTCCGTTTTCTTCCACCTTCCATCCTACCATCACCACCATGCCTCCAGACTGCATTTGCACAGCTCCTTCTTACACTGTGACTCCCATCTAAGATAAATGTACCTTATCATGCTACTCTTCCAGTCTCTTTCCTCCTAAATTTTATTATCACACTTCCATAGGCTCATTGGACTGACATGGCAAGCAGCACTCCTCCTCACTTGGATGGTACTCCTCATCAGTCTCCTCAACCTCTGTCTATTGGTTGCAAGTGCACTTCCAAATCCAATTTTTCCATCAAGGACTGGACCATGCCCCACCTCTTGGCTGAACTTTCTAAACAAGGCATCCACCACCTGACTTCTGCCAGAAAACAGGAACTCTACAACTTATTCCTGGCTTCTACATCTCACCCTGCAGAGTCCCCAGGCTCCTCTTCACCTGGTCCCCAGCCCGACTCCTCCCAGTTAGCTGAAATCTGTGATTTTATGGCTCAGATGTCATTGTCCATTTCCAGCCTCCAATCCACATCTCTGGAGGCTCGTATTCCACTTCAACCTCCTCCACCAACCAACGCATCAATTCCTGATGCCATCCCTTCCACAAGCAACACTCCTCCTCTTCCATCTCCTTTGGATCTCACTCCTCCGATTGATGTTCTTCCTTCTTCACTACCAACACCTCCCATCACCTCAGGTATGTCATCTTCCTCTTCTCCTCTATTCATTTCACCCATCCACCTCATGCCAGCTCACCTCCGCAAGGAAATTCTTGATGGAAAGGACATCAGCCTAGTCTCCCTTCTCATCTCCTCTCACAACATCATGTATAATAGAATAGTTTCCTGTGGTGATGTCTCTCTCATATTGAAATCCAAGGATCCTTGCCTCCTCCACAAGATGACAGTATCCGAATTTGTCTTGGCTTTTAGCCTTTTTCATTACATTATCTGTTTCACTTTTCCCACATAGTGAGAGGAATTTGACACATATCTGTACATCCTGGTTGACTTAAGCATGTGCTATGGCAGAACCCACTTCTACAACTATCATAGATCCCATTCCATCATGGTGGTAATGCTGAGGCTAACCTGGCTATCACTGATTCATAGTTTCATTTTCACGTGTTTTCACATTCCAGGCTTTGTCAACAAAGCAACTGATGTCTTATCTATTTCCAATTTCAGGCTTTTCACCATCTTCAGCCCTCAGCAGATCCAACAACAACTCCTCCACTTTCCTTTAGTAATCTAATAATGACATTGCATTGCAAGCTGCTTCCATCACATAGGCCACTCTAGCTCCATCCACTAGAGCTACCAATATCTAGACCATATCATAGCTTGGAAAAAAATACTCTTCCTGTTGTGTTTCTTAATCATCCCATCTGATATTTATTTCAGTGGACCTCGTTGTAGCATTCCTGACCTATTGTCACTAAGCATTGCAATTATCTCACAGAACTATCAAACAATATCTGTCTGGGATTCAATCATTTCATTCACAATCCTCTCCATTCTTAACATCTTTGTTTTCCAACCCATCCATCAAACTCTTTCTATTGGGTTTCCAAAGATCATCCATCACTCATATGCCTTGCTGTCTTCCCACAGATGGCCCCATAATGAGATGTGTGCTGGACCAATTGGACTTTTGGTCATTTGAACCTACTTTCAATCTCATGGTTGCATCTGCCATCAGTCTAGCTTTCTATGGATTCCTCCATCCATGAGAATTCACAAATACTGTCATCCTGCTCCAACAACTTCCTTAAGGTAAACAACTTGCAGAAAAGATCCAACCACTGTATTCTCAAGCTACCTTCATCAAAAACCAATAGATTACATACGGGAGTACTCATCACTTATTACCCCTTATCAAATCCTTGGTGCCTGGTAGCTCAACTAGACAAGTTCAAGCTCTTCCATGCAAATTCAAACCCATTACCTCCCTTGCTATCTCTGGACAATCAGTCACCCATCACTACAAAATGGATTATAGATCACATAAGAACTCTCCTACAAAGGCTTGGACTCAATCCATATTTATACTCTGGCCACTCATTCAGGATCAGAGCAGCGATATCACCATTGAGAAAGAACATCCCAATCCATATCCTCAAGAGACTCAGAAGATGGAAATCATCAGCCTTTGAATCATACATTCCAAACCCAGATGCCAAACTCAGACAAGCATTTTCTTTTATTTCCTCATAGTTTGCCCAGAGGATGGGCAGATCAGTAGCCACGGGTCCTCAAAGGTTTTCCCCAAAGGGTTTTTTTTTCCTCTCCTGTGTGCTCCTGATCATCTATGAGTTGGAGGAAGTAATATTTTTGGTCCCTCTATTCCCTACAGCTACCCAGTCTAAAACCTACCAAGGGTGGGAATAAAGAAAGGCCAAAAAAGTTCATAAAGTACTCATAATCACTACATAGTGACCAAACATTCAACTGGGAGGGCTTAAGTCCAATGTTCAATGTGGGGGAATAGCTCCTCCCACATCAAGTTCAAAAATCCACCTCTTCCAGCAGCCCAACACTTGGCATGTTTGGAAACTCCCACCTTCCTCCCCTGTCTTCTCCTCCTCTGGCACTCTGCTCACCCTTGATGCTGGGGCCCTCTATTAACTACAGCAACTTAGCCTAAAACCTACCAAGGGTGGGAATAAAGAAAGGACAACAAATGTCATAAAGTACACATAATCACTACATATAGACCAAACATTGAAGTGTGCTATGCTGACAGGACCAGGAGGAAAATGATGTAATTATTGCTTGAATGACATCAGTCCTAACCCAAGATTCCGCTGGCTGGTTTGAAAAAGCATGTTTTTTTTTTTTTTAAAACCATCAAATGAGAGCGGCAGCAAAATAGCATTTATACTTGACCAATTGCAGTTTCTGAACTTCATTTATAACAAATGAAGCCTAGTTGCCCCATTTTAAAGCTTTGCATTTGATCTTTAACCATCTTAAACAAGATAGTGTGTTGGAGGCCTGTGAATTTCCTTGGGGACTATTGATGTGCTCTGAAATGCCGATAGTCTACTTATGGGTTGCATTTACAGAATCTCTTTCTACCTTGCCTTTCTTTCTATGCTGATGTGTGCTGGCTGCCTCCTGAGTTGCCTTGCACTTTGCCAACCTTTCCTGTCCTTCCATTTTTTTCATATGCTAGATTTTTCTTTTTGAGTTGTCTAAACCGCTGCTAATCTTTGCCTGCCTGCCTAACTGTGCTGTGGTGTGCAAAATATATTCTCTTGAGTTGCTTAGGTCTTTGCCAGAAGGTGTGTGATCTTGTCTTGTATTCTTCAGTCATCACTCACTACTGTTAGTCTCCAATGAAATGATCTGCTGTTATATGTGCTCAATTCATATGACACTGTGCCAACCCTCCCATGCTGCATTTGTGTCTGCCAAGGTTGGCATGTTTTCTTCTGCCCTGGTTTGCTGCTGCACAGTACTTAGTGATGTATGCAGACTGACAAACAACAAGGGCTGACATAATAGTTATGGAGCTACTATGTGCCTTTTTTCCAATCCTCTTACTTTCTTTCTAGATCTAGACCTAGATAGGAAGGGGATAATCTGTAGATATCCAGCTTTTGAAATTGATAAACTGCCAGACTAGATAATGGACTAAGGCCCACCCTATCTGTGTGCATGATGTTATAATCAACAAACTTCACTCCTCATTATTGGTTGTCTCCTTTTGACACATTTCTCCTGAAGGTAAAAAAACATGGATGAATTGTAAAACTGGATGAAATGGTCTGGCTTTCTGACAAATTGGTCTCGCCAAAAGAAAAGTACTGATCACTTTCTTAATCTTCTTCTTTATGGTATCATAGTGTTTTGCCATTTTTAGTTTCAATGATGCTCCATTAGTAACGCTGTCACCTTTGAACCAGAAGGTCATAGTTCAAGTCCCACACTGATAATATAGGTTCAAAACCCATGTTACATAGGGGATTTTATTGATAGGGGAAGATCAATGATCCATCAAATCCAACTCCTGTGGTCCAAGGAGTTGTATCTGGTGAGGTTATTATTCTACAGGAAGGTATCCAGTTGACTTTAAAGTTCTCCATTAAACCTCTTGAGCAATACACTCCACAGATCCCCCCCCCCCGTGAGGGAAGTAATTATCTTAATTTTGTTCTAACCCTCTCCCTGTAAATGCCTGATCATGAGCCCTTGTTTCCTTTTCCTGGCTTATAACAAGCAGACTACTTTCTCAATTCCCTTCATTATTTTATGCACTTGAATCATATCCACCCATACCTGCCTCTTCTCCAGAAAGATGTCAGACCCATCTACTGTAGTCTTTGTTCATACTCCAGCCTTTCCTGGCTTCTAATCATTCTTGTTTCTCTCCTCTGAACATTTTCCAATTCCCCAATGTCCTGCTTTTATACAGTGCCAAGAAACAGATGTAGTACCCCGCATGAGGCCTCACCACTAGAGCCTAGGACAATTGTAATATCACTTAATTGGATTTGCTTCTATTCCCCCTTGATCTAGTCAAGCATCCAGTTGGCCTTCTGTGCTGCTGTTGCTGCTACTGCATGACATTGTACCTGCTTCAGTGTCCTGTTTATACTGACCCACAAGATCTTTTTCCTGCTCTGTTGCCATATGTTTCATATCCTTTATAAATGTGTGTTCTGCCCAGTTCTTGGCACTCAAGTGTATAACCTGGCATTTATCCAAATGGTATCTGTTATTTATTCACCTATCCCTTAGTCTGTCCAAGTTCCTTTGTAACATTGTACTGTGCTTGCTGTCTTTTTATTAACTGCAAATTTAATAACCTGAATCATCACCCCTTTATCAAAACTGTTTTCAGATATTTTAACTAGTGTAGTATTAGAGGGCGCTGCTGTCATGTGACATTAAAGTGAAGGGTATTCAAAAAATTGCCGGTGGCTGTCAAAGTGGAAGTAAAATTTCCCATGGCCCTTTCCATAGCAAAAGGGAATACCTGGTAGCCTAACACCTCACTTATATACAAGTTGTAATGAAATTGCCTGCATTTGTACTGAATGTGCATTTCAAGTGCTTAATGGCTGCAAAAGGCTTCATTAATTCTTTGCACTTCTGATGTAACACATGGTTAGCCCTTGTAATTCATGGATAGCCCATATACTTTTTGTGTCTTTATTCAAAGCTGTAACCTCAAAAATCCCATAATTCATGGCTGTGATGTCAGAACTATAAAATATGTCTCTAAGGATGTCTGTGTCACTCAGAATGAGATGATCCACTTATTTTAGAACATTCTGAGGTAAACAGTGCTGTTTTGATTCACATTCTACTGACAAGGAAACAATGTTGTTCAAATTTGACAGTGTTAAGCCCTATTAACAGAGTTTGACCCTGTATCATACAAAATAAAAAGTAGATAAACTATAAATTGTAAGGCTTGTACTGCCGCCTCAGAGTTCTGGAGACATTTACAAACTACTTGAGCTTTGCTCTTATGGGTTATGATAACACAGGAAGCCCTTGATGGATTTACTATTGTGTAATATATGAATAAGTCAAATGATACCACTGTAAATGATTCAAAAAGATTCCTGTTATGCTACAGTTGAAATGCCCTAATACTACACCTCAAATCTCATAATACTGCCATTCAGATCTCGTAATACTATTGTTCCAAGCTCTGAATCATAGTATTATGGGAAAGAACATTGCCCACACGTTGTCCAAATCCTCGTGCTCAGCACAACCCAGATTCTACTGTAATTGTTGTGTACAGTAAAAGCTGAGAAAACACAGCAAACCACATGCACAGTAATTGGGACCGGTGCTTACTCAAATACCAGCAGGTACAAAAAACACAAACAACAGCACTCCAACAGAGAATCAAAAAAGCTAAAAAGCTGTGTAAAACATCACAGTTTATTCAGTGCCATAGCTAAAGAAGAGTGCAGCTCAATACCCTGGTGCTTCGGGATGACTGCCAGTCCCTTCATAAGAGAGCATGGCTGCCTCACATATACAGGTACATTTGTTTTAAGTCCTTAAAGGTATATAATTCATTCACCATTGTTGATAATTAAATACATTACCCCATAAATAAAGTTAATGAAAAATAAGTGTATAAGGCTGGGAAAACGTGATGGAAAAAAGCGACATAGGAGAAATGGAGAAGGAAGAGGGGAAACGTGTAGAGAAAATAGGTGATAGAGTGAAAAAATAATTAAATGACTTGTAATAAAACAACTAATAGAGAATAATATCACTCAAAGTTACAAAACTAGGAATGGGCAAGAAAGAGGTTTCTGTCTGCATAGTGCTGAATTGATCATTGTGCCAGAGCCAAAAATTATTATATATTATAATCAATTGTTAAAATATACATGGCACAGTGTAATATGTATAATCCATGGGTTACAAGAAAGGGAATGAAGGGAAAGGAAGCCATAGCTGCTGCTCTCAATACAGTGCATATTCACTAAAGTTAGTAAAGGGGTTGGTAAGTGGGAAGGTGGTAGAGAGATTCTGGTCTGCAGAATGTAAAATACAGCACTATGCAGTAGCTGAGAATATTTTTAAAGCTATCATAATTGCAAACACAGTAATGTGACAAAAAAAGTGCTCGTATTGCACATATTTGAAAGATGTGTTTGATCTATGGCACAGGTCATTAATGAAAACATATTGCAACATAGTGGGTACAGTTACATTATTATGTGCATAATATTGGTAACAACACCTACAATTTATACCATTCCAAATGTTCATAAATACCATCAAAACCCTCCTGGGGGTCTTATAATTTTGAGACAGGGATTGTTTAATGAAAAACTTTCAGCCTTCATCAGTTATTTTTTACAACAGTTAGTACTTGACTTACCAGGCAGATGGAAAGCACCTCCTGTCACAACTTGATGATTCTTGATGGTCAGAGAACTACTTTTGGATGTCAATCAATGTCACATCTCTTTGTATGTTGATAAAGCATCAACATACAAAGAGATGCTTTATCAACATACAAAGAGATGTTGATAAAGCATCATCATGGCTTAACAACTTTACAGTACTATCTAACCATCATTTATCTTGCTGCCAATTTTCCAATAGACTCTATTGTCACAGCTGCAGAATTTTTATTGACTTTGAATTTCTACCCATTTTAAATGTTTTACTTACAGATGCATGGCACAGCTATGAGCACCACCATGGCTCACTCTTATGTTAGCCTATTTTTGGGTTGGTGGGAGGTGCCCTGGTGCTCACCCAAGGGTGCCAGTATCGGCCCCAGATAGTTTACGGGTGCCAATATATAGACATCATCAAAGATGTCTAGAAGGAGAGTAGGGAATCAGCATTACAGTTTGTCAGTTACCTAAATGACAATCAATATAATCCGTCCTTCACTGCCAACATCAGTAACAGCTGAATAACATTTTTAGATCTATGTCTGAGTATCGAAATTGAACAGACGAGATAGACCTTTTTAGCCTGTATCTGCTGACTTTTTTTCATATGTTCGTATATTCGTATAGATGGTAATCAAAACATTAATATTAGTATGTACAGGAAACCTTTATCAGGCAATAAATGACTCATGGTTCAAAGTGCACATCTATAACATGCAATACATGACTCAAGGTTCAAAGTGCACATCTATAACATGCAATACATGACTCAAGATTCAAAGTGCACATCTATAACATGCTATACATGCCGCTCCTTATGCCAATTTGTCCTTATTCTGAGAAATTGTTCCACCACATGATGAACAAGCCAGGGACATGACACAAAGATATCCGGCACATGGATACTCACCAGAATTACTGAGAGAGGCATATTCACTGGCTAGAAATTTAAACAGAAACAGCCCCCTGACATCACGTCAGAAATTGAATACACCAGAGCAACAACCTGTTACATTTGCAATAGAATATAATGCTGTTACACCTATCATGTCAGGCATTCTAAAAAAAGCTGGCATATCTTGAAGGGAAAAAACAGCCTGCTCAACATATTTGGTACTGCACCCTGGTTTAATGTAAAAGAGGTATAAACCTTGGAGATTTGTTGAGACACAACCAGTATAAAGCTCCTTTATAGGAGAGACACCTAAATTGGCTGCCACCAGCACCAAGCAGATATCACTGATGAGATCGATGTAGCAAATGCCAGTTTTCCATCACTGGCTGTAGCTTTACACAATGCACTACAAATAAAACAGTCACCATTTGTAAATGTATTACTTGCTTGACAGTCTTTGTTGTTTATGTGATCATGTGTTCCTGTCCAAAAATCGATGTAGAATGAACAATACACTCTGTGCAAAAGAATATAGGAGAATGTTCTATCTGTATGGGCTGCCACCTTTGGTACCCATTTGGGAGCACATTTTGATAATTTCCATTCTAAAGACTCTACTAATCTTAAATTTATGCGGCTGGAACATGTTCCTCAAAATATAAGGGGGGGGGTAACAGAGCATGCACCTCGCTTCAAAAAGAAATAAAATGGATTGACACATTGGATGCCATACGTCTCAGTGATAATCTTGATAGTGCTCCATTTTGAAAACATTAAGAACAAGATTTAATGGTTATGTTGCAATTTATTCATGTTACCTATTCTTTTATAGCAGCTTATTATGATATGATTTCATCTACAGACTGGGGTGTAGCCAGGAGTTTTACATTTCTACTCAAGACTTGATGGAACTGTTGCCCCCCCCCCAATAACTGCAAACCAAACGATGTGCTGCACCACCACAGCAAAAAATTTGCTCCGCCTCCATTTCTGTCAACAATATGTATAAGCAAATGATCCTAATAGATTCATAACATTTAATTTTGTGTAACAGACATACTACCAGCAAGACAGAAGTTGGCTGGCACTTAATTACAATGTTCAGGATACGCTGTGATAAACCTCTGTACCACATCATGGTAGCCAGGCTTACAGAAGTCCTTTCACACTAGCACTCATGCATACATACTGAATCAGATCACTCATAAAATTATGGCCTCTGAGTTTAGCACCCACACATCTTCTGAAAATCATTCACAAACTCACACTAAAGCAACCGAAGAGGGCAAAATACTTCATCAGACACATCAGGCTCAGTTTGTGTTTGTTCACCTGGTCCAAGGCTCATGTTGCCTCTGGATTTTCCAGATTTTGCTGTACTCAGCAAGGTACAGTGAATATGCCTACTGACACCTGTGGGATCAGAGGCATAGAATTGTTTTCAAAACAGGTGCTATATTGGATGTAGAACTGTAACTTCAAACTATGTGCCATCGTGTCTCCCTTTCCATTTTAACTTTGGCATTACTTATGAAATTTTAAACTTGATTCTTGTTCTGTAATATTTTTGGCTCTGAGTTTGAGCTATACATTGATTTTTTTCTCTTTGAACCACTTTTTTTCTCTTTGAACCACATTGACATATCAATTTTTTTGGCTGTATGTTAAAAGAGATAGGAAATGATTTTCACATAATTAACTGCCCTTACATCTTTCTTTCCATGCCAGTTCTGTATTCTGATGTGCTTTGACCAATTTTCAATAAATAAGTAATCTAGCTTTGGGGTGCCTACAGATCTACATAGTGTTCCACTCTCCTCACCAGGTACAGCTCTTTCTTTTCATATTTCTAAGATGTTTAATGCAAGCAATAATACCCAACAGGGTGGGTGGGTGGTATTGGGCAATATCAGACTGCCTAGGGGTGTAATGAGCGCAGCACTGCAGGTGGAGGGCCTTATAGCTCCTGGAAGGTCCAGTATTGCCCATACCACCCACCCTAGAGGGTATTACTGCACTTAGAAAATGGGCTAACTGTTGGGAAAAAAAGACAGAGTATGTTTTTTTCTTTGAATAATAACTAGTTTTTATTTAACTGTGTTAGTAACTGTTACTGTGAATGACACAAAAAATAGTCCCTTTTTGGGATACTTGTAAACAAACTGAAATGCTTTTAAACTCCATTTTAAACTTTTAAACTTGAATTTGGGCAAAATAATAAACTGGTGAGGCTTGGCTTCATTTGTTGTAGCTTATAAAGCTGATTGGGCAGTTAAATGTACAATTAGAGGTTTTATGTGATAACAGCGAGTCTGAAAGACTGCCGATCACAAAAAACGACTAAGAAAGAGCCTGTTGTCAAAAGGGCGACTGATATCACAACAACCCTACATAAATAGTGAAGTCGCTACATTCAAAGAAAGGGACTATAAATTAGTATTTTATGTAGATATGCTTCCACATTCCTTCATTTCCAAACTTAAAATAATCAACTCCACAGGGGTGCGGACCCAGTGGAAAGTGACTATTTTAAAAAATGCAAACAATTCTTCCCTCTGAAACCAAGCCCGAACTTGAGCCTGCTGGCATGGCAAGCGGTGACTTATATCACTGTGTTAAATGGCCAGCTCAGCAGGGGTTGGCCAAATAACATCCTATATCCTGTAGTAGCTTGTGTAGCTCCCTGCTATACTCCCTCTACAAGCTATAGCTATGTTTTTCACCACTCACTCTCAGTGTGAGTGGTATTATTGAGTCACTCATATTGACGCGCTCTATAATACTCACTCATAGAACATGTTACCACAATGAGAGGGCTGGAAAACATGTTGAGTGCCAATTGTTCTTTCATCTGTAGGTGGCAGGCTGTTGCAGCTGGTGGCATTTTGCTGGTCTTCTAGTGTCTTCTCCTGTAAGGTCTGGCTGGAGTTCTGTGTGTATTCTGTTGCTTTTTCTGAAGCCAGTATGGAGCTCCAGTTTTTTCTGGTCTGATGCAGATGGGGTCCAGTATGTCACCAGGTTTTGTTTGGAGTGGTGTCCTGTTACTGTAATTATCTCTCTACTGGTGAGTCCTGCTCTGGATAATAGGTTGAACCACAGTTGCTCTTATGCTGTGGTTCATGTAACATTGTTATAAATTGGCTTCTTTACTTAGTTTGGCCATGAGGGAGCCCAAGTAGTTTTTCCCCATAGGTGCTGCGGTGAACCAGTGCTGCTGGTGGTTCAAGAATTCCTGTGGCAGCCTTCTTGGATGCAGGTAAAAACTGTTTGCTTCAGGTGGACATTTTGGAGGTATTTCTCTAAGAGGAGTACGGAGCATAGTGGGTTGCCTTTCTCCTCGAATATGAAGCAACAGGTATTTTCTTGTTAACTTCCTGGGGGTCTTTGTGGTTTTAGGTTTTTCAATTGTGGCTTAATTTTATGTATTTATTGCCACTGTTGTCTTCTTTTATTAAGGAGGACTGTCTGGTTAAGTGTCTGAGCCCCTTCCGACCGTTTCTGGCCATGTGCAGTTGCACATCGCACCATACTTTTTTTACTAAGCCAGATGCAGTTTCAGGGTCCAACACTGGGCTGATTTTAAGCTTCTGGAGGTCCGCTTCTGTTATTGCTGGGTAGTGGATGACCATATCTCTCTGGGCTTTTCTTCGTCTTTTAAGTACTGCTTGAAGGACGTTGTTTGAGAACTTGAATACTGGGTCCGATTTTATGCTGACTGATCGGTGGACCTCTGATGTGCTGAGGTGGTGGTTTGTGCCCACTGTAAGGTGCATTAGCCATCCACAGAGTACTCTGTCTGTCTGGCTGACTATGCAGACCTCTGCGTAGAAGTACCTATGGTAATTATTTAGTGTTTTGAAATTTATGGTTTGCCATTCAATGTTTAGCCCATTATGCTTAGTCCAGTGCCCAAATACTGACACTGCCCATTTAATATTTTTCATGGTGTTCTCTTCCTTCCTTTCGCTTTCTAGTTTGTCTAAGTGTTCCTGACTGACCGTGATGAACCTGTCACTTACTTGGTCTTTTTCTTTGCTTTTCTTGTCAGGATGGCTTTGTTTTGCAGGAGTTGCTGACTGATCATCTTGTGTAAGTATATTGTGATGCCTGAATATGCTGACAAGATCGAAATTTACAGACAGTTGGTCAGACATTCTTTTTTCCTGAGGTCTTCTGTCAGGTTGCATTTGCCTAGCCCCACCAGGTTTGTTGTGAAGTGAACATTTGGGCACCAGGATATGCCAGCTGGCACTTAGGTTAGCTGCCTGGGAGATTTTGTTTGCTGGGCATCTGTTGAAAGTTAATGTACATCCCTGCCAGGGGTACCAGCCAATGAGATCCCAGCAAATAAAATGCCCATTTTCTAAGACATCAATAACACCATTACATGCTATTCATCTGAATGGCCTGCAATGGTGTTATTCATGTCATAGAATGTTCAGGCAGTATGAAAAGAGAGAGCACCAAGTGCTGAGGAGAGAGAGGCATTCAGGGTAGTTACAAGAGCAACAAAGTTAGATTATTACTTTAACAAGAAAGGTCAGAAATGTATCAGAATATTGGGTAGACATTAAAAGGACAACTGGAGAGTACCTAAAGGTGTAAAAACGGTTTCCTATCATCTTTACTTCAGCTTTATAGTATTTAACCCATGTAACTCTACATTGATTATTGGAGTGTTCAGTTTTCCCTTCAACACTCCCCACTCCTTCCCCTCGTTCTTTACTTTTACCCATCTTGTTTTTCCAGTAATTTTCATACTTTCTGAACACAAAAATAATTTCTGAGCTATAAATGATTTCAATTTACTGTAACATAACATGAAAGTTGTGCTGCTCATAACAGCAGCAGCAGCAGCAGCAGCAGCAGCAGCAGCAAGTGACTCTCCTTTTTCTTTTTTTCTTTTTCATTCTCAGGTCTTGTATTAAAACTTATTCTAACTTCAATATGCCTTTTATGGCTACATAGCAGAGCCATGCTGATATATTGCTATTATGTAATAGAGAAAGGGGCTCTGGAAGCACATGACTGGATATCTGGACTGTGTCCTTCCACCAGTGGAGTTGAAGCACGTGCAGTCTTCTCCTTTGACCACAGTGCTGTTACTTTGTTCACCCCCCCCCGCCACCACATTATTTTCTTGCTCTTCACTCACTCCCATTCACTTCTAGGAGCCTTGCTCCAACAAAGTTATTTATTATGGCTCCTGCCCTCATTGAAACAAAGCTTAACCTCAGTTTTGTAATTACTGTTGCACTCTGGTGGTGTCTGGTTAAGCTACTGGCCAGAAAGGAGAAACTTCCCACTCATCGCAAATGCTGAAATGCTGCTCCTGCTCAGCGATGGCGGTTTATTGACCCTACCCCTTCCTTTCCTGCCTCCCCTCACTGAGATCATGGTAAAATGGTCAAAGTCATGACTTAACTTGTGTATAGTTACTATACTGCTGTGTTGTGTGCCCTTGTTTATTTATTTAGCTTTTGTTTACCAGGTAAGCACACTAGACAGTCAAGTGCCTATTTTCAGGTGTGACCCAGGAGAGTTACAGAGATACAGGCAATAACATTACAGAGGCTAGCAACAAATTACACAAGGTACAGTCAGAATACAAGCAAGAAGGACCAGCCGAAACAAAGTACAGAGGCTTGGGTCCAACTGTCAGGCATGGTACAGACAGGTATAAGCAAACAACTACAGTCAGGTAACAGGCAGTGAACAATTTTAATACAGTTCAGTATGAGGCAAAACAACCCAGGGAGGGCAGCCAGGAAAATTAGAACCAGTGTCAGCAGCAACAATATTTGTGAATTTTGTTTATTTGTTATTTATTTTTGGAATAAGTGCACGCCCACAGCCAGGATTTCTTAATTACAGGCACTACATGGAGGGAAGGACTACAGGGGACAGAGGCAGCTTGAGGCTTGTTTTAGGTAATCCCAGAGGGAGTACCAGAAGCAACTGTGGGTGGGGGCAGTTCTTACGTGAGGAGGTAGGAGGTTCTAGGTTTTTGGGGCAAGATCAGCAAATGCTCAATCTCCCGCAAGGGAGTGAGTCTTTGGGACCATAAGTGCCTGGGATTCAGTGGACCTCAGCTGATAGCCAGAGGGGACAGGCTGCAGGAGGTCAGCAAGTGCTGGAGGAGTAGATGACTGGATGATGTTATCCATAAAATTGCCCATAACGAATGAGCGATGGTTGCTAGGGGAAAGCCAACCCAGTCCAGAGTAAAGTAGACACCGATGGATGAGGCGAGGGGCTGATAGGGCGAACCAACACATGTTGTTATACGAGGTGTTCCATTTGGAAAGCCAGGCTTTGGGGGCATTTGTGAAGGAGGTAAGCCCATAACAAGGCAAGGGGAGGAAGACCCCTTTTGCCAGGGCAAGTCTGGCAGCTGGGGTGAGGCAACTTTTTGCTCTGTGCATGAGTCCCAGTTTGCAGTTGGTTG
Source organism: Neoceratodus forsteri (assembly GCA_016271365.2). Taxonomy (NCBI): domain Eukaryota; kingdom Metazoa; phylum Chordata; order Ceratodontiformes; family Ceratodontidae; genus Neoceratodus; species Neoceratodus forsteri. Next base: position 921,471,179 of record CM057456.1, on the reverse strand, counting down.
CCTTACAGGAGTTAAGTATGTGCAGGGAGAGATCCATTTGTGGGTCAAGAGTCACCCCCAAGTACTTGAACGATTCCACCACCTTCACAGGGGTGCCGTCAGTGCCATCAACTCTGAGCATGGCCGGGCATGCTCTCACCTTGAGAAGGGAGCCAAATAACATTGTCTACGTCTTCTGAAGGTTGATGACAAGCTTACTTGCCTTGAGCCAGGATTGGATGCGACTGAAATCTGAGTTGAGTCCAGAGTTAATGTCATCAATACTTTGTGAACTGGGAAGGAGCACCATATCATCGGCATATAGGGTAACTTGTCCGAAGGTTGGGATTGAGGGCAGCTGGTTTATAAAGAGGGAGAACAGGAGGGGACCAAGGACCAACCCCTGAGGTACCCCACAGGCTACTGGTGATAGGCCGGATATGGCATTTTGGAACCTCGTGTACTGTTTCCTACCTGAGAGATAATTAGAGAACCAGGCTAGGACAGGGGGGGAGAGACCAAAAGACTGGAGAGCAGAGCCCAGGAGGGCGTGATCAACCAAATCGAAGACCTTGAACAGGTCTATGAAGACAGCCCCCATGAGTTTGCCATGATCAGGTTCTGATGTTGGAGGTGACCTGTGCGAGGGCAGTGGAGGTGCTATGTCCTTTTTGGAACCCATGTTGCTCAGGGGAAAGAAGGCCATAGGTTTGGAGGAAGAGGTCAATCTGGGAGGCCACTACTTTTTCAAGCAGCTTATTAACTGCAGATAGAATCGCTATGGGTCGATAGTTCTTAAGTAATTTGGGATTGCCATGCTTGAGGACAGGGGTCACACGGGCAACCTTCCAAATGGGAGGGACAGACCCCATTGTGAGCGAGGAGTTAAGAATATGGGAGATCGGGCCAAGAAGGGGGCCCCCAGGCTTAGCAGTTTGGGCAGAAGTTTGTCGTGCGCAGCACTGAAGTAAGGGGAGAGACCTACTAGAAGCTTCTGGATTTCTTTGAGGGAGACAGACTTAAAGTAGAAGGGAGGGAGAGGAGGATGGGGTGGAGCACCAGGAGCAGGACCCATATCATTAGAAGTTGAAGGCATAGAGGTATAATCAGATAGGTCCGAGAATAGGCCATTGAATGCATTCACTATCGTTTGGGGATTATTGCAACTGACTCCGTTTATTAGCAGATCAGGAACCTGCTGGCAGGCTGGACCATTTACCGTGTGCTTTATAGTGCGCCAGAAACTCCTCGGGTTCTTGGCGGACACTTTGAGGAATGATTTGCAGAAATCACTCTTTGCCGAGTGGATCGCCCGTTTGCATGAATTCCTAAGCTCCCTGTAGACCTTGAAGTCTCATCTGTTCCAAGAGGCTTTGTATTTTAGCCAACTTTTGTCCCTAAGCTTCATCAGGGCAAACAGTTCCCCTTGTAACCATTTAGTGACTGTGCCCCTCACTCTTCTTTTAATGAGTGGGGCATGTCTGTCTTGTAGTGAGGTGAATATGGTCAGGAAGCTGTCTAGAGCAACAAAGGGGTCCGGGTCTGGATATACTGGGGACCAGTCCATCAGGCTGAGGTCGGAATGGAAATTGTTTAAGTCAAAATTTGAGTAATCTCTCATCTGTAAGACTTTTTGTGGGACCCTGGAATTTTGAACCTTCCAGATGCAGTATGTAGGGAAATGGTCCGAGATCGAATCGGGGAGGAGGCCTGAGGTGGATATTCGGTCTGGTCTATTACACAGCATCCAGTCAAGCAGAGAGCCATTTTTCCCGGAGGAGGAGGGTCTGGTGGGTTTGGTGATAAGTTGGCTGAGGGCAAGGCCAGATAGAAGGGGTTCACAGATTTTTGCATTCCCACTCAGCCAGTTGAGGTTGAAGTCCCCAAACATCAGGAGTTCACTAGTCCTCACCTTAGGGCTAAGGAAGTCAAGTAGATAGGAGAGCCCACAAACACCACCTTTTGGGGGGTTGTATACACAGGTGAGGTGAAGCTTCTTAGTGTTACCTAAAAGGAGGAGAGCATGTATAAACTCACAGGAGGGGGAGTGGGGGGTGAGGTATGTCAGTCACTTTTAGGTGAGATTTGTAATAGAGCACCAACCCACCCCCACGCTTTCTACCCGCCCTGTTCTGTCTAACCACAAGGTAGCCAGGGACAGCACAGACAGAGTCGGGGTGCGCAGGTTTGAGCCAGGTTTCGGAGACCCCGAGGATGTCAGGTTTGTAGTAGGAGACCCATGCCGTTAGATCTGAATGATTGGCAAGGATGCTCCGTATATTGAGGTGGGCAATCTTTGGACCCTTTACCTCTTCCCACTGTGGGGGCAACATGATGAGTTATGAGAGGGTTGGAAGTAGGTTTAGGGCTGTAATCGCAGCACCAGTCATCTAGGTTAGGAAGCAGCTGTAGTAAGTGAGAATCAACCAGCAAATTTAGCCGTAATTGATTGGGTAGGATATTGGGCTGGGAGACTACAAGCAGGGATCAGGTTAAAAATGAGGCTAGATATATGCAATTTTGTTTGACCACCTCTGGGAGTTCAGAGGAGAGTGGAGTAGGCTGAACACAGCATAATTTTGGTACAAAGCAGTTTATTGCCACAGGTCCCCAATCTGGGCAGGGCAGGGGCTGCGGCGAGCTATGCTTGTTTTGTAAAATTGTTTTGCAGGCTTTTTTCTTTCGCCTCTCCGGCGCAACAGATTGAAATCATCAGCTACAGCTATAAGCATTTTAGACAAGCACAGCACTGATTTTCTGCACATTTAAATAAAAAAATATGAAAAAATATAACTAAACTTGTGTATTACAAAAGGTAATACACAGGTGAAGTCATCACTTCAACCATTTTATTACAATCTTTGTGAGGGGAGACAGAAACGGGAGGGGTATGGCAGATGCAAGACAAGTCACTTGAACATTGGCACTTATGTGAACAGGAATCTACTGACTTCATAATGCAATACACACGCACGCACACACACACACACACACACACACACACACACACACACACACCATCTATCAATCCTACAGTGTCTCTGCATGTCCTAGTTTCATAAGTGCAATACAACAAAAGCAGTCTTGTGCTGAAGTGCTCCCATCTCTCTCCAATTCCATTCATGCCTTGGACCAACTGTTGCACCTCATATACCTGGGACAGTTTCCGGGACAGTCTGAGACTGGCAAGGTATACTTTTAACACAAAGCAACATTTCTGCTGAATAGATATTTATACATCAAAGCTAATACATGTTCCAGTGAACCTCCGCAATATTTAACAACTTCAGTGAAGTAGGATGTCAGACCAGCATTGTCAGTCTACAGTTCAGGTCTATAGAAATGCACAAGCACAATGTCTGATTAGATACAATAAAAGCAGCCCCTTATTTCTAAAATGTCCACATCCATGTCTCTAGTCAGTCAGCAGAATGGGTTACAGTATTGTAGAAGGCTTTGTGCCATGGTCACAGCATCATGCCCAACTACTTTCCAGTTTGTGAAAGTGCTGAAATGCTACTCCTGCTCAGTAAAAGTGGCTCATCTGCCCTACCCCTCCCTTTCCTTCCTCCCCTCATTAAGATTATGGTAAAATTATCAAAATCATGTGTATACTGACTATACTGCTGTGTTGTGTACACTTGGATGGATCGGAATCATCAGTCACAGCTATAAGCATTTTAGGCAAGCACAGCACTGATTTCCTGCAAATTTAAATAAAAAAAATAAGAAAACCATAACTAAACCTATGTATTACAAAAGATAATACACAGGTTAACTCATGACTTTGATCATTTTATCCAGATCTTTGCGAGGGGAGAGAGAAATGGGAGGGGTATGGCAGATGAAACACAAACCATTCTGGTTGCACATGAAAAGGGGACTGATGCATTTTGTTTTTAATGTTTTTTTCTTGCCTTCCTTATATCAGTTGATTGCAGGGCTGTACATGATACCAGTCCAAGAGTAATAGTTTGGTGTATGTTTTCTAAAATAATGCAATGTAATACAACTTATTCAACTAGCCTCTGTGTTCTGAACTGGTGGGTTCAGGTAGTGGATTGTTAACCATGGGGATAGACAACCAGAATACAACTTGAGTATCACCCTGATTCAACACTGCTGATATTCCTACTCAACTACATAAACAGAAAGAAAATACCTCTAGTTTTATGCTTGCAGAATACTTTGCATTTACTGTAGATCAGAAGAACATATCAAGGAAACAGAAGAGGGGTTTACGATAATCTATAAGACCTGAATGAAAGAATAATAGTACAGGGTTGATGGACAAAAAATATACTGGCATTCCTAATGCCTCTGTGAACAGGACCCGATCCATGGGCTTCAAGATGGTGCATAATAAAGCAAGTCCTCTACATTATGATGCCGCCTCTCTCCCCTCCTCCCCTCTGACATACAGGCTTGCAGCGGTCATATATTTTGGTTTGAGACATTTACTTAGAGACAACAGCACCACACACTTTTGCTTTCAGTGTTATTTTCATGTTAGGGCCACCACCTGCCATGTATGGAAGCCTAGTGCACTGTAGGCATTCACTAACAGGCTAAACATTTCTTTCCTTGCAGGTCAGGATAATTATAAAATGGAGATCTACACATCAAAGCTAAATCATGTTCCAGTGAACCTCCACAATATTTACAGTGTTGGGGTGTAACTAGTTACTTGTAACTAGTAATTGTAATCAGATGACTTTTCTAGGTAACTAGTTTTAGTAACGGATTACTTTTAAAATGAAGTAATAAATAATTGTAATGACATTACTTTTCCCTAAAAGTAACTAGTTACTGTAATATAAATAGAATAAGAGATGGGCATCCATCTGTTATGGTTGATGTAATCCATCAAGGGTTCCCTGTGACTTCATAAACCTCAGGAGCAAAGTTCAAGAGGTTTGTGACATCACAGGAATCTGAAGATTGTGCAGGTGTCTTTTGATATTCAGTGTAAACAAAGGCTGCTCAACTGACTGCGTGCTCGATTTATTACGACATCAGGCTGAAAAAACTGACTTCTGACAAGCACTGCATGAGCACCCAGCATCTCCCCCTTGCACATTGAATGCAAGTTGCCTACCATTTTTTGCCTTTTTCACAATAAAAAGTTTAGGCAGCATTTCATGTCAGTGAGGTGCCATTTTTTTGCAGCCTTGCTGATATTCAAGTTTGCGTAGTCACAGTATCTAAGTATTATGAGCTGCCAGAGCTACGGGGTGGTGTAAACCTGTGGCATGACAACTGGAGCAAAGACATGCAGCCTTGCAACATTTAACCTAGGAATTTTGACCTAATACTGGTTTGTTCTACAAGATCTTTGCTCTAACACGGTAGCTACGACTACAAGTTAGCTTGATTTATCACACCACTACTTTCTAGATGGTTACAGTTCTACTGATGGTGGATGTCAGGGTTGTTTTTTCCAGTTGTCTCATTACAGAAAATGTTGTTAGGCTGAATGGCTCTGGTGAGGTGTCATTGCGCTGGGTGTCCTTGTACCAATAGTCACAGATCTGGTGTAAATCACTGACCTCTCCAGTTTGAGTATTTATTTGATCTGTAGAAAATGAAAATGAGTGTGCACACATAGCTTTCACCTTTCAACCTTCTTACTAGGTCTTGTTAATTAATCCACACTTAAGGAATCCTCAGCTCATTCACTTATATTATACCTTTTGATATCTATCATCACCTTTTCATTTTCCAGATTCTATTCTTACCTTACCTATTATCACTTTTTAGCCCTACAGCCTCCCCGTATTTTCTTTCCTCGCATATATTTCTCTTATTTTCCTTATTGGCTTTTTTTTCTTTTAGATAATTCCTGAAGAAGACCTATAGTAGAAACATCGATTCTAACTCTGTTTTCTGGTTTCAGCATGCATTTAGTATTGTTCTACATCTGTGACATGGGCTGTGCAACTAAAAGTAAAAAAGAACACCATTTCATCTGTCAGTTTATTATTAAACATACAGTGTTAGGTGCTCAAACAATAAATGTTACCTTACCTATAATTTTGCAATTGATATAAAAATTATACTTCTTATGCACCACTACATGGTACAGCTAAGAATCACTATAGGAATTGATGACATTTGTTTGATGGGGCAATAGATTGGCCAGTTGATGTACAATTTATAGATAGCTAGCTACACCCTTGTATGTCATCAGTCGTGGCCCTCTATAGTAACCATTGTGAACCCCCAAGGGAATCAGGGCTAGCCTAGCCATTGTAGGGAAAAAGGCAAGTAGTCCATCTGCAGGCAGGGCTCAGACCCTTTTTCCACCACCACCACATGTGCTGAACTGCCACAGCAGGCCACTTGATTGTCAATCCACCTGCCCACCTGCCAGGTCTATCACATCACCCATCCCATCTCAAAGAAAATTCTCATTGAAAGGGATTCTATGTGATAACGGTGACTGCCAAATGGCAAGCCACGTTATTGTGACATCAGAGCAGTGAAAACATTTTCGCCACTCTGACATCCTCTGCACTCAGAAGAACAGTGCCAGGGACTTAGGTTTATTGCTTTCTGTGGGGGGCTTTGCCACCCGCACCCCTCTACAAAAAGATTCTCAACTCCAGGGGGGTGCATGTCGGGGGGGGTGAAAGCAAAAAAAAAAGTTTCAGGCTGGGCACAATATAATTACACCAGCGCCCGGACCTGAACCCAGTATCTTCTCCACAACAACCGCAGGCCAACCCCTGACACCACAGTGCAGCTCAGCAGCCCACCCCAGCACCACCCCCTACATCCCCTCCTCCCCCTCCCAGCCCATTCTTGCCATGCTCACCCCCCAACGCGCGTGTACATATAGCGACATTCTGTCACTGCATTTGCCCACCCCACCACTTCTGGTCACCCTACCCTCCCCATCGCCATTTGGGCTTTCGCCCATAAGACATTGCCATTTCGGATGGTGCCTTAGTTCAGGTGCCAACATTACAGGTTACCATTGAAGGGGTATGTACTGAAGTGCAACAAGTGAGTTGTGTTGTGTGACAATTTGTTTGTAAGTGACACTGTCTGACTTCAGTTGTGGCATACTGGCAGTGGCATAATAGTCATGGCAGACTTAGTTATAATTATAACTGCGTCTCAGTGGCAGTGGCAAGTCAACGTTCAGCTGTGGGAAAGCAGCCCTTATTTCTAAAATATCCATAGCAGTGTATCTATTCAGCCAGCAGAGTGGGTTACAGTATTGTAGCAGGCTTTGTGCCATGATCACAGCATCATGCCCAACTGCTTTCTGGTTTATGAAAGCACCAAAATGCTGCTCCTGCTAGGCAAAAGTGGCTCATCTGCCTTAACCCTACCTCTTCTTCTTTCTCCTCTTGCTAAGATCATGGTAAAATGATCAAAGTCTTCTGTATCCTGACTATACTGCTGTGTTGTGTGCACTCGTGCTCGGATGGATCGGAATCATCAGCCACAGCTATAGGCATTTTAGACAAGCACAACACTGATTTCCTGCAAATTTAAATAAAAAAAGAAAACCATAACTAATCATGTGTATTACCAGTACAAGAGTGATATTTTGGTGTAATTTTCCTACAATAATGCAATGTAATATAATTTATTCAACTAGCCTATGTGTCCTGAACTGGTGGGTTCAAGTAGTGGTTTGTTAACCATGGAGGGGGGGATGGACAACCAGAGTACATCTTGAGTCTGATTTATATAAAACTGACTTGTTCTGCCATCTGGATTTCATACAGATCACATTGATTTGGCACTGATTATCTTCCTATTCGAGCACGTAAAGAGAAAGAAAATACCTCTAGTTTTATGTTTACAGACTACTCTGCATTTACTGTAGGTCAGAAGAACATATCAAGGAAACAGGAGAGGAGTTTACGATTATCTGTAAGACCTGAAGAAAAGAATAATAGTACAGGGTTGATGGACAAGAAAATGTACTGGCATGCCTAATGCCTCCATGAACAAGACCTGATCCATAGGCTTCAAGATGGTACATAATAAAGCAAGTCCTCTACATTATGGTGTCACCCTTCTCACACGCTGGCTCACAGCGGTCATTTATTTCAGTTTGAGCCATTTACTTAGAGACAACAGCACTGTGCACTTTTGCTTTTGTTGTTATTTTGGATTAGGGCCACCATCTGCCATGTATGGAAGTCTAGTACACTGTAGGCATTTGTTACTAGGCAAAACATTTATTCCTCTGCAGGTTAGGATAATTATAAAATGGAGACCTACAATTGCAAGTACTAAGCCATGCACCAGTGTGAAATAAAAATAACGTTTATCTGTACCCAGTCAAGAAATTAGGTTGCATTTTGGCCCATTGTTGAGAGCATGCTCAACTACACTGGCACTCGTGTGAACAGGAATCCACTGCCTTCACAATGTACCACACATGCACTGTCTATCAATCATACAGTATCTCTGCATGTCCTAGTTTCCTAGGTACAGTACGATAAAGGGGGAAAGGACGATTTAAAGGAGTAACAGGCACATCTTAAGGGAGTCATAACGGAAGCCATGAGCCTTTGCATTAGGCAAATAAGTAAACAAAGAGGAAGAAAAAAGCACTCTGGTTCTCAAAGGAGGTGGCAGGGAGGGTGAGGGGAAATAAGGTTACCATTCAGAAAATATATAGAAACACAGAGGGAAGAAGACAGACACATGTATCTGGAAAAGCTAAAGGAGGTGGGGAAAGCAGTCAGAAAAGCCAAAGCACAGACAGAGGAAAGAGTAGCCAAGGCAATTAAGAAAGGAGACAAGTATTTTTTTAGATACATTAGAGAAAATAAAAAATACAGGGGAGGGATTGTGAGACTAAAAAAGGAAGGGGGGGGGTCGGCAGAAGGGGACCAGAAAATAGCAGAAATCCTGAACAAACATTTTTGTTCAGTGTTCATGGTAGAAAGGTAAGGGGAGGGATCACAGCTAGGTGTAAGAAGTACCAAGGGGTGGGGTGTAGATACCAGTCTATTTACAATAGATGGAGTCCTAAAGGAACTAGAAAAACTGAAAGTAGATAGAGCAATGGGGCCGGACAGAATACATCCCAGAATTCTAAAGGAACTTAGAAAGGAGCTTGCAGCACCACTGGCTGCCTTGTTCAACAAATCATTAGAAACACTTGTGATTCTGGCAGACTGGAAGAGGGTGAATATTGTCCCTCTCCATAACAGCAGGAGTAGGCAGGAGGCTGCTAACAATAGGCCAGTCAGCCTAACCTCAGTGATATGGAAATTGATGGAATCATTACTCAAGAAAGAGGTTGTGAAATTCCTTGAATCCAGAGGACAGCAGGATCTGAGACAGCATTGTTTCACGGTGGCAAGGTCTTGCCAAACAAATCTGACAGATTTCTTTAACTGGGTGATAAGGGAGATAGATCAGGGAGGGGTGGTAGATGTGGCCTACTTGGATTTTAGCAAGGCCTTTGATACCATCCCACATAAAAGGCTAATAAACAAGTTGAGCAGCCTGGGAGTTGGATCCAGGGTAGTAAAATGGGTTAGAAATTGGTTAAGGGGTAGGACACAAAGGGTGGTAGTGAACGGAGTTCAGTCCATGGAAAGGGAAGGGACCAGCGGGGTGCCTCAGGAATTGGTGTTAGGCCCAGTCCTCTTTAATGTCTTCATAAGTGACACTGTAGAGGGGTTGGAGGGGAAGGTGTGCCTCTGCAGATGACACAAAGATCTGCACTAGCGTTGACATACTGGAGGGGGGATGGAAAGAAGGAAAAGGGACCTGGGCAAGCTGGAGGAATTATTAAATCTATGGCAGCTGAAATTCAGTGCAAAAAAGTGCAAAATGATGCACTTAGGGCATAGGAACCTGAGACAGAAGTACTCAGTGAGGAAGATGTACTGTCGGCCACCAAACAGGAGAGGGATCTAAGGGTGATTATATCTGAGGACCTAAATGGGGACAGACAGTGTGAAAAGGTGGTTAGAAAGGCCAGTAGGATGTTGGGGTGCATAAGGAGAGGCATCACCATCAGAAAAAGGGAGGTAGTGATGCCACTATACAGATCATTGGTGAGACCTTGTCTTAAGTACATTGTCCAGTTCTGGAGGCCACATCTCAGCAAGGACATAGACAGAGTGGAGGCAGTATAAAGAAGGGCTACAAAAATGGAACAGGGGCTGAACCAGAAGTCATATGAGGAGAGGCTGAAAGAACTCAATATGTATTCTCTGGAGATGAGGGGAGAGAGGGGGACATGATAGAGACATTCAAATACCTTAAAGGGATAAATAAGGTACATAGAGGTAGCATCTTTCAGAAAAGAGGATGGACAAGAATAATGAGACATGATATGAAGTTGGAGGAAGGTAGGATCAGGGGTAATGTAATGAAGTACTTCTTTACAGAAAGGATGGTGGATGCTTGGAACAGCCTCTCCGCAGGGGTGATGGGGGCACAAACTGTGGAGGAATTCAGAAATGTGTGGGACAGACACAAGGGAACCCTAGAGATGGGGAAGAGAGGGAAAACCGCAGATCATCTACAGTATGCAGTGTAAGTAAAAGGTAGAAAAAAATGGGCAGACTAGATAGGCCAGGCAGTCCTTATCTGCTGACAAATTCTATGTATTTATGTATAAAAGTACACCTTTCACCACCATCAATAACATCATTTTGCAGCGGTGTTGACTCTGACCAGAGTTTATTTATTTGTAGCATGTGCTATATTATTTACAGCAGCAATGATTTTTCTCTCTTTTTCCTTCTTTCCCCCACTCATTTTATTTTACACATATTAATCTGTCTCATATACAGTTACCAATATTATGCACAAAGTATCATAGCCCTACCCGCTATTTTACAATATGTTTTCTTCATTGACCTGTGCCATTATTCGTACACATCTTTTAAATATGTGCACTATGAGCACTTTTCTTTCTTACATTGCTATGTATTTGCAATTACAATAGCTTAAAAAAAATGTTGGCTACTGCATGATGCTTTATTTTATTGAGTTTATCTTTTTATTAATTTTAAGTATATAAAGACATACAGGCATAATGAAAGGAAAACCTCATATAGATTACGAAAAGGTATCACTTAACAAAACACATAGTGTAAGTTGAATATGATGAGAATGCCTTATATATATATATATATATATATATATATATATATATATATACATCTATATATAATAAGAGTTTGTCTTATTTATATCATAGGTAGTGAACAAAGAGTTACAGTCATTAAAGTATTATGAATTCAGAGAAATCAGTTAAGTGCAAGATGAGTAAGAGAACAAGTCATAGCAGGCTTTCAAACCATTATATAAAATGATACCTATAAGAATACAAACATACAGTACAGGAGGAATATAAATAAAAGAGAGATGTATGTTAAAGGTACTGAAGCATATTACTAGCCTGTTTTTAAACTCTAGCCTGTTCTAACTCCTACGTCTGTATATTGTGAATCCATATATTGTAACCTGTTATATGATTGTTTCTGTCCTGTACCCTCCCGGATCGTACCTGAAAATAGTCATTGCTATGGCTAGTGCACCTACCTGGTCATCAAAAACTAAATAATAAAAACAAAAAAGATAGTGCGGGGTAGAAAAAGGAAGAAAGAAATAGGGTGGGAAAGAGAAAAAGGGTAGATATCTGTGCACAGAGTATTAGAGAAACCCAGATCTAATCAACTGAGTAAAAGATATACAAAAAGGAAATCTAAATAAATCTTGAGGATTAGGGTCTTAAGAACCAGTTGTTTTGATGAATTTAAAGCAATCCTGCCTGCACCGATCATATATGGTGAGTCGGTCGTGAATAACAATGGGATAGACGGTCTAGTGAGCCGTACTGAAAGAGGCTTTGAAGAACATCGAAAAGGGAGGGAACAAGATTAGATTTCCATTTAAAAACATAGAGACATAGAAGTTGATGGCAGATAAGGACCACAGGGCCCATCCAGTCTGCCCATTTCTTTTTCTGCCTTACAAATGTGCCATCGGCCTTTGCTCTGTCAGTGGCCTATATATTCATACTCATCTGAATTTCTCCCTTATGCCTATCCCATGCCTGTTTGAAGCCCTGCACTGTATTCATATCCCCACTTCCTGAGGTAGGCTGTTCAATGCATCCACCACCCTTTCTGTGAAAAAGAACTTCCTCACATTACCCCTTAATCGGCCTCCCTCTAATCTCATGCTGTGTGCCTTTGCCCTGCTATTTTTCTTATATTGAAGCATGTTATACTCTTTCACCTTGTTAATACCCTTAAGGTGTTTGAATGCTTTGATCATATCACCTCTCTCCCTCCTTTGCTCTAGGGTGCACATATTGAGCTCTGTTAATCTGTCCTCATATGTTTTCTGATGCAGTTCCTGCACCATTTTGGTTGCCCTTCTCTGGACTGCTTCAATTTTTTTTTCCCAATTGTTTAACCAAGTAAGACACACTAAGCTGAAAGCTTGTTTACAGGTGCAACCTGAGAGCACAAGGAAGTTAAGTGACTTGCTCAGGGTCACACAGTATATGCAAGGGGGGCTGTGGGATTCAAACCCAGGTCTCCAGATTTGCAGCTCAGAGCCTTAAACCACTGTGCTATACTGCCTCCCAAATTTGGTTAATGTCCTTGAGAAAGTGTGGCCTCCAGTACTGCATGCAGTACTCCAGATGGAACCTAACCAGTGTCTTGTAAAGAGGGATTATTACCTCCCTCTTCTGACTTGTGATACCCCTACTAATACACCCTAACATCCCCCTAGCCTTACCTACTGCTTTAGTGGTCTGCTTGGATGATTTCAGGTCATCAGTGATGATGATGCCCAAGTCTCTTTCTTTCCTTGTGACTGCCAGCAAGTCCCCTCCCAGCCTATAGGTGGCTTCAGGGTTTCTCTTTCCTATGTGCATGATCTTGCACTTCTTTGCATTAAACCCAGTTGCCACTCTTCCAACCATTTTGCTAGTTTATCTAGATCTCTTCTCATTCTGCCCACCCCATCTGGATCATCTACTCTGTTGCAGATCTTGGTGTCATCTGCAAACAGTCAAACCTTACCCTCCAGTCCATCTGCAATGTCACTGATAAAGATATTCAAGAGGACTTGCCCCAGCACTGATCCCTGAGGTACCCACCTTGTGACTTGCATCTCTTCTGACTGTATACCGTTTACCACCACTCTCTGTTTTCTGCCCATCAACCAGTTTGCCACCCAGTTGACCAACTTCTGACCCACCCCGAGCCTACCCAACTTATTAATCAATATCCTATGTGGAACAGTATCGAAAGCTTTGCTGAAGTCAAGGTAGGTGACATCAACTGCTCCCTCCTGGTCCACCACTCTGATTACCCAGTCAAAGAAATCTATGAGATTAGACAGGACCTTCCTTTTGTAAACCCAAGCTGTTTTGGATCCTGTGTTCCTATGGATTCCAGGTGTTGCACTATCCTTTCCTTAAGGAGTGCCTCCATAATCTTGCCCACTACTGAGGTAAAACTGACTGGTCTGTAGTTCCCTGCCTCTTCCCTGCTACCACTCTTGTAGAGCGGGATCACATAAGCCCTTCTCCAGTCTTCTGGGACCTCTCCTGTGCTCAGAAACTCACTAAACAGTTCTGATAATGGCTCTGCTAGTTCCACCCTTAGCTCCTTTAGTACCCTGGGATGTATGCCATCAGGTCCCATTGCCTTGTCCACCCTGAGCTTATCGAGCTCTTGTAGGACCCTTTCTTTTGTGAAGGGACTAGTGCTCATCTCCCTCCCTCCCTCCCCTGTGTCCATGGTACTGAGCTGTGGGCCCTGCCCTACCTTCTCTTCAGTAAATACTGAGCAGAAGTATCTATTTAGGATAGATGCTGTTACATGGTCCTCCTCCTCACACATACCCTTATCTCCTTTGATCTTAATAATACCACTCCGGACTTTCTCCTTTCACTACTGTATCTATAGAAAGTCTTGTCACCTTATTTTACTGTTTGTGCTAGTGTTTTCTCAGTTTGGGCCTTTGCCTGCCTTACTACCTTCCCTGCTTCCCTTAGGGAAGTTTGGTATGCCTCCCTGTCTTCATCCCACTGTGTTCCCTTGTATTTCCTGAAGGCCAGCCTTTTGGCTTTGACCTTTTCTGCTTCTGTTTTTGAGAATCAAAGTGGTTTCCTTCTTCTTTTGCTCTTCTTTTTCTCTATCAGATGTTTAACCAAAAGAAAAAGCCTGTTTAGCCATCTAAAATGTGCATGTGTAAGGGAAGAGTTACTCGGAGTATAGAGGCCTAGGAGGAATAGTTTTGAATCGAAGGAAAACTTTTGTCCTATTGCTTTGGAAGCAAATAAATTACTTTTACACCAAATTGTATTAATGGGAGTGCAGGACCAAAGAATGTGAAGCAGATCACCATTAGCTTGGTTGCAGCATCAACAGTTATTGTTACTTAACAGGCCCATTTGGTGAAGTGCCAAAGGAGTTCTGTACCAAAGATGCAAGATCTTGATTTGTATTAGGGAGCTACGGGTATCTTTAAATGTGTTATGTACCAGACACCAACATTTACTCCATTGCATATCTGAGATATTGTAGTTAAAGGTAGTGCTCCATTTATTTTTAGCTTGTATGGATGGATCAGGAAGATTGTCAATAATGTTTTCGTAAATGGTGCTGCTTAATTTTGTAGAAATATTAGCCCAGTGTGAGGTGTGAGATGTGTGATTCTAGAAAAGTGTGTTTGTATATATAATTACAGATGGAGTTGAAAGCTGCTCGAATTTTTAAAAACTTCCAGAAGTCCTGTTTAGTAAGTTTTCATTTGACCTGTAAGCCTGAGAATGTGCTAAGGGTGAGATAATTCAGATACAAGATATCATATCTCCAAGAAAAACAATTCCATTATTCCTCCATGAATGACAGAAAATTGGATGATTTTCCAGTATGAACAGTGGGTTGCCCCATAAAGGGGTATAAAACCAAGGTTTGGGGTTAGATTTCAAAAATGTATGGGTTAACTTCCAATGTAGAACAGAAGCTGATATGATTGGATGAGTTTTTAATTTTGAGGAAAGGGAGTTAAAAATAAAAGAAGTAAGAACCCCTCCATGGCACAGTGTGGATTCCATAGCAATCTGAAGTGGGGATTGAGGGGAAGATTTCTGAAACCATTTAAAGGTTTGTGCCACCCAGAAGACACATAGATAACCTTTGAACCAAGGGACTCCAAATCCACCTTTTTTACAATGAGATCGAAGTTTGTTATGATTAAATCTTGGAATTTTCCCCTCCCATATAAAGTTACCTAGCAGTTTATCAGTTTTAGCAAGGAAAAAGGATGGAAGAATTAAGGGGATGTTAGCAAAGCGGTAGAAAATTTGGGGGGATATGGACATCTTAATGGGTGCAATTTTACCCATAAAGGAAAGATTAAGAAGCCTTCATCTATCTAGAATTGTTTTGATATTATCTAGTAAAGGAATAAGATTAATATCCCATATTTTCTTAAGATTATTAGTTATTTTGATTCCTAGATATGTTATCCCATACAGTGACCATTGAAATCCAAAAGGGTGGTTCATAAAAACTTTGCAATGGTCATTAAGAGGTAGAGTTTCTGACTTGCCATAGTTTAAAGCAAGGCCCGAAATACTTGTAAATTTGCTAAGTAAGTCAACCAATAGGGGTCCTGCCTCATCCAGATTCTGAAGCAGAATCAAGAGGTCATCAGTATAATAAAGGGAAACATATCTTGAGCTTCCCACTGGGATGCCATTAATACCAGCAGATTGGCGTAAACAGGCAGTTAGGGGTTCCATGACTAAAATGAAAAGGGAAGGTGATAAGGGACAGCCTTGCCTGGTTTCTTTTGCCAGTTGAAAGCAGGGGGAAAGGGTGGAATTAGTAAGTACCTTAGCAACAGGGGAGTTATATAATAATTTAATCCAGGAGCAGAAGATGTGCAGAAGGTCGAAGTGAGATAACACCTGATACAGATAGTCCCAGTTTAAAGAGTCAAAAGCCTTTTTGAAATCAATAGCTATGGCTGCCACTGGAGAATTGAGAGATTTGGCTTTGTGAATTAGATTGAATAGAGAACATAAGTGATCTGATCCAGACCTATGTTTAATAAAACCAGCTTCTGAGCAGTGAATCAATTTGAGGCTCAAATGTTCAAGTCAGGAGGTTAATAGTTTAGCAAATATCTTCCCATCCATGTTTAACAGGGAAATTGGCCTATAACTTACTGGGTGTATGGGATCTTTGTCCTTCTTAGGAAGTAGAGTAATAACTGCTTCAGTACAAGAGGGGGGAAGCTTGCCAGTAGTGGAAGCTTCTTGATAGATCTTAAGAAGGAATGTGCACAAAGTATGAGAAAATATTTTGTAAAAATCAACAGGAAATCCATCATTTCCAGGGCACTTACCCGATTTCAGGTAGGACAAATCTTTCTGAACTTCTTGTAGTGAAAAGGGTTCATCTAAGAAATTCACTTCATGAGGAGAAAGATGGAGAAGGTGTAAAGTTTTAAGGAATTGTTGAATTAGTATGGTTGAAGGAGGATTTGTATTAGAATATAAGTTTTGATAAAAGGTAGACATGATACGATTTATGGAAGAGCTACCAAAATTAATTTTACCTTGTTTGTCTTTAAGACTTAAAATATGGCATTCCATTTGTTGCTCTTTAAGCTGGTAAGAAAGGAGTTTCCAATTTTTATCACCATGTTCCCAAAACTTATGCTTAAGTTTAAAAAGGGCCAATTCAGTTTTTCGAGAAATTAGTTTGTTTGTTTATTTTGACTCTGAGCTGAAGGATTTCAAACTGTAGTTGAGAATCAGGAAGATGTTTGTTAGAGGAGAAGTATAGGTTCTCTTTGGCTTTAAGAGATTTTTCCATATAAGCCAATTGTTGCTCTCGTACCCTTTTTCTATATGCAACACAGCTAATAATTTTCCCATGAATTATGGCTTTAAAAGCTTCCCATACATTAGACATAGAAGATACAGTGGAGGTATTATGAAAATAGAAAGTCCTGAATTTGAGCTTTAATCATGGATAAAAAATCTGGAACTTTAAGAAGGAGAGGATCTAACCACCAGAAGGTAGATTTGGGTACTGATGGGCCCCACAAGAGATGCAATTTAATCGAAGCGTGATCCGAAATTATGATGGAAGAAATGGATGAATCAATAGTTTTTTCTAGTATAATAGGAGAGGCTGACCAATAGTCAATTCTGCTAAGTGTTTTCTGTAGAGAGGAATAAAAAGTAAAGTCTCGATCTCTGGGGTGCAAAAGGCACCAAACATCAGCTAATTCAATGTCCTGCATAAACAGAGAGAGGGCTTTAATACTTCTGGGGTGGGCATCAGTAGTAGGGCTATTTCTGTCAATGCTAGCTTCTAATGCTAAGTTCAGATCACCTCACCTCACAGAATAAGTGGAGTATTGTCCACATTAAAAGATAAAATCTGTTGAGCTAAATTATGAAAAAACTTTGGGGAGTCAGAATTAGGTGCGTATAGATTGACAAGTAGAAGAGGACCAGAGTTAGTATTTAATTTGACCATCACCCATCTGCCTTCATTATCTGAAAGGGATTTTATTAGAGACCATTTAAGGCTCTTATGTATAAGAATGGCAACTCCTCTCTTTTTAGCAGTATAAGACGAATCATAAATTTGACTGACCCAATGTTTCTTGAGCCTGTGAACATTTATTTATTTTATTTATTTATTTAAAATTTGCTGACCGGGTAGGCCCACTGAGCCCCGAAGGTCCCTTTTTCAGGGGCGACCTGGGATAACAATACATATTTTCATACAGAGAAAGACTTGGGTTTCAGAGTAGTTTCATGTGTGTGAGCAGGTTACAGCCATGGTTATCATCATGCGTCAGTCCTTACAAATATGTTGACAGTAGAATTAACAAAAGGTGCAGAAGAAATGTAGTTTTAGATGGTAAGCTCATTGTTTACTACTGGCATGGTTCAGTGGAAAGTTAGCTGTGATACTATGCCTAGAGAGAAGCACCGTGGAACCTGATAAGGTGCTTGGAGGATCTGGATATTCGGAGGATAGAAGCAAGTGGGGGGGGGTCATGAGCCTTGGCAATGACAAGTGCTAGCATCAGACATATAGGCTTTGAGTCTGGTGTGGAAGTTCATCAGTGAGGAGGCTTCCTGCACTAGGGGTGGGAGTTTGTTCCGCAGGTAGGGGTCTGAGTAGGAGAATGACCTGCCACCAGTGTTAGTTCTGACTCTGGGAACTTCAAACAGTGTACGTCCAGATGTCCGTAGGCTCCTGGGTTTGTGTTTGAGTGTAATAGTTCCAGCAATGCTGGGTGGAGTTGAAGGGCTGAGTAGCTTGAAGGTCAAGCAGAGCAGGGGGTAGTTGAGATGAGAGGTCAGCTAGGGCCAGCATAGCTGGGGAAGTGTGTCACAATGGTGCCTTTGCGAGTGGTCCTGGGTAGCAAACCGGGCTACCTCGTTATACAGGATTTGCATCTTGGTGACCTCCTGCTTGGCCATGCCCTGTAAGATTGGGGCAGTGTAAGTCAGGGTGGGGAGGAGGACATGTGTGGTGATTAAGGTCCTAGCCTCAGGGATGAGCTGGTCTTTTAGCCAGTACAGAGTACCAAGTTTGCGACGTATGGTCATGGTGACCTGATCCACGTGGTACTTGAAGGTAAGGCAATGGTCCAATGTTGGGCCTAAGTATTTTAAGGAGGGTACAACCGCGATGTCATTTCCCGAGAGAGCAGTAAGTTGCAGAGATTTAGATCTGTCATGTCCAAGGGTGTTGCGTCCGAATAGCATTGCCTTAGTTTTGCCTGCATTTAGGACCATTCTATTTGCTCTCTGCCAGGCCTCAAGAGATGCTAGGTCAGCTTGGAGAAGGGGACATAGAGCAGCAATGTTATCCAGGGATCAGTAGATGATGGTGTCATCCGCGTACTGAATGACCGAGCTTCCCCCACAGTGGAGGCTTAGGTCATTAGTAAATATGGAGAAAAGGAGTGGGCCAAGGATTGAGCCCTGTGGTACTCCCTCTGTAAGGGGTAGAGGACCCAAATCGCACCTTTCCAGATGACCCTCTGGGATCGGCCCAATAGGTAACTCCCAAACCATTTGAGGGCGAGGGGGTCTAGACCAATTTTATCCAGTTTTAGTAGCAGGAGTTTGTGATCCACAAGGTCAAAAGCCTTGGACAGGTCTATAAAGACGCCCACCAGTGGGTGTCCCATTATCCATTGCTCTGAGCAAGTCATTTGAGAGATGGATGAGTGCTGTGTCAGTCCCATGGTTAGTTCTAAAACCATGCTGTGAATGTGCAATTAGCTGATGGGACTCCAGGTAGTCACAGAGTTGGCCATAGACTAACCTTTCCTGTAGCTTTGCAAGTGTACTGAGCAGGGAAATAGGCCTGTAATTGCTTATATTTTCCCTGGAACCACCCTTGTGAATAGGGACCACATTGGCCTGTTTCCACTGGTCCAGAACAGTCACTTCAAGTAGGGATCTGTTTATGAGCCAGGTCAGGGGTCTGGTGAGAGATGGGGTGCCAGCCTTAAGTAGCCGAGGGTTTATCCCATCAGGACCTCCTGAGCCTTTGTCTTTCAGATCCCTTAGGAGGGATTGGACCTCTTTTGTCTTCACCAGTCTTAGATGGAAGGAGGAATGGTCAAGGCGAGTAGGCTAGATAACATTAGGTGCCGAGGTCAGCGAGGGCAGGCTGACCTTGTAGGCATTGATTTTACCAAAGTGATTGTTGAGGGCAGTAGCAATTTCGAGGGAGTCACTCACTGGCTGACCATTGACCTCAATGGGGCCAGGTTCAGTCTTAGAGTTACCCCTGATCAGGTTGTTGACGTGATACCAGAATTGTTTAGGGTTGCCCAAATTGTTTTTTTGTAGGTGAGTGACATACTCCCTTTTTGCAAGTTTGATGACTCTCTTGCATTTGTTTCTTAAGACCTTGCATGACACGAGGTTGGCAGGAAGGGAAGAGAGCTTGAACTTCTTCCAGGCCTTGTCTCAACTGACCATAAGGGTTTTTAAGGATGGAGAGATCCACTTGTAGCAGCTACCCTTTGTTCTACGTTTTTTCAAGGGGGCGAAGAGGTTAGCTGCTGTACATTCTGCGCTGTGGAAATACTCCACAGCCTCAGCCAAGGTGGGGAGGAGCTTAATTGGGCTCCAGTCTAGACTGTGTAGGTAGTCATTAAACTGCACTGCTGAGAAGTTTGTGTAGTCACGAGCAGTGAGTATTCTGGGTTGGATCTTGGGTGCTCTGTTCTTCCAGATGCAGAATATGGGGGAGTGGTCACTTAAGGAATCCGCCATTATGCTGGCTTTCTGGATGTTGGCGGGATTGGACACCAGAGCCCAATCAAGGGTGGTGTGGTTCCCCGATTTGTAGTTAAGTTGTAGTTAAGTTGGGTTGGTTCTAAGATGACCTGTACCAGGTTTGCTTCTTGGGTCAGTGCCATGAGGGTGTTGTTAGGGTCCTGGGCCCAGTTTAGGTTGAAGTCACCCAGAATAAGGAGCTCCAAAGAAACAACTTGGGCTGTGATTTTTGTTATTGCTTCTAGGGATTGAAGAGCTGATTTGGGCTGGTGGTAAACACAGCCAATAGTGAGTTGCTTGTTGTGCCCTAGGGTGACTTGGATGAATACAGATTCACCATCGGGGAGGTGTGTTGCTGCAAGGCGAGGAGTGATACGGTTAGGGCTATGTTGGCGTAAATGAGTACAATGCCCCCTCTTTTGGTCAACCTGTCCTTATGGTACATACTATAATCTTGGGCCAGTATCTCGTGAGCGGGGATGTGTGCCTTAAGCCATGTCTCTGAGATGGCAAGGATATCAGGCTTGTAGAGATCAAGCCAGGCTTGTACCTCTTGCATTTTTGATCTTAGGCTGCATACGTTCATATGCGCTATCTTTAGCCCCTTTGTGGATGCCCAGTGGGGGGTCATGAGGGGATGTTATTGAGAAGTTGGTGGCGTTAGGGCCAGGGTTAGGTTGTATGTCACCTGCCAGGAGTAGTAATGCAGCTAGAAGGCAGAGTAATTTTGGGCTGGCCAATGGGATTCGGTTGCCTCAGCACATCCTGCTCACAAAGTGGAAGATATTGTAGTATATCCCCTTTCTTATAAGCTTGTGGGCTGAGGAGAGGGCAAGTAAGCTGGAGCAGGGCATTCCATTGTAGAGGCTGACAGGATGGGTGTCACTGTACCTTTTTCCCCTTATTTCTGGATTCCCTAGGCCTATCAGCCTGTGTGCCCAGAGAAGGAACAGTATATAGACTGTCATTAGTAGTAACCCCTATTGGATAGAGAGGCCCAAGGGTTGTGTGCCCCACGTGGTACGTGATCGTGGGTAAACTTCTGGAGAGGCATGCATGCTATGTTAGCAGAGGTGCCAGTAACAAGCTGTTTTGTCCTGTCTTAGGCAGTTATGCAGACATAGGATGGGTACCCTGTCTATGGAGGAAAGTCAGGTGAAAAACACTAAATCCTCCTTAATAATCAGTCTTAGGGCCGATTATCAGATGTGAACTGGTATCTTGCTTCTGCTGGGATTTCAGATGATACAATATACCAGTATGGATTTTCTAAGGAATTGGTAGTCAATAGGAGAATAAACATGACCCGCTAGGATGGGGGAGCAGGAAAATAAAATCCCCTTTGTAAGCGTGCAGTAGTGATCAGAGCAGTTTCTGTCCCTTATATTTTCCAGAAGCAGGACTTTGGCAGCAAAACACAGTAGACTGCAGGTTCTAGGACTGCCCACAGTTATGTGCCACGCCCCTTTATCACCAGAGGCCAGTCAGATAGGGTATAGGGCGGAGCAAAGGAGTATTTAATAGATGGAGGAGGTGGGGGGGTGAAAAAGTTCAGCTTGAAGGAGCACAGCTAACACCAGGTAAATGCAAGCAGCTCCCTCTGAATAGCAATGAAATTTAATTGGGCTACTGCACCACAAAAAGTGGCAAGTTCAAAAGTTTCGGTGCACACAGTGCACTCAGGGCTCCTCCATGTCAGTACCTGCAAGGCAATTCTGGTGGTGAGCTGCCCTAGGTTGGGCTGGGGAGGCTGTAGAAGCAAGCCCTCAAACCCTGGAAAGGAAAGGAGACAGAGGGTTAGCCTTTTAAATAGGGAAGGAAAATCAAAGATTGAACAAAACAGAGAGAAAGAGAGACAGAGTAGGGGCTTGAATGGGGAGGAGTTGCACTACAGAGCAAGTTCTGGGGGAGTTCTAGTGGCAGGGAGATCACATTTGGAACAAGGTAGGGAAAGCACAACCATACAATGAAACAATTTCAGAAAATTAATTTGCAGGATTTAGCTTAAAAATCAGATTACAATGCAGTCCTGAAAAATTTCAGCTTGAAGGAGCATAGCTAACACCAGGTAAATGCAATCAGCTCCATCTGAATAGCAATGAAATTTAATTGGGCTACTGCACCACAAAAAGTGGCAAGTTCAAAAGTTTCGGTGCACACAGTGCACTCAGGGCTCCTCCATGTCAGTACCTGCAAGGCAATTCTGGTGGTGAGCTGCCCTAGGTTGGGCTGGGGAGGGCTGTAGAAGCAAGCCCTCAAACCCTGGAAAGGAAAGGAGACAGAGGGGTTAGCCTTTTAAATAGGGAAGGAAAATCAAAGATTAGACAAAAACAGAGAGAGAAAGAGACAGAGTAGGGGCTTGAATGGGGGAGGAGTTGCACTACAGAGCAAGTTCTGGGGGGGGGAGTTCTAGTGGCAGGGAGATCACATTTGGAACAAGGTAGGGAAAGCACAACCATACAATGAAACAATTTCAGAAAATTAATTTGCAGGATTTAGCTTAAAAATCAGATTACAATGCAGTCCTGAAAAATTTCAGCTTGAAGGAGCACAGCTAACACCAGGTAAATGCAATCAGCTCCATCTGAATAGCAATGAAATTTAATTGGGCTACTGCACCACAAAAAGTGGCAAGTTCAAAAGTTTCGGTGCACACAGTGCACTCAGGGCTCCTCCGTGTCCGTACCTGCGAGGCAAATTCCGGTGGCTAATAATTTAGTTTCTTGTAGGAAAGCGATTTGTGTTTTATGTTTTTGGAGATGTGTGAGGATTTGCTTTTGTCTACAAGAAGAATTAAGTCCCTTCACATTCCATGTGTAAAAAAGTATATCACTCATACTATCAATGACAAAAAAGAACTATCACTGGAATGAGAAGGGACCGATAGGTAAAGCAGAGGATGAACGGAATATAATTTATATACGGGCGGTGGCAGGTGCATTTGAACCATAAAAAGCACAGATATCTTTCTGAGAAGAGAATAGAGTAGAAGGGGAAAGAAAGAAAGAAAGAAAGAAAGAAAGAAAGAAAGAAAGAAAGAAAGAAAGAAAGATCATTAATAACAACAACATCACTATGTTAACATCAACTAGAATATCAATATCATAACCATGAAAAAAAACAAGATCTTTTTGTAGATGTGAGGAGATATGAGTCACTATACAATACTTAAAGACTCTCTCACACACATCTGGGCATAAGTAATGGAAATAGATTGGGAGAACTCGCATAGTTATATGCTCCCAGATCTAAATCTTATAAACAACAATAGGTGTGAATTCACAATATACACTCAAGCAGGAGATAGTATATCATAGAACTGGAAAGGAACCAGATAGTTAGCCTCAACAAGATACAAAATGAGCAGCAATCCTATATATATAGGGTAGTGAACAGTGAAACAACCAGACTGCCTGGTAATAACTCGTATATATATATAGGTAGTAGGTATGTCAACCTATGTCATATATGTACTTGTGTGGCATATAGTGGAGACCAGTCTTGCCACACAAGAAACATGAGAGCAAATAGTGGCTGGCCACACAAAATAATTAAAAGAAGTTGACATAGCAACCATGCCTAGCAAAGTCCTCCATGACGGTGATATACACTGTTGTTAAGGCATCAATATATCAGAATGAGAAAACAAAGGATACTTATGCTAAATTATAAGATTTGAAGCAGAATGATTTATTCAGAATGTCTGTGCCCAAGGGCCAAGGGAGTATAATAGGGTATAGGGTACAAAGAGAACCAGCTTCGGTGTAATACAGATAGCGATAATATCAATTAATAATGCTTATATCATACTTGAACAATGCCTTCATACAGTTAAAGAGGGAGTGACTAGGTCCAAAATTGAACAAAGTAAGCTCCCTCTTAAAAAACAGGCCAAACTAGAGGACTCCTATGTTACAAGGCTTCGAGTATGTGTGCTATGCAAGGTGGAGTGTATCAGGAGTATTATATATCCAAACACCGAAAATTGCTGGCAGTATGTACAAATTAGAATTTAAAAATGCATTTAAATGTAATGCTGTGCCTAAATTGGTATGTCCAGATTACCAGAAAGATAGATAATTAGAGTTAGATTTTAGAATTGACTATCTTTTTAAAATATTATAATATGCCAGAAAGAATAATACTGACTATTTAAAGAAAACCTTTATAGGTGAACCATGTGTTTAATAAGTTACAAAAATAATATCTTGACAACACTGCAGCAACTTGAGCAGCATTGCACAAAATGCCTTAAATAGCTGAGATTCAATGAGGGGTACCTAAATGGAATGGTTGCTAGGCATATTGCTGCACATAATTAGTGCATATGTTAAAAGAAACCGTGCAGCAGAGTGCCAAAAGAGCCAAAACAAGTACTTGACTCTCAGTAGATAAAGATAAGTTGAAACTGCAATCGATCGCGATGTACGGCCTTCCAAAAGCAACACCTGCAGAGACGGATAGTAACAAGGTAGGGAGGGCAGTACAGCACAATATGTGGCAAATATAAAACAGCTGGTCTCAAACTACACAAAGCTCTGGGAAAATAACCCCAGAGGTAAATACAAGAGCTAAAAGTATTTTGAATCGCTCAGGTTACCATTGTTGCATGAGAGCTAGAAGTACTGGAAGCCTTATTTTTAGATTTTGCTTTACGTTTTTTTTTGGGTGGTTCAAGTGTTTTAAGAGGTGAGCTTGCAACAACTTCCACCCAAGAGGAGTCAGCTGAGAGACTGCCCTGAAGTGTTTCTCCCCTATCAACATTTTGATCCTCGGTGATCTGCCCCTCCAAATCAGCCTGTAGAGATGTAAGTCTTCAGATAACAGGGCAAATTTATTATGGAGGGGGATGGAGGGATTAATCTGCTCCTGAGAAGATGTACAGTACCAGGTAGAGATTTAGATAAATCTTCGGGTGGACAGCATGAATGATTAAAGGAGTGAGAACCAACAGACAGCTTATCTTTAAGCCTGTCAGAGTGCCTTGGAATGGAAGCTATGGTCTCTGCGGAGTCAGGGACAGTCAATTGGGTTGAGCTTCCTGCACTTTGCTGTGTGGCTGCAATGGAACTCCAGGTAGATTGCGGTGGAGCAGGCAAACGAACCTTGGCCATGGAGACCTCGGAGGTAGGAGCATTCAGGTTCGATTTTAGGTAATAATCAAGAGCTTCAGGGGTGTTAAAGTCTTCATGGGAAGCTCCCAGAACTAATCTCGTCATGGAAGGATACCTCAAAGCAAACCTCATTCCCCTTTGATGCAACGTGGGTTTAAGATAATTGTAAGCCTTCCTTTTCAAAACCAACGCCTTAGAAAAATCCCGAAAAATGGATACTTTGAAGTCTTGCCACATTAAATGACCTACTTCTTTTGCTTGTTTTAAAACAAGCTCCGTATGTGCAAAATTGAGAAAACAAGCAATTATCGGTCTGGGCCTTTGATCTTTACTGGGCCTGGGACCTAAAGAACGATGTGAACACTCGATTGTTAGCTGCAGGTCAGGGGGTAATTTTAACATCGCAGGGAGAACATGAAGCAGCAGTGCAGTGGTGTCCCCAAGTTCTGACCCTTCTGGAAAGCCAAAGAAACACAAATTGTTTCTGCGATTGTGATTTTCATAATAATCTAGTTTGTCCTGCATAGATTTTGTAATGCGGTCTTGTTCTGTCATGGCAGCTTGGAGTTCTTGAATAGAGTCCTCATTAGTGGCAGTTTTGTTCTCAGTCAGGGTAATATGAGTGTCAAACGATTGCAATGAGGCTGCATTTTGCTGGGTTGTAGTTTTTAGATCATTAATGTCCACAATTAGCTTTGAAAACATTGCCTCAATTCTGTCCAAGGAGTTTGTTTGAAGATTGGAGTCAGCCATGGTGAGATATTATAGGCCCAGCTCAGGGTTGAGACAAACAGTCAAGTTAAGTTACAAGAAAGCTCCAGGAAAGCTCCAAATAACTTACAAAAAAGCTTCAAAATGTTGTAATCTATTAAATCTTCAGAGGTGACAGCAAAGAGATGGTCTGTAAAGGGATGGATTAGGTTAGATTCTGAAGTTCCTCTGGAGAGACAGATTTAAGCAGCCATCTTCTGCCTGGGCAAGCCACGCCCCCTTCATGATGCTTTATTTTATGCAGACCAGACTCTCACTCCCATCTTCCCACTTAGCCCACCTCTTTTCACTACCTTTACTGACTAGCATGCACTGTATTTACAGCAGCAGCTATGGTGTTCCCTTTCCCTTTGCTCCATTTCTTGTCTCCCATGGATTATATACATTACACTGTGCCGCATATATTTTAATAACAGGTTAAAATATATACTAATTTCTGGCTATGACACAGTGATCTATTCTGCACCATGCAGACAAAAAACTACTTTTTTTCCATTCCTGTTTATTTTTGTAACTTTCAGTGATACTATTTTCTATTATTTGCTTTATTACAAGTCTCTTAATTATTTTTTTTCACTCTGTCACCTAGTTTCACTATACATTCCACCCCCCTTCTTCTCTATCACTTTTTTCCATCACGTTTTCTCTGCCTTACGTATTTATTTTTCTTTAACTTTGTTTATGGGGTAATATAATTAATTATCAACAGTGGTGTTTTTCTGATGTCACTGCCTAAATGATTTGTATATGTTTAAGGACTGGAAATAAATGTACCTGTATACATGAGGCAGTCATGCCCCACAACAAAGGGACTTGCTGTCTTCCTGAAGCACAGGGGTTTGAGATGTGCTCTTCTTTAGCTATGACACTAAATAAACAGTGAGTTTTTGTGCAACATTTTTACTTTCTGGATTGTTTCTCTGCTGGCGCGCTCTCGTTTGTGCTTTTACAGTAAAAGCTGGCTTGCCACTGAGTAGTGTATGGAAATGGTTCTCCCAAAGAAAGCGATACCACTCAACAGAGGCAGACTGATGGTGGTGACATGGGGAAACCTATATTCTTTCACCTGCCCTCAGTAGTTCTGTATTTTTTTTTTTGTATTGAATAGAAATCAGGAGAATGCTCAGGGTTTGAAATGTAGAGTGACTGTTCAGTGCTGAAAAGCTAAGTCTGTGACTCAAGCGCTGGTGGTAGTGGAATGTTACAATGTTGTGGGCCTGAAAACAGAAAGAACAGAAAAGGAAAAACTGGTTTGTGTTGCAATAGGTGCAGGAGTTTAGACAAGAAATTGCAATTTAAGGCAGTTTACCATTAAGACAACAATTTGTGTGGGAGCACTTATGAAGTAAAAAATTAAAAATGAAAGTTTCTCGGATCCATATATTACAAAAAATAACAGATGTGGGACTGTACTGCTCTGCTAAAAAATACTATCTCGAGGTTATTGTGACATGTTGGAACCTCTCAAGCTTCCTTCCCAAGGTTCACACCACCAGGACCTTGAAATGGTATCCTAGCCTCGTAACATACAGTCCCCTAGCTATTATTCTATTTACAATTCACAGCTGTCCCTCATTTACCCCATATATTTTGGTGTGGCAGTGACTCAACAGGTAACACACTCACCTCTGAGGCCGGGAGATCAGAAGGCTGTGGGTTCTAGCCCCACACCAGGCATTTGGGTTAATATCCCAATACTGACACTGCAGTGCAGCATGAGGGGGCTGCTGCACTCCTGAGGTGCTGTCTTTCAGATGAGATGTTAAACTGAGGTCCCATCTGCCTGTTCAGGTGGCTGTTAAAGATCCCATGACACTTCTCAAAAAGAGATGGGGAATTTTTTATTGAAAAACACATCGATTCATATCATTACAAAAATCATAAGGTATAGTAAATCATAATAACCATAATAAATCATGATAGCACCTGGATTAATAATAAATTACATACTTAATCCTTTTCAATTACACATAACCTTAATGGGTAATGAAAAAAAAGAAAATTGATCAGAAAATGTAGTATATTACTTTCATATTTCTCGTAGCGTAATTCATTCTCTTTTTCCTCCCAGTCTCACTTTCATACTGGAGTTACTGTTTAGCACCCATGACCTCTATTTGTACTTTATAAATCTATAAAGCCCTTTCCACCATTTGTTTATGATGTTTTCAGGGTGTTTTATGACATCTTTGACATGTACTGTATTCATAGCATGTTCAACTAATATGTTATATGTATCATAAGACATTAATTTCGGTTGTACAGTCCACTGACATCTTGCTTGACACAGGTAATATTTTAGGCAAAAGAAAAATATCATCAAAGTCCCATGGTCGTATTTACTTAAAAGATGTGGACAATTTCCTAAAATTAATATCTCACAAGACAGGTTTGTTAGCCACCCCAACTTCCATCTGTTAGCTAGAAAAGACCATAAGGGCTTGACATACGAGCATGAAAAGAGAAAATATTCCATGGATTCTTGTATGTTTTGACACCCACAGTGTAGGCAGTTTCTCTCTTCTTGGGCTTTATGCTTTGCATTGCCTCAAAAGTTTGATCCGCTATATACCGATTATAACCACAGAATCTCCCACATATGTAAAGGAATCCTGCTATTATTTAACTGTTTCAAAACACCTCCTCTTAAGGTGGGAGGGCAATTTTTAAAGTCTGGTTCAGCTGGGTAAATTTTAGACATGATAGAAGTATACAGTCATGGCCCTGATAGGTTACAAATGTGTGTCCTAGTTAACTCCCATTTCTGGAGTTTCAGTACTGCTGTTCTGATAAAAGCCAGAATTTGCAGTTTGGGGATAGTTTCGGCAGGCTATTTCCAACCCGTGATCGCAAATACTCAGACAGATTATTGTTGAACCATAAATGCTGAAGACTGTGCAATGGAACTAGTCCTATTTTAAAGCTCAGGGATATAAAAAGAGAGAGAAGAAGAAGAAGGAGATGGGATAAACCATCCCAAGACCTCCTTGAGCTTTGGGCAGGTAAGTGAAACACCTTTTTATCAGATTCAGCCTACTGCCCCACACCATCTGAAAAAAGCATGAGTACAGTCTAGTTTCAAGTGTAGTGTGGGGGGAGATCATTGCTACATACAGAAATGAGGGAATAATAAACCATTTTATTATGTGTACCCTTTTAATTTTAGAGAACTTCCAGGACTTCCATCTATTTACCCTAGACTCAACCACTTGCAGTGCTGTTTCCCAATTTTCTAGAGGTAGGTTACATTGTCCAAAATGACTGCTTAAAATTTTTTGTGGCTCTGTGGAGATGTGGATTTTGTTTATAATTACTGGATCTAGTCTAGTACTATCGAGAAACAGACCCTTACTTTTTTCTGTATTCAGTTTTGAATTTGAAACTTGTGAATATTCTTGTAGTTGTCTGATTAGGGCTGGGATCTGCACTGGATTTGCCATGAACAGGCAAATATTGTCTACATAGGCCTAGATCTTTGAGGTCTTTCCCAGTTGGTCCTTACAAGCCCTCCCATGTATGTGAATTGTTCAATTTCCTAACTAATGAGTCGAGAGAGAAAATACATAGCAGAGGGCTGAGGGGACACCCCTGCCTGACTCCTGTACTAATAGTGATTCCCTCTGTCACTTTTTCCTTAATAATGGGATATACTGTTGCACATGAATACAATAGTAGGGATGCCATACTGCTGTAATGCTTGAAATAAGGGGTGGTACACTCTTATCAAAAGCTTTGCTCTAGTCTAAAGTCAGAATACAGTCTTGCTTCTTATTTCTTTCATAATAGGCGATTATGTCTCTAATTATCATCAGGGCATGCTGTATTTTTCTCTCTGGTAGGCCACAAAACTGGGCTGGATGTATCAATTTGGATGCCAGTTTCCTCAACCTATTGTTTAATGTCTATGACAGAATTTTGAAATCAGAATTTAATAGGGATATAGGTCTCCAATTTGAAATATCCAGCCTCTTACCTGATTTGTACAGAGAAATCAAAAGCCCTGATGTGAACTGAGGGGGGACTGACCCTTTCTGAAAGAAGGAGGCAAAAACTTCCAAAAGACATCTTGCCATTTCCCTGGGGAAAGTTTTATAGAATTCGTAAGGAAGCCCATCTGGATGGGCAAAGTCCCGAGTTTTAAGTTTTTAATGACAAATTCGATTTCTTCTGCTGTAAGGGGAGAATTTATTTCAGATAGCTCCTCTTCTGAAAAATGTGTTTGCCATCCTTTTAAATAACTACTGATATTCTCCTCAGAAGGAGGGAGGTCATTTCATGGGATCCCATTATTAACTGAACCAATTGGTGTAGTTCTGCTACATTTTCTATTACCCTTCCCCACTTGTCCATCAGCTGTTGGAAGGCCATTGTATCATTCCTTTTTTTACATTCCTCAAAGGGGTCTCCTATTGGGAATTTTTTAGTCCTGTGCTGTAATTCTGCATTTAAAGTCTTTGCCCTGTCATATTGAAATCTTTTCATGTCTTCTTTAAGTTGTTCTATTTGTGGACTAAAGTCTTGTCTAGAAGTAGAGTTCAGAGTATACAGCTTTTGGAGCTGTGTTTGTAATTTAAGGTAATGAAAAAACGTACTCCTTTCTGTGTTTTTCCCATAATTCTGGAACTGGTTAGCTATGTCCTGCTTTGTGTCCATCCATCATTTTCTAAGGTGCCCGTAAAGATCACTTACTGAGATCCTGGCCCAGAGAAGAGAAAAATATCCCTTGCTGTGCATGTGTGTCAGATAGAGTGGAGATAGTCAACCTCCATCCCTTATTTTGTCTAACTTTGGGAGGGAGGGAGGGTCTAGAATGAAATCTGTATAAGTAGATGGTCAGAAAATTCTATGGGAAAGGTTTGAAAGCTGGGAGTTGGTAGGTTCTTAAAAATGAAAATGTGGTCAATGGTATAGGTTAATCTGCCTCTGCTATATTTAGGACCTTGAGACTGATATCCGGTGCAGTCTAGCAGATCTGCTACAGTTATACTTTTTTTTAGTGCGTTTGCATCACAATAAGCCATTTTACCCTCTAAACATTTACTTTGCTGGAGTAGGTCACAGTTAAAATCTGCACCCAAAACTATGTGTGATGCCATGTAAAGATAAGGCTGAATTTGTGTGATTAGGGACACTCTGTCTACCTTGGACTGAGAACCGTAGACATTTATAAACCTGTATGGCACTTGTTCCTAGTAGCCATCAAGAATAAGCAGATGTCCAGGGATTAGAGCTATACGTTTAGTCATTTTAAAGGAGAAGGAGCTGAAAACTATCCCTACTCCATCTGCCCTGTCTGCTTCAAAGGACCAAAATGATGGTCCCCACTGCCATTCAGCCTGGAAAGATCTGAGATGGTTTGAGGTGAACATCCAAGTTTCTTGTAGGAAGCAAACATTTACTTTAATATCCACCAAGTGTTGAAACAGAGCTTGTCTTTTGGAAGTATGTAATAAACTATGACAATTACAAGACCCTAAGACCAATTTGTTCATCTCCATAATTCAGTTTTAAGGCCTTTTTTCCTTTTTCTTTTCTTCTTCCCTTTGTACTCCACTAAATCGGAGCTGCTTCCAAGTTCCTGTGGGGGGGGGGAATCCTGGTTCTACCAGATTCATGTCTGATGCCTCGTCTGTAGGGGCTAGGACTGAAAAGGGGTTAGTTGCCTCTATATCAGGAGTTCAGGAAGAGGTTTCATATTCCTAGTCACTCTCCTTGTTGGAAGTGGAGCCAGATTTTGTGGGGTGTGTAGGAGGTTTATGCCTCCAATTACTTCCTTGGTCTGGCTATCTGAGTAACAAACAGGAGGGAGCTCATCCTATTGAAGCTGAGAAGGCATGGGTGGGTCCAGATCTTCCCTTCGCTTGTGTTCTACTGACCTATCTGTGATGGGGTCCCTTTTCACTTGCTCTTGGGGTATGGGTTTTGGGGATGGGGTGGGATTGGGGGTGTGAGGCAGTAGTGCCCTCAGGATTTACCTCTGCTGAATCCAGGGGAGGGGGGTTGTAGCTTCTTTTTGAGCCTGCTGCATAAGGAGTTCTGGGCTGATGACTGAGGCTTTATTCCTTGCTGCCCACAGGCATTCGGGGAATGTGATGTGTCCTGTCTCTTCACACAAATCACACCTAGTTAAATTTGTACATTGCATACTGTTGTAACCCACCTCTCTGCAGTTGTTGCATCTTGGTCTGTCACAGACACTCGAGAGGTGGGTGCGAGCTCCGCACTTATAACATGCTTGGGGTTGCCCTGAGCAGAAACATACCCCTCTGTCCCTGCCCAAAAGAAATGAGTTTTGGGATATGTTCTATTTCATTTTCAGTCTGCCTCAACTTCACCTTGTACTTCTATCCCCATGTCCAGAATAATTCTGAATGTAACAGTACTTCAGGTGAACTTAGTACTTCACATTTTTGCGACAACCAATACGTAATATCTTCAACATGAACCCCTTCATTCTGGAACATGACTATAACATATTTTATGAGTGGTTTTGTAAAGGGTACTACCAAAAGGAGAACCACGGGGGAATTTGACATTTGACTTGATTATACCTTTGCCAAAACATCTCTGGGGTGTAGGATGATCTAAAACTTATGTCATAGTTATCTTCCCCTGATATATTTATAAAGGTGAACACCTCTTTAGGTGAAAAGTGCAAGGAGTCCTTCAGGAGTTTCCTCCCAACATACTGCCTGTCAGGCCTTCTGTTCAATCCCCCTTTGTATCTGATTCTGACAGCGTTCTTCCTGGGGGTGGCCTCCTTTTTTGAAAAGTTCAGATAATAAAGGTCTCTGTTGGGGAGGATCTTCAGAGTGGTCCCCCCGTTTGTCTATCCAGTCTTAGTTGGGTTGTGTCTTTTGTATCTGATGCTGCAGGCGCTCTGGGAGGAAGGGGGTTGTCTCCTCCGGGAGGGAACCCGGACCAACTTCTATTGCATTATTTCCCTGTACAGGGTTGTTTTTAGACTCTACTTGGTGCTGTACCTCCTGGGGTTCTATAGTTTTTGAAGTTGTTGCAGTTATCTGAATTTGAATTGGTGGGCACCATTCTGGAGTATTTGTGGAAGGAGAATCCTGCCAGTCTGGATCCGGTAGCCATTGGCCACTAGGCATTTTCTTCCATCCTCCTTCCTTAAGGGCTTTATCAGGTGATGATGTAGCAAAGGGATCTAAATTTTTAGGTTGCAGTGAAAATGCTTTTTGAATAGCATCTGTTGTTGATAGGGCTTGATGTGTCCAGTTCAGCCTAGGAACAGTGTTTCCGCTTTGCTCTTTTGGCCTAGCATAAGGCCCCAGTACTAGATTCCTATTGGCTAAAGTGAGAGAGGCCCTTTTGTTTTTATTATCCTCCTTAGAGGAAGATTGTTGTGCTTGGTTTCTTGCTGAGAAAGAAAAAAACATAGCTTTATAGTGAGAGGTGGTTTTTGAATGACAAATTATTTTCACTTCTTTCTTTTGTGTTTGCTTGCACCCAGGTGTCATTTGACCATTTGTTTGTTTATCTTGTTGTACTGCATAATGTTAGGGTCCTCTTTAGTGGCATCAGGCCAGAATGTCAAAGCTCCAGGTATGACGCAAGGGACATGCGCCAAACAATAGTGACACAAGGGAGTCCAGAGTCAAACATTGCTCAAGACCCGATTTTCAAAGAAGCACTGCATCAAAGGCTGTTCACCCTGAATCAGAGGTGGCTGCATCAGCCTCATGCCATACAAACAGCAGAGCCATGACGCAAGCCGTCTTGCACCACAGAAATGGTGCAAGACCACAACTGTGGGAATTTCAAAGCTGCACCAGTGACACCAAACATGTCAAAGTACCATCAGCTGCTAGACCAGCCTGAGTTGGTCTAAGGGACACTAGAGCATATAAAGAGCCCCAAAGCAAGTGGTCAGACCTGACTATACTAATATTAAGGGCCAGGGACTAGTTTAGAACATTTTGGGGGCTTAGTTTTGGCCATTTTATCTGCCCTTTTGCTAACTTAACTTGCGTCATTCTCATCCTTTGCGTCATTTGTTTCACTCGGCTTGCACCATTTTGTTTACTCAACTTGCACCATTTGACTTGGGTTGCACCATTTTTACTTAGTCTGCACCATTTCTACTCAGTTTGCACCATTTTTGTACTCAGTTTGCACCATTTTTGTACTCGGTTTTCGTCATTTTTTTCCTTGAGTCATTTTTCTGACTTAACATGCACCATTTTTGACTCAACTTGCACCATTTATTTTGGTGCAGCTTGTGTCATTCCCGTCCCTTACACCACTATGTTGATACAGTGGACCTCTTGTGTCAGTTTGGGGTACTTTGTCACACAGACCACTTTTCTTTCAAAATATGGCGCACAGTATTTGGCACACCAAGATCTGATTCAAGTTAGTTGTTTGACACAGCTTGCGTGGATCTAAGGGCCCTTTGAAAATCTGGCCCATCATGTTTAGTAATATTTGCATTCATTTCAACATTTGCATGCATTGCAATATTTGCATTTGTTTCAGTATTTGTATTCATTGTCCCCTTTGTACTCGCTTCATCCTTCTGGCTTGTTGGGTTTACTGTGCTAGCTTTCTCCCTCTGTCTATTACCAAAACCTAACCCCTGTGGCTCTAGGCACATGCCTTCTGTGTTTCTGCTGCCAGCCACTATTTCTGTAACAAGTTCTGTAGCATAAAAAGGATTTACTTTTACCTGAGGGAGTAGTGGTGTTTGTATCATGGCATACTCCTTTGATGTTGCTGCATCATTGCAACTTCTTTCAGTCTGGCTGGTGCCAGGATGTCAAAACAGGGCTCCTCTTGCACTTTAGCAAGTCCAGCTTTCAATTTGATCATATACAGTACAAGGTGTGTCTACTCTTCTTCTTCCAATTCTCTCAGCATTTTCTTCCATTAGAGAAACCACATTTTGTTTGCCATTTTTACAGTACTCAGTTTCAGTATTTATACTTAAGTCCTCTGTTAATAGAAAGATTTCCTCTTCTATTTCCTTTTCTTCAATTTCTTCTGGAAATGCCTCATTACTGGTAGCCTCTTGCAGTAAGAGGTCAGGGAAAGAGGCTTGGTCCCCTGCCTCAGAAACATCCATCCTCTCCACCACACCACTCTGAGTGGCCATCTTGGAAGACTTGCTTACAGGAAGCAAGGCCCCCTGCAAGCAGAGTAGGGGAATTTTGTTGGGGGGAAAAGGGAGTAATATTCCTTGATCAGTTCAAAACTTTACTTTAGTTACACCGCTTTCCTTGTTCAAACTTTTCAGTCACTCATTTTCTTACTTTCCTAATTTTCCACAAAATGTTTGCACATGCTTTCCACAGATAGTGAAGCTGTTTTCTTGAACATTTTAGTAAATCTGCTTCATAAACTTGTCTTACTGCCATCTCTACATGTTGTAATAGCATGTCTTGAGGTACAAGATGTTGCTGTAGGACCCACTTGCATCTGGCTTGCCACAAATAGTACTTAAAAACTGAAAACAGAACTTGTAGATTTTCTTTTGCAAGCTGTTGCCATCTTGGTGTATGTGAAGCACACAACAGTTGTTATACTAGGAGATATAGACATACAAAATGTCGAGGCCCATGTAAGTAGGTCTCCAGCCAAGCTGGTATATTCTATATTTATTATAACAATAATGTATAAAGTTTATGTTTAAAACTAACATGATCAACATTTTCTACTAGGGAACTAGGAAGTGAGTTCCACAAGGGAATTATCCTTTGTGTATAATAAGATCTCCTTTTATTTGTTTTAGGATATGTAAGGGTCAACTGATATTTCTGACTTCTTAGATTACAATTCTATTTATTATAAGACATATTAAATTGTATAAGTAACTCATCGTCATTATGGATCTTATGCATAAATAGAGCATCCCCTCTTTTCCTTCTTTGTTCCAGGGAATACATTCACAACTCTTCCAATCTTTTATCATAACTTTTACTGGAAATATCACCTACTAATTTAGTTATTCTCTGTTGAACCCCTTCTATTCTGTTTATGTCTCGCCTGAGATAGGGACTCCACAAAGGGGAACAATATTCCAGGTGTGGCCTCACATAAGCCCTATACAATGGCACAACACATCTTCTGTCTCTGGAAGCAAAGCTTCTCTTTATACAGCCTATTAGCCTATTAGTCTTATTTATAATGTTGTTGTAATGAACTTGAAAATTTAGGTCACAATCAATTGTTACACCTAGATCTTTTTGCTGCTTTACAGATCTTATTACTTGGCTCTTTAATGTATATTGATAATGTAGGGTTTTTCCAAAATGCATATTAACACATTTATCAATACTAAATGACATTTGATTTCTATCAGCCCATGTTTCAATTTTCTTTAAATCACTGGCAAGTTTTTGATAATTTGTTAAAGTTTCAACATTTGCTGTTATTTTGGTATCATCAGCAAATTTTATAGCGAAGCTATTTAGTTTGGATGTCATATCTGATATAAATATGTCAAAAAGGATTGGTCCCAAGACCAATCCCTGTGGAACTCCGCTAGTCACAGCTCTTATTCCAGATATATGTCCTCTTATACTAACACGTTGAGTACGGTCATTTAACCACTCTTCTACCCAGTTTATAATTGGGTTTTTAATTCCTAAAAATCTCATTTTCTCTATTAAGAGTCCATGTGGCACTTTATCAGATGCCTTACAAAGATCAAGAAATACTACATTCAATGCATTATTATTCTCCAGACTTTTACTTATATATTCATAGAAAGCCATATTTCCTGATAAACAAGACCTATTTTTTCTGAAGCCATGTTGTAATTTATCCTCCAATCCCCTATCTTGTAAGTCACTTTCAATCCTGTTTTTGAGTATTGATTCAAAAATTTTATCTGCTATACTAAACTAATAAGTCTGTAATTTTGTATATGTGATTGATTTCCCTTTTTAAAAATAGGTGTCACAATTGCAGTTTTCCAATCATTTGGAACATCACCAGTTTTTAATGACATATTGAAAAGTTTGTATAATGGATTTACAAGCCACTCTTTAATTTCTTTCAATAACCTTGGATGTAACTTATCTGGTCACGGTGATTTATTTATGTTTAATTTATTTAAATTAGTCATAATCTCCTCTTTACTTATCTCACATACCTGGGCCCTTTCAATTATATGATTTGGTGATTGTATTGCAGTTTTTGACTTTGTATTGAAAACTGAACAAAAGTATTTATTAAATTCTTTGGTGCTATCCCGAAGTATTATTTCGTTATTGTCTATAATTAATGGTCCTACATTTCTTGAGTTAGGTTTTTTTATTATTTATATGAGAATAAAAGCTTTTTCCACCATCTTTAATATAAGCTCAATTTGTTTCAAACTTTGTTTTTTCATTTTTTATTTTAGTTTTACATTTTTTTAGAGATGTCATATTTTCACGTAATATACTCACTTTCATCTCTTTTCATAGCTCTAAAATATTTCTGTTTTTGTTTAATTAATTTGATAATAGATGGAGTTATCCATGATGGAATTTTACTCTTTTTATTATACACAATTCGATTTGGAATATATTTATTTTCCAACCTACGAATTTTGTTTTTGATTTTTATCCATAAATCATTACTTGACTTAAATTTACTGTCCCATCTCCAGTTAGATAAATCATGTTTTAATTTAACAAAATTTGCTCTATTATAATTTTTTACAATTGTTTTACCTACTATGGTTTCAATATGCACTTAGCTGGTAAAGGCAGTTATCATGTGATCGCTATATAATAGTGGTGGTTTAACTATTATGTTTTTAATTTTATCTGGAACATCTGTTAATACTAAATCCAATATATTATTATTTCGAGTTGGTTTGTGTATTATTTGATATAATCCATTTGTTATACATGTATCTAAAAATAGATTCTCAATATTATTACTACCTGTGTTATCTTTCCAGTTTATCCCTGGAAAGTTAAAATCTCCCATAAAAATTGTTTCGTTATAGTTTGACTTGTCATTAATACTTTTTATAATACCTTGATTTATTGTTTGATTAGAATCTGGTGGCCTATAACATAGGCCAATAAGGAGTTTAGGTAATTTGTCCCCCAGTATTTCAACCCATATAATTTCACACACCATACTGTCCATTAAGTCAATGATTTATTTTGATTTTATATTCTCTTTTACAAATAAGGCCACTCCTCCCCCTTTTTTATAATTTCTATTTTTATAGTATGTTTTGTACCCTGGTATATTATTGCACCATTCTGAGTTATCATTCCACCGTGTTTCAGTTATTGCTGCTATATCAATCCCTTCATTATTTAGAATAAATTGAAATTCAGCCATTTTTGCACCGTGTAAGCTCCTTGCATTAGTTGATAAGAAGTTTAAACCTAGTTTCCTTGCACATGTATTTCCTATATTTTTTACTATTTTAGGAATTTTTGAATTAGGTTTAACAGTTTTGTTGATATCATCCAAATGTTCCCTACTCCCCCTTTTTATTAGTTTTTTGGTGTATTAATCGCATTATAAATGATGCACCCCAATGTTCTTGAACCATGTCTGTTTAAGTGTAGTCCGTCATATCCATACAGTTCATTTCTGTTTTCAAACTTCTCCCAAGTTCTTATACAAAGAATATTATTTGTCAGGCACCACCTGTGTAACCAGTTGTTAAAGGATTTGATATTTCTAGTTCTGTGGTAACTTGCCCTGGGTACTGGTAGGATTTCAGAAATGATGGGAATTGCATTCTGATATTGTATGCATTTGATAGCATTTTCCATGTCCCTAATAAGTTCTTCTACCTCCTGTTTCCCAAAGTTATTAGTTCCAACGTGTAAAACTACTGTTTTGGGTCCACTCACATTTTCTAACATATCTGGAATCAAGTTTGTAATGTCTTTTATTAATGACCCACTATAACTGCAACTGGTAACATTTTCTTTGTTCCCCCTTGTTGTATATCTGTCTGTAAACCTTATTATGGAATCCCACAATATGAATATTTGTTCTGGTAACTCCTAACCCTGGTTTAAATCCATTTGAGGTTCCAGTAGCGGGAAACTTTCTGGTGAAACTATAGTTTCTGTGTCTGATAATGGGATACTGTATGAAATGACTTAATTGGAATCTGATACTGTCAACAAGTGAGAAGGGGGGCCAAAACTATATTTATTGTATTAACTGGTACTTCATGACCAGAATTTAATTCCATTCGATGTTCAGGTAATGAATAACTATCTGGGATAACTATAGTTTCAGTAACTGGTAATAAGATACTGTTGGAAGCCCCTTCAATAGATTTTGTTAAGTCTGTAGATGGTATGATGTCCCCCTCAGTTGTTAAAACCAATGGATCAAAACTATTTAATAGTGGTAGTCTAAAGACTTCAGCTTTCCTACCTTTCTTTTTTTTTTACTGGCCTTTTGATTTGAACTTCATACCAGTCATTGTCTAAATTGTCCTGAGTATCCATATCCCTTGGTCTTTTTTTAGACAATGTATAATAAAAACACATATTAAAGGAGGCAGTATACTGGACTGTTTGATGGCTAGATTCCATATTACTAGTTACCTGGTCAGTTCCTCTTTTTATTTTGACTTTTTCTGTTTCACTAGGTATTATTTCATTACATTCTTCATTTACCATCTTAGTTGTTAATGTCTGTTGACTAATTTCCAAGGCTTTTAATCTAGTACTAAACAATGAAAGTTCTACACTCATTTCTTTATTCTGTTTACATTTTAAACAGATGAATGGTAAGTCAAGTATTGGTATTTGAGAAAACAGATACACATCACATTCACTGCAAGGTATCACTACTGTGCCTCTAAATGTAATTGTTTGATCCATTTCTACACAACTGTTTACTTAATACAAGTATGTAGAACTACTCACAAGATTAATACAGTGGTAAACTAAATCTAGCTGTAATTACCAGTCTTTTGGATCTCCTGGTTCTATACTCCCAAAAATGGTCAAACATGCTTAACACACGTAACATGCACTGGCGCGCATGTCTCTGCGCAAGTCTCCATGCATGAAGCCATGCACACCCTGCACACGTTTGCCCTGCTCACAGCAGGGCAGCTTAAAGCTCTTCTAGTGACCTGGAAGTAACATCTGGGGTCACAGCTTGCTCGTGATTTAGTTGAGCACTTTTTACAGTTAATCAGCCCAAAATAAAGAAGTTTGACTTGCAGGCACAATAAATATACCCCAGTATGCACAATTTAAAAAAAGATTTGCTTGGGAGTGTAGTTTGCTAGTGACCTGTCAAAAAACTACAACTCCCCTCTTCCTGGTCCCACTGTCACTACGAGCAGGGCTCAAAAATAAAAGGGGACAGACAGTCTTAAGCACTTCAATTTATATAAAATAGAGTAACACAAACAGTCAATGGTGTATTTTGCTCATATGTACGAGCAACAGCAAGACAAGGCAAGTTGTGTATATGTTATTGTTTTAAATTGCTGAATTTCCCAATGGTCTGCTATCGTATCCAGAAACTGTTTTGCATATGGACATTCCAAAAATAAATGCTCCACAGTTTCTGGAATCTGCTGACAACTATGTCTTAAACAATCTCTCTCTTGTAAGGCCTTATGTTTGTTGTTATTCTTGATGTTCAGCTTTCCATGAGTGATTAACCAAAGCACATCCCAAGTGAACACTGGTAATCTTTTATTCATTAACTGTTGAAATATCTCCTTACTCTGCTGGGGAGTACTACAAGGTAGTACAATATCCTCTGAACTTTGTGCTTTCACCATTGCTTCATAAATCTCATCCCTACACTGGAACTCTGCTACACCATACTGTACTTTCTATGTTATTATTTGCTGGAAAATTTCCTTTACTTCTTTCGGAATAATTTGGATTTTTGATAACATTCTGCCTTTCTTAAGTTCCCAAGCCATTATACAGGGTTTAGCCCATTCCATTAATAACATCTTCCATACCTTATTTGGGTTCTTTAATGGTTCAATTACATTATAATGAAGAAATATACTATAATAGAAGGCCACAGGGTGTATCATTCTTATACCACCATCCTGTATGCTTCTATATGTAACATTTCTTTTGATCAGATTCAACCTACTCCCCCATAATGCTCTAAAAAACAGGCTGTACAATCTTGTTGTTGGTATCTTTGGAGGAGTTATAGATGTAACTCACATATAACAGTATGCGCATAATCATATTTTTTATTAAAAAAATTATCTTTAATTTCGATACTGTTCCATGCACCCATCTTACTATTACTCCTGCTTTTTTTAGCTGTTCTTCTCAGTTCAGGACTGCTGAATTCTCCTTCCCAAATATTACTCCCAAGATTGTAATGCGTTCATCTGTAAGGGATATACCAACAAATTGTCTCTTCGTCTGATCCCCTGTGCCTAATCTAAACCAAACACTCTTTTCCATAGTAATACATAAACTTGATGCCACAGAGAAATCTGGAAGGTGTTTTTTAGCAATATTTTCTTTTGTAGATTCTTGTACAATTATTACCACATCGTCTGCATAGGCTAACACCTTCAGTGAAGGGACTGTTTCAGTGAGATGCATCCCATGTATCCCAGAATCATTTATTATTCTTTAGAGTAATGGGTCTATCCCATATACGTACAACAAAGGGCTCATGGGGCACCCTTGTTTCACCCCCTTTTCACTCTGTGTTTTTCACCTTTCCATCCATTTAGTTTTGGAACCACTGTTGCCTCTTTGTACAGGCTTCTAATCCAGTTTACATATATATGTGGCATACCATACTGTAAGAGTACTGAAAATAGATATTCTTGTGAGGAAAAGTCAAAAGCTTTCCTTTGATCTAAACTTAAAATGAAAACTGTTTCCACCCCCATCTGGCCTCTATAAAACAATTATTGTAACTGTATTAAATTTTCCTGTATGCCTCTCTGTAGGATAGCACACCCTTGCTCCATGCAAATTAGATTTTCCAAGCAATTTACTAGTCTATTAGTCAAACTCTTACTTAAAATTTTAATATCTGTATTCATTAAACAGATAGGCCTCCAGTTCTTTAAGTTTGTCCATTCCTCTTTTTTTAGCAATAGGATTAAATCTGCTTCTACCAATGAATCTGATATTTGTTGTGTCTGCAATAATTCATTATACATTCTGGCTAGTTCTCAACTAAAAGAGTTTATATAGACCTTATAAAATTCAGTTGGGAGCCAATCAGGTCCTGGTGTAGTGTTATTTTTTAATAGTTTTATCACTCCTCTCACTTCCTGCTCAGTTATTGGTGCTATTAATTGCAATTCTTGGTCTTTTGTAAGAGATTTTCTTTCCAATTGCTCTATATACAAGTCCATATTATATGTTACTGGTGCTGAGCTAAAAGTATTCTTTACATAACTATTGACTATGTCCAATATAGAGTTTTTATCTCTGCATATCATACCATTTTCATCTTCTAATTCCCAAATTATTTTCCTCCTAGAGTTTTGTTGACTATCTTTAAAAGGGTCAAATGTCTGCATCATACTTACTGTTCCAAATCTCAATTCTTGTTTCTATATTTTAGCCCTGCCATATTGATGATTGAACATTTCCTCTTTGACCTGTTGTATTTGAGAACAAAAATCGTGTCCTGTTATTTTAGATAGAGATATTAACCTATGTAATTGTTTCCTAAGTTGTAAATATTTAATATACTTTTCTCTGTTCTATTTCCCTATCTGTTTCTGAAATATTTTTTGAAACTGTTTATTTGTGTCCTCCCACCATTCCCTAAATAAGTCATACATACACAGTACTGAAACCGTAGCATCCCATAATCTCATACCATCTTTTATATTCACCT
The DNA here is from genome assembly GCA_016271365.2 of Neoceratodus forsteri. NCBI lineage: Eukaryota > Metazoa > Chordata > Ceratodontiformes > Ceratodontidae > Neoceratodus > Neoceratodus forsteri. Next base: position 921,428,213 of record CM057456.1, on the reverse strand, counting down.
CCTGTTCTAATAGTGAAGTATTTAATTTCCATGTGGGTTTCCCACAACTTTGATCCTTGTCCCACTGACAGTCTATTATAACAGCAGAATGATCTGAAAAGGCCAGGTCACTGACCTCTGACCTTTTAATCTCTAAAGTCTTGGATACCAAAATATAGTCTATTCTTGTCCTCAATGGTCCTTTACAAAACGTACGGCCTCCAGTTTGATGAAGAGTTTGGTATGCATCTTTTAACTGTGCTGTGACTATTATTTCCTTTAGTGCATTTGAGTCACTGAACATTTTACTTGTCTGTAGTCCGCTGTATTCCTTCTGCAAACTACAGTTAAAATCTCCCTTCCCTCGACTAATGATCTTGCTGTACATAAGAAAGACTGAATTTTCCTAAATAACTCCACTCTTAGAGCTTTTGCTTGAGGGGCATAAGTATTAATTAAAAGTATTCTATTCCATTTATATGTGATATCCAGTATCAGGGCTCTGCCTAGTTCCAAGTCAACTAGCCTTGAAACTATCAGATCAGGATTAGAGTACAGGATTCCAACCCCGTCACATCTATTTTGCCCTTGGGACCAGAAAGTGACACTCTGTTTCCATTTTGCATTGCATTGTGTTATTTCTTGTAAGGTATTGATTCTGGTGTCCTGAATTAATACTATATCCGTTTTTTGTGTGCTTAGTACATTATAAAGCTATTTCTCTTCTTATCCCATTTTTTATGCTGTTCACATTTAGAGTTAAGATACAAAAATAACCCATTTATGATAAGAGGTTCTCACACTCTGTTAATACTTTGATCTGGTGGACCATTGTTTTTTTTTCCTGAACTTCCATCCTCCATTCCTGAGGATGTGTCTTTTGAAGAGGCCACTAAGGATGAATCTGACTCTGATTCTTTCCCATCAGTTACCACCATGGGTTTTTCTATGGGCAATGCTGCATATCTGTTGGACTGTATTCCACTCCCCTTTTATTTTACTATTTTTGTTTCTTTCCCTTTTGGTTCTGAGGGCAATCCAGTTTTCTCCCTCATCCTTTTCTTATATGTCACTTTTTAAATAAATTTTCTCAATTTGTGATTTGGGGGGAGGCATTGACGTCATCGCTGGATTGTTTCCCCTCTCTGCACACAGCCTGGTTTCCCTCTTCCATGTTACTAGCGTGGTGCCCTTCCTGGATTATCATGTCCTGTGGGTTTTCCTCCTGATTTAGATCTTCAAGCAGGAGCATTTGTTTTACTTCTAGAATTTCCACTCCTTCCTGATTTTTGTCTGTTTCTATGTTATTTTCTACCACTTGCTCTTCTTCTGCGTCCTCCTCCTCCTCAATTATCCTAACTTCAATTTCTTTTCCTTCATTTTTTGGTTTTTCCATGGCTATTTTATTTTCTTTTTCTCTTGTTTCTTTCTCCTTTTCTTTCAAAATTTTCTGCATCCTTTTCTCTGATGCCTGATCACATCCTTTTTTCTGGGCCTGGGTTATTACAGCCTCATGTGACAGACCTTCCCCTGAGTTATGAGAGGCCTAATGACACTTGATGTTTGTGTGCCCTCTTTCCTTGCATAAATTGCATCTAAACAGGTTGTCACAATTAGCAGAGAAGTGACCAACTTCCAAACAATGTGTGCATTTTGGTGTGTCACATGCATTACTGAGGTGTGGTCTTGATCCACATTTGTGGCAAGACTTAGGTTGCCCAGTGTAGAGCAACAAGCCTCTGTCTTTTCCCAGGAAAAAAACAACTGGGTAGGTGAACAATTCCACTGTTAGCCATGAACAATTTACACTTGACCCTCCATCTCCCTGTCCAGAATTGTTCTGAATCAATCACTGGTGTAGGATGCTCTAGTACCTCGCAACGCTTTTTTAGCCAATATAGAATGTCAGCTATGTCAGCTTCCTCATTTTTAAAAATTATTGTAATATTTTGAACTGCAGGCTTTGTAATGGGAATTGCTAGGAAGGGGGACCATAAAGAAGAATCCTTCAGTTCATTACACTTTACCCAGAATCTGTCCAATGCTTCAACTGTTTTAAAGCTCACATCATAATTAAAATCATCAGTGTGGATCAAAGCGAACACCTCTGAGGCATAGAATTTTAATGTATCTTTCAATAATTTCCTCCCGATATATACTCTATCAGGAGGATTCTCTAAACCTCCTTTATACATTAAGAGAAAAGCATTTATCCTTGGTGCGGATTCCCTTGTACTTGTTTTAAATAAATCAGCCATTCTTAGCAATGGTTTAAAAGGTTTTTGTTTAACTGGATCCTGTAGTCTGTCTATTCCGAGACTCACTAGTAAATTTTCAATATTTTCTTTTAGAATGTGCCCCTCCTTCTCCTGTTGTGCATCATTTTTTTTCTTTATTAATCATTCCTTGTCTGCTAGTACTAGCACCAACATTTTCCCCCTTACCATTATTATTTTGTTTACTCACTTCGTAGTTGCCCATGGATTTTTGGCCTAAGTACTTTGTCCAATTGCTAATTTTGTTATTAGCACCACCAGGATGCTGAGGCTGCTCCTGTGCACTTGGAATCATTTTGTCTGTTTCCATAATAGCCATGCCTTGGTACTGCCATATTTGGGGGACTTGTGGGTCTGGTAACCATCTATTCTCTGAGTGAACCCATCCAGCATTTATTAAAGCATCCTCCAGTTGTCAGTCTCACTTTTCCTCTATATTCTGCACCTTTGTATCCTTTGTGCATTTTTGTGCCATGCCCAAAGTCTTACTAGACTTGTCCCTTGCCATTGTATGCTGGTGTTCATTTGTACCAACATTATTTTTACTGATTTGTTGTTTAGGGAAAATCAGCTTCATAACCTCAGTTTCACCCAGGCATCCGGGAACCTTTTCTCTCCCCATTGCTCCAGTACACTCTCTCGCTCCAGTTCATCCTGTCATGCCTTGCAGTTCACCTACTGCTCTTTCTTCAGCTTTCTCCAACTCCAGAACTTTCTCAGCTGAGCTCTCACTCTCCTGTTTGCTCACTTCTTCTCAAATTATTTCCAAACCGATCGGTAAGTTGGCGTCTTGCAAAATACAGGTATTTACTTCTATTCCAGACATATTTGGAGAAAAATCAATACTGTCATGTTGGGTCTCTAGAATAACTGGGATTGGGGAGGAGATCCTCTCCCCTTCACCGCACACCTCCTCACTCTCTGATACTTGGGACACAGTGGCCATCCTAGCATGGACAGCAACCCCCCCCCACTGCATGAGTAGGGGAAGTTTTATTAGAAGAAACAAAAACATGCATAATAATCAGACCTTAACATTTCAGATACAACTAAAACAAAACATATGCAGCCTATAACAGTCACATTTTCCTATATATCTCTTTCATTCTTTTTTCTCCAAATGTAACACATTCTTCTTGAAATATTTTATCAATCTCATCCTGAAATTTAAATAACAAGTCCTGTATAGTCTGTTTATTCTTCTGCAAAAATCTCTGACACCTACATTGCCATATCACCATTTCAAAACTCCAAATATCAGATACACCATGCTTTTATTAAATTCTTCCCATTCTTTAGATAACTGACCATATATCAAAGAGTTAAATGTTATTTTGCTGAAACAGTCCATCCCCAGATAGTAGCTAATAAATCCCCAAATGGTTTAATAAATGTGCAATCAAAATACAAATGCTGCATGGTTTCTTCTTTCATCCCACAATCCCATTCCCCACACATTCTTTCTTCCATTTTCTTGTGTTTGTGATTTCCTCTGACATTTAATTTACTATGACTGCATAACCACACTGTCTCCCTAATTTATGGTGGGATTCTTTTCTCTAATGTTATTGCTAAAATGTCATTTATCTTAATCTCCTCTTTTACCTTGAACACAGGTTTTTCATAAGCAATTTTCCTCCATTATTTCCAAATACAATTGTTTTCTGTTTTTCCTAATCAATGAATCTACGGGTACTTTCCATACAGTGAGATACTTTCCACTAATTCCCACATATTCAGGCCATATTTTTTGTTTAGCTATGTTACCTTTCTTTCCAATAGTTCTAATTAGTGGTACACACCAATGCTGTGTAAAGGTAAACCAAGTACACTTTTCTCCTCTCAACAATGGTGCTATATTTGTTACAAAAAAGAGACTCATAAAAAACAATATTGGTTGTAACATATGTAAACCCCCCCCCCCATAGCTCTATAGGTAATCCCCCTTTTTACTGAGTTTAATTTACTTCCCCATAATAATTGAAAGAAGAGCCCCAGTAATGTAGTCTGCATGTTCTGTGGAACAGGAAATATATATGCTATATAAAAAAACTGGGACAATAAATGTTTTTAACAAATAAATTATTTTCCCTTCCGTCATGTTTCTCTGTTTCCACTTATGGACTTTCCTTTGAGCAATCTCATATTTCTCTTCCTAATTCTGCTGTATAACTTCATTCCCTCCAAAGAGGATCCCCAAAATCTTAATGTGCCCTTGCACCACTTCTATCTCTCCTTTCTTTGTTACCTTAGTTTCCCCCAACTGATATAATTTGCTTTTCTTTTTATTTATTATGATACCAGTATATAAACTGTTGTCCTCTACTACCTCCAACATTCTTTCCCCTGCTTTTTGATCCTTTACCAGAATTACACAATCATCCGCATAAGCACTCATTTTCTTTAAGAGTTGTCCTCCCAAATCACATTTTGTATTAGACCATCAGTTTCTATTTTCCTTAATATTGGGTCCAAGCAAAAAACATATAGCAAGGGACTTAATGGGCATCCCTGCCACACCCCATTATGAATAAACATATGTATACCCAGATGCCCATTAACCATGGGACATATTTGTCCCCATAAAGCTTTAACCATGTTTAATGATCTATCTGGGATGTTAAATTCTGATAGAACGTCCCAAATGTATGAATGTTTTACCACATCAAAGGCAGTTTCCTGGTCTAGTACATACAGACATCCTTGCAGCCCCTTCTCTTGCCCTTTATTAATCAGTTCCCTTAAGTATAACACATTTTGCTGGATCTTCCTCCCTGGTACTGCACAAGCTTGCGTCTCCAAACTCAGATTATCAGAAAAGTTTCTTAAGCAGTTTTTAATAATCTTAGCTAATATTTTATAATCTGATGTTAAAAGACTAATTGGTCTTCAGTTTCTTATCTTTGTTCTATCCCCTTTCTTATAGATAAACACAGTTATTCCTTGTCTGGTGCTTTCTGAAAGTTGTCCCCCATAAAAAATATTATTATATACTTTTACCAATAAAGGAGCTAACTTATCCAAAAAAATCTTATAAAATAAGTCTGAATGCCATCTATTCCTGGTGAAGTATTTTGGGTTAATGTTCTAACTGCTTCGCTTACCTCCTCCTCTACAATTTCTTTAGTAATTGTTTTAGCTCCCTCTGCTCCTAATTTAGGCATATTTAACCATCAAAAAAACCTCCAGAATTTCTTGTCCTATTGGCTTTTGATACTTTTGTTTAAGAAATTCTTGTATTGCTCACTTAATGTTCCCTATGTCAGTAAACGATTGGCCTTTATCATCTGTTAGCTCATAGATCACCCTCTCTTTTAATCTGTCCTTATTACTGTCAAATGGGTTTGTCTGATATTTTGACACTTGCGTTCCACTTTTCTGTTCCATAATTAAAGATTTTATTCTACTATACTGATATTTCTTCATATCTTCCTTTATCTCTTCTATTTGTTGTGTTTCATTTATTTTATATTTAGTTTGCCTAGTCATTAACTTGTATAGTTTTGCCCTTAAACTTAAGTATTTCCCATAATTTGCCCCATCAGTTTTATGACCTTCTTCAATCATTATTTGCTTAATATCATATTTAGTATCTTCCCACCACTCAGATATATCATCATATATTTCCATAGCCATTTCCCTTGCCCTTAATTAGTCTATTATTTTATCCTTACACTTTACATCCTGTAACTTCTCCACATTCATCTTCCAATATCCCCTTCCAAACATCATTCTTTTCCCAAGATCAATTGTAATTTCAACTGCCATATGATCTGACATCTCTATAGGAATAGTTCTTATATTTTTAATAGTAGACTTTTTTGAAACTATCCAAAAATCTATTCTTGTGGATTGCACCCCTTTAAAGTATGTACGCTCCCCTTTTTTCCCATAATCCTGCATGCTTCTTCCAAGAGTATGAGTAGGGGAATTTCTCTGGTGCCCTGACCAAATTTCTCCCCATTCACTAAAAATACCACCAACAGCTTAATGTGGTTCAAGGTCAGTTGACATTCATCTGTATCCCCTTCCCCCCAGGTCGTGTCTGAAAATAGGCAAGAATTTGTCTAGTGCACTTACCCGGTCAACAAAAACTAAATAAATATATAACTCATTGTATGTAAGTGCTTTTGACTACAATGTGTATGGAAAGCATTATATAAAAACAAATTAATTCAAGTCCCAGAGTTCTAGAATCACTGATTTGTGCTTATTTAAACCAGCAGTATATTTGAGGATGAACATTTTGTCTGTACTTTTATATTCTATTTTTGGTTGCCCCTTATCTCCTGCTTTTTGAGATGCCCATTAGTCTCCAATTTGAGCTTGCTGTAGTGCTTTTTTCCACACAGCTATTCCCACACTTTATTCATTATTCACAGGTGTTTTTAAAACCTCATTTTCCCCCATAAAGTTAGGAAGCACTGTTTGCTGCATGCCAGTTAATTTTAGTCACAAGAAAGTAATGTCAAACTAACGGTGTTCAAAGAAAGCTCAGAAACATGATGAAAACCTGCTGTAAAAACCATAACAAAATGAGTGCTCTCTTAATTCTTTCAGATGTAAACAAAAACTGATAAGGTAGACTGAAAATGGGGAAAAGTGTATCTTACCAGACAGGAAATCAGGGGAAATCTAAAAAGAAATCAAAAAGCACAGGTCATAATGTTTAACACAGCATGCACTGTGTTTGAGATTTCTTTCAATACTTCCATGAGGTGGATATTTCCTTATTTCTCCTATAGTATATAGATAATAGTGGATGGACAACTATACACAACCAGTGTGTTGTGCCACCGAGGGGTCCTGATTCCCAGTGACCTCAAGAGTGAAGCTCTAGAGGTCTGTGAGAAACAGAACCCCGAGGTGGCACAACACACTGGTTGGGCATAGAGTTGCCCATCCACTATTTTTGTAGTGTATGGTGTCTGTAAATGATTTTTCAGAATAGAAAAGTATTTTTTTCTGGCACTTTTCATTCCTGTGTTCTACGTTGGTTGCTAGGGTCAGTGGTGTGGTTGCTAGAGTCCAGATGTTCCTTCATGTATAGTGTGGGCTACTATTGGTTGAAAGTTTCATGTGGGCTGGATTTAAAAAAAACATGGTGGTGGTTTCTCTCGATAAGTGAGAGGACTGAGTCAGGGGAATTACTTTCCTTCATGTGAGTTATTATAAAATATCTAGTTGATCCTGTGGGTGTAGTTTTAAGTTATAGCCTAAAATATCTGATTGATCCTGCATTTTTAATTATCTGGTCAATCCTGCCAAAGTCCTGTGCTCGTCGATGTTGCTGCCACCTCCACTATCAGGCTGATCCTGCCATTTCTGTTGCTGCAGCTGTTCCATTGAACAGCACAGTGCATGCCCTTTCAAAACCAGCTGAAATGTTGTTGTACCACAGTGTGGTGTAACCACTTTCCATGACCTTTGAACTGTGGTACAACAACATTTTGGCTAGGATGGATTTCCATCCTGAACAAGCCCTCACCATGTACTATATTGAAGACTGTGATACTTTGTTTGGACTAACATAGATGTGTGATAGCAGTGTCAGTGGCTCAGTAGGTAGCATGTTTGCCTCTGAGGCCAGGAGATCAGAGGGCTGTGGGTTCAGTTCCCACAACTGGCACTTGGGTTAATATCCCAGTACTGACACTGTAGTGCAGCATGAGAGGGGTGCTGCACTTCTGAGGTGCCATCTTTCAGATGAGACGTTAAACCAAGGTCCCATCTACCTGTTCAGGTGGATGTTAAAGATCCCATGGCACTTTCTGAAAAGAGTAGGGGAAGTTTTATTGAAACAAGAAATCAGGCAATATACAATAAAGAAAACACAAGAAGAACAAACCAGGTAAAATCAAGACGGTATACAACAGTGTTCATATCAAAAGGTATGGGAGAAAACAAAGAAATAAAACTAAGGAAATGATACTGAGAGAACAAAAGTCCTTCAAGTCACTGGTGCATCCGAGTCTGTAATCCAAGGTAGGGCTTTCCAAAGGGTGAACAGACCAGGCCTGGAATGAGATACAAGTTCACGTGCATAAACAGTTTTCAAATCCGAACAATCTTTTGTTCAATTTCTATATATGTACAAATTTTCTGCTGCAGGGTGAACTGGCATCTTGCCATCCAAATATGCCATTTAATTACAACAAAAATAAGATTTAAAGTATCAGTGTTCCACAGAGACCATTGAGGGGAATGCTCCATATATAATCATCGGTAAGAGACAAATTGAAGCAATGGCATACCCCATTTTGGGATAGAAAGGCCCACCAACGTTGTATAAAGGGGCAATCAAAAATAAATAAGAAATAGTTTCCAATTCATCAATACAAGAGGCCTAGAACACAGCCTGTCTTGAAGCTGTTTATATTTACGATGCGATTTAACATTAATTCTCATGGCAGGATAACCAATGGAAGTCCCACATATGTATTGGGATTAGCATACAACATAACAAAATAAGCAGAGAAACAATATTGGGCAGAACATTTAAAAAGAGGACTGAACTGCACACACAGAGAAAAAAGCAATCTATACAGGGAATTTATGCGCATTAGTAAGAGAAGCATTTGTGGGTAACCGCCATTACTTCGGAAACGTAAAGCAATATACCTCACATAAGGTAGTGTTTCCCGAGCACATAGAATATGCAAGAGTCATGTTCCCATTGGTGAAACCATATTTTACAAGAATCATAGAACCACGCTTCCCATCCTTTGGCGAGTTAATCAAAAGCGGTCTAATGTTGCCATAAAAAATACTGGTGAAAAACAAAGGGGTTAGTCATGCCAACACCACCATCCATGAGAGGGAGATAGGTGACATCCGTTTTATTGGGTTCAACCTGCTCCCCCATAATGCCTGAAAAAAAAGGCTAAGAATCGCCGTTTCCAATTGTTTTGGAATAGGAAAGATATAGCTAACATAGAGAAAGAGGGAAAGTAAATATGTCTTAATTAGACTCTTTCCTTTTTCCCAATCTGAATCCTGTTCCATGAGGCTACCTTTATGCGACCTTGTTGTAGTTTGGAGGTCCAATTATAAACGTCATTGGCTCCAGTACCAAAATAAATCCCTAAAATACGAACAGGGCCATCTACAATCTGCAATGGTCCGATGTTCCTAATCAGTGCAATAGCAGATCCCAGCTGTATACCAACACTTTTCTCAAAATTCAGAGTAGCTCCCGAATATGTCCCAAATAAGGAACATTCCTGCAAGGAGGCTATCACCGAATCCTCGTCCGCCACCAAAAGCAGATATCATCTGCATATGCAATGGCTTTGTAAGGTGCTGTTGTTACAGGACATGATACAGCATGTATCTGTGGAAGCATATTCACACGCCGGAGCAAAACGTCCAAAAACAGTACATATAGTAATGGACTCGCGGGACACCCCTGTCGGACTCCTCTTCAAACAGGTATCAGAGGTCCCACTCAACCATTCACTACTGGCATGACCATAGCTGTCCTATAAAAATTACATAACCATTGGATAATGATAGCCGGTATATGCAAAAAACTGAGTGCTTGCCATAAAAAATCATGATTCACCAAATCAAATGCTGCCCGTTGATCCACAGATACTACAAATCCAGAAGTCAAAGCTGAGTACCTGTGAGAGAACAATTCACGGATCAGAATCAAATGATCCGAGATATTCCTGTTGGGGACAGAACAAGACTGAGCAGGATGCAGAACAGTTTCTGCAATACCAGTTAAACGTTTTGCTATTATCTTCATCAATATCTTAAAGCCGGTGTTTAGCATACAAAGAGGGCACCAATTCTCAAGAAACTGGGCTTCCCCCTTCTGTTTATATATATAAAGCAAAACACCAGTCGTAAATTCTAAAGGGACAGACTCGCTGTTCAACAAAGAATTAAAGACAGAGGTAAGTTCAATAAGTAAGTGGTCACCCAGAACTTTATAGAGAGCTGCCAGAAGACCATCCGGGCCAGGTGTTTTATGTAACGGCAGAGAGGATATAGTCGTTAACAACTCCAAGGTCGTAATGGACTGGCACGCCATCTCCACTGCTGTTGTAGAAGGGAGTGGGATATCTAAATTCTCATACAGGGCAGCAGGGTCAGGTAGATCAGCAGGAAAGGGGGAAAACAAAGCAGTCGTGTAGTTAGCAACTATCTGCTGAATCTCTGTTTGAGTAGAGCATATAGTCCCCGTGGAATCTATAAGACATAATATCGTCTTTTGAGCAGTCCAACGAGAGTTAGACTCAAAGGGACAAATGATCTCCTGAGGTCCAGTAACCTGAAATTTATGTTGGTGGTACAATTGCCGTGATTGTCGAGATTGGAAGTGCAGCGTAGCTGCCAGCGTCAATTGAATTTGAGAGGAAAGGTCATGACCCGTGGTATATGATAAAGAAAGACACGATTGAAGATGTGCTCTTCTTTGTAAATAGTCCAAATATTGGCCTACTTTTCGCACAACTATACCGTTTCAGGAATGATATCAACACATGTTTTCTATCAAACCACCACTGTATCGGGTCTTCATAACAGAGAAACACAGATTTACGTGCAAAAAGGAAGGACCGAAGGGTCGACAAAAACATCTTATCCTGCAATAGGGAGGTGTTAAATTTCCACAACCCCGCCCTTTTGAATAAGGATTTGTAGTACCCACACTAACAGAAAGCAAGCTATGATCCGAAAAGGCCACTGCCTGCACCATAGCTGAAACAATTGTTAAAGTACGGGACAAGAAAACAAAATCAATGCAGGTAGCCAATTTACCTTTATGAAAAGTAGGGGTATGTTGTTGCCGAAAGGAAAAATAAGCATCAACTAAGTGGGCAGTATGTATTAGCCTGTTCAGTTCTTGTGAGACGCAGTACAGTTTTTTAGTAGTGGCAAAGGAACTTTTATCCCGAAGACTCAAGCCACAGTTGAAGTCACCAGAAAATAAAACTTGGAATGAAGTGTGCAAGTAAGGGCGGATCTCAGCAAAAGAGCTATGCTTGCTGATTTAAGTTGTAGCGCATAAATATTGATAACTCGATAAGGGCAATTACCTATGGAGAAGTCCAAAACCAGAGCCCTACCGGGTACCAAATCAAATAGTTTCAAAAGATGAAAGTCAGGCATATTTATCAAAATGCCAAGGCCTGAACAGGGGTCATGGCCTATGGACCAGAATGAGGGGCCTAAGAGCCAATCATTTTTCGCTTGTCTGATCTCTTGAGTCGTATGGAGTCTGGTATCCTGCAATAAGAAAATACCCAATGGTAAAAGTCTTAAAAAAGAAAAAACTAACCGTCTCTTAGGAACACGTTTCATACTATTAACATTAATAGTGTGACAAGTAAACTATGCCATGTAGACAACAGGAAAGTATAACATATCACAGTTTCCTCTTCCCAACTATATTCTTCCCTTTCAGCCTAACTTTAGCCTTACGTTTCTGTGAAAGTCCAATGCCCACTGGAGGTCCAGTGTCAGCAGGACCATCAGGAAGGGAGGACGCCACCAAGGATGAGTCATACTCACCACCTGCGTCGTCCGAAGTTGGCTGTAGTAATTCAAAAGGATTCGACAGGGGTATGGGAGCAGGCAACAAGGATGCCATAGGAAGCGGTAAAGGCCGAGAAGCAGTTCTCAGAGACCTACGGCGAGTACCTGCAGTAGGTTCACAGGGAGGTAGCATTTTACTAGGACCTGGGACAGAGTCCACGTCAGAAGCAACAGGCCTGATTTTCTCCATTCGGGGGGGTTCAGGTACCGATAAGGGTGGTACCCTCTTGTCAGGTTGAGGAACAGGGTTCTGGGAGTGCTAGCAGTAGGGGCTGCACCGCTGAATCTCCCGTATCAGAGGGGTGCTTAGCCACAGATGCACGTAACCATGCTTTTTGTGCTTGTGTGATCACAAAGCGTTGATCAGCCCCACCATCATGGTCTTCCTGAGCATGTGCAGCCCAGCGACAAGTCTGGAATAGATGCCCTAATTCATCACACAAGCTACATTTACTAGCATTCCGACAGTGAACCCCCACATGACCCATTTCACCAAAATTATTACATTTAATCTTATCACAGACACTACTGAGATGTGAGGGATCCCCACATCTATAACAGGCCTTGGGTTGGCCAGGATAAAACAAAACTCCCCTGTCTCGTCCTAAAAAAAAGGAATTGGGCAGGTGCACAGGACCTGAGTCATTTGTGTGCAACAGCACCCGAAACCTCCCACCCCCAGTCCAAATATTTTCAGTGTCTATAATGGCTTCAGGCTGACCCTGTACCATGCAGCGCTGTTTCAGCCAGTACATCACATCAGAGACATCAACACCTCATTACGGAACATAACCGTAATAAATTTAAAGGCAGGCTTCGACAGGGGGATGGCCTGGAAGGGGGTCCATAAGGGGGTATTCTTCAAAGCATGGTATCTAGACCAAAATTATTCAAGTCCACGAGATGTCTGAAAACTGACGTCAAAGGAAGATTCTCCAGACATATGTATCAAGGCATATATCTTGTGAGCAAAAAATTTTAAAGAGTCTTTTATCAGAAATCTAGCCACAAAGACACAATCCGGGGGGTCAGATAGTCCACCTCCATAAATAAGACGGACAGCATTATGTCATTTAGCAGCTACAACAGGTGCCTTGAAGAGGGAAGAAAAGGAACGTGGAGTCTTTCCCTGATCAGGGAGAGGTAGATCAGGGTCCACAGCTGTAAAATCCATGGATTCCATCATAGGAGATGCCTTAGAGGTCGTATCCTGTAGGAGAGATAATACAGAGTTTTGGGTGAGTGACAATTCCCCTGGCAAACTCAAGGGGTCAGGAGAGTCATTCAATTCCGGTCCCTTCAGTTGTTCCTCCAGGAAGTCTTCAGGTTTAGGGGACGAATAGGGACGGACCAGAGATCCACTGTCTCTTCCTGGGTCCTGTATCCAGACTGCCCTTGCAAAGCCTGCTCCACGGACCACACAGGCTTAGGTTGGGGCAATATCTCAGAAAAGGACATCAGGCTGTCAGTTTCCAACATAGTAGGTGAGGAATCCTGTGATGCAATCCCCGAGCTGTGCACCCTCTGCTGCGTGGGCGACCGTGCGTCGGCAGTGAACAAAAAAGTCGTTGACTCAGTTCGGGGCAACAGCGGGTCAACAGAAGGTCCAAAAATAGGATGGGATCCAGGAACTGCCAGGGGACGATCCCCCTTCATGGCTGCCTTCACAAAAGGCATCGCATCTTGTTGCGATATCCGCACAGAGAAGTTTTCTCCATTGTCCACCAAGCGCGTAGCATTCACTACCTCCACCAGCCCACTGTGCACACAGCGGCTGCACCTCCAATTCGCTGGACACAACTGCAGAGGCATCTCTATGATCTCTGTCAGGGCTACTGCATCGAGCAGGAGGAAGAACAGTACAATCCATGGGAGCAGCTTCAGGCACAGTAAGTACATGTTCATACAAAATTCTGTCTGAAATGGTCTCTAGTAAATCGGAGACAGGAGCAGAGACCAAGTCCCCTGCCTCACCAGCTAGCTCTGCCGTGGTCACCAGAGCATCCGCCATCTTGGACAGAGTATTCCCCTCTGAAAGAGTAGGGAAATTTCCCTGGTGTCCTGGCCAAATTTTCCTCATTCACTAAAAATACCACCAACAGCTTAATCTGGTTCAAGGTCAGTTGGCATTCATCTGTATCCCCTTCCCCTGGGTCATGCCTGAAAATAGGCAGGATTTATCTAGTGCACTTACCCAGTCAGCAAAAACTAAATAAATAGATGTAGTACACAGATTTTACAGTACACTGGTGTTTGGGTCTTTTCTTCCTGCCATTCACCCTAGATGTACAGGGGCCATCAATGTCTGAAAGACCAGGGAAAGCTCTTTATAACAAGTTTTTTGGCTTACCAGTAGGCGTCAGTTGTCCTGAGATACAGATATCTATTTCTAAGTCCACACTTTACAGTTTCAAAGCAGCAGCCATTTCAAGGAACCTTGGAACAGAGAGTGATGGTCCAGTTGGAGAATCTGTACATAACAGTGTGCAAATGTGACATCCCTTTCTGACTGAAGAGTCCAGAAAATGGCCGCTGCTTTTGTTTACTATAGTGTAAACTTAGGCATGGCTATCACTTCCCACTGGTGACACCTACAGTTAAGTGCAATACCTAGTTTAAAAGAGTCTGTTGTGGGCTTTCAGATTATGAAGGACCCTGTACATTTATGTTCCCTTTTAAAATGAACCCTGTATCTGTTCTCTAACATTACCATAACTATAGATCAAAACCTCCCTGAACCCTTGTAAAAAAATACCCTTTCTATGCAAATCCTGCAAAATCCACCTAACAAACTCCATGTCCACATATCTTTGCTACATTCTTTCATTTGATAGCTAGCGTTGAGGAGTGAGCAGGCAGTGGGCTGATGGAATCTAACCTGTAAGTGACAAGCTTTTGAAGCCTTTTGTCTTGTTCTGTTCCGATAAATGTCTATCCTCTTTTTTCATATTGTTTCTCTTATTTTATTTACATTATTTAAAAAAAATATTATGTAAAAGCATTTTTTTCTGCAGGCATGGGCAAAATGGATGGGTTGAGAGCCCTTTTCTGCCATCAACATATGTGTATCTATGAGTCGTGGGGTGACAGCAACTGTAGTACATAATAGGTCACAGTATGGAAATTCTTATACAGGGTATACACTGTTGATTTTCAGGGTATAGCTGCAGCCAAAGGCATGGCTAGATAGTTCCAGAAATGTCTGTGATACCTCTAGACAAAATTTCTGCCTGCCTGCAGTATCACTGTGGGTTACCAGAGAGAATTTGATTAGATGTATTGCGGAATATCTGGAAATATCAGAATGTACCTATGGCTGCAACTGTATGACTGCTTACCAGGAAATATTTAGTTCCTCGTCCCATTTATAATACCTAGCCTCTCAAAGATCCCTTCTATCTGACAGCTCTTCTCAGTTATGCATTTCCAAAAACTGCAAATCAAATGCTATACTGAGGCATCATTCTAAAGAAGCTTCAAGGGTATTTTTTCTTGTTCAGATTCATTTTACTGAGTCTTCAATAATATATAAATCTAGCTTTCTAAATTGATAAATCTATTTTTTAAATAATACATGCCACAAAATGATAAGGAAAAAAATTAAAGAATGGAGTAGAAGAAATTGAACTGCAGGGCATGGGGTGGAATTTTGTAAGCCGTTGTTCCATCTGTATCTAGTATCTTCAATTTTTCTCTGTCTGAAAGCCATGTTCCAATAAAGTGGAAGCTTGCTTATATAATCTCCATTCATAATACTGATGACAAATAGTGTTTAAAATTATCATCCAGTCTCTCTTTAGACTACCATTTCTAATGTTCTGAAACAAGTTATTTTTTTCTAAGGAACATAAGGAAAGAAATATGGTTTTCAATAACAATGCCATCACAAGACATGCACAGTTGTATTAATCTTTCCATATGCACAGTGGTTAGTTGATATTGAAGAAGGTGCAGGACAGCTCGGGGAGGGGGGTTAAGGAGACAAGGTAAGGGCTGGAGAGAGGAAGAACATTCAAGAAAGCAGAGCAAAGTGAATGTACACCTAGGTAGCATACTGTAAATCCTTGTTGGGAGCCTGGCTAACAAGGCATTACCAAAGCAAAAGTTGCCTTCTACACAGGTTTTTAGATCAGTTTCAGTTAAAGCCACACACATATTCACAGTAATAAGTCTCAGACTAAGTGGGGGGCATCATAGATATGCAAATTTCTGCATTGGGGAGAAGCTGACAATACTTCACCAAACCAAAAGTCACTTTCCACACAGGGTTTTATATCCACTTTAGTTAAGGCCACAAGCAACAAACTGTAGATACATTTTCCTGTGTGAATTCTCAGTGCATTGCAGTTACTACCTTTGCCAAGAACCCAGAATTTGTATATCCATGATGCTTTGCACTGGTTTGAAGCTTTTAAGTGCACTGAATGTATGTAGTTTAGAAAAACATGCAATATAAAACAAGCAATTTGGAAGTTATTTCCCCTCATTGTGTCCATTATGGATCCTGTACTGCTCTTCCTCCAGACTGCCACTCTGGTATGCTACTTCTGAGGATAATAAAACCTGAATTGCTCTGGGATTGACTTGATTATTTACTTAGCTAGTGACAGCACTGCAATGAGGAGACCCAACAGGACAAAACATATATACAGTTTGTCACTCTTTGCCTTAGCTGAAAGGGTTCTGAAAACCTGTGTAGACAGTGATTTTTGTTTTGGAGAAGTCTTATCAGCCTGTTCTCCACACATACTAACACAGAAACATAGAACTTATCAGCAGAAAAGGACTGCTTGGTCCACCCAGTCTGCCCAGATGGTCCCTGCGTAGTCTGTCTCCCGCAAACCTTAACTGGTCTCTGGTGACCCTTCCTCCTCCCTTCCAATTTACTAATAGTCCCCTATGTCTATCCCATACCTACTTGAAGGCTCCTACTGTTTTCACATTCACCACTTTCAGTGGCAGTCTATTCCAGGCATTTACCACTCTTTCAGTGAAGTAGTACTTCCTTCCCTCCCTCTTTAAATTCCCCCCTCTAGCTTCATTGCATGCCGTCTGGTTCTGATGCTCTTCCTCATTTGAGACAGACAACATCCTGCACCCAGTTAACCCCTGCAAGGTACTATTAGCTTTCTATCATGTCCCCTCTCATGATCCTCTCCTCCAGGGTCAAACATTTTGAGATCCCTCAGTCTCTCCTTGCAGGGCTTTAGGTGCAACCCCTGCACCATTTTAGTTGCCCTCCTCTGGACTGCCTCCACCCTGCCTATGCCCTTTCTGAGGTGTGGCCTACAAGACTGAACACACTACTCCAAGTGAGGTACTGCCAGTGAACGATACAGTGGCAATAACCCCCCCCCCACTCTGCTGGAGATACCTCTCCTAGTGCATCCCAGTACTTCATTGCCCTACCCACTGCTTTATCACAATGCTGTGCCACTTTGAGGTCATCAGATATGATAACCCCAAGGTACCTTTCCTGCTTAGTGACTGACAGTACCTCTCCTCCATACTATACTCAGTTCCTGATGTTGTACTTTTTGGCTTTGAATCCCTACTGCCATATTCTTGACCACTCTTCAAGTTTCCCAAGATCCCTATGCATTCTTCCCAGCCCCTTTTGATTGCCCAGCCTATTACAGATTTTGGCACCATCTGTAAAAGGCATTTTTTCCCTCCCAATTCATCTGCAATGTTACTTATGAACACACTGAATGGCACTGGTCCCAGTACTGAGCCCTGCTGCACCTCATTAGTCAATCTGCAATCATTACAGTGAGTACCATTCACCACAACCCTTTGTTGGCTATCCGTTAACCAGTTTCTAGACCAATTCAACACATTGGATTCCACTCCTGGGCAGCTCAATTTCTTAGTCAGTCTCCTGTGGAACACACTGTCGAAGACCTTGCTAAAGTCCAGATTGGCTTCATTCACTGTCCATCCATCCATCCATTTCCCTAGTCACCCAGTCAAAGAAATCAATCATGTTAGTCTGGCATGACCTCCCCCGATGAATCCATGCTGCCTTGGTCTTGCAGCTCACTGGATTCAAGATTCTCTACACACCCTTTCCTTTATCAGTGTTCCATTATTTCCCCACCACTGAGATGAGGCTACTGTAGTTGAATTAACACAAAAATCAAATCACCCACCACAAGGATTGCACAATGCATGGCAACAGATAAAAACCTTACCATTTATTTAGAACAGCGCCATGCAATACCATCAGTGACATGACTGAAGAGTAGCCACCACCATGTTGCAAGTGAATGAATCATGCCAACAACGACTGAGCACGTCACAATTTTCCAAGCAAAATGTAAGCCTTTTTGCAAAATTGATGGTACTGAATGGCACTGTTCTAAGTAAATAATAAGCTTTTTATCTTTGCTGTGCATTGTGCAATCCTTGCTGTGGGTGTCTTGAATTTTGTGTTCATTCATGCTGAGCTTGTCTGTAGCATTATAGCCTTATTCTGGTGCTTGGCCACTGTTTTCCTGCTTTTCTGCGCCTATAGTTGCTAGCCTTTTCCCTGCTGTTGCTCTATGTAGAGGGACCACATCTGTGCTCCTTCAGTCCTCTGGAACCATGCCTGATTCCAGTGAGCTGTTGAATAAGGCCATCAGGGGCATGGCCAGCACCTCCTTGAGTTCTTTTAGTGCCCTCAGGTGTATCCCATTCTGTCCCATAGCCTTGTCCACTTTCAGAGCTGCAATTCCTTTCAGGAATCTTTCCACTGAAAATGGACCTGTTTCCACTTCCCCCCTCTTTGTTCTTGCTGTTCCCTGATGGTCTACTCCCCCCCCCCCCCAACAGTCACACAGCTTTCCCCAAGCTGGTTGCTTGCTGCTGTAGTAGTATCAGATCTGCAAGAAAAACTGTTCACATATTTGGATTGTTGCTGTAACCAAGTATTTATTTGTAGAAAGAATCCACTGAAACAATGAATCAAAAGATACAAAATCCAGAGGTGTGCTGTAGGCAATGTTGGAGGCCCTCCCCTGGTGAAGCCTCTGGAGTGAAGCACTGGGGTGTTTAGGATCATCCTTCCTTGTATGCAATGTTGCCTGCGGCACACTTCTGGATTTTGTATCTGTAGGTACACTGTTTCAGTGGATTCTTTCTACAGATAAATACTTGGTTACAGCAACAATCCAAATATGTGAACAGTTTTTCCTGCAGATCTGATACTACTACAGCAGCAAGCAACCGGCTTGGAGAAATCTAACTTCCTTTTGGTGAGTGCACACAACTTTGCTCTTTGTTTCTACCTAGAAAGGAAGCAGATAAAACAACCAAGAACATCAGTGAATGTTAATGAAGGTAAGCAATAATAAAATGTGGGATTTTAATTAGAAATAATATGATGCAAAAAGGGTTGATAGTGTCCCTTTAAATATGGTGAATAAGTGGTTCAAGTTCAGAGCTGAACACTCCTCTTGCACATTTCCAAGTTTATTTAGGTTTATTCCCCATTTAGTGCATATCTAATCAGTAGTTCCAACACGGACAATGTGTTTTGTCAGTCCTTCATATAAGATTTAATGTATTTACTAAGGCAAATGATTAGAACCTCTGTATTTTTTTAACTGTAGAAATATATACTTTCCTTTCAACATCTACTAATCAATTTAGAAAAAAATGCAGGCATTGCTGATTAATTAAACTGACTTTCTAGTTGTCTATTGTACATGTGAGTTCACTTATTGCTGACAGTTCACCTTTAAATTTACTTGAATAATTTCTTCATAATACAAATATGAAACAAGACACTGATACATGAAAATAAGAGCTATGCATCTCAGCTGCCTGCTCTGTACACCTCCCATTTTGCTGCAGTAAGTTGGAACAGAGTGCACCTAATCCCTTAAACTAAGGATACATGGAATTATTTTCAATGGCATGTTTTTTCAGAAACTATAAATAAGTAGCCTCTTTCAAAAACACAGGTTGTAAGATTATGATTGCCAATTTACTGCTAAGAATTCCTGATAAAATTCAGCAAAGGAGTGTGTTATTGGAAAAGTCACACAAAGTGCATACTGTAATTTTGGTTCTATGCTATAACAGCGACTGCTGAATGGCGAGCTGCGTTATCGCGATGTCAGGGCGGTGAAAACATTTTTGCCATCCTGACATTCTCGGTGCATGGAGGAACAGTGCCAGGGACTTACTTAATTTGCTTTCTGTGGGGGCACACTCCTACTAAAGATTCTCAAACCAGAGGGTGCATGTCTACGGGGGGGGAGGAAAAAGCAAAAAAAGACAAGTTTTGGGCCAGGCGCAACAAAAATGCAGTAGTACCCGGACCCTGACCCGGTACCCCATGCACTGCAAGCGGAGGCCAACCTCCGATGCAACAGCGCAGCTCGGCAGCCGACTGCAGTGCCATCCTCTACATCCCCTTCACCCCCTTCCAGCCCATGCTCACCGTGCTTGCTCCCTCCCCCCCCAGGTGGTGTACATATAGCGACATCCTGTCACTGCAGTCGCCCACCTCACCACATCTGGTCGCCCTACCTCCCCCGATCGCATTTGGCTCGCCCACAAAGCGGGCGTAGTTTTGGATGGCACCATCTTTCAGGCGCCAAAAAACAGGCTACCTGTAATCTTTTGAACTAGCAAATGTTTGAGAGAGAGAGCTCAGAAATAAATGCGTAGTTATGATTAAACATTCAGAAGAAAACTGTGACCAAGCTGCACAACAGAATGTTTAAAATATCCAAGTACATTTTTGGGGAAAAAAAGTAATTCACTTCTAAAGATAACAAGGAAACATTCCCAAGGGAATAGCACTAAACAGCAAAACATAATGCCATAAATGAACATTTTATTAGTAAAGCTACACTGAGGTTTAAGAATAAATATGTAAGGAATAATAATGTACACCTAAGTGTACATAATAAAGCTACATGCCACTGAAGGGTTCTGCTGGCATTTGTAAATGTCCATGCTTGTCAA
Source organism: Neoceratodus forsteri (assembly GCA_016271365.2). Classification (NCBI taxonomy): domain Eukaryota; kingdom Metazoa; phylum Chordata; order Ceratodontiformes; family Ceratodontidae; genus Neoceratodus; species Neoceratodus forsteri. Next base: position 921,407,451 of record CM057456.1, on the reverse strand, counting down.
CAGAACCCTGAGGTGCCATTACAGCTTTATGTACACAATTATGTCCCTAGCATGCACTATTGGAACTCAGCCCCATGCACCATGACATGCAATGTGTATTGCCAATTCACAAGGATTGTAGGTATCCAGTGACACCTGCAGATGCATTAATGATCCTCCCCCACTTCGTGTCCCTCCCAGGCCCCGACTGTGCTTGTACTAGCCCATCTGCATAGTCAGTCAGGGCTGGTGGTGGGGACATATCAAAGGCTTGCCAGGCAGAGCACACTATGCACTAAGGCAATTACGCTCTACCAGCCCAGTGTCTGGGCAGGGTTCTGATACACCAGCTAGAGGACTGTCATACCTGATGAGTACCCCCTAGGCAAGTGTATGGGGTCCCAGAAGGACCCCACAGCTACACAGCCCAGCCATTCCCCATCCCACGGGGGCTGGGATAATCATGCTGACCATGATTGCCTGTACTTGTTTTAAAAAAAATAATCCCTGCCTCTGGGTTCCAGCAGTCCTTATGCAGACTGCTGTATCCCAAGATCACCTGATCATGCTGAACAGGGGATCCACTTTGCTATGCATCCATTTCTCCTGTTGGAAGCCCATTGGCCATCCTCTCAGCTGGCTTTTCCTCTATCATGGAGCCACATGCCCATGCATCAGGCCAGCTAAGGATCATGAATAGAAGCTCTGTGTGTCTGTCTAGGGTTAGGTGCACAGTGCATAGCTATGCAGCCAGATACACACATTTTCCAGTGCATTCCAGCCACAATTGTACATGGAGCTATTAGGGTCTATTTCATGAATGTGTTAAGATGTGACAGAGTGTGCATTATGCTGAAAGTAATATTGTCCAGGGAAATGTGTGTATAGCAGCCCACTGTATACCCTGGGGTATCTTGCTGCACTTATAAAATGAGTTTGCTTGTAACTGTTGAAGGCTTTATTGAGCATATTAAACACAAAATGTCAAAAAAAAGCTTGTTTAGAAGCACATGAAATAATCTTTCCACTTGGTGGTACCTCTTGGAGGTTCTATGATGAGGCTCCTTGTTGTGAAATAGGTGATTACATAAGCAACAACAAAAAAGTGAAGATGTGGGTTGTTATGTGATAAATGCACTATGCACACCCGAGTGCATTGTAAGGCACAATGCATTTAAGCAGAGTGCCCTCAGCTCCTGGAAGTGTGGTTACCAAAGAACAACTCACAAAAGAAATACCTTATTATGAGTCATGTGATGAGCTTGGAGAGGACACACTGCCTAGAGCTCCGTAAGCAGCTACGCAAAACAAGGCCTTTTAAACTGCTCAAAACACACAAAAAGGGAAAAAAGAAAATGTTTTTATTAGATCTAAATGAAATATAATGAAACCCTTAAAATAATTGAAAATGAACGAGATGGACTATGCACAAATGGACCACAACTCGTCAGGTTCTGAATCTCCACATGGGCTCCCGCCTAAGTGCAATAAACAGGACACATTGGCAAAAACAGTCCCAATAGACCTGATCACTGCTAAACTTGATCTAATACTCTCAGACATGACTGCTGTGAAAATAACACAGGATGAAATGGCAACGGATTTCAGATCCTTTAAAAATACACTTGCCAACCACTCCACAAGAGTTTCTGACACAGAGGCACGGATCATCTGTACAGAGGACCTCCAACAGAAAGACACTCGAGAAACTACAGAAATCAAAAAGAAAATGGCTCAATTGGAAGACAGGCTGGAGGAGCAACAGAGCAGAGCAAGAAGCAACAACTTAGTCTTGGTGGGTGTTTCAGAGAAAGCTGAGGGCTCAAATCTATATGCTTTTGTGCAACAACTGCTGCTGAAAGTAGCAGGACCACCGGAATATGGTATGAGCTACATGATAGAAAGAGTACATCACTCATACAGGCAGAAATCAGCAAAAGAAGAAAAACCCAGAGTGATCATAACTAAGGTGCATATATTTGCAGGACAAAATCCATATAATGGCACAGGCAAGATGGAAAGGCTCCCTGGAATGGCAGGGGAAGAGATTTCATATATTTAGTGATGTTAGTCTGGCAGTGTTGGGCAAACAGAGAGCCTACCAGAGGACAAAACAAACCCTGACACAAGTAAGCATGCCATACGGAATGTTGCACCCAGCCAGATTAATTGGAAACACACAGACAGGATCACACGAGTTCCCTAACGCAGAAATGGCAGAAAGAGAGCTGTCCAAAATCCCGCCAAAGATCTTTGCCCACCTGAGCACAGTCAACAATGCTGCAACCACAAAAACAGGTAGAATCTAAGACCAGTAAGCTGGAGAAGCTGTCTATGCTGGAGTAGAGATGCAGTGCAATTTTATTTCGCCAACGATGTTATGATGAATTTGCCAGTTTTGCCCAGCAAAAGATTTTGCATAATTATGGCCTTTCGGTGACATTTCACCACCAATTTCACCTTGAATTTCGCCTTGCACTTCTGTGGTGAAATTAGGTGAAATTGGGCTTTTCGCTCTGCTGGTGGTCACATGGTTGAGTCTAAACAGGCAGGAAGTGAATGGTTCATTTCCTGTGCTAAATAGCTCAAAGAAGCAGGCATCTATACTCCCTGTGACTGCAAAGTGCACTTTTGCACATAAATTACTTAATTTGTGCTATTTTTTTCTAACTTTTTCTTATTTGTCTTTGTCCTATTTCATATTTTAGTACCTGTGGAGTGTGTGTGTGTGTGTGTGTGTGACTGTGTGTGTGATCTCCCCCCCCCCCAACCAGTGTCTCTATCTCTGTTTCTTAAAAAAAAAAAGTGTTTTGAATTGGTGGAGTTTCTGGGCATAATGGAGAGGTAGAGGCAGTGGGGCACATGTACATGCATTTCAGCTAACCATTAAAATGGAATACACAAGCCGTCCCGCGCCAGGCGCAGCGGATTTCCACTTGACGCCAGCGGCTCCGGTTCGAACGGACTCAGGTCGCTGGAGGGCCCGCTGGGGGGAGAAGGATAGAGTGTCCTATGGACTGCTCTCCTTCTCCGGGGGGAGGGATGGGCAAGTGCTCGGGGTCTGCGCGACTCCTGGTGGAGACCAGGTGCAGCGCAACTACTGACCTTAACAGTGTGTATCGGAGGTGGGGCAGGACGCTCCACGTCATTGCACATCCCCGCCTCCAGGAAAAAGGGGAGAATGCTGCCGGGGCCCTTGATGAAGCCGGTCACAGCTTCAATTAGCCCCCTCAGGCCAGCCCTCCGACCTAGTCCGACGCCTGCGGCATGTGTCCCCAGTGCCGCAGCCCCACCGTGGGGTAAGCCACTGGCATCGGAAGGGCGAGGCTGATGTGGGGGTGGACGTGACCGGCAGAAGATACTGGGCTACCGGTGGCAGGGGTATAAAGAATAAATAGAAAAAAAATGGAATGCCACAGCAGCAGAAGGCTTTTGGCCCCAGCACCCAGCAGCAAACTGTGCCCCTTCCGCAGCAGCAGGAGACAACCGTGGCACCTCCACTGCAGCAGTAGGAGACAGTGCTCCCTCCCCTGCACCAGGAGGATACTGTTCCTCCACCCCAGCAGCAGGAGACCATGCCCCCTCCCAAGCAGCCAGAGAAGTCAGTGCCTGGGGCATCATCAGTGTCCACCCCCCTATAGCCCTGAAGCTCTCCTGTCTGGGATTTCTTTTTATGCAATATCGGTAGGTGACCAGTGGTCACCTGCAATCTATGCAGGCAGGAAGTGCGTAGAGGAAAGTATGGTTCCCACTTCAGAACAACTGGCCAGCATAGCTGCATGGTGCACCACCACCTGCTCCAATGGGACCTAAAACTGCGGGAGGTGGCGGCAGTATCAACTGTGGCTGTGGGGAGCAGTGTCAGTGTGAGCACTGAAGGGGATGAGCAGGAGGGAGGTGTTGCTGGACCAGTTAAACATCCTCGCCAGGCTCACCATACCAGAAAACAACAGCAGTCAGTAACATCAGGACCCTTCCATGGTCCCCCCCCATCCAGAGCCAGCAGCACAGGCAGCCCCCACCCCACCAGCAGTGCCAGTGACACATGCAGACTTATCAACTGTCCTGCCTGAAGTCCAGCATCTCCGACAGGAGTTAAATGATTTCAGACAGGAATTTAGTGATGCCCGGGGGGAGATTTCTAAACTGCAGTGTGATGTTGACAAAATCATGGGCATCCTGTCTGAACTCCATGGTGGCCTCACTGGCACTTAATGTGGCAGCACAAATTAATTTGTCTTTTTTGTTTTCATTTTTCTAGCCTCTGTTCTGTTGTTTGTATGTTCCCCCCTATAAAAAAGTAAAAACAAACAAAAAATCTAGTCTGTCATCTTTAATCTACATCCATTCCTTAAGTCTTCTTGTTTCTTAATTTCCTATGTTGTTTGACCATTGCTGTTGTGTTTGTTACTGTCTTATGCTCCCTCTAGAATTCAGTCCCTTTTCTTGTTCTCTCTCTATTAGTTCTCCCCACTCATTGTCGTATTACCCTTCTCCTGATCCTGTCTGTCATTTCTTATGCTTATTCTGTACCGTGTCCGTGAATCACTCCCCTAATAAACACCCTATTCCCTTATTATTTGTGGTGTGTTACATCTTAGAGCTGGTTACACCTACAACATTGCTTTTAACAACATGATGTATAATGCAGTTGCATTCCATATATATGGGGTTTGCAAATGAAAGGCCAGTTCCTGCCAAAGGCTGTTGGTCATCTGGGCCTTGTTCACAGACTAGTGTGTATTTTTTGGGAATTCAAATACCTCGTGTAGTTCTTCAACTCAAGGATTAAGTACTCACCACAGCACATACCATCAAGTGTTAGAGTACTTTATTCTATTCTCTAGTGTGTAGTAAACCAATGAAAAGTGCTTCCATATAACCAAGTAAAAAATGCCCGCCCCCCCAAGGCACCATCATTCCTTATATGTAACATGAAGTACGGTGCCTTGAGGAAGCGGGTGTTTTTTATCTTAGATATATGGGAGCATTTTTACATTGTTTGCATGCCACACTGCAATAAAGAAAGAGCACTTTATGGATATGTGTTTGTGGTGATTACTTCTTACTTTGAGTTGAAGCAACTCACACAAGGTTTTTGAATTAAAAAAAATACAGACTCTGTGCACAGAGCCCTAATGGCTCACAGCCTTCGACAGGTGCTGGCCTTTCCTTTGCAAATTCCATATATGGGGAATGCACCTGAATTGTTGGTCAGTGTTTTGTTTTGTTCAAGTTATGTTGCAGGCATCACCTGCTCTTTAACATGTTTCCTCCTCCTACCTACAAATGTCAAGTGTTTACCTGTTAAAAAAACTGTTTCACAATGCTATGTAATGTTGCACCACATTTTGTTGTGTGCAACATTACAAAGATGTAACACATCTGGTGCCAGCACTGCCAACAAGCCTCAGAAGTCCGGAAATGTTCCCCAAAAAATGTTATAGTAAATTCAGACTGAAATCAGGTCTCAGTCATGCAGTTAGATTGTTCACATCCACCACCAGGACCCAAATCTGCTGTTTTCCACACCGTTTCAAATGATTTTCAGACCCAACCTTGGTGGTGCCACTGCCTAACATGCCACACAAGTCCAAAAATCTTTCCAAAAAAAATTTACTGTAAATTCAGACCAAATCAGGTCTCAGTCCCGGTCTCAGTCATGCTGTTAAATGTTGCATGCCTTCTACCTGGACCAAAACGTGGTGTTTTGTCCACTGTTTACCAATGGTTTCAGGCCTAATCTTGGTGTTGCCACTGCCTAACATGGTCCAGAAGTCCAGAAATGTTTCCCAAAAAATGTTACAGTAAATTCAGACAAATCAGGTCTTAGCCATGCAGTTACATAGAAACATAGAATCTGCCGGCAGATAAGGACCATATAGCCCACCTAGTCTGCCCATTTCCCTACTTGGTTTGGAAATCCCTACTCTTATCTGGACTGCCTTTCCCCCTCTCTGCTGTACAACAGGGTGCCTCGATGCTTATCCCATGCACTTTTGAATCCCAGTACTGTTTTCATGTAACCCCCCTACAAATGGGGGTTCCCAAAAAGTCTTCCTTGAGCTTGCCTAAATGCTCACTGCCAGGCTGGTGTCCTACGTTTTAGCAGTTTAAATGTGATTACCAGAGCCTGTACTGTCTCATTAAGAACTGCTTGATTGCAGCATAAGTAATCTGAGATGGAACTTTGTTGAAAGGTGTAATTATTTGCTGAAAATCATTTTGAGTGATAATGATAATGTAATTTTGGTAACCTGCTTTCTTTGTAGCAAGGACTGTTTTGTTTGTCTCCATTATCTTGGTCCTGGACTGCAAATTGGACCAAACAGTACTGGTGGGATCTAAAATGCAGCCTGACTACAGGAGCTATCTGAATTCAAAATCTGTAGGAACTTTAGTTTGGAGTTTTTTGTGCCTTTTTTGCAACTGAAGGAGGAGCTCTTGCTTTGACTGACAGCCAAATCAGCCAAGCAAATCTTTTGGATCTTCAGGAAGTCACGGGCAGCTTGCAGTTTTCAGTTAATTCTGTGCTGGGAAGTGAAATGAGAGGAGCTGAAGTGATCAGCAATCCTGTGTGGATTTGCATGGGAAAACTGTGAAAGGGCTGAGTTTTTGGTTTGCAAGTCTGCCAGCTGCTCCTGAGAGGGAGAGAAGAGAATTATTTTGGACTAAATCCAAGTTTGTGTGACTAAAGTAAGCTATTGAAGTGGGCCAGGCTCAACCTGAAGAAGACCGAAGATTTTGTTGAATGTGATTGGCCTGTCAGGAGTTCCAGCTACCCCACACTCCCGGTGTGTGCAGAGACTTTGCGATTGTGACCAGGAAGCGCTTTGCCTGATATGGTAGAATTCCCGTACATGTAAATGTGCTATGAGCTGTGAGTTAGTTCCCCACTGTGTGAACTGTGTTCTGCTCGCTGGAAGCTGTATCCAGCCCAAAATGGACTGCATCTGAATGTGTCTCCATGTGGTCTGGGCCTTGCCAGACTGGTCCAGCCAGACTAACTACTGCACAGAGAAGCCATCGATGAGAGACTTGCCTGGGGATCAGCCCCTTGCTCCACGCTTGAACAGAAACGATGCCTCTGCAACCCATGTGGGCCCTGCTTCTCCTGGCTTTCCAGATCAACCACCTGCAGTCTCGATTTTCCTCCAGCCTGTGTCCAGTCTTGGGTATCATGAGTAAATACCAGGGTGGCTCCCTGCAACAACAGCTTAATCTAAGTGTGTCATCTGATTGTCTTGTTGTTTCATTTCCTTTACGAACTGAGCCCTCTGGCTCCGGATTACAAATACTGTGTACTGTGCATGTTGTGTTTTCCATCACAGGGCCCCAACCAGCTGCAACTCTGGGCAACTGTCCTGGCTAGCCTGTCTCTTCTCCACCTGGGTACCCAGAGGTAGACTGTGTGGGGGGATGCAAAGCGCATGCATAACTGCTTGATTGATACAACCTTTAAGCTAATTAACCTGCTTTTGCCTCTCCCTTGTTCAAGTCCCCTAAATAAAGCAGATCTAACTTTTTGTGCATGTAATCTGAGTGTGGTTCCAGTTTGTGCTCAAAGTACTGTACTGTTGTTATTTGCTGTGCATAACCTTGTTTTACAGGGGTTCCCCAGGGTTGAGCCAGAGGAACCAGCCCTGGTGGTAAGTGTAAACAGTGTGGGTACTTGTGTGGTGTACTACGGGTATTGTGAAAGTGATTATTGTAAAGTGTTCAAGCCACTAGGGGGGAAAGAGGGGGGTTACAGTGTCCCGGAGGGCTGTGCCCAGGTTAGCTTGACCACTACCAACCCTGACCTCTGGGTGGAGACACCCGTTTCAGAACTCAGGCCCCTTAACCTGCTACTAGCCAAGCAGGCAGGGGTAGTAGCCCTTGGGATAGCGCCACCTAGGGGTTACATTTGCTTCCACCACCTCCGCTGGCAGGCTGTTCCACAGATCTGCCACCCTCTCTGTGAAAAAATATTTGCTAGCATTCCCCCTAAGCCTCCCTCCCTCCCTCCCTCCAGCCTCATGTTATGTCTCCTTGTCCTTGTACACTTTCATCTCTGAAATATGCTCCCCTCCTGTACCATTTATTCCTCTAAAGCATTTGAAAGTCTCTATCTTATCCCCCCTCTCTCCCTTCTCTCTTCCAGGGAATAGATGGTTAGTTCCTTGAGTCTTTCCTCATAAGGTTTGTGGTGCAGTCCATGTATCACTTTTGTTGCTATTCTCTGGACTGTTTCCATTCGGTCTATGTCCTTTTTCTGAGATGCAGGCTCCAGAATCGGACACAGTATTCCAGATGACACCTCACCAGTAATCTATACAGTGGCATCACCACTTCACTCCTCCTACTGGTTATGCCCCTTCCTATATACACCCCAGCATTCTGTGTGCCTTCCTCATTGCTTTTTCGCATTGTTTGGCTGACTTCAGGTTATTGGATATGATAACCCCCAGGTCTCTCTCCTGACTTGTGGTGGCTAGAACCTGCCCCCCCCAATCCTGTATTCCTCTCTTGGGTTTCTGTGTCCCAGCTGCATTATCTTGCACTTCTTAGCGTTGAAACCCAACTGCCAGACCCTTGACCATTCCTCAAGTAGTCTTAGGTTGTTTCTCATTTTATGTAGCCCCTCCTGTGTGTTGACTCTGTTACAGATCTTGGTGTCTTCTGTGAACAGGCATACTTTCCCCTCCAGTCCATCTGCAATGTCACTTATGAAGACATAAATACAACTAGACCCAGCACCAATCCCTATGGAACCCCGCTGGTCACCTCCCGCTCTTCTGATTTTATGTCATTTACTATCACCCTCTGGGTCCTGCCTTTTAGCCAGTTTCCAACCCATTTTACCCCTTTAGAGCCCACACCCAGATTCCCCAATTTGTTACGCAACCTTCTATGAGGAACAGTGTCGAAGGCCTTACTGAAATCCAGGTAGGCCACAGCCACTGCTCCTCCCTGATCAACCACCCTGGTCACCCAGTCAAAGAAATCGATGAGATTAGTCTGATGGGACCGACCCTCAGTGAATCCATGCTGCCTTGGGTCTTTTGCACCGCTTGACTCCAGAAACTTCAGTACCGTCTCCTTAAGTAGGGACTCCATCAGCTTCCCCACCACTGAGGTCAGGCTTACAGGTCTGTAATAGCCTGCCTCCTCCCTACTTCCAGTCTTGTGCAGGGGGACCTCCTCTGCCCTTCTCCAGTCCTCTGGTACCTCCCCATCTCTAGTGATTGGTTGAAGAGGGTTGTCAGTGGACCTGCTAGGACTTCTTTGAGTGCTTTCAACACTATAGGGTGAATCCTGTCTGGCCCCATTGCCTTATCTGTCTTTACTTTTCCTAGTTCCTCCAAGACTTTATCCACCGTAAAAGGGCTGGTGTCCTCCTCTCCCCCCTGTACATCTTTCCTTGTGGGTCTTGGCCCCTTCCCTGCACCTTCCTTGGTAAATACTGAGCAAAAATATTTGTTCAGCATCTTAGCTTTTTCAAGGTCATCCTCCACCCACCCACCTCTCCTTCTTTAGCCTAACAATACCATTTCTGGCTTCTTCCTCTCACTAATATAATGGAAGAAGGTTTTGTCCCCTTTCTTAATAGCCTGTGCTATTCCTTCCTCCATTCTTGCCTTAGCCCCCTGACAGCTTTCCCAGCTTCTCTCTGCTTCTCCAGATATTTCAGTCTGTTTTCTTCTTTCTGTGTCTCTCTGTATTTCCTGAATGCCTTACTTTTTCTCACACTTTCTCAGCTACAGGTTAGAGAACCACAGTGGCTGCTTCTTTCTTTTTCTTTTGCCTATCACTCTGACACATTGACTTGTCACTACTGCTATGGATCTCATGAGCCTAAGCAACTGTTCTTCTACCCCTTCCCCCCGTATCTTCTGCAGCCAGGGCAATTTTGAGCTTTTCCCCCATCTCCATGAAGTTGGCCTTCTGGCAGTCTAGGATCTTAATCTTTGAATGGCTTTCTTCTGCCAAAGTGCTGACTCTAAACCACACAGTTCTGTTGTAACTGGTACCAAGGGGACTCCCCACCTCAACATCCATGATTCTGTCCCCATTTGTCAGCACTAAGTCCAGTACAGCTCTCTCCCTGGTGGGCTCAACCACCAGCTGCCTTAGGTTTTCCCCATACATGGCAGACATGAGGTCCCTGCTCCTTGATGTACTTGCAGTCTGGGTATTCCAATCTGCATTCAGCATGTTGAAGTCACCCATTCGTAGAACTTCCCCTTTGGCTGCTATATTATGGATGGCTTCCATTAATACTAGAGCTATATCCTCCCCCTGCGTGAGAGACCCATAAACTAATCTAGCATGGATGGTTGTTTTGTTCCCCAACTCCAGAGTAACCCACAATGCCTCTGCTTTTTTCCTGGATCCCTGAGCCTCCATAGCTTTAATCCCTTCTTTTACATACATAGCAACCCCTCCTCCCCTCTTCCCTTCCCTATCCTTTCTAAAAAATGTATACCCTGGTATGGCTGCATCCCAGTCATGGTTCCCTGTGTACCATGTCTCCGTAATAGCCACAATGTCCAGATTTGTGTCTGCCATCAGTGCCATTAGGTCTGGGAGTTTGTTTCCCAGACAGTGGGCACTTGTGCATGTGACCTTCCAGTCTGTGTACATCCACCATCAGGAACCAAATCTGCTGTTTTCTGCACTATTTCAAATGGTTTTCAGGCCTAATCTTGGTGGTGCCACTGCCTAACATGCCCCACAAATCCAGAAATGTTTCCAATAAAATGTTACTGTAAATTCAGACAGAAATCAGGTCTCAGACATGCAGTTCCATGGTTCACATCCACTACCAGGACCCAAATCTGCTGTTTTCTGCACTGTTTCAAATGGTTTTCAGGTCTAATCTTGATGTTGCCACTGCCTAACATGGCCCACAAGTCTAGAAATGTTTCCAAAAAAATGTTACAGCAAATTCAGACAGAAATCAAGTCTCAGTCATGCAGTTAGATTGTTCACAACCATCAACAGGACCAAAATCTGCTGTTCTGTGCACCATTTCAAATAGTTTTCAGGCCTAATCTTGGTGGTGCCACTGCCTAACATGCTCCACATGTCCAAAAATGTTTCCAAAAAAATGTTACAGTAAATTCAGACTGAAATCAGGTCTCAGCCATGTTGTTATATGGCGCCCAAGCCATCACCCGAACCAAAACGTGGTATTTGGTCTACAGTTTACATTGATTTCATGCTGAATCTTGTTTCTCTGAGAGCAGAATAGGCTGAACATGTCCAGAAATGTTACAGAAAAAATGGTACATAATGTTGAGACAGAAATATGGTCTCAGTAATGATGTGATGTGGTGCGCCCCCCTCACCACCACCACCACCCAGACATTAAATTGCTGTTTTGGGCCCTGTTTACCAATAATTTCATGCCTAATCTTGATATTGCCACTGCCTAACATGGCCCTGAAGTCCATAAATGTTTCCCAAAAAATGTTACAGTAACTTCAGACAGAAATCAGGTCTCAGTCATGCTGTTATATGGTTTACATCCACCACCAGCACCCAAATCTGCTGTTTTCTGCACTGTTTCAAATGGTTTTCAGGCCTAATCGTGGTGGTGCCACTGCCTAACATGGTCCACAAATCCAGAAATGTTTCCAATAAAATGTTACAGTAAATTCAGACTGAAATCAGGTCTCAGCCATGTTGTTATATGGCGCCCAAGCCACCACCTGAACCAAAACTTGGTCTTTGGTCCACTGTTTACATTGATTTCATGCTGAATCTTGTTTCTCTGAGAGCACAGAACAGGCTGAACATGTCCAGAAATGTTACAGGAAAAATGGTACATAAAGTTGAAACAGAAATATGGTCTCAGTAATGATGTGATGTGGTGCCCCCCCCCCCCACCACCACCACCCAGACATTAAATTGCTGTTTTGGGCCCCGTTTACCAATGATTTCATGCCTAATCTTGGTGTTGCCACTACCTAACATGGCCCTGAAGTCCATAAATGTTTCCTGAAAAATTTTACAGCAACATCAGACAGAAATCAGGTCTCAGTCATGCTGTTATATGGTTCACATCCACCACCAGGACCCAAATCTGCTGTTTTCTGCGCCGTTTCAAATGGTTTTCAGGCCTAATCGTGGTGGTGCCACTGCCTAACATGGCCCACAAATCCAGAAATGATTCCCAAAAAATGTTACAGTAAATTCAGACATTGTGTGCCAAGTATTTCAGGTGTAATGTTGTTGCTGCTAGCTGCTGTTGTTGTGTGTCTGAGTTGAGAACAACCAAATGGCAAAATTGTGAGAGAAGGGAGATACAATAATTTAGTGAACTATGAAGAACTAGGTAAAAGGGGTGGCACAGCTAGTTTGCCACGCTGTGAAAAATAAATCCTCCTGTAAAATGGTCCTGCTACTTAAGTTGCGCTTGCTTCCTCCTGCTGCTGGTTTCTCAATTGATTGAGAACTATGGAAATACAATTTCACAGTGCTACTGCCTGGTTTGCTCTGTTGTCTCTGTAGTTTTAAGTCCATGTGGATTGAATTATATTTTGTGTTGCTGCTGCTGCTGCTGTTGCCTGTAGCTGCTGCCTGCTGCTCTGAATAGGTGCCACAAGAAGTAAAGCTTTGTCTGCTTCACGGATCCTTTTCACAGTCGATCGATGCTACTGCTGCTGCACACGTAAGTATCTGTCTGTATTTATGTTTTCTGGTGCAAGAGAAGGGTGATGGTGGGTTGCTATTGTGATGTCTTGAGTTCTAATATGATTGTACTGCTTTTCTATTATTTGGCAGTGTGCTGAGGACTACATCGTCATGACATGCATGCCAGGATTTGGATATGGGATGTTGGAATGCACCATATTTCACAATGCACAAGGTAAGTATTGAATTTTTCATTACTGGGGTAGGTGACTGCAGTTTGAATATCTGAGTTGGATTGTAATTGTATTCTTTTTGCTTTTGTCAACATGCAGGAATTCAGGTGATGTTAACTCCAGGTGCACTCCTGCTGCTGCTCAACATGTGTGCAATTCATAAACTCGTGGTAAGCATTTCTTAATTTGTGATGGCCTTCGGTGGGCAGGTGGTGGTGGGTGAGGGGTGGTGTGGGGTTGGTGGATGTGGTTAAGTATTAAATTTTCCATTGCTTTTTTCGGTGTGGTTACTGCAGTCCAAAGATGTCTGACTTTGACAGTAACTATGTTCTATAGGGCCCTGACAATATTCAAGAATTCCTCTGCTGTGGTGTGTCTGTTACCTCCCAATCCAGCTGCTGGTTGTGCTCATCAGATATAGTCTGTTCATGCCAAGGGTTAGAAACATAGAAACATAGACTTTGACGGCAGATAAGGAACGCTTGGCCCACCTAGTCTGACCATTTCCCTACCTACTGGATAAGCGGCAGATCCTGGTTAACCAGCATCCTATTTCTTCCTACCCCTCACAAGAATTGCCTTATGTTTGTCCCATGCATTCTTGAATTCTCCCACAGCTTTAGACTCCACAACCTCTTCAGGAAGGCCATTCCATGCATCCACCACCCTCTCTGTGAAAAAATACTTCCTCACATTACCCCTGAGCTGTCCTCCCTCTATCTTCAAATTGTGTCCCCTTGTTCTTGCACATCTCTTTTTCTGAAAGATGCTACGCTCTTGGACTTTGTTGATTCCCTTGAGATACTTAGAAGTTTCTATCATGTCCCCCCTCTTCCTCCTTTCCTCAAGGGTATACATATTAAGCTCCTTTAGTCTCTCTTCGTATGGCTTCTGTTGCAGACCCTGCACCATTTTAGTTGCCCTCCTCTGGACTGTCTCCATCCTATGTCCTTGTAGAGATGGGGTCTCTAGAACTGGACTCAGTACTCCAGATGGGGTCTCACCAACTGTCTGTACAGAGGGATAACAACTTCCTGTTTTCTACTGGTGATGCCTCTCCCTATACATCCCAGTATCCCCCCCAACCATCCCTACTGCTTTCTCACATTGCTTGCAAACCTTTAGATCATCTGATATGATTATCCCCAGGTCCCTTTCCATTTTTTTGTTGTTACTACCTCCCCCCATTATGTACTCTTCCCCTGGGTTTTTGTTTCCCAGGTGCATTACTTTGCACTTCTTTGCATTGAATCCGTCCCCATTTGAGAGTACCAGATGTAAGATTGCTCCCTCCTGAGTGGGTTCCAACACTAACTGTCTGAGGCATGCCCCCTGTAGGGCATTGAGAATGGCCCTGCTCTTGGATGTGGCTGCAGCAAATGGTGCTCCAGTTAGCATCTGGCATATTCAGGTCCCCCATCAACAATACCTCCCCTTTCTCTGCCATCCTACGGATGCCTTCTATCATTTCCTTGTCCATTTCCTCCCCTTGAGATAGGGGTCTGTATACAACCCCTGTGCGGATTGTGGTGCCATTTCTAGTCTCCAGGGACACCTACAGTGCCTCCTGTCCTCCCTGTTTACCCTTTAGGTCTGTTGCTTTGATCCTCTCCCTTACATAGAGAGCTCCTCCTCCTCCTCCTCCTCTTCTACCCTTCCTGTCTTTCCTGTAGATTGTGTACCCTGGTATGTTGACATCCTAGTCATGGTTCTCTGTGTACCATGTTTCTGTGACTGCCACGATATCCAGGCATCTCTCTTCCATCAAGGCCACTAGTTCAGGGAGCTTGTTACCTAGACTGCGGGCATTGGTACTCATTACCTTCCATTTTTTGATAGCCTTACCCTTTTTTTTGCCCCATCCCTGTCCTTACTGCTTTTGCCTTTTTCTCCATTTACACCTGCCCTTCTCCCTATTGACATCTTTACCTTGGCGTTTACCTCACTAACTACCCTGATTTTTTTGGGTGGGGCTAGATTTCCTGCTTCTTCAGTGCCTCCTCACTTATTAGTTTTAAATGCTTGCCAATGAAGCATTTAAACTATTACCTAGATCTGTTCCTCTCCTGGACAGATGCAGACTATTGTGCCAGTATAGGTCTGCATCCCTCCAGGTGGACCCCAGTCCCCAATTAAGCCAAAATCCTGAGTTCTGCACCAGTTTTTCAACCATTGATTGAATTCCATGGTGCAGAGCACCCTAGCCTCACCCATGCCATAGACAGGCAGCACCTCAGAGAAGGTTACCATGTGTGCTACTTGTCTAAGGCCCCTCCCCAACTCCACAAACTCCTCCTCCACTGTTCGGATCTCTTTCTCAGCCAGGTCATTTCTCCCTAAGTGGACAATGACATCCAGCTCGCTCCCTGTACAGCTGCTCCCACGATCCTAAGGATTCACTCCTTGTCCCTCCAAGCCATGGTGCCAGGCAGGCACCTTACCTCCCTCCTTCCCCCAGTTCTACCCTCCTAACAATGGAGTCCCCCACCACTAGTTGTTTCCTTCCCCTGTGGGGTCCCATGCCACCCTCCTGTGGGTCTCCATTGTGGAGGTTCCTAGCATCCTCCTTGGTCTCTACTGAGGGTGCCTCTGTAGAGGAACCACACTCTGCCAGAATGGCATATGAATTGTGGTGAGGTACAACTGGAGGGATGCACCTCTGTTCCACTACCCTCACCCTCCTTGAGCCCACTGTGGTCCAACCACTCCTCTTTCTTGGCAACCTCTGAGGCAGTGTTGGTGGCCCTGGTGGTCCCTGTGCGGGAGAGGAGGTCCCCTAAATCCTGGCCAACTCAGCCTGGAGATGAGCAACCTCCTCCCTCAGCCCAGAGAGGTGCTTGCAGATGGGACAACACAGCATTCTTCAGAACGTCTCCCTGAAGACTGCTGCTTCACAGCCACTGCACTGCACCACTCCCATCATGTCTTATTTGTGGCCCCATAACTGTTGTTTTGTATACTTACTCTTTCCTCTCTCTGTTTATTATTATTTATATATATACAGTATCTCTCTCTCTCTCTCTCTCTCTCTCTCTCTCCCCTACTGCCTCCGTGCCCTTAAAGCTCCTGAGCTTCCTGTTCTGGGACAGGAAGTTCCTATATTCCTCAGTAGTCTCCTCCTTACTTGCTCAGAGTCAGACCTCCAGCAGCTTGGGGGGATAAAGAGCTACTCTTTTCCTTCTAGGATGGTGAGTCTTTTGTGCTTCTGTGATCATTCCCTTCCTGCTCCCAAATAGGAAGTCCCTGTTGTCAGTCAAATCCTGTGCCTATAAAAGTAGAACTGGCTAAGGTTGGGGGGTGGAGGGGAGGGAAGAAGGGCAATATAGTCCCAGTGGAGTAGTATAGTTCTAACAGCACCTCCTTCTTCTTGCTGTTCTCTGCCACAAGCTATCTAGGGCAGTTTTTAAATCCAAAACACCTGGCTTCCTTCTGCATTAGCCACTCCCCCTAAGTCACAGTTTCCTTCTACTTCTAGCTAACTGCACAGATAACAACTCACTTCACCCAACTCAGACAAACACACTAACTCTTTTTTTTGTTTTGTTTTTACCCTAAAGTGAAGGCCCCAGAAGTAGAGTTCTAGTTCTTTATTCCCAGTAGAGCAGTATAGTTCTAACATTCAACACCTCCTGTTCCAGTTTAACAGCCATTCTCTGAGGTAAGTATTGCTTCATGTAATGGTGGTGGTAGGGGTGGGGGGTGGGCACCTAGTTGTAACAATGCTCAAAATGCCTTCTCCTTTTTTTCTTATTGCCAGGTACAAAGTACTTCAGTTGGAATGGTTGTTTAGTTTTCTGGTGGACATTTGCCGATACATCCCATCTCTGTACGGCATTGGTGACTAAATACAAGTCTTCCATCCGAGTGTGTGGATGTTGGATGGAGGTGCTGCACCTGTGAGGTGCTGGCCACTGCTGACAACTAAAAACATACGTCATCATCATCAACGTACACCTACGAAGGAAAAACATATTATAAATACTGCTGAGTTAACCTGAAAATTGTGACCTTGGATTGTATCCACATGTGTTTTGACATTGCCACTGTGGAATCACTCATACGGTGCTTACAGAAGTCCCTTGAACCACTGTTAGATGGTGGATATATTACTTTTATTCAAGAATGTGCAACTGACACTGTAAATGACGGCCTAACCATTCATCACCTGCACTATGACGCTACCTGAACTGACACTGTTGCCAATATTAAAGAATGAATTCCTTTTAAACAGAAAATTGCATTTGCCAGTCACCATTCAAGACAGATGTTGTTTGAACCAATGTCATCTGTAAAAAGGTGAAGAAAAAAATATGAAAAGAAAAAAAATTAGCATTGATACTTACCTGTGGTGATACTTACCATCGATGTTGGCAACGACCAAATAAATTTTCCACTGCTGAAATGATTTCAGTTATGAGCCTATGGTGAAACATATCAGGGTGTACAGTACCTGGAATGGAATACACAAAATCTAACAAGTGAAAAACGTTACAATTACAGTACTGACCTGTACATAATGATGCTTGCAATGTGGATTGATTAGGCTCTGAAGATGCCATGTCGATGCACCAGCCTTATTCCTGGGTCCTGGCTTCACATGGCATGATCATGGCAAACTCTGCATTGAGTGAAATGGAAATACATAAGATAACTTATACAGTACATTAAGATGTGCTGCTGCCTTACATGCATACTTGACATTCTATGGCAACAAAGGCATGCATAACACAGCACAATGGAGGTATAAGTAATAAGATGACAACAAATGAAATCTAATTACCATGAATCACTTGACCAGAAGACAGGCCATGGAGGAGGAACATATATATTTTTTGCTTGATGATGATCTGTGTTGCTTTCTGAGTGGCTGTTTGGCTGGAGAGAAAACGACACCAAGTGTGCTTGCCGGGATGAAAGTGCTGCATCGTGTTGGTTGTTGTGCTGGCCCAAAATGTGCTGGCAATGCTGTGGTTCTTCTTGGTGGAAGACTGCTGGAGGAGGAGGAGTAATTTAGCTGACTCAGAGGCAGCTCTGATGTACTGGTCTGTGCCTGCTGTTTATACTGGAGCATGCATCTGTCAGCTTCACAGCTTTTCAGCTGTTTTTCTTGTCAGTATGAAAGTGATGGCCCACACTGTCGAAGTCTGTGTTATACATGTTAGGATGGATGCCAAGGAGGCGGATTACACGATGGTTAATTGTATACATGGGGAAGGAGTATGCATGCATTTCTGAGTAACATTGTACTGGCTGTGCACTGTCTAAGTTGTTCTTGTTACATCATATATACAGTGGTGGCACACTCACTAGACACACATTCAGGGTCTCATGGAGGAGGTACATGTGGAAATGGGGAAGATGTTGTTCAGTAATTGTTGCTTGATGGGGCCATTGTGTATTGCTGACATATACATTCCAGTTAGCATAGCAGGGGCAATTAATTTTTCAACAAGCATTTGTCAATGCCAAATGTTGATTGTATTGGTCCGTTGACTTTGCTCACTGGCTTTCTGTCACTCACTCATTCTGTTTCTCCCAGTGCTGCAGGCTCTTGCTTTGTACTGGGCTCCTGGCTGCATTGGCACCCTTTTTTGTCGACAGAGAAATCTGCAGCTGTCCCGACAGAGGTCCGTTGAGGTGGCATACTCCACCTGTGTCACTCGCTCATTCTGTTTCTCCTGGTGCTACAGGCTGGCCTTTTGTACTGTGCTCCTGGCAGTGTTGGTGTTTTTTTCTGCCCACAAAGAAATCTGCAGTAGTCTGGACACAGGTCCGTTGAGGTTGCTCAGTCCCCCTCTGTCACTCACTTGTTCTGTGTCTGCCGGCGCTGCAGGCTGGTCTTTTGTACTGGGCTCCTGCCTGCATTGCCACCTTTTTCTGCCCACAAAGAAATCTGCAGCAGTCACAATACAGCTCATTGAGCCTGCTCACCCCCTTCAGTTGCTCATTCGATTCTACCATCGCTGCAGGCTGCCCTTTTGTACTGGGCCCCTGGGTGCATTGCTGCCATTTTCTGCCCACAAAGAAATCTGCAGCAGTCCCAACAGAGCTTTGTTGTGCCACTCACTCCCCAGTGGCTCATTGTGTGTCTCCCACTGCTTCAGGCTGCCCTTTGTACTGGGCCCACCTGCATTGGCGCTTTTTCTGCACACAACAAATCTGCAGTAGTCACACAGTCTTCGTTGAGCTCGCTCACTCCCCCTTTCTCAGTCTCTCGTTCTGTTTCTGCTCATGCTGCTGGCTGGCCTTTTGTACTGGGCACCTGCCTGCATTGCTGCCTTTTTCTGACCATGAAGAAATCTGCAGCAGTCACGATACAGCTCCATTGAGGTCTCTCACTCCCCTTGTCTGATTTGCTCATTCTGTGTCTCCTGGTGCTAAAGGCTGCCCTTTTGTATGGGGCTCCTGCCTCTGTTGGTGCCTTTTTCTGCCCACAAAGAAATCTGCAGCAGTCCTGACAGAGCTCCGCTGAGCCCTCTGACTCTTACTCTCTCACTCACTCATTCCGTTTCTGCCAGTGCTGCAGGCTGCTCTTTTTTACTGGGCTCCTTCCTGCGTTTGCACCTTTTTTGCCCAGAAAGAAATCCACAGCTGTCCCGACAGAGCTCCGTTGAGGTTGCTCACTCCCCCGTGTCACTCCCTCATTCTGTTTGTCCTGGCACTGCAGGCTGTCCTTTTGTATGGGGCTCCTGTCTCTGTTGTCACCATTTTCTGGCTACAAAGAAATCCGCAGCAGCCCCGACAGAGCTCCGTTGAGCTCGCTCACTCCATCCCCCCCCACTCGCTCATTCCATTTCTGCCAGCTCTGCAGGCTGCCCTTTTGTATTGGACTCCTGCCTGCATTGCCGTGTTCATCTGCACACAAAGAAATCTGCAGCAGTCATGATAGAGCTCCACTGAGCTCGCTCACTCCCCTTCTCTCACTCGGTCATTCTGTTTCTCCTACTTTTGCAGGCTGGCCTTTTGTACTGGGCCCCTGCCTGTGTTGCCACCTTCTTCTGCCCACAAAGAGGTCTGCAGCAGTCACACTAGAGCTCAGTTGATCTTGTTCACTCCCCCTCTCTCCCTTGCTCATTCTGTTTCTCCCACTGCTGCAGGCTGGCCTTTTGTACTGGGCCTCTGCATACACTGCTGCCTTTTTCTGTCCACAAAGAAATCCGCAGCTGATCTGACAGAGCTCCGTTGAGGTGGCTCACTCCCCCTGTGTCACACACTCATTCTGTTTCTCCTGGCAATGCAGGCTGCCCTTTTCAACTGGACTCCTGCCTCTGTTGGCACCTTTTTCTGCCCACAAAGAAATCTGCAACAGTCCTGACAGAGCTCCGTTGAGCTCACTCACTCCCCCTCTCTCACTCGCTTGTTCTGTTTCTCCTGTCGCTGCAGGCTTCCCTTTTGTACTGGGTCCCTGCATGCACTGCTGCCTTTTTCTACCCACAAAGAAATCTGCAGCAGTCCCAACAGAGTTCCGTTGAGCTCGCTCACTCTCCCTCCCTCACTCGCTCATTTCTGTGTCTCCCGCTGCTGTAGCCTGCCCATTTGTATTGGGCTCCTGCTTGCGTTGGGGGCTTTTTCTGCCCACAAAGAAATCTGCAGCACTCCCGACATGGCTTTGTTGAGTTCACTCACTCTCTCACTCGCCAAGAGCAGCCCTCCTGCCGCCAGCAGGCTGCTCCTTTTGTACTGGGTTCCTGCCTGCATTGACACTTTTTCTGCCACAAAGAAATCCGCAGCTGTCCTGACAGAGCTCCGTTGAGGTCTGCAGGTCGCTCACTCCCCCTGTCTCATGCACTCATTCTGTTTCTCCTGGCACTGCAGGCTGCCCTTTTGTACTGGGCTACTGCCTGTGTTGACAACTTTTTCTGCCCACAAAGAAATCTGCAGCAGTCTGACAGAGCTCCATTGAGCTCACTCACTCACTCTCCCTCTCTCACTCGTTCGTTCCGTTTTTCCCGTCACTGTAGACTGCCCTTTTGTTCTGGGTTCCTGCATGCATTGCTGATCTTTTCTGCCCACAGAGAAATCTGCAGCAGTCCCACCAGAGCTCCAGTGAGCTCACCAACTCCCCCTCACTCACTCACTCATTCTGTTTATCCTGCTGCTGCAAGTTGCCCTTTTGTACTGGGTTCCTGCCTGCACTGGCAGCTTTTTCTGCCCACAAAGTGATTTGCAGAAGTCCTGACACAGTTCCCTTGAGGTCACTTACTCCCCCTCTGTCACTTACTCAGTCGTTTCTGCCGGCGCTGCAGACTAGCCTTTTGTACTGGGCTTCTGGTTGCATTGCTGCCTTTTCCTGCCCACAAAGAAATCTGCAGCAGTCACAATAGAGCTCCATTGAGCTCGCCCCCCCCCTTCAGTTGCTCATTCAGATTCTACCACCGCTGCAGGCTGCCCTTTTGTACTGGGCCCCTGGGTGCATTGCTGCCTTTTTTCTGCCCACAAAGAAATCTGCAGCAGTCCCAACAGAGCTTTATTGCTACTCATCTCCCCCAGTGGCTCGTTGTGTGTCTCCCATTGCTCAGGCTGCCCTTTTATACTGGGCTCTACCTGCATTAGCGGCTTTTCTGCACAAATAAATCTGCAGCAGTGTTGACTTTGCTCCGCTGAGCCTCGCCACTCCCCTTCTCAGTCGCCGTCTGCTTCTGCTCATGCTGCTGGCTGGCCTTTTGTACTGGGCACCTGCCTGCATTGCCACCTATTTCTGCCCACAAAGAAATCTGCAGCAGTCACAATACAGCTCCATTGAGCTCGCCTTCCCCCCCTCCAGTTGCTCATTCGGATTCTACCACCACTGCAGGCTGCCCTTTTGTACTGGGCCCCTGGGTGCATTGCTGCCTTTTTCTGCCCACAAAGAAATCTGCAGCAGTCCCAACAGAGCTTTGTTGCACTCACTCATTCCCCTCCCAGTGGCTCATTGTGTGTCTCCCCCTGCTTCAGGCTGCCGTTTGTACTGGGCTCCTACTGCATTGGCGGCTTTTTCTGCCCACAAATAAATCTGCAGCAGTCGCGACACAGCTCTGTTGAGCTCACTCACTCCCCCTTTCTCAGTCCCTCGTTCTGTTTCTGCTCATGGTGCTGGCAGGCCTTTTGTACTGGGCACCTGCCTGCATTGCTGCCTTTTTCTGACCATGAAGAAATCTGCAGCAGTCACGATACAGCTCCATTGAGGTCGCTCACTCCCCTAGTCTGATTCGCCATTCTGTGTCTCCTGGTGCTACAGGCTGCCCTTTTGTATGGGGTTCTGCCCTGTTGGTGCCTTTTTCACCATTGAAGAAATCTGCAGCAGTCCTGACAAAGCTCCTCTGAGCCCGCTGACTCTTACTCTCTCACTCACTTGTTCCGTTTCTGCCAGCGCTGCAGGCTGCTCTTTTGTACTGGGCTCCTGCCTGTGTTTGCACCTTTTTCTGCCCAGAAAGAAATCCACAGCTGTCCCGACAGAGTTCCGTTGAGGTCACTCACTCCCCCGTGTCACTCGCTCATTCTGTTTGTCCTGGCACTGTAGGCTGTCCTTTTGTATGGGGCTTCTGCCTCTGTTGTCACCATTTTCTGGCTACAAAGAAATCGGCAGCAGCCCCGACAGAGCTCAGTTGAGCTCGCTCACTCCCCCCCCACTCTCTCACCTCTCATTCCATTTCTGCCAGCTCTGCAGGCTGCCCTTTTGTACTGGACTCCTGCCTGCATTGCCGTGTTCATCTGCACACAAAGAAATCTGCAGCAGTCACGATAGAGCTCCATTGAGCTCACTCACTCCCCTTCCCTTACTCGGTCATTCTGTTTCTCCGGCTGTTGCAAGCTGCCCTTTTGTACTGGGCCCCTGCGTGCATTGCTTACTTTTCTGCCCACAAAGAAATCTGCAGCAGTACCGACACAGCTCCATTGAGCTCACTCACTTCCCCTCTCTCACGCGCTTATTCTGTTTCTGCCGGCGCTGCAGGCTGGCCTTTTGTACTGGGCTCCTGCCTGCGTTGCCGCCTTCTTCTGCCCACAAAGAAATCTGCAGCAGTCATGATAGAGCTCCGTTGAACTTGTTCACTCCCCCTTTCTCACTTGCTCATTCTGTTTCTCCCACTGCTGCAGGCTGGCCTTTTGTACTGGGCCTCTGCATACATTGCTGCCTTTTTCTGCCCACAAAGAAATCCGCAGCTGATCTGACAGAGCTCCGTTGAGGTGGCTCACTCCCACTGTGTCTCACACTCATTCTGTTTCTCCTGGCAATGCAGGCTTCCCTTTTCTACTGGGCTCCTGCCTCTGTTGGCACCTTTTTCTGCCCACAAAGAAATCTGCAACAGTCCTGACAGAGCTCCGTTGAGCTCACTCACTCCCTCCCCCTCTCTCACTCGCTTGTTCTGTTTCTTCCTCCGCTGCAGGCTTCCCTTTTGTACTGGGTCCCTGCATGCACTGCTGCCTTTTTCTACCCACAAAGAAATCCACAGCAGTCCCAACAGAGCTCCATTGAGCTCGCTCACTCCCCCTCCCTCACTCGCTCATTCTGTGTCTCCCACTGTTGCCGCCTGCCCTTTTGTATTGGGCTCCTGCTTGCGTTGGGGGCTTTTTCTGCCCACAGAGAAATCTGCATCACTCCCGACATGGCTCTGTTGAGCTCACTCACTCCCCCTCTCTTACTCGCTAGTTGTGTTTCTCCCGGCTCTGCAGGCTGACCTTTTGTACTGGGTTCCTGCCTGCATTGACACCTTTTTCTGCCACAAAGAAATCCACAGCCGTCCTGACAGAGCTCCGTTGAGGTCTGCAGGTCGCTAACTCCCCCTGTCTCACGCACTCATTCTGTTTCTCCTGGCACTGCAGGCTGCCCTTTTGTACTGGGCTCCTGCCTGTGTTGGCACCTTTTTCTGCCCACAAAGAAATCTGCAGCAGTCTGACAGAGCTCCATTGAGCTCACTCACTCATTCTCCCTCTCTCACTCATTCGTTCTGTTTCTCCCGCTGATGTAGGCTGCCCTATTGTACTGGGCCCCTGCATGCATTGCTGCTCTTTTCTGCCCACAGAGAAATCTGCAGCAGTCCCAACAGAGCTCCAGTGAGCTCACTCAATCCCCCTCCCTCACTCACTCATTCTGTGGCTCCCGCTGCTGCAGGCTGCCCTTTTGTACTGGGTTCCTGCCTGCATTGGCAGCTTTTTCTGCCCACAAAGTGATTTGCAGAAGTCCTGACACAGCTCCTTAAGGTCACTCTCTCCCTCTGTCACTTGCTCATTCGCTTTCTGCCGGCGCTGCAGACTGGCCTTTGTACTGGGCCCTGGTTGCATTGCTGCCTTTTTCTGCCCACAAAGAAATCTGCAGCAGTCATGATAGAGCTCCGTTGAGGTCGCTCATTCCCCCTGTTTCACTCGCTCATTCTGTTTCTCCTGGCGTGCAGGCTGCCCTTTTGTACTGGGCTCCTGCCTCTGTTGGCGCCTTTTTCTGCCCACAAAGAAATCTGCAGCAGTCCCAACAGAGCTCCTTTGAGCTCATTCAGTCCTCCTCTCTCAGTTGCTCGTCCCATTTCTGCTGCCGCTCCAGGATGCCCTTTTGTACTGGGCTCCTGCCTGTGTTGCCGCCCTCTTCTGCACACCAAGAAATCTGCAGCAGTCACGATAGATCTCCGTTGAGCTCGCTCACTCCCCCTCTCTCACTCGCTCATTCTGTTTCTCCCACTGCTGCAGGCTGGGCTTTTGTACTGGGCCCTTGCATGCATTGCTGCCTTTTTCTGCCCACAAAGAAATCCTCAGCAGTCATGATAGAGCTCCGTTGAGGTCGCTCATTCCCCCTGTTTCACTCACTCATTCTGTTTATCCTGGTGTGCAGGCTGCACTTTTGTACTGGGCTCCTGCCTCTGCTGGCACCTTTTTCTGCCCACAAAGAAATCTGCAGCAGTTCCGACAGAGCTCCTTTGAGCTCATTCACTCCTCCTCTCTCAGTTGCTCATCCCATTTCTGCTGCTGCTCCAGGATGCCCTTTTGTACTGGGCTCCTGCCTGTGTTGCCACCTTCTTCTGCACACAAAGAAATCTGCAGCAGTCACAATAGAGCTCCATTGAGCTCGCTCACTCCCCTTCTCTCACTCGCTCGTTCTGTTTCTCCCGCTGCTGCAGGCTGGGCTTTTGTACTGGGCCCCTGCATGCATTGCAGCCTTTTTCTGCCCACAAAGAAATTTGCAGCAGTCCTGACACAGCTCTGTTATGCCGCTCACTCCACCTCTCTCACTCGCTCATTTTGTTTCTCCCGGCGCTGCAGGCTGCCCTTTTGTACTGCGCTCCTGCCTGTGTTGGTACCTTTTTCTGCCCCAAAGAAATCCGCAGCTGTCCCGACAGAGCTCCGTTGAGGTCGCTCACTCCCCCATCTTACGCGCTCATTCTGTTTGTCCTGGCACTGCAGGTTGCCCTTTTGTACTGGGCTCCTGCCTCTGTTGGCACCTTTTTCTGGCCACAAAGAAATCTGCAGCAGTCACGACAGAGTTCCGTTGACCTTACTCACTCCCTCACTCTCACTTGCTCATTCCATTTCTGCCAGCGCTGCAGCCTGCCCTTTTGTACTGGGCTCCTGCTTGTGTTGCTGCCCTTTTCTGCCCACAAAGAAATCTGCAGCAGTCATGATAGAGCTCTGTTGAGCTCGCTCACTCCCCTCTCTTTCAGTCACTCATTCTGTTTCTCTCGCTGCTGCAGGCTGGCCTTTTGTACTGTGCTCCTGCATGCATTGCAGCCTTTTCCTGACCACAAGAAAATCTGCAGCAGTCCCAACAGAGCTCCGTTGACTTCACGCACTCCCGCTCCCTCACTCACTCGTTCTGTGTCTGTCGGTGCTGCAGGCTGCCCTTTTGTACTGGGTTCCTGTCTGCGTTGGTGCCTTTTCCTGCCCACAAGGAAATCTGCAGCAGTCCCGACAGAGCTTTGTTGTGCTTTCTCACTCCCCCTACCTCAGTGGCTCATTGTGTGTCTCCCACTGCTTCAGGCTGCCCTTTTGTACTGGGCTCCTACCTGCATTGGCGGCTTTTCTGCACACAAAATCTGCAGCAGTCGTGGACATAGTCCTGGAGCTTCCGCCTCACTTCCATTTCTCAGTCGCTCGTTCTGTTTCTGCTCGTGCTGCTGGCTGGTCTTTTGAATGGGGCATCTGCCTGCATTGCCACCTTTTTCTGACCATGAAGAAATCTGCAGCAGTCACGATACAGCTCCATTGAGGTCGCTCACTCCCCTTGTCTGATTCGCTCATTCTGTGTCTCCTGGTGCTACAGGCTGCCTTTTTGTATGGGGCTCCTGCCTCTGTTGGTGCCTTTTTCTACCCACAAAGAAATCTGCAGCAGTCCTGACAGAGCTCCATTGAGCCCGCTGACTCTTACCCTCTCACTCACTTGTTCCGTTTCTGCCAGCGCTGCAGGCTGCCCTTTTGTACTGGGCTCCTGCCTGCGTCTGCACCTTTTTCTGCCCAGAAAGAAATCCACAGCTACCCCGACAGAGCTCCGTTGAGGTCGCTCCTTTCCCCCTGTGTCACTCGCTCATTCTGTTTGTCCTGGCACTGCAGGCTGTCCTTTTGTATGGGGTTCCTGCCTCTGTTGGCACCTTTTTTCTGGCTACAAAGAAATCTGTAGCAGTCCCGACAGAGCTCCGTTGAGCTCACTCACTCACTCCCCTACTCTCTCACTCTCTCATTCCATTTCTGCCAGCTCTGCAGGCTGCCCTTTTGTACTGGACTCCTGCCTGCATTGCCAAGTTCATCTGCACACAGAGAAATCTGCAGCAGTCACGATAGATCTCCATTGAGCTCGCTCACTCCCCTTCTCTCACTCGGTCATTCTGTTTCTCCGGTTGTTGCAAGCTGCCCTTTTGTACTGGGCCCCTGTGTGCATTGCTTCCTTTTCTGCCCACAAAGAAATCTGCAGCAGTCCCGACACAGCTCCATTGAGCTCACTCACTCCCCCTCTCTCACTCGTTCATTCTGTTTCTGCTGGCGCTGCAGGCTGGCCTTTTGTACTGGGCTCCTGCCTGCATTGCCACCTTCTTCTGCCCACAAAGAAATCTGCAGCAGTCACTATAGAGCTCCGTTGATCTTGTTCACTCCCCCTCTCTCACTTGCTCATTCTGTTTCTCCCACTGCTGCAGGCTGGACTTTTGTACTGGGCCTCTGCATGCACTGCTGCCTTTTTCTGCCCACAAAGAAATCCGCAGCTGATCTGACAGAGCTCCGTTGAGGTGGCTCACTCCCCCTGTGTCACACACTCATTCTGTTTCTCCTGGCAATCCAGGCTGCCCTTTCCTACTGGGCTCCTGCCTCTGTTGGCACCTTTTTCTGCCCAGAAAGAAATCTGCAACGGTCCTGACAGAGCTCCGTTGAGCTCACTCACTCCCCCTCTCTCAGTCACTTGTTCTGTTTCTTCCGCCGCTGCAGGCTTCACTTTTGTACTGGGTCCCTGCATGCACTGCTGCCTTTTCCTACCCACAAAGAAATCCACAGCAGTCCCAACAGAGTTTCGTTGAGCTCACTCACTCCACCTCCCTCACTCACTCATTCTGTGTCTCCCGCTGCTGCAGCCTGCCCTTTTGTATTGGGCTCCTGCTTGCGTTGGGGGCTTTTTCTGAACACAAAGAAAGCTGCAGCACTCCTGACATGGCTCTGTTGAGTTCACTCACTCCCCCTCTCTCACTCGCTCATTGTGTTTCTCCTGGCGCTGCAGGCTGCCCTTTTGTACTGGGTTCCTGCCTGCATTGACACCTTTTTCTGCCCACAAAGAAATCTGTAGCTGTCCTGACAGAGCTCCATTGAGGTCTGCAGGTTGCTCACTCCCCCTGTCTCATGCACTCATTCTGTTTCTCCTGGCACTGCAGGCTGCCCTTTTGTACTGAGCTCCTGCCTGTGTTGGCACCTTTTTCTGCCCACAAAGAAATCTGCAGCACTCCTACTATGGCTCTGTTGAGTTCACTCACTCCCCCTCTCTCACTCGCTCGTTGTGTTTCTCCCGCCGCTGTAAGCTGCCCTATTGTACTGGGCCCCTGCATCCATTGCTGCTCTTTTCTGCCCACAGAGAAATCTGCAGCAATCCCAACAGAGTTCCAGTGAGCTCACTCAATCCCCCTCCCTCACTCACTCATTCTGTGGCTCCCGCTGCTGCAGGCTGCCCTTTTGTACTGGGTTCCTGCCTGCATTGGCGGCTTTTTCTGCCCACAAAGTGATTGCAGAAGTCCTGACACAGCTCCCTTAAGGTCACTCACTCCCCCTCTGTCACTTGATCATTCGTTTCTGCCAGTGCTGCAGACTGGCCTTTTGTACTGGGCTCCTGGTTGCATTGCTGCTTTTTTCTGCCCACAAAGAAATCCACAGCAGTCATGATAGAGCTCCGTTGAGGTCGCTCATTCCCCCTGTTTCACTCACTCATTCTGTTTCTCCTGGCATGCCGGCTGCCCTTTTGTACTGGGCTCCTGCCTCTGTTGGCGCCTTTTTCTGCCCTCAAAGAAATCTGCAGCAGTCCCGACAGAGCTCCTTTGAGCTCATTCACTCCTCCTCTCTCAGTTGCTCATCTCATTTCTGCTGCCGCTCCAGGATGCCCTTTTGTACTGGGCTCCTGCCTGTGTTGCCGCCTTCTTCTGCACACAAAGAAATCTGCAGCAGTCATGATAGAGCTCCGTTGAGCTCACTCACTCCCTCTCTCTCACTTGCTCATTCTGTTTCTCCCACTGCTGCAGGCTGGGCTTTTATACTGGGCCCCTGCATGCATTGCTGCCCTTTTCTCCCACAAAGAAATCTGCAGCAGTCCTGACACAGCTCCGTTTCGCTGCTCACTCCCCCTCTCTCACTCACTCATTGTGTTTCTCTCGGCGCTGCAGGCTGCCCTTTTGTACTGGGCTCCTGCCTGTGTTGGCACATTTTTCTGCCCCAAAGAACTCCACAGTTGTCCCGACAGAGCTTCGTTGAGGTCGCTCACTCCCCCATCTTACGCGCTCATTCTGTTTGTCCTGGCACTGCAGGTTGACCTTTTGTACTGGGCTCCTGCCTCTGTTGGCACCTTTTTTCTGGCCACAAAGAAATCTGCAGCAGTCGCGACAGAGCTCCGTTGACCTTACTCACTCCCTCTCTCTTACTTGTTTGTTCCGTTTCTGCCAGCACTGCAGCCTGCCCTTTTGTACTGGGCTCCTGCTTGCATTGCTGCCCATTTCTGCCCACAAAGAAATCTGCAGTAGTCACGATAGAGCTCCGTTGAGCTCGCTCACTTCCCCTCTCTCTCAGTCACTGATTCTATTTCTCTCGCTGCTGCAGGCTGGCCTTTTGTACTGGGCCCCTGTGTGCATTGCTGCATTTTCCTGCCCACAAAGAAATCTGCAGCAGTCCCAACAGAGCTCCGTTGACTTCACGCACTCCAGCTCCCTCACTCACTCGTTCTGTGTCTCCCGGCGCTGCAGGCTGCCCTTTTGTACTGGGTTTCTGCCTGCATTGGTGCCTTTTCCTGCCCACAGAGAAATCTGCAGCAGTCCCGACAGATCTTAGTTGTGCTCGGTCACTCCCCCCCCACTTGCTCAATCCTAAATTGTCCCAAACAATGGTTTCCGACAGCGACTGCGGTATTCTGTGCTGGAAGCACAAAAACACATTTCGGCCAGGATGTGAAAAATAACAGCTGTACTTTCCATGAGGAGATGTGGGAAAATGCCACTGTTGAGAATGTGGCATGAAAATATTACTAATTTGTGAAGTTACAAGTGTGCGTAGAAACTGCACAATGCACACTCGTAACAGTCATTTTATGGAGTTTCATCAGAAAATTTTCAACATTGCCATTTTAGGACCTGTGCTCATGAACAGTGTCAGTGTGATTGTTTTAATGTGTCCCAAACATTGATTTCCCACAGCGACCGTGCTATTGTGCGCTGGAAGAGCAAAAACACGTTTCAGCCAGGATGTGAAAAATGACAGCTGCACTGTTCATAAGGAGGTGTGTAAAAATGGCAATGTTGAAAATCTGGAGTGAAAATATTGCAAAGTTGCAAAGGTACGAACGTGCGTGGAAACTGCGTAATGTACACTTGTAACACAGTCATTTTATGGAGTATCAGAACCAAATTTTCAACATAGGCATTTTAGGACCTCTGCTCTTGAACAGTGTCACTGTCATTGTCTTAATCTGTCCCGAACACTGATTTCCCACAGCAACCACGCTATTCTGCTCCAGAAGTGCGAAAGCACATTTTGGCCATGATGTGAAAAATGACAGCTATACTGTTCACAAGGAGGTGTGGAAAAATGCCAGTGTTGAAAATCTGGCATGAAAATATTGCAAATTTTGCAAATTCTACGGCATCGTAGCAACTGCACAATGCACAATCAAGTAAAACAGTCATTTTTGGGTTTTCCACCAAATTTGAACATAGGCTTTTTGAGAGCCACCTCATGAACACTGGCACTGTCATTTCATTAATTGATCCCAAAAGGTGATTCCATGCAGTGACTGTGAAATCACCTTCCGGGACCGATTAACGCCATGACAGTGACAGAATTCATGAGGAGGGGTCCTAAAAACCCCATGTTGAAAATTTGGTGCCAAAATTCCAAAAAATGCCCAAGACATGCATCAAAGTTGAAAACAACCCTATTTATTCCATTATACAGCTTACTGGCATTTCCTCAGTTCGCGGTCAGGTTTGAAGAATGCAGATGTGTTCCTGGTCCACCGAAGATCATCATGTTGAGCTCCGGAGGTAAGTATAGGGTGAGGGGGTGTGGGGGGCAGGGTGTGCAGTGGTTGGGTGCGGGTTGTGGGAGGGCCAGGGAGACCACCGGGGGACCATTTTTTGTTTACAGGGACAAAAAAACAAACATTGCGGGACCGTTTTTGCCTTTCAGGGAATGTGGCACACTGGGGTGGTCTCCCAGCATGCCAATGGACTCTTTTCAGGGGGGCCAGCTGCAGCCGAATGAGGATTGGGCACCCCCATCTGCACACAGCTAAAGGGGGGAGAAGTACATCATGCCGACGGGAATTGGGCACCTCTGTCGGCACACAAGAAATGGGGGGGAATATGCCGACGGGACTGGGCACCCCCATCGGCAAACACTGAACCAGGGAGGGGACATAAACTGAGGGGGATTGGGCACCCCCCTCATCACACAAGAAATGGGGGGGACGTGCCGATGGGGACTGGGCTCCCCTTAGCAACAGCCCTGCAATGAGGGATCACTTTCTCATTGCAGTGGATGATGCTGTGATGATGAGGTGGCCCCTAAGTGCAGCGACTAAGTTTTTACAAGTTAGTGACATGCTGGCTGAACTAGTGTCAGCAGCAGCATGCCACGGCATTGGGGAAAGGCGGCCAAGCCTTTAAAGGCTGTGGGAGCATTGGCCACAACAGTGCCATGCCTCCACAGCCTGCTTTTTGCAAAAGCTGCCTCAATATGTTTCTTGCGCTTGCGCGCAATCAACATAAAAATAAACTGAAGCAAACATTGTTACTAGGTAGGGTAATCAAACTAAATGGATTAACAGGATGTGTAACACAGAACAACCATCAAAATAACATTTAAAATGTATAACAATAAACTAAAAGAGCATACTCAGTGGAAATGGGTGGGGTGTGATAACACCTTTAGCCTTCTTCCAGTGACACATCATTCATGAAGCAGCCCTCACAGTCTTCAAGACTGGAGTTATCACCAGGTGGAAATTTGGTCATCATTGCTGCTTCATCTACCTCCCTGCTAGTAGAGGCCTTACCAGTGTGGACGTCTTCATTGTCATCATCGTCTCCAAGACACAGTTCTTGTGGCAACACCATTGAAATAACTGTGTTATATGGAATGTGAGCTCATTCCTGTTTATAAATGTTAGGACGGACACATTCTTCGGTGACAGATTTGTCCTCCAGTCATGCACAATGGCCCAAGCAGAACTGAACACCCGTTCTACATGGACACTGAATGTTGGGCAGCTGATGTATTTAAAAGCAACTGATGCCAGTGCAGGCCAATCACTCACTTCACTGCTCCAGTACACCAATGGCTCATCAGTGATGCCAAGCTGCTTGGTGTCTCCCATATAGGCATCCACCATACGTTGTGCTGACCTGAGTCCTGCTGCCTCATCAGGCTCCTCCTCCTCCTCCTCCTTGTCTTCAATTTCTTACATGCCCACGTGGTACAGAGCATCCCAAATGGGATTACCTGCCATATTCTGCTGTGACTTTGACATTTTCTCTGCGTTAGTGGCCTGTGATGAGCTGCTGGTGGTGGTAGCAACACCTGGTATATGTGCCCTTTGTGTCTCTGCATTTTTCATCTGTGTGCCATATATCTGTCTGACAAGGTAATTGGTCAATTTCTCCAGTCACACACGACTACCTTCAGTCATGGCAGGCAAGCCACATTTGTACCATGAATCCAGCATGGTAGCAATAGCAAACTTATTATACTGCAAAATGCCAGAGATATGGATATTGCTGTCCAGTAGATGGAGCATGTGACCATTACATGAACAGCATTGTGATCATCACTTGTCTCCATCTGGTGACGGACATTCACCAGTGTCTGCCTCAGCACATGTATAAGGGGTATTGACTGACTCATACAGGCAGTGTCCCTACTCATAGCATGTGTTGCATGATCAAATGGTTGCAAAATGCATATTATGCCATCCATTTGTTGTCACTACTCCATTGTTAGAGTGATGGACACTCCAACACTGTCCCGGGTG
Organism: Neoceratodus forsteri; assembly: GCA_016271365.2. NCBI lineage: Eukaryota > Metazoa > Chordata > Ceratodontiformes > Ceratodontidae > Neoceratodus > Neoceratodus forsteri. The sequence goes on along the minus strand of CM057456.1, from coordinate 921,374,958 downwards.
GTGTGCAGCAGTAGGTAATATGAAACTGCCTTATACTGCTCATACAGCTGGTCCAGCATGTGCAGTGTGGAGTTCCACCTGGTAACAAAATCGTGCTTCACACGGTGCTGAGGCAGATGGTTAGTGCTCTGCAGCTCATGCAGATGGTCACGGTCCTTTGCAGAAAGGGTAAAGTGCACACAGATGCGTCAGGTGACAGAGACAGTTTCCTTGATTTCATTCGTGGTTCAGAAATTGCTGCATGACTAGATTAAAGCAGTGTGCCATGCAGGGTACTCTGAAAAAAACACACTCAGTAATGCACTTCACCACATTGGAGCCATTGTGACTCACAATAAACCACGCTGTAGGTGAGTATGCATTTAGCCACTCATCAATCTGATTTAGCAGCACATTCAGCATTTTCTTACCAGTGTGAGACATGTTAAGACTTTGCATAGTGATGGTGGCATTCTGATGAATACCAGGTGTGTTGCTACCACCACAATTTTGCTTTAAGCAGCTTTTGCCAGGCTCCAAATCAATGACCACCACAGGTACCTGTGCCCAGTATGCTGTTATGCACAGATATGAGCTGCCTGCTGTTTGTCCACATATCCATCCTAAGGTGGATATATTTGCAGAAAGAATGCTTCATGGCATGTAGGATGGACTATGAAACTCTGCTGTACAGTTTGGGCATGGCAAGTTTTGAGAAATACATTCACGATGGCACCTGCCATTTGGGACAGGCATGGGCTATCAAACAGCAAAATCCAGGATTCTCCACAAAGGAGAAGGGCAACAGGTTGATGGTGAGCATTTCAGCAGTGGCTACGTTCAGCTCATGGGCAGCAGCATAATTGAGGGGGTGCTCTGAGTGCCGCTCAAACACAATCTTCAATGTGGGTTGCATCTTGGGGGCAAGTCAACAAAAACACTTTACTTGTGCCACCAATGTTGTTCTTGCTGGGGTACCAGGTGAACCTTAGGGCCTGGGATGTGCATTAATGTATGAAACTGATTATTTTGGTGGATTTGGTGCTTGGTGGTGTACTTTTATAACTTGAGGTAGTGGCAGCTCCACTGCTACTATGCCCACTGCTCAAGAGAGAAAATAATTCCTTACACTCATCCTCCACTGACCCATTAAGCCCTCCTTCCTGCTCTATGGCACGGCTGTCACTAACATTATGCTTGACAAGGGAAGTCCCACCAACAGCTCTGGTATCTTTTTGGTGTTGGTGCCAGCGCAAAGGGTGCTTGTTTTTCAAGTGGGTGTTCTGGCCACCGGTGCCTATGTGGCTGCCCTTTTTTTCCACAACTTACACGTGCTTGACACAGCTGGCATATCACCACAGTGTCATCAGCTGCATCAGGCATGAAAAAATCCTCAAACTAGGGACTTGGCACCTCTAGATTTGACATGGTACCGGGACTTAGACAGTGGAGCCAAAGGTGTGTAAAGTTTTGCTTTTTGGGCCACTTGCATGACTCAGACAGAAGGGACAACAAGATCTGAAATGAACAAAGTTGCTTCCAACAATCAGGCAGGGGACCACCACTCTCTTGAAAACAATGTAGTTTTTTATATAGTATGGATCATTTAGTAAACACCAGTGGTGTAACAGGAAGGAAATGGTTAATATGGTAAGCAAATTAAATAGAAAAACAAGAATGTTGCAATATAGAGGCTAGATCACAATTTTAATTTGTGAGAGCAATTCATCAATGCAGTCTACCTGGATATGGACAAGTGGTCAATGTACATGAATACTTCCAATACAGAAATACAGAACAAAAGTAATTACGTAAAGGGAAACAGGAACAGCACTACTCAGAATGAGTAATTGTTCAGATAAAGTTACCTAAAAAAGGGTCAATATGTAAGAAAAATATAACAAATAAGTAGCACACTAACAAAACTATTAAGACTTAAAAGAAATTATAGAACCTTACTCACAACTTGTGAGAAATCTGTCAAATATTAGGAACTGCCCTGCTTTCACACACACACACACACACACACACACACACACACACACACACCTCCCTACCATGTCCTGCTGAGTTACATCCACACCACAGAGTCCCTGCCTGGTCCCACTCATACCCTTTTGAAAGCTAAACTTGTATAAAACTTTTCCAGAATATGAACATTTTTACAGTCAAAATGTTAAAATTCCTTTTAATAAACTGTTTACACTTATTTAGAGGTGGAAAAACAGTCTATCAGCACACAAGCAAGCACAAATACTCGCTTATTTATGCATTTGATCTGAACAAGGCCAAACAGTGTGCATTCTTATTCAGAGTCTCCCTAGTTAGAAAAAAAGTAATGCACTGAATAGAACAAAAGTCACTTTTACCTAAATGGTCTGAGTTCAATCACTGCAAGTCATTCAGAGGTAGCATTTTAAGGCTAAACTAAAGTTAGTGTCATAACAGACAAGCTGCAAGAATAAATGCACTGCCCAAAGCTCCCCGTTTTAACTTCTTTAGGAGTTAGAGAAAAAAAAATCTGCAGGTATTGGGGGGGGGGGGTAGCATTTTAAAATGGAGGCTAGTGGTTACACTTTTTTTTATCCAAGTGGTCCAAAGGTCAGGGGCAGCATTTTTGTTATTAAGTGTGGTGATAACATTATTTAAGAATAAAAGCTACTGCAGTGCCTGTCACTGTCACTGTCACTGTCTGATAATACAGAACCTGTGGGTAAACATTCTGAACTCTGAAGCTGCTGCTATCAATTTAATTTACAGAAGAAAAAAAAAACTTCAAATTCACTGCAGGTCATGGGTTTGGGGAGGTAGCATGCATCCTGAACTTTCTAAGAAAAATGGATACACTACAGATCAACCAGGAGTAGCATTTATTTTTGTTACTACATAACACAGACAATAAAATAAGATAAGCTTCAAGCAAACTGTCAGACAACATTGTGTGCAATAAAGCAAAAATGGTACCTGATATGCCTTGAATGATTCTGTGGGAAGGTAAATAGTCTGGCAGAAGTTGCAGGCAGCATTTATTTATCCAGAGAAGCCGACAGACAGGACACGATGACCCAGTCCGTCCGACTAGTTGTGATGAATGATGCACATGCGTTGATTTGGAACACACCTAGTTTACAGCTCGCCTCACACACACACACACTGGCTGGCACTGCTCACTCAAAAAGATGAAGAACAGTTCTGTTTATTTACTGAAGTCGCTCCTGTAAAAATGCTTTCAGCTTAGTGTGCTATACCTGGTTAAAAAATAAATAAATAAATAAAGTAAAGTGGGTCTGGTGCTGACTGTGCGATTCTCAGTGACCTCTTGACTTGCTTTCAAACTTCTCCCCGACCAGACCGGCCACGACTACTGGGCTGGCGGCACTGTCTGCACTCACTGTCTGGCAAGGAAGGTCCCTCTCAGTCTTTGCTCTCCAGCCTACCTGACTCCTCTCTCGCTCAGTCAGGACAGGAGAGGACGGAGGATTTGAATTTCTTTCACTTCAGTCCACAATACAGTTAGTTGGACTAAAATTAAGTAGCTGTAGCTGGCTGATCTAGCTGCTCCGGACTAGTACTACCGCTCCACATCTGCTGCTTGCTTCCGACTCCTGAGTCTTCTATGCAGTCACACTTGTCTTGTCTCTGCGATGGTGACTCTCCCAGACAGAGACCCAGTGGACTTGAAAGACACAATGGCTTGTGACAGCGCGCTCTCTCTCTCTCTCTCTCTTTCTCTTCCTCCCAATTCCGGCTGAGAGTGGCGGTTGATACAGTTTCTATCTTCAAAGCATTGCCGCATTTGTATCACTGGGGACATTTAAACTTACAATTCCCTTACTTGAAATGGCAGCCAATCGGAGGATGCACAGCACAGTATACGCCCACCGTGGACCTGATTGAAATCCTAAATCACAAGGTCCGCGGGGCGCTGCTGACTTGCTGAGGATAATAGTTTCATATGGGAGAGGGGTAGAGCGAGCGGGCAGGCAGGGCACCAACAGTCGGAGTAAGTACATTGATGTCAGCATCAGTCAGGGTCAGATCAGCCATTGCCTAAGCAGGGGACGCCAGCAGACATGTACATTGATGTCACGTCATCCATTGCCTAAGGGGGGAGGGGAGCTTGTCATCAGCACAACAGCAGAAGCAATAAACATTTATGTCTTATTTATTTATTTATTAAATTTTGGTGGCCGGGTAGGCCCACTGAGCCCCGAAGGTCCCTTTTTCAGGGGCAACCCCTGACCCCTGTCACAACAAAGGGGAGGGTGGGGAGCCAATTGTTTAAATGACGCTGGCAGGGGGGCCCTTAGTAGGAGTCCGAACTGGAATGTCTTTAGACTTTTGTATCTTTTTTTTTTGTTTTGTTTTTAGCAAGACATACTGGCAGACAACACAAGCAACCAGCCCAGAAAAACACTTTTTTTTTTAACTTTTTTTTTTTTTGCTGCCTGATTTTGCAGGTGCCCCTAAATGGCTGGCACCCCTAGGCTGCAGCCTAGTTAGCCTATGCATAAAAACGGCCCTGACACACACACACACACACACAGTCAGCCCTCCCCTACTCACCTGCCTCTCAGACACAGAGAAAACTGAAAACACTACCTAAGTTTAACTAAGTATTATCCAAAGATACCAAAATAAACACATGTTCACTAGCAGTACTAGGAACTAAATTGAGATTTTGGGAACAGTTAACATCAAAAATCACAAATAAAGAGGTTTTTGAAGGGTTTATTGGCTGAGAAGCATTATACTGAACTGCTCTCTGACTCAGCAGACAACATACTGTGCAGGAAACAGCCTGTATGTGATATTTCAGCTATTTACCCACAGTGCATTGCAATTTTGCTGGCAAAATTTAGAGAAATTTGGCAAATTTAAGCTACATAAAAGTGACATCAGAGGTAAAATTACATTTTACTCCAGGAGAAAAATTTCACGTAATGCGAAAATTATGCGAAATATTTAATTAGGGCGAATTTTACAATTTCGCACATCTCTATGCTGAAGAGAACACATACAAGGGTACACAACCTTCAATGTCTCGGTAAGGAACAATAGAGGGAATGATTTCACCACCTTCAAGTTACTTGGAACTTCAATATATTACTTTTAACATGGTAGATCACACTGTACTACATTGACGGCGGGATTAATCACTTAGAGTTCCCAAACAAAGATGTCGGACAAAGACAGTAAATGGCCCTTTGTTTGTCACCCTGAGTTTTATGGACTTTCTTCTTCCCTCTCACACACAAACAGCCAAAACCGTGCCAAAGGCAAAGTCTTTGTCCATCCCTGGACATGCCTCATAGCTCAGATTGCTCAGTCAACACCCTTGCCCTGGAAGGCTAACCAAGACATCGGGAAGGCATCACAATCCTGGGGGTGATAATTAGTGCCGAGTTTGAATCACTACTATGGCAATGATGGACAATGGCAACTTTCAAAAGGGAAAAAAAGGAAAAAGAACAGAGATCACATACTAACCTGACCACAATTTTTTCTTCTTCTTGGAACTGTCAATCAGAGTCCCTGCCACCTGCATGACATTGAAACTTTCATCCTAGTTACTCTGCCAGAAATGGAACACAAACAGAGTGGAGTAGCAGGATCCAAACAGTGGTAACTGACAAAACATTGACAGTGGCAACTACAAACAGTGGTAACTGACAAAACATTGACAGTGGCAACTACAAACAATGGTAACTGACAAAACATTGACAGTGGCAACTACAAACAATGGACTGCGGTTTGCTATATCAATAACATTGTTAAAACCTGAATGGGAAAAGTTTTGGAGCAGTGGCCAATAAAAGATAAAGGGCTTCTGGTCTTTAGCAGCACGTTCAGAGATACCGGGAGAGGAAGGATGGAGGGAGGAGGGAGGGGTGGGTCTTAAAGAAACAGGGCACTAATAGTATTGGGGAATGGGGGATCTTCCAGAGAATACGTTACAGCAAATATGGGTGCGGACACAAATGAGGGCATATTCAAGGGGCTCCATTACAGTCAATGTCAGTGAGGCAAATTAGAAGGCCACCGGTCAATAGACCACACACTAGACTGGGGCCTCTTTTTAATCACATCATACAGCCATGGGTGAGCATAAATAATCTCTTTCACACAGTCCAATTAGGAGTACACTAGAGGGAGGAAGTCAGAAGAGGGGGGGACAAAAACAGATGATAGGTGTGGGGGTGGGGGGCAAGGGTTCAGGGGTAGGTCAACACAGAAGTTACTGCACTGTAGAAAATGAGTTAAATATGGAACAGGGGGGAAAGGAGGATCACAACTGAGCCACTGCAATGGCAAACAATGGAAGTCCAGAATCTGTGGGGGGATTGGAACAGAAAGAGTACAGGGCTGGAGGCGAAAGGGGGGTGGTAAGGACAGGGGGGAGGGAGCGATTAAATTTACATTCAAATGGTGCCAACAGGGTGGGGTTTAAGCCTAGGGAGCAAGAAAGAGCAAGGACATACAGCCCATAACCAGAGTAGCAAGTTAGCTCAAACAGTGGGTGATTGCGATGAAGATACAGGAGGAAAATAAAGTAGAAGGGGCATAGCATAAGAAAGTGAAAGAATTGGATGGGGTTAAGGAATAGAACAAAACACAGACAGATAAGAGCCTCCCCAGCAGGCAAAATGGCATACAAAGTTGGTCGAGTTTCTGAAAAGCAGACACTGGTGGATGGAAAGAGTTGCAGAGGGCTGAGTATAAAGGCTTTGGAAGAGAGAGGTATGACAAAGGAGGTGGCAGGCGGGGTAAATAGCGGAACAAAAAGAATGATTGGTAGGATGACATATGGGATCCAGGGAAGAATACCACAGACACAGAGGGTGTAGGGAGATGGTACTGGGGCATGGAGATGCTCAGAGGAGTGATGGGGCAACAAAGAGAACCAGAACAGATAAGACAGGACACATATATGGCAACAGAGAATGGAGAGAAAGGGAGAGGGAACAGCCTCAGGTACAAAAATCCAGGTTAGCCGATGAATACATTCTCATAAACACAGACAAACAAATCAAGGCATTCAACAGGGAGCAGTACTGGTTGAGCTACTGCATGCTTCATATGGGATCAACATGGGTACAGCACACCTTTCAATAGTGATGAACCTCACATAGCAATACAATTCTCACACCCAAATCAACCCCAGCTCCACATGGCTCTACAAATAAATAAAACAGTGTTACACATTCTGGTCATTGCTTATGTATTTAAAAGTCCATGCCCTGATTTTTAATGAGGACAAGTTCAGAGGTATGGCATACAACTTGGCTAAAGATCCAGGGGTCCCTCCGGCAAAGGGGGGCTGCTTGGGGGATAAGGTACACAGTTTTCTTATCTTCTATTTTCTGTCTGTACATGTGGTTAGGGCAGGTCCTATACTTGAAAAGGGGGGCATTGGGAGAGCGTATATACAAATTGGGGTTGCAGGATGAGTGGGCAAAACAACAATCAAATAAAGGGAAGAGGAGGCTCCACACGGAGTGATGAGAAAACAAGACACTCTAAGGGGGAGCTGAGGTGGGGAGAGTAGTACTCAAAAGAACCACAAGGGTTGTGTAGCTAGACGAACATACAGTTTTACATAGAACAAAGGAACGACAATCAGAATGATGCAAGGATCTAACAATCCACAGAAAGGAAGGAAGGGGAGTAAAGAGCTAAAGGGGTAAAGAATGAAAACTTAGAAGACGCAATACACGATATAACACCAGATGGTTCATCTCAACATAAGAGCAGTAACAAAATGAAAACTATAAATCATACTAACTCAAAAAGCAACTAGAGGCACACATGAAAAGGCTCATGGACTGGGAGGTACCCTCATGAGAGCCATGCACGAACTAGCGAATGTAAGGGCTCAGTCAGTCATTCTCCTAGTCTCAGCTGGAAGGGGAGAATGGCCACAGCAGGCTCCATCCTTTTGTAAATATTGTACTAGTTGTTAGAAGCAGTATTAGAGATTTTGTATTTCTAGTTGTAGTATTCTGTAGACAAGACATTCTGTTGTTATGTTACCTCAGTTTTTTCACAGATGGCATATGGTCACAGGCAAGGAACTCAGGACACAAATCAGTAACAATTTACCCCCCCAGACCACCTAGTAGTGGAGGGCTACACACAGCACGTTGTGAGAGAAGAGTCCAACAACTTTATTTTCCTAGGCCAGGAGCAAAGAGCAGGGACTTTAAAACACAGGGCGGAAAACACAAGTCATATGAAAGTCCCAATGGCTAACTCTAACTTAACTTTTATCACATGGAACATCAAAGTGGGGGGTGGAACAAAAGAAAAGCAGCATCAAATTCTGAGGCATGTAAGGAAGAGCAACCCTAACATAGCATTCCTGCAAGAAACGCACAGTACTATGACACAAGCACACATGTGGCGCAGGGAGTGGGTAGAGCAGGTGTCCACAATGGGAGAAAATAATAGAAGGGGGTGCACTGCAATATTAATAAGCAGCTCTACACACTTCATCATGATGGAACAATACAGAAATGAGGAGGGTCATTTCATTGTACTAAACAGGTACACTAAGTGGCATAAATATAGCATTAACATCAATATACAGTCTGAACATAGAAGAGCCGCAAGTGTTCATTAAACTCCTTGCAGCACTGGCGAAACATGCTCAGCTACCCAGCATCCTGGTGGGAGACTGGAATCTGTCCTGGACCCATCGCAGGATAGATCGGACACAAATAGATCCGGGTTTATCATCTAACCTAAAGTTGAGTAGGGAACTACAGGACTCGCCCGGGGCTCATCGAGCCCCAGCAAGTCTAGCACCCAGGGGCGAGGATGTAAACATTCCTCTCACATGGTACATCTTTCAGGTAAGACTACTTCCTAATCTCACCTGTCCTATTTAAGGATACAACGCAGTGCGAAATACAACCAAGAGTAGTCTCTGATCATGCACCTTTACACTCTTGGTTACACAGGCACAAGTACTCAATAAAGATAGAATCTGGAAAACGAATAATAGTTTGCTGAAAGACCAGAAAACATTAGAAATTATTAAAAAAATAAGCACAGAACTCTTCTTTAAAGAAAACACAGGCACAGTCAATAATTTTGCACATGTCTGGGGTGCATATAAATATATGTTATTGGACGAATTAATAAGACTAGCGACCACGAAAAAAAGAAAAAGAGACCAGGAGTCCGCCAAACTTCTGCAACAAATTAAACTTAAAGAGAGAACAATCTTCAAAAAATTGACCAATCACGAATAGCTTACACTAAATAAGCTAAGGGCACAATATGAGAATCTATTGCACGAGCACATAAAATACATCATTCTGAAAGTGAGAACACATTATATAGATCAGGGAGCAGGGAAACTCCTAGCTCTCTGATTGAAGAATCCTTTAAAAGCAATAATAGAATTAGACAACCAGCCACCGATAAATTAATTACTAAACTTAGAGATATCACAGACACTTTTGCACAGTACTATCAAGAATTAGACAGTGAGGACTCAGCAAAGCAGGACGCACACATTGAGAAACTCTTTGATAAAGTAAACCTGCCTCACATACCACCAGAAGCCCTGAGTGCCCTGGAGGTGAATATAGCCCCAACAGAGTTAACTTAACGCAATCTCAGAGTTTAAACAGGACAATGCCCCAGGACCAGACGGCTTACCAACAAAACTATACAAGGCAATTGCACAACATTTAGCAGAGCCCCTAGCAAAACTTTTCAACGAGGCTCAAGATAAACAAATACTAGACCCAGCACTGCAAAAGGCAATCATAACCCTATTGCCAAAACCAGACCAAACCCTCAAAAATATAGCTAACTATAGACCAATCTCATTGCTCAACACAGATATCAAAATACTAGCCAAAATTTTGGCATCACGCATCAGGGCAGTATGGGACAGACTAAATGGCTTGAAACAAGTAGATTTTATGCAAGATCGCATCCCTTTTGACCACATATGTAAACTAGCGCACCTAACAGCAGCTGCAAGAGAGAGCCAGCACCCGACCATCCTTATGTCAGTACTAGATGCCAAAAAGGTTTTAGATAGGGTCAGCTGGAATTTTCTATTCCACACACTACACAAATTCTTTTTCCCTGCAACCTTTGTGGATAGGCTTAAGCTTCTATACTCTCACCCATCAGCCTTCATTAGGTGTAATGGGGTCAATTTGTCACTATTCCAACTACACAGAGGGACCAGGCAGGGCTGCTCCCAATCCCCTTACCTGTTCAACCTCTATATAGAACTATTAATGAGGAGAATCTTAACAGAAGACAAACTAAAGGGGATCCATGTAGAAAAAGTAAGGTATGCAATATCCACATATGCAGATGACATCCTCTTACACCTGGAAGACTCGGTATAGCCTATACCAGCTACATTCAAAGTAGCGCAAGAATTTGGTTGGTCTTGGGCTACAAGCTCAAAGTACATAAAACTTGTATCATGCCGCTTAACAAGAGGGTCACGAAACAAGAAGGGAAAATTGGGGAGGAACTTCGTCCCTATCAGCACTTACATATCTAGGTGCCTGGATTACAACAAACAGAAAACAATCATTTGAGTTAAATTTGTCCACGATAACCAAGTTCATAAAACAAGACCTCGATATATGGTCAGCTTTACCACTAACAGTATGGGCTAAAATAAATATTATTAAAATGAACATCCTACTGAGATTACTTTACCCTCTCAGAATTACTAACCTGTTCATACCGGTACAAAGGTTTACCAAGCTCAAAACCACGTTCTTACTCTTCCTTTGGGGAAACAAAAAGCCCAGGAGAGCATATCAAAAGCTCACCCCACACAAAACAAAAGGCAGGTTACAACTTCCAGACCCCTTCTTCTACTATTTGGCCATTAACATGGCAAAATTCTTATGGTGGAAGGTGGATGATAATACACCACAAGTGGGGGGTACAAACCCCAGTGGCAACAAATAGAACAAGACGTGTGAACCAATGCATCTCAATAGCAGAGCAATAACGCACATACTGTTTTCCAAATTGCCCTCCACACTACGGGACACTCCAATAGGCATCTCACAGCTAATCAGCAAACAATTACACAGAACATTAAAAGCTATGCCACACCAGCTGTCAGACCAACCAATTATAGCCAACCCAAACTTTAAAATAGAAAACAAACCCCTCCTGGAAAGACAGTTTTCGATCTCTATGAATACATGGCTTGGACCAGCTCATCCAAAATGACTCCTTCATATCCTACTAAACATTTTTGGAAATCTTCCCTGGTTCTAATGTCACCCCCTTCTCCTTCATGCAGCTACAACATTCAATAGTGCACACTTTAGGGTTCAGACATTGGTGCTTGTCGAATTCTACCGAATGGGACAAATTAACCCACCTCTCTACGCAATGCCACTCCATATCACAAATATATAAATACCTACTTAACCACACAACTACACAAGAGCAAGACTTCTGCCCTTACTGGGGTGAAAATATTCCCAGAACCAGAAGATCCTAACACCTGATCAGCCTTATGGAGAAGCTCAGACAAATTTCTGAGATTCAGTGGGACCAGGCTTATGCAGTATAAGATAGCCCATAATCTACACTACACACCACTTAAGCTTCACAAAATAGGGCATCTGAACACACCAACATGCACAAGGTGCAAAAAGGACACTGGAACACTAAAGCATATACTGTGGGACTGCCCAAAGGTTACACCACATTGGAATGCCATTAAAACTAATACAGACCCTCCACTGGGTCTGGAAACCGCCTTCATGCCACAAATCTGCCTAATTGTACTAAATATGGACCAGATCATGGGAAATAGGAAATTTCACATATCTCTCATAGGTGCCATGGCCAAAAATGTAATATTAAAACACTGGTTGGATGAATCCTTCTACCCGGAATGGCACAATGCCATGCTAGAGACACTCCAGGTATAAAAGACAATCTGTTCAGTGGCCAATAGGTATCACCAATTTAAAAACAGGTGGAGCACCTTGGAAACCACTCTGTTACTTGGCTAGATCTCTTTGAGTCTGTGGTAGAGGCAACACATATCGCCGACTGAAAGCAAACCCCCTCCACAATTCACACATGACCCACAGGGGTAACTTCCTGTGGTGACCATATGCCAATCAGTCAAGTGGTAAAATTGAGGCATACCATGAGTATAACTATTGTACCAATAATGTCTTGTAATGTCTATAAAGTTTGTCATCTGTATGCTTGGAAATATCAATAAAGTATATCATGATAAAAAAAGAAATGTCTTATTACACATAGAATATAAAAGGGTAAAAGGGTCAACTGAGAAATTAAACAAAAATGCCTCCCTATCTGTCAACTATCTGTCTTTCCACACATTCAAAAAATGGAATGTTTATTTATTATGGAATATAGTAGTTCAAACATCTGCAGAATTCTATTGGTAGAGTGTTCACCTCTACCCACACAAACATACAACAAAGGCCTCAATAAAACTAGAGATTCAGTTTTTTTTCTGTTTCAGGGTTGTCAGCAAAATGTACCCAGGGAAGACAGGTACAGATAGGTATGAGGTGCTAACAAGCATATCCATGGAGATCTCTCTGGGCAGTTCCTATCACCATGCACAGCGTGGCAGGGAGGATTCTGTTGGTCAGAGGCTGGCTGATTGACCGACACGGGGGCCGGCCTGTGGTACAACATCTCATCACAGATGCAGGGTAGGGACTCAGGACGCAGAGTCGGAGTAGCTAACTTGTGATCATCACAGCCCCTGAATCTGTAGGAATTAAGGACAAAGAGCAGTTCAGGGGACACTCCTCTCAACTTTATGCCTCAAAAATCAGGGACATGGCTAATGGCTTTAAAACATCTGTGACAAACGGCCAAAATCAGGGACAGTTCTACAGCTATATGTTTACCTGCAGTTTTGGTTACCTAGAAACTGATTTTTTTTCTCTATGTGTAAATGAAAGTTTCCCTGCCAGAAGTTTTATAATGATGTCAGCTCAGCAGAGACTAGTATGCTGCTTAGATCACTGAAAAATACTGCTGGACAAAGCGGAGTGCTACATAGGTGCATAGACATCTGTGAGGCAACTCCCCACTGCTGTTCAGCTGGAAAAGTCTCTCTTTTCCGATTACAGGAGATCTGCAGGGTTCTGCCCACTGCAACTCTAAAAATTATTCTCATGCAAGAAAGAAAGTGAAAGTAGGTGGGCGGGAAGTGGGAATCGGGAATTAGAGAGTTAGGAGGGGGTATGCTCTTGGGCAGCCACTGAGCTATTGGGCTTACTTTCCATTTTGGAAAAAAAAAAATACTCAGATGGGGTAATTTAACTTACATTTTTTATCCAAGTTTTTCTCCCTCCTCGGGGTTGGTGTGAGTGGGATTTCTCTGTTCTGCCCCTGTCACCCAGCATATGTCTCACTGGACCACAGTGCCCTAGATACCCCGTGATTTTCATCGTGTGGTGGGGCTGGAAAGGGGAGGGCCATCCTCCCCTCACCTGATGACTCATCCAGATGGGGCAGGATGATCAGCCAACCATGCAGGGCAGAGGCGGGCAGGCAGGGCTTCATTTAGCCCATACCGACCTGTTTTTCCATTTTCTATCCCCGTGTTCCCCTACGCTGGGGCATGCTCATAAGCACAAGCATGTGGTGGTATGTGCATGCCACGGAGTCCCACAGTCCTCTGCTCCACTGCCTCCTCAACCTGTACTACCACATGACCTCCACCAGGTGGTTGTCATTTGACAGAGCATGCAAGTCCTTACCCCCAGGAGAGGAGAGAAGAGGAGAGGAGAGGAGAGCAGCTGTTGGGTGCTCAATCCTCTCCTTCCCCAGCCAACCCCCAGCAACTCATGATCATGAATGAACATGGGTGGCTCGTGTGGCAGGAGGTAAGACATGCTGCAGGTGCCTCAGCCCTCCATGCCACTGGGCTAGCTTAATAATTTAATTTTCAGGCTGAATAAATCAGTGGGGTGGAAAAACTGGAAATATGAATAAAAAAAGAATTCCAGCAGGCAGCAGCTAACAGCTATGGTACCTACAAAAAAACTTGATTTGCTCAGCTGGCACTGAGAGCTGAGATGACTGTGTCTATGTAGTATACAAGCCTGCAACAACATCACCAGTGGCCAGTTGTGATTCACTAATAGAACTACACTAAGCCCTACATTTTCCCAGTCCCTGTATGTTCAGAGACCCATGGTGATGCCAGAAGAAGCTCCACTGTGTATCCATGTCCCTAGATAGCCTTTTATGGCTGCATTAGGCATTGGAGTTGGGTAATAGAGGTATTCTAGCTGGTATGGATCATCAAACGTTACTGAATATCCCCAACACCAGGACACCACTGTGGTCTCATGAATGTGTGAGGTGGGTGCGACCAGAAAAGTGGAAATTGCCAGTCTGGGTGTCAGATGATGGCCACCTTGCTCCTCCCATCCACTTAGCCATTCACACCCTCCTCCAATCCTCCTAGCCCCCACTCCTCAATCAAGGTAGCATGAACTATCTCCCCTCCTCTGTGCCCCCTTAGGGAGGGGGGCCCCTGGCAAGGTTACCCCAGGTCTACCGAGGAGGTGGACTGAAGCAAGGATAGTATGGATGGCAACGGAGATGGCTCGGTGGGTGAAAGGGGCTTAACACTGCGCGGCCTGAAGGAGTGGCTAGCTGGAAGAGCAGGAAGAGGCAGAAAAAAGATGAAAAAAAAAATTGGTACATAGCTTAACTTTTCTCAGGTTTAATGTTTGGAAGCAGCAGCAGACTGACAAGGCAACTACCCTTTAATGCCTTTCTGATGATGAACAATGCTTACAGTAGTTAATAAATAGTTCTCTGTTTCACACCACCAGACATCAGGCATGATAGGAAACTCACAGTACCATAGAAGGATGCCTTAACAGCCATGATACTAAAGACATGGAAACAGTAGCAGGCTTTCTCAGGGCAGCTGTGCCTATCTTATCTGACTCAAGACAGATCCCTTTGAGTAGTTTTCTCTGTTTAGGGCAGTCAAAAACAAAGTCTTTCACATTTTGTTATAGTCAGGGTAGAGTAATAGGGTAGTAGAATGATTGGATTAGTAACTAACTGGCCATAACCAACTACCCATTTTGCATTAGGGTATTTTTGGGGTAATTTATGGTAGTTTGGCTAATTTTTAGGATAGGGTGTTTTACTACCCAGGGCCTCCCATGCCCACATGTCAGCAGGTTTGATGACAAGGTTGGGGTCACACTGTAATTCCTTTAGTACCTGTCTCTCTTTGAATGTAGGATTGGTTGCTATTTTCTTATCATTTTCCCTTACAATCAGATTATCTGTGTCTATGTGGCACATGTCACGAAAGTCTCCCTTTAGTGAGAAATAGGCCTAGGAGGCAAAAACTGAAATTTAATCAACAACTTTTTTTCTCAAACCTAGATCTCCAATGGTAGCTTTGCTGTCCACGTCTGAAAAATATTTTTTTAGTCTAATCCTTCAAAACAAATCTCTGCAGGTCTAGTTTGAACTTAAAAATATCTACCTTTGGGGATGGAGAAAAGACAAGATCTTTGAAAGGACTGACTGTAGTTGCAGTGTTCAGAGTTTTGATTTTTTTTATTCTGTGGGTAGCCAGGTAAGGCCCACTAGGCACAATTGGTTGTCCAGTTCTCACCCATCCCCCCAATCCTCCCATGGAGTCAAAAAACACACCAGTATGGGATTTGAATGGCCACAGCCATATGTTTATTAAACCAATTCCTAAAACAGACTAGATGTGCGCTGAAGAGAACCTCTCCAAGGTTCATTTCCCAATCCCCTCCTCCACCAGGAGGGTGGGGTGGATCACCCTCCCACCTTCTGCCCCTATTGGTCAGGCTGCAGGCTACTGGGACTCTTAAAGGGGGTCAGACCAATAGGGTCGGAGGCCCCAGTGCCCTCTGTGCTGGGCGGGGCCCTTGGCCTTCCTCCCCCTTTATCTGACCCCAGAGATCATGGACCACCACCATGGGAAGCCTTCCTTCCAAGGCCCATCACAGTGGACCGCCTGCAGGTCCAGTGTGACCGATGGGAATTTCTAGTGATCTTGGCCTGTCCATGCTGGGTGCAGGCCGGGGTCCCCCCGCCCGAGACCACCATAAGAAGAGCCCCCATTCCATGCTGGGCACTGGAGGGCACCCTCTTCCCCCCACTTCCAAGCCAGGCTAATCTGACTCACCCTTAGGGAACCTTGGAGACACTCCCTATCTGTCACAACCTGATCTTCATCGGGTCCCCCACAGCATGTCACCCTTCCCCTTAATTACCCCAATCTTTAAGTAATGAGGTTAAAACCAGGTAAATGTCTCTGCAAAATAGGTGCTGGATGGTGGCTATGTCCTCCTTCATGGCATGCAACAATGTTACGGACTTCCCTGCACCCACATCATTCCTTGATGACCAAGATGTCCGGAGGTGTACCCTCTCGACACTCCTCTTGCAACCTGGGGCTCAACTGATCCCAGTGCATACCTCTGTGACCCATCCATTGCACTGCCAAAGGAATATCACTGAAGCTCAGTACTGGCCCCCAGAATGAGATCGTTCCTAGGCCTCAGCCCAGTATATGAAGGAGCGTCCACATATCCACACCCATTTCAAGGTTCCCAACCACTGTGTTTAACAAATAGAAACAAGTTAGAGCACGTGTGGCCAGACACACCTTTTCAGTGCCTTTGACTTCTACCTTCCCAGACCCTTAATTTCTGCCTGGGTCATGCCCTTAGTTGCTGCCCAAGTTGTTGCCCCTATTCTGAGTGAATGGGTTCCAAAGTCCCCCTGGCTCCTTTCCCACTGCCGTTAAAGCCTTCTTAAAAAGCCTTGTGAACTGGAACTGCATCAGTGGTATCCCAGCCCTGTGTCTGAAGTACTCCTTATCCCATGTCCCTGCCTCATACCTCACTAGCTTCTTCCTAATCCTCTATTGCCATCCTCCCAATCTCTAAGTGTTGCCCACGTGCCCCGGGCCCTTTGACCAGTCTTTGATCTCTGGATCCCAACCATCACCCCCTTCCTGGCCAGCACCACATCCCCTTCCTCCAGGCCCCTCCTAGTGAGGTCCTGTTTGTTGGCTGCTGTGACCTCTGAGACCCTAAAGGCCCTGCAGAAAGTCAGCAGGAATGCTGCTCTGAACAACCATGCCTCCTGAAGGTCTGTGCAGAGTGATGGCAAGACCTTTACCAGTCATTCCAACATCTTGGGGGTCGCTGGTCTCCTTCTATCCGGGATGCTAGGCTGTGTCCTGCCCCACCCCATAGGAGTTTCCTGACCCTGAATGACTGAGTGTGGTCCTCCAACCCCATTGCCCTGCTGAACCACTCCAACCCTGCTAGGTGATGGCTTGCCACCACTGCTGTGCTCCCTTCCATTTTCAATGCCACCATAAACCAGCGCAGCTGCCTCTCCAGGATAGGCCAATACTCCTCCCAATGGTGGGAGTAGAGAATCCTCATGAATTCCTCTCGTATATGCTTGCCGGGTGCTGGGTGACAAAGGTGGACACATTAATGCCCAGTCTTTGAGATCCCCAGATTCAGCAAGAACTCCAGGATCTCCACCGGGCTGTTGTCTGCTCCAGGTGCCAGGGCTCTAAACCATTCCCACTGCAAACGGAATAAAGCATCAGCTATACCATTGCATTCCCCGGGAACATGTCAGGCACTAACGTGTATGTTGTTTACCAAGCACCTCAGCACATAAACCCATAACAAGTCCCCTATTGGCCCAACTGCCCCCCCTCCCCGCTGCCAGTTAATTACATGCACCACCCCTGTATTGTCTGACCTAAATACCGCCATTCTGTCCCTCAACTTCATACCCCACACTACTAAAGCTACCACAATCGGGAAGAATTCCAAGAAGGTGACGTTCTTAGTCAGTCCTTGCTCTTCCTACTGCACCGGCCATGTCCCTGCTAGCCATGCCCCTTTCAAATAAGCCCAAACCCCAGGCCCCTGACAATGTCCGTGAACAGTTCCAAGTCTGTGTTGGATCTTTCCTTCTCCAGGCATGCTGTCACCCCATTAAAATCTTCCAAAAAGGTTGCCCGGATGGCCAAATCTTCCTTCACTGCCCAAGGGATCCTGATCCTATGGTGTGGGCAGCAGACCCCGGTGGTCATCTTAGCTAGTCTCTGTATGAAGGCCCACCCCATTGATGTGGTCCTGCATACGAAGTTAAGATGACCGAGCAACTTCTGCACTTGTCACAGTGTCACCTTTTTTGCACCCCTGGTGTCCCCAACCATCCTACCCAGGGTTTTGACCTTGTCCCTTGGCAACCTACATTTCATTCTCTCTGTATCAGTTTCTGTCCCCAAAAAAGGACAATATTGTAGTTGTGCCCACAGTCTTTCCCTCAGTCAGGGAGACACCAAAGGCCCAGCAAACCTCTTGAAGCCCCTGTAACATCCTCCCATAGCCATCACTCCCTTGTGGGCCCATCACCAAAAAATCATCTACATAATGCACCATTCCCCCACCCAGGGTTGTCTGATTCACTACCCTGTGTAAAAATGTACTAAATTTTTCAAAATATGCACATGCGATGGAACACCCCATTGGCATGCATTTATCCACATAATATTCCCCGTCCACTTTCATGCCCAGCAGACTGTAATCTTCCAGGTGGACCAGGAGCAACTGGAAAGCAGATTCAATGTCTGCCTTAGCCAGCTTGCCCCCTCTCCAAACCTTGTCACCTCTCTAACTGCCCTGTAGAATGTCACATATTGCACCAATGTCAATGCTGAGTCTATGAAATCATTCACCGACCCTCCCTTAGGGAAGGACAAGTGAGTGATCATCCTAAATTCCTCAGGGGTGCTTTTTGGCACCATGACTACTGGCAAAACTCTAAAGTGATCCAACAGGGGCTCACCAAAAGGACCTGCAATCCTCCCCAAGTGCCTCTCTTTGGCTATCTTTTCTCCCACAATCCTCACGTTATCCTTTGCCAGTTTTAAATTTGGGGCCTCGAAGACTGCCCGTGGTCCCGTATACGGTATCCTGAACCCTTCCGTAAATCCACCCAAAATCACAAGTGCATCCTCCCTGCTGAGGTATTTCTCCAACCATCCCTTCATCTCACTTACCTTTATTGGTGTTATGCCCTGCTCCAGGGGTCCCTTTTCTATGGAATCCCCCTTTTTGGCCAGGATAGCTCCCCTTCTGTTTTCCCCCAGGGCATTGCGAAAATGGGTGGGGCCTCCCACATGCGAGGTACTCGGGGATAAACTTGCACTTTGACTGCATGCATGTTTCCCTGTTAAACCAGTAACACTGGTTGCCAACCTTAGCTGGCCTCCCTGTGTCCTTATCCACCCCCCCCGGTCTCCTTTCAGAGGGAGGCCACAGTCTGTATGTTGGACATAAGCTCTGTCTGTGATTACATCCACCCACAATGGCATGTCAATCTGATCCCATTCCCTTCCTGAATTCTTATGTAATCGAAAACAGAAGACCTTGTCATAATGAAGCCATGTGGAACCTCCCCAGGCTGCGTGCACTTGCATAACCCTGGACCAATGACTAAGAAGGTCACAGGAAAGATCTGGCTTCTCCTGGCACAGGATATACATATAAATCAAGTACCCTGCCGACCAGTTCTCGAAGTTCTTCTTCACTTGCAGTTTCTTTTCCTTAGACTTGTTTTTTTATCCCCCTCTTTCTTATCGTCATCATCTCCCCTATGCAATAGAGTAAAAATATCTACAAATTCCTTCCTGCAAATTGCTGCCCTTGTCTTGTCGAGAGGTGGGCCACCTCCTCCTCCTCCATCTTAAGTATGACTGTTTAGACATTCCCCTTTTCTCCCCCCTCCCCAGTGCCACCCACTTTTCCAGACCCTGCCAAGATACTGACCAGGTTCTTTATTGCCCCTAATACCTCCTCCATTTTATTTCCCCCTAACCCTGTTCTCCCTGGCCTCTCTTCTTCCTCCTCCAAGTCAGAAATTATTATAGACCTCCTTGGCTGCTGGCCGGTCCCACCACCGGCCTCCCTTTCTGAGTTGCTGCTTGACTCTGGCTATGGCCGAACCCTCTTGAACTTGGGTGGGGCTGTCCGAGGACCCCTGCCTCTGGGCTGCTTACCCTTCCCTTGGGCCACTGGCTCCCCAAGGTATTTGATGATGACTCATCCCCCTTTCAGGGCCTGTTAGGCAAGGGGAAGCAGCCTTGGCCAGTTTCTGCTGGGCCTTGGAAACCTGGGCTGAGGTGCCAGCGGCAACAGCCCACTTTTGGGCCTCTTTCTAGTCATCCTCCCATGGGGACCCCTCTTTCCCCCTCCGAGGATGAGTCATACCATTCTCTGGGTTTTTTCGGTACAGGGCATTGTGGGTGGTTTGACCCCATCAGCCTCCCCCATGGGAGAGGGGAGACATCTGTCTCGCTGTCTTGTATCCATGGTGATTTCCCTGCCTTGGGCCTTCCCCTGCAGCTCTGCCCATGCTGTTTTAGTGCTTTCTACTCTCTGGGCCTCTGGTGGCTTTTCCTTGGAAGTCAGGGGTTCCCCCCCTCTGAACCTCTGTCTTCCCTTCTGGGGATCAAGGGGAGCCCTGCCAGTGCCCACAAATGGGCCCATATATCCATATTTAGCTTTGCTTTCTTACCTTGCGGCTGTGTTCTGGGCCTTGAGCTCCAATCTCTCCTACCTCGCAAGTGATCCACAAGTGTATCCAGGCAGACCTCCAACCATGCTGTTCCCCACTTTCAGGCCATCCTCTCTAGCTGCCCCAGTAGTGCTGCTCAGCTGTGGCCCGTTCTGCTCTTCCTGACAGACATTTTTTTTTAAACCACTCTCTTAACTTATATCTTAGTGAACCTGTGTGCACTACCTGAGGAAGACAGATTCCTGACCCCTGCCATCTTTTTTTTTTTTTTTTAATTGAGGGGGACACACTAGGCTGAAACCTGTCCCCAGAGGCAACCTGAGGCCACCAGAAAGGTTAAGTGACTTGCCTCAGGACTCATAGTATGCTATTGGAGACTGTGAGATTCCTCCAGTCCCCCAAGTTTGCAGCTCAGCTCTTAAGCCCCTGTGCTATCCTCCTTTTACTTCTTTATTCTGCCTTCCTCTTTAATTTTTTTTTTATTTAAACAGGTACTTCACGGACACTACCTCCTGTTGAGGACACCTTCCCTTGCCTCAACCTGACCAACACAATGCTGAAAATACCGCAATCAAAATCGTTACTAAGCCTAGGCTCTACCCCGAGAAGTGGCCTGCCCTCCACTAACCTCTGCGCCAGGCCTGGATGTCACCTCCCTCTGGCTGCACCCAAAAGAAGCACTGGAATACCATGAGCAATTTCCTTTTCTATGTTTTATTGCTGCTTCTGGCTTCTGCCACCCACTTCCCGCTGCCCTGTCAAACCAACGCTTTCTGAGGCCTACTAGGCTGCTCTGTTTTGATCACATGGCATGTTACACCACACTCCCAACTCGCACGCTTGTTCCTGCCTGGAGGATGTAGGGGAAAAGAGACACAGTTAGCCTGCATCTCTCTGAAGTCACCCTACACCACTCTGCCCCAGGTCCATGGCCACACAATCCCCCAGTAGCCTCTGGGACCACCCATCCCCCGAGCTGCCCCCCCCCACCACAAGGGGTCACCGACCCCGGACCCTCTGTTTGTTAGGGGCATGGGGATATCTGGTCAGGACCCAGCCGTCCTGCAGCAAACACAGCTGGAGTAAATTTTGTCAGGGGAAGGAGGGAGCCTGGACACCAATATCCCCTTTGAGGTCTCCAGGAAGGACCAGTGTCTGCTTTCAGGGGGTGACCCAGGAGCACTAGGGTGGTTAAGTGACTTGCTCAGAGTTATACAGTATTTTGTTTTAGTCTTTGGTAACCGGGTAAGGCCCATTAGGCACAGGTGCCTGTTTTCAGGGGTGACCTGGGAGTACTGGGCAGTTAAATGACTTGCTCAGAGTCACACAATATGTAAGTGGAGGTTGTGAGAATCAAACTCAGGTATGGGTCTGCTGGATGTATCAAGCTTGTTCACACCTCGTTCCTCTAATCTCTAGGCTGTACTGCCAACCCAGTATGCAAGTGGAGGTTGTGGGACTCAAACACAGGGCTGCTGGATGTTCCAAGCTCATTCATAACTCGTTACTCTAACCTCTAGGCTATTGATGAGCTGTTAAAGACTGTGCTGACCTGGTCAGCAACCCAACCCTACTCTTGCTATCCTGCTGTTCTCTCTATTTGAGATCTGTTTCTTTTTCTTTTTTCTTTTCTTTTGCTTCTTTGTCTGGTTCCTACTTTTGAACCAGTAGATTTCTCTTGGTTCCCCCCACAACTCACTTTATTTCCACTTCTTCTTGATCTGAACAGTCCTGTGCAGTTTCCTTCTGAATAGATTTGCCTTCTCGTGTTGCTCATTTCCTCTGTGGTGTTCCTGAAAAAAACCTTCTGTGTACTATCGCTGCTCTGTTCTGCACCACAATCATCAGAACTACTGGTGTTTGAAAAGGCTTTTTTTTGGGAAACCTTTCCTTCCTGGTGTTCTGCCCCAGTCATATGCTCTTTTGTCCTTGTAGTCCAGGGTATCTCTGGCATTTACACAGTTTTTTCTGTTTCAGTTTTTCCTCAGATTTAGCTAATTTCTGTTTAACTTTATCTAGAAAGTAACTAAAAGCCTGTTCCTCAATCAGTTGATTAAGTTGTTCCTTCCATTCAGTAATCTCCTGATCCACTTTCTTTTTTTTCTTCTGTAGTTGCCTCAATTTCCGCAAGCATCCAATCAATTGAACACTTGAAGCAGATGGAGTCCCACCTGTCTGACAATTTTTGGTTAGAAAAAACAATGATAGGTTCAGTTAAGACCCTTATGCCCCCTGGAATTCTGAGAATTGTTTATACTCTGTTGGGGTAATATTACGCCATTCATACTTTATGCCTTTATCTGTAAGGGTCTCTGTTCTTTTAGTTAGACCTTTTCAGTTAACACTGTCCGAATAATTTTAGTACTGTAATGTTCCTTTACAGTCTACTTAAGGGTTCCCTTGAATAACTAAACAGGCTAGATCTGTAGTCAGTAACTGAACCAGTGTCAGAGAATTCAGCCATGCTGCAATGTTCCCACTTGTGAAGTTATATTCATAGAAATATTTTCAGCTTCATTCAATCAGTGTAGTTTAGTATAGTAATCACAGAAATACTGAACAACAATCAATGTCAAATAAAGTCTGTGTATGTCTTAAATGTCTATTCACCTTCAGGGTAGGCAATAAACAATCTTGCAGTTTCTGCAGATCTCTGCTTCTATACCCAGGTTCACTAACTTCATTACAATAAAGTGAATGGTCTCAGTACCGTATAGGCAGTTTGTTGTGGAGACTTCACAGAGAAATCTTTGTCCAGGCCACAGAAGTAATTATGTGTGGTTCATAGCTCAGTGCTTATGTAACATATAGTTGAATGATGAATATGGTTGTTGGATACAGAGGCCAGTATTAAGAGTACAATGTTTATTAGGTAGTAGTGTAGAATATTTGTGCTTAGGTACTTGGATTCTTAAATTGAGTTGTTTGATAATATTTGATGGTTTTGGCCTTTCTCTGTATCCCACCTGTAGGAAGGAAGCTTGGTTTAGAATTGTGGAAGTCCCCTGGTGGGATAAGAGTGCCTCAGAAGGAGGAGGTGTTGGGGAGGATGGTGGGTGAGTGCGACTTGCTCTAAGCAGAGCGGAAGTCAGCTGTCATGTTTAAATAGGCTGCGGGGGAGGAGCTCTTCCCCCACATAATACCGGGCTACCCTTCCATTACATTGATAGGGTCTCCCTTGTGTGTCAGTGCTGGCTGTTGCTATAGCTTAACGCAGTTACCAGGTTATTGTTTAATTGGACATCAGTTACAAGTATAGCGGGGTGAATCACTAACTCCCACAGCAACTACAGTATATGTTCAAATAAGGTATTTCTTTCTGTTCTGAATTCAATTATTTTTCTGCCCCATGGATACCCCAGTGTTTTACCTTCCCCCTGCATGCTTTATCAAGGGATGTGGTCCTAAAATTCATATAATTAAAATGTTTAGGATAGTCAGGTTCATACAGTTTCTCACAAAATTCTGCACATTTTCACATAAGTTACACAACAGTTTAATTACATAATAGTCTCACCAGTCTGACTGAAGAAAATTATCCTTCTACGCATATCATGGGACACTAACACTCTATTTAAGAATGCTAATAAGGGACTAGCAGCCCTGAAGGTAAACAGGGCCCTGGGGGCCAGATGGGATGCATCCAAGGGTGCTAATTGAACTGGTATTATGCTACCCAAATCCCTGCTGGGTCTACTGAATGGCTCTATGCGGCAAGAGGCGCTCCCAGGGACTGGAGAATGGTGGGCATGGTTCTGCTGCATAAGGGAAGAGAACAGGAGCAGCCAAGAAACTACAGACTGTCAGCCTTACCTCTGTGGCAAGTAAACTGATGGAGACACTAGTCAAAGAAGATCTAGTGGAATAACTGGAGAAAAACAGACCTCAGGATAGTAACAGCAGGGATTTGTGACATGGAGGCTTTGTCAGACCAACATAATAGTGGTCTTTGACTGGATAACCAAGGTAGTCGATAAAGGAAATGCTGTAGATTTACTCTACTTCGACTTCAGCAAGGCATTTGACTCAGTGCGATATCAAAGGCTGCTAAAGAAAATGTGGGATCTGGGGAAAGTTACGGAAACAGTAAGGTGGGTAAGGAGTTGGTTGGAGAGAAGGCACGAAGAGTTGTAGTGAATGGCATTAGATCAGAGGAAAGAGATGTCACTAGTGGAGTACCACAAGGATCTATTCTGGGCCCAGTCCTCTTCAACATGTTCACGGAGGACATGGAAGGGGGAATCTAGCTCAGTTGCGTCTATTCACAGATGACACTAAACTCTGTGGTGGGATTGACAACATGGAGGGGATAAGGGAGTTGGAGAGAGAGACCTGCAAAGGCTAGAAAACTGGTCCAGATTCTTGCAGCTGAAATTCAGTGCCAAAGAGTGCAAAGTTATGCACTTAGAGTGCAAAACCCTCAGAACAAAGTACTGAATGGGGGATTAAGCTGGACACAACAACGGAGGAACAGGACCTAGGAGTCATCATTAGTGACTCCCGTAAACAAACCAGACAGTGAAACGATGCCTTCAGCAAGGCTAACAGGATGGTGGGTTGCATCAATAGAGGGTCTGACAGTAAAAGGCAAGAGGTACTGCACTGTTACCATTGCAGAGGTCACTGATGAGGTCACACCTGAAGCACTGTGCCCAGTTCTAGAGTCCCCACTTAGAAAAGGACATGGACAGGCTGGAGAAGGTACAACATAGGATGACCAAGACTTTTCAGGGCAAGGAGAGCAGAACCAGGATTGGCAAAAGGCAGTTCTAACAATAATTTTGTACTTTTTTTTCTTTTTTCAATTGATTCTGTCTGCACTGATATCATTTCGAATCTAATCAACTGAACGGACAAAGTGGACTTCCTGAAAATAAAAGGAAGATTTTTATCAGAAGACTGACACACTGTCTCTTTGTCCTGTAAATGACAGGACTCCCTGGTCAGTTAATGGAGGAACTTCAAAGTTGAGAAACCTCTTTTATGTCAGGAAACTGTCTTGGGCTCTCAGAGAATTCCCTGTACAGCAGACAACAAGAAAAAAAACAATGAATTGTGTGCTTGAGTACAGAAAATCCATAGGCCCAGTTTCAACTAGTTCCTTTAGAGAGGCTGGCCAGAAAGAACAAAGCCCTGGTCCTAGAAATTATGTCACTGAGCAGGGGTGATGAGGGTGGGTGGAGACAAGCTTGCAAGCAGGCTTAAGTTTGAATATAAGAACAGTAAGTCTGTATGTTATGGGACTCTATAGGTACATCATTTAAGAGTTGGAGTCTGCCATGGCTCACTAAGGTATCCTGTGTGGTAAGAATCCTTCCACTTTGCTTCATTTAAGACTCTATAGGGAGGCTTTTCTATTTGTTTCTTCTGCTGTGTGCAAACTATTTCTTCTTAATTTTGGTAGTAGCCATGTTCCGTAGTCTTGTGTATGTGTATCCTGTAGAATGTGTACATACTGTGAAGTAGTAAATATTATTTTTATTTATGTCATGCCTCTGTGACTGAATCTTTTGGAGGAATAGATAACTGTCGGTATTGACAAATCCATGACCTGCCTTCAAAGAGAGAAGGCTATGATTACCTTATTTTAAGAAGTAAAGTGTTTTCGCCTGAGTGAGTGACAGGAGACAACTGTTTACCCTTAGCCAAAGGAGCACTGTACTGTGTGGGCAGTGGCACTGGTGGGATTTGGACCAAGAAAGTCACCAGGTAAGAGAATCACTTCTGAGTGGGAGCAGTTACTCAGGTTCCCTTACAGGCATTGAGGGTTGAGAAACTTGGCAACTTGCTGCAGACTGAACCATGGTTGAGGACAGGTTGCAACAAACTGGTGCCAGTGGTACAGTTTGAAAAGGATAGTCAATAACCTAATTAACTATCCAGTCACTGATCAGGATATTACATAAGTGGA
This sequence comes from Neoceratodus forsteri, assembly GCA_016271365.2. Taxonomy (NCBI): domain Eukaryota; kingdom Metazoa; phylum Chordata; order Ceratodontiformes; family Ceratodontidae; genus Neoceratodus; species Neoceratodus forsteri. Next base: position 921,348,437 of record CM057456.1, on the reverse strand, counting down.
CACAGTGTACTCTAGTACTATTATTTTTGTTTTAAGCAAGAGTAGTTAGAGAGAAGATATTACAGTATGTGCGGAACATATGAGAAGTGCACTTTGCTAAACCTACAAGAGTTGTGCAAAAGGAAAGGAGTATGTTATCAGGAAAGCCATTCAAGGGCAGAACACATGAACATTCTCATGGAAAGTGGATAGGGAAGTTGTGTAAAAATGGTCAGTGCTAGTCAGTCATGAGAGAGAGGCTGGCGAGGATGAAAGTGAGCCAGAGTTGCAACTGGGGCACCTATGCAGGCACAGAGGTTGAAGCAGGACCTTGCCCTGGTTAAGGGAGAGACTGAGACAAAGCTGCAGAAGATGCAGTTGGAAGCAGAGGAGTGAGAGAAGGTGGAGAATTGAAAGGCTGAGGAGAAGTGAAAGGCTGAGAAAGAGAGGCAAAAGGCTGAGGCAGAGCTGCAGCGGATACAGCTGGGAGCAGAGGACTGAGAGAAAGAGCACCAGCATGAGAGAGAGAGAGAGAGAGAGATGGACATTTTGTGCCAGAGGACAACACCGCAACTGGTGAGTAATGGCATGAGAGGTTTGGCCCAGGAAGATGAAATTATTTCTAAAATGTTCCCTAGATATCAGGAGGGGATGATCTTGATTTGTTTTGAAGATCCTTTAAGAGAATCTGTGGGCAATATGAATTGGGCAGGGCTACTTGGAAAACATACCTTTGGCCACTGTTTACAGGCAAAGCACTAGCTTTCACCAGAATGGACAATGAGGACTGCATTGACTATGATAAAGTTAAAAATGCCTTGCTTGGGAACCAGTCCACTGGCGCAGAGGACTGAGGTACATTGTGCTGTACCTCTCCTATGCCAGCAAACTGAGGCTGAGTAGAAGCTTGGGATGGCTTGGGGGAGGAGGAGGAGGATCAAGCATACCACAGGACATTGTCCTCCCTTGGGGAGGGAGGGAGGTAAACCAGCTCTGCTGCTCTACGGTCACCTGGGTGACCACAGGTGGCACAGCAGCCAGAGTAGGGTAAGAAGACATCAGCAGGCACCGCACACTGCACACTTGCTTGCTGTCATGCTTGGTGCACCTTTTGATGCCCATCTCCTGGGGAACTTGGGAGGAAAACACCCCGAATGACAGGATGAAGGAGACCAGCTCACAGTCCCCACACCTGACTACTTAGGTGCAGTCTCCCAGACCAGATACTGTGGCAGTGGAGGTAAGGGGGACCCCACCACCACCTCTAGAAGGGGAAAGCTCTGGAAGAACATGGGGAGATGCAGGGTCACTACCCATTGCAAGGTGAGGGAAAATATTCCTGAGGAAGCAGAGGGGGCAGTGCAAGAGAAAGCAACTCCTTCCTCTATAGCAGGGGAAGTTGCAGTTCAAGAACATTCTGGGAACAGCAGTTCTGAGCCACATTTCCAAACAGAGGAGAATTCAGCTGTGGGCAGCTCTTCCACAAGGGAATGTATTTTATGTGTTTTGGGGAAGGTCAGGCATGTAGGGTTGGGAGAGCTTATAAAGCTGACCCATTCCTCCAGAGACTAAGGTAGTTAGCCATAATTGTGTAAGGTGACTTTTTGAGTTGAGAAAAAAGGGAGGTGTACAGGAAGAATGGGCTCCTGTATCATGAGTGGGTTACTATGGGAGGACTGGAGGAAGGGCTACTCCAACAGATAATGATTCCTAAGGAATAATACAAGAAGCAGCTTCTGGCCTTAGTCCATGACTTACCCTTTTCTGGACACTTAGGAGTCACCTGTACAAAAAGGCAGCTTAATAACAATTTTTACTAGTCCAGTATATTTGAAGATGTGAAAAATTACTGCAGGACTTCTCCCCAGTGCCAGAAGGTGGGAAAGGTTGGGGACAAGGCTAAGGTGACTTTGATTCCCCTGCTTGTGGTTGAAGAGACATTTAGGTGAGTTGTCATGGACGTTGTGGGGCCACCTAGCACCCCACTTAGCCACTTAATTGGGACAAAAATCCCACCACCAGGGCATCCCAATTAAGCGGCTTCTACTGTACCTCAAAAATAAGGAAATTCTTTGCAAAAAACTCAGTTAATGCAGCATTTAGGGTTCAGGCTAAAGCGGAAAAAGCAGAGAAATGTGGCTTTAGGGTTTCCAACCCTAGAACCCCATCACCACCACTAAAACAAATCAAGGGTGCCTTCTTCTTTAGGGTTGTCAGTCCTAAAGCTCACCCCATTCTACATACTCCAGAAACATACACACCTAATGGGGGGGTGCTTTAGGGTTGACAACCCCAATGAAGATGGCACCCCTGATTTGATTTGTTTTAGGGGTGGTGCTGGGGTTTTAGGGTTGGAAACCCTAAAGCCACATTTCCATACTTTTTTCACTTTAGCCTGAACCCCCAAATGTTGCATTAACAGAGTTTATTGCAAATATTTTTTATATATTTCATGTCTTTGTGACTGAATCTTTTGGGGGAATAGATAACTGTTGGTACTGACAAATCCATGCTCCATCTTTGAAGAGAGAAGGCTGTGGTTACCGCATTCTAAGAAGTAAAGGGTTTTCTCAGGAGTGAGTCACATGGGGAAGGACATGTGCCCTTAGCCAAAGGAGCAGTGTACAATGTGGACAGTGGTTCTGGTGGGATTCAGACCAAGTAAATCCCAGGTAAGATAATCACTTTTGAGTGGTAGCATTTACTGAGGTACCTTTACAGGTGTTGAGGGCTGAGGAATTTGACAACCTGTTGCAGAATGAGTCATTAGTGAGGGGGAGGTTGTGATAGCAGTGAAATGTATTCACTTCAAACCATAAGAAAAAGGGGGAATATAATAGAGACCTTCAAGTCCCTGAAAGGAATTAACAAGGTGGACTGTGAAGAACTATTTACCAGAAACAGAGAAGATAGGACAAGGGGCCATGAGTGGAGGTTAAAGGGGAGATAGTTTTAAAAGGACGTGAAGAAGTATTATTTTACAGAAAGAGTTGTTGAGCCATGGAATGGTCTGCCAATAGAGGTGGTGGGTACCAAAACCTTAAATGGCTTCAAACACAGTTGGGACAGAGTCAAGGAGATATTATCTGCTCAGCGGGAGATGGTGGTTAGAAACATGGATAACAAAAGAGGACTAGTGTAACTGAAGACCCACACAGAGACAATAAATCATGGGGTATGATATGGTAATATGGGCAGACTGGATGGACCATCAGTCTGTTTCTGTAATCATCAACTGTGTTTCTATGTAAAATACAAAACAGTGGAACTATAGATTAGGTGAACACCAAACAAATGATAATAAGTAACAAGAGATCACATATCAAGTTAGGTACAGAGTATGTGTCCAGAGGTAGTCCAAATTATAGGATTTCTTTTGAGGACTTCAGAGTACGTGTTACACTTACACAGTAGTCATGTCAAACAGGATAAAAATTAAGCAAAATATAGGACCAAATAGTTGTAGAATAAAAAATCTAGTGGTTAAGTGTAATTGCAAAGTTTGCCTTCAGGTAGATCCAGAGAGAGTTTCTGAACTGTGAGTGGAAGGAACTGTGAACCAGCAAAGGGAGAGAGTTCCAGAGTCTGTATGCACAGATGGTGAAGGCCTGGTCACCCATATAGGTACAAGTTTTAGAGACTACCAGAAAAGATTTGACATTAGATATGAATTACTTTTTGAAAATTGTTTACCATGTGCTGACTGACCCTATCACTCACTTCTTTAACAAATCTCTTACTGAAGGGGTCCTCCCCCACAAGTGGAAAATAGCACACGTCATCCCACTCTTTAAATCGAGTGACCCAAGTGACCTCAACAACTACAGGCCCATATCCCTCCTGAAAACCTTCTCCAAACTCTTAGAAAAAATAGTTAATTCCCAAATCAGAGACTGCCTAGAGACTCATAGTATGCTGAGTCCCCTACAATCCAGCTTCAGATCTATGCATAGCACCATATCGGAACTAGCCAAGGTAACCAATGATTGGCAAACAGCACTCAGTGTTAAGAACCATATCTGTGCTCCATTCTTAGGCATAAGTAAAGCATTCAATACGGTAGAACACAAATTTCTCCTGTACATGCTGCAGAATATTGGCCTGGATGACACTTCATGCAACTGGTTTACATCTTATTTAATAAACAGACAGCAACAGGTGAAAGCACAGTGTGAATTCTCCCTGCTTAGGACTCTCATGAGAGGAGTTCCCCAGAGGTCTAATCTTGGACCTATGCTATTTGTGATATGCATCAATGACATTGACCTTAATATCTCCTCTGCAAATATACATCTCTTTGTGGACAATGCCATACTTTATATTGCAAACCCTTCCCTGGAAATAGCCTACACAAGCCTACAAAAAGAATTTTGCTTGTTGCAACACAATCTACTTCACCTGAAACCATTGCTTAATGCAAAAAAAACTAAAATCATGTTTCTTTTTCACCAGGCAAGTCCTACAGTCAATCTGTCCACAGGAGCTGGACCCAAAATCACCACCCTCCTTGGGGAAACACTACAGCCTGTTGATAAATTAAAATACCTTGGTTTCTGGATTGATAGTAGGCTCACCTTCACTTCCCACATCTACGAACTAGCCAAAAAACTTTGACAAAGATTAGGTATTTTCTATCGTATCAAGCACCTACTCACCTATGAGGCTCAAATAAGACTAGTACAACCTTCCTTCCACTCCTGAACTATGCCAGTCTTCTTTGCAGCCATTGCTCTGTCGCCTCACTAGCCAGACTGGACACTTTGTATCGTAGAGCCCTTAGGTTCATCACAAACACACCTTACAATATGCACCATTGCTCCTTATATGCACAACTCGGCTGGAAATCAAGGAGATTGAAAAATGCGGCAGTATGAATCTACAGAGCTATAACAGGCAAGCTCCACCAGTTTATCCAAATTTCTATTTTGCACCATGGGAAACTATTTCCTTAGAAAATACTCTTGCAGCACATTCAATATCCTCAGGGTTAGAACTCGGCATGGTACCTCTTCCTTAAGTTATTCCCTCCTCTCCATTTGGAACAGCATCCAAAAATCCTTAAAACTATCACAAGTTGTCAATATGGCTAACTTCAAAACCTTACCTCACCACTTATTGGAAGAAACTTGCAACTGTTTTCACAAGCCCTACCAGTCCATCCAACCCCTCACAGCTTCTTTCTTCCTTTTATCCTCTAAAGGCTAGACCTAACCTCCTTTCTCTCCTACTAGGTAGGAATTGAGCCTCTGATCATCCACCCTTCCCTTGACTTCCTTTTCTTTTTTACCCATTCCCCCGCCTCCCTTCCCCCCCACAGCATTTCTTTATGCCTGATGTTTCACTACCATTCTCTTCCCTTAACCTGTTGCTCCTCTGTCACTACCCCCTTGCCCTTCTCCTTTTTGGGAATTGTATACATTGTATATTATGAATATTTTTGGGTTGTACTCCACTTATGTATATTCCTCAATGTATTATTTATCCCTCTTTGCACCTGATGTACTGCATATTGTATACTTTTTTGTATTATTTACTGTATATGTACTTCACATTGCTCTCGTTCACCCAGGACCACCTTGCCAATGAGTTCGCTGAATGGTGTTTCGCCTCGTAAAATAAAGATTGATTGATTGATTGGTGACAGGGTGAGCTTGGTAAGATTACACTACTAACTCAGCTAGAGAGACAGGAGTGGCAGATCTAATGGCCTTTTTTGTGAAACAACCCTGGGCAAACAGGCAACTATCAGCTGGGAACAGCTAACCTAGCTTACTGTAGAGCCCACAGGGATGTGTGAGGTGGGCCCTGGACAAAGTAAATCTATAGGTGATATTGCAGGTAATATTCCATTTGGCTATAAGGGGACTTAGCAGTGTAGGTAAAGGGGATAAGATTGTAATTTAGACTTAGAAGGAGTACACCTCTGCAAGGGCAAGACAAATGGCTAAAGTAAGGATGGATCTATAGGAATCATAGGAGAGTGATAGTCAAGTAGCATTAGCCATACAGACTTGCCCACCTCATAAACTGAAACCTACCCTCCCCTTTTTGTTTCATGTATAGGTCTAGTGATCTTTCAAATTGTGCCATAGTACTACTTTGTGATATTGTTGCCGGCAAGCTGTTCCATTCTGAAACAACCCTTTGATTAAACCACTGACCCCTTTCATTCTTTTTGTAATGTTCCCCTTTTAGTTGCCAGTCATGTCCTCTCATGTTCCTATCGTTTTGCCTAGCCATCAGCCCTAAACATTCTCATAAGTCTCTATTATTATGCACCCTGTATGCAAGGCACATATCCCCCCCATAGCCCTCTATATCTCAGGGAGTACATGTCCAGATCCCTCAACCTTTCCTCATAACTCTGATTCCTAACGTTGGCCACCATTCTCATGGCTCTCCTCTGTACCCTCTCAAGTCTCCCAATCTGCTCCCATCCATACGGAGCCAAAAACTGTTCATGTGGCCTCACCAAGGAACAACAAGGGGCATTAACACATCTCTATCCTTACTCTTTGGGTTTAACTCTGTATGCCATACCCAGATTAGAGTTCACAGCCTTACACACATGAAAGATATCTAGGGGTAAATCCATCTGGGGTTCAAGAGTGACTTCAAGAGATTTGAAGGAGTGGACAGTGATGAGGGGTAACCATCAGAGTAAGATACAGTATAGTTAGGGGTTTAGGGCAAGATCTAATTTTTACTGGGGATCAAAACAGCATCGCCTGGGTCTTCTTTGTGTTGACGGCAAGTCCATTTTCTATAAGCCAGAACTACATACTTTGGAAGTCAGTATACTATGAAAGACATAAATGTCCACAGAATCACAGCAGACTGGACCCAGTGAACAGCATATGTTCATGCTGAGTATCAATAGTACATTGCAGAGTGGGAGACAGAGAGACACAGAGAGAGACAGAGAAAGAAAACAGATAACCAATGTGACTGGAGTTAACATTGAAAATAGAGGCTCAAAAATTAACTTAAAAAGACTTGAGTGCTTACTGCTAAGTGAACTCACTCTAATTTATAAAAGAAAAAGTGGAAACTTATACTGAGCACAAACAAATCCTAAGAGATCTCACAGGATGAAAAGCTCCAGCATGCGGTTCGAACAACTTTAGCAGAAAGACTGAGTGGGAAGCTGCAGCAAATACTTGTTCCATTACATTTGCACAATTGGTGATCAAGTAAGACACAGATAAATTACCTCATGCAGCAGCAGAAGAGATTGTCAGCTCCTATACGGAGTGGAGGGTCAGAAGACAAAGACACCTCTCCACATAGTCCAAAGCAACCACAAGGGAGAAATATTACTTTTTAACCAAAGTGCAACAGGGAGCCAGAAAGATGAAGCATCGCAGGCAGGAGGAGAGGAAGATATGGCAAGTGGGGAAAACTGAGTAGGAATAATAACTCATGGAGGAGTGAGACAAACAGCAGCAGAAAGTTGGGAAATAATTAGTCTTTCGAATAGGACTTTAACAGCACGAACAGTGGTTTTATCAAAGGGTCTTCTGTATGTACTGTCATGCAGTCCAGATGAGTTTCAGTTTCAACTTGGTGTTCAAAAGCTGTTAAGGAAGTCATATTTAAAAATAATATACAATAATGGATGGGGAAGTGTGCTTAATGAGAAATTAATTGTTGCCCGAGATCTGGGATGCTACATAAACCCCGAGAGCGAAGTCCGAGGAGTTTATTAAAGCATCCCATACTGAGGGCAACCATTAATTTCGAATTTAATCGTACTTCCTCATCTTTTATTTGTTATAATTGCTGGTCAGCAATTGTGTGCCACACTGGGGAATACACACGCACTCACAGACACAAACACACACACGCACACAGACACACACACACACTTACTCACAGGCACACACTCACTCACAGGCACACACACTCACAGACACACACACTCACTCACAGACACACACGCACTCACAGACACAAACACACACACACACACACACACACTCACTCACAGACACACACACACTCACACTCACTCAGACACACACACACACACACACACACACACACACACACACACACACACACACACAACACACACACTCAGTTTCGTGATTCCTTTTTTATGTACATCTGCTTTTCTGCTTTATTTTTTGTTCTTTTGTTTCTAGCTCTTGATTTATATCGCGGTTGTCATTGTGCTTACCTGAATGAGTGAGGTTGGAGCTGTTCCCATTTCTAGTTGTCCAGTGACACTTCAGTATGGAAGGATCAACTGGATAGGTTTCTTTCTTTTTTTTTTATTTAAACTGTATGTTACAGTTGGCAGTAACATTTTTAAAAATGAAAAAAGGATACAATCTCCTGGTCTGGTGGATCCTCGCTCCTCGGGATAAGCCATCATGTTTTTTAAGTTGTTTAGCCCACCCAGGAAAAGATGTACAGCCAATCAGGGTGTGGCTCTTGTGTGACTGATGTGGCGTATGTTTGCCGTTGTAACCCATGGGTTATAATGGCAAATTATAACTGACTCAGCCTATGGAAAAATTTGCTGGCCAGGTATTATAAACCTTTTACTTACAGAAATAAATCATGTGTTATATACCAGTATCTGAAGCTGAAACTAGTAACATTGACAATCTGACACAGAACAACACAGGTTGTGACTGTGGGGATGGTTACTTTAAATCCCTGATTTCACATAGACAAGACACTAACACAGATTTAGTATATCTTCTGTGTAATTTTTTTTTTGTTAATAAAGCTTTTTCTTCAGTCTCAGTTGCTCACAGGAGGGGTCTTCAGCCCTATCCCAACTCCTGTCGCCTGGTGTTCATCTCCCCCAAACCACCAAGCCCAAGATCTCCAGCAGATTCCCCCCATGGTGGAGACAGGATGGTGAAGGCTGTTCTTCCCCCACCCAGTGACTCTCATTCAGATTGGTCCAGGTGGCAGCGTGGAACAGAAGCAGAAGTTCTGGGCTTCATATACCCTATGCCAACCAATTTTCTGTTTTCCTCCCTGATGTCCCCTGGGCTATGGCAAACACAGTTTGCACATGTGCATGGAGGTATGTATGTGCACTGGAGCCACCCACTCAGTGTAATGTCAGCCCCACAAGCATTGGGGCTACCACCAGACCTCCACCCAGTGGCAGCCAAGAGCCGGGAAGGCTTAATCCTCGATCTGGGAAGGAGAGCAGCCTGAAGGCTGCTCACTCCTCTCCCAGCCCTCCCCCCACAGCCAACTCTCAGGGACTTGTATTTGTGTTAGAGGGGTTTTAGAGGAAAATGCAAATGAAAATGTTGCTTTACTGGATGCTAATAGCAAAGATTATGATGTTTCTCAGGCTGAATCCCCTTTAATACAACTGTTCAATTTACCAGCAACATATTGCTGGGGTAAGAAAACAACTGTTTAAATCAAAATCAACCTTCTTTCCATCCACTTTTTACTTCTTCAATTGTAGCTTTGGAAAAAGCTGTTAGGTGCCAAATTGCCCAATTACTTAGAAGCAATAAGTGAACACCTAATCAAATTTCACCCCAAACGAGTGGCAAGCTTTACCTGAAATGGAAAAATAACAGGATGTAATTTTTAGGCTGGCAGAAAAGGGACAAAGATAGAATATTATTCTTGTGGATAGAGATCAATATAGAAGCATGACACTGAGTTTGTTGGGGGATCAGAAATAGAAAAACTCCCATCAGACCCTACCAGCATGTTTTGGAGGCAATTACTCTCATTGATGGAAGATGCATTTACAGAGAGGTGCATAACCAAGTGAGAGTTTGAATGTTTGTACCCATCTACTTCCATTAAACCCATGTTCTACACACTCCCCAAAGTACATACAAATTTTAACTGCCCTCCAGGACACCTAGTTGTCTCTGGGGCTGGCTCTTTAACAGACAATTTAAGTTAATTTTTGGACTTTGTTTTTTTGTTAAAACAAAATTACATCTCGTCCAGAGTCACCTGAGAGACAGTATGGGTGTCCTTGGTAAAGGGACATATCCAGCTGTAATATCGCCCCACCTCAGTATAAGGCAGGGCTCAATTAGCATTTTCACAAAGTTTTGTATGTTTTTTTACTTACTGTCAGTTTATTAATTTAGATTTTATCTGGTTGATTCTGCCATCCTTTCCACCAACATTTTGACTTGAAGCACTCCTAGCGTCACACCCACAACCTCCTGCAGCTGTCCTGAGAATGGCGTATAAGCCAGGAAGCAACTGCAGAAGCATGCATAAATGTCCTGTACAGTCAAAGTCTTAATAGCTCTGATTTGCAATTTACATGTCCAGGTTCTACACCGAGAACAGGTGTAGCTGGCAGTCAACCGTCCTGGCTCATACGTCTTTCTCAGGACAGCTGTGGAAGGTTGTGGGTACACTGCTAGGGGCATTTAAGTCAAAATGCTGGTAGGAGGGATGGCAGAATCAACCAGATAACATCTAAATGAATAAACAGACTGTAGGTAATAAATGTATTGCACTTTGTCAAAATGCTAATTGGGCCCTGCTTCACACTAAGGTGGGGTCTGATTATAGCTGGATGTTTCCCTTTAAACTTTAAGATCTTGTGTTGTCTCTTACTCATCTGTTTGGTTGTCATAGAAGTAGAAGCATTATACACTTCTATAAGACATGAAGGTGACCTGAAAGTATGTAAATATGTTTCAGATCTGGAACTCAGTGACATGAATATTCCAAATTATTTCATCATTGCAGGTTTGGATTTTGTATTACTGTATGTCACAGTTAATTCAAATGTGAAGATGACTATTATTTGCTGTTATGTGGAACTGCAATGGGTTCTGCAGTAGCCCCCATATATGCAAATCTGTTTCTATGCCTCCGGGAGGACCACTTTATACTGAATAGGGGTTTGAACACCATATGCAGACAACATCATCAGGTGGTATCACTTTCCCTGCAAATGGAGAAGAGGCATATTAGAGCTAGAGAAATACATTAAGTGGTTGAATCCCAATTACTACAACTTGAGATTAACTTTTTATCTGAGCCCCGAGAAAGTAAACTATCTAGATGTCATCCTGAGTAGTGATGCTTATCACAAATTAAAGTTACAGCTACAGATAGTTTACTGTGAGCAGATAGCTCTCATTCACAGAGCTTAATCCAGTGCATTCCTTACGGTTAGTTTCAAAGATTGAAGTGAAATTGCTCTGACTCAGGAGAATATGAGAAACAAGTCCTAGAATTAGAGGAAAGATTTTCCAAAAGAGGCCATGAGGAACACTTACTAAATGATGCAATGGCAATAGCAAGGGAAAAACAAACAGACATAAATTACTAGTTCCCTGAAACCATTACAACCTCTTATTACATTTGTAACCAAATACAATTGCATGGCACAGCAAGTTAACAAATAAGAAGGAACTGGGATACACTGAAAACAGATGAGGGACTAGCTAGTGTTGTGAGTGACAGTCTACGCATTACATTTTTAAGGTGCCTCAACTTGAAAGGAAGGCTGGTTAAAAGCCACTTGGGAAATCCACCAGATTCTAACAGGACATGACTTCCTATGAGACAAAAGATTTTTTTTCCAGTGTGAAAACTGTAACATGTGTAGCTGTACAAGACAAGAAAATACATTCTACCACCCAACATAAGAAATCACAGTTGAAATCAGGGAGTTTATCTCTTGTACAACATCATTTGTAATCAGTGCACAAAAGCTAGTACACTTGTCTCTGGAGATGGAAGATCAGATAGTCATGGGTTCTAGCCCCATACCATGCACTTGGGGTAATACCAATGACTAACATTGTAGTGCAGTAAGGGTGGGGGGTGTTGTACAGGTAAGATGTTAAATCAAGGTCCTTTTTGTCATTCACCAGTCACTGTCTTACTGATGAAGAGCAGCAGAGTTTCCCCAGTGTTATAGCTAACATTACCCTTGAAAAATAAAACAAGTCCATGCCACCAACTCTGTGGGGTACACCTGGAAGGTAGGGTATATGGTAGGGAAAATGATGGAATCACTTCTGAAGGAAAGAATTGTTGAGCACCTAGAGGCCAGTGGGGCACAGGACCACAGGCAGCATGGATTCTCAGCGGGAAGGTCATGTCAGATTAATCTAATCGATTTCTTTGACTGGGTGACCAAAGTAGTAAACCAGGGAGGGGCTGTGGACATGACCTACCTAGACTTTAGCAAGGCATTTGACACAGTTCCACACAAAAGATTAATAAACAAATTAGCCAGCCTGGGAGTGGGTCCCAGGGTGGTAGCCTGGCTAAAACACTGGCTGGACAACAGGACACAGAAGGTAATAGTAAACGGAGTCCACTCTGAAGAAATAGGGGTTACTAGTGGGGTACTGCAGGGTTCAGTACTGGGTCCAGTCCTTTTTAATGTCTTTATAAGTGACATTGCAGAGGGACTGGAAGGAAAAAGTATGCCTCTTTGCAGATGACACAAAGATCTGCAACAGGGTTGATACACAAGGGGGCGTGGAAAGGATAAGAGGGGATTTGGCAAGGTTGGAGGAATGGTCAGAATGTTGGTAACTTGGATTCAATGCAAAGAAGTGCAAAATAATGCACATGGGAAACAAAAACCCAGGGGAAGAGTACACAATGGGGGGGTAGTAAAAAAAATGGAAAGGGACCTGGGGGTAATCATATCAGATGTCCTTAAGGTTGGCAAGCAATGTGAGAAGGCAGTAGCAAGGGCTTGGGGGGGGGGATTCAGGGATGTATAAGGAGAGGCATCACCAGCAGAAAACAGGAAGTTGTTACCCCTCTGAACAGACAGATGGTGAGACCCCATCTGGAGTACTGCATCCAGTTCTGGAGACCCCATCTCCACAAGGACATAGACAGAATGGAGGCAGTCCAGAGGAGGGCAACTAAAATGATGCAGGGTCTGCAAGAGAAGCCATATGAGGAGAGACTAAAGGAGCTTAATATGTATACTCTTGAGGAAAGGGGGGGCATGACAGATACTTTCAAGTACCTCAGTGGAATCAACAAAGTCTAGGAGGGTAGCATCTTTCAGAAAAAGAAATGTGCAAGAACAAGGGGACACAAGTTGAAGATAGAGGGGGGACGGCTCAGGGGCAATGTGACGAAGCATTTTTTTCACAGAGAGGGTGGTGGACACATGGAACCACCTTCCTGAGGAGGTTGTGGGGTCTAAAATTGTGGGGGAATTCAAGAATGCATGGGACAGACATAAGGAAATTATTTTGGGAGAGGAAGAAATAAGCTGTTGGTTAACCAGGATCTGCAACTTATCCAGTAGGTAGGGGAAATGAGCAGACTAGGTGGGCCAAGCAGTCCTTATCTGCCATCAAAGTCTATGTTTCTATGTTTCTATGGAAACAATCTATGATAGCTTAATGTGCTTTTCCGGCTCAAAAGTTACAAATAAAAAAAAAAAAAATTGCAGTCTACATCCTCTGGTGTGACTGTGGCATGATATGACAAGTAACAATTTGCCTGCAAGAATATGTCAGATTGATTAGAAATGCCAAGAAAGGCACAACACTAGGGGTGTGATTCAGTTATTTATTTGTTCAGCCAAAGGCTTCAAAAAATTAAAAAAATGTTAAAAAGTCATACAAACTAAATAGTTTACAACATTTACAGTACATCATAAAAATAAATCACATAGTTTGGGTATCAGATAAAATGCATACATAAAATGGTCTTTGCAGAGGTAGAGGAGGTTGGTTTAAGACCATTAGCTAATGTTCTCGTTTCATAGCATGTAAACCCAATACAAGGATTTGGGTCTGGATACTTGTATTCCTTTAAACATTGTTTGTCTGGGTAATCTCCTATCCTATTAATTGCACATTGACAGTTGAAAGGAGACCATACTGTGCCTTCAATACAAGGAGCTTGTTACAAAGGCAGTTGATCCCGCCACCACATACCACATCATGCCCCAAACCCAGGCAGAGAAGACATAGATGCAGAACAGAGAGCCCATGGTGTGATCCTGCTCACCACTTGTCTCTTGTATCAATAGATGCTTACTTGGCTGCTCTGGGAACTCCTACAGAGTGATCCTAGGGAATGTGCCAGAATACTTGAGCAGCGGGAGCAGGGTTTGTTGCTGGTTGTGGAACAGAAGCAGCTGAGCCATGGGAGTGGCATTTCTTGTTGGGGATGCTGGGAGGGAGGAGAAATGAGTGACTTTGGTGAGTGGCACCCAGCATTTATCCTGCCTGACTTTCCCAACTGGGGCTAGATAGCAAGCGGTGATGTTGTGTCTCAAATGTGCAGAGTGAGAAAAGTGATCATCCCAAATCCACTAGGCCATCACTAGGGGGGGGGGAGGAGGAGCAGCTGAGCTGTAGGATTGGTGTATCTTGTTAGGAGAATACAGAGAGAACTGGGAGGGAGAAGAGACGAGAAGCAGCTGAGCCATGGAAGCAGCATTTGTTGTTGTACAAGGAGATCCAGGAGGGGGAAGAGAAGCAGTTGAGCTGCATGGCATTTGTTGCTGGAGAGAGCTGGGGGGAGGAAAGAAGTAGATGAGCAGCAGGAGTAGTATTTGTTGTTGGAGAGACTGGGGGGGGTAGATATTCAGCTGAGCCTTGGGAGCAGGTTTTGTTGTTCCTGGGGGAAATAGAGCTGAGAGGGGTGAGAGAAGGGCCTGTGCAACTTTGGTGTATGGGGAAGGGGTTGTTTTTGTTTCCAGAAGTGGTACTACACAGCTGGATCAGGAAGAAGAGGGGATGCTAGTTGATGAGCAGAAAAAGATTAAAGGATGCAGCCATACTGTAATAGATGTAGCTTGATCCTTTTCATATGTGCAAAGTTTCCGCCTGTCAGGAAGCATCAGTAGTATCTGCAGCACCCTTCTTAGGACTGAGTGTTGATTCACACACTACCTGCTGGTTCAACTGCATTGGCTGCTTACAGCACATATGAACCCAGACCCTACAATGCTGGAGCATACCAATATGTCTGCTTTGCGCATGCATGCAAGCAAACATAAAGCACCAATGGTACTAAAAGCATCAAAAAAGGCTTGTATGAAATAATAATCTGGCCAGAAAGAAGGCTGACCATCCTCCCCTGGCAATGACATAGAAAATGGCTCAGGGAGGGGGTCTGACACATAGCGTCTCTCAGCTTTAGTGAGAAAGAAAACATGTTCAGCTCAGGGGATCAAACCAAGGCTCTCTAACCTCTACTGCTTTGCATACTGTAGCTCTACTGCTGTACTAAGCTTCCTAGACAGTAGATGTATGCTGTGGCAAAGACAGCCAGCAGTGAATACAGACCCCCCCCCAACACACCAACACACAGCTCCAGTGGCTGTTATTAGGTAACACTGTGTCTGCTTGAAGTAGTGTTATCAAGTTGCATTTAAACCTCAAAGTCTGAGATGGAACTGTTCAGGTTATCAGCAGTATACAACTTCAAACCTTGCTGAAAGTCTATCACTATCATCAGGAATGACATCTAACAATTTCTGTCACACTACATAAATAGTAGTGAAAAAGAAAAAAAAGTTCCACATTTGAGATTGAACCCAGGCCCCTACCCTTTACCATGTGGTAGCCTTTAGATCTTCAACTGTACTAAGCTTTATATACAAGAGAAACATGTTGTGGAAAAGGATATCCAGCAGTGAGTACAGACCCCAGCCCCACCCCCACACACAGCTGCACTGGATTTTCATAATTAACAGTCTCTCTATTTGAAGTAGTGTTTCTCATGTTGCATTTAAACCTCAAAGTCCGAGCTGGAGCTTTTCAAATTATCAGCAATACAGAAATATAGACCTTCAAAATCACTAACATCAGCAATGACATCTTACAAATTCTGTTATACTGCATAAATTATAGTGAGATAGAAAAACAAGGTTCCACAGTGGGGATGGAACTCAGGACTCACTGCTTAGTAGACTATAATTCTACTGCTGTACTAAGCTTCCTAGATTGGAGATATATGCTGTGGCAAAGACATCCAGCAGTGAGTTTGGATCCCCCCCCCCACACACACACACACAGCTGCAAGGGATGTTCATTGTTAACAATCTGTCTGTTTGAAGTAGTGTTTTCCAAGTTGCATTTAAATCTCAGTGTCTAAGCTGGAACTTTTCAAGTTAGCAGCAATATAGAACTTCAAAGCTTGCTGAAAGTCTATCACTAACAACAGCAATGACATTTAAAAATTGTCTTATACTACATAAGTTGTAATAGGGTCATAGGTTCATAGGAGTTGTACAAGTTCAATAGGCTGTTTGCCCTTTAAAGAACTCACAACCTTAGTAACCAAAGGTGGAAATTATATTTCTTTTCCCCCATGTATTTATCTAATCTAATTTTAAAAGTATTAATATTTGGACTTGAGACTACCTGTGATGGCAAGCTATTCCATAATCCCACAACCCTTTGTGTGAAGAAGTTGCTCCTTTTAGTTGTTCTTATTAAATCCTCTTTGATCTTATAGCCATTACTTCTTGTGTTAACACTACCCTCATCCAATGTCAGGTTGATAGTTGTCCTAATATTCTCATTATTTACCACTTTGTAAATTAGGCACAGGTCACCTCGAATTTGCCTATATCCTACTGAATATAGGTTAAGTGTATTGAGCCTTGCATTGTAATCTGCATTTTTCAGGTGTTTTATCATTTTAGTATATTTCCTCTGTATACCCTCTATAAGTTTGCAGCCTCTCCTAGTGTGTGGTTGGTTAAACTGGGAGCAGTATTAAAGATGTGGGTGGACAAGACTGAAACAGAAAAGCATTAGTACATCCTGTTTTCTACTTTTTATGTTGGCCAGGATCGAACCTGTCATTTTGTGTCATTTTCTGACTTTGACTATGGTATTCCTGTCAAAGTTAAAATCCTTTGTTAATAATGTGCCAAGGTCCTTTTCCTCTTCGATTGTCTGCAGTATGGTAGTACCTAATTTGTAGATATTAGATGGATTATTCTTCCCTAGGTGCATTACCTTACATTTGTCTATATTAAACTGCATATTTTTTGCATCTGCCCAGTCCATAAGATTGTCTAACTGTTTTTGCATCATTTTGCAGTCGCTTATTGAAATTGCAAGTCCCCCAGTCTTATAGTCGTCAGCATATCTGGATAACCACACATTATCTGAGACTGTCATTGTTATAACCAGGATGTTAAAAAGTGTGGGGCCCAGGACTGATCCCTGTGGGACACCACTGGTCACTCTACCTCATTTAGATAGGTGTCCATAACTGACACCCTTTGGTATCTATCTCCCAGCCAGAAATTAATCCAGTTTATAATATTAGGGGTCAATCCTATCCTTTGCAATGCCTTTACTAGTGTAGAATGTGACACCTTATCAAAGGCCTTAGTGAAATTGAGAAATATTACATTGCATGGAATGCCTTTATCTAATGCCTCACTTATTGGCTCAGAGAAATAGATCTGATTGGTAAGAAAAGATCTACCAGGAATAAATCCATGCTAACTATGACCTATTGATGATGCTAAGAAAGGAGGTCAGGATGGGGGGGAGGGTGGAAGGTGGTTACCCTTAATGCTAGGAGCCTTGGGAGGAAAACTGCAGAGTTACAGGTGCTCATGGCAGAGAGAGAGGTGGACATTGCAGTCATCACAGAAATATGGGCCATCCAATTCAATGACTGGGACCTGTCTGTACCAGGGTACAGGTTATTTCGTAGGGACAGGGTGATTGGGAAAGGAGGAGGTGTGGCACTATATGTGAAGGAAGGACTGAAGTGTGTAAGGGAGGAAGGGGAGGAGGGTAGTACGGAGTCACTTTGGATGCAAATCCAGGATTCCAAGAATAGGATTCTTAGAATGGGAGTGGTGTACAGGCCACCATCTCAGACGGAGGAGTTATACAGGGAACTAGCAGAACAGATCAGGAGGACCTGCAAGAAGGGTAGTGTGGTGACTGTGGGGGACTTCAACATGCCAGAAGTGGACTGGAGTACCCCAACAACCAGGAACAGAAGGGAGCAGGTACTGCTGGATGCCTTCCAGGACAGCTTCCTGCTGCAAATGGTCAGTGAACCAACCAGGTTAGGAAATACTCTTGACCTTGTGCTGGCTAATGGGGACTTTGTGAGAGAACTAACAGTGGAGGAACCACTGTCAGGGAGTGACCACCACTCAGTATGGCTCACATTAGATATGGGCAAGGAAGGAGTGGAATCAGGCACAAGAGTGCTGGACTTCAGGAGTGCCGAATTTGGGAGGATGGGGGAAATGGTAAAGGGTACCTGGCCAGAATTCAATCTAGTATGAACACTAACCAGAGGTGGGAGCTCATAAAGCTGGGGATAGTGAGCAGCAACAAACCTGCTGCAAGGCCCAGAGCAAGAAGGCTAGGCTAAGAAAACGAGCTGGTTGAGCAAGGAGGTCATGGAAAAGGTAAGGAGAAAAAGAGCTGCCTTTAGGAAGTACAAGAAAACAGGGAGGGGAGGACAGGGAGGAGTACTTGACAGAATCGAAGGAGGTGACAAGGGCAGTAAGGGGAGCCAAAACATCTACGGAACTCAGGCTGGCACAAGGCATTAAGAAGGGGAGAAGGACTTTAGGTACATCAGGGAGAAAAGGAGCTGTAAGGACCACATAGTAAGGATTAGGAAGGAGGGGAGTTGGGTGGAGGCAGGGTGTGATAAGGCAGAAGCACTAAAATAGTACTTCTGCTCAGAATTTACTAAAGAGAAGAGGGGGGGTGACACCCAAGGGGGGAGAAATGGCAGAAATGGGGGGGAAGGGGTGACAGATGGGGAAATCATGGAGGGCAGAGTTCAGGAGGGTTTGAAGGCACTGAGGGTGGACAAGGTGCCAGGCCCAGATTGCATCCACCCCAGGGTATTGAAGGAGCTGGCAGAGGTCCTTGCAGGACCTTTGGCAGACTTATTTAATGCCTTACTACATTTGGGGTGTGTACCTCAGGACTGGAGGATGGCTCATGTGGTGCCCCTCCACAAGTGTGGCCCCAAGGATGAACCGGGAAACTACAGACCTGTGAGCCTCACATCCATTGTGGGTAAGCTAATAGAGACTATCCTGAAGGAGAGGCTGGTGGCCCTCCTAGAGGCCAAAGGACTACAGGACAGCAGACAGCATGGCTTCATATGGGGCAGATCCTGTCAAACCTTCCTGGTGGAGTTCTATGACTGGGTAACTGGGCAACTGGACAGGAGCCATGCAGTGGATGTCCTGTATCTGGACTTCAGTAAGGCATTCAACTCGATGCCGCATGGAGGGCTGGGAAGTAAATTAGTAGGCACAGGGCCGGGTGCAAAGCTGATGAGATGGGTAGGAAACTGGCTTCTGGGAAGGCAACAGAGGGGTGGTGGGGGGGTGGGGAGCTCTCACACCCAAAGGTAGTGACGAGCGATGTTCCATAGGGCTCGGTGTTGGGACCAGTGTTGTTTGGGATATTCATTGCAGACATATCATGGGACATCAAGAGCAAGATCAATCTGTTTGCTGATGATACCAAGGTAGGAGCGGTGGTGAATGACCTAAGGGGATGGCAGGGGCTGCAGGATGATCTGGCAAAGCTTGAAACCTGGTCAGACACCTGGCAACTGGGGTTTAATGCCAAAAAGTGCAAGGTGCTGCATTTTGGGATGAAGAACCCAAGGAGGAGTTACCAGCTGGGGGGAGTGCAGCTAGCCCAGACAGAGGAGGAGAAGGATCTGGGGGTGCTCATTACAGGTCAATGAGCAACTCGGCATAATGTAGGAAGGCAGCTGCAAAGGCCAACAAAATGCTGGGTTGTATTGCAAGAGTACTGTATATCCTCGAGGAGGAGGGAGGTGATTCTGCCACTGTAGGTCATTAGTTAGACCGCACCTGGGTACTGTGTGCAGTACTGGCACCCGTATCTGAAGAGGGACATTAAGTTACTGGAGGGGTGCAGCACAGGGCAACAAAGATGATCAAGGGCTGGGGGACTATCATACAAGAGGAGGTTGAGGGAGTTGAACATGTACTCACTGGAGGACAGGAGGGATTGGGGGACATGATTGAAACCTTTAAATACATGAAAGGAATAAACAAGACAGATACAGAGGGGCTGTTCAAAGTAAGGGAGGGGAAGGGGGAGGGACACCAGGGGCCAAGATATGAGACTGGAGGGAGGAAGGTTCAGGAGGGAGATGAGGAGACACTTTTTTACAGAGAGGGTGGTGGCTGGGTGGAATGCGTTACCTGCAGAAGTGGTATGCAGTAGAATAGTGGACTGCTTCAAATGATGGGACAGGACAAGGGGAAGGGTTAATGAAGGGGAAGGGTGGAAGGGAGGGGCAGCTGCAGAATAAGGAGTGCTAGCTGCACATTCGAGCAGACTTGATAGACCTCTAGGCCTTTATCTGCTGGCAAATTTCGTATGTTTGTATCTTTTTTGCCTCCATTGTGAATTGCTGTTACTATTACTTCCTGTCATTCTTTTATTGTTTCACCTTCCTTGATTGACTTATTATAGAGGTCAGTGAGTGGTCCAACATCCTGAGTGCTTAGTTCCTGAAGAAGCCTGGGGTATATTCCATCTGGTCCAGGTGAGCTATTGGCCTTTAAGAAATGTATTATATGCTCTACATCAGTACTACTGACTTCTTTCTGGCAATCATTAGCCAAAACCATAGGTTCAATCCGTATGACTGTAGGTTCATAAACACTCCGAAAATAATTAAGTGCATCTGTTATCTCCTCTTCACCTGATATTATTCCATTAACTGTTGTGAGGGGTCCAGTGGATTGTTGTTTTCCCTTTAAGGTCCTGGTGTAATAATAAAATTGTTTTTTATTATCTTTAACCTTAGTTACTAATTTTATTTCTAGATTTTTCTTGGCACTCTTTATCATACTCTATTTTTTTATTACAGTTCTTAAATTTAATCAGTATCTCTGGGGATATGTTTTTCTTATATTTATGAAACAACTTCTTTTTTTGTTTATCCATCTCTTTATTTTGTTGTTCCACCATGGAGGGATACATCGATTTCTGTTACATTTAGGCCTCATAGGAACATTTTTATCTATGCAGAATTCAAGCCGTTGTTTAATTATCTGCCATGTATTGTCACAGTTTAGGCCAGCTAGTTCTTTTTTCCAATTCCAACTTGCTAAATGTGTCTTCAGTTTGTGATAGTCAGCTTTGTGAAAGTCTTTTAATATGGTGTAACCTTCAGTATGGGTTATATTATTTTTATAACAAATATAAATCATATTATGGTTAGTCAACACACACACACACACACACACACACACACACACACACACACACACAGAGCTGCATTGTATTTTCATAATGAATTGTCTCAGTTCAAAGTAATGTTTTCCAAGTTACATTCAAACCTGAAAGTCATAGCTGGAACTTTTCAAGTTAATAATAAAATACTTCAAACCCTGTTGAAATGCCAACACTAACATTAGCATGACATCCAACAATTTCTCTTGTACTACATATATTGTAGTGATAGTGAGAAAGAAAAAATTTTCCCCAATGGGATCAAACCCAGGCTTGTATAGGTCTAAATCATTATGCTAAGACCTAAAAGCCCTATCACTGACATCATCAATGACATCATGCAGCTGAATTACTCACACTAAATGTACCTTTGAACTCGACTAAATGGAAAAAAAAGAGTACACGTGACTACAATAGGTGCTTACCTTTATGCTATTAATGCCTAAAAAGGGGTCAAATTATCTCGACCATACAGTTATTCCTAGGTCTCCACCTTGTATTAACAAGGTGAATCTGTTAACTGGTCCATCTGGTTCAGTATTCTTGAGGGTGCTTTGTGCAGAGTGACAAGTGTGGAAGAAGGGACAGTTAAGGAATAAACCTGACTAATAAAGCCCCTTTATGCTTGAAATCAAATCTGATATCTGTTTGAGAATAGCTATGAAATTAATATATACACCCCTACTGCTAGTGATACTGTGTAAACATAAACATAGAACTAATAAGCCAGATATATTGGACACCATTTTCAGTTACAAACTGAGACCACACAAAATGTGTGTGTGTGAAGGGGAACAGCTGCCACATTACTGCTATCATCCTTTGGGGCTTTACACAAAGTTCATAGTTGCAGGCATTAGGATTCCCCCAGTTACTATATCACAGTGCAACTGTGTAAGCCAGATTTCGGAGAGTTCAAACAAAGCTTTACCCACTTGCAAGATAGTGTGCAACTCCCATGAAGTTACTGTATGACACAGCACCAGATGTTTGCTGCTTTGCCATGTAGCAATCTTGTGTTCATCAATGGTGCCACCAGAAATATCTTCCCACACCCACCCATTTTCTCATTATCTTTTTTGGGCATCATTACTAATAATTTTGTGTAGCCCCCAGGCCCAATACTAACATACTAAAATGCCAGCAGAATAGGCCTAACAGTCTTTCGTGTCTGCTCGTTTGGTCAGCCCCCACCCTGGGAGCTGACCTTGCTGCCCCCCTCGACTTCTCTGGGTTCTCCCTTCCCAGTTCTGGATTTTCTCTCTGCATTGGATTTTGCTTCCAGAACCCTTCCCCTGTACCTGTCCCACTCCCTCTTGAACCACTCCACTGTCTCTGCCTCCACCAGCCCCTTAGGCAGCACATTCCATGGCTCCACCACCCTCTCAGTGAAGTAGCACCTCCTTCTTTCTCCCCTGAATCTTCCCCCCTCCAGCTTCCACCCATGCCCTCTAGTGGCCTCCTCCTCCTTCCTTCGAAGCACCCTGACTGTTCCTCCCCTATTTACCCCCTTCATGTACCTGAAGACCTCAGTCGTGTCCCCCGGTCCCTTCTCTCTTCCAATGTGAACATATTTAGCTCTTTCGAGCCTCTCCTCATAGGTCCTGTCCCCCAAGCCCCAAATCATTTTGATTGTCCTCCTCTGGACCCTCTCCAGGAGTTTAATGTCCCTATTTAAGTGTGGCCTCCAAAACTGCATGCAGTACTCGAGTTGCGGCCTCACCAAGCAGTTATACAGAGGGAGTATCACTTCCCTCCTTCTGCTGGTGATCCCCCTGGTATTCTTGTACACCCTACCTGCTTCCAAAACAAAATAGTCTCCCAGGCATCCAGTAGAATCCCCATCCATAACCCAGTCCCCCAGCAGTGTGGTCTAGCTGACACATGCATCCCCTAACTGTGATCCCCACTATCTTCCATGGTCCCAGTTGCAACCTTATGGTACCCTAACATTGTTCACCCACCTGACAGAGAAATATCAACATTGACTGACACTACAGCGACTACAGCACCAGGTCGCTATAGTATCAGGGCTGGAACCAGGCACTGTCTTTTGGGGGTCTTGCACCCCCCAATCAGCTCTGACTTGGAGTTGATTATATTTAGTGGGGGTATAGTTCTCAGAGAAGCCAAAGGGCCTCCAAGAAAACATATTGTTCAGTAGGAAACCACAGCTGACTGTGAAATGTGATTAACTTGATGATTTTGCTGTCTGGTCTTCGACACAAATTTTGTCAACGATCAGTTGTAGATCTCCCTAATATCTGATTGTAGCAGTTTTACAGGCAGGGAGTTGCTAACTACTGCAACTAGGTTTACAGGCTTACTTTGCTTTTCAAATAGCCCAGCAGGCCATTTTCATGGTCGCCTCCAACCATTCTCTACATAGTCACAGTTTGGTTAGCGATCGGGTGAGGATGGCTTCTGGCACATGTTGTTGTGTGTGGCACAATAGGCGCAAAGTCATGATGGTAGTTAAGTAGTCATCACAACCACTTAGTAACAGTCTCTTGCAGCTGACAATCAGGCCAATGAAGATGAATATTTTTGAGAATAAAACCTTTGGTTGGGAAATGACTCCAAGTTATGAAGCCTCTAAAGATATATTTATATGACTGAAGCATGTCTTTTAAGCCCTGAATCAGACATTTTCAATTGAAACATTGCTGTAAGTGAGTTGCTGTTTTAGACATGAAGACAAATCTGTTGTCTTGCTTTATGGAACTTGATGGTGAACATGGTCTCTACAGTCAGATAGGTACATGAAGGGTTTCTGCCTTCCCATCCTTAGATGTATAACTCAAGGAGTCAGGCTTCCGTAGGTCTTAGGTCTACCCAGACAGTATTTTGAGCACTCAGTACAACTTTAAGAACCAGACCAATTGCTTCTGCTGAGAGCTTTTCAAGAAATTGCCTTGAGATTATGGTGGAACCTATTCTGCACAACTGCCCCAGAGGGTGAAGCCCCTGCAAGCAATAAATTCCTGAGGGACAGTGAGCAAGATACAGAGAACAAGAGCAGAGAGTTTTGCAACATTTGATAACTTCCAAGGGCAATAGCAGAAGGCCCTGCAGCAAAACTGGTAACAATGAAAGCTAACATAGCTGTGAACTGTAAAATGGTTGAGTAACTGAAATATGCATCATCTGGTGACCTCCTCTAAAGCTCCTGCAGTCAAGCAGGAAGATTAAATAAATGAAAAGTGATAAGTGTTTAATTTGGTCTGCGACCCTCATGCCCCATGGAGGTTGGCAACGTTCAAAGGTGAGGTGGCAAATCTCAAAGCTACTGTGGTCTTCTACTGGCAAGTGTACACCATGCCCATATTTGCTAAAAGGGAAGAGGGAAGTCAACAAGTGGATGTCTAAAAGTGAACTGCATTTATGTAATGAAATCCAGTGCAGAGTAGAGTTGGGTAAGGCATGCAGATTCATGGACCTCATGCAGGCACCCAGAACTGGTGTAGTGAATACCATCCTTGCGCAGCTGTGACCTATGGCAAAATGCTCCAGATCCCTCAACTTTTGGGGGGAGCTGTAGCCTATAGCAAAACAATGGCCTGCATGGGTCAAAGTGAAAGAAATAATGCAATTGGCTGAAATAGGTTTACTTGAAGAAATTGCTGTGAGAGAGCAAAATCCCAGATAGTGAGAGTATCTGTTTCAGGTACCAGACAAGGGCCCTGTGAAAAGTGACACAGTATTAATAATTTTGCCCAGAAATTAATGTATCATGCAGATAACAAGTTAGCTCAACCTGTTATTTGGCAAGTGAACCTGATGAGAACTTAAACCCCAGTAACTGTATTTTCTTAATGTGAGAAGTGAATGCAATTAAAATGGAGTGTAACATCTGAAATTGGCTTGTGTAATGCTTTGTGCACCAGTATAATAATATACTTGGGATTGTAACATTAGTAAACCTGTGGTTGAACTCTCCAAATAAGTTGTGGGCATTCAGTTTTTTTAAGAAAATGTTGTGTATTAACCCCAAATGATTTGCAGCGCTGTACCCACCTGAAGTAGCCAGCTCAACCGGGAGGTCACAGAATATCTGGGAAGTCAAGCTGAGTTGATTGGTGTTCACTCCCCTCCCTGAAATGAACTGCTCCATCAAATACCCATAGAATGAGGAGGAGGTGTTGCAGGTGGGTAACTAGGTCAATACAAATAAGTAATCTTTTCAGGTGGAGAATGACTGTCACAGAGTGGTATTAATGAATGCATGGAATTACAGCTGGTTATGAACATACAAACATACGAAATTGCCAACAGATAAAGGCCTTATGGTCTATCAAGTTTGCTTGATAGTGTAGCTAGCAGCCCTTATACTGCAGCTGCCCCTCCCTTCCCCCCTCCTGTGACCTTCCCCTTTCCCTGTCCCATCCACTTCTGAAGCAGCCCACTGTTCTACAAGGTACCACTTGCTCTGGCAATGCATTCCAACCAGATACCACCCTCTCCGTAAAAAGTGTCTCCTTATTTCCCTCCTGAACCTTCCCCTTTCCATTCTCAGATTGTGCCTCCCCCTCCTTAATTTGAAAAGCCCCTCCATGCCCATCCTATTTATTCCTTTCATGTACTTAGTTATTTATTCAATCTCGGATTACAATACCTTTGAGTGCAAGGCGCTCATTTACAAAAGTTCCACGTCAGTGGGGAGGGGTGAACAAACATACAGAGGCAGTAATACAAAGACCAGGTTTAAAAAACAGTAAAGTACATACTTTAATTATCTATAATTAATAACTTTAGTAGTGGAGAAGAAAGGAGCGGTGGGGGGATAAGAGAAGAAGAAGAGGGATAAGCAGCCAGAAGGCCTTGTCAGTAGGAGTAGAAAGAGTGGCGGGTGCGGGTAGTAGGTAGGTAGGAGGAGAGGTTGTGGGGGTGGGATAGTGGGGGGAGGATAGGAGGATATAGCAAGGGTTTTAAAGGTAAAGCTTTGGGGTGGAAAAGAGGGAACTGGAGTGCACACAGGTGGCAGTATCATTAGGTGAAGCAGTCGCAGGAACGATTTGTTATAAGATGCTGATGGAGCCTGTGCTTGAAAGAAACTAATCTTGGTATGGATAGGATTTCATTAGGAAGTGCATTGAACCCAAGTGGGGCTCTGTAAGTGAATGACCATTTCCCCTGAGATGTCCTATACCTAGGAATCTTCAGAGATTGATGGGCTGAGGTTCAAGTGTGCTGGGTGCTTTAGTGAGGGCTAAGGAGGTTCTCAGTTCCAGGGTGCAAAGGGCCAAGAAGTGCTTTTTAAGCTAACTGGTATATTTGGTGCTGTATCCTTTCACTTAATTGAAGCCCACCAGGTTGGGCGTATAGGCCGTATATGTGGGTGAGGCATGCAGCATCGGTGAGGAGTCTGTACGCCTTATTTAGTGCAATGGATATTCTATGGAGTGAAGAAGTAGCAGTGGCACCATAGATAACCAGGCCATAGCTGACAGTAGGTAAGACGGAGCTGATAATTGCAGTTTTGAGGGCTTCAGGAGTCAAGCAGTGTTTAGGTTTAGGCTAGAAGGTATCAATCATGTTCCCTCTTTCCCTCCCTCCTCTCCTCCAGGGAGTACATGTGCAACTTCTTCATCCTGCTCTCATAGGGTTAGTTCCCTAGCCCCTGGATCATTTTTTTCCCTGCAACTCCTCCAGTAACCTAATGTGCTTCTTCAAGTACCATCACCAGAACTGCATGCAGTACTCCAAGTGTGGTCTAACTAGTGATCTGTATAGTAGCAGGATCACCTCCCCCCTCCTGGAGGATATGCCTCTGGCAATACAACCCAGCATCCTGTTGGCCTTTCTACACTGTGCTGAGTTGTTCATTGCTCCTGTTATGATCACCCCAGATCCTCCTCCTCTTCTGTCTTGGCTAGTTGAACCCCCTAGCTGGTAGCTCCTCCTTGGGTTTTTTTGAGCCGAAATGTAGCACCTTGCATTTCTTGGCATTGAACCCAGCTGGCAAGTGTCCAATCAGGCCTCCAATTTTGCCAGATCATCTTGCAACCACTGCCACCCTTTAAAATCATCCACTACTGCTCTCATCTTGTTATCATCTGAAAACAGAATGATCTTGCTCTTGATGCCTACTGAGATGTCTGCTATGAGGATCCCAAACAACACTGGCCCCAGTAGAGAGCCCTGTAGCACCCCAGTTGTCACTGCCCTGGGAAATGAGAGCTCTCCTCCCATCATCACCTTCTGTTGTCTCTCTCGCAGCCAATTCACTACCCATCCCACCATCTTCACCCCCACCACTGTGCCTTCCAGCTTACTTCCTAGCCTTCCATGTGGCACCAAATTGAATGCCTTACTAAAGTCCAGATACAGGACATCCACTCCATGGCCCCTGTCTAATTGTCTGGTTACCCAGTCATAATACTCTAACAGGTTGGTCTGACAGGATCTGCCTGAAACAACCCCATGCTCTCTGCTGTCATGCAGCCCATTAGCTTCTAGGAGGGAAATCAGCCTCTCCTTCAGGATTGTATCCATCAGCTTTCCAATGATGGATGTGAGGCTTATTGGCCTGTAGTTCCCTGGCTCATCCTTGGGGTTGCTCTTGTAGTCCTGAGGTACACTCCCAGAGTCCAGGGGGGCATTGAATGATTGCTTCCTGTGGTCCTGGTTCTTACTCCACATTGCACTAGGGTCAATAAGAACCTCACCTCTAAAACCAACTCCTTCCCTTCCACTTAGCCCACAATAGCAACTTATGGCTGCCCTTAATATAGGATTTGGGGCATCACTGCTGGGGCCAAACCTAGAAGAGTAATGGGGGTATGCTAGGGGTGACAAATGTAGATATAGAGTGTCCCAAGTACTATAAATGTGAATAATGTTGACACAGATATGGGGATAAGAAGAGGCTCCTTCCTGAGGCTGGAAGAAAGAAAAGAGGAAAAAATAACAAGTATAAAAGAAAAATACAACATTGAGAATGTCTTTGCTCACTTGAAGCTGAAAAACACTTCAGAGACTACATATATCTTGAAAAAGTAAGTACTGGGGTTATCATTTTAAATAAGGTGCTAAATATATGTCTCAATAGATTTTGTCTCTGAGCACAGTTCAAGAAAATCAATCTCTTCTGAGTCATAGCAGGGTATTTATAAGGAGATTGATACATCATTACATCCAGAAATTCTTGCAGCACAGAGAATATCATGCAGGCTAGTGTATTGCACAAGGTCAAAATCACTGTTTTCAGTCAGAAAGAAGTAATTTGCTGGCAAAATAACATTTGCCGTGTCATGTAAAAAAAGCATTGTTCAATTAATCAGAATAGGAGTTCAATATTGTTCCGGCTTGAGCTTTCCAGAGGAACATTGCACCAATCAGTTCCTTTACATGTTCCAGTGATTATGGATGTACATTACAAGGCTAGATGGGAAATGCCCAACAGTTGATTAGGTTTGGTGCAACAGGACTCTGCTGGCCATTTTGCTCTGTTGAACATTCTTTTAGACAGACTGTAGTATAAACAACATCCTCATGACAGAACTAATACACAAAGAACTTCAAAGATTATGTGGGCAATGACCCATGACACAGTGTGCAATTAGTGGGAGATATAAGCATGCCTCCAGTTTCTGTTGAGATACAAGGCTGCAGGCCAAGTGCCCCTAAGCACACACTGAAGTAGTGCCTATATCTCACAACAAACAATACCCTGGAGTGTGCTATTGCACTTATAAAATGATTTGGTATGAAACCTTTTGGCTTTGAAAATTCAGTACCATGCATTCATGCCTAAATATAGGCAGGCAGATGACTTGGTTTAAAATCAGAGAATGGTATTTGTGGTAGCAATCTGGATAATTTATTTTAAATATGGGGTATGCGGGCTGGCCTGGTGGTGCTGAGGGTTGAGGCGCTGGATGCCACACCTCGTGCCACACTGACAACCCGGGTTCAGATGAAAGCCCAGGCCGTCAGGGGTCAGCAGGGGAGGGATAGGACTGAGCATCTGGAAGACTGCTCTCCTATCCTGGAGAGGGATCCAGGGAGCCATCATTTTGTAGCAGCCCCTGGTGACAACCAGGGGCACTACCAGAGGGGTGCCAGCAAGGGGATGGAGTGCTGCAGATGTCAGCACACTGCCTGATGTCACTGCACGCCCGCACTCCGAGGCCAAAAAACAGAGGAAAAACTAGTGGGGGTGATCTCTGTGGCTGATGGCCATGCCCAGAACCTCCAGACCTCACCAGGGTACAACGCGATATTGGCCCGGCCCTGTGTGTGGGTTTATGTGGCCTGCTCTCACGAGCAGGTCCGGGGGTGCAGGCGACGACTGCCGGAGATTGTGGGGGTCTGCTCCGCCAAGATGGAAAAAACAGAAAGAATAAAAAATAAATAAATAAATATGGGGTATGTGACTGCCTGACTGAAAATAAACATTGATTTGCCTCAATGAGCTATAGAAATCTCGTCCCCTCACAAATGAAAATAAATGGATTATTTTCAGTCTATGTCATTGCATATTTGAATTTACACAACTTATTCAGATGTGTTTATTTGTGTGTAAAATGTGCTGCATCAGTTATCTGTCTGTCTGTGTCTCTCTGGCATTTTAGTTGAAACATTTGTCGCTCTCCATGTGTTCCACTCCCCACCACTCCCCGCCCCCCTGTACTCATATTGTAGCACTTGTCACTTTCTTTGCCTTTCTCGCTCTCTCTCTTATCCCTGAGGTTACTCTCCGGCCTGTTTTCTCCCATGATGATTATTTTTAATGTATTAGATATATTTATTGCATTTCCAATTTGTGGTACTGCAGCATGTAAGGTATAAAGCCACTTTTATTTCCAGTTTTGATTTATAGTGGTGGATCACATGAGGTTTCTAGTCATGATTATGTTTACTAGTTTTTGTCAAGCAGAAGATGCACTGGAATAGGGGTAAAGCAGGATATACAGTATGTATTATGGAGCACAATACTTCCTTAGATATTTTAGTGAGAGAAATGGTTTATTAGATCCTGATAATA
The DNA here is from genome assembly GCA_016271365.2 of Neoceratodus forsteri. NCBI lineage: Eukaryota > Metazoa > Chordata > Ceratodontiformes > Ceratodontidae > Neoceratodus > Neoceratodus forsteri. Next base: position 921,318,272 of record CM057456.1, on the reverse strand, counting down.
CAGTCAGGCATGAAGAGAACATTGTGGCACTAGCTTGGATTTTATTTCTGAAATGATTCTGTTGTTAGAAAATGAGAACTGAGTAGGAGATTGGTTTTGTTATAGCTGTCAATCAAAGTGGTGATCCTTAAAGTAAATTAAATGGAGTTTGATGTACCTAAGTGTAAAATAAATAATTATTTACACTTGGGTAGGCAACAGCAGAAATAACACATTTATTTGGTTAAATTGACCAACATAAGTTATAGATAGGTAACTGTAGACAAGTAGATAAAAGATATAGATACATAGATAGATAGATAGATAGACAGACAGACAGACAGATGGACAGATAGATAGGCTATACTGTAAAATGGTCTGACTCCAAATATGCAGTTTATTTGCAGAAATGAGAGGGCAGGACTATAAGTCACTGTTCTTCCTATTTTTCTCACTAACACAAACAGAGGCAGTATAGCTCAGTGTTTAAGGCTCTGAGCTGCAAACATGGAGATCTGGGTTTGAATCCCACAGTCCTCACTTGCATATTGTGTGACCCTGAACAAGTCACTTAACTCCCTTGTGTTCCCAAGTTGCACCTGTTAGCAAGCTTTCAGCTAAGTGTGTGTGTGTCTCTCTCCTGGTAAAAAAGGAAAAAAGAAAACATCCACGTCCCTCCAGTCCTCTCTTCAGTTGCCAAGCCCTACATGCTCCTGCTGACAGGTCCCTTGATGCTGTAGCTCACTCCTTAGATGCTGTGCCCTCCAGACAGCCACCACAATTATGCCATACTGCTCCTGATCACCGGAGTCCACTGGCCCCAATGAAAGACACAAATCCACGATGCCACATGCACTCCGGACTGCAGACTGTACTCCCAATCAAAAAAGTTTCTCCCAACCATGGACTACAACCACAAGCCATGACACCACCAGTGAACTAAGGGATGACCAGCAGCAAACACTCCCATTATATAGAGAGAGACATATCTACTGCAAAAAAAATAAAACAACATTAATGCAGACATTAGGGTTGAAAACAGCAAAGCTCACAAAGTAGGGAAATGAAAAAAAATTTGAAGTCTAGGCCTCTGTAGTCTGAGAGAATCAGTGGTGGAGTGTTCCTTGGGGTTGTCAACCATAATTCCCCCCCCCACCCAGTCATTAGCCTCCTGTCCTGAGCACAAGGTACAGCTCTAAGCAAGGGCCTCATAGTGATACACTCTTTGGAGGTAGAGAAGTATGACTTGCCACATGTTGCCAAGATAATCTGTCTCAGCTTTCTTAACATAGGGCCCTGTGGACTCTACATGAAGAAAGAGACAATGTCTGACCTTGTTTGCTTAGGGAAGGGGGTGGGCATTAGGGTTGATAATCCAAAGGAACACCCCACCACTGATTCATTAAGCCTCCAGACACCGGTCCCTTACTTTTTTCATTTCCCAACTTTATGCTGTTTGTGTTCTTCACCCCAAATGTTTGCATTATTTCATTTTTTGCAGTGAATTTCCCTTCTTTCTGTGATGTAGAATCTTATCCTCATTCACGAAGGTCCCAAATAAACAGAATGGTGAAGAGATTTCTAGCCCTATGTCACCAACCAATTAACAAGGGAAAGACAACAGTTTCCTGGAATCTGTCATTATACCAGTACACCGTACCATCCTAGTACAGGTACAGTACTAATAATAAAGATTTCTTACCTGGGTCCTAGGGATTGTGGGATGGGGTTGGGTGGCTTGAGGAAACATTCATTTGCACCTGTAAAATAAGAACAGCAATGGGGTTACAAAGGATCTGCACCTCTATAGTAACTAACTGGGACAAACACAGTATTCTAACATAAAATTATACTTATCTGACATACGTGGTTAGTCTCCTCCAATGCTGAGGCTACCATCCTGTTGCGCTTTCTGCACTGTTCCATGAGGCCTGTAGACAAAGTGGAAAATGGACTGCTACAAGAAAAAAAATCCTAATCAGTTGTGCTGGGTGGGAAGAGATTGTCATTTTTTGTTGTTGTGGGGGGGGGTAAAGTAGGTTTGTCAGGGGGCATGGCTTAGCTACAGACAGGAACAGATGTTTCTCATTACAGCTCCCGAGAGAGATTCAGCATTGCATCAAAAAAGGTAACTTTTAACAATGTTTGTCTTGGATTCATTAAGCCAAATCAGCATATCAACCATTGTAGCTCACAATGAGGAAATCTCATGGTGCTGTCCCACCTGGGGACTTTTTTTTACACCCAAACAACAGAAGAATGAGTGCAGGCCCACTCAACACAAGGCAGCATCGACTCGGTTGGTGCTCCCAGCAGCGAGGTGACTCTCCTCACCATTAAAGGACACCTAGACCATCTTTTTACACATTTTTTTAATGACTCCATAGGCATGTAAAGGAGACGCTGTTGTTTACATTTATACTGAAACTGCATTTGTTAAAGTAGGATAAATACAGTTTCATAGCATTTGAAAATTGTAAACACAGCCTCTCCCGATTCAAAAATCCTGCTCTAAGAATCTTAAAATGGCTGCCTTGATGATGTCAATGAAGGGAGAAATGCTAGCGGTGCAGATATACTGTAGCTCTACTAATAGTATTCAAATGTGAATAACTTTCAAATGTGAAATGATAGCATGGTACTGTGCACAGGAAAGTTGTTCAGTACAAAATATCTACAAAATTAGTGGTGTTTCACTTATAGATACCTTTTATTTTTTTAAATTAGCAAAAACAAAAGCAGCAGATAAGTAATCTTTTTGTCACTTTTTTCAAGAAATAAATGCAAATAACTTTAAAACAAAAAATGATAGGAGGAGGTGCTGTGGAGCAGCAACATGGTAGACATCCCTTAGCACAGCTCCGGAAACAGAACTACGATTTTTACTATTTTAAGTATTTGTTTTTGGTCAAATGGCTCTTACTTGGTGAAAATACCTGTTGGAATTCCAGTAGAATAGAATGGGACCCAAGAGAGACTGAAAGCATGGGTCCTGTGGGATGAAATCATTCCTTTCATCAGCTAGAGCTGCGTCTGGCTCTGGCTTTGGGCCAGAGCTGATCTGGTGGTCTTGCTACAACAGAGCTACCTGCAGTACAAATTATGGCTCGTCTGACAAAAATTCAATAAAATAGGGAAGAGAAAAATAGATGCCTGGCAGCTGTGGAGGCCAAACTTAATGAAAGTGATGACACTCTTAAGAAACATTCTGCAGTGATCAACGATCTATTGGGGGGCTACTACCCGACAAGCAGATTGTAATGCTTCCTTTATTCGGGACCTGCATTTTGTTAAAAGTAAACTCAAGTCCCTGGAGAACTTCCAAAGACAGGCCAATGTGAAGGTGGTGGGTTTTCTGCCACAGCTTGCAGGACGAGTCGTACTAATAAGCAACCTAACAAAACTGATCTTCCAGGATTTAAAATTCCTACCATCTGAATCTGAGGTGACCATCCTCAAGGCATTCACCATCCCACAAAGGCAACACCCTCATGGGGACATATCCCAAAAGCCTGTTACGGTGATCATCACCTTCTCATCCCCAGAGGCCTGAATACCTCTCTTAGAGGCCGCCATGGTTAGAGGTGAAATCGTTTGGGAGGGTAGTCACCTGGCTATATTTTTGGATTTATCTGCACAAACCCAAAACAGAAAAAAAAAATCAGCTTATAAAAAAGCACTTTTTACGTAATGGAGTTCAAGTACAGCTGACATACCCAGCGAGGCTGCAGGTTCACCAGAAATCCAAGGCATCTAGCGTCACCTGAGCTCTTTTCTTCTAGGTTGCTTGAAAGGACAGAGCAAAGAACCTTACCAGAGCAACAATAAGGATTAAAGCTTCTTTTGGCTAGGCAGGTTTACTGTGTGTTATTTTTATTTTGTACTCACGAGGGATGGTTACTGTTTGTTGCTAACATTTTATTGCTTTATTTTTTTCGGATTCAAATTATTGTTGCTGGGTATACATTCTGCTGCATTATTACAGGGTGTGCCTACAGGTGTGTGCATGCAGATTACTGCTGTAATCTTCTAATTCAAATTGTCTTTTGCAAGGTACATCTTCTGTTACTGCTTTATTTTTCTCTGTAGCAAAGTGTTTCTTACAGGGTATATCTTCTGTGAAATTATTACAGGTAGTGCTTACATTTTTGTGACTTTTTATCATTATTCTAAGCAAAATTAGTGTTTGCCACTATTTTATTTTTTTTTGCTAAACATTTTTATGACTCACAGGTGTTGCAGTCTCCTTCTTACATTGAAGGAGTTAATTGCTTTCCTCCCACAGCTCTTCCAGGGAATTAGGTATGTATCTAGGGGTGGAGCTGACAAACTGTCAGTCCTTTCCAACAGAAGGAAGGGTTAAATGGTCAGGTTAGTTGATAGTTTGGAAGTGGAAGACTAGGTTTGCTGGCCAAGGCACCTAGCTTCACCTGAGCTCTTTTCTTCTAGGTTGCTTGAAAGGACAGAGCAAAGAACCTTACCAGAGCAAAAATAAGGAGTAAGGCTTCTTTTGGCTAGGCAGGTTTACTGAGTGTTGTTATTTTTGTTTTGTACTCACGAGGGATTGTTACTGTTTGTTGCTAACACTTTATTGCTTTATTTTTCTTGGATTCAAATTGTTGTTGCTGGGTATACATTCTGCTGCATCATAAAAAAGATCTGAGAAATGGAGCTTTCTGATTGGCTGTAAACTTTCTAACAGCCTTATGTTAATCTTTTAACATACATGTAGAGCTTAATCATATGCTGAACAAAGTTTAACACTATTTAAGAAACATTTTTATTATAATAGTAATAAAGCATTCCCAGTGGTTATGTTAATGGTCAGTTAATCACCTTCTATGGACATGTGGCACTTGGCTATGCCTCATGCCACATTACACCCCTAGAGGGTGATTAACAGACCATTAACATAACCCCTGGACATGCCTTATTGCTTAATTATTACAGGGTGTGCCTACAGGTGTGTGTTTACAGATTATTGCTGTAATCTTCTGATTCAAATTGTCTTTTGCAAGGTATATCTTCCATTACTACTTTATTTTTCTCTGTAGCAAAGTGTTTGTTACAGGATATATCTTCTGTGAAATTATTACAGGCGGTGCTTTACAGGTTCCAAAGTTTTATCTGTTATTAGGATAAGCTTTCAGGGCTACTGCATTTGTTGCTGGCTGATTGTCTCTGCTCTTACCTCCTTGTTTCTTTTGTCCGTGTTTCTTCTTTTTCAGCAGGGGAAGGGCCCAGCCACCCACCCCCTTCCCCAACCACACTACACTCCTTTTATAGGGTAGCACAGTCGTGACATTTAGTGTAGCAAAGCAGGAAAGGGTGGTTCAGAGGGGTATCCACACAGTGACCTCATTTACAGGGCCACTAGTATTTTAACTTGTTATAACAAGTTATACAAAAACAAACAAACAAAACACAACATCAAACTTTAGCTTTCATTTTCTTCCTTCTAATTACTCTGACCAGGTTATAAACCCAGCAACTTACCTGCAATGGATATCATTAACTGCAGGTACTGTGGAACACTTTTTAGAAGGGCAGTCTTACAGGATTTAGGACACTGTCATACAGGCTGGGCATTGGAGATCTAAGGGCTCAGCTCCAGGCAGCAGGGGCAGATATTGTGCGCCTCACATTGCATATTCAAGAGGAAATATATTATAAGAACTGCCCTCCATTTCCCCAACATCCAACAGAAGCACCTCGACTGCAGAAGGTAGTTGGTCCGGGAGGTTAGAAGGTGGTTAGGAGGGGCAAATCGGGCACCCCATCACTTAGTGCTCTCCAACATATCACCTCCACAAACCATACAAAAACTACAAATAGGTATCTTCCTCTATCTCCAAATTCAAACAAAGGGACAGAGGACACTGCAGAGCAGGACACTGCAGCACAGGAGCTAGCACAACAAAACACACCCAAAACAGGAACCAAAACAAAAAAAGCAAAAAGGAAATCAAAAAAACTTCTGAGCATAGGAGACTCCATGATTCGGGGAGTTGATACGTATCTCCAGCCAGGGGTAATGGTCAGATGTCTCCCAGGTACAAAAGCGTGGAGAGACACTGACCGCATTGCTAAAATTGTTCAGGAAGCAGGACAAAACATTGATGTCCTGGAACACATAGGGACTAACAATCTCACCAGCCAGTCAGTTGTGGAGCCCAAGGAACACCTGACCAGGCTGGGTGACAAACTATCATCCATTTAGTCTGGCATCTCCTTCTCTGAGATCCTGACAATCTGGGAGAGGGGGATGGATGGACAGAAGGTCAGAGAAGGGGAGATAGGGGAGATACACCTGTGGCTCAAGGGCTGGTGCCAGGAAAAAGGAGACAAATTTGTAGGGAACTGGCAACACTTTTAGGAGTGAAAGTTCTTTAAATCTGATGGACTGCATCTGACTAAGGAGGGAGTCAGTGCATTGGGGCAGATGTTTGATGTCTTTGCAGAATATTTAAATTAGCAAATGGGGAGAGGGGTGCAGCACCCGAAACATCGAATGGGAAGAACACCCCTCAGCTAGTGGTCAAACAGGAGTTCAACATGTTTATAGTTAATTTGCATCACTAGGTAAAGAAAAAGGTCCATCTCCCCATACGATGCACAGGGGAAACGCCGGATCTCACCCAACAACTAACACACTGAAATCTGACCAATGGAAAATCATATACACAAATGCTTGCAATCTGGGAAAAAGGATCTCAGACCTGCAGGCAATAATGATGAGGCTAAACTGGATATAGTAGCCACTAACGAGACATGGTTTACCAGTAACCACACATGGGAGACTTCAGTACCTGGCTATGTATTTTTTCAGAAGAGACCGAGGTGCAAAAGTGGGGGGTGGAGTGGCCCTTTATGTCAATGAAAATATCAAAGCTACAGAAATTCAGAATACACATAAGGAGCCAGAAGAACTGTGGGTCACCCTGGAAACAAGAAATGGGGCAGCCATACAAACTGGGGTTGTTTATAGGTCCCCAGACCAGGGGGAGGACATAGACACATTACTTTTAGAAGATATACAAAACATGACAACTAAAGGGAAGGTTCTGATAATGGGAGACTTCAACATGTCAGATACAGATTGGTCAATACCAGCAGGGACATCTGGCAGAACTAGACACATGGTGGATTCCCTGCAGGGGGAGGGCCTCAAAAAACTGGTACAACAACCCACAAGAGACAGGGCTATCCTAGATCTAGTACTGACTAACAGGGAAAGGATCACAGATCACCAGGTAGTAGGTCACCTGGGGGCCAGTGACCATCACATGGTATGGTTCAATTTGGCCACTGGAGTAAAATCATCCCATTCCAAGGCAAAAATATGGGACTTCAGAGGAGCTGACTTTGATAAGATGGCCAACAGAGTTAAGCTAGCCCTAGCAAAAAGGAATACAGATGAGGAAGTACAGGCAAAGTGGGCAAGCATTAAAGATGCAATACTTGAAGCAACATCCCATTGTGTTAGTGAGAAAAGGAAGTGCAAAAGAAGAAAGAAACCACTTTGCTTCTCAAACACAGTAGCAGAAAAGGTCACATTCAAAAGGCTGGCTTTCAGGAAATATAAGGGAAAGCAGCAGGATGAAGATAGGGAGGCATAAGAAATTTCCCTAAGGGAAGCAGGGAAGGCAGTAAGGCAGGCAAAGGCCCAAACTGAGGAAACATTAGCATGAACACTAAAAGAAGGTGACAAAACTTTCCATATATACATTAGTGAAAGGAGAAAGTCCAGAGGGGGTATTGCTAAGATCAAAGGGGATAAGGAGGCATGTGAGGAGGAGGACCATGTAAAAGCATCTATCCTAAATAGATACTTTTGCTCAGTACTGAAGAGAAGGTAGGGCAGGGCCCACAGCTCTGCACCATGGACATGGGGGGAGGTGTGCACTAGCCCCTTCACAAAAGAAAGGGTCCTACAAAAGCTCGATAAGCTCAGGATGGACAAGGCAATGGGACCTGATGGCATACATCCCAGGGTACTAAAGGAGCTAAGGGTGAAACTAGCAGAGCCATTATCAGAACTGTTCAGTGAGTCTCTGAGCACAGGAGAGGTCCCTGAAGACCGGAGAAGGGTTCATGTGATCCCGTTCCACAGAGTGGTAGCAGGGAGGAGGCAGGGAACTACAGACTAATCAGTTTTACCTCAGTAGTGGGCAATATTATGGAGACACTCCTTAAGAAAAGGATAGTGCAACACCTGGAATCCATAGGAGCACAGGATCAGAGACAGCATGGGTTTACAAAAAGGAAGATCCTGTCAAACTAATCTCATAGATTTCTTTGACTGGGTAACCAGAGTGGTGGACCAAGGGGGAGCAGTTGATGTTGCCTACCTTGACTTCAGCAAAGCTTTTTGATACTGTTCCACATAGAAGATAGATTAATAAGCTGGGTAGGCTTGGGGTGGGTCAGATGTTGGTCAACTAGGTGGCAAACTTGTTGATGGGCAGAAAACAGAGAGTGGTGGTAAATGGTAAACAGTCAGAAGAGATGCAAGTCACAAGTGGGGTACCTCACGGATCAGTCCTGGGGCCAGTCCTCTTCAATATCTTCATCAGTGACATTGCAGATGGACTGAAGGGTAAGGTTTGTCTGTTTGCAGATGACACCAGGATCTGCAACAGAGTAGATGATCCAGATGGGGTGGGCAGAATAAGAAGAAATCTGGATAAACTAGCAAAATGGTTGGAAGAGTGACAACTGGGGTTTAACGCAAAGAAGTGCCAGATCATGCACATAGGGAAGAGAAACCATGAAGCCACCTATAGGCTGGGAGGGGAGTTGCTGGTAGTCACATGGGAAGAAAGAGTCTTGGGCGTCATCATCACTGATGACCTGAAATCATCCAAGCAGACCTCTAAAGCAGTAGGTAAGGCTAGAGGGGATGTTGGGGTGTATTAGTAGGGGTCTCACAAGTCAGAAGAAGGAGGTAATAATCCCTCTTTACAAGACACTGGTTAGGTCCCATCTGGAGTACTGCGTGCAGTACTGGAGGCCATACCTTCAAAAGGACATTAACCAAATTGAGGCAGTCCAGAGAAGGGCAACCAAAGTGGTGCAGGGACTGCATCAGAAGACATATTAGGACAGATTAACTGAACTCAATATGTATACCCTACAGCAAAGGAGGGAGAGAGATGATATGATTGAAACATTCAAACACCTTAAGGGCATTAACAAGTTTCAATATAAGAAAAATAGCAGGACAAGAGGACACAGCATGAGATTAGAGGGAGGCTGATTAAGGGGTAATGTGAGGAAGTTCTTTTTCACACAAAGCGTGGTGGATGCATGGAACAGCCTACCTCAGGAAGTGGTGGATATGAAAACAGTGCAGAGCTTCAAACAGGCATGGGATAGGCATAAGGGAGCAATACAGATGAGTATAACTAGATAGACCATTGACAGAGCAAAGGCCTATAGCACATTCATAAGGTAGAAAAAGAAATGAACAGACTGGATGGGCCTTGTGGTCCTTATCTGCCATCAGCTTCTGTTTCTATGTTTCAAAGTGCGTGTATTTTTGGAACCAAAGCAAGCAGCTGAATTTGTGAGGAAACTGATCAACAAAGCCAGCCCAGCAGCAGAAACTTCGGAAGAAAATAAAGATTGCTGAATTTCTGAATGTGTTTTCCTTTTGGGACTCATAAGTAACACTTTAGTGTGTGTTCTCTTAGCATTGTGAAAGGCTCTCCTCAAGGGGGGGGGGGGTCATTAATTATGACCACATTGCCTACAAGTTAAATATAGTTCTGATTGCAACTGTGTTAAGGGTATAGTTATAAAACCCTTATAGATGTTATTTTTTCTTGTTGTTAACAAAGTGCTGCTCAATTGTAATGATCTCACATACAGGCAATGATTTAAGTTTAGGAAAAGTGAGGTGCATGTTAGTGCACTCACAGTATGCACTTCTCAGTTTATGAGCTTAAAAGATAGTCCTTTTTATGTTCTGATAACCTACAGGGTGGGTGTAGTGCCATGCCTCGATGTGTAGGTCTAAGAATGGAGCTTAATTGAGTCCAGGACATCTTTAAGTTATATATCACATTTTCTCCTGGACATATCAGCTCTCCTAATACTTGTAATTCTACTAGGGAGTGGATAATATGGTGTCATAGTTTATATTTAGACAATGCTGTTGGTGAGAGTATATGGAATCTACATATTACTCTGCTCAGACTTTACTCCTGTACAATTGATTAGAAGCTTCTCGAGGCTGTATGGCTGTGCCAATCCTTGTTAGAGACTGGATTTTTTAAAATGGTTGTATTAATACATGCAGTGTAGAGATTTGCGTACCTCACGCCTTTTTTATTTGTGTATCTACAGTTTCTACTGTTTGTTCATAAAATCCATAAATAGAAAGAAAAAAAAATGATAGCATGGTACTGTGAGCACATTTGTTCAGCACAAAAATATCTACAAAATGAGTGGTGTTTCATTTATGTATACCTTTTAGTTTTTTACATAATCTGCAAAGAACAGTACAAAATTAAATTTTGTTTTCACTTTTTGCAACGAACAAATGCAAATAGCTTTAAAACGAAATGTGATAGCATAGCACGTTGAGCACAAAACTTGTTCAGCACAAAATGTTATCTACCAAATGAATGGTGTTTTATTTATAGATAGGGTTTAGATTTTTTTATAATCAGCAACAAATGGCAGAAAATTCTATTATTTTTTCACTGTTTTGGAGGCATGACATAAATAGAATATGCTCCCTCCCTACAGGAAATACTGTTGATATTTTCAGTTCTTGTACCCTACTCCAATTAACCAAATTTCAATTTGCTTTTCAAATAGCTCCTACCTCCTGCCTTCTGAATGGGGAGGGAGTGCAAAACTGTTGTATGCTTATTATTTCCATTTCTATTTTCCCCCTGTTCTGTCAATGCTGCCTCGCCATGACAGTGTTACTCACAAATTCTCATATTCCCACATTGAGTTATCAGGCAAAGTGATCTAGCTTATGCTGCATTTATCACAGAGCCACTCACTAACACTTCCTTTTCTTCCTTACATTTAGTCAGTGCAGATGAAAACTGCCTTCTCCATACTACCCAGAGCTACATCTTGCTCTGCTGCCATTTCCCTTTTTTGGGTTTCATTTTGTGTCATTCAGTTGTGTGCCATTTAAGTTTGAATTTTACCTGTTTCCAGGCAAAGAAGTCAGAGGCTTGGTGCTCCTCAGAGCAGCCACCTACTGACTCTCCCACGTCCTTAGCATGCACTTCCATGGCAGCATAGGTGTCTTTGGCACCTGACTGAAGATATCAGCATTTCCTAGGTGGCTGATGGCACTCAGCTGTGCCTTGTACCTTACAACCCACCTGGAGCGTGCCATAATTTAGCATTACTGCACACCTTGTCATGTGTTATTGCTTACTTACAGTTTACAATGTGATCCTATGGTAATTTTATATCACACTGTCTAGGTGGTTGAAGGCACTTGGCTGTGCCTCATGCCTCACAACCCACCTTGGGCATGTAGCAATTTAGCCTTGCTGTATGCTCTGCCATGTGGTATTCATCACTTAAAATGTATGATATAAATCTTATTTGAATTACATACTGTACTTCTCAGGTATTTCGAGGCACCCAACTGTGCCTCATGCCTTACAACCCACCTGGGGCATTGCAGAAAATTAACATTGCTGCACCCCTGCTGTGTGTTATTGCTTACTTACAATTTACAATGTGATCCTATGGGAATTTTATATCACACTTCCCAGATGACTGAAGGCACTTAGCTGCACCTTGTGCCTCACAATCCACCTGGGGCATACAGCAATTTAGCATTGTTGCACATCCTGCCATGTGTTGTTGCTTACTTACAATTTACAATGTGATCCTATGGGAATTGTATACTCCACTTCCTAGGTGGTTGAAGGCATTCGACTGTGCCTCATGCCTCACAATGACCTTGGGTGTGTGGTAATTTAGCATTGCCACATACCCTGTCATGTGTTATTCCTAATTTACAATTTGCAGTGTGATCCTATGGGAATTTTTTATAGCACTTTCCAGGTGGTGTGCAAGTGTACATGTGTATACATGGCTACAGAAGCACTGGACCATGATGATGGATGTCTCTTATGTCATGTGGAAAGTGTTGTATGTTGTTTGTCTTACCTGATGATGGATGTTTGTGGTTTCTGGTGTTCCCTTTCCCCCTTTGGCTGCTTGGGGGGGGGGATTCAGAGTTAGTGGTGAAAACCCTAACATTGCATTTCCATACTTTTGCTGCTTTAAACAGCAACTCAAACTGATGCATGAACAGAGTTTTTTTGTAAAGAATATATAAGGGACATGCTAACCCCCTCTACTGGAAATATTATTGATATTTTTTGTTCAAGTGTCAATTGAACCGATAACATCACAAGTGACAAATCCATAAAAGTGAATAAAATAGTTCAATTTCCTGCCATTTTTTGCTGATTATAAAAAATCTAAAAGGTATCTATAAATGAAATATCACTCATTTGGCAGATATTTTTGTGGTGAACAACTTTTGTGCTCAAAGTACCACGCTATCATATTTCGTTTTAAAACTATTTGCATTTGTTTGTTGCAAAAAGTGAAAACAATTGAATTTTCAGCTGCTTTTTTTTTTGCTAATTAAAAAAAAAAACTAAAAGGTATCTATAAATGAAACACCACTCATTTTGTAGATATTTCTATGCAAACAACTTTCCTGCACACAGTACAATGCTATCATGTTTCATTTTAAAGTTATTCACATTTGAGTACAGTTAGCACAGCTAAAATACATCTGCACAGCTGGCACATCTCTCTCTTCATGGACATCATCAAGGCAGCCATTTTAGGATTCTTACAGCTGAATTTTTGAATCAGTAGAGGCTGTATTTACAATTTTCAAATGCTATGAAACTGCATTTATCCTACATTAATAAATGCAGTGTCAGTATAAATGTAAACAACATTCTCTCTTTTAAAAGCATATGGAGTCATTTAAAAAAAAAGCATGTAAAAAGATAGTTTAGGTGTCCTTTATCTCCACATTGGGCCAACTCATCAAAACGGTGCAGGACATGGACCATATGTTAGACTCCTTAACCCCGGGGTGGCTACATTTGAGACTCATATGGACACTGTTGAGCAGACAATTCAGAGAGCAGAGACGACATCCCTAAAGACCCAAGATGTGACAGAGACTCTAATTAAAGATAACATGCAGCTTAAGCAGCACTTAGAAACACTGTAAAATCAGGCTCGGGAATGTAATCTACAAGTCATTGGTCTCCCAGAAACAGCTGAAGGGGAGTATAGCCTGGGATTTGCACAGCTGCTTCAATGAAAACTAGTTGGACTCCCAAATGAAGAAAAAACCTTTTTGATTCAGGAAAGCATACTCACTTACCCCCAGGAGGGCTCCAGTGAACACTTCAGCTCTGTGAACATTTATTATCATCTGCATGGGAGTCAGAGACAGGGACAGAGTTTTGGCGTTAGCAAGAAAGAAGCAGACCCCACACTATGGGGAGGCTGAGATCTCTATTTTCCCTGCCTTGTCATATGGCACCCGCTTGAGAAGGAAAGCCTTCAACCAGATTCAAAGCACCTTCTGCACCCTTAAGATTCAACATCAACTGCTCCTTCCTGTTCATCTCCAGGTGCAATGGAATGGCCAGGTGTACCTATTAAATGATCTGAAGGAAGCAAACAAACTGATGCAGAAAGTGGAAGCTGAACTGTACTTTGCTGCCACCATGGATTTGGATGAATCAATGGAAACCTGAAAATAACATTTTTTCTTTGCAATGCATGCTCAGGTGACATTTATTTCTATGAGTCACCACACGCTTTATTGAACTTCTGACTATCTTTGGCAAACAAGTTTAACCCATTGTAATGTTAAATGTTTTTACAGTTTAAAACAAAGGTAGTCTGTCCAGTGTCTTGGTTAGATGAGGCGGGTTGGGGAGGACTGGTGAGCTGGAGGAAGCTTGGTTTTTGACAGAGTTTTGATCCTACTACTCTACTAATTTTACATGCACCCAAGGCCATGAGGGTTGAATCCTAGATAAGCCTATCAAGTTAAAATGGCACTTTCCTTCCCAGCCACAAGGTCACCTCATAGAAACATAGACTTTGACGGCAGATAAGGACCGCTTGGCCCATTAGTCTGCCCATTCCCCTACCTACAGGATACTCCGCAGATCCTAGTTAACCAACAGCCTATTTCTTCCTACCCCCCACAAGAATTGTCTTATGTCTGTCCCATGCATTTTTGAATTCTCCCACAGTTTTAGACCCCACAACCTCCTCAGGAAGGCTGTTCCATGCATCCACTACCCTCTCTGTGAAATAATACTTCCTCACATTGCCCCTGAACCTCCCCTCTATCTTTAAATTGTGTCCCCTTGTTCTTGCACGTCTCTTTTTCTGAAACATGCTACCCTCTTGGACTCTGTTGATTCCACTGAGGTACTTAAAAGTTTCTATCATGTCCCCACTCTCCCTTCTTTCTTCAAGGGTATACATATTAAGCTCCTTTAGTCTCTCCTCATACGGCTTCTCTTGCAGACCCTGCACCATTTTAGTTGCCCTCCTCTGGACTGCCTCTATCCTGTCTATGTCCTTGCGGAGATGGGGTCTCCAGAACTGGATGCAGTACTCCAGATGGGGTCTCACCAATTGTCTGTACAGAGGTATAACAACTTCCTGTTTTCTGCTGGTGAGGCCTCTCCCTATGTCCCAGTATACCCCAGCCCTCCCTACTGCCTTCTCACATTGCTTGCTAATACAGCATGGACTATGGACTGTTCGTCAATGAGTCAAGAAGCCTCTGCACTGCTGTTTTTACCTGCCATTCGCCATTATGTATACAATCTATATGAAGTGACTTTACTTTTCAAATCTAGACTAAGTGTTCCTATTTTTAATGCTGGAACTGAATTGAAATACTGCCATGCATCATAGATCCTCAATCAGTTATCTTTTTCTATTACCAGTGGCACTCTTTTGTTCTATTTCTTTGCTGAATTGGTTTATACATAAACGATGAAAGCTTGAGAGCTAAAACAAGTATTTTACTATAATAAGAATCAATCTCTCTTGGGTACGACCTGCTAGATCGGGACTGTTTCAATATTCCATGAGGGGAAAATGGGGGGCATGTACCCCAAATGATAAAAAGGAAAATGATCAAACATCATTTGCTTTTCCCTGTGTGGTTCCTTTGAAGTGTGCCATAATATTTGTTAAATGATGTATGTTTGAAATTTGCATTTCCCCTATGTGTCTGGTGAAGGGAAGATGTCGTACATATCCTTCTTAAGTTTTACTTTCAACTTATAGGTATTATAGTATGCTTCCAGGTGTATATCAATTGTGAGTATTGTTTTGCTTACAAAATGATAATTAAAAGTAAAAAAAAAAAAAGGTGGGTTGGTCAGGAGGGTAGATATCAATACCATTGCAGTGACCCAAGTTCAGGAACAGACTCGGGTCACATGTGAACGTCAGCATGGGGGGTGTGGGCAGAATTCAGCATCCATGGGCCACTCTACTCTTGAGAGGGAAAGGAGCAAGTTACTCTGCTCATCTGATGCCACCAGGGCAGGATGTAGCCACCACTTTTCACACCCCCTGCCATGCTGACAGGGCAATGGACTGTCAAACTGGTTGAGAGTCAAGGGAGAGTGGATGTCCCTCCCCCTCCTATCCCCATTATGGGGCAATCTGTAAGAGGGATATCAAAGGTACAAGGAAAGACCCTGAGATGAATGGCAATGAGACTGGGCATCTGGCAGCAGCAGGGGGTCTTTTGATGGTGCAGGGCCTGCAGCTACCCAACCTTCATCTTGCCAGCTGCTCTTTTCCCCATTTTTCTTGCCACCCCACTTGTCCCAGTGCAATACATGGTCCCATCAGGCCTCGACATGCATGTCAACCACTTGTGAGAGAAGGCTCCCCAGCCTGCCACAATGTGTTGTCATTGGGCCAGAACACTGCTTTGTCCCTTCCCAGGCTTGGGCTAGTGTGGCATGCAGCAACGCCTTTCCTCCACTCTCAGTCCATCCAGCTAGCTCACTGACCTGGCACCCAAATGACACCTGTCACATTCATGAGATGGTGTGAAAAAGGGCTATAATGAAAATTTGAAGGCAAAATATTGAAAGTTAGCTAAGTTATGAGTGAGTGTTAAAAAATTTCAACATACCTTTACAACTTTGTAGTTTTGTAATAATGCGACCCCAAATTTTCAACATTTATTTATTTATTTCACAATTAGGATTTACAACCTTTGAGTCAAGGACTCATTTACAAAGGCACCTCATCGCAGGGAGGGTAGACAACAATTGGTGGAGTACAACAATGGAGAACATTACAGGTGAGATACAATAAAAGAACACACAAAGCAATTCCAGTGATACAGTGGTGTACAAAGGCTTCAATTAGTTACAATTAGTTTAATATACATATAAATAATAAGGTATCCCTAGAGGTTCTGGGTAGCGATACCTGCAGGGGAGGGGTGGTTGCTGGGGGACAAAGGCAGCCCAGGAAGACTTTGTCTGTAAATTGGGCCAGGCAGAGCTCTAGGTATGGCCCAGTCATGGGCATTTACAGCTCCAAGTGTCAGTGAGGTAATTTTGGAGGCAATTTTGAAGGGGTCAATTTTGGGGATGTTTGTGATATGAGCTGGGAGGGCTTTGTACCAGGAGGGGGCTCTGGAGTGGAATGATCTTTGGGCAAGCGAAGTCCTGGCTCTCGGGACTTGGAAGGTGGCTTTGGTAGCATTTCGGGTGGTGATCGAGTGGGAGGCAGTTTTAGGGATGTAGTAACCTCTGGGGGGAGAGCCCAAGTAGTGTTTTTTTGGCCAGTATACAGGTGTGGTATCACAGGCACTCAAAGGTGAGTAGGTTCAAGGAGGAGTAGAGCTGGCATGTGTGCGTTTTGATGGGGGCACCAGTCAGGAGTCTGCAAGCCTTGTTGATCGAGGTCTGGACTTTGGTGAGGGCAGTGTATTCAGCAGCCGCATAGATAGGGAGCCCATAATCAACTAAAGACAGGATGGAGGTGGTGATAGCCAGCTGGAGGGCATTCTGAGGGAGGCAGTCTTTGTGGCGGTAGAGGAGTCCAATCTGAGTGTTTACAGCAAAGGTCAGGGGAGTTAAGATGAGAGTGGAAAAAGAGAGCCGAGTCAAAGGTATTTTTATGCAAACACCTGTTCAAGGGGATGTAGGGTGCTGGGGAGGATGAGAAGGGGGGCATTTCTGAAGTTACTTTGGCAGTGGGCAAAAAGCATAGCTTTCAGAACCAGACGATAGTCAAGGAACCATTTTTCAACTTGGCTGAAGGTGAGTTGCAGAGAGTTCTGGAGGGTGATGGGGTCAGGGTGGGAGGTGACGAGGACCTTGTCTTCAGCATATAGAAGCATTCTGCCCAAGCAGGAGCTGGGAAGGGTGTTGCGAAAGAGACTGAATAATGTGGGGCCCAGGATGGAACCCTGAGGGACACCTGAGCGTACAGCTAGGGCGGTTGATAGGGAACCATTTATCTTGACCCATTGGGACCTGGCATGAAGGTAACTGGAGAACCAGGCCGGGGGGCCAGATGAGAAACCTAGCTGATGGAGGGAGTCAAGCAATAGGGGGTGACACACAGTGTCAAAAGCCTTGATAGGTCATCGAACATTGCCCTGGTGATGTCCCCAGAGTCAAGTGCAGAGTGTATTTAGTGTGAGAACTCTAAGAGGGCTGAAGTGGTGCTGTTTCCAGGGCAAAAGCCATGCTGTTCTGGACATAGTATGTTGTATTTGGTTAGATAATCCATGAGTTGGGTGGATACTATTTTTTCCAGGGCTTTAGAGAGTGGGGGGAGGATGGAGATTGGTTTGTAGTTATTTGGTAATGTGCGATCTCCATTCTTTTGAATTGGGGTAATTTCAGCTGATTTCCATGTGTTCGGGAATTGACCAAGGCACAGAGACCGGTTTAACAGGTCAGTGAGAGGGGCTAGCAGGACATCTAGAGTTAGACAGAGAATCCTGGAGTCAAGGGGGTCACAACTGGGGTTCTGGCTGGAGAGGGCTTTTAGTAGGAGTGGTTTGGCATTAGAACATTATATTTTTATGACTCCACCTCATGAACCCAGTATCTGAAAATTTTCAAATCCTGCTCAAAAGGTGATTTCATGGACCGTCTGCAAGAACGGTGGTGGCACAGAAGACATCAATGGATAGTTTTCTTCATTTCAGGACAAGAAAAAAAGATGACAACGGGCCATACAGACAATGGGGATTGGGCACCTCAGTGTCAGTTAGATGTTTGTTGGCACTATGGGTGGGAACCCCGGTGTCACACCATTGTTGGGGAGTTGGAGCTGGCACTAGGGATTGGGCATTACAGTGTCAGGTGATTGTGTGTGGTGGGTGAAGTGAGGAAAAATATCAGATGTGGGTGTTCTTATCTGGCATGGGGGGCACTCACCCCAGTGTCGGATAAAGTTTGGTTAACAATATGCACATTAAGTTAGCACCAGGCAATTGGGCAATCCAGTGTGAGGTTCATTAACATTTCAAATCCCCACTCAGCGGAAACACTCTTTTTCAATCACTGTCCATTTGAAGGGAGTGGAGCTACACACAGATTTGTAGTCCTGCCCCTGCTGAACAAATGTTGTTTAATTATAAATGGACACCATTTACAACATCAGGCATAACCTCATTGTGATGCATATAGCTTAGTCCCCTTAGACACGTAAACATTTTTGTTAAATGACTGCATTTAGAAGTGCAGTCATAAAATATCAGTTCTCCTTAGAATGTTCAGTTTTTAAACTGAGCATGCACATGGTTTTTCCTCTACATTGTGATAAGTTTGGGGGGGGGGGCAGAGCTAGCCTTCCAAAATGGAAGCTGTGTAACTGAGCTGCAGCAATACCAGCATCACCCATCCGGACACATCTGAAGACCCAGCACCCACTATCTAAGGAAAACTCAATGGAAGTATATTCAGGAGACTGGGCTGAGCATTTTCATCCCTATATGAAGAAAATCTGACTTGGGACTGACACTTAATGCTATCTGAATCATCTGGCCATATTGCACCTAGCTGGCCTGCACAACAATCCTAAACCACCTGGGTGTAGTTAGCACCTATCCTACAGGGCTGAGCAATGGAGGGCCTAAAAGAACTACATCCTCCTACCCCTCAGTCTGTGGAGCAACAACTGGGCAATGTTACCTCCCTGCTGAATAAAGTCCTCCTGGACATGGTTGCCCTAATAGAAACAACTACTAGCACCAAAGCTGATGTGGTAAAGCTGACCATCAGGGTTACAGAAACTGAAGAAAATGTCAAATGTCAAGAAGAGATATTACACGACCATCACTGCCAGCTTAGAGACACCCACAACCAAATCCGATATTTACTGGCAAAGGTCAACAATCTGGAGAACAGGGGGAGACAGAAGAATGTAAGGATTGTAGGCTTACCGGAGGGGGCTGAAGGCAACAACATAATGGGCTTCTTACAGCAAGCCCTACAGACAGTGCTGAAGTTAAACAACCACCCTCCCAGAGCTGGAAAAGGCCCATAGATTGCTTGCACCTAGTCCCCTGCATGGAGAGCCCTCCCCCGCCAGATCCTGTGCAAATTCTCCCACTATCCGGTCAAGGAGACTTTCCTTAGGGCAGCCAGGGACATGAAGAGGCTGCAATGGAAAGAGGCGCAGGTACAGCTTTATCAGGACTATTCTTATGACCTGTCATGATGATGATGTGCCTATGGGCCATTTAAACAAGCCCTTTACAAACTGAACATTTCAGCCTCATTAAGGTACCTAGCACTGTTCTGAGTACTGTTCAGCTGCAAACAAACAATCTTCAACTCACCAGCTGAATCTGAATGTTCCTGCAGGACATAGCAGGGGAGAGAACTCCTCCACGGCAGCGACAGCCCAAACCTCATGGCGAGGCCCAACAATGCATGGATACTTCGGAGGGGCAAGAGACTCAGGTGCTTTCGACTGGAGTGCTGTTGCTTCTGAGCAACCACCAAAATTGCAAACCCTACACTGTGGATGACAGAGAAAAAAGGCCACCCCAAAAGCCTCCAAAAATGTGCTGACATTGGTGGTCAAAGCACAGAGGATGAGATCCTGCAGCAAGCAGAGAAAGGCATGCCAATCCGGAGAAAGCGGATCCTCGACCTACTCAACACTGGTGAAGACCTCCAATAGATACGAGCCACTCCAGGGCCTCATACCAGTGGCTCTCGACCTGCCACAAAAGAGTTCAATCATAATTGAAACTGCCATCCCTTCACATGAAGAGGTGGTGGGAGACTGGGCCCCGATCTATCAGAACTGGGCAATGGATTTGGGGTGCCTAGAATTGGATCCTGGAGCAGGTGGCTCTGCAGAATCACTCCTTGCCTGCTGAAGAAGATGGTGGCTTCTCCTGGAACAAAAGGTAGGGGCTAGCGGCTATCCCCCCCACAGATATCTTTAAATGTAACCACAAGATAAGTTGAAGTAGTTGATCTTGTGGGTTTCAGGAAGGGTGGGGTGGAATGATGGGGTACTCTCAGACAGAAAAAGGTAGCACATTGCTCTATTGATGGTTCTAGCTCTGAGGATAGCCGCGATGCCCACGTGAAGAACTAAACTAATGTGGTGCTGGACTATTACAGTTAATGTTGGTTCTACAAGTGTTTGCCTTAAATGTTAGTTTTAACAACCTGTTAATTTTAGCAACCAGTTGTTGCTTTACAAGTTACACTTTGCATATGGTCACTCTTGTCTTGGTCTAAAGAGTCTGGTGCCCCTGCATGCATGCCATATATTGCTAATGCAGACCTCTGCAAGATATTGTGCATAGTGATCAGAGCCTATGGCTGTTAGAGGAGGGGAGATTATATCTCACAACTCTCCCACACCATGCGGACCTTAGCTGACCTACAGTGAGCTTTACATAGTCTGGGACGGGTAGATTTGTGACACCCAGTATAAGCAGCCTGCTGCCTTGATAAGATACAGAACTTGGAGGTGCCAGGATAGCACCCGTCCGCTCCAGCCATTCTGGCTTTGATACTGCTCCAGACTGCTCCCCACACAAAGTAAAGAGAGAAGTTTCTGGAATGTGTTTCTGGCTCTGCTTGTTGAGGGGAGCGGACGTAGTTGGGAATCCCTCCCAGCCCCTCCGGAAGTGTGGTGCAGCATGGCAGTGAATGGACCGTGGCTCAGGTTTGACTAGTTCTGGTGCTCCTGTAAGCCTAGGTTGTGGCACCCATGTTGATTCTAGCATGGTGCCCTGATGGGTGGGCAGCCACATAGGCTGTGGTGGGGGGGACTGGGTCTTGCAGTTCGACCACAATTTTTAGGCCTTTGCTGCTTTGTGGTGTGCTTTGGCATGGGCTCTAAAGGTCGTTTTTCGCAACCCCCCCCGGACCACTTACAGCCTGGCTTGGATACAAAGCATGGGGACGCTTAGATAGATCCCACCCACACAGCCTTTATGGCTTTTGGCCAGCTCCAGAGCTTACCCCGCATAAGGGACCTGGGCAAGGTGTTACAGAGAGATGCTGGTGCTCCTTCATGAAGGGAACAGAGTTAATAGGGGATCTCTCCCAGCCCCCCCCAGAAAGTCTGAGTCAACGGGGTGTCACAAGAAGGGGAAAGACCCCTTTGCCCTCAACCCCAGACAGATGCCAGGCTATGCTTTAATGACCTCGGGGCTAGTGACTCAAGAGGGGGAAGCCCTGTACTTGATCTGCCCATTTCTGGACAAGAATACCAAACACTCTGGGGGCAGGAGCTATTTGTAGGCACCTTACCATAAAGCCACACATAGTGCCCTGGGGGATCACAGCTAACGGATACAAGGTACCTAGCCCTATAATTGGGCAACTCACAGTGCAACTGTCACCTAAATATCGTTACTATCCACCCCAGTGCATAGCCCGAAGGTGAAGTGACAACTACATAATAGGTAGGATAGTGGGCCAAGAGACTGGAGACCACATAGATGGCTGGTCTCACTGCAGGTCACTTTCAGCTCCTAAGGAGAAACTCTCAACCAGGTTGCCACCAGGCACCTCTACCCCCCCCCCTTGAGGCATAGTGAGTGACCATTGGGAGGTAAGCTACTCCCTTTCCTCCCGGGTCAGTGACTGTACTATTCTCTCCACCGATGGATGGCCCTACTTTTATTATTGCATCCATGTCTATATCTGACCAATGGTATACCCCTACTTGGGTCACAAAGACACTGTTTATCCTATCCCCAGGTAGACAACCCTTTGATTACCAGATGATCAAGACTGGAAATGAAAGATGAGAACTGCCCCATCCAGCCCCCCTGGATATCCCCCGTGAGGGTAACACTAATAAATAAAAATATGAGAGGTATCTCATGGTCCTCTGAGGACCCAATACTGCACCCCGCAGACACCCACATAGAGGCAATGATTAGGAGCTTGGAGAAATGGATTTCTTGGACTAATGGTAAATTATCTCAAATAGCACTCAAGAAGGATGTTCTCAATGACCGTATTTGCTGGTGCTTAGAATGAAGACACTTAGATAATGGCTAATGCCAATGAGGTAATCGCCATAATGTGAGAGGCCTCAACTCTCCTGTGAAATGGAAAATGGTCCTTTCTAGGCTAAAAAAATGGGTACCCAGGTTGCATTTCTCCAAGAGACTAAATTAGGCTGTAAAGAAGCTGCCAAGCTAGTAAGAGACTGAGTGGGAAGGAAGCATGTTGCGTAGCAGGCTCAGCCAAAAGAGGTGTCTCCATTCTTTTTACGTTAAAGGTTTTTTATTAATTTTACTATAACATAACAAAGGAACAAAAAAAAACCCCAAAAACCAAACAATAACATTAAATTTAGGCTATATACAAAACAGCAGTATAAATAATTGACATGTGAGACACTCTTTGAATTGCATCATAAATCTAAAAAGAAAATTGCAAGGACTCGACTAGGCCCTAAGGCACCTACCTTGACTCTTACCAAAAATCCGAGCCCACAAGGAGGTACCACTGCTGGATAAGTCAAGGCTTCATGCATTACAGTAGCCGTACCTTCCTATGGTTGAATTTGAGGAAACATCTGAAAAATAAGTAATATGGTGCCACAAAGTAACTATGGGTAATTAAAGTAAATCCTAAAGAGGCAAAGTGCTAATATAGATTATTCGTTCCATACCTTCTATATCTAAAACACAAGTTGTAAAGAGAGTGTACAAATAGCCTAGACATAAAAGTAAATAGTAAAATTATTAGCTATTTACAATGTCCTCCTATATTGAATACAGTATAAACAACACATGATTACCAATTATAGAAAATTGCAGATAAAATCCAAGTTCAGTGAACTGATTACGCATCACCTCAAATTGGAAAATAAAGTTATGTAGGACAACAATGTACCAGGTCAACCGACACCTGCTCTGGAGGCCAGGTAGGCCATGTATGGGGCCCAGCAACAATGGTAAAGAGGCATACGCCCTGATATCAGGTGAGAACGTCTGTCTAATTTGGAAATATATGTAAGAGCGGGGAGGATTTCCGTTATATGAGGTATATTAGAAGATCCCCAGTTTTTCAGGATAGAACGCTTCACTTGCATGCTTAAAAGTATCAGCCATCTAAATGAATGAGGGTCAAGATTAGGGACATCAGATTTAAGACCCAACAGCATAAAGGAGGGACTGAAAGGGATATTACACGGCAGGATTAAGTTTGCTACACTTTGAACGGACTTCCACACATCTACGATCAAAAGACAGAGCTATAAAATGTGATATAGATCTCCTCCGTGTACATGGCATCTCCAGCATTTATCATGAGGGAGCACTTGCGTTTTTTTTAACATTACAGGTGTTCTATACCAAGAATGCATTATTTTATTATGGATCAGTCTGCTCCTAACGTCAGTAAATACTTTATGTCCTACCTGCCAGCATTGATTCCACTGGGTTTCAGTCAGTGGCATTTTTTAAGGCCTTTTCCCACTTGTGCCTTGAAGATTGGTTAGAGGTAGGCAAGGTATCTCTAACTAGGGCATAGATTATACCTGGCGTCCCCTTCTGTAGGGCAAGCCACGGATGCACTGGGGGTGAAAGGTCCTTAAATGCATCTGCCTGTTGCAGCCTTATTTTCAAAGCATCTCTGATCTGCAAATTCCTCCAAAGATCAGATCTCTGTAGTTTCCATTTACTTTGTAATTATTGAAATGTATCTACCATTATGGAGTCCTTAACCAATAAATCCTTTACAAATAGGGTACCTTTCCCCTGCCAAGTGGGCCAGATCACAGGCTTTCCACCTATGGTAACACTGGGGTTATTCCATAAGGGAGTATATGGTAAGGGAAGGGCTGAAATATTTAGTTTTTTGTGAAGTGTTCGCCAATAAAGAATAGAGGGGCCTATGGTGGGATGCAGCATAAGCTCCTTAGAGGCTCCAGGTCATAACACTGTAGCTGTAACAGGGGATCCGCTGATGCCTTGTTCTAATATTAACCATTGGGGCGACTCATCAGACTGTGGGTTAAACCATTTCAGGGTCTGTGTACATTGGTATGCAATTTTGTAACCCTTTATCCAAGGGAGACCCCATCCACCATATTTCCAATGTGCCCTTAGTATATTTTTGCCAAAGCGGGGTTTAGCATTACCCCATAAGAAGTGACCTATAGTTTTTTCAATTTTTTTGATCCATACCCTAGGGAGAGATAAGGGAATGTGGGATAATAAATAAAAGATTTTAGGCGCAATTGACATTTTATAGGCAGATATCTTCCCAGCCAATGTAAGGTTGAGACGAGACCAGCGGTCCAATTCACACCTGCAACTAGATAGTAAAGGGCCTAAGTTGTTGTCCCACCATTTTCCAGTATCCGCCCCTACTTTAATTCCCAGGTATGTAATGGTATGTTGTGACCATTTAAGGGCAAAGTGGGTCATGGTATGGGGAAGACATTTAGAATTAAGTGGGAGAATCTCTGTTTTGGCCTGGTTGATTCTGAGTCCAGAGATATGAGAGAAGTGATCTAATAGGGAGAGAAGAGGTCGAATGGTCTTAGGGGTGTCCCCCAATATAACCAGCAGGTCATCAGCGTACATAAGGGTGGTGGGTCGTGGGTGACCTGCAGTAATACCAGTTAGAGAGGGGTGTTGGCGGATTGCTGCTGCCATGGGTTCCACCGCTAGAAGAAATAATAACGGAGATAGGGGCAGCCCTGTCTAGTACCTCTATGAAGTTGAAATGAATCTGACATTTCTGAGTTAGTGAGTACCCTAGCGAGGGGGGCTGTATAAAGAGCTGTTATAGCTGCTTGAAACGAGGGCCGAATCCAATATGCTGAAGGACAGAGTGAAGGTAGTCCCATTCCACAGAGTCGAATGCCTTCTCAAAATCAATGGCCAATGCAGCCACAGGTGTCAGTGCAGATTTGGCTATGTGAATGAGATTGAGAAGAGTCCGCAAATGATCTGAGCTATATCTGCCTTTCACAAATCCTACTTGGGATGGATGTATCAAAGATGGGAGTATGGGGTTAAGTCTATTTGCCAATATCCTAACATATACCTTGCTGTCAGCATTAATCAAGGAAATAGGGCAGTAGCTAGCGGGATCTTCGGGAGCTTTCCCCTTTTTGGGAAGGACTATTATACTAGCCTCTCATAGGGTCTGCGGCAAAATGCCCTTGTCTTCCTTCTCTGTAAAGACCTGACATAACAGAGGGGAGATCATGGGAGAAATTAACTGAAGGAACTCTACAGGAAATCCATCGCCTCCGGGAGCCTTCCCTGATTTTAGAGCCATCAAAGCCATGTTGACTTCCTGTGTTGTGAAGGGGGTTTCAAGGTCGTCAGCGTGGGGTGGGGAAAGTTTCAGTAGCTTAATAGATTGTAAAAATTCTTGGGTTACAAAAGTATTTTTAGACTTGGAGGAAGTATAAAGCTGCGAATAAAACGACGTCATAATTTCATTTATACTTTGAGAGCTGGTTTGAACCTTACCAGTAATGGGGTTTTTCAAGCCCGCTATATGTCATTGGGCTTGTTGTTCATGGAGTTGATATGCTAAGACCTTCCCATTTTTGTCTCCCCCTTCCCAGTATGTATGACGAATCCTAAGGCGGGCTAGATCGGCCTTCCTGGATAAAAGTTTGTTAAGATTAATATGGAGTTGAGGTGTCTCCATTCTACTGCACAAAAAAACTACAGTGGCAAATGGTGGAAACCCACACAGGAGGGGAGGGCAGGTGGATTATTATGAAGGTCTCCATGCCCATGGGCCCCCCTAGTTCTGGACAATATTTATGGCCCAAGCGAAGACTCCCCGGACTTTTTTCATGCTATTTCCACAAAAATCATGGATCTTTCCTTTGACAACCCAGACATCCTGATGGGTGGGGATTTTAACATGGTAATGGAGCATCTATTAGACAGGTCTAACTCTGGGCAAGAACCCCATCTAAGATCCCTACAGGCACTTAAAGGCCTTATATCCCTACACCAACTGTCTGAAACCTGGTGGGTTCTTCACCCCCCTCGGATAAGGTCTATACCTTTTTCTTGACCTCTAGAGCAATGGCCAGTAGGCTTGATTTCTGGCTCACCTCCCCTAAACTGACCACAGCCACAACTGGGGTTAATACCTCCCCAATCTATATCTCAAACCATGCTCCGGTGACCCTCACCTTCCTTCCAACACTACAGTCCCCCAAATCCCTGATGTGGAGATTAGACCCCTTGCTCCTACATGACATAGAATTCACCCCATGGCTGCAGAAAGAAAGAAAGGGTTTCTTTTTGGACAACCCCAGAGGCTCGTCCTCTGCTGCCAGCATCTGGGAAGCCTATAAGGCAAGCATATGGGGTAAAATCATTAGTTTCACCTCCCACAGATGGAAACAAAGACAGCAAGAATATAAAGTGCTAGGAGCGGACCTCAAAACACTAGAAACCAAGTACAAGAAAAGCCTTTCCTCCCTGAGTTCGCCCAAAGTGATAGCGGAACTAACTGCCCTTAGATTAAAACTCAATAATCTGGCCTCAAGGAAAGCCGAACTGTACATTCACAGGGAGCAACATAGATATTACGCAGATGGGGAGAAAGCTAGCAAACTCCTGGCCTATAGATTAAAACAAAGACAAACAGAAAGGGCTATACACAAAATAAAGGATAGATCTGGAAACCTAACCACCAACCCCAAGACCATTAACAATGTTATGTACCAGTTCTACCAGAACCTGTACTCCTCACAATCAAACTGGAGTAAGGATAAGTACGAAGAATTTAGTAAAACCTTATCCCTCCCCAAACTGACTGACCACCAAACACTGGCTCTAGAACAGGAGGTCACAAAGGAGGAGATTGCCATGGCCATATCAAAGATGGTCCCACATAAAGCTCCAGGAGGAGATGGATTCCCAGTGGAATTTTACAAACTGGTGCAACCCCTGATCACCTCCCCATTAGTAGATATGCTGCAAGAGGCCCACGCACATAAAAAGCTCCCATCTTCCCTGTTGGAAGCCATAATCACAGTATCACCTAAGGATGGCAAAGACCATACCCTCCCTGCCAACTACCGGGACATATCATTAATTAATGTGGATGCTAAAATCCTTGCCAAGGTGCTGTTCTCCCATCTAGAGGAATGCTTACCCTCCCTCATACACCCCTCCCAAGTTGGCTTTGTGAAGGGCAGAATCAGGTCTGACCACATTCGGGCCCTCATGTCTTTAATGCAGTCTGCAGTGAATCTCTGTACCTCAGCTGCAGCAGATACAATAGACTTTGAAAAAACTTTTGATTCTGTGGAATGGGAGTACCTGCATGAATGTTAAAAGGCTTTAATATAGGCCCAAGCTTTGCAAGCTGGGTTAAGACATTATATGCCGGACCCAAGGTGAGGGTGCTTACAAATGGGAACCTATCAGATCCCTTCCTCCTGAATAGAGGGACAAGACAAGGCTGCTCGTTGTCACCTTTGCTGTTTGCCCTGGCTATACAGCCTCTGGCTGCAGCATTGAGAGTCCATCCTGGTATTCAGGGACTTCAAATAGGGACTTCCCAACACACCACCAAACTATATGCAGATGACTACCTGATCCTGACTCGGGACCTACCCCTTAGTATGCCACACATTTTGTCCACCCTAAAGGCATATGGGGAGATATCGGGTCTAAAGATCATTATGACTAAGTCGGAGATCCTCCCCCCTAAATGCCCTTGCCTCCCCTTCCCAGCTGGGAGCCGTGAGAATGGCATGGACACAGACTGACATTAAATATCTGGGAATCATAATCTCCCAGAAGATAGAATCCTTGGTGGACATCAACTTTAAACCACTGCTTGAAGCCCTCTGGAAAGATATATGGAGATGAGAATATCTACATCTCTTGCTGGCAGGGAAAATATTGGCTATTAAAATGATGTTGGCCCCCAAAGTTTATCGTTTGCTATACTACATCCCTATGCTACTGCCAGACAAGTGGCCCAAAAAATTAGACAGTCTAGTCATCAGATTTCTGTGGGGGGCATCTAGGCCAAGACATAGTAAAGCTAAATTGCAAGCCCAGAAACTGAGAGTGGGTTGGAATTTGCTTGACTTCACCAAATACTCAATTGTGTTTATTGTGGCAAAATTATTGCATGGGATTGGGCACACACCTTCACTACACCCTCCTGCTTGTAACAATCAAAGAGACCTGTTAAATTACCCCCTCACTGCTCTACTGCTGTATACCTTACCCAAACACCTGGAGCAGTGGCATACCATTTCTAACTCACATCTAGCATGGCACAAACTAGGCCTCCACACTAAATCCTGTCTCGCTCTGGGGAAATTCACCCCCCTGTGGCACAACCCAGATCTTCACATTGATAATAAACCCCTTATGAGGAATGATTGGCAATTCCAAAAAACTGAATGTCTGGAAGACCTGTCAACCCCAGGGGATAAGTCTTTGGACTCATTTCAAGGGCTAAAAGACAGATATGGTTTGCTGCAAAAGGATATTTGGAGATACCTTCAGATCAGAATCCTCCTCACCCATAGGGATAAGGGAGCATGCCCCTGCATGGTCTGTATTAGACAGAAAACAGGTACAAGAGCCTCAATGCCACTAGAGGACTGGGTCACACACCCTAAGGGTCATGCAGATACCATACAAAGATTTATGAGGGACAGTGCCCTGAACCCCTCCCTCCCAGTCAAGGCCAAATAGGAGAGGAGGCTGTTGACCCAGATCACGGACCAGCAGTGGCAGCAGGGGTGGCTTAGGATGCACCAGGCTTGTTGTGACCAGAGAAGCCTTCTCATTCAGAACAAGGTTATGCACCTAGAGTATAGAACCCCAACACAACTGAAAATGATGGGACTGCTCCCTGCCTCCAACTGTTGGAGATGCAATGCCCCAGATGCTGATCTACTTCACATCCTATGGGAATGCCCCCTCCTGGCCCAACTGTGCTCCTCAGTGATAAGTCAGTGCTCAACAATCTTAGGGGAACCCATTCCCTCCAACCCTCAAGTGTGGATTCTGGGCCTGACACCAATTGGTCACCCCTTGCTTAAGCACCAGATGCTTTGGCTTATACAGGCCTCAGTCGAGGTGAAAAGACTAATCCTACAACACTGGAGAACACCTGTCTTCCCTCAGGTGGCAGAGTGGAATACTGCCATGGAGAGGCTGTCAACCCTTACTAGAATGTCCTGCTATAAAGCTAGAAATATGTCCAAACATGATATGGTATGGGCCCCATACTACTCCTTCATCAGCTCCCTCTCTGTTGGCAGAGTTACCAGGTACTCGAAGGACAAACTGAGGCCCCACTGAACTTCCAGGTATAGATGAAGGATTAAGTTATTTATGACGGTTTCTGATTTCTCCCGTCAGGTGTCTTGAGTGCTATAATGTGGACATTCCACTTAGTTCCCTCACTAGTCATCTTCTACACATTAGCTGAAGAAGTTTAACCCTTACTTCATTCCCTCCACCTCTTCTGATCAGGTAATATGAAGATTCTACCAGGCAGACCCATGACAGATGGGTAAGTCATTTCCAGGAATTTATCCTCTGACATACCCTCATTGTTATAGCTAAGTTACATAGTTAAATGTGCCTTTTAGGCTTTATATAGAAACGTCTGCGATTTTCTTCACACTACTGTAACCCCATGTGAGTGTTGTGGTTATGTTGAAAACCACTATTTTCAAACAAATGTTCTCTTGTAAGTAAGCTTTAAACTTGTTAAAACTTTGAAATCACTCAATAAAAAGATTAACTCTAAAGAAAACATTGGGACACGTTTGGGACATGAAAAGCATAAAAACACACACCTTGGGGCAAGTTCTGTAAACTTTATTGTGAACAACTCTCTGCACAGGTTGACTTAATAACATATATTTACAAACCTGAAAGTTTCAGGTTGAAAATCTACTAGTGTTTTAGTTATAGCAGGTGAGCAAAAAAAGTAATACTATTGGTCAATTTAACATTTTGCACCTCTATGATTTTGCCCACAGTGACCTGATTGCCACAATGAATGGGAGCAGAGTTAGCATGCAAAACATCAGAGTTCAACATTAAAGTGCTTTCTCAACCCTAATATACAGGAGCAACTGTACCTGTAATAAATAAATAAATGCATACATTTTCGACCCTAATACCAACACCTTCCCCATTCCTATCTCCTTCCCCATCCTCTACCTTCATGACAGTAGGCCAAGCTAATGGTCTGGGGCCATGTCCCATAGAGCTGTTGCTGCTGCAAGTCACAGGTATGGGATCATGCCCCAAAAGTGCCACATATGTGTCTTATTCACTGTAGGGCCAAATGCAGAGAAGAAAACTTGTTGAACACAGACCCAGACCTGTACCTTGCTTTGTAGGGTTGAAGAAGCAGACCCATGGTCCCCTTTCTGTGAGCTGTAAGTGAAGCAGCATATACAGAGTTGTACTGGTCCATGACGATATCTGGAAATTTCCAGGTGGGCCCCCTCAGTTGGGTACCTGGTCCCCTGCTAAGCTCTGAAATTCTTTGTATTTACTGTCTTTTTTTTTCAAATTAAATGGGTAATTAGAGCACTGTAGGTAAATGTAAGATGCAAACACAGAACTAGCGTATCAAATTTAAGTGAAGTACTGATATGAGTATGACACCCTTGCCCATACACTATTGATTTTCTAGGTGAGCTATTGTATCCACTTTCCAGGTAAGCCCCTGTACCCAGTCCAACCATAGCAGCAGACCTGTGGGGCACAGCCTGGAATATGTAATTTGGTTTTTGCTGGGTCCTGTGTGGCCTACATAATGCCTGGGGCATGACCTCAGACCTAGAGCAGCAGACCCATGAGACACAACCTCAGGCCTGTTTCTGGCTTTGTGTTGGGCCCTGTGGGCTCTATGCAAATCAGCAGATGCATAAGGTATGGCCCTAGATTTATAACTTGAGGCAGAAAACCCATATGAAACAACCCCAAATTAGTAACTTACATGCATGATGCACACCATTGGACACAGGGGGAACAGCCCTAGACCTGTAGCTTGAAGTAGCAGACCCATGGGGCATGACCCCAGACCTGTAGCTTGGCCTTGATTCATGAGAATAGAGGATGGGTAGTGGGTAGGGATTAGGGCCAAAAATCCTAACACCACAGTTCTCTTCTTTTGTGTCTTTGTAACCCTAATGTAAACATTAACATAGTTGTTTGCAATGAATTTCCTTCCTTTTTGAGAAAGCATAGTGCCAGACATATAACTTATCGCACAGGGCCTGCAAGTAGATAAGTCACAACTAGAGATGTTGACAAGTTTTAATTTGCTGGCAAATGTTCGGCAAAGTCACCAACTTTGCCTTAGTGGATGTTTGTGAATTTCTGCCATTTACTAGGAAATTCTCCTTTTGCAATTTCACCTGATAACTTCACCGGCAACTTTACCTTTGGTATGCATTTCGGTCCCTAGACTTCTGGTAAACAAGTGCTTGTAGGTCACATAGAGCTCCTGCAGGTCACATGCTAAAGTACTTCTCTGCAT
This sequence comes from Neoceratodus forsteri, assembly GCA_016271365.2. NCBI lineage: Eukaryota > Metazoa > Chordata > Ceratodontiformes > Ceratodontidae > Neoceratodus > Neoceratodus forsteri. The sequence goes on along the minus strand of CM057456.1, from coordinate 921,286,230 downwards.
ACAAACTGAGCCTAAGTTTCATTTTGCAGTCTGAGTGAGTTAATGGAGGGGGTCAAAACTACTGCTTTGAGAGGGTATAACAAAGCGAAGGGAAACCTACTTTTACAGCTTTTTTTTTTTGCTTTTCTTGACATTTTCTATTTATCTAGCAGTTTGTGTTGATTTATTTTGGTGGTGTTTCTGTGTATTTTTCTTTATATTCCCCAATTTTATTTCTTTTACTCATTTTTTTTACTCTGTTTTTTTTTTTCAAACTCAAAATGATTGGGACTGGTGAGGAGGAGGGTAGCCAGTGATATGAGTGATTCAAATTGAGTGACTCAATATGAGCGAACTCAGTTTGATTGCCTGTATATAGAGTGAGCATGGAAGGATGCCGAATGGAGAAACAGCGAGTACAGGGGAGCAATAATGGTGATAGGAGAGACAAAATGATGGTAGGAGGGGGCTGACATAGTAGAGGATATGGGAGATAGTTTGGCAGGCATTTAGTAGCTGGCTGTCTGGTTTGGTGGAGGAGGCATATGGCTACAATGCAAGAAGTATTAGGTTCTAGACTGGTGAGGGGTAAATATGTTTTTGTGATTTTGTAGTTGTCACTTAGTGTTTTTTTTTTGTCTGCCATTCCCCAATCCCTGCATGTGTGCTCCATAGTCTCCTATCCCTTGTTCTGATGATTTGAGCCCCCCAAAATAGCCCCCTCCTGAGTTGTCTCCTTACCCCAGTGTCAGGCACTCCCTCAGAGTTGTTTATAATTAGTTAGAGGGGTGCCGGAGCACAGCCCCCTGCATAAAACTATCATAAACTGGTCCCAGTGAGTTTGTTGGGACCATCGCTCATTGTGTTTTCTGTACTGTGCAGTCACTGTATGAGTTTTCGGTGGGGTGCACTCACTGTCATAACAGGCACTATTTAATTTTCACCATTATGACATGGAACTGAGGAGGAGACTGGGAGGGCTGTGACCTGGACCAGTCCCAGTAAGTAGAGAGGGATGCAGTCCATGGATGGAACACACTGTTCCAGCTGTTGGAAGAGGTGAGCTTCGGCACCAGGAGCACCAGGAAATGAAACTTGTCACTCACAGTGAAGCACATGTAGCAGCATGCAGTGGCACCACTCTTACCAGTTGACACTGCTCCAGTACATCCTGCACATGCTGCTGCACCTGATCCTATGGAAATTCATCATGGTTCTGCACTCCCTGAGCCCTGTGAGGAGGAAGAGGATAGCCCAGCACTGGAACATCTGGCTCTACCCCTCAACAGCAGCAAAAGTCCCTTGTTTGGGACTTTTTGTAATTGACTTCACTGACAAAAGTGTGGTGACATGCACATTATGTCACACCATTGTTCATCATGGGAAACAGGGCAGCTTTTTAGGCTCAGGTGGCCAGCACACCCATCTTCAGGTGAGGCACTGCCATGGATGAGACGAGTACATGAGGAAAAGAAAGAGCAAGACAGCTGAGATGAGTGGAAGCAATGGCACCCCTAGTATTCTTTCCATGCCACAAGGTGGCAGCACTAAAATAGGTGGACATGGTGCATCATGATACTGTGAACAGGTCCTGTAGGAGAACACAGAGGGGATGGAGGGGAGCAGAAATGAGAGCTGCAGGTAGACTTGGGTGCTGCAAGTGTCACCTGAGAGATCAGCCTCAAATCCTCCGCCTACACTGCACTGCACTGAAGTGGCACAGCTGTGTGGGGAGAGAGGAAAGATCTCCTTGCAAGCTGTTGCTATGAAATAAACTTTAGAGGCATTGCTCCAAAACCAATGGAGCTTTCTTGAGGTTGTGGCAAAACTCTGTGGTAGTGGTGAACTCCGTCCCCAGACCATATCACTATTCTCTCAGTCTCTGCACTACTTAATTCAAGATATGCTATCTGTCTTACTTTCTCTATTATTCTTATCTTCACCTTTTGTAAAAACAGGAAAAGAAACACCACAAAAGAATGGTGTTTTTCATGTCTCTCTGTCCTGATTTCTGGTAGTGCTTCCTTCCCTTCTGGTTATCTAAATTCTGCTGTCAGCTATCCTCCTCATACTTAGAAAAAGAGAAGAGTAAAAATACCTGATTTCCTCTTTATATTGTTCCCTTTCATGTACAACTGTGAAGTCCTTATACTATCACTGTCTTCTCTCACTATTTTTCTCAGCTACCAGAATATGTCATGCTGCTACAAGGTGCTGTGCTGTGTGACAGTCCCTCTGCCACAGTTTGTGCAACACATTTCAGGGGAAACTGTGAGAGAAGCAAAACATACATAAATTGTGTTCTCCCAGAATTGTTCTCAACTTCTAGAATAAATATGTCAGGCTGCTGCATGCTACTACATGGTGCTAAGCTGTGTGCAACCCCCAAACACACACACACACACACACACAAACACAGTTCTTGCAGCAAAGTTTAGGAAATTGTGAGAAAAGTACAGCATGCGTAAATACTGTGTTCCAAGAATTTTCCTCAACAAAATATATATATAAGGTTGTTGCATGCCATACAAGGGGCTGCACTGTCTGTCAGTCCAACACACACACACACACACACACACACACACACACACACACACACACACACAGTTCTTGTAACGCACCTTAGAGGAAATAGAAGAAAGGCACAACATACACACCTGTAAATCCTGTCCTCCCAGAAGTTTTCTTAATTACCAGAATAAATATGTCAGGCTTCTGTATGCTGCTACAATGTGCTGCACTGTGTGTGTCAGTCCCCCTGCCATAGTTCTTATTCTGTGCTTTAGGGGAAATTATGTGAAAAGCCACATATGCATAAATTCTGTGCTGCCAGAATATTTCACAACTATCAAAATAAATACATCAGGCTGTTACATGTTGCTACATGGTGCAAAACTGTGTGTCAGTCCCCACCACCATTATTTTTGAAATGCACTTTATGGTGAAATTGTGAGAAAAGTACAACATACATAAATTCTGTACAACCAGAACTTTTCTCAGCTACCAGAATAAATATGCTTGGCTGCTGCATGCTGCTACATGTTGTTATGCTGTGTATCTCTGCCCCCCACCTCAATTCTTGTAATGCACTTTAGGGAAAATGATGTGAAAAGCACCATATACATAAATTCTGCGCTCCCACAATTGTTCTCAACTACCGGAATTAATATGTAAGGCTGTTGCATGCTGCTACATGGTGCTATGCTTTGTGTCTGTCCCCCCACCACAGTTCTTGTAATACACTTCAGGGAAAATGATATGAAAAGCACTATATACATTTATTTTGCACTCTCAGAAATTTTCTCAACTACTAGAAAAAATATATCAGGCTGCTGCATGCTGCTATATGGTGCTATACTGTTTGTCTGTTCCCACCACAGTTCTTGTAATGCACTTTAGGGGAAATGCTGTGAAAAGCACCATATACATAAATTCTGTGCGCTCAGAATTTTTCTTAACCAGCAGAATAAATATGTTATGCTGCTGCATGCTTCTACGTGGTGCTGGGCTGTGTGTCAGTTCTCCTCTTCAGTTCTTGTACTGCACTTTAGGGTGAATGGAGAGAAAAGCATCATATACAGTATTGTACATAAATTCTGTGCTCCTAGAATTTTCTCAAGTACCAGAACAAATTTGTAAGGCTTCATCATGCTGTTACATGATGCTATTCTTTGTGTCTTCCAACCCCCCCACCATAGTTCTTATGAAACAATTTAGGGGTAATGGTGTGAAAAGTGCCATATACATAAATTCTGTGCTTCCAGAATTTTTCTCAACTTCCAGAGAAAATATATCAGGTGTCTGCATGCTGCTACATGGTGCTATGCTGTGTGTAAGTCCCCTGCAACAGTTCTTGTAATGTAATGCACTTTAAGGAAAATGGTATGAAAAGCACAATATACATAAACTCTATGCTCCCAGAATTTGTTTCAAGAACCAGAATAAATACTTCAGGCAGCAGCATGCTGCTACATGGTGTTACACTGTGTGTCTGTCCCCCCACCACAGTTCTTATAATGCACTATAGGGGAAATGGTGGAAAAAGCACCGTACATAAATTCTGAGATCCCAGCATTTGTTTTGATCTACCAGAATAAATATGTCAGGCTGCTACATGGGGATGTGATGTGTGTCTGTCCTCTTGCCACAGTTTTTATAATGCACTTCACAGGAATGGTGTGAAAGCACCATATACTGTACATCAGTTCTGTACTCCCAGAGTTGTTGCAGCTACCATAATAAATATGACTAAAGTACAGGAAAAGCAAAAGCACTAGCTGAAAAGACTGTCCCTAGCTCAGAAATATATCCCCAGACTACAAATACACTTGTGCTGTAGAACTACTCTATCTAAACTACTGCAAAAAAAAAAAAAAATTACAAAGAAATTCAATCTTCTCTTTTTCTCTGGGGCATTGAAAAGGGCTGACTGGGATACTGAGGGACAGTGGTACCAGGAAGGACCACAGATTGTATGTTGAGGACTGTTTTCCAGCTGCTAGCTGCTTTTTTCATTTGTTCCATGTGTACTGGGGCACTTTTTAACACTAAGGCAGTGTACTATATGCCTTACAAAGGCGTTTATTAATTTAAAGTTTAGTCCTGGGCATAGCGCCATACCGGAAGCTGGAAGACAACCACTTCCAGTTTCAGTCCTTGAAATCTGGGAGCCTCAGCAAGCATCTGAGGTGACAGTACTAGCTGAATAGTTTGTCCCTAGCTCAGAATTCTACCCCCTAGACTTAAAATCTCTCTGAGCTGTAGAACTACTTTATCCAAACTACTGCAAAAATCTAAAAAAAAAACCTGCACAAAATATTTTATCTTCTCTTCTTCTCTGTGGCGTTATGAAGAGGTGAGTGGGCTACTGAGGGACTGTGGCACTAGGAAGGACAGCAGATTGTATGTTGAGGACAGTTTGGAAGCTACTAGCTGCTTTTTAACTTGTTCCCTGTGTATAGGGGTACTTTTTAATAATAAAGGGATATACTATGGTCCTTATAAAGGCTTTTATTAATTTAAAGTTTAGTCCTGACTAGAGTGAAAAACCGGATGCCAAAAGACAACCCCTTCTGGTTTTGGCCTTAGAAATCTGGGAGCCTCAGTAAGTATCAGGAAGTGTGGGCAGAGGCAACACATGGCAGAGGCAAGTGCCTCTGCTGTCATCAGCTGGGGAATGAGGGATAGAGGCCAGGATCTTTTTACAAAACTAAGAACAAGAATAACAGGCCACTCCAGTAAGATTGTGTATGAGGTATCTGCAAATATGGACCCAACTGTGGACCTGTTAAATCTGTTATGCAAGGAAGGTTCAATAGTACAGTGTAACAAATGTAAGACACATATTGAAAAACACACTATATACATCAGATGATTGCTACACATGTCCTGTTTAGTGTATTTATCAGTGGCATAGGAGTTGGCATTCAGGGTAAACTGGAGCTCTTCGTGGATGACATAAAACTGGGTGGTAGGGTCAACAGCTTGGAGGCAATTAGGAAATTTCAGAAGGACTTACAAAGGCTGGTTTGATGATGGTCCAACATCTGGCAGCTGAACTTCAATGCTAAGAAGTGCAAGGTACTGTATCTGGGTAAGGGAAATCCAAGGACAGAATACGGCTCAATGAGGTCAAACTCAATACTTCCCAGGAAGAAAGGAACCTTGCGGCCATCATATGTGACACTCCAAAGCAATTGAGCCAATGCAAAAAAGCCTACGGTAAGGCTAGTAGAATGCTGGGGTGCATAGGGAGGGGCTTCAATAGCAGAAACAGGAAGGTGATCCTTCCACTGTACAGGTCCCTGGTGAGGCCCCACCTGTGGTACTGTATCCAGTTTTGGAGACGGCACCTAAAAAAGGATAGGGATAGGGATAGGCTACAGAGCATGCAAAGAAGAGCGACTAAGATGATAAAGGGCCTCCAAGGGCTATCATATGAGGAACGCCTAGTGGAACTAAATGTGTTCTTGTTGGAAATAAAAAGAGAGAGAGGGGATATGATTGAGATGTTAAAGTTCTTGAAAGGTATAAATAGGGTGCCATACACAGAACTCTTCTAGAGGGTCATTAGCTTGTTCACCAGGGGGCACAAATGGAAGCTGTGCGATAAGAATTTCAGAAGACATCTGAGAAAGCATTACTTCACAGAAAGGGTGTTGAAGCCCTAGAACAGTCTGCCAGTGGAGGTAGTAAATACAAGGATTGCATCTGCTTTCAAGCAGGGGTGGGATAGAGCAAGAACTCAAATGGTAACAGCGGGACTAGGCAATGGTAAAATTCAGTAGGGTGGGGCTAGATCCCAGGACCTGCAATAGGTCTTGGAAACTCCTGGGCAGACTAGATAGACACACAGTTCCTTCTGCCATAATTTTCTATGTTTCTATGTAAATAAGCTGAGATGGATATAGTATAAGAGAATGAGGTGTGCGTTAAGGCTGACGACCCCAAGGCACACCCCCAACACTTGTTGGTGTGTGCAGGGTGGGTGTAGAGTGTTAGGGTTGGAAACTTTAATACCACATTTCCAAACGTTTGTTGCTGGAACCCTAACTGATGCATTAATGAAGTTTTTTGCAAAGAATTTCCTTACAATTTGAAATAGTATGATCATATCCTTATTTGAGGGCCCTGCACTCCTATCCATCCACAATTTTTAAAATTGTGTAATCATATCCTTAGGGCCCCTCACCATAGCCTTATTATCATGGACCTGGAAGTGAAAATGTGCAAATCCCATGGAAAATGTGATTCTGTGCCACTGCAATGTCATTCCATGCCACAGGTGCAAAAAACACAGTTTGGTAAGGATTTGAAAAATAACAGCTGCCATGCTCATGAGGTCTAGATAAAAAAATATGCTATGTTGAAAATGTGGGTTCAAAGTAGTGAAAATTGGCAGATTTATAAGTAAGCATAGCAAAAAATCAATGCATGCTGTAGTAGGGTCGGTGACCCCCCCCCCCCGAACATTGATATGCTCTTATGGTTGCAGAGCATATGTATTCACCTGCCTGTGCTATTGGAGGTGGTCTGAGAACATTGTGGGCTAAAATATTGTTCCCTTTAAGAAAAACACTTAAGAAATCTGTTGCAACAGTCTTCTGTTATTCTGTTTCTTCCTTTCACTATTGCTCCTTTTCTGTCATTCCCCTACTCAAGCTTGGCCACCTTTGAATAGTCTCACTGTCCCTTTCCTTGATTCCAGCTTGTTTTCTTTAATATTTAAGCCCCAGTGTTCAAGGACATTCTGGGCTTGCAGTACAAGCTATATAGAGTGTTTCCTTCTCAAATGTGCTACGTTAGCGCGGTGCAACTGTGGAACGCATGATCGTACAGTAATGTGCGAAGACGCCAAAAAAGAGTTTGTTATAGCGTTTTCATTGTTTTGAGAATCTATGAGCAGATTAACAGCCTTTACTTTCCTTTACATGTACGTTGCTTAGTTTTCTAGTAGAAGAAGCTCAGAGTTAAGTTGTGCCTAAAATGCTAACTGAGAATCATTTTAAAGTAGCGTTTGTTTGTTCCTTAAGTCAAAATGCTAAATAAGTACTTTAAAAGGGGGAAGGTAAATAAATGCCACTTTTAAAGGAGATAGGTAAATAAGATTATCGCAAAAAGATCAAAACAAAGACTCCTAATCTTGTAGAAGGAAGGCATGGAAATAAAACTTACTTGTGAAGTGCTTCCAGTCTTCTCTCAGTCTAACTCCTTATAGGGCTGGGCGGCCTTTGTTTTCTCCCTTTTATAATGCAAGTTTGAGGGAGGAGTTTAGAAGTGGATTGAAAAAAGGGAAAACATTTTAAATCATGATATTATTGCTTTTGAAACATTGGAAACAAGTAAAATAAAGTGGGCATAGCTATGTTATGTTTCAAAATAAGTTTTGAAGGAAATTGTTGTTTATTTTAAGATCTGAAACAGTCTGGGAGGAGTTAACTAGGTCATGTGCTCCTCCACTTGCATAAAAGAGAATGAATGTGAAGTGTTTAGTCAGTCTGTGGTAGGAAGGCAATCCTACCAGATGCCTAGCCAGGTTCTAGGTGCCTTTATGGCAGGAATTTCTTTTTGTTAAAGACATGATGTCCTGTGCCTCATTCTTTAAAAGTTATGTTCAAGTTCCACTTTAAGTTCATTTTATTTTTTTCTGCTTCTAATAAATTTCGAAGTATTGGATCCTGACTGCTTTCTGGACTTTATTGGACACCCCCATGTGCACACATGCACATAACTTTCCCATTTTTGCATATTTTGAGACCATATTTTTAACATAGGCATCTTATGACCCCACCTCACGAACGAAGGCAGTGAACATTTTCAAATCCCACCCTAAAGGTGATTTCACCAAGTGACTGTGAAATTGCCATTCTGGCCAGATTTGCATAATTCCACTCACATTGTTCATGAAGTGGGGTCCCAAAAATACCATGTTGAAAATTTGGGGTGAAAATATGCAAAAATGGCAAAGTTATGCATCATAGTTTCTCATATCACAGTCAACGGTTCCAGCAGCAAGACGAGTCTTCCATAGGAGACTGGATCTTTACCTTGGCACCTGTTCAGGTGAGTGAGGGCATGTAGGGGTTGTCAGGGGTGTAGGGTGGTGGGTGCTGAGTGGGAGGTGGGGGTCAGATCTGTGAGGGACCTCTTTTTTTTTTTTTACAGGACACCGGAGAAATTACAGGGAAATGATAGGGGGAGGGGGTGCCACTAGATACCAGGGAAATGGGCAATGGGGAAATTGACCAGGAAAGACACATAACCCAAGGCTTGTTTCCAGGTCGAAGAGCACAAGGAAGTTAAGGGACTTGCTCAGGGTTACACAGTATGCCTCTCAAGGCTGTGGGATTCAAACCCACACAGGGCCAGTGATTAGACAGTGGGGGTGCCACTAGACACCAGGGAACAACAGGGATGGTGATCATAGGATGGGGGGTGCCAGCAGATACCAGGGAAAGGGGGAAAGGGAAAATATTTAACCAGGAAAGGCACATAGACTGAAGCTTGTTTCCAGGTCTGAGAGCACAAGGAAGCTATGTGACTTGCTCAGGTTCACACAGTATGCAACTCGGGGCTGTGGGATTCAAACCCACACAGGGCCAGCAATCAAATGGTGGGGGTGCAACTAGACAACAAGGAAACAATGGAGACAGCAGTCAGAGGATGGGGGGTGCCAGTAGACATCAGCAAAACAATGGGGATGGTAATGTGAGGGTGAGGGGTGCCACTAGACACCAGGGAAAGGATTTGCCATCATGACAAAGGATCCTTTTTCATGACTTATGATATGAAAAAGAATCTTTTTTCATATCACGAGTCACAAAAAAAGATTTATAATGTTAAAAAAAGAAATTCAAGGGAATGTCTTCAACAAATAAATGCAGAATCCAGCTGATTGGGTCCCAATTACCAGAACATGCGTAGGTTTTTACTCATCACATTAGTTTTTTTAAACATTTACTTTTGTTTGCCTCGCTAATTGAAAACAAAATGATGGCAGCATGACAAAAAGGTACCCCATTTGCTACACAAGATGATCCATTTATGAACAAGGATTCCACATTTGCAATAAAGAATACTTTTTTGAGTGGGACATCTAACTGGTCCCATAGGAAATAATGGAAAACTTTGAAATGTAATACCTTTGAAATGGATCAATATTTTTTCACCAAACCTTCAAAAGGTACATCTGTGACCCAAGACCTTTATACCCAAATAATTTCAGACCAAAATTCCACACTGTTTTTGCACAGCAGTGCAGCAAAGAATTTGACCAAAAATAATAATGTTCACATTTTTGACACTCCATATTTCCACATCCATACATCCAACTTGAACAACACTTGCCATATCAAGAGATCTATGGTCCCAGATGGTGCATGCAAAATGTCATGCAAATCGCTTAAATGGTTCAAAGTTATTAAAGTACAACATTTTGAGTTTAACATAGAAGTGAAGAATGAACCCAAACTATATATTATATATATATATATATATATATATATATATATATATATTCTCTGCAAAAAAATGTCATTAATACACCATTAGGATTCTCTATGATTATACTTTCTCAAAAGGTATCGACATTCTCTGCAAAAAACTTCACTAATGCATCATTTGGGTTCCAGTGACAAAAGTTGGGAAATGTGACCTTAGGGTTTCCAACCCTAAGACCCCACCGCCACCTTTAGGTTACAACCATGACACCCCACTCCCACCCTGCATGGAGGAACAGCAGTAGGGGATGAGCCTTGGGGTTCAGAACCCTGATGTTCACCCCACTGCGGGAGTAAGTAAGCAGAGGGGGTTACAGTATAGGACAATGGGGTGAGCATTAAGGTTCTGAACCCCAAGATTCACTCCCCCATGGCTGTTCCTCCATGCAGGGTGGGAGTGGGGTGTCATGGTTGGAACTCAAGGGTGGGGTTGGGGTCTTAGGGTTGGAAACCCTAAAATGGCATTTCCTAACTTTTGTCACTTAAACCCTAATGGTGTATTAATGAAGTTTTTTACAGAGAATTTCCTTACTTGTTGAGAAGGTATTATCATAGGGAATTTGAATGGTGCATTAACAAAGTTTTTTGCCGAGAATTTCTTTAGTTTTTGAGAAAGTATAATCAAAGGCTTATTTAGTCTGCTGGGGCTAGCTCTGAAGAGTCACTGGAGGACTGACGGAGTTGATGGACATCAGTGGAAGTGTACAGACCCCACAGTGTTTTGATTGAGGCAATGCTCTTACATTTGTAGTGTTTTTTTATACGATGAGATTCTAATCTGCTTAACTTTTTTTTAAATAGGGTGTTTTAGGGCTGGCCCGGTGGTGCTAAGGGCTGATGCACTGGCACATTACCTTACGTTATGCTGGTGACCCATGTTCAGGAATGAGCATGGGCCGTTGGGGTCAGCAGAGGAGGAGAAGGATTGAGCACCTAACACCATAAACAATTGGTTTACCTAGCAGGTCTGTCAGCTTCCGTCTTGCTCCCTGCTTTATGTATTCCATCATTTAAAAATAAAACTTGCTGCAGGAGAGGGATTAGAATTGTATTTCTTTACTGCCCCATCTCAGCATAGTGTTTTAAGAAAATAACACATGCAAGGGATCCTAACCCCTCTTTATATATTAAATTGCACTGCCCATAATAAATTTAAGCAATAAGCCACACAGGGGTGTCGATTATCAGGGGATTTACCACAGCTGGAGTGGTTTGCCTATGAGGTGCAGCTGAATGGGTAAATCCTCACTGACCATGGTAAATACCCCAATAACTCGCATCCTCCAAGTGGCTTATTGCGATTATACCAAGGTTCATTTTTTTTACTATAATAAAATACAAATATTAAAGAGGTTGCTTTGTTTTTTTTATTTTTATTGTATTTATTCCTGTGCTGCAGATGTTATAGAGGAGATATTCATCAACAGCAGTTGGTTATCAGAGGATTTACAATGGTGGTAAACTACCAGCCTGACAATTTCATTGGCTGTTCACTTATGTCCATGGTATAGCAACAATTATACAATGGGGTATGAAAATCCTATGACCTCATTGGTCAAAACACATCACATGACTGTGATAAATCCTCCAGTATACCCACTGTAAAAGTTTAATATCACTATAAAAACAAAAAAACAAGTTAAACATTGTATAATAGCAATATACCTTGATATAGAGTGGGTATATGGGTGGATTTACCACTTCTGGTGTGGTTAAGTCACTTGGCTGCGCCTCGTGACCAAACCACACCAGGCATGGTAAATCCACCAATATACCCACTCTCTGTCATGGTATATTGCTTAATTATATAATGGGGACTCTAAATACATTTAGCTGATTGGTTGGCTGGGTTTTTTTACCCATGGGTAAATCCCAGCATAACCCATGGATAAAGTCCAGCCATCCCAGCTAACCGCAGTACCACACAACAAATAAGTACCTCTTTGCTGTTTTTTTCCCCACTCTGGTGTAGCCAGTGTTGATTCCATCTCTGCAGTTCTTCAAATTGCAGCTCTGCATTACTGCCCCAATCAACCTCCACTTCCAAAAAAAGAAAGAAAAACATCAAGTGGGAGCATCACTACCTCTTGACTAGAAAAAGACAATAACTCTGAAAACCAGACTGAGCAGCTCTTCAGTGCTAATAACCATTGTGGAGATAAACCACCAGAGAGTGAGACTTTGCCAGTGAAGAGAGAGAAAATACAGCACTGAAGCCCTGGGATCATCGTGCTGTGCTCGGATCATCAACCTTCAACTAATCAAGTATTTTAAAAGTTCCAGGAATGGTCAATTGTGGAAAGTATTGCTTTTTTTAAAAATGAGGGTTAAAACATGCAAAAATCATGACTGAAAAACCGAGCCATGATACTAGGCATCCATGTATCCATATGCATAGGTACATGCCCATCATAATGCCTCAGCTTTCCGAACGTGATTTGGCTATGTTGTAACCCTCATTTTTATTAAAGAAACACTTCCTCAACTTGACCATTCCTAAAACTGTGAAAATATATAATTAGATGAACGGTAATGGTGTGAAGCGAGAACAGCCCTCACGGAGCTTCAGTGCTTTGTTGGCCAGTGCGCTCTGTCTAACTTTAAAAGCAGCAAACAAAGTGAAGCTCACAGGATCAGTCTAGTACTTTAGCGGCCAGCACTTTCACTAAATGACTTCTGAGAGATGGCACTGTCATGACCAAACCACACCAGGCATGGGTAAATCCCAGCATAACCCACACCCTGTTGTGGTTTATTGCTTATGTGAGCAACCTACCAAGCCTGACACTGCAGTTGAAATATGCCTTTTGTGCTCACTAATAATTTGATTGACTCATGAGGCCACTGAAATGTTATCCCACACATATTATTTGAACAGACTGTACTTCTATTACAAATGAAAAGTTTTAGGAAAGTTTCACCATCATAAACAAACTCTGGCTAGAGCAGATAGGGCTGCAGCCAAAGTCACAGAAGAGGGGCCAGAGCAGCAAAGATACAGAACTGCTTTATGACCACTCTGGGACTGACTATATACTTACTAATTAGCTACTCATGAATAGGGTTCATTAATAGTCATAAGCAGCCAATTATTTTGTACATAATCAGTCCCAGAGCAATGATTGGTGCTCTTTAAACAAATAGTTTTGCAACTTCTGCACAATGGCACTTCTGGCTCTGAACCCCAGCTAAGTGATCTTGGGGTCCAGGAGCACTGGGGGAGCTCCTGATGCACTGCTATCATGGTGAGAAAACAGATGTGCACCAATGCACATGTTCGGACTGCCAGATCGCACATTCTTGGTGTGGCTGAAAGCAGTTCTGCGTCTCTGCTCTTCTACCCCCTCTTTACAAGGAGAAACATTATGTGGGGCTGGACAGAGACTGAAACACTACAAGGGACTCAGATCAAAGTGGCAGTGAGGAAAAAGCACAAACGGGACCTCCGGATGACAGCAAAGTAGTGCCTATGAGAAGACTGCATTGACACAGCAGAGTGCTTCGCAGACCATGGAGGCAACTGCCATGCAACTCCTTAACTGTTGTTCAGTCAGAGTGTGAGCCCTTTTTTGCTCACAAGAAGTCTGCGGGGCTTCACCCACTGCAGCCCTAAAAAGTACAGTTCTGCCACCTAGAAATCTAGATGTAAACGTTTCCCCGATCTAAACATTTCCAATTTAAACACTGGTTATAAGCTTGTGGGAAATGTTCAAGAAGGAGGTCAGCAGACACTTCTTTACAGAGAGTATTCAGATGGAATAAACACCTATCTGAAAGAGGGTTTCAAGAGACAGTTGGACAGAGTGAAGGGGGATGGTCACTGTTGGCAGGGAGGCGGGCCCATTGTAATCTCTGGAACAGGGGAACCGCAATCAAACAGACTTAAGGCTTTTTTCTGCTGGCTATTTTGTATGTATCTATGTTGATGTCCTGCATGAAATGCCAGGGTCTGAGGTCAGTGTTTCAAAAGTGGAAACATTGCACAGGTGCAAAAAATAAAGGTATCAAGGTTTTTGGCTTGTACTTGAATTTCAGAAAGGTTGTCTTTTTATAATCTTTTCCACAATTCATGCCTTCTTTGCGCTTATGCAGCTGGAGAAAAAATGCCAGGTCTGTTTTTTTTTTTTGGGGGGGGGGGTTGCACATCTAGGGAAAAAGGAAAATGCCACTCATGCATAAAATGCTTAAAACAGCATTTTCACAGGTGCAGGGATTTTGCTGCACCAGGGACTTGCACACAAAGACAGTCTCAGGGTCATGTCAGGCCCTTTAAAAAATCTGCTGTTCTAACATGAGTTCAATAGAAGCAAGCCAACGACCTTGAACCCATTTTACTAGAAATTAGGTGTGATCATAGTAGTCACAGTTTAAAGTTCTGTTAAACAAACTAGCACCACCAAAACCTGTTATGACTTTTATCATTACTGATTTCATGTAAGAGGATGAGTTAAAAGGAGTTGGGAAGGGGGCATTTCCTGATGCCCTTCATCTTGCAGTCTCTTCCTCAGTCCTATCCCTTCTCGACTATGGGATACTAATCTATAGTGCAGCGAACACCTCGGCCCTGTACAGACTCTGTCTCTCCCTTTACAAAGCCTGTCACCTCATTCTGGGCTGTGACTGTCTCACCCACACCTGCCCACTCTATAATGCTTCTAACTTGCTTAACCTTGATAATAGAATCGGGTTTCACACATGCCTCATGGCCAAAAAGATCACCCTCAGTCTCACCCCCCCGGTCTCTCACTTCTAATCCAACGAGCCACGTCGCATAATCACACCCAAAGCACAAACAAGCAACTCCTCATGGTTCCCCGCTGCTGCACCTCCCAATTCCAAAGGTCCTTTAGTTACAGAGCCCCTTCCTGGCTAAATAGCCTGCCCAACTCACTCGCAAACATCAGTAGACTTGGCTCCTACAAAGCTTATCTTAGGGACCATCTCCAGTCCTCCAACCCCTGTGATTGCCATTGAACTCCACCCTGCCCCCCCTCTCTCCTCTGACAAAGGCCACTGGCTGGCTTCCCCCCCCAAGACTGAACTGCCTGATTTGCTCCCTAGTTTGTGTGTATATATATGAAACTGATTCTATGACTCTACTAGCATCTGAATGTTAACCGGTTATTTGTCTTTTTTGCAATCAAGTCTGTCAACTTGTTTTCTAATTTGAATTGTTTCTGTACTGTTGTATTATGCTTACTTTCTGTGATGTGAAACCTTTGAAAAGGAGTCTTTGACTCAAAGGTACTTTCCAAATCCTCGATAAATAAATAAAAAATATAAAAAAAATTATAAGAAGACATGCAAGCCTCCTTTGAACAATTTATTTTAATGAAATCAATACTGATTCAAATACTTATCATGGGCCCCATCACTACTATTTAAAACAGGTTAAAATTCTTAGAAGGGGGACAGTTTTAGGTGCTGTCATTATATGGTCAGGCATCTTTCTGTAAACTCTTTCCAAGATAAAGTAAAGCTATGTAAAGTATTGGTTGTCAAAAATACTGTCTTAAAAATTCTTGGATCTGATTGTAGTAAAGGGGTGTCCAACACTAAAATACCAGTAAGTGTTTAATGTTAATGAGGTCTTTATCTCAGTATGTGTTTTGCTCTCTGGGAAGGCAATATTTGTTCTTGCATGGATATAATAAAAAAGATTCAATATATTAGAAACACTAGATAATGTTAGTAAAATCCAATCTTTTTTTTTTTAATTCAACCACACAATGATACTAATACTTAATAATTATAATTCAATTCATGGGAAACTGATGCATCAAACACAGCAATAGTTACTCACAGAGCAAATGCAGATGGCAAAACAGATCAGTTGAAAGATCGCTAAAATATTTCTCATGCTGAAACAAGTATGAGAATAAAACCTCATGGTGACTCACAATTGGAGTGCACAACATAGAGTGGAAGTTTCAGTATATTTAAATGTTTTGTTAAGGCCTTGTTTTTACTTGGAATTCTTAGAAAACTTTATGTGCCACTGCAAACTTGTAGACATATAATTTTAAAGCATAACTACTGTATATGACATTACATACAGTGCTGTAAGTGACCAGTGCTATAAGGGACAGGAGGTTGAGACATTTGCACTCTGAGCGTTGTGGAGTAGCGCCGAAAGTAGGACTGCTAAGCGTGTTTTATTTGAAATAAAAAGTAAGCCACCATTGCCTGCCATGCAGTCTTACCAGTATATCTTAAGTTGAATCCTATTGTGGCATGATCCTCTCCCTGTGTCTCTTTTGTTCTGCCAGGGAAGAAAGTCAGGAATTGGCGGAGTCTGACCGGATCATCAGAGCGAGGGAGGGCCCTTGGAAAGTCCTGGAGAAGACTTAGAGAAGACCATACATAGGAGTGGTCCTCTGCCAAATCGAGTAGTAATCAAGTCTTGGGAGCCTGTGGGTTGGAGAGCTGGTGACCCGGTGATCTGTGGGTCTGGAAACAGTGCAGAACAGTACAGAGTGTGGAGCAAAGTGGGGGTCATGAGCAACGAAAGCAAGAGAGGGAGAAAAAACACACAGAAGCTGAAATGGCTACTGAATAAAACAGTGGACAACTGGCAGTTGCCATTTGATTGAAGTGACTTCAGTGTTTGAAGCGATATAGTCACTTCTTACAAACTCTTATAAATTTGTGTATTGCGTACTGTGTGTGTGATAGCTGAATTTGAAAAGGGAAAAGGGAGTCTATAAAGGGCTCAGCTGTTCCTATTGATTCACTATTTACTGATTTATACTGTTTTATATTGATTTCCGAGTTCCATGCTTTTATATTGTTTTCAGAGTTCAATGCTTTTACCATTTTATGACTCTCCTAGTTTATTAGTCGTTGCTCCTACTATTTTGTAAATATTCGTGCATATAGCAGATTTAATTCGGGTTTTAAAATTTTGAATATTGAGTTATAATTATTTTTGTCCTTGTTCTTTTAATTTTTCGTGCCGTTTGTGATCATGTGGCAGCTACCTGACTGGCTACAAAGGTGCATGCACATTCTAGTCACTAGCCAGATTGCTTCGGATGCCACTCGAGTAGTGCATGTGTGTGCTGTTCTCCCGTTACTCCCGTTTACCTTGTTTTTAATGCTGGCACTCTTAGATACAGACACATGCACATTTAGTGTTGTTTTGGTGTCATTTTATGCTTTTTGGCTACTATTGAACTTCTTCCTGCTTTGGGAGGGGTTTATGTGGAATTGTTAAACCAGTACCTGATATCGCAAGATTTTTTTTGGCACCTGGTGTTAACCCTGAAGCTGCAATCAACCGAGTGGGAGTAGCTGAGGCTGATAGAAGTGGCTAAAAGCATTTAAACTGTTGTCATTGCTATTACTGTGTTACTAGCTACTTTTTTATGCTGTTTTGCCACCTTACTATTGATTTCGCCACTACTGCCGTTACTGTTGCTACTGCTGCTAGAGCAATCTTATGTGTGCAGCATTCATATTGTGTGAAAGTATGTAAGCAGTGTGTGGATATTTTATATATTCTGGCTGTATTTTTTTAGTTAAAAAAAGGGGAAAAGGAACTATTCTTAGAGTTGACCAGACATACCTGGTTTGGGGTATCGTTTTTGATATATGGCTAGTTAAATCCCTTTTATGTTCTTTCTTTTTATGTTTTTATAGCATTTGAATATTGCTAAAATATACCTTCTATATTCAGTAGATTGTACTAAAAGCTTCTTTCCATTTTATTTTTGTTTATGTCTGTTGGTTCATTAATGCCTCTCTTTAAACTACTGGAGGGGCACTCCAACTCTGCAAAACAACATTAACAAGAACAGGATATTGTGGACAGTCTGTTTAAGCCCGAACACTGAAACAGGAAATTCTGTGAAGGGATGTTCTGAGATTGAAGCCTTCTTCTCCTTAAGAAGAACTGTTTGTGCACGATTTTGATCACTTGGTAGACCAGCTTATAGTGAATGACAGTCATTCACAACAAGTTGGTTTCAATCAGGCTTATGTAAGCCCATTATTACTGGACATAAACAGGTTATAAAAACTATTTATAACAGCTGCATCTGTATTGTTTACATTTATTACTTCCCTTTTTTTTGATAGGAAGGATGCACATTATGATCTATGTGGCAGGGGGAGACTGCAAGATGGCCACCGGCTGGGTAGCTAAGCAATATTGAGCACAGCAAGCAATGGATTAAATCTGTAGTATTTGTTTTATTTGTATTTATTTTGTTTATTTTGATTTTCTTTCATGTTCAGTGAAGTTTAGGACTAGTAAGTTAGGCAAGTTAAGTGAGGAAGTAAGGTGTACTGGGCATTGTCAGGTGCACCTCACACAATTCGTGTGTACACAGGGTTTGCTGAATGGCTCCAAGAACTTTCAGTTTGTGGGGCACTAGGGGAGCCTTAAACACTGTTTACCTTCAAGAAGAAAGAAATATTGACATTTTTAGAAGAATTTAATGTAATTTATATAGCACTGTGGCTTTGAAACATCTGGAATAATCTAGTTATTGATTTGCACTGTGCTGTGCTGTCAGAGAGGCAGCCTGATCCTGGTCTGTCGAAGAAGGAAAAAATGTTGGTGCTTTTGATGGTAAGTGTACTCTGGGGGTCACCAGAACAGAGATCCTGAAACATCTTTTGCCCAAGAGTGGTTCCCTTGGGTGAGAGCCCAGTTGGACTGTACTTGGAAGTTATCTTGCCATCGCCGAACAGCCAGAAGTAAGAGAGATATTGTGGTTGCCTTCTGAAGAGAGGGACTGTACCTTTGTTTCTTCCCTCTCTTGAATACGGAACTGTGTGGCTGCAAGTGGGTCACAAGGAGAGCCCTCCGAGGAGTAAGGCAAAAAAGAGGTGCCCGGGGCTAGATTAAGGTGTCGGATGCCACGGTTACCAGAGGGTGGGGTGGGTTCTGAACACCTTAGGATAGCTCAGGGGGGAGTCTGAAGGGAGGACCCACCTGTGCGCCGAAGGAGAAGACTCCAGGGGTCTCTTCGGAGGAACAAGGAGAAGAAGGCCCTCCAAGAAGAAGAAGAACTGAATGTGCAAGGGTCGGAGACAGACTGGAACATAACCTTGACATTAAGACTGGACGATATAATCAAAGCATAAGGACTTCTCTGATGGTGATGTAAATAAGTCATAAACAATTTGTTTTAAATTTCACTACGAACTAATTTAAGTAATTTGATCTATGCTGCTACTGTCATTGGGTGTGAATTTAGGCCTGCTATGGTAAGAGCACAGCAAGCAAAACATTTGCACATAATAAGCAAGACATTTTTGTATTATTGCATTATTTTGATTTTAGGTTTGCTGTGGTGAGAGCACAGAAAACAAGATACTTGTATTACAGACAGCAAACACCTTCATCGCCCTTCCCCTAGTTGTGAGAGAGCTGGGGGGGGATGAAAAGTTTATTTTAATTTTGTTATATTTCTTTCTGGTTTGGGTGGTGAGAGCACCTTAACTTCTTTTAGTATTATATGTATGTATGAGGGGGGATTTTAGTTGTTTTTTGACTTGGGTTCAGACTTGTTTTATTTAATAGTAGGAGGGTGGTATTTTAAATTGCTTTTTAAAATTTTGTGAAATTTATTTTGGGGTGGTTAGTGTTATTGTAATTGGTTTTGTTTTGTTGTGTTGTTGCAGCATGTGCTGGCCTCTAATCCCCATGGTGGTGCGTTACTCTTCCTCCTCTCTTCGTGCCCTTCACCCTTTGTATTCTCCCCCTCTCCAATTTGAGACTGTCAAGTGTTGTAGAGCACTGGGAATTATGCATAGGAGAGGGAGATGGGTGAGGGTTTACAAAGAGGGGAGGAGAGACGAGGGTGGACACCTCATTAGGGTAGTTGGAGCCAGAAGGTGCCCTGGGGCAAAATGGAACCCAGATCATGGTTTGTCACATCTGGTGCCCATACCCAAGGGCTTTACCGAATTTGGTAGGCAGATGGTCCCGACAGCCTCTGAGGTTCATCCTACTGGGGCGGTGTTGTGCAATACCAGGTCCATCAAAAACAAGATGGCTATTATTGCTGATCTTGTTGGTTCAGTGGACCTGGCTTGTATCACCGAGACCTGGTTGGATGAAAATCCAGGCCCCATATTGGAGGCTATGACTCCGGCTGGGTACTCTGTGATACACCGCCCAAGATTGGATCATGGGGGGGTTGCAGTCTGTTTCAAGACCGAACTGGGCCTCTCGAGTGTAGTAGTTGAGGATTCTGAGTCCTTCGAGTGTACAGTGGTAGCAGGTGTAGGCGTTCGAATCGTTCTCATCTACCGTCCACCCAGGGATGGGAAGCGATTCCTTCAGGAAGTGGCGGACTTCATTGTCAACATGGAGTTTGAATTGCCCATATTGATGGTTCTGGGAAATTTCAACACCTGGGTTGATGAAGAACTCTCACAATTTGGTCAGCACTTCCTCCAGTTAATGACTTCTCTGGACCTTACACAGGTGGTTTCCACTGCTACCCATAAATATGTACACTCTTTGGATTTAGTCTTCTTGCTAGGGATTGAAGCCTCCGATGTGGGTGTGGAACCAGTCATTTGGTCAGATCACTACACTGTGGGGTTTAGTTTTTGCACCCCTCTTAGAAGGCCTACCCCTGTGGAGATGGTTAGGTACTGTCCTTTACAGGATATAAATTCCCAAGGCCTTGCAGCAGTGCTTGACCTATCATCCCCCGTGTTGGCGAGCAGTGATCTAGAGACCCTCATGTCAGCTTATAACTCGGCTGTTACGGTGGCTCTGGATTCTATTGCTCCTATCCATGTGCGCCCCCTCTCCCTTCACCCCAAGTCCCCTTCATTTGATGGGACATTGAGGGAGGTGCAGAGATAGGGGTGAAGGTTAGAATGTTGCTAGCATAGATCCACCCTTGATGCCTATCACTTTAGATTGATTGACCATTATTTAGTCTATCAATCTGCAATCACCTGTAAGAAGGCAGAATTCCTGTCCAGAAAGATTGTGGTTGCTCAAAACCAACCAGCTCAGCTATTTTGAACTGTAGACAGACTGTGAAACCCAGCCTGTCTACAAGTTCAGAAAGCTTTTCACAATTAGAGTGCGATGAGCCTGCTCGGTTTTTTGCAAGTAAGGTGGCCAACATCAGGGTGGATCTGCAGCCGGCAACTTCTAGGGAGGTTGTGCTTGGTCAGTGCGAGTTCACTATACCTCAGTTTTCTTGGAGTTCCTTCAGTCAGCTAGATTTCATGAATGTCATGAGGATTATTCAGAGTGTGCACCCAACATGCTGTAGTTTGGATCCTGGGCCGACCTCTGTAATTTTGGGTTGTATTGATATCATCGGTCCAGTCCTTGTGTGAATAGTCTGGTGCTCCTTCGAGTCGGTTGAGTTTCCTAGCTCTCTGAGAGAGGCGGTGGTGACACCACTCTTGAAGAAAGCTACTCTGGACCTGGACTGTTTCACTAACTACAGATCTATCTCTAACCTTCCCTTTCTTGGGAAGGTGATTGAGAAAGTAGTGGCAGCTCAACTGGAGGACCATTTTACCATCCATGACATTTATGAACCCCTCCAGTCCAGTTTTCGGAAAAGACATAGTACTGAGACAGCACTGGTTCGGGTGCTCGATGATCTCCTGAGGGCAAGAGATCAGAAGAGACATTCTATCTTGGTTCTCTTAGATCTCTTCTCAGTTTTTGACACCATGGATCACATGGCATTGATAGCACGCCTGAGGCATTTATGTGGAATATCAGGAACCATCCTTCATTGGTTCACCTCCTTCCTCACGGGGAGATCACAAAGAGTTGTGTCTGGGTTTTTTTCCTTGGGCCCAACAGCTTTGTTGTGTGGGGTGCCTCAGAGCTCTTTGCTGTCACCCATGTTATTCACAGTGTATATGCTTTCCCTTGGAGACATTGTAAGAAGGTATGGGCTGAGGTTTCACTGTTACGCAGATGGTACCCAGTTATACCTGTCTTTTGCACCTGACCAGGATGGAGCTGTCTCAGTCTTTAACAACTGTCTGAAAGAAATTCAGGAGTGGATGGATTCTAGCTGGTTGAAGTTGAACTCAGAAAAGATGGAAGTATTGGTTGTGGACCCTGGTTGACAGGCAGAGAGGTTGGGTACTGGTGTGCCCTTAGAAATTTTCCTTAGTGGCATTTCCCTCCCAGCCTCTGAACGGGTGCGTAACTTTGGGGTTGTCTTGGATGACAGACTGACCCTGCAGTCACAGGTGTCAGCTTTCATCAAGACCTCCTTTTACCATGTTAGGAATATCACCACAGTTAAGCACCTAGTTCCGTCTGATGATCTTCCAACACTGGTCCACGCCTTTGTGTCCTTGCGCTTAGACTACTGCAACTCCCTTTACTTTGGGCTTTCAGGGGTTGAAATTTGCCACCTGCAGCTGGTGCAGAATGCAGCAGTCTGGGTTTTGACAGGTTCTAGTAGATCCTGTCATATTACTCTGGTATTGTGTGAACTGCACTGGTTGTCTATACGGTGGCAGATCACCTTTAAAGTAAGTGTACTGACTTTTAAAGCCCTTCATGGTCAGGGTCTGGCCTATCTGAAAGAACTTCTGGTTCCTTACTCCCCTGATCGATCGCTCCACTCAGCCAATGAGGGGTTGCTAGAGATTCCTAGGGTGAATCTTAAATCATCTGGCTCTAGAGCATTTTCTTATGCTGCGCCAACCCTTTGGAATTCTCTATCCCATCGGTTACGGGAGTGCACCTCCATGGAGGAATTTAAGAGAGGACTAAAAATTTTCCTCTGGCAGGTTGGCCTTTTTAGAAGACTGAATTGTACTTGGAATTTGATCTTTTATGGATTTTAATGTTTGTTTTAAATTGTTTAATCTATAAAGCGCTTTGGATTTGGAAAAGCGCTGTATAAATAAAATTATTATTATTATTATTATTATTTGTACTTCACAGTTGTCTTTTGCTATTTATATTGTATAATTACTAGTGGTGGATATTTAATTATTCCAGCATAAATAAAAATTAAAATGTCTAACAAAGTGCTAAAAAAGGTGAAAACACCTAGTCAAAAAAATAATAAAATACAGAACAAGTCTAATAAATTGGCCAAACCACATTTAAGAAGTGCTGCTCAACATGGCATTTCTAAAATAACCCAGTTCCTTCACCCCATCTCAAGCCATATAGAATTAAGAGGGAACAAAAAAAATATTAGAGGTTTTTACCTGAATTTAACTTCATCATCAGTTTATAAAGATGATATTGAGGGTAATCAGTTTTCCCCTCATCTATTACTGGATGACATCAGGAATCTCGAAGAATGTGAGATAGTACCAGGCAATGACATTCTAGATAAATCAGTTGATATAATTGGTTCAGAAGTACATAGATCAGATTTAGATGTATCAAAGAGCACAAAAGTTGCAAACAAGGTTGTTGGAAAAAATGACAAAAATGCAGATGTAAAAACTTGTGGTGATAAGGTGATTGTTAAAAGAAATAAAACTGTAATACAACATAATGGAAATGGGTCCAAACTTTCTAATGAGTCTAAAGAAGGAAAGGTTGCTGTGAATAGAGGTGTAATAGCTTTGCCTGGACTAGTAACAGAAGCTGTGGATAATAATCAAAATGATAATTTAGATCTTCCACAAGAAGTTAATAAAAATGCTATTAAAAATGGCTCTTATTTAAGAGATTTTAATTATCTTCTTACCCCCTACACGAATAGTTGTAATCTTGACCCACCATCTAAACCTACGGGTACAGCATTTATGGTCCAACGATGAAAACTCTCAGCTGGGTGAAGGTAATATAACCCAGATTACTAATCAAGGAGAGCAAGACTCTTGAGTGGGAAATAATGGTCTCATTGATAAGTTTAATTAGCTTAAAAAAGAAATATGCTTTGGTAATACACAGCTTGTGGAACTAGTTGTTTTGTTTCAGTCATTCATAGACTTCTTTATGAAGAAATCCAAAGATTATGGAAACAATTGCACAAACACTGCTGAGGAAGCTAGGCTAGACTGCATGCAACAGAAAGAGAAAAGAAAGGGACAATCCAAAAAGGGGAAAACAGACAATCAACACCAGGTTAAAAAGGTTATTCCAACTGAGGTAGGTAAAGGAAGAAAATCAATAAAAACTATAACTGAAGAGGTAGCTAGTAAAGAGCATAGGGAAATAGACCATTTAATTAAAGAACTAAATCAAATGAAACATCCGATAAAGAAGGGTAGTAAAGCCGGTAGTATGCAAAATATAGCCCAGAAAGAACATTCTGATAGAAACTGCATTGAGAAACCAACTGATAAGAAAGGTAATAAGATAAAGGGACAGGATTATGAGGGAAAGACAACTAGCAAAAAGGTAACATTTAATAAAAACTCAAAAAAGGTGAAAATAGTGTAGAAAAGTAAAAAGAATCAAATGAGTAAAAGAAAGATCACCTGATGGAGTCAGGGGATGTGCTTCAAAATGTCTATATAAATGGCATTACTAAGGAGAAAAATGAAAATCCATACATTCTGAAACTGACAACTTATAATTTAATAAAGGGAGTGATGGGCCACAAAATGGGATGGCAGGATATTGTTTCTGCATATAGGCACAAGGCTAGCCCTTTAAAGGGTTGGGTTTGTCTTGTATTAAAGCTATCTGCAAAAAGACTGTGGTTAATGGCAGAAAGGAAGGAATTCCTTGAAATGGGCAGACTACTAGATTCTGCAGTAAGAGAAGAGGTAATATCTCCACTACCATTAAAAAAATATGCAGCAGTTGGGGAAAGAATCTAAGAATGTAGATAAAGGGAAAAAGGAAGGTACTGCAGTTAAGCAATCTAGAATCACTGCCTACATGAATCCAGAAGAAACATAAATTAGTCTGGTGGTGAGGACTCTTAACTGATGTATACAAGAGGAAGAAAGAAGCTAGATAATGGAATAAACACTAGTGATGTGCTAGATATAGAAGACTCCTCTGATAATTGCACCCTTTTCAAGTGAGGCATCTCAGTGACAACTAGTGACTCTCTGGATTGCACTATAAACACTGAAGATGAGTCTGACTGAAGAATTCTGTCAAAAATAATTCTATATCTTTGATAAGTTGGAATGTAGCAGGATTAAAATCTAAGAAGATAAAGGTGTCTGGAGTGGTTGTTAAAATTTCAAATTTTGATTTTTCAAGAAACATGGATAGTAGATTGGAGAACTGTTCAATAGAGGGTTATAATGTGTGGAGCATCCCTGCATATAGACAAAGTAAATTCGGAGATGCAAGGGGGGCTTGGCCATGTTTATTGATAGTACCCTAGGTTTAAAGAGTATTGCAACAAGTCTATATAATTACTTTTTATGTATATAATATTAGTTGCTAAGAGTAAATTTGTGGCACTTTTTAATATTTATATTCTGCCTCAGCTAAAGCAAAAAGAATTCAGGGATGTGCTAAAGATGCTAGGTGATGAGCTAGATTCCATTACATCACGTTATCCAGGTATAGTCCTTTTCACTGTAGGTGATGTTAACATCTGTACGGGTGACATGATTGAAGAGAAAAAAATGAATGGGGAATACATGATACACTTAATATACCAATTAGATACTCAAAAGATAAAACTGTTACATCTAAGAGTAAACTCCTGATACAGTTTTTGTGAAAGAATAGTCTTAGAATTTTAAATGACCATATCAAAGGAGACTGAACAGGTGAAATAACATTTCCAACAGACAATTGGGGGAAGTGTTTTGGATTACTGTATAGTAGATGCCTCTGACTATCTTAATATAGTATGTGGTTAGCGCTTATTGTGAATAAAATCACTGGCATTCAAAATCCTGTTGTAGGGCAGTTCAAAGGTCACAGAAATTTGTTGTAGTATCGTTCTGATGTCACAACGATACTACAACAACTTTCCCCCTTGATCTGCCACCTGATTGGTGGACACATTGCTCCGTAAGAAAAAAAATCAACCCAACATGGTGTTGCCGCTTAGTGACCACTTCATGAGATGGCATCAATTGATTTGCCCATTTTTTTCTGTTAAAAAAAGTGCCACCGACAATGTTTGTAGTGTCGGGGAAAGGAGCGGGATTCAAAATGAGCATTTTTTTTTTTAAAGGAGAGCAGGACATGGAAGAGAAACAGCTTCAGAGCTGACTGAGTGGGACTATGCAAAAGCTGCCGGAACTAACTGGGACCATAAACACAAGGTATGAAACCTTGTGAATAAACATTTTAACAGTGTTGGGGAACCATATACAATACAAAATAGTGGATGGGTGACCATCCACAATTAAGGTTGTGTTTCCATCTCGGGAGTTGGTGAAATCGAGACTTCTCGAGCTTTGCTGTCGAGGTCTTTTTGATTTCATCAACTCCCTTGGTGGAAACACAGCCTTGTTGTGGATGGTCACCCATCCACTATTCTATATATATAGAATACTGCAGAATATATAAAATTTGACAAAGTGATAATTTCCCATTAGAATGTAAAAGTAGTTTAGAGTGTATAAAATATGTTAAATATAAAAAAAGTGGAAAAAGAAGTAAATCAAATAATATGTATTAAGTAGGGTAAAAAAATTAAGTTGAATGAACATTCACTTCACATGCAACAGTGGATAGGATAATAAGTAATAACCCCATTATGACTATAATGCCTCTTACAGCTGGGGCAGATAAGGCTAGTTGTCGTAAAGCATTAGGAGCCTTTGATAACTTTATGGATAATTGTGGAATCCAGTTGTGTAAAGAAAAGCAACCAAGATCATCAATAGATGCTGGTACTACCAAACCCTAGTTCAATAAAGAATGCAGAGAGTTAAGGGTGGAAATTAGAAAAGTTGGGAAGTTCAGATCTAAATTAACTACACCGCCTGTATTATATGCCCTCAAGAACTTAAAGGCTGAGTATTGGAATGTATTAAAACTTAAGAAAAAAGGGTATAAGAATGAGCTCTGGTACCAGCTACAAAAAGCAGTTTGGGAAAAGGATTATCTTACATTTTGGACACTAGATACTTATGGATGTGATGAGAATATTGTTAGATATAATCAGCATGGAATGATAACTGAAGAAAAAATGGGTTGTATATTTTAATAACATATACAACGCAAAAGTATGTGAAGAGATGGTTCCACTATTTGCACATTCTGTAAACAATGAATATGTTGATCAATTTGTATTATCTGTGGCTGAAGTTAGAATGGCCATTCTTTCTCAAAAAAGAAATAAGGCAGCAGGACATGATGAACTGTCAGCAGAAGTATTTCTCCTTAACACGGATTTTTGGTTTCACCTATTGGCATATTCATTTACTTTAATAAGTCAGCACTTAGTTTTACCACATGATTGGAACCAAGGTGTTATTGTTCCACTATACAAAAAAGGTGGCAAGCAGGAACCAAAAACTACAGACCAATTACCTTGCTCCCTGTAGTACAAAAAATATATACCAGATTGACTCTAAACAGAGAACAAATTGATTTCAAAATTTCAGTGTGGGTTCAAAAACAAAGTAGCACTCTGGATTTAATCTTTACATTAAATTATATTACTGATGTGTATGTAGAGGAGAAATGAGGGCCATATATATATATATATATATATATATGTTTTATCAATATAAAATCAGCTTTTGACTTGGTCAACAGGGTAATATTATAGGAGATCTTGGAAGACTTACAAATAGATAAACAACTCTTGGCTATACTAAAAATATTGCATACTAACACCACTGCTAGTGTTAGATATACCAAAGATAGGGTGCTCTCCAAAAAAATAAGAATTATTAAAGGAGTTAAGCAGGGCTGCTTGTTAGTACCCCTTTTGAGCAATTTATACATTAAACTACTAACAAAAAGGATTGAAGGTATAGACACTTTTATCACAATCATAGATAATGAAGAAATAAAATTGCTATTATAAGCAAATGATGCAATCATATTATCAAGAACCCTGCTTGGTCGAAGAGAGGAATCTCTAGTATTATCTCCTCCTTAAAGGAATTAGATCTGGATCTAAATGTAAATAAATCAAACATTATGATAATTGGAAAAACTAATGTTAAAAAAGAGCACTGGGTTATAAATGGGATACAGTTAGAAACTGTAAAAGAGTATACATTTCTTGGTGTAACTATAGATAGAAACCATTCCTTGAAATCATATTTAATGGAAGTAAAGAATAAATCATTTAAAACTACAAGGGCTATAACGTCATTTGTGAATAAATTTGCATGGAACAGTTTTAAGGCCTTAAAAACTACATTTGAGGATAAAACTGTTAGACAATCAATGTATGGAAGTGATATCTGGGGGTGTCTATATCGACAATACAAATAATATTGAAGCAACACAAAATAAGTTTATTAAGTTTACTCTGAATCTTCCTAGGGACTACCCGTCATCCTTTTTAAGGATGTAAATGGGTATGCTACCATTAATCACTAAATTTCAGATAAGGGCAGTTAAATACTGGGGTAAAATTTAAGTAATGGATAATGAAAGTCTTCCAAAACTATGCTGGAGGGACTTTATTATTAAATATCAACATAAAATAGCTAGGGACAGTTGGTTTCTATGATTAAATATGGCATTAAAAAAAGGAAGACTGGAGGAGCTGTGGTCTGATAGTGCAGCCTAAAATACAGTAAGATTTGTGGATACGCAATTTTAAGATTAAAAGATACAGCTATATCTACGGATTTTGAAAAAATTCATGATATAGATATATATGGTTTATATACTGAATCAAACAGTCCTAGGACATGAAGAAGTACTTAATGATTTGTGAAAACAGATTTCATAGAAATAGCTTTTGTAAACTTAGGTTAGATACATTTGGAGTGGATAAGTCACAGTTGAAGCAGGGTTATGGTATAATGAATGTGCATAACTGCAAATGTGTTAATAGGGAATATTCAAGAATGTTACATGCTATTTTCATATGTGATTGCTGGAAAAAAGAAAGGAGTAAATGGGTGACACCTCTATGTTCTTCAATAAACATCTTCAGTAAAACATCAGGCAATTATTGATAAATTTCTGAAATTGTTAAAATTAAATTTAACTAAAGAAATTTTAGGGATGGCTAAATTCCTGATGGCTGTTAAGATTTAAGATTTAGAAAGATATTCTTAATGTGCAATATCTTGTTAAATTGTGAAGGTATGATTTGTTCTTTTTCCTTTTTAATGATATGAGAAAAATTTATTTTTAACAAGTATGGAATGTTATAAATGATGTAATTGTATATGTTTGTACATTAATAAATGTTGAACTTTGAACATGCACTTGTAAATAACTGTTTCATATTGCTGTATTAATTGATGTTTAGATTGAAATGTGACTGAAGTATACATATCAATAAGGGGAAACTGCTCAGTTTCATGTCTTCACCCTGTGTTATTATTCCCCACAGCTTTGTGAACTTGTTTAACTTCATCTTTATTGAAAAAGATCATGTATACATGTTTATATAGTACAAGAACATTACCAGTAATACAAGCAAACAAACTTTCCCACCTTATTGCCTTGTGATCTAATACCTGCTTTGTGAAGGTTGCATACAGTTCTAACTGGAACTTATCATCACCAGAATGACAGCAATGTATAGTAATTGCTTTTGCAATGCTAAAATGGATGCACCCAGTTATGAGCCATAAAAGGTCAAAATGAACTTTGCCACATGCTTTAGCTCTTTTGGTAAGATGACCCACTGGAAACTGATGTCTTGCAGTATGGTTTCTTACCTTATAAATCTGAACTTACCAGGATAGCCTGCAGTGAAATGATGACCTCCTCATTTTAGGGCTAGGCCCACATAATTAACAAGAAGCAAAGCAACCACTAATGAGTGTGTTATAAATGCCTTATGGTGATAATTATGATTAACCTGCTGCAATCCAATAGGTTTATATCACAACATTTGTGAAAGCCGTATGTTTAAACAGCAAGCATACATTTCAGTATGTTTTTATAAACATTTCAGCTATTATAATTTATAGGAATACATTTTTAATTTGCAGTGTTCCTTGCCAAGATGTTTTAAACATCTTGGTAGCCTAAAAGTCTATATAAAACATCGAACTGTCCCTACTGTAGTGCCTTTGCTTATGTCATCATGGTGGAATGATAACAGTCTACACCCAGCACTTATTGTGCAAAGCACAGTATTTTTTCTCAAATTGTATGTTGACTTGCTTCAGAGTTGCTTCACAATCACTGAAGAATATATATATTTGTTTTCATTCATCATATGCCCATTTGGTACACTGTCTCAGCTCCCTCCCACCTTCCCACTCCATTCACCCCCTGCGGTCACACCTGGATGAACTTGTTGCTCCTCTTTACCCTGCTTGCCTTGTCCTCCTGCTCCAGTTAGCTGAAATGGTTAACTGAAATCCTCTTAGCACTGAAATACAGAGAGGCATTAACAATGGGGTGGGAAGGGGGGGACCACAAACTGCAAACCAACACTTGAGTCAGAAACGCTCCAGGATATTTTTGTTTTACATGCACAAAGAGGTTGGGGGAGATTTGTGATGCTTTTTCAGTTGTAGGGAAAGGGGTTCACAAATGCAGTAAGAGGGGCCCACAACACGGAGGACTATAAAACAAATCTCAGAAAATGCTCCAGAACAGCACTTCATACATCTTGCTAGCCTAAAAGTCTATATAAAACATCACACTCTCCCTACTGTGGTGCCTTTGCTTATGTCATCATGGTGCAATGACGACAGTCTACACTCAACATTTATTGTGCAAAGCACAGTACTTTTGCTCAAATTGTATGTCAACTTGCTTGCTTCCAATCACTGAAGAATTTTTTTTTCATTCATCACATGCCCATTCGGTACACCGTCTCGACTCCCTCCCTCCATCCTGCTCCATGCACCCCTGGAGTCACAGCTGGATGACCTTGTTGCTCCTCTTTATCCACTGTGCCTTGTCCTCCTGCTCTAGTTAGCTGAAATAGTTAACTGAACTCCTCTTAGAGCTGAAAAGCAGAGAGGTGTTACCAACAGTGTGGGAAAGGGGGACCACAAACTGCAAACCGAAACTTGAGTCAGAAATGCTCCAGGACATTTTGTTTTACATGCGCTGCGAGGTTGGGGGAAATTTGTGATGCCTTTTTGATTGCAGTGATAGGGGTTCACAAATGCAGTGAGAGGGGTTTACAACAGGGGGGACTGCCAGATGAAACTCTGAAATGCTCCAGGACAGCGCAGACCACGTGGAACTGAAAAATACTAGTGCTTAGCTTAACAATGATTTAAAAACACACACTACCAGGGAGAGAGTTGCAATGGCAGACACAGTCCACACTTGAATTTTCACTTTTATTCCAGTACCACATAGTTCTGTCTCCCAGAGTTCTAACCATCACAGCCTGCTAGTCAGTAAAGGATTTGAGTGCCCCCTTGCAGTGGTTAAATTGGAAATGTTAAGGAGGTGTATCTGTAATCCCTGCATTTGTGGTTGGTATAAAAGTGAAAATTCAAGTATCGATGTGTCAGCGCATTCCTGATCGGGTTTTAAATAGGGCTGACAGGCTAGTGCTATCTGCAGTTCTGTGTAACTGCTTGCAGACTGTCTGTTTAGGTTAAAGGTTTGCCCGTCTTGTAGCATGCTTTTTAGATTTACAGTCTTGTTCTGTTTCTGGCAAGCAATCTGAAGTTTTGTTCATTACTAAAGTGAATCCATGCCGAGCGCTTGCCTCATGTGCATGGAAGACACACATCAAGTTTTAAGAGTTAAAGAAATTGTAGTACAGTGTTGTATCTTATAAACCTGATTTCATCTGTTGCCTCTCAGAAAACTTTTGGAACACCTCGGCTGTGGTATATGTTTTCACTATGTTTATAGTAACATAAATAAAAAAAAGCATGCGAGGAGGAACAAACCATTTTAGCCATTGCAGAAGCAGCAATTATAAAGTGTCCTGTAAAACATGCATTTTTATAACTATTTCGTTCATCAGGTCTATGAGATGCAACACTACATTTTATAAAGGAAGATAATCAAAGTGTCTGGAACAGCAAAAAGTGCAAGCTCTGCGTATTAAATATACTTCTGCAGTGATGTTTAAAACTGTATTTCTTTAATTCATAAAATGTCGTGTGTCTTCCACATATGTGGTCCAAGCATTTGGCAGGGATTTACATTAGCAATGAATAAAACTTCAGAGTGCTTGTGGAATTTCAGACAATTTCACTGACTGACACTGAAAAAAAATAAAATAAAACAAAGAGCAACACCTGGTAATGTAACAAAACCAATATCTTTATTGGAAGTAAATCATAAATTATGCGATTGAGTCATAAAGGCTTTAAGGACACAGCAGAGCACAGACTTGATAGATATGCCCAGCGCCACTGGGGAGGAAGGGGAGGAGGAGAAGACGGAGCTGGGATGGGGAGGGAGATTACATTTCTAATTTACATTACACTGGTAGATGGACTTGATGTTCCTCATCCCCAACAGAGAAACAGAGCATGGACCTTTTATTGTTCATCGCTCACTGATTCTGCCATTGTTGCTTTTCTGAAAGTAGGTCTAATGTTCATTGCAATCACTGCAGATTGCATTTGCCATTACTACTTAAATACTCTATTTACCTAAAATGGTGTTATTAACCTAAAATGAGAATCTTATTACAGCAGAGTGCTTCACAGACTGCCTTTGCCATTTCTACCTAAATACCCCGTTTACCTAAAATGGTCTTATTAACCTAAAATGGGAATCTTATTACAGCTTAGTGCTTCACAGATTGTGGAGGTGACTGTGATGAAACTCCTACATGTTGTTCAGTTGGAGTGGAGTCCTTTTTTCCTTGCAAGAGGCTTGTAGGGCTCTTCCCACTGCAACCCTAAAAAGTAGTAAGTGGGATATTGTAATGACTTGCACAGCAACTATTTGGTTGAGTATATTTTTATATAACACCTGTGATCCTTGCTGACTAGAAATTCCCTATCCATGCTGCCTACCCACCCCCCAGTTCAACAGGACTTCTTAGCCCCCAGAGAAATGAATGGCCTACCAGTTCCCTTCAACAAACTCCTGATCTTTCCACATAAGAATGTCACTGTTTGAGCAGCTCAATGGTCCGCACCCCTCCCAGTTATCTAACTTTGATAATTATTGATTTATAAGAACTGGGGAGACCCTTTTATTGATTGGAATTTGGTTGATGTGAAATTCTGTAATAGATATAACAATGTTTCTCTAGAAGACTGAAGCACTGTTTGTGATCAGCTGGCATCTGATAGGTTTTCCGCAATTTTTGATAAAGGATTTCTGGACATAAAAAAAACCACTTTTCTGAACAACAACTGAAAAAGCTAACCCCAGAATTCAATTCTATGGGCCCCGATTGGGTAAACACAATTGCTGGTGTTTACCGAAGTCCTATATTTTTTTTGGTAGTTTAACTTTGTTTACCTCACTTACTGAAAACAAGATGACAGCAGCAGGAAAAAGGGTTTCCCATTTGTGACAAAGGATCATTTTTCAAGCAGGACATCTGACTGCTCCAATTGAAAATAATGCAAAACTTTAAAATTTAAAAACTTTAAAATTTAATAACTTTGGAACGGATTAATAATTTTTCACCAAACCTTCAAAAGGCACATCGGTGACCCAAGACCTATATACCCTAACAACTTAAGACCAAAATTCCACACTGTTTTTGCACAGCAGCTTGACAAATAATTTAATCAAAGTGATAATTTTCAAATTTTTTGACACTACGTTTCTCCACACCCACACATTCGACCGCAACAAAACTTGTCACTTCAAGAGATCTTTGGTCCCCAAAGGTACATGCAAAATTTCATTTGAATCAGTTGAAAGTTGGCGAAGTCATTAAAGTTAAACATTTGGGGTTTAACATACAACTGGCCATTGAACCCTAATATAGGGGCTCTACCACACCTCTGTAACATTATATATATAATGTAATTGTGTTTTACAGAATAAAACAACTGAGGAAAGTTGGGATGTCATGAAAGAAATTATCACATCAACATGCACTAAATATATCAAGAAGGCCATGAAATATAATAGTAAAGGAGTTAAACCTAAACTCTTAAAAAATAAAACTTACAAAAAAAAAATACTTAAAATAACAGAAAGTTAATTCAAACGAGACCTGGGAACACTTCAAAAAGGTACGAGAATGTAAAAATTGTAATATGGAACATCAAATTCAAAGACTGCAAATAAAAACAATAGTAAAGATGTTCTTCAGATACATAAATTCTTTAAATAAAACAACTACTAAAATATTCAACATTATGGAAAATAGGAAGTAATCTCTGAATCTCAAGAGATAGCAAATAAATTCTGTAAGTACTTCTGCTCTGTATTTACAAAAAACAACAAAATGAAACCACCAATTCAATATAAATACAACTGAACACATTACCATCAATGAATCGTACTTTAGAAAATATAGAGGGTTTAAAGCAACATGTGCCACCAGGCCCAGATGGCATTACACCACAAAGGTTAAAAATCATGAAAAACAGTATTGTTACATCATTAAAAATGTCACATGAAAAATTATTTAACAAGGGTACAGTACCCAAGGACTGCAGATGCGCTAAGGTAGTGCCCATTCACAAAAAGGAAGATAAGCAAGAGATGGATAATTACCGACCAATTAGTTTGATGTCCGTTCCTGGGAAGATTCAAGTCAGTAGTAAGAACATAAGAAGATGACGGCAGACGGGGGCCTTGTGATCCATCTAGTCTGCCCGTGAATCCTACCCCCACCCCAATAGGTTGCTTGTTTTGCTTTTACTGAAGTGTCAGTCCCATGCATATTTAAATTCATTCACCATCTTTGCTGCAACCACCTCTGGGAAAGGCTCTTCCATGGGTCTATCAACCGTTCTGTGAAAAAGTACTTCCTGACAATATTTCTTAGCCTCCCCTCCCAGGCATAAGTTGTG
This sequence comes from Neoceratodus forsteri, assembly GCA_016271365.2. Lineage (NCBI taxonomy): Eukaryota > Metazoa > Chordata > Ceratodontiformes > Ceratodontidae > Neoceratodus > Neoceratodus forsteri. The sequence continues at coordinate 921,251,338 of CM057456.1, read as the reverse complement.
CTCTCTAGTACATGCCTCTTTTTGGCCTGAAAGATGTCTGCCTGAACTGTGTTTATACCTTTGATGAATTCCTCCAACTACGGCAGTAGCCGCAGGAGCTACTCCCCGCCCACTGAAGGGGCCGAAAATAGATGTAGCCTAACACCCCTGGGCATTCCTCCAACCACAGCCATAGCCACAGGAGTTGCTCCCTGCCCACTGAAGGGCCAAAAACAGATGTGGCCTAACACCCCTGGGCATTCCTCCAACCAGGCCATAGCTGCAGGAGCTTCTCCCCACCCTCTGAAGGGCTGAAAACAGATGTGGCCTAACCCCTCTGGGCATTCCTCCAACCACGGCCATAGCTGTAAGAACTGCTCCCCTCCCTCCAAAGGGCCAAAAACAGACATGGCCTAACACCTCTGGGCATTCTTCCAACCATGGCCACAGCCACAGGAGCAGCTCCCCTCCGGCCTCCGAATGGCCAAACACAGGTACGCCCATCGAATCCGCAACGGACTCAGTGCCCCCCCCCAGTTCTCCCAGATTCAAATTTTGATGCCATTTCTCTGTGCTTTGTTCCAGTTAGATTTAAGTCTCCTGCAGAGTTCCTGCAACTCCAAGTATAGCTGTATCATTTTGTTTTCTTTTTAATTTAACTTTTATCCCTCTCCTGTTACAGCTGTGTAAAATTTCAGTTATTTGTAACTTGCAGAGCACTCGGAGCAAAGCTCGCCAGCGCTCCAAAACTGCTCCTTTGTGGCAATCTTTATTGTTGGCTTATCTCTTTAAATTAATTGTAGCTGGCCGGAGCCCACTATCCTACCTCATCTGCTGTTCCCCGATTGGAGCCTGCCTTTTCAAATTAATTGTGGGCAGCTGCCAACTGTAGGAACCTTTAATTTATACTTAGCTAGCCCAACAACCCTCAGCTTAACTCTGGGCAGCAGCTCAGTCGCAGGAACCTTTAGAATTAAATTCAGAGAGCCCAGCCTGCAGTGCCACAGCCCTCAGCTTTCAATTACTTGCTCCTGCGACAGCCTGCAAGCTGCTTCAGTTTGTGATTTTTTTGGCCCGTCCACCCCAACCCCGTGCCTTTATTAAATATACCTTGGTCCCACCCCTTCTCCATTCAGGCTCACACTTATCCTCTTAAAGGGCAAGCACCCTGTGATTAGTGAATATAATGCCTTTTCTTTTTTTTCTTTAATTTTTTATTTAACCTCATTATGGGGTGCTACAAGTCTAAAATCTATCCCACTGACTTGCAACTCTGTTTTTTCTTCTTCCTTGCCCTATTCTGCTCCCATTACTCACCAGTTAACCTCATCCCCAAATCTAACACTACAAGAAATAACTCCCACAATGTACTTTACAATCAGACACATTTGTCTAAAGACAGCATTATCCTTCAATTCCACTATGATGGAACTATCTCTGTGGAGGTTACTGACCATGTTAGGAACCTGAGACCACAACCCCAAAGCTGCATGCCTCTATAGATACCAGTATGTGTTGCCGTATATGCCATATCCCTTTATCCTTGTCACTCTGCTATCAAGGCAATGATGCCTAACCCTATCCCTCCCAAGCACACAAGACAACTCTTATACAAAGTGCTGATACACAGATTTTTAAAGCTACTCCTCTTGTTGCTACTCTGCTCTGGTAATGTGGAGTTAAACAAATTAGCACAATGGAAATGAGAGAGCTCGGCTAGCCTCTAGGACAGCACCTAACTGATGGGTGCTCACAACTTGTCTCATCCCCAGATTACAATGGCTCCCCCTTTGTTGGCTGGTTTGATCACTAAATGTTTATTTTCTTCTAGCTCTTTAGGTGCAGTTCTCTCTCATTACATTAAGTTGTATTTATGTCTCTGTTTGCTCTCTCTTCTAGATTTTTGTTTTATATATTCATCTACTTCACTGTTAACCCTTGCCAAAAAAGTATTCACTGCAGAGTTTCCAAGGGTAGGTGGAAAAAAGGTTGACTTCTTCCTCAAATTACTTGTGGGATCATTCGCTGTTGAAAAAGTGACATTGGGACCAAGTGGGGGAAATCTGGGAGATAAACTGTCCCAATGAGAGACCTTTTGGATTTATATTTTGAACACTTTCGCTCCATCTGGTCTAAATGAAGAAATCTCAATGAGTTGCTATTTGTGAATAATTCTGTGTGAGATAAGTTTGGAAAGAAAGAAATGTAATTGAATATCTGTACCATTTGTGCTAATATGACGTGCGTGTAATGTATTTATGTATGTACATATATCTATTATGGTTATTTTTTGACACTTTGCACTTTAAGTAAGGAGGCTTGCATTATGAATTATGGACTCTTGTAGCTGTGATCACATGGACTCATAAGAAAGCAACAGGAGTGCTGTTTCAATAAGACCAGTATGTGAACCAACCAGCTCTGAGGAAGGCATAACGCCGAAATGTCAGCACGTTATACGTGCTCATTTGAGATGCACACTGGTCTGCAGACTGTCTGTAATCTGCACGGGAACACCATACTGGTGTTGGTGGTGTTTGTTTGATTTTATCTGCCATTAATATATCGCACTGCAATGTATTTTATCTGTGGGTTTTTGATCTGCCCCTGCACTTGTTTCGATTGCACTTGAATAAAGAAGGCTGAAAATAAGGCAAACCTCATTGGTATTTATGCAAAAGTGTGTTAAGGTGACTAAAAGTTACGGTGTGCTACAACATCTCCCGAGACTTTGTCTCTTGCTTGTACTTGAATGTGGAGTTAAACCCAGGACCCATTTCTCCCATCATTGCCCCAGCCAACCTACCCCAGCTAAAAGGCATCAACCTCCTGCACATCAGCGCATGCGTCCTATTGAAAAAGATCGACCTGGTACAGGCCTGGGCAGTGCATGCAAGGCTGGATGTACTCATTATTTCAGAAATGTGGCTGAAATGCTCCACTCCAGATCAATCCATCAGCATCCCCTCTTATAACATTTTCAGAGCCAAAAAGCTAACTGGGGAGGTGGGATTGCAATATATGTTTCAGACAAATTCTGTGCTACAGTGATCGACTCCTCCTGTATGATCAAGGAATACGAATCTCTCACACTAAAAATCTCCATATCATCAAATGAATCCATTAATGTTATAGGCTGCTACAGACCACTTTCTGGTGGCCTTAAGTTGCTACATCACCGACGTAACCTATTAGATCCCTCTGACACTGAAACAATTATTCTGGGTGACCTTAGTTTGGATTGGAACTCTTCTTGTTCCACGCCCCGAAGGACTTCTGCGAAGCACTTGGTCTACATCAGCTAATCTCTGATGAGACCTGACCCAGATTTCAAAAACCCTGCACACAGCACACTTCTGGACTTAATCCTCAGTAATAAACCTCATAGAATCTCACATGTAGTAGTTTTTGACAACGACATCAGTGACCACAGGGCAATTGCCTGTGTAAGGTTCATGCCAAAAACTGCCTCTGTGCCAGGGTATACCTATAAAAGAAACTATTAAAAATGTAACCCCTCTGCCTTCCTGACTGATCTTAATAGAATTAGATGGCGGGATTCCTACCTCGCCCTTACTGTCTCTGAAGCCTATGCAATTTTACAAATGCTAGTTCTGAATGTAATCAACTTCCATGCACCCTTTGTTCAAAGCAGGGCTAGGAAAAAACACTGCCCATGGTTCAACGGCACCTTAAAAATAGCTTTACAACATAGGGATGTCTATGGAAAAAGGCTAGAAAAACTAATTCAGATTCCGACTGGGCAGTGTTCAGAATGTCTAGGAGTCACTGCACTAAATTGATCAGATTGGAAAAAATTAAATTCTTTCTAAGTGCCCTTGATTTGTCCATGAATAACAGTGCCAAATTCTAGCAGATTCTGAAAGAAGTAGAAGGACATAAATCTTCTTCCTCATTACCAGCCAAAATCACCCTAGGGGGACTTTACCTACCCTAATAAACAGGGCATCGTAGAAGCCCTCAATGACCAGTTCACCACAGCAGGCCTTGCATTTGATTCCTCCCCTTTAAGCAAGCTGCTAAACCAGCATATAGGCAATACTACCATGTGCCCCCCCACTACCTCCCCCTTCAGTCCTGCTAAATTTAGTTTCTCTCCTGTCTCACTCAAGTAGAGAGATCTGCTAATCTCCTTAGACATTAAGAAAGGTGCAGGGGCAGACCAAATAGATCCTGCCCTACTGAAAATAGGCTACTGCCATTTAGCCCCACCAATTACCCACCTTTTTTAATATGCCCCTTTGTGAAGAGGATCTCTCCACAGTGTGGAAAGCAGCCCACGTTATCTGCCTGTTTAAATCAGGTGACCTATGTGACTTAAACAACTACAGACCCATCTCCTTACTACCCATTCTGTCAAAGCTTCTTGAAAAGCTAGTAAATTCCCAGCTAAGAGATTTCTTATAATGCCATAACCTTTTAAATCCCCACTCAGTCTGGTTTTAGGCAAAACCACAGTATGGTCACTGCTCTAGCCAAGGTCACCAATGATTGGCAAATCTGGCTTGATACCAGACATCATGTAGCCGTGCTTTTCCTTGACCTAGGTAAAGCATGTCATACGGCGGACCACGATCTATTACTGACCCTGTTGAAAAGCATTGGGCTAGATGACACTGCCTTACACTGGTTTTCCTCCCATCCTGTTGGTAAAACCCTTTTCAGAGGGGTCTCCCAAGATTCAATCCTGGGCCCTTTGCTATTCACAACATATATCAACAACATAGACCATAACATTAGCTCTGTCAGTGTTCATCTATCTGCAGATGATACTGTCCTTTAAGTTGCCCATCTGTCTCCTGAGTCTGTGTGTACCGTTCTCCAACAGGAATTCAACACATTACAGTAAAACCTGCTTCATATGAAACTGCCCCGCAATGGGGGAGATCACGTGGTGAGCTGAGTCGAGTAAGACGTCTTCTGAGCTGCTCCGAGGCCCCAAGCTATTTATAAAGCTATAATCTCTTCGGGATCAACTAGATTTACATAAACAAACCCCTTTCTGACTAGTGAGGTGTCAGAGGACCTGATTGGGGCTGAATTGAAGGGAAAAAGGGGAGATTCATCGGTCCGGAGACGCTGCATGCGATGAGCATTCGCGAGTACCAGTCGGCCACTTCAAGAAGTTGGAATGGAACTCGAGATAGTGGAGCCCCTGGAGGGGAGATCTCCTGCTTCTAAAAGGCCAAAGCCCCAATTCCCCACCTCTAGTGAACAGGAGGAGGTGGCAGGAGAACAAGAAGGAGCTAAATCAAGTAATGAAGATATTCAGGAAATTAAACAACTATTACAAGGGCTAGTAGCAGACTTTGCAGCTGTTAAGCCAGCGCTGCAATCATTGGCCCAGAGATTGGGAGATGCAGAGGTTTGGATTGCATCCCAGGAAAGAAGAATGTCCGTAGTAGAGCAGGAACTTGTGATGGTTAGAAAACAAGTTAAAAAACTTGAAGAGAGGCTAGAAAATCAAGAGTCGAGGAGCCGACGGAACAACTTGATCCTGGTTGGGCTACCTGCGAGGGCAGAAAGGTTGGGCTGTGTTCTCTTTATTCAAAATATGCTGCTTAAATTGTTCAGCCCCACGGCATATGGGGATGCTTATAACCTATAGAAAGCTCACAGGGCTCTGAGAGAGGTACCACCACCGGGAGCAAGACCCCGAGTAATCATCATGCGCTTTCTTAACTATAAAGAAAAAGTTTTTGAGTTGTCTGCAGCAAGGCAAAAGAAATCAATGCAGTGGAATGATGCCACCTTGTGTATGTTTCAGGATCAAACACCTGCAGTGAGAGGAAAGCAGAAAGAGTATGTGGAAATTAAAAATAAATTATATTTAGCTGGAATCAAGTTTCAGCTCCAGTATCCTGCTACCCTGGTGGTTCGGTTGCAAGCTGGGGAGAAGAGATACCTCATGGCTAAGGATGCACTGGAAGGGTTACGAATAGAGCTTCCGGATCTATTTAGAGCACTGAGTTGATTTGCTCCAGTTGCCACGGAGAGATACAGGGAGTGTTTGGACTGGGACTGCTGAACTACAAAGCTTGTTAAACTTAAATTTAATGTGCTAAGCTTAAATCTTTACTTGGTTGATTTGATGAAGGGGTATTGAAACAGGAGAAGAAGAAATACCATGGATGTTCATGGGCTTAACAAGAGTTAATTATGGAGAAGAGGACTTAATATAGCTTGTTATAGGACTGGGGGAAGGAGAGAGATTCCAAAATGGAGTGAAAGCGGGGGGAGGGGGTAAGTATTGGGTCACAAGGGAAGACTAGAGAATTTGTCAAATAATGCAAAAGGGATATGGGGACATGTGTAATGGATAGGGAGAGAAGGCTAAAAGGGTAGTGGACGCGGGTTCTGAGGTGGAATATACAGAAGGGGGCCAGTGTTGAGGGATATTAGCCAAGATAAGGGCTTGAGGGGATAAGTTATAAGTTATAGGGCACAGTAAAGCGCTAGCTAATGATAAAGGGGGTGTATGGATGCCATACTTGAAGGGAATACGGAGTGGCAAAGACCGATCCTACCCTCGGGCTATTAGTAGGACCTACCCAAAGGGTTTCATTGTCAACCCGTTTTCCTTGCTTGGTGTTCTTGGAGACCACCACTGCTCCCTATTACCTCGACCATTCAGGGGAACGAAAAGGGAGGCGGTTAGTGAGTGGGTTATGATGCGAGTCAAGGATTATAATGGTATCCGTGAAGGATGCTTGCCCTTGGGTGGGGGGCCGCTAATAAACCAGAGATGCCTTAACACTATTGCTAATACAATGAAGGGTGGTATAGGAGTACGTGGAGTGGTCTGGGTGAGGGGGGACAGAGGTTGGAGTCAAATGGACAGAAACTGAAAGAGGCCATAATTTAGGGTGACTATAGAGGGGAAGAAAGGTTAATCTATGATGTCTCCCAATAACCAGAGTTGGAGATTACAATGGTTAATAATTCTCTGAGATGTGGAGGAAGTTACCCCTGAACGGCCTGTTAGAGGCTATAGGTAGAGATGGGTTGGAAGGTTGAACAATTGAGGGGATCAGGGAAGAGGGGGTTATAAGATAAATAGGGTAACGGTATAGCAGGAGTTTTGTGTTGTTTATAAATAGATTCTGGAGAGGTGAAGGTCATGGAGGGGCAGGGAAGTAGCATAGGAAGGAGCTCATCGATGACCCGAGGAATAGAAGGCGAGCGATCTAGGGATCGGGAGCAGGGGGTTTGGGGGGAGGGGTTGGGGATTGGGAAACAGAGAGAGTCCTTCAGGATAGAAACAAAGGAGGCAGGCACAGACAAGGCTTTAAGGGTCAACAGTCCCAACATAAGTTTCTGGCACAGTTTATGACGAATGTTAGATTAATTTACCTCTCAACCTCTCTTGTCAACGTGGCAGCTTCACCCCCACAAATACGCAGATGCAACTCCTCCCTATCAAACTGCTTCTTGGTGCACAAAACAAAGTTCTCACAGCGGCCGCAGTCTATATCCCTCCAAAAGATCACCGTGCCAGTATTAAGTCTGTACTTGATTTTGTTAGTCTGCAGCCCTCTGAAAATGAGCTCCTCCTCCTCGGATTTCAACATAAACTGGCTCGCTCTCTGACACTGGCTCTTACAAAGATGACATCCTAGCAGCAAACCTGACTCAGATGGTAACCTCCCCACCGGAAAAATTACAAAACTGGTACAAGCACCCTTATTGACTGGGTTCTCACAATCCCTGACCGGATAAAAACATTAAAGTCCTCCTGACTCCCTCAGTGACCACTCCCCAGTGTCCTGTACCTGGTCTAATCAATTTCTCAAGCCACCCCCCAAAGTTATAACAAGCAGAGTATTGCCTTATGGGAATCTTATCAAGTTGAAAACCCATCTCCTACAACAGGACTGGATGCCAATCCTTGAATCAACTGATATTAATACTGCACTAGAATACTTCATTAAATCTTTCAACTCTGCATGCGACTTATACGCCCCAGTAAAAAAACGTAAAATCAAAGCGCTATCAAATCCATGGATTACTGCCAAACTACTTGGCTTGAGCTCAAGGTTGGGACCACCTCTGGGCAGTTGCCAAGAGACACAGGCTCACCTCATGATACCCTAAAATACAAGCAGGCACGAAATAGATGTACCCCACAAATTAGGCAAATGAAGACACTTATTTCAAAATGCCCTTGAATCCACCTGGGGTGATGGAAGAGCTTTTTGGGACAACATCTGAAATCATAATGGGTAAACAATCAAAATCACACCACCATTATGAAAGTTGATGGATTCACCACCTTGACCCAAAGTCTATTGCAGAATGCGCCTAATAAGACATTCACAGACCTTAGTGGGGTCCTCCCCAGATTTCTTCGGACTTACTTGTGCCTAGCCTAGTATCACAAAACACCCCTCGTGACAAACCACAATTTTACTTCAAGAAAATCAAAGTGCACGAAGCACACAAGTACATAAGAAAGGCCTGCTCCAAATCCAGAACAAGTAGTGACATGCTAGATCTAAAAATCCTGTCTCTCACTCTGGATGAAGTAATTCACCCCCTTGCAAAAATTCTTAATCTGTCACTTTGCCAAAGTCAATTTCCCAACAAATGGAAATCTGCCATAGTTACGCCAGTGCACAAAGGGGGACAAACCTCAACAGGAAACTATCGACCAATATCAATACTCCCTCCCTCCAAAGCACTTGAACGAATAGTGGCAGACCAACTCTCTGATTACCTGGACAAATACAATCTACTCTGTAATCAACAGCACGGCTTTAGGAAAGGACATAGTACAACAACAGCCTTACTTGATTTCTCTGGAGAAGTCCACTCAGCCCTGGACAAAGGGTGCCAAACAGGTGCAATCTTTATCGATCTTACAAAAGCTTTCGACACAGTCCATCATGGCCTACTTACCTCCCTACTTTCTAGCCTAGGCCTGGCCGAAGGTCCTTGTGCTTGGTTAAAAAGTTACCTGTCCAATCGGTCACAGGCTGTAAAATCTCTAATGAACTCTCCGACTTCAAACCAGTTCTCTTGGGTGTACCACAGGGATCATCTTGGACCGCTCCTCTTAGCCTGTTCCTTAACTCCTCCCAGATATCTGCCAGGAGAAAATAATCTTATACATGGATGATGCTGTAATTCTCTCTTCCCACAAGGATCCAAACTCCCCGAAAAAGCCTGCAACTTGCTTTCTCTAGTGTTGAAAGGTGGTTCCTGGATGTAAACTTGTGCTAAACCACAATAAAACAAAAGCATGCTCTTCTCCAATCACCAAAACAAAAATAGGCATACTCCACTCACCATACAAACCTCTCACGGAATTACACTGGACCAAGCAAATACTTCAAATACCTTGGCATCACTTTTGACCAAGGGCTCACCTTTGGCAACCCACATTGACAACCTGCGAAAACAGTGAACCAACGCCTTGGAATACTATTCCGTAACGTCAATTTCTAAATCAAGCGGCATTGAGAATAGCTATACAGAGTTCCATAATCTCAATTATTGAATATGGCCTTATTATTTATGGCTCAGCTACTCCACTGCTCTAAGGCGATCTCAAATCACTCTAAATAAGGCCTGCCGGCTCCTCACCGGGGCTCAAATACTGACTCACACGTGTGATCTGTACTATGAATCAGGCTGGTTGAACCTATCAAATCGCCTTATTTATCTCACCTGCACAATGGCAAAAAATCTATCTTGGGACTGACTCCATTATGTATTCAAAACCCACTCCGACTGAATCCTGGCTCATGACCCTCCACCAGATCTGAACGCCAACCTTTCCTGGTTCGAGATGCCGGACTGCACAGGGACAAAGATCTTTCGCGCTACAGGGCCCTGACATGGTTCAATGCGCTTAGTCCACCTACTCTATCCTCAACCTCGCTTGAAGCTTTCAAATCCATGCTGTATGCCCACCTCACCACCACTAGCAACTGTGATTAGCTAGATAAAGACTACTACTCCTCATGTCCATCCTCACATCTGAGGCCTCTTCCTCCCTGACTAATGAACCCTCTGGTACCTCTACTACTTCCTGTCTCCCACAAACACACTCCCCTTTTTCCTGTCCCTCTCACTTACTCTCCCGCTCCACCTTTCCCTCCTCTCTAGCCTCCTTTGGCACCTAATGATCACCCTCTCCTGGAAGTTTCCTTAACCTCGAAATTGTCTACTGCTTGAACCTGTTATAGCTTGTTTTTCTATGAAACTTAAAACGTGCTACTGCCTTAAACTGTTAATAGCAAATTTATGATGTAACTTTCCTGTCTGGTTTTACCTGTAATGTGTATCGTGCTTTGTTAAATGTTCTTTGTGACGTGGAACCTTTGTAAAAGAGCCCTGGCTCAAAGGTATTAATTCCTAGACTAATAAACTAAACTAAACTAAAATTTCTTGGAATGTTAAAGGACTCGGGGTAGACATAAAAAAATGGTAATTATGAGACATTTGGACCATCTGGGGGCCCAGATTGTTGCTCTACAAGAGACTCACCTATTGACAGAGGAAATGAATAGTCTCAACCGATTATGGGTGGGGCAGATTTTTGGGGTAGGTAAGGAGAGGGCTTCAGGAGGAGTAGTGATCCTAATCAGAAAATCCTGTTCGTATAGTGTGGAGCAGGTGGTTACAAGCAGGGCCCTTACTTTTCTGCGGCACAGTGGGACCAAGTTCTGCGGCAAGACTACCATTTGCCACAGAACTTCTGCGGCAGTGGTTTGTAATTTCTGCAGAAGTTCTGCGGCACTAACAACCAACCACATCACAGTGTCAGCTTGTCATCCTGACTTTACTTTCATGACTGTGGTTATAGCAATCAGGATGGTGGAAAGCACAGTAACACTAGTTCAAAAATAACAAACTTATAAAAGTAATTTTATGCCTAAAAATGCAAAACAAATGTCTCTCCCTTAAGGTCCTAGCCTGTTGCATAAATGAGATATGCAGAGGGGATCTTAATGTGATAAATAATGTATTTCTATATGCATGCTATCTATCCCACTAATGAGGTTTCCACTGTCTATGACTTATATATTTGTATGTGCTTTCTACACCACTCATGAGGTTCCCACTGTGTATCACTTATATATTTATACACAATCTGTAACATACATACAAATATGTGTGTGTGGTGAGAGAGATAGAGATACTGTATGTGTGTTTGTATATATTTTAATTTCCATGAACTTCCATCCTCATTCATACAAGTCCCATTGGAAATGGAATAAAGGAGTTATTGCAAAACTCCTTTTTCATGTCAACCTGGTTTCCACGACACACTGCGTAACACCATCAGTCCATGACATGCATGTGAACCGATAGTGAGATAGTGCTCTCCAGCCCATCACAATGTGTCCACCATGTGACAGAACACTGCACCATACCTTCCTAGGCTCCGAGCAGTGATGTGTTCCACCAATCCTTGTGCTGCCCAGCCAGCTCCCAGAGCTAATCTCTGAACCTGAGTTGCTGGCATGGAAACACAGCATGCTGCCCTCTGGCCCAACAGCTGTCCCTGCACACAACATTTCTCCATAACTTTTAGGTGATTCTATCAACCAATGACAATATGTAATCAATAACTCTGGCAAAAAATGCATACAGTGCAATTATTTAACAGGTCTATTCTTTCAACAGGTCTATACATTATTATATTTCACTTTTCTGGGCATAATTACTTTATTTTTCTTAAAAATGACAGTTAAATTCATTTCATCAGTTATTCGTTTTAGATGGCATCTCTGTACCTTAAGGGCACAAATAGGTTTGTACAAAGTGAGGTATGGACTTATCAGGTCTGTGATATTGACAAGGTTTTGTTTAAGTTGGCCCTAGTGCAATAATGTAAGACTGAAATTTGTATTAGGCTGTAGTGCAGGTTGAGCAACTATCACCATGCATGATGTGCTGTACCACCATCTCTGGTAGTGGGAGCTGTGGTAGATAAGTGACTGTTCATTTCTGTTGCAGAATGCAGCCATTTCATTAGCTAATGTATGATGTTATAGCAATGATAACATCACATTCTGAGCATATGGGGGGTTTAGATATAAAAAGAGAGGAAGGGAAACAGATTCCATGGATAAACAGAAATATTAATAAAAACTCACCAAGAAGAGTGAATTCTGCGGCACCGCAGAAGTTCTGTGGTAGATTACAAGTTCTGCGCAAAATTCTGTGGCCGCAGAATTCTAGGGGCCTTGGTTACAAGAAACGATGGCAGAGAGATTTATATTTCTGGCTTATTATATGGTAGGGCCACCTCTATGGCTTCCATATACGGTCCGACGCCCCCCAACCCAGAATTCTTCACTTCGATAGAGAGGGATATAGTTGGTTTCTCGGGGCATGCTCTTATTCTAGCAGGAGATTGGAATGCTTATGTTGATAATTGTAAGGATAGGATCCCACTGGCGAGAGGACCACCAATGAAGGCTCAAATTGCCTTAAATAAGCTGTTAGAGGCTGCGGCTTTGGTGGACCCGGCACAGACTCACGCTGATGGGGGCAATAATATGGCATTTTACTCGGCGGTGCACATGACTCAATTTCGTATTGACTCTTTTTTTAGTTAATTGGGATGTACTCATGGGGATTAGGGGATTGACAACGGAAGGTAGAACTTTTTCAGGCCATTCCCCGATTAATCTAGTCTGGGAACCGAAAATAGGCCCACCTAGACCACTTTGATGGAGGCTGAGTGATTCCCTAATGACGGAACCTGCAATCAAAGATAAACTCAAGGGAGCCCTGCTAGAAATTATCCAGCAACAACTACCCACGTTGTTAAACAGAAACCTGGCTTGGCCAACTTGCAAAGTGCTTTATGCAGAAGTGGTTCAGGAGCTTGCAGCCCAGAAAAATAGGCAGAGGAGGGCAAAAGAGGATTTTATTTTAAGGGCTATTAGCTATCTGACACCAATGGAGGGGTCTACAGAGGAAATTGATGGGGAACTTAGAAGCCTAAGACGCGATCTGGAGGATATTGTTTATGGAAAGATAGATTTCTGGTTAGAAAGGTTTAAAGCTAAATATCTTCTGAAAAGAGATGTCCCGGGACACTTGCTGGTGGCTAGAGCCAGGGAGTGGGAGGCGAGCAGAACGGTGACATCTATCTGGTATGATGGGAAGCTTATAACAGACCCCCAGGAGTTAGCAGATACTTTTGCGTTACACTTTAAAGACTTATACCAGATTGGGAACATGGTGGAGGAGAAAGAGATCAAGGCATTTCTGGAGGAAGTGCCTCTACCCGTGATAGATCCCATACAGGCTAGGGAACTGGCATGGCAGCTCCCATAGACGCAGCAGAGATCGTGGAGGTAGTCAGGTCTCTTCCTGCGGGCAAGACACCAGGGCCGGACGGCCTTACAGTGAAGTTCTACCAGACCTATATTCATACTATATTGCCCATACTCCAGGAATTTTACAATACTATAATGCAGGAAGGAGTGTTTCATTCCCCCCTTTATCAGGCCTACATTACATTAATCCCTGAACCAGGCAAGCCTAAGGACGAACCAGGTAATTATAGGCCCATAGCACTAACGAACCAGGATATTAAGATTCTTACAAAAATATTGGCCAACAGAATTTGGCGGATAGCGCCCGCTAAAATTAGTCAGGAGCAAGTGGGATTTAAGCCAGGAAGGGGGGCCCACGATGCTTTGAGGAAGCTCCATTATATCCTGAACTATGCAGTGGATTCTCAACTACCTATAGCTTTATTATCTTTAGATGCAGAGAAGGCCTTCGATCGGGTCTCCCACCCTTTTCTTTTTGCTACAATGGAGAGGATGGGCTTCCTGGAGGGCCTTCTTAGAGGCATTAAAAATCTGTATGCCACAGCGATGGCTAGAGTCCTGTGCAATAGTTATATCTCGCAGGAAATACAGTTAGAAAATGGGACTCGTCAAGGATGCCCTCTTTCCCCAGTATTATTTAATATTTACTTAGAGCCCCTGTTGAGAGCCATTAATAAAGACAGGCAGATAAGGGGGGTTGAGATAATGGGAAGGGAGTTAAAACTCTCAGTTTTTGCAGATGATGTACTCTTGCATCTAAAAGACCCAGTGGTCGGATTTGAGAGGACTAGAGAGCTAATTGAGCGATTTGCTAAAGTTTCTAATTATAAACTAAACCTGACTAAACTTCAGATCCTTCCCCTGACGCCATGCGTATATAAGGCAGACTTTGCTCAGCTTCGAATACAATGGGTGACAGATAAGATCAGGTACTTGGGCATTTGGATTGCAAGGAATAACGAGATAGGGGCCGAAACAAATATGGAAGGGATGTTGTCAGCTATTAAGGAAGATTTAGTAAGATGGAATAAGCTGCCCCTCAACTTTATGGCTAGGCTTGGGCTTATCAAAATGAATCTGTTGCCAAGGCTGTTATACCCAGTGTATTTAGCTCCATATAGCATATCTACAAAGTGGTTCAGATTGATTAAGAAATTACTTTCAGATTTTTTATTGGACTGTAAACCCCCAGGAAAAAATTAACGATCTGCGACTCCCTCCTTTTTTGGGAGGAATCAAGCTACCAGATCTTCATTTGTACTATGTCGCAGGACAGTTGGGTCTAATGGCTCGATGGGGCAGAAGTATTAAGGGAGAAGAGAAGCTAATGTCCCAGATTGGTTATATCTAGAGACTCAGATGATGAGAGAAGCTGGCCTTTCTCCAGAGGTGCCCTTATATGCTAATATAACTACTTGTTTTAAACAAATGCTGGGAAACCCAATTTTGAAGGCGGCAGAAGCTTGGTGGTCGTTTTTGACTCTGGCTCAGAAAAAAGACCAGATGAGGGCTCAAGAACAACCACTGGTGGGTAACCCCAATCTAGTCATAGGGAATAAGGTAATCAAAGGGAAATGGGCCAGGTGGGTTTCGGGCTTGAAATTAAAGGATGTTATTCAGGATAATAGGGTGGTCCTTCCAGTACAGTGTGGCAGAATGCCTTTTTTCCACAGATTGCAACTCACACGTATGCTTGAGGGGGCATTAAAGTGATTAGGGGGCCTTTCAGACTGTTCATTTAAGTGGGATGAGCTGAGGGAGACTGACCCAAAAACCAGATCTTTATCGCAAGTTTACAGAATATTATTGGATTTCTTTGGTCCGTGTTCTCCTATAGCAGTGCCATATTGGGACAACAGGTTGGCGCCTCGAAGCATTGACTGGGCTAACATATGGAAGAATAGCAAATACATAGTGATACCTAGATACAGGCGTTTACAATTTTTTATTGCTTCTAATCTATACTTTACCCCTGTGAAATTATGTGACAGAGGCCTTAGACTGACAGACCTGTGTTTCAGATGTGAATTAGAGAGAGGAGACCTATTACATGTGCTGTGGAACTGCAGCAAAATACTGCCCTTGTGGGATGAAATAAAAAGGCAGATGGACCCAATGCTGCACTATTCGGAATTCATAGCACCAGAGATATGTGTCTTAGGGGATCTCTCGCAAATTGCTGGTGTTACACTCAAATATCAGGTATCTCTGATGGCAGCTTTAATCAAAGCATATGTGGTCCAACACTGGAAAGATGATCAACTTTATGGGTATAAGCATTGGGTGGGAGATCTTATTGGGGCTCTAGCTAGGATTAAAAGACATTCATATTCAGAGGGGAGGAAGGGATTATACGCTAAAAGGTGGGCGTTATTGGAGGCAATTTACTCCCAGTAAGGGCCACATGGTTGGACACAGGTCTGTCTGTCGGGCTGTGATTAGCTGGAAATTTGGGCTAGAATGAGTATAGGCCAATAGAGATGTTAGTGAGATCGGAGGGCTAGGTTTGTGCATGTATGTGGAGTGGTAGGACCTTGGGACAAGTGTAGTAATAAGAAGATTGGGCCTGCTAGGAAGACGGGGGGGATGGGGACTCTCTCTCTTTCTGGAGAGCACAGAGAGGTGTCACCCCCTGAACAAGCATTAACCCATCATAAAATTGGGCTAAAGAGTTTTTGACAGGCTGCAGGTGATTTTACTGGGAGTAAGGGGAGAAGGGTTGTTTTGTAAGCAGCCTGATGTCTTTGTATTGGGGTGTCGTTGGATATAGATCTAGAGTTGGGGGTTGGGGGGGACATTATCTCTGTGCATGTACATAGTTGAACTGTATATAGTTTACACAGTCAGTTTTGGATTATGTGCCCTGGGATTCCAGGTTTTGTCTGTCTTGTCTTGTGTTTGAAAAATGAATAAAGAGGTGTTTAAAAAAAAAAAAAGAAACTGCTCCTCAATGCTAAGAAAACCAAAATAATGTTTATTTCACCTTCATCGAAGGCTATTTCAGTTTTGGATCCTACTACCCACCTTGGAATTACAACTACTGTATGTTGGGTGAACCCCTGGATATACTGGCAAAATTTAAGCACTTAGGTTTTTGGTTGGATTGCAATCTCTCCTTTATCCCTCATGAAGATGAGCTTTCCAAAAACTAAAACAAAGATTTGGATTATTTTTCCACATTAAGCGGTTGCTCACTGATCAAACAAAATTAAGGTTACCACAATCTATGTTCCTACCTCTCTTAGATTATGCTGATTTCCTATATAGCAACTGTCCCAACACTGCACTTGCTAAACTGGACTTACTGCACAATAGGACCTTAAAATCTGTAACTGACTTACTTTATAAAACTCACCACTTTTCACTGTCAGACAAGTTAGGCTGGAACTCATTAGCTACCAGAAGGTGGCACAATGCCTCTATCTGGACCGTCAAAGCCCTCACTAAGAATCTCCCCCTGTACATTTCTGATATCTTTAAATTTATGCCATGTGCATACCCTCTCGGGAAATATGCATTCATACTGCTTGATATACCCCGGATTAGAACCCAGTTTGGCTCCTTCTCCATCAATCATTCTCTACCCACCCTGTGGAACTCACTCCAAAGGATCATAAAGTTGACTCACCTTACCAGACTATCCTCCTTCAAATCACTTTTAAAACCCCCTGCTAAAGGAGAATTGCCAATGCTACTTCTAGCCTCTCCCCATGAGATCCTGTATGGCACTTATACCTTCTTAGTTTGCCTCTGAGCTCCTTGTTGCCTCTCTCATTACTTATCCCCTATCCCAACCGACGACCTCTGGCCCTCCCTACATCCTCTAGCCCTCGATCACCCTCCCTACATCCTCTAGCCCTCGATCACCTTCTCTACATCCTCTAGCCCTCAATCACCCTCCCTACATCCTCTAGCCCTTGAGAACCCACCTTCCCTCTTTCTGTCATAGTACCCCCCATCATAGTACTCGAGAACCCGCTTTCCCATACCATACTTTCCCCCTACCATTAAACTTTGCTATCTTCCTTACCATTTCCTCTATTGGCTAAATTGTTTGGGCAGTAATATTGCACTCATGTTATGGGCTTTTATACTGTGTATCTGTTATGCCGGCTTTGATCTTGTATTAATTGTGAATTGTGTCTGTGTTCCCTTATTGTACCTTGTGTTGTCCATCCAGGACCACTTTGCAAATGAGTATCTCAATGGTTTCTTTCCTGGTAAAAAGTAAAACTGAATTGAATTTGAATGTTTCTATCATATCCCCACTGTCTCTTCTCTGTTCCAGGGGTACAAGTTCAAGTCCCTGAGTCTAGATTCATATGGCTTGTGATGGAGGCCCTGCACCATCTTAGTGGCCCTTCTCTGAATAGTCTCCAAGTGCTTCTTGTCCTTCTTTAGGTGGGGCTTTCAGAACTGGACACAGTATTCCAGGTGTGGCCTCACCAAAGATCTTTAGAGTGGGATGATTGCTTCTTGTTTCCTGCTTGTAGTTCCCCTGCCTATGCATCCGAGGATACTGCTTGCCTTTCATGCTGCTTTTTCACATTGTTTCCCTACTTTAAGATCATTTGATATGATTACGCCTAAGTCTCTTTCTTTCTTGGTCACCTCTAGTGTATGCCCATCTAGAATATACTGTATTCCTGGGTTCTGTTTACCCAGATGCATCACTTTGCATTTGTTAGCAATGAATCTAAGTTGTCAGTCTTTGGACCACTGTTCAAGTCTTTTAAAATGTTCTATCATACTAGAGGCTCCCTCTAGAGTATCCACCCTATTACAGAGTTTTGCATCATCTGCGACCAGGCAGACTTTACCCTCTAGACCATCAGCAATGTTGCTGATGAATATGTTGAAGAGGACTGGACCCAGCACTGACCCCTGAGGCACTCCACTGGTCTCATAACCCTCTTTGGACAAGGCACCATTTACAGTGACCTTCTGAGTCCTATCTTGCAGCCAGTGTGCAATCCAGCTTATTATCTTATGACCAATGCCTGTGTGTTCAAGCTTTTTGATTAGCTTCCTGTGTGGGAAAGTGTCAAAGGCTTTGCTGAAGTCCAGGTATACCACGTCCATCACCCCACCCTGGTCCACTGTCCTGGTCACCCAATTGAAGAACTCAATCAAGTTAGTCTGGCATGATCTGCCTGCGGTGAACCCATGTTGTTTGGGGTCAAGTTTTCCTGCCTTCTTTAGGAAGTTTACTTTCCGCTCTTTAAGGGGTGTCTCCATGATTTTACCCACTACCGAGGTCATGCTGACCGGGAGATAGTTATCTGCCTCCTGCCTGTTGCCACTCTTGTGCAAGGGCATCACTGTTGCCCTCTTCCACTCTTGTGGCACTCTATCAATTTCTAGAGATTCATTATATAATTCTGTTAATGGTGTGACTAATTCATCTTGAAACTCTCTCAGTATTCTTGGGTGAATTCCATACAGTCCCATAGTTTTGTCTGTCTTCAATTTCTCCAGTGCTTTCAGCACCCTTTCCCTTGTGAAGGGACTTGTGTCTGCACTCTCTGTAGGGTGCTCTGTTATGTTTAGTGTTAGCCCTCTGTCATTTAGCTCATTTGAGAAGACTGAATAAAAGAATGCATTGAGTGCTTCAGCTTTGTCCTTGTATTTTTCCACTATCTGACCCTTGCTTGTTACTATTCTGACTATCCTTCCTTTGTTCTTCCCTTTTTCACTGATATATCTGAAAAATGTTTTGTCCACTTCCTTGACTCTGAGTGTTATTCCTTCCTCCATTTGAGCTTTTGCCAATGGACCTTCAGAAACATTCAGCCAACCCAGAGCCAAAGCTGCTGTCTGCCTCCACAACCTTCAAAGACAGAGAAGAATATCAATGCCGCTGTCCTGTGACATCACTCCTTTTTTTGCAGGAGTGGGAAGGATGGACAGAAACAAATACAACAGGTAGTCACCTAAAGGAAAATATGTAGTTAGTTACAGTATTAATAAATCAAACCTTTAAAAAAAAGCAGCTACTAGCAACCTGTAAGAGAAATAAACACGGCTGAAAGCATGTGGGGAGGGTGAGTCTTGGGGCTGCTAGTGCACCCTGTTGTCAGGACAAGAATATTGCTCAAGGGTGGCTGCTAATAGCAGCCTATGCAGGAACAGCAGAAAAATGGAGTATTGGAGCTGAGGACAGGGCAGACCAATAAAATCATACCTGCTAAGTGGCAACCAACTTCTGTGGGCATCCTTGTCCTCCGGTAGCTTGCTCCTTGTCTCTCCTGGAGTGGGTGTTTGTGCCGCTCACTGATATACCTGGATTGTTACATGAAGCCTCTTGCTTTAGGACTCTGTTACTGCCACCGTGATCTCAGGTGTTGGGGAGCGGTGTGAGTGCAGCCACCATTCCTCAGAAGTCACCACTGTAGTGCGACACTAGCCCCTGTGGGTCCCAATCCAGTAGCTGTGGCAGTGACTAGAGATCTGCTCTGCTCAGCTGCTATATCACATGGGACCTGGAGTTAGAAGATCTACTGGCCAGAAAAGAGAGCTGAGAGAGCAGCCGCTGGCTGGGTCTGAGCAGAGCAAGCAAGGAGAAAAGCCACCTCAGTGGAGAAAGGAGCCCAGACTGTGCACTCCAAGGGGGATTCACCCAGGTAGAACTGCTGTCAAGAATCCCTGCTTCTGCACCTGTTGGAGTCTGCCTTACCTCTGTGATTGGTCTCTCTCCCAGTTGGTGAAGATCTTTGAAGCTCAGCAGACAGTAAGGCTAGGGGCTGGACCACACTTGGTGTATACCTCCTAGGGTTGCCTTTTGTGTCTGAGCAATAGTAGTAGTATGCCTCCTAGGGTTGCCCTTTGTGTCTGAGTTGTAATAGTAGTAAAGGACTTGTTGGTTGAACATATAAAAAAACCAATAATATAAAAAAAGTGACAAGCAAGTCCTGAATAACTACAGGCCAATAAGCCTAACCTGCATACCAGGGAAAATGCTTGAAGGTATTATCAAGAATATAGTCAATAATAATGCTAACAACATAGATATGGAACAACCCGGGTTAATGTCTGGGAAATTCTTGCATAACATGAGTAAAACTGAAAATTATAGACCAATAAGCTTTACCTTACTGTGTTGCAAGATAATGGAGAAATTAATTAAATTTAGGCTAGAAGCTGAAATATCAGACCTGGGGTTTTGTGACAAAAGCCAACAGGGCTTTAAAAGAGGGACATCATGCTGAACAAATTTGGTCACATTTTATCATCAAGTGAGTAATAGTCTTGATAGGGGTATTCCATCTGGTGTAATTCTTCTGGACTTCACAAAAGCATTTGATAAAGTCCCCCATAACATTCTGATCAGTAAATTATTAAACATGGGTATAAGTGTTTGTCTGGTCAAATGGATTAATAACTGGTTGCATAACGGGGTCCAGAGTGTAAGAATAAATGGACACTTGTCTATAGAGGGCAGTGTTGGGAGTGGGGTCCCCCTGGGCACTGTCCTGGACCCCACGTTGTTTGGAATTTTCAACAGTGACATGAATAATAACTTAGAAAACTAGGTAATAAAATTTGCAGATGACACAAAATTTGGAGGGGAGGTAGACACGTTACCAAAGCATTTATCCCTCATTAACAATCTTGGCAAAATCGATACATTGGTTTCAAAAAAAATGGAATGTCCTTCAACATCAATAAATGTGTAGTCATGCACTATGGTAGAAACAACTCTAATTACTCCTGCACATTGAGAAACAAGCCAATCAAACCTTCCCTGCTGGAATGTAACCTAGGAATATAAAACATAATAAGCTTTCTTCCGTAGATCACTGTAGCCTGGTGGCTAGAACAGCAAAAGGAATGATTAAAAGAATCAAGCAAACTTTTATCTGTAAAAATGAACAGTGTATTGTCTCTTTGTATAGAAGCTATATTAGACCCCTTCTACACTATGGGTCCCCTGCCTGGTCACCATATTTGATCAGGGACATTGAGCAGTTGGAAGGGGTCCAAAGATCTGCTACTAAGATGATTCCTAGATTAAGAGGCATGAGCTAACTTGAAAAACTGCAGGAAACACTCCTATTTCCTCTAGAGAATAGACACCAGAGGGGTGACCTACTATTACTATATAAAATACTGCAGTCTCCAGACTTAAGTTCTCAGTGTAGTTTACAATTCTGTACCAAAAGAGAAAATCTTAGATCCCACAATAAGAAACTTATGGTACCATGGGCCAAAACAAACAAAAGGGATCATTTCTTTATAGTAAGAATGGGAAAAGCATGGAATAGACTACCACAGGAGGTATTCAATATGAACAATGCTTCTAGCTTTAAGCAAGCATTAGACAAATTCTATTACTCAAGGCAAGTATTGGTATAAAAGGTCCCACATGTGTGGGGGGCAATCTTGATGGGTAATAATGCCTAATTTTTTTACCAATTAAACCTAGTAAACCTAGTAACAAACATGTTGTTTCTCTGAAAAAATAAGTAAGTCATTAGACAAAAGAATACTATGAAACATTATTTACCTTGACTTTTCAAAGGCCTTTGATTTAGTGCCTCTTTGGGTAACGATAATCAAGAAAATTGAAGCAGCTAAAATAAATCAGAAATTAATCAGATGGACCTTAAACTGGTTGACAGAGAGAACCCAATGTGTAAACATACATGGTCACAGTTCAGGTAGTGGACAAGTACCTAGTGGAATACTACAACAATCAGTGTTGGGTCCCATTCTAATATTTTCATAATGGACTTAACCAAAGATTTGAATACATTGTGCAGAAAGTACACAGACGATACTAAAATAGGTGGGTACTCTGTAACTGAGCATGACCTAAAACTAATTCAGAATGGCCTAGACAAAATAACAACATGGGCATCACAATGGGAAATGCATTTTAATATAAATAAGTGGTGCACTTGGGGGGGAAAAGAACAACAAACACACCTACTTTCTCTGTGACAATCCCTATTCACCAACCACTAATGAACATGACCTCAGAATAATAATCCCTGATAATTCTCAGCAAATCCATCAATCAACAGAAGCTATTACCCAAGCAAACAGAGTCTTATGGTCAATTTGAAATTTTAATCTAGAGATAAAACAGCCTTTTTCACACATTAGAGGGGTTTACGTTCATCTACTCCTGGATTTTGCTACTCTGTTATTGTGCCCCTTCAAAAAGAGGTATATAAACTGAATAGAAAATGTGTAAAGGAGAGCAATCAAGGCTATACACACCCTAAAAGACAAAACATATCCAATAAGACTAAACAAATTGAATTTAATGCCATTAGAACAGAGAAATCTGAGAAGGGACTTATTAACATTATATAATTTGATGAATGATCCATACCTAATGTTAGAACTAAATCTTGAATTCAAACAGTTGGACATGGAAACTAGAGGGCACCCCTTACAACTACTTGGACAAAATTTCAGGACAACTAAAAGGAAATATTACTTTTTACAGTACATTGTAAATCCATGGAACTCCTTACCACTAGACATAATAATTAGCAAAGATTAAACAAAATTCAAAATATAAATTGAACAGATTCATCACAAATGGTGGGACACGTACATACTATAACCAATAAGCAGAGCATTATGGGTGAACGGCCTTTCCACTCCTAACATTTCTTTGTATGACTCCTAGTATAATATAGACTGGGAGCGGCATAGGTTTACATCTGGAAGTTCCTGTGCAGCAAATTATGCTTTTATGAAAAACTAAGTAAACACCTTGACAATAAGGGCTCAGATGATGTCATACTAATAGACTTTTGCAAATCTTTCAACACTGTTCCACACTAGGCAGTGGCTGGAAAAATGTTAAAATCTAACATAACAACTGCTTGGTACAATGGGTAAAAAAACCTAGTGAACAGATCACACCCAAAAAGTATCTATCAATGGTTATTTATCATTGGAGAGCAGTGTTTCAAGAGGGTACCTCAAGGATCAGTCCTAGTGCCCATCTTATTTTAGATCTCTGGTATAAATACTAACGTTATAAATTGGGTTACAAAATAGGCAGACAACACCAAACTTGGTGGACTATGTGACACTACCGATAAAATAATCTCAGCATTCAGGAAGATCTAGATGAAATAACTAAATGGGTGTATAAATGGGATATGCCCCTCAATCTCAACAAATACTGTGTCATTCATCTGGGGGAAAAACCTACCTCATCAGCAGTATTCACTGTGCAATACAGTACTGAAAGCCAGTAGGATGAAAAAAGATCTAGGTATCATAATAAACAACTGTTTGATCAAAAGGACCACAATACAATAGCGGTCTCTAAAGCCAACAGAGTACTAGGAGCAGAAAAAAGGAAATATATCTAATATTATACAATGGCAAGAAAGAATGCTGGCCTCTGATTGGTCAGTGTGGAGGTATACACGGGATGTTATCCCAGCATAATATCCCCACTCTACTCCCAGCACAAAGATGACCACAGCAACTCATCAAATATTACTGCATGCTGCTCTGTACAGTAACATCCACTACTCAGTCCCCGACTCGCTTACTCGAGCCACACGCATGGAAACCCACCACCATTGTCCCAAACTCGCTCCTAACCCAGCTCCTCACACAGCAGTCCCCCAAAGAATAAAAAAAACTTTTAAATGTAAAAAGCTGTCATCTTAGACAGCATTTCAATTTCCTATCAGCTGTAGTGAGAGCCCTTTGAACTTGCCACGTTCCTTCTTCATCCCTTCCTTAAGTGACCGCAATCCTTACAGCCACCTAAAAAAAAAAATCCCAGCAACAACTCAGAAAACTCACAACAAATTTGAATAACAGCATCTTGCATCCAAACACACTTACCAGTAAACACAGAAAACCGGAAGTGTGTATTATAGCCACGTCTCCCTGTCATAGCTCGAAGTATGGAAAAAAAATTAAATCTTCACCAAATACAGACAACAAAAGCAGAGTTAATTAAACTTCATACAGATAAAGCATCTACCAAAGAAACACAATGGGAGGAGACAAGAAGCAAAACCAGCACCACCACCTATTGGGCAAACAGTAGAGCAGCACTATTTTTCTTATATGTATACATACTTACACAAAATGACAAAAAAATATATTTTTATCTATTTTTTTTCACAAAGGAGCCATTGTATAATAGGAATAATGCCAAACTGGGTGGGTCTTATGCTGGGATAACATTCCTTCTCAGGTGTTGGATGCCCTTGGCCTGCAGCCTTGGGCCCAACCACCCAAGGTGGGATGTTATCCCAGCATAACACCCACCCTGTCTGGCATTATTCCTTTAGAAGGGCAGATGTTATAATGCCCCTATACCAGTCGGATGTGAGGCCACTCCTGGAATATGGTAGTCATTTTTGGCATCTGTAAAGTAAGGTAGACATAATCAGAGTTGCAAAAGTTCAACGTAAAACAACCAAAATCATTATGTGACTCAAAGATCTACTATACAAAGAAGGATTACATAAAATGAATCTCTTTTCATTAGAAGACTGGAGGAAAAGAGATCACATTTTACGGATGTACAGTATGACATAATGCAGGACCCATAGTTATAAAACAAACTTAATCTGACCTTCAAAGACACTGGCATAAATACTAGAGGCCATCTACTACAAATTAAGCAGGGAAGGTTTAGCACTAATAAACATACATTTTTCTTTACTGACTGTGTTATTAACCCCGCAATAGTCTTTGTTACTATCAGTAAATAAAAAAATAATTTTAAGCGCAGCTTGGACAAATTTATTACTGATGTAGGTAATTTAGATTATTATATATAATTTTAGGAGCTAATTATGGGCAGATCACCTTTTCATCTCCTTAAATGTCTGTGAAACTTTGTGAATGTCAGGCTGCTGCATGCTGCCACATGGTACTACGCTGTGTGTCTGTCCCACCATCACAGTTCTCGTAATACACTTAAGGGGGAATGCTGTGAAAAATACCATATACATAAATTCTGTGCTCACAGAATCTTTCTCAGCTACCAGAAATATTTATCAGGCTGCTGCATGCTGCTACATAGTGTTATGCTGTATGTCTGCCACCTGTCACAGTTTTTGTAATGCACATTAGGGGAAAAGGTGCAAAAAGCACCCTATACGTAAAGTCTGTGCACCCAGAATTTTTCTCAACTACCAAAATAAATATGTCAGTCTGCTGCATGCTGCTACATGATGCTGTGCTGTGTGTCAGTTCCTCACTACAGTTCTTATAATGCACATTTGGAGAAATGCTGTGAAAGCACCAGATACATAAATTTTGTGCTCCCAGAATTTTTCCCAACTACCAGAACCAGCTGCTTCATGCTAGTACAAGGTGCTGCACTGTGCGTCATTCCCCCATCACAGTTTTTGATTTGCACTTTAGGGAAAATAATGCAGAAAGCAGCATATACATAAATTCTGTGCTCCCAGAATTTTTCTCAACTGGCAGGTAGCTGTGTTTAGTGAATATCCAGTGTGTATATGTTATCTGGATAACGGATGGAAATAGTAAAGAGAAGAGTATGTATGTATGTATGCATGTTATTTATTACAAAATCTCAGTGTTTTCTATTTAACTGCATATATATATATATATATATATATATATATATTATGGTAGCACGGTAGTGCTACCATAGTTAGGGTTGAGGAGCCATTTACATGTTAAACCTAAACTTTTGCACCTTAATAACTTTGCAACTGTTCAACGGATGTGCCTGAAATTTGGTATACACGATCAAGAGCATTACATCTTGGGATCTGCCAACTTTCATACTGTTTGGATGTGCGGCTGTGGAGTTATTAAGCATGATCTGCGCGCACATTTATGCTTTTTGGGATTCTTTGCTCATCTCTACAGGTCGCACGGTTTGCACAATTGGTCCGAAAACTTCAGGGAATGTGCAGCCAGGGTCCCCGATGTGCCTTTTGAAGATTTCATGAAAAAATATTAAATGGTTCAAAAGTTATTCAAAACAAAAATTTCCCATTATAAGTCAATGAGAAAAGTTAAAAAGTTTGACAGTGTCGCAAATCCAGTTTTTACTTTCGCAAATTGCCCTTTTGCTATTGCAAATCTGCCATTTTGTTTTCAGTTGGTCATCAGAAAAATGCTTGGCATTTAAATTTGGGACCCTCTACCAACCTAATTCTTTTTGTATTCACCTAGTCGGACCCTGAGGATGCTAGGCATGTCTTTATTTTGGGGTAAAACACCCCAGAAATATGTTTTTCAAATTTCTGGAAAAAGTACTTTTGCAGAGTACTGTCGCATGAATTTGTGAAAGCTTTCGCAAAGTTCAGCAGTACTTTTCCAGGCTGTGGGAAAATAACAGCAATTCTTTGCCATCCTGCTGCAAAATAACAGTTTGGTCTGTTGGGCTGAAATTGGGAGGGAACGCAGCCAACATCTCACAGATGTGCCATTCAGTGTTTCGGTGAAAAAATATTGCAGGGCAGCAAAGTTACGGCACTCCAAAGTTGACGCTTTTTTCCATAGGATAACATTAAGGCATCCGCTGCATTACAGGAATCCTTTGCCGCCCTGCTGCAAAATAACGGTTTGGTCTTTTGGGCTGAAATTTGAAGGGAAGAAAGCCAACATCCCACAGATGTGCCTTTTAGTGGTTTGGTATAAAAATATTACAGGGAGCCAAAGTTATGGCACTCCACACTTCTCTTTTTTTCCCAAAGGATAACATTATGGCGTTTGCCGCGCCTTTCAGGGCCCGTATCTCGGAAACGGTGCGAGATACAGACTTTTCGTCGGAAAAATATTTAGCCCCCTAACTGGAGCCAAGTAAAAAACTAACCAGGAAAGTCATAAATCATATGACTTTAAAAAAATTGTTCTACGTCGTACAATTCATGAGATATAAGCAATTCAGTATTCCAACTCCTCATTTTCTGCTCCGAGACCCATTATTATGCATACATTCTTTGTACTCACTGTCTTTATCTATGCAGCTTTTGGGGAAAACCAGCCTGTGTGCTTACATTACTGTTACCCTTACTGCTTCTGCTTGTGGTTCCATACCCGTTTCACTTACTGTTCCCGTCTACGGCACCATGTGAGTTACCCTTTGCATTTTCATTTGTGCTTGCGTTTGCATTATTTTAACCATTTGTGTCTACAGTACTGTTTATGTTGGTGTTTTGCTTTGCATCACCATGCGCATTACCATTTGCATTTATGGCACCGTGTTACTATGTGACAAGATATCACATGGTACGAGCGCGGGGCCCTTTTCCTGCCACCGCGTACATTCACTATTTCTCATTATCATTCTCAAAAAGAAGGGAAATTAGAGGCAAAAAACTCTGTTTAATGCATTAGTTAGGGTTGTTCCACAGCGACAAAAATGAGAAATTCGGTGTTAGGGTTGAAAGCCCCCTTGGACCCCTTACCCACCCCAACTGGCATCGAGTGCGCGTTGGGGTTGTCGGTCCTAATTTTCACCCCATTCTCCTATACCTCTGCTTCTTCACACATCTGATGGGGTAAGAGTTAGGCGGTAACACCAACGCGCACCTGATGCCAGTTGGGGGTGTGGGTGGGGGCCAAGGGGCTTTCAACCCTAACACCGACTTTTCTCTACTTTTGTCGCTGTGGAACAACCCTAACTAATGCATTAAATGGAGTTTTTTGCCTCAAACATATATATATATATATTATGGTAGCACGGTAGTGCTACCATAGTTAGGGTTGAGGAGCCATTTCTATGTTAAACCCCAAAACTTTGCACCTTAATAAGTTTGCAACCGTTTGATGGATTTGCCTGAAATTTGGAATATATGATCAAGAACCATAGGCCTTGGGATCTACCAAGTTTTGTATCAGTTGGATATACGGCTGTGGAGTTATTAAGTGTGATCTGTGTGCTCGTTTACGCTTTTTCTGGAATTCTATGGTTGCGCCTACAGGTCATACGGTTTGCACGACCGGCCCAAAATCTTCAGGGAACGTGCGGCCAGGGTCCCCAATGTGCCTTTTGAAGATTTGGTGAAAAATATTAAATAGTTCAAAGTTATTCAAAAACAGTTTCCCATTATAAGTCAATGGGAAAAGTTAAAAGTTCGACAGTGTCTCAAATGCATTTTACTTTCGCAATGGGCCTGTTACTTTCGTAAATCGGCCATTTTTTTCAGTTGGTGATCAGAAAATGGTTGGCATTTAAATTTGAGACCCTCTAGCAACCTAATTCTTTTTGTATTCACCTAGTCGGGCCCTGAGGATGCTTGCCATGTCTTTATTTTGTGGTAAAACACCCCAGAAATATGTTTTCAAATTTCTGAAAAAGTACTTTTGAAATTACTTTGTGCTCACGAAGTGTTCTAACTTTTGCAAAAGCTTTCAAATTGCGACAGTAGTTTTCATGTGTGGACAGTGACAGCGATTCTTTGGCACTGCGCTGCAAAAAGAACTGTTGGGAGTTTTGGGCTGAAATTTGGAGGGAACGGAGCCGACATCTCACAGATGTGCCTTTCAGTGTTGTATTAAAAAAATATTACATAGTGGCAAAGTTACGGCACTCCAAAGTTGACAGTTTTTCCCATAGGATAACATTACGGCGCCCAACGCATTACAGAAATCCTTTGGCACCCTGCTGCAAAATAACGGTTTGGTCTTTTTTCCTGAAATTTGGAGGAAGACAGCCAACAGTGCACAGATGTGCCTTTCAGTAGTTTGGTGAAAAACATTACAGGAGGCAAAGTTATGGTGCTCCGAACTTTTCTTTTTTTCCCATAGGATAACATTATGGCATTCGCCGCGCCTTTCAGGGCCCGTATCTCGTAAACAGTGAGAGATACGGACTTTTCGTCAGAAAATTTCTTAGCCCCTAAAAGGGGCTAAGATTCAAATTAGCCAGGACAGTTGTAAATAATGAGACTTTTAAATTTTTTTTCTACGTCTTACGGTTCCTGAGATATACTGTATTTAGTATTCCAAGATCTCATTTTCTGCGCCGATACTCATTATTATGCATACATTATTTATACTCACTGTCTTTCTCTATGCAGGTTTTGGGGAAAACCAGCCTGTGCGCTTACATTATTGTTACTGTTGCCCTTTCCGCTTGTGGTTCCGTACCGCGTTTCTCTTACGCTGACATCTGCTCCACCATGTGCTTATCCTTATGCTTCATTTGCGCTATGCTTTCTGTTACTTTTTGCCATTTGTATGTACTGCATTGCTTTCTCTCTGTTTCACTTTGCGTCACCATGCCCATTGACATTTCCATTTACAGGCACCATGTTACTATGTGACAAGACATCATGTGGCACACCATTCCCGCTCACGCCACTCGCGTACCCTTTCTGTTCTCATTCACGCTTGTGTTACCATGTGTGTCACTGTTAGCATTTCTGTTTGCGTTGCTGCTCCTGTTACTATGCCACAAGACATCATGGATGGAAGGCCGGGTCTTTGGCCCAAGGCCTCCCGCCACTGCATTACATTCACTATTTCTCAATATCATTCTCAAAAGAAGGAAATTAGAGGCAAAAACTCAGTTTAATGCATTAGTTAGGGTTGTTCCTGGCGACAAAGTGAGGAAATTGGCTGTTAGGGTTGAAAACCCTAACTCGAATTCACCCCAAGCACCACACACACACAGACACACACAGGGGTGTGCTGTGGCACGAGGTGTGGCTGAGTGGCACATGTCTCTATAGGGTGATTGACTGACCATTAACACAATTCTTGGGAGTGACTTATTGCTATAATAATGATACACGTTTTTAAACAGTTTTAAACCTTGTTCAGTATATTGTCAACCTCTTCATGTATGGTAATAAAAGATTAACATAAGGTTGTTAGGATGCTTGCAGCCAATGAGAAACGTCCATTTTGTCAGACTCTGAAGTACACATAGTAGTGACTGAATGGTACATGTATAGTCACAGCTGTGACCTTGTTGCTGATGTGTGGCACCTTGGTATAGTAATAATGACTGCATAGGCACAGGAAAAGTAAGTACATTGCTGAGTTTTTTACACTGTTAGGAATTCTGTCAAATGTGACATGCAATGTCCCACATCGTTGCATATGCTGTGATACTGACTGTATGTCATAGGTACCAAACAAATTGATGGAGGTATAGTTGTAGCAGTATTAGTAAACATTGATTTGTATGCTTAAGTCATAGACACTTATTTTTATGTCATAATGGTATTTAAAGTAAGGAGTCGACACAGGTGGTTATGGTTTTAAAAAAATTATTGCCAATTTGTCAAATGGAGAAAAGGTCCAATCAAGAGTGAAATTTAGTTAACAGAAGCAGTCTCACAATACAATCTTTGTATGTGTGCAATCATTGCTTGTCAAATATGTAAATGTGTAAGAATAATAAGAACTGTATAATATGGATTGGAGTAAGTGTGTGATATAATAGGAAACTAATCAGGTGTTGTGTGTTTCTAGTTATGTTTCAGTACTACTACTTTTTATGAGGAAGTAGTTTCTGACATTCGACCTGGAATTCTAATAGTCAGGCTGAAGCTGTAGCTTCATTATATATTTACTATTGAATGTGAATGGAGTTTGTAAAAAAATGTAACTTTTTTAAAAATGGTTGTATGTTGTAATTATGTGTAGTGCATTACTTGTGTGTTATGTTAATAAGACAATGTCAGTAGGTTGTGAAGTGTGATTACACACATAATAGACAAGTGTTTTGTTGTAATTGTGTGACTGCTAATGTGGATGTTCCTGGGGTGGGCGAAAAACCATATGCTGACTGTCTAAGTAGTACAATATACAAAAATGTAAGTTTTGTGACATTTGATTGGTATTATTTAATAATATGTCACTGACTAGGTGCAAATGGAAAATTCCCACCCGAGCCCTCAATTGAGGCGATCATAAATATTGTCAGGAACAGGTATGCAGTTTGTTGTGATCAGTAACAGTGTCTGATTTACAATTGTCAATATTTTTTACATACGGTAGAATTACTTATGTGACAAGTTTAAAAAATATTATGTTTTTACATGAACAAATGACATATTATCAATTCTTACATTGGCTTCTATGTAAATTCTTAACTTGTAAATACTAAAACTGTCATGGAATGCATTTTTTAACAAACTTATGGATAATTAAATGTAGTTACTATAGTGCTGAATAATATCTAAAACATTCACTTGTACTTTAGTGCTACACTACTATTTTTAGTACAGGTATCAAACTAGTTATTAACAATGTATGCCTGAATACAAACGTTTATATTATGTACAAGTAAGTCCAAACACATGTAAAAGTCAGTAAATGAGATTCAGCAATTGGTTATTATTTACAGTTGTGTAATTCAGCTTCTTGCATTATCAATAAAGGTAGTTATTTTTACATATGTACAATACTAGTATTACGCATGAAAGTGTGATAGTTCTACACTGTTGCATGGTGATCGAATGATGTTCTCTATATGTCAAGAGTCAATAGACAAATTGAAGTGTTGATAGACAACTTGTGACAGAGTGGAATGTTTGCTGAATGTTAGAAGTGTAGCTCAGTTATTTACGATAATAACTGAGAAGTTCTCTTTTGTTTGCAAAGAGTAAGAGCTTATAAGTCATATCAATTTGTTGTTATATATGAGTTGATACATGGATGTTTAAAGATATGTACAGAGGAGGAGAGCAGTAAGTCCTCAGTTTTTAGATGTACAATCTTTGGTAGGCATGTAATCATGGTTTCTCTAGTGACTGTGAATATTGTTGGCACCGATTGAAGCCACTACAACAATTTTCATGTAGTCACTGACCCACACAAGATCTTACATGTTACAGTGTATGTAATGTCTCTGTTAGAATACCATTTTGTTGCAATTGTATAGTTTATTTAGAGTCATACATTATACAACATTGTAATGAGGCATGAATGTTTTTTGGACAAAGTAGTCATTTTAAAATGCAACATGTTTTGTCCTATTCTTCTGAAATATGAAGGTTGTCATAATTCTTCAATATTAGAAGATATGCATTTTTCAAGTGCCGTGGCAGTCTCTGTTTAAAACTCGTTGTAGAGTTGTCACACTCTAACCATCCAGTTCTGCACCTTAGTAATGAGGTGTAATGCCCAGAATGCATGGATTGACCATGGTGATAGATTATACTGTGAGTGTCAAACACTGATTGGTTGAAGACTATTCTACTAGCTGTGTAATCTGTGATAGGAGTATCAACTCTGAGCCCATTGGGGTCAAATCTGTGCAACATAAGCAACAGATATTGAGATGAACTCCTGAGACGTATGGACTGAGTACATCTGCCTCCACGACCTTCCACAGGCATGACTACATTCAGCATTGGTGAATAGTTGCCTAAAATTTGACACTTTTTGGTTTCAGGACAAAGAGAGTGTGTGCAGCTGCAATCAGGGATGTGTACGTTTGTGTACATGGCCTCAGTTTTGCTGTTGATCTCCACTGAGCATGCAGTACCTGGTCAGGTGGGTGGGGATGTCTCGTGGTACATTTAGACAATTGTTTGTTATTTCTGTCACCTGCTGCTGGATGTCTGTCATTGGTTGTGTTGACTTGGTCCTCCCCATACTTGAATGTGTGTGTGTGTGTGTTCTGGGGTGACTCGAGTTAGGGTTTTCAACCCTGACAGCTAATTTCCTCACTTTTGTCACTGTGGAACAACCCTAACTAATGCATTAAACAGGGTTTTTTACCATGAATATATATATATATATATATATATATAAAATGGTAGCACGGTAGTGCTACCATAGGTAGGGTTAAGTACCTCTTTTAAGGTTAAAGGGTGAAACTTTGCACCTTAATAACTTTGCCACTGTTCAATGGATTTGCCTGAAATTTGGCAGGCATGGGGTGTAACCATAGATCTTGGGATCTGCCAGCATTCGTACTGGTTGGCTATATGGCTGCAGAGTTATTAAGCAACATTCATGAATGCAATTACCGTTCTTTGCACATTCTTTGCTCATACCTACAGGTCGCACGGTTTGTGTGACCGGTCCAAAAACTTCAGGGAACGTGTGACTGGGGTCCCCGATGTGCCTTTTGAAGATTTCGTGAATAAATATTAAACGGTTCAAAAGTTATTAAAAAAAGAAGTTCCCATTGTAAGTCAATGGGAAAAGTTAAAAAGTTTGACAGTGTCGTAAATGCACTTTTTAGTGTCGCAAATGGCCCTAGTAGTGTCACAAATCTACCATTTTGTTTTCAGTTTCTTATCACCGAAATGCTTGGCATTTAAAATTGGGACCATCTAGGGACATAATTATTTTTGTGTTTACCTACTCGAGCCCTGAGGATGCTAGCCATGTCTTTATTTTGGGGTTAAACACCTCAGAAATATGTTTTTCAAATTTCTGGAAAAAGTAGTGTTGCAAAGTAGTGTTGCACTTGTGACACTTTCACAAATTTTTGTGAAAGGTGTTGCAAATCACGACTACTTTTCTAGACTATGGCCAAAATGACAGGAATGCTTTGCCACCCTGATGCAAAAAAACAGTTTGGTCTTTTGGGCTGAAATTTGGAGGGAAGGCAGCCAGCATCTCACAGACATGCCTTTTGGTGGTTTGGTGACAAAATATTGCATGGATGCATAGTTACGGTACTCCAAAGTTGAAGTTTTTTTCCCATAGACTAACATGGTGACGATCACCGTGCCTTGTTTGGGGGTCATATCTCAGAAACAGTGTAAAATACAGATTTTCATCAGTGAAAACCTAGCCAGAAAACTCATGAATCATGTGAAATTTTCATTTTTTTTCTGTCATATGGTTACTGAGATATTACCATTTTAGTATTACAACTGCTCGTTTTCTGCTCTGAGGCCCATTATTATGCATACATTCTTTGTTTTCACTGTGCTTCTCAATGGAGCTTTTGGGGAAAAATGCAGTGTGTGCTCCAGTTACTGTTACACATAGGCTTTACACTTGTATTTCCGTGCCTGTTTACGTTACTGTTACCGTGTATGCCATCGTGTGTGTTACCCTTTGCGTTTGCATTACTTTTACCATTTGTGTCTCCACTACTGTTTGCATTTGTCTTTTGTTTAGCATCACCATGCGCATTACCATTTCTGTTGGCGGCCGCCCTTCCGTTTTCATTTGCATTTGTCTTTCGTTTTGCATCATTGTTGTTCTTACCGGTACCATTTGCATTTCCAATTGTATTCCTGTGCCTGTGTGCATTACGGTTTGGTTTCCATACACACTTACGTTTGCATTTGTGTTTCTGTTTTCTTTGGTGTTATTTTGTTGTTACCATTACCATCTGCATTTACAATTTCGATACCGTCACTGTGCACGTTACGGTTTGCTTTTCTGTATGTGATTGCATTTGCATTTCTGTTTCTATTTCCTTTCACATTATTGTTGCTGTTCCAGTTATCATTTAAATTTACAATAGCGGTACTGTGACCATGTGTGTTACCAGTTGCGTTTCCGTATGCGCTTGCATCTCCGTTTGCGTCACTGTTCGCTTTGGCAGCACTTTGCCCCTGTGTTTCTATTAATGCTTGCGTTACAATTTACTTTTGGTTCACCATGTGCGTAACCATTACCGCTTGCATTTGCGTTGCTTTTACTGTTACTATGTCACAAAAAAATCACGTGGTGGGAGCATTCCACTTCATTTATGTCCTCATTCTCAAAAAGTGAATAGAGTAAATGACGCATCAGTTAGGTTAATCTGTATGAAAGTGAGGAAATTTGCTGTAAGAAATCTCCTTGCACTCTCTCAGTTACGCCTCCACCCAACCGCATCAGGTGCGCTGTTGTCGGTCCCAACTCTCACCCCATTCTCCCATGCCTCAGCTTGTTCACGCATGTGATGGGGGTGAGTTAGGTGCGACGCACCCCAACGCATTACCTGCTGATGGTTGGGTGGTGGCCTAGGGGTAAGGGGGTTTCAGCCCCAACACTCAATTTCTTGCTTTTGTCACTGTGGAACAACCCAACTGATGCATTAAAAGGAGTTTTTGCCTCTAATGTTATTTTATATATATATATATATATATATATATATATATATATTATAATATATATATTATGGTAGTATGGTAGTGCTACCATAGTTAGGGTTGAGTAGCCCTTTTAATGTTAAATAGTGAAATTTTGCACCTTAATAACTTTGCCACTGTTCGATGGATTTGCCTGAAATTTGGTAGGCATGGGGCATAACCATAGATCTTGGGATCTGCTAACTTTTGTACCAGTTGGATATACAGCTTTAGAGTTATTAAGCGATGTCCATGTGCACATTTACTTTTTTTGCGCATTCTTTGCTCACGCCTAATGGTCGTGCAGTTTGTGTGACCAGTCCAAAAACTGCAGGGAATGTGCAGCCAGGGTACCCGATGTGCCTTTTGAAGATTTAGTGAAAAAATATTAAACGGTCCAAAAGTTATTCAAAAAACAAGTTTCCATTATAAGTCAATAGGAATAGTTAACAAAAACTGCAAAAGTGTTACAAATGCACTTTTTTAGTGTCATAAATGACGCCTGTAGTGTCGTGAGTCAGCCATTTTTTTTCAGTTAGTGGTCACAGAAATGCTTGGCCTTTAAATTTGGGACCCTCTAGGGACACAATTCTTTTTGTGTTCGCCTAGTCGGACCCTGAGGATGTTAGCCATGTCTTTATTTTGGGGTTAAACACCCCAGAAATATGTTTTTCAAATTTCTGGAAAAAGTAGTGTTGCAAAGTAGTGTCGCACACGTGAAACTTTCTCAAATTTTTGCAAAAGCTTTCTCAAATCACAACACTACTTTTCCAGGCCATGGCAAAATGACAGGAAATCTTTGCCACCCTGCTGCGAAGGAACGGTTTGGTCTTTTTAGCTGAAATTCGGAGGGAATGCAGCCAACATCTCACAGATATGCCTTTTCATGGCTTGGTGAAAAAATATTGCCTGGCTGCAAAGTTACGGTACTCCAAAGTTGGCATTTTTCCCCATAGACTAACATGGTGGCTATGCCATGCATTTCGGGGCTTGTATCTCAAAATCGATGCAAGATACAGATTTTTTGCTTCTATGCAACTGCAAAAACCTAGCCAGGAAAATCATGATTTCTGTGAAATTTAAATTTTTTCTCTACGTCGTGTGGTTGCTGAGATATTAGCAATTAAATACTTCCAATGCTCGTTTTAAGCTTCGATGCCCATTACAATGCATACATTCTTTGTACACACTGTGTTTCTCTATGCACCTGTTTGGGAAAAACAGAGTATGTGCTTCTGTTACTGTTACTGTTACTGTTTCCACTTGTGTTTATGTCCCCATTTGCGTTACTTTTCCCGTGTATGCCACCGTGTTCATTACCCTTTGCATTGTCATTTGCGCTTGCGTTTTCGTTACTGTTACCATTTGTGTTTCCACTATTGTTCCTGTTTGCATTTTTGTTTGCATCAACGTGCACATATCCATTTGTTTTTTTCTGGCAGCCCTTTCATTTGCATTTTCGTTTCTGTTTTGTTCTGCGTCTTCCTTCCTGTTACTGTTACCATTTGTGTTTGCAATTGCGTTACTGTGCCCGTGTGCATTACAGTTTGTGTTTCCATATGTGCTTGTGTTTCCTTTTGTGTTTCTGTTTCCTTTGCTGTTATTGTTGCTGTTACCATTACCATTTGTGTTTACAATTGCGGTACTGTGCCTGTGCACATTTCAGTTTGCGTTTCCGTGCATGTTCTGTTCCTGTTTCCGTTTCTGTTTCCTTTGATATTATTCTTCATGTTAAATTTACCATTTGCATTTACAACTGTGGTATCGTCCCTGTGCACGTTACAGTTTACGTTTGCGTTTGCGTTTGTTCCCTTTCACGTTCTTTTTGCTGTGACACTTAACATTTCCATTTAAAATACCACTGCCATCACTGTTCGCATTACCAGGTGCATTTTTGTATGTGCTTCAATGTCCTTTTGCATCACTCTTCACTTCGGCGTCACTCTGCGCTTGTGTTTCTATTAACATTTTCTTTACCATTTATGTTTGCTCTACCATGTGCTCCACTGTTGGCGCTTCTGTTTGTGTTGTTGTTCCTGTTACTATGTCACAAGACATCACGTGGCGGGAGCATGGGGCCCTTTTCTTGTCATCATTCTCAAAAAAAAGGGAAATTAGAGGCACAGAACTCCATTTAATGTATCAGTTAGGGTTGTTCCACAGCGACAAAAGTGAGGAAATTTGGTGTTAGGTTGAAACCCCTCCTTCCCCTTCACCCACAACTGGCACCGGCGTCGGGTGTGAGGTCATCGGTCTGACTCTCACTCCATTCTCCTATTCCTCAGCTTCTTTACATGCTATGGGGTGAGAGTTATACGATGACCCCAACGCACACCCCAATGCCAGTTGTGGGGTGGGCTGGAGGGGTCCAAGGGGGGCTTTCAACCCTAACACTGAATTTCCTTGCTTTTGTCACTGTGGAACAAACCTAACTGATGTATTAAATAGAGTTCTTTGCCTCTAATATATATATGTAGAATCCTCTATTTTCTAGGTTTTATGTACTCACTTTTGCACATGAATTTAAATTTCAATTTTATATGGGTTTAAAGTTGTAGAATATAGTAACATATTATTCATTAGTGTTTGTCACTTTGAGACTCACATATGTAAGGGTGAGACTTGCAACCTCTGTCAGTCCCTGATGATGCCTTAGAGTGAAACAGGTTGGAGCTTGTCTACAGAGGTTGCTGCTTGGTTTCCCTGTGTTGGAGAGGTAGGAGGTAGGATGTTTGTCTGACCCTTTGGTTTTGTTTGCAATAAATATGCTGCTATTCGCACTTTAAAATGTACTGGTGCCTGGCTTCATTTTTGGGGTGAGAAGATGGTGCTTGAACTTTATTGTTGCGATTTAGTTGTTTTGTTCTTAGCACAGCCATAGCTGTTGGGGCAGTTTTTCTGTGCTTATTGTGTTTTAATTTATACCAGCCCACAGCTGTCATCCCAAGAAGCTCAGTTAGCAGTTGTTGCAAGCCCGAGATACAGATCCTCAGGTCAGTTGTTTTTTACATCCACTCCTTACCTCAGCTCCATATCAATGGCAGTGCCATCAGGAGAAGGGATGTCATTTAGATTTAATGACATCCATTTGGGAAATGCCGGCAGCACCCTGTTAGATGTGATTTTTAGAGGTCCGGGTGAAACAGACCTGTTTGGGGTAGAGACCCCAGTCCTACATAATGAAGCAAACTTATCAACAGCAGCTGGGATTATGGTACAGGACTCTGTTCCTGGTATAGTATTGGCCTTTCAGTCTTTGGAATGTGTGGCCACTAAAGCTCACAGAAATCACTGACACAGAATAACACTCAAGGCCTATGTTAAAGTAGACAGTGTTCCTAGAGACCTATGGGTCAACAAATGGCCTGGATATGGGGAAGATCGGCTGACCCTCATGACCCACTGGAAGACACAAATGCAACAGGCTTCAATGTTGTTTGTTCATTGCTTGATACAGGACTATAAAAACTTGAGGAGTGAACTGAAAGAAAATTTGAAAACATGCAAGAGTAAAATCATGGAATTTAGAGAACACCCTGATTTTTCTGACTTTGAGACCATTTTACTAGAAACTATACAAAAGGAGGAAGAAATCCTTTAAAGAGCTAAATTAGTGAAGTGGGAGCGGGATAAGCAAGACTATTTGTTAGATAGAGTCTTCATGTGGAACCAAAAGAAATGCAAAAACAATAAAAAAAGGAAGAAAAAGAATCCTGCATCGAAAAACTGAATTACGTACTACAAGTGACTCAGTGAATGTTACACAATCCATCTTGAAGCCATCTGTCTCTTTAAATATATCCCTGGACCACTTCACATCTGAATCCTTGACTGATGATTTTTCAGAAGAGGAGATGGAGGAGGAGGAGGAAGTAACACTGGAAAATTCACAGCAATACACCGACACCTCCTCCAGACCCAAACGCAATACCCAGTCAGTCCAATTCCAGGAAGTACACGACAAGGAAAGCAAACTAGGCATGGAGGGAAGAGGACCAGAAGAAACAGGAGCTTGACCAAAATGCAGTTACCACAAACAGCCGATACAACAGAGATGAGGGAACTATCAGCCAGCGACGAGGGGATGAGGGAGAGGGAAGTACAAAGGCAAGGACAAACCCTATATGTTATCAATTTATCCAAGTGTGAACTTGCTAAAGTGCAACTTTCAGTTCTTCAGAAAGGACTTGGGTTTGTGCCGAACTGTAAGAACAAGGATTTCAGTTAGTAGCTGGACATGAAGAAATGTTCTAGAAAATTAAACCTGAAGGTACATTTCTTTAAATCTAATCAATATATGATAGCTGATGTGGTCCTAGAGGTAGATGAAGTTCCCCCCTGGTGATTCTACAAGTGATTCTAGCAATAATTTAATGATACAGCCGTTACAGCAGATTGTTAAGAAATTAAGAAAATCATCCACCTTTATCCCTCACTATACCCCCTCTGTCTCAGTGTTTGAAAAAACTCTATTGGATGAAATACAAAAGCAGCAAACACAGATACAGAGTGCTCATTATTTGAATGTTAGTACTGTAAAGAGAAATGCAGTAATTGAAATGAATGACAATCCACACCTTATAATCAAACCTGCAGACAGGGGGGTGGGTCCATTGTTATACTGGACACAGAGGACTATAAGAGGGAGATCTTTCATCAACCATCAGATATAAAATGTTTATGTTGGTTTAAAGGTGGACCAAACAATGACATTTAAAAGGGAGATTGATGAATATTTGCTTCAAGCATTTACTAGGGACATTATAACTAAGGCCAGACAGGAATTTTTAACTGTTGCTCATCCAGTCAGACAAACTATATATGACCTCCCAAAGGTTCACAAAACAATTGTGGCTCCCTCAGTACACCCTATAGTGTATGGTATTGGTTCACTAACACAGTCACTGTCTAAATATGTGGACCAACACATTAATGCTTTGGTACCAGGTCCCCATTCCCATATAAAAGACACTATACATGTTTTGGGTATCCTGGGGGATCTACAAATGGAGGAGGGATGGCTTCTGGTTACTATGAATATTCAAGCCTTATATACCAACATTCCCCATGAGGGGGGCTGGAGGTTCTTGATTATTGGATGAGCACAAAAACAGAATATTCGCAGGAGTTCAGGGATTTTCTATGCACTTTGTCCAGATATGTACTAACAATGAACTCCTTTGTCTTTCAGGGCTAGTTTTTCCTGCAATCCAATGGTACCACTATGGGGACTACATTTGCTCCCACATATGTGAATTTATACCTTGGATTGTGGGAAGAGAAAGTCATATATAACCAAGATGTGAACCTTTTCTATGAGTTTGTGGATTTGTGGAAACGTTTTATAAATGATGTGTTGATGGTGTGGCAGGGGGGTTGATGAGCCTTTTTGTTTGTCGCTTATCTGGAAAAATCGAACCCAAATTTGAAATTTACAGTCCATTTTAGCTGCATTAATGTTCACTTCCTAGATTTGTAAGTTGTGTGCATGCAGGATGGAACAGTGGACACAGATTTATATCGGAAGGATACAGATAGGAATAGTCTTCTTATGGCTAGTAGTTGCCGGTACAGCAACAAAAAAATAATTAATTGGTTACCCCCCCAACCACAAGGTTGTTTTACTTGTGGCAGATGTGTATTTTTCCAGCATGTGACAAAAGGAAAGAGTTTCAAAACAGTAAATAATGACAAAACTTTTACCATTCAACAATTTATTAACTTCAGTACCCAATGGGTAGTGTATTTGGCTACATGTAGGTGCCAAGCCTTTTATGTAGGGAAAACGAGGTGCCTACTTAAAAAGAGAATTTGGGAACATTTCAGTTCTATTAGATTGGGGGATTCACATAATGCACTTTCATGTCACATACAGACAAGTCGAAATGAGACAGAACATCAATTCACTTTTCAGGGATACAGAAAGTCAGGTTAGGTCCTAGAGGAGTGGACCAGGATTTGATTCTTCAAAAACAGGGGCCCTTTTGGATTAATACCTTAGGTACTATGAGGCCCCCAGGTCTCAATGACAATATTGACCTATCCATCTTTCTTCAGAGTTAATAAATTACATGTGGCATGCTTATATTGATAAGCTTGAAATTATTGATTAGGAACTTTATCCAGGTTGTACATATATGTTTTACGTCTATAAAATTGAGTAATAATAAGCAATGGAGGCTGCATTTATTTACCCGTGTTCAGGGACACTAAATGAATTTTCCTCTCCCTCCATTTTGTTCTTTCCACTGGCTTTCAGTGTTTTCTTTTGTGCATTTTATTAATTTCTCCGCTCTTTTACAAACATTACCCTACCCTGTCTTTTCCCTTCCCCCTCCTCTCCCCTTCCCCCTCTTCCTCCTTTTTCTTTTCTTTTTCTTTACATCTTTTTTCTTTCCTCTGTTCTTCTTTTCTCCTTTTTCTTATTTATTGTTCCACCCCACCCCACCTTCCTTTTTTTCTCTCCTCTAGTTCCTGTGCCTTTTCCCTCATAGTCTGTTTTTTGGTATTTTGTTGATTTGTGCTTCCAATTTGGGATTTTTGCAAAGATTCTCTTCGTAATACATCCATATATATATATATATACACACACACACAAGTAGGACAATCTATTTGCTAGGTTTTATGCACTCACTTTTTGACA
Source organism: Neoceratodus forsteri (assembly GCA_016271365.2). Taxonomy (NCBI): domain Eukaryota; kingdom Metazoa; phylum Chordata; order Ceratodontiformes; family Ceratodontidae; genus Neoceratodus; species Neoceratodus forsteri. The sequence goes on along the minus strand of CM057456.1, from coordinate 921,209,429 downwards.
TGAATTTAAATTTCAATTTTACATGGGTTTAAAGTTGTAGAATGTAGTAACATATTATTCATTGGTGTTTGTCACTTTAAGACTCACATATGTAAGGGTGAGACTGGGAACCTTTGGCACTCCCTGATGATGCCTTAGAGTGAAACCAGTTGGAGCTTGTCTATAGAGGTTGCTGCTTGGCTTCCCTGTGTTGGAGATGTAAGAGGTAGAAGGTAGGATGTATGTCTTACCCTTTGGTTTTGTTTGCAATAAATGTGCTGCTATTTGCACTTTAAAATTTATTGGTGCCTGGCTTCATTTTGGGAGTGAGAGAATGGTGCTTGAACTTTATTGTGATTTAGTTGTTTTGTTCTTAGCACATCCATAGCTGTTGGGGCAGTTTCCCTGTGCTCATCTGTATGCTGCTACAAGGTTCTGCATTGTGTGTCAGTCCCCCTGTCACATTTCTTATAATGCACTTTAGGGGAAGGGTGTGAAAAGCACAATATACTGAAGCGCTGTCCTCCAAGAATTTTTCTCAGTGCCAAAAAAAAAAAAAAAATATCAGGCTTCTGCATGCTGCCACATAGTGCTATACTGCGTATCACTTCCACCAGCACAATTTTTGTATTGTACTTAAGGGGATGAATTTTAGTGTCCAGCAAGTTTCAGTCTAATAAATTCTCCTTTCTGGAAATTTTTGAACAAGGAAATAAAATAAAATTGGATTCCAAAATGAATATGCTGCTTCTGCACTCTGCACTTCTCTCACCACAACATCTACCTCATGAATAGAAATGACCAGAACTTCTGCATATTTCCTATGAAATGATAATGCCTGTTGGGGTACAGACCCAGATGATGATCTTTGAGTATCACTGTGTCCTACAAGCAAAGGCAAGTATTTGTTTTTTATTTATTTATTTTTTTTACTTTTTGACTGTGCATGAGGGGACTGTGGAAACAATGGAATTTCTAACCAACGTTCATTCCTTTTTCTCTCTTTTCAGGTATTTATCAATAGGTTGATAAACTCCTTTTGCTGCTTGGGTCCAGCGCACATCTGGTTATTCCATTTAGCAGTGTTTCCTACCAGGAAAGGTAAGTATTTTATTTTTATTTTTGTTTGTTACTCTCTGTTTTCTGCTTCTGTTTCTCTCATTTCAGGATTATTCAGCTGTATGATAATGTAGGATCAGACTGCAGCATCTGGTTGATGACTAGCATTCAGACTGGACACAAAGGATGGGCTGACATTAAGATAAGAGTATCATTTAATAGCAGGCAGATGTTATAATGCCCCTGTACCAGTCATATCCATAGCAACAGTTGTTTATGCTTGTGTCTACACATCTGAAGCTGCCAACTCACTCGCTGTCCTCGCTGTACACGCGGCAGTTTTTTTGAGACAAAAGTAACTGAAGTCAGTTTAAAACCACACAGCTTACATCTTTTAGTACAAAACCTTCCTCGTTATAAACCTTTGACTGCATTTTGTTTACCGCAATGAATGCCACTCTGTCACACTACACTGGAAGACAAAAGTGAAAATCATTAGACAAAAGACAGTATAAAATGGCAGGATCAACCAGATACATTTTTTATTACTTTTAAGTTATCAAAATCATGGCAGAATCAATCTTATCGCCTAAATGAAACTCTTAATTTCTGCTAGACCAGGACTACTTATTTTCCTCCTGCATAAAACATTTCCAGCCATTTTATAAGACAGATAATCCATTACAGTTGTGCTCTGATATATACATGCCTAGGGTGGTTGAACATACCCAGCCTGCAGCCTCATGCATTACAATACACACCAAAACACAAGTATATCAGAGCACAACCACATGCCCTGTAGTCGATTATCTATTACATATACTCATGCATGGTAGCACATGAATATTAGGGTCAAGTAGAGTGTTCAATGTTAAACCCCAATAATTACACCTTACTAGTGTTAGCAGTGTTTGATGAAATTGTATGAAATTCAGCCTGAGTGGTCAGGAGGGCATGTTCTCAAGATGTGGGAAGTTTTTGTGATTGGCATTTTAAACATAAAAAATACATACAAAGCACCTGCTTTGTTTGTTTTGTTTACTCTCACCTACAACCAAGACAGTATGGAATTTTGTTCCAAAACAGTCCATGCCAAAGGGCTTTGGGCCAATGGTGTGACTTTCAAAGGTATTGTGAAAAAATATTAATCAGTTCCTGAGTTGTGGCTGTGGAGCGGCAGTCTTTCGGGAGATGTTCTGGAGGATGCGGTGTTGTCCCATCTGCAGGTACCTCTCTGGACTGAGAGAGGAGGTTGCTCATCTCCAGGTTGAGCTGGCCAGGATTTGGGGACCTCATCTCCACCCAGGGACCACCAGGGCCACTGCTGCTGCCTCAGAGGTTGCCAAGGAAGAGGAGTGGTTGGACCACAGTGGGCTCAGGAAGGGTGAGAGTGGTGGGACAAAGGCACATCCCTCCAGTGGTACCTCTTCACAATTCATACGCCATTCTGGCAGAGTGTGATTCCTCTATTGAGGCACCTGCAGTGGAGACCAAGGAGGATGCTGGGAATCTCCACAAAGGAGATCCACAGAAGGGTGGCATGGGATCCCAAAGGGTAAGGAAACAACTCCTGGTAGGGGACTCCATTGTTAGGAAGGTAGAACTGGGGGTTGGGGGAGAGGGAGGTAAGGTGCCTACCTGGGCACCATGGCTTAGAGGGACAGGGAGCAAATCCTTTGGATTGTGGGAGCAGCTGCATGGGGGAGGGAGCTGCATGTCATTGTTCACCTAGGGACAAAAGACCTGGCTGAGAAAGGGAGCAGAGCAGTGCAGGAGGAGTTTGTGGAGTTGGGGAGGGGCCTTAGACAAGTAGTACACATGGTAACCTTCTTGGAGGTGCTTCCTGTCTATGGCATAGGTGAGGCTAGGGTGCTCCGCTACATGGGATTCAATCAATGGTTGAAAAACTGGTGCAGAGCTCAGGGTTTTGGTTTCATTGGGGACTGGGGGTCCACCTGAAGGGATGCAGGCCTGTTCTGGTGTGATAGTCTGCATCTATCCAGAAGGGGAACCAGGATCCTAGGTGATAGGTTTAAATGCTTCATTGGAAAGCATTTAAACTAGCCAAGATGGGAAGCACTGAAAAGAAGCAGGGAAATCCTAACCCCACCAAACAAAATTCATGGTAGTTAGTGAGGTAAACACCAAGACAGAGAAGTCGATAGGGAGAAGGGCAGGGCTAAATGGAGAAAAAGACAAAGGCAGTAAGGACAGGGATGGGGCAAAAAGGGGTAAGGCCATCACAAAATGGAGGGTAATGAGTATCAATGCCCATAGTCTAGGTAACAAACTCCCTGAACTGGTGGCCATGATGGAAGAGGGATGCCTGGATATTCTGGCAGCCACAGAAACATGGTACACAGAGAACCATGACTAGGATGTCAACATACCAGGGTACACAATCTACAGGAGGGACAGGGAGGGTAGAAGAGAAGGAAGAGTAGTTCTATATGTAAGGGAAGGGATCAAAGCAATGGAACTAAAGGGTAAACAGGGAGGAGAGGAGGCACTGTGGGTCACCTTGGAGACTGGAAATGGTACCACAATCTGTGTGGGGGTTGTATACAGACCCCTGTCTCAGGGGGAGGAAATGGACATGGAAATGATAGAAGGCACCCTTAGGATGGCAGAAAAAGAGGAGATATTGTTGATGGGGGATCTGAATTTGCCAAATGTTAACTGACGAACCTTTGCTGCAGCCACATCCAAGAGCAGGGTCATTCTCGATGCTCTACAGGGGGCATGCCTCAGACAGCAAGTGTTGGAACCCACTCGGGAGAGAGCAATCTTAGACCTGGTAATCTCAAATGGGGACGGAGAGAGGATCTCAGATCTAGAAGTGGGTAGCCATCTGGGAACAAGTGACTACTAAACAGTGTGGTTCATGATAAACACAGCCAAAGAGCTAAGCCATACAAAAGTTAGGGTACTGGACATTAGGAGGGCTGACTGTCAAAATGGGAGAGTGCCTCAGAAAAGCACTAGCAAACAGGCAAGAAGGAGGGGTGGAGGAACAATGGGGAAATATCATGACTGCCATCACAGAGGCAACAAGCCTTTGTGTGAAGCAAATAAACAAATCAAAATGAAAGAAAAAAACACTATGGTTCTCAAAAGAGGTGGCAGGGAAGGTTAGAGAGAAAAAGACAGCATTCAGGAAGTATAAGGAAACACAGAAGAAGCAGGACAGAAAACTGTACCAGTTAAAGCAGAAAGATGCGGGGAAGGCAGTCAGAATAGCAAAGGCCCAAACCAAAGAAAAGATAGCCAACTCAGTTAAGAAGGGGGATAAAACCTTTTATAGGTACATTAGGGAGTGAAGAAAGACCAAGGGAGGGATAGTGAGGCTTAATAAAGGGGAGGGAGGGTGTGTGGGCAGTGAGGAACAGTGAAAAAGCAAGGATGCTGAATAAATACTTCTGCTCAGCATTCACAAAAGAAGAGGGGGGAGGTACCTAATCCAATCAATAGAAGCACTCTGGATGGGGGTCGTTATCAGTCCTTTCACAGAAGAAAGGGTTCTGAAAGAACTCCTAAATCTGAAGGTGGACAAAGCAATGGGGCCTGATGGGATTCACCACAGAATTCTAAAAGAACTAAGGGAAGAACTGGTGACACCACTGACTACCCTTTTTAACAAATCATGGGAGGGTGGTGTGGTACCTAAGGACTGGAAGAGGGTGGATGTGATTCCCCTTCACAAAAGTGGGAGCAAAGCAGAGGCAGGAAACTACAGACCTGTTAGCTTGACCTCAGTGGTACAGAAAATGATGGAATCACTTCTGAAGGAAAGAATTGTTGCGTATCTAGATCCCAGTTGGGCACAGGACCCAAGGCAGCATGAATTCACAGCAGGAAGGTCATGTCAGATGAATCTAATAGATTTCTTTGACTGGGTGACCAAAGTAGTAGACCAGGGAGGGGCTGTGGACATGGCCTACCTAGATTTTAGCAAGGTGTTTGACACAGTCCCACACAAAAGATTAATAAACAAATTAGTCAGTCTGGGAGTGGGTCCCAGGGTGGTAGCCTGCGTAAAAAATTGGCTGCACAACAGGACACAGAGGGTAATAGTAAACGGAGTCCACTCTGAAGAAAGGGGAGTTACTAGAGAGGTACCACAGGGTTCAGCATTGGGTCTGGTCCTTTTTAATGTCTTTATAAGTGACATTGCAGAGGGACTGGAAGGAAAAGTATGCCTCTTTGCAGACGACACAAAGATCTGCAACAGGGCTGGTACACAAGGAGGGGTGGAAAGGATGAGAAGGGACTTGGCAAAGTTGGAGGAACGGTCAAATGTATCGCAGCTTAGATTCAATGCAAAGAAGTGCAAAGTAATGCACCTGAGAAACAAAAACCCTGGGGAAGAGTACACTACGGGGTATTAACAACAACTAAAAAGGAATAGGACAATGGCATTGCACCAAAATTAAATATCTCAGAATCCATATCCCTATGAATTTGAAATACCTTGAACTAGTTAACTATGAACCTATATCTCTCCATATCCAGGAGGATTTAACCAAATGGGGACAGTTGAAACTTATCTTTTTTTCAACATATAGAAGCTATACGTATGAATATCCTCCCCAGACTACTATACTATACTATTTTCAAAATGTCCCAACTTTCCCAGCAATTTTCTACTTCAAATCCTGGAATAAGTTCATTTCCTCTTTTATTTAGGGTGGCCAGAGACCAAGAATATGCTTTTCCCTACTGTGCCTCCCCTTTGACCGGGGGGGTGTTAACCTCCCCAATCTGAGGTTCTATGCAATAGCTGCATTCTTAAAATTCTTCTTCCTATGGTTTTCCCCAGCCACCCACTATGACTGAAAGGATATTGAATTTCTAATAAATGACCTACATGACATTGAGAAAATTGCTTTTGCCTCCCTGGAACGAGTCCCCCCTCTCCATAACTATACTAAATTCACTGCCCAAATCTTGAAGATCTAGTATAATCTAAAACAAAAAAAAGCCTTGAAACAAATACTTTTCTTCTTTACATTATTATCTGCAGATGATGGCTTCCACCCTGCCAATTTCGATACTTTTTTCACCTCATGGCAGAGATTAGGACTCAGCTACTATCACCAATGTATTAATAACTCTGGTATTATTCCCTTTATTGAGTTACAAACAAATACACTCTTCCTGACTGAGATGCATTCTGTTATGCCCAGGTGAGAAATTACATTCTAAGGCAGAAGGAAATTATAGCTTGTTGCCCCTCCCCCTTGCCCATCCTGTGGGTCTTGCTCAGAGACACACTTGAAGGGGGAGTAATCCTTGGGGGAACCTAATAGGCCATATATATAGAATAATGCAAGATTTTCTGGGAGACACTTCTCTCTCGATACTAGGGGCCTGGTATAAAGACTTAGAACTAAAGGTCCCCTTTCACTATGGAGAGATGCAACCTTAAAAGCAGTTAAGATTTGATTTCCTCCTCTAATGTGTGGAGGGAATTTGCATGGAAATCCCGTTCTCGATACTTTTGCTCTCCAGTGATTCTAGCAAAATACCTGTGAGCTTCTTATGGGCACTGCTGGAGAGGGTGCAACTGCACCTTAGCTGATCTGGGCCATGTTTTCTGGTTTTGCTCTTAATTGACACCATTTTGGTGTACCCTTCAGCAGGAACTGAGGGAATGTCTGGGAGAAGGTATTGAATTGAAAGCAGAAGTGGTCGTTTTATCCATCTATCCTCCCCATAGACCACGATGGGACCATACCCTACTTCCACTTTATATATTAGCAGCTAGGAAAGCCATAACTCGAAAGTGGATGTCCACTTTGGTACCTACAATTACAGACTGGCAACAAATAGTTATGGAAATTTATGGGCTGGAACACCTCACAGCTAAATTACATAATAAACTAGACACTTTCGGAATGAAATGGCGTAAATGGATATTTTATCTATCTTCGGCAGACCCAGAATTTGTCCCATGAATGAGAGGGGAAACCCAGAGTACATTATTTTACTGGATTGACCAGAACCCTATTCCTCCTTTTGGCTGGGGGCAACAGGAGGGTATTACGGGATGGAGGGCTTCACATATCTTTAAAAACATACACTGAGGTAGAGCCACTTGCCTTAGAAAGATATGTAGGAAATTGAAGGGATTAACTTAAGGTTATTTAAAAACTGATCAGTATGTGATGCAATCTAAAGTAATATCATTCATTTGATAATGCATGGTCACTAAAAACTGATTATCTTCCATATGGCATTAACAAAATGTGTACAATGTATCACTAAGTCTCTCTTAATAAAAATGAAATTTAACAAAAAAGAATGGAAAGTGACCTGGGGGTAGTCATATCAGATGACCTAAAGGTAATCAAGCAATGTGAGAAGGTAGTAAGGATGGCTGGGTGATACTGGGATATATAGGGAGAGGCATCACCAGTAGAAAACAGGAAGTTGTCATCCCTCTATATTGATAGTTGGTGAGACCCCATCTGGAGTACTGTGTGTAGTTCTGGAGACCCCATCTCTGCAAGAACATAGACAGGATGGAGGCAGTCCAGAGGAGGGCAACTAAAATGGTACAGAGTCTGCAACAGAAGCCATACAGAGAAAAACAAAAGGAGCTTGGTATGTATACCCTTGAGAAATGGGGGGGGACATGATAGAAACTTTCAAGCACCTCAAGGGAATCAACAAATTCTAAGAAGGTAACATCTTTCAGAAAAGAGATGTGCAAGAACAAGGGGGCACAATTTGAAGATAGAGGGAGGACGGCTCAGGGGCACTGTGAGGAAGTATTTTATTACGGAGAGGCTGGTGGATGCATGGAACGGCCTTCCTGAGGAGGTCATGGGATCAAAAACAATGGGGAAATTCAAGAATGCATGGGACAGACATAAGGCAATTCTGGTGGGGGTAGGAAGAAGTAGGCTATTGGTTAACTAGGATCTGCAGCTTATTCAATAGGTAGGGAAATAGGCAGACTGAGTGGGCCATGCAGTCCTTTTCTGCATCAAAGTCTATATTTCTACGAGTTATAAGGTTTTGAAATGTGGCTTCTGAACATGCCCAGTAGGGCTGTTGAGATAACTCGCTGATATGACCCAAAAAGTCTTCTTTCACAAGCATTTTTAGGTCATGACTAATTGTGTTTTTTGTACATGAGAAAACATTTTTAGGTCGTGACAGCCACCATCTTGTTTTGTTTCAGGGCAAAAAAAAAAACCCTGTGAAAATAAGTAAAAAGAGTTATTTAAAAAAACTTAATCTTGCTATATGGGGATTTGCTTTTCAAAGATTGGGCCAGAAACACTTTTTCTGGAATGTGTTAAGTTCTTTGGCTGTCAGCTGACTGAGGTGGCCATTTCTTGTGTCACAAATTCTTGGGTCACACATTTAAGTTGCATCCAAGAATTTTTTTGTGCCTCAGAAATGGAATTCTTCAGCTGCACTTTAATGTATTACCCAAGAATTCCATTTTTGGTGCATATGACACGTTTTGTGTCTCACGTGCTTTTACTCATAATTTGACTCTTTTACAATATTTTAGTCCAAAATTTTGAATATACTGTTTGCATTTCCCTACCTCATGAAAAAGGATGGTGAGGATTTTCAAATACTGATCAAAATGTGATTTTGCAGTTACTCTGTGAAACCATCTTTTAGGTGGGATTTAACACATTCTAGCAACCAAGTTCATGACATGGGATCTAAATGTCAAAAAAATATATATAAAAAGTGGTCTGTGAAACCAAGTGAAACTTATCCAAGTGGGTAGTGCATTGTGATCCCATGCCAGTGGGCTGATTTGGGAGGCAAACTCAGTAAGCTAGCTAGATGGACTGAGGCTGAGGGGATGGTGTCACCATATGACACCACCCCCAACCAGGGAAGGGGTGATACAATGTTGGCCACATGGGCAGCAAGTAACCACATAGTAAAGAGAAGCCTTCTCTTGACATAGGGGCCCAGAGGACCCTGTATATCTGCACCCATAGCTGCACAGAAGCACAGGATCTGAGGGCCCATTTCTTCCACAACCAAAAGGTCTCATGGCCCTGCATGTCTGCATCTGTAGCCACCCAAGAGCTCTGAGTTTCTGCAACCCTCCAGACAGCCCCACAAATTGTTTCCATCTGTATCCTGTATGGAATTGCAGGATGCACAGGACCCTACACTTCCACAGCCTGATGGGCTCTTCACTTGGCACAGTGCCCAGATGGCCTTGAGCATCTGCATTAGTAGCCACACAGAAGTGCAGAGACCTTTGGACCCAGTACTTCTGCAACCAGACTCTTCCTTTGATGCAGGCCCTCTGGACCTTTCGTGTATGCAGCTGTAACTGTACAGAAGTACAGGTCCTGAAGGGCCCAGTTCTTTTACTGACAGATAGGCTCTTCCCTGAGAGCCCTGTGTATCTGCATATGTAGCCTTATGCAGCTTTTGCATATGATTCTGCTATCATAAAAAGCAGGGACATTCATTAAAAAAAACTGTGTTAAAGGACAACTGTGCTGAACCTGTTAGAAGGTATTTTTCAGTAGAAGATGTTTTTAAGTACCAGTCAAAATTCTGCTATTGTTCCATCTATGCAGGCCTTTCAGTAACATCAGTGGTTACCTCTGCATCATCATCTGGTGGTAAGAACCATTTTAGAACTGTATGATGTAGTTTATGTCCCAAACAACCTCAGAGTTCTATAGTAGAACATGGAACATGGATGCATTGTGCCAACAATAGAAGAGTAGAACAGGGACATAAACTACATCATGCAGTTCTAAAATGGTTCTTACCAGCAGCATGTAAATCATAAACACCCAGTACGATGACTAAGCAGCCTAGATAGCTACAGCAATAACAGAATTTGAACCAGTATTTAAAAAACAGCTTCTACTGGGAATAATGATGTATGCACAGGGTTCGACCTTAACATTGTTTTACTAGCCCTAAACCTAGTGCAAGTTGGCCAGGGCTAGTGCAGCTAACCCTCTACTTGTCCGTCTTGACTAGTGCAGGTTTTTCATGGCTGTTAATGAAGTTGAAAAAGTCCCTACTTTAGCAGGCCATAGTCCTTTTGCTAATCTCCCTCAGTGCTCCAGGCATCCTGGTGTGGTTAACAGCTCATTAAGAGCCGCAATCATCTGGCAGTTTAAGAGCGGGATCCAACAAAAGACTCAATGTGAGTCATTGTCACTCAATTGTTAGGACATTCAGCTAGTGTGCATGCTGTGATCAAGGGCAGAGTGCTATTAAGTAACTAACTTCCAGTTTGCTGAACTTGTCTTTGATCCATCCCACAATATTAAAACAAGTGTGCCTCATTTCCCATAGCTGCTATTACAGACTGGTGTATGGTTCACAGCTCCTCTTAATGGATCACACCAGTCAATGCCATCAATACAGTACCACCCAGCATGTCATTTCATCCTAAAAACAATGCTTTGGAGCATGCATGGTACAAAGCAAAACCTTAATAAAATATATAATTTGAAAGGTTAAAATAGGTATTCCTGGTGTGCACAGATCATCCTATATAGAAAGAGAGGCAGTACAGCATCATGTCTGTATACTGCTCCCCTTTGACTGATGAAAGGACACTTATGAAAAATCTGTTTTTGTTAGGGCAGAGCATGTTAAATCAATATTTTTGTGCCTGGTGTATATATAAACAGATATGTCAAAGTTTCATACCGCCCAGCCCCCTGTGTTTGTTTAACTCTCTCCAAAGAAATTCTAGAACTGCCCCTGGCTCACTTCACAGTGTAAGAAAACTTCCAGAAGTGCAGTTCTGGTTAATCACAAGGTGGGGGATGACAGTGTCTTTCTCTGCCTGATTCTGTACATTGCCCTGCAGATCAGGGTGGGACTGTGGTGACGTACATGATGATGTTGGTTATTGTGTGTGCAGAACTAGAACTGCCTGATTGAACATTTGCTATTATGTTATTCTCTAGTTTGGCGGGAAGGGGGTGAAGAAAGAGGAAGCAAGGGGCACATTGTAAAAAAAAAAGGGGTACACACTGTGAGTGACTGGACTGCAGTCTTTTTTTTATTTGCTGGGGCAGAAAGCAATGTGGGAGCAGGATAAATATGCAATAATCAGAGTATTTCTTGGCTTGCATTTTTTCCTGTATAATCAATCAATACTGACCATCATTATTGTGGGCTAGTGCAACCATCTGTGGGCTAGTGCAATTTTTAATCGACTTGTCCGGCTGGCTAGTGCAAAAGAAAGTTAAGGTTGACCCCTGCGTATGCAGTTAACGCAGTTCTCCTTTAATGCAGAGATTATGTTTCATAAAAAGTCAAAGTGCACAAAGTAAGGAAATGAAAACATTAGGATTTGGAGTCTAAGGAGCCTTGTTGAATCAGTGTTGTGGTGTTCTCTGGGTTTGTCAGCCCTAATGCACACTCACTGTCCCGGCCTGTAGCCTCCTGTCTGAGGCACATGGTACAGGTCCAAGCCAGTGCCTGATACGCATGCACTCTTTGGAGGTAGAGAAGTAGGTCTCACCACATGTAACTAACAGATTCATTTGCAGCTTTCTTCACACAGGGCTCTGCGGACCCTGCATGAAGCAACAGATGATGTTTGCTTGCACAGGGAAGGGGATGGCATTAAGGTTGACAACCCCAAGGAATGCCACACCACCATTTGCCAAACTGCAATGTTTTTTATTTATTTACTTTTTCCATTTTGTGCTCTTCAACCCTAATGCTTGCTTGCATATTTATTTATTTATTTGAAAATTGGTTACTGGGAAAGGCGCACTGAGCTAAGACTCATTTCCAGGTGTGATCCAGTGGAAGGGGAAAGGGAATACAATGAAAAGCATACACAGCAGTATTGGTACAATACAAAGTGTTAACAGTGAACAATTCAATGTGGTTCAAGTGCAGATAACAATAAAACGTGCCAGCAATTGGTGCAACAAGCAAATCAGTTATGCTGATAAAATGACACAGAGCAGGTTGAAACCTAGCAGTGCAGTGGCACTTGAAAACAGATGAGGAGGCCCAACAATAGGGATGGACAGGGCTCCAAGGGGGAGATGATAGATTGTGCACTGACAGAAGCAGGAGGGAGCAGGAAAGAGTTTTTACAGGTGCATAAGGGAGATGGGAGAAGGGAAGAGAAGAGCCAGAGAGAGGAGGGAAGTAGGTTACAGAAGGAGGGAAGGTGATAAGAGAAGGCTGAGTGCCTGGCAGAGGAGTGAAGGTGGGGAAGGCAGGAGGTGCAACGATCCCTGGAGTGGAAGGAGTAAGAGGCAGAGGAAATGGGTGAAAGGTGTGAGGCTAGGTGGGAGGGTAGGGACCCAAACCAATATTTGGAGATGAAGGAGAGGCAGTGGAACTGGTGAACTGAGGGTGGGTGAGGATGGATGGATAGGGAGGAGAAGAGGGAGTAATGATGAGTATGAGGAGGGAGTTGGCAGCAAAGTAAAAAAAGAAGTTACAGTGGGTATCCAGTCTGGCAAGGGAAGAGGAGGGGGCATTGCCATAGACCACATCCACATAGTCAAAAACTGAGACCACCATTTTGATGACCAGCTTCCGGCAGACCGGAACAGACATTCAGTCTTTGTTGTGGAACAAGGCACTGAGTTTGGGGTGGAGTTTGGAGTAGATAGCATCAATGTGAGCAGAGAAAATAAAGCCTATTATCAAGCCACACATCGGGATACTTGAAGCAGAGAACCACTTCAAGAGGGGTGCCATCCAGGGTTGAGAAGACAGGGAGAGGGGTGAGCCTGGCCAGTTTCTGGCTATTGCCAAAGGTCATGGACACTGTTTATTTAGAGTTGACCCAGAATTGGTTGGAGTGGAACCAGCACAGGGCATTGTGAATGTCTTTCTGGAGCAAGCCTATCACTGCCACAGCCAAGGGGCTTGAAGTGTAGAAAACTGTGTCATCTGTGTACATTTGTATATGAGAGTTGACACAGGCAGAGGAGATCATTCAGAAAAATGGAGAAGAGGACTTGGCACAGGATGAAGCACTGAGAGACCTCAGCCTGGATCATAGGTGAGGTGACAGAATGCCTCCTACCTATACTAACAGCTGCCAGCTCAGTAAGTATGAATGGAGCCAGTCAACACTGTAAGCTGAGAGGCCTGCAGAGCTCAGCTTTTTCAGGAGAAGGGGGTGGGCCAGTGAATCAAAGGCTTTGGCCAGATCAATGAAAATGGCTGCCATGATGTGCCCCATATCCATCCCAGAGAGAACAGAGTCAGTGACCCATAGCAGAGAAGAGACAGTGGAATAGTGCTTCCAAAAACCAAACTGGAAATGGGAGAGGAAGCTGGAAGAGTGGAGGAAGTCAGCAAGCCTGGAGTAGACAAATTTCTCTTGTAGCTTTGCAAGACAGGGGAGGAGGAAGACAGGACAAAAGTTGCCAGGGGAGGAGGGGGTCACCTCTTTTGTGAAGGGGGAGAACTTTGGCAATCTTCCATGACTGAGGGACACCTCAGAAGGAGCAATAGATGTTGAGGACATGAGTAAGGGGAAGGTGATTGGAGGACCTGTGAGATGGAGATGTATTGGCTCCAGGCCAGCAGGGCTGGATTCAGACAGGTTGAGTGAGAAAGGAAAAGCAAGGTTTCCTGGCTAGTAATGGGGGAAGTGAAACCCCAGGAAGGGGTGGGGTGGAGAGGATGCTAGAGACAGGGGAGGGGAGGAGAGGAGCAAGGACGAGGAGGGAAGGAATGGCACAAGTAGTGAAAAACTCATTAAAGTGAGCAGATACAAAAGGAAGGTCAGAGACAGTTGAAACATTATCCATGAGGAGTGGGGGGTGATCTGGGCAAGAGAGTCAAAAAGGAAGTGAATCAACTTCCACAGTTTGGCTGGGGAATTAAGGTTCTTCTTGAGGTTGGCCTTAAAATAGAGGGATCTGGTAGTGCAGACAATCTTCATGCTTGTGTTTCTAAGTGCCCTGTAAGAAAGGAGATCAGACATGGACATAATTTGAACCAGGCCAGGCTTGATAATGGGACTTGCACATATCAATGAAATCCTGTGTGATACAGGGGGTGGAGAGAAGACTTAACTCTACATTTTATGCAGGGAGTGTGCTTGTCCCAGATGGAAGTAAATTGTGAAATGAGCAAGGAGAGGGCCACATCCATATCAGGGGCAGAGAGATGGGTGACCAATCAGTTGCAGCAAGGTCACTCAGTAGTGCATTTATGTTAAGTGATTAGAGGTACCTGGACCAGATGCATTTGAGGCAGAAAGGAGGGCACCAGACCTTCCTAACACAGATTGTCATGCTGTGGTCATGTGTGGCATCCGGCATAATACTTGTTGCAATGATGCAGTTGGAGTAGGAGGAATGAACCCATTCCATGAGGGTGTGATTAGAGTGTGGATTGAGCTGAGTAGGTTCAGTAATCAGCTGGGAAAGATTTAGGGACTCAATCTGGAAAGAGGTCAGCCTAGAGGCTAGGGGAAAGCCAATTAATATTGAAATCAACAAGGAAGATGAGTTCACCAAAGGAGGAGGGTGAAGTGATGGTAAAGAGTGAGCCAACCAGAGAGGAGGAGGAGATTGTTTGAGAAGTGTAAGTAACTCCATTGAAGATGAGTAAGGTGGAGAGAAAGAAAAGTTTATCATGGAGAAACTCAAGGGAGGAGGGGTACATCAATGGTGAGTGATGGTGTAGGAGAGGCTCCTGCACCTGTGCATTAACATAGTTTTTTTCAATATATTTCCTTTCTTTTTGTGATAGTGGAGTTATATCCTGTTTCACATATGACTCTTTGGGACCTGCGTGAACAGATGCAGATACAAGGGAAGTGTTTATCTTCCTGTGGAAGTGAAGGGCCATCTGTGTGAGTGTTGATGTAAGGAATCCATGGGGCTGTCTTGGTGGCTGCCAAAGCACAGGGCTCTTTGGTCCCTACTCTTCCATGTGGCTACATATGCATACATGCAGGACCAAGAGTCCATCTGGCTGTGGAAGCACAGGGCCTTCTGGGCCCTGTGCTTTTGTGTAGCTACAGATGCAGAGACACAGGGTCCTCTGGACATTATGCCAAGAGAAGAATTTTCATTGTGAATGTTAATTATTACTGTGTTGTGGTGTGGTGTGTTGTGTTGTGTTGTGTGGCACCTGTAATGTGTATTTAAATTATGTTTTATGTATTGCAATGTTTCTAACACAGGAAGGCCCTGAAAATAGGCTTTGCCTAGTGCCTTTTCCTGAATAAATATAAATATAAATAAAACTTGAACTTGAAAGAATTCTGTTCATTATATGGCTACTTGTTGCCCATGCAGCCAACACTGCATTGTCCCTCCCCAGGCTAGGAATGGTGCTGCATGGCAGAGCCATCCAACCCCCCCAGCTTCTTCACATCCAGCTGGCTTACTAAGCTCACTCCCAAACTCAGCTCACCAGCATGGGATTGCAATGCACTACCCACTGGGCTTCTGGACTGCCTTGCACACAAAATCTTTTCCTAATTCTGTTTTTGACATTTTTACTCCAAATGATCAACAGTGGTTTTATTACCTCTCCCTTCTGAATATGACAGTTATTATTAATAAAATACTGGCTGAAATGTCCTTTCATACCACAAATCTGAAAACTCATTTCAGGCAGGATTTGAAAAAAAATTACACCTGTCACGTTCATGTGGTGGTGTGACAAAAATGGCTATGTTTTAAACTTTGGGGTCAAAATATTAAAATTTACCAAAGTTATGAGGAAACATTGAAACATTTTAATGTTCACTCATAACATAGTAATTTTAACATATATTTTCACCCAATGTTCAACAATCTTTTTATGACCCCTTCTCATGAACCTGGTAAGTAAAATTTTCCAAATATCGCATGAAAGGTGATTTTTACAGGGTGACTACAAAAATCACCTTTTGGGCCAGATTTCAAAATTTTCTCCCACCTTATTCATGAGGTGGGGTCCCAAAAGGGCCATGTTGAAAATCTGGTGCAACAATATTTAATAATGTCAATGTTATGAGTAAAAGTTCAACACACATTGAAAATAGGTTGACGGCACTTACCTCATTTCCTCCATTTGTGGTTGCACTTCAAAGAGGAGGATGTGTATTTTGTGCTGAGAGTGGAGCTACACTGAAGAACCTTCTGTAGGTGAGTGAGGGTGTGTGGTGATGGGTACTGAGTGGGGGGTCTGGTGGTGGGTGGAATGGGAGGAATGGGTGGGGGCATCAGGGAGGCTCGGAGATTGGAAAGTGACCAGTTTCTTCTTTTCAGGTACAAAATGTAAACAATAAACAAAAAGATCTTTGAGGGACAGTTTTCTTTCTTTCAGATGGACTGACACTGGTGTTTTTGCACCCCAGAGTTGGTAGACAGTTCAGCAGCAATGTAGGCAGGTCCCCCGGTGTCACCCTCTGTTTTGGGGTGCAGGTTGAACTGGAGGGTAAGGGGGGGACAACATGTACAGTACAGTGGTACTGGGGGTGGGTACCCTGGTCCACTTCTTATGTGGGGAGTTGATGTCAGCCAGCATGGTGAGTGGTCATCATAGTGTCAGTTTTAAGAAATCTGTAATGGCTGATGGGATTTGGCACCCACCCGCTGTTTTCTGTTAATTTAAAACATGGGTTGGGAGGGAGGTAGGATACATGAATCGGGACTGGGCACCTGCCCTCTGGTAAAACAACATGAAACATGGGTTCGAAAAGAGGGGAAGATACTGGCAGCAGGATTCGGCACCCAGCTACCAGTAACATTAAACATGGGTCAGAAGGGAGGGGTTCTTTGGATGGGGATTTGGTGGGTAAGCAATGTGAGTGAAAGTGATTTCCTTCACAGTGCTTTCATCAACCAATCAATCAAATCAAAAATTTTAATGGTCGACTTACAATAAGTCATTACAAGACATACATTAAAACATGCCTACAAATTTGGCACAACTCACACATCTTACACCATTTAAAATCATAAATGACAACAATCCATTCACAATTTCTCTAAAGTGCAATAAGTTTGAAAGACATTCTAATAATATTGCTAAATGGAATGAACTCCACTACTTCTTGACCACTAACTGTATATACACAAACAATCAGGTATTGAGTGGGTGAATATTGCAATGGAGATGTAATTTTTTACTTTATATTATTTTCAGGATGGAGGCCACAGAGACTAATTAATATGCTCTCTGTTCTGTTTTTCAGTAGGTACGTAACCAAATGTGTGGGTTCATAATCAAGGGTTCCCAGTAATTTCCCCAAATATTGCTCCCTATATTTATTATATAAGGGACATAAAATGAGCAAATGTACTAGGTCATCTTGTCCATAGCCACATTTGCATCTTGCTTTAGTTCCCTGCTTCACTTTGTTATATTGATCCATTTTACACTGACTGGTAAAGAGTTCAAATCTGAAGCATGTGAAAACCTGTCTAAGATTGGAGTTTGTTAGTATCTGTAGATATTCTTACCTTTTAAGATCTCTTTTGTTATTCTTCAACCAATTGCAGACTTTATATTGTTTACATCTTTCTAAATCTTGTTGCATATAAGCATCCCTTATTCTAGTTTTTATTTCTATGTTTATTTGTGCTACAGGATATCTAAGGTTATCTGAGATACAAGACATTAAGCAGTTGGTGAAGACAGCGTGAAGGAAATCACTTTCGATTTCCTTCAGACTGCTTAAATAGAGGGGGAGCGGCTCGAGGTAATTTAAGAATATTTTTTTCAAGAGGGTTGTGGATGCATGGAATGGCCTTCAGAGGAGGTTGTGAGTCAAAATCAGTGGTGGAATTCAAGCATGCATGGGATAGTCATAAGGCAATTCTGGGGGTTGGGGGTAGGAAGAAGTAGGCTGCTGGTTAACTAGGATCTGCAGCTTATCCAGTAGGTAGGGAAATGGGCAGACTGGGTGGGCCAAGCGGTCCTTATCTGTCGTCAAATTCTATGTTTCTATGTTTCTATGTTTAAACAGATAACCAGGGTGCCTAATTAAGTTCTAGTAAAAAAACTAAACTGTTTATTTTGTTAAAATGATTGCTGTTTTTAATTAGCACTGTAAGCACAAAAATTGTAAAATCATATGATAAAAGTATTAAATCATACCAATAGCTTTTCATTACATCATACAATAGATTTTAATACATGGCACTTTTGTTTTACTCGGGTTGCAATGATTTTTGTCTATTTGAAGGTAACTGTTTAAATATACTTTACCTGTTTCATCAGCATGTTTTCAGGAAGGTTTTTAGTAGACTTTGTATGTGAGCATGTAGGTGTGGCAGATTATCAAGTAAGTGATCACTGTCACCACCTCCCTCAGAAGCACATTCACAGAAATAATAGAAACATAGACCCATAGAAGCTATTGGCAGAAAAGGACCTCCTGGCCCACCTAGTCTGCCCTGAAGTCCCTACCTACTATGCAACCATAGACCCTAATTGATCTCTGGCCTTAACCCCCCAGCCCCATTACTAAGGTCCCCCTGTGTCTATCCCATTCATGTTTGAACTCTGTTACCATTTCAGTACCCACCACCTTTGCTGGGAGGCTGTTCCAGGTGTCCACCACCCTCTCTGTGAAGAAATATTTCTTCACATCCCCTCTAAGTGTCCCCCCCTTCCAGGTTCATAACATGCTCCCTTGACCTTGACCATCTCTTTTTGTGCAATATGCCACCCTCCTGTACCTTACTGATACCCCTGAGATATTTGAATGTTTCTATCATGTCTCCCCTTTTTCTCCTTTTCTCCAGTGAGTACATATTTAATTACCTGAGTCTTTCCTCGTAGGGCTTCTGATACAGGCCAGGCACCATTTTGGTTGCCCTTCTCTGTATCGCCTCCACCTGATCTATGTCCTTCCTGAGATAGGGCCTCCAGAACTGGACACAGTACTCCAGGTGTGGCCTCACCAGTGATCTATACAGGGGTAGAACTACCTTCCTTTTTTCTGCTGATGATACGAACATATGAACATATGAAACTTGCCAGCAGATAAAGGCCTAGAGGTCAATCAAGTCTGCTCGAATGTGCAGCTAGCACCCCTTATTCCTCAGCTGCACCTCCCTTCCACCCTTCCCCTACATTGACCCTCCCTCTTGTCCTGTCCCATCCCCTTTTGAAGCAGTCCACTGTTCTACTGGATACCACTTCTGCAGGTAACGCATTCCACCCAGCTACTACCCTCTGTAAAAAAGTGTCTCCTCATCTCCCTCCTGAACCTTCCTCCCTCCAGTCTCATATCATGGCCCTGGTGTCCTTCCCCTCCCTTACTTTGAACAGCCCCTCTGTACCCGTCTTGTTTATTCCTTTCATGTACTTAAAGGTTTCAATCATGTCCCCCCGTCCCTCCTCTCCTTCAGCGGGAACATGTTCAATTCCCTCAGCCTCCTCTCATATGATAAGTCCCCCAGCCCTTTGATCATCTTTGTCACCCTGTGCTGCACCCCTTCCAGTAATTTAATGTCCCTTTTCAGGTATGGGCACCAGTACTGCACACAGTATTCGAGATGATGTCTAACTAATGATCTATACAGTGGCAGAATCACCTCCTCCCTTCTCGAGGATATACCCCTTGCAATGCAACCCAGCATTTTGTTGGCCTTTGCAGCTGCCTTCCTACATTGTGCCGAGTTGTTCATTGACCCTGTAATGAGCACCCCCATATCCTTCTCCTCTTCTGTCTGGGCTAGCTGCACTTCCCCCAGCTGGTAACTCCTCCTTGGGTTCTTCATCCCAAAATGCAGCACCTTGCATGACATTAGACTCGAGTTGCCAGGTGTCTGACCAGGTTTCAAGCTTTGCCAGATCATCCTGCAACCCCTGCCATCCCCCTAGGTCACCCACCACTGCTTCTACCATGGTATCATCAGCAAATAGACTGATCTTGCTCTTGATGTCCAATGATATGTCTGCAATGAATATCCCAAACAACACTGGTCCCAACACCGAGCCCTGTGGAACACTGTTCGTCACTACCCTTGGGTGTGAGCGCTCCCCACCCACCACCACCCTCTGTTGCCTTCCCTGAAGCCAGTTCCTACCCATCTCACTAGCTTTGCACCTGCCCTGTGCCTTCTAACTACTTCCCAGCCTTCCATGCGGCACCGAGTTGAATGCCTTACTGAAGTCCAGATACAGGACATCCACTGCATGGCCCTGTCAGTTGTCTAGTTACCCAACCATTGAACTCCACCAGGTTGGTTTGGCAGGATCTGCCACGTATGAAGCCATGCTGTCTGCTATCCTGTAGTCCTTTGGCCTCTAGGAGAGCCACCAGCCTCTCCTTCAGGATAGTCTCCATTAGCTTACCCACGATGGATGTGAGGCTCACCGGTCAGTAGTTCCCCGGTTCATCCTTGGGCCCACTCTTGTGGAGGGGCACCGCATGAGCCATCCTCCAGTCCTGAGGTATACACCCCGAGTGTAGTGAGGCATTAAATAGGTCTGCCAAAGGTCCCACAAGGACCTCTGCCAGCTCCTGCAGTATCCTGGGGTGCGTGCATCTGGGCCTGGCGCCTTGTCCACCCTCAGTTCCTTCAAACCCTCCCAAACTCTGCTCTCCATGATTTCCCCATCTGTCACCCCCTTCACCCTGTTTCTGCCATTCCTCCCCCCTTGGGTGTCACCCTCCTCTTCTCCTTAGTAAATAACGAGCAGAAGTAATCATTTAGTGCTTCTGCCTTATCGCACCCTGCTTCCACCCAACCCCCCTCCTTCCTAATCCTTACTATGTAGTCCCTACAGCTCCTTTTCTCCCTTATGTACCTAAAGAAGTCCTTCTCCCCTTCTTAATGCCTTGTGCCAGCCTGAGCTCCGTAGATGCCTTGGCTCCCCTTACTGCCCAAGTCACCTCCATTGATTCCGTCAAGTACTCCTCCCTGTCCTCCCCCCTCCCTGTTTTCTTGTACCTTCTAAAGGCAGCTCTTTTCCTCCTTACCTTTTCCATGACCTCCTTGCTCATCCAGCTTGGTTTCTTAGCCCTAGCCTTGTTCTGGGCCTTGCAGCAGGTTTTGGTTGCCTCCACTATCCCCAGCTTTATGAGCTCCCACCTCTGGTTAGTGTCCATACTAGGCTGAATTCTGGCCAGGTACCCTTTTATCACTTCTCCCATCCTCCCAAAGTCAGCCTTCCTGGAGTCCAGCATTCTTGTGCCAGATTCCACCCCTTCCTTGCCATATTCAATATGAGCCATACTGAGTGGTGGTCATTCCCTGACAGCGGTTCTTCCACCGTAACTTCTCTCACAAAGTCCCCATTTGCCAGCACAAGGTCAAGGGTATTCCCTAACCTGGTTGGTTCACTGACCATTTGCATCAGGAAGCTGTCCTGGAAGGCATCCCGAAGTACCTGCTCCCTTCTGTTCCTGGTTGTTGGGGTGCTCCAGTCCACTCCTGGCATGTTGAATTCCCCCACAATGACCACACTACCCTTCTCACAGGTCCTCTTGATCTGTCCCGCTAGTTCCCTGTCTAACTCCTCCATCTGAGATGGTGGCCTATACACCACTCCCATTCTGAGAATCCTATTCTTGGAATCCAGGATTAGCATCCAAGGTGACTCGGTACTACCCTCCTCCTCCTCCTCTCTTACACACTTCAGTCCTTCCTTCACATATAGTGCCACCCCCCCCTTCCCAATCACCCTGTCCCTACGAAATAACCTGTACCCTGGTACAGACAGGTCCCAGTCATTGTATTGGGTGGCCCATGTTTCTGAGATGGCTGCAATGTCCACCTCTCCCTCTGCCATGAGCACCCGTAACTCTGCAGTTTTCCTCCCAAGGCTCCTAGCATTAAGGGTAACCATCTTCCACCCTTTCCCACCCCTCCCATCCTGCCCTCCTTTCCTAGCATCACCAATAGTACTTACCATTTGTCCTTTGTCACTGTTATGGGGGTTAAGCTCATATAATTTCTCAACCTGTGGTCTCTGCATGTCTCTTGCCCACTTACCACCCCCTGTTCCTAGTTTAAATTCCCAACTTCCTCTATGTACTCCTCCATCCTCTGTTTCAACACTTTCTTTCCCTCCTCACTCAAGTGTAGTCTGTCCTTGGCATAGAGACTACTGTCCTCCCAGGTCCCTCCCCACCCCCCAACTGCCCATACCCTTTAGCATAACACCAGGTTCTTAGCCATTCGTTAAATTCCTCTATTCTCAGCTTTCTTTTTGTGCTTGCTTTGGGCACTGGAAGTATCTCTGAAAAAGTTACTGATCTTCCTGCCCCCTCACATAATTGTCCTTAGTTCCACAAACCTCCTCTGGACTATATCTACTGTCACTTCAGCCAGGTCGTTCATCCCAAGCTGTATAATGAAATGAGGCTTGTCTCTACCCCTTCTAGCATATTTCTGAACAGATTGTCCCACCCTTTCCGCTGTCATTCCTGGCATGTCGTCCACCCAAATGCGACCATGCTCTCCCCCTTGCTACCTCACCTGACTCCTCTTAGTATTGAGTTCCCCAGGACTAAGATTCTACCTCTCTTACTCCTTTCTTGCTTCCATTCATCTCCATCTCTCATTTCCGGCTCCTCTTCTTCCTCCTGCACATTATTTCCCCCTTTTGCCCCTGTTGCAATTCTCCCAGCAGAACTTGCCCCCGCAGTGGTTTGGTCCAGGCATTTATCAATTACTCCTCCAACTGCATCATTTCCCTTCTTCTTCTTCCTCTCCAGCAGTGCAAAACTATTTTCTGAAGACCCTTCACAAATGCCCACTCTCTCTCTCTCTCTCTCTCTTTCTCTATAGTGACCTGTTATCTCCTTTCCACTTCATGACTTTTGTCACTTCTTCTCCTCCCTTCACAAGTCCCTGTCTCCTCCTTCCATTTGTCTTTTGTCTGCTGACCTGGTTTCCCTGGCAATCATTCTTCCTGGCCTGGGCCCCTTTGTCTCCACTTCTACTCTTCTGACCCTCTTCTCACCACTGTTGGCTCAAATCGCCCTCCTTCATCTCCCCTCCTCCCTCCCTCCAGTATTGGGCTAAACCCACCCCCAGTCTACCTTGCCTGTCTTAGTTCCTCCTGCAGACCCTCGATCTCCTTTCTAAGTTTCTCTATGTGGTTGCACACTAAACATCCCCCCACCCTCCTGGCAATTTTTAGAAAGATTGGTGCATTGCAGGTGTTACAGCCTGCCACCCTACCCATTTATTTTATTTATTTGCTTTTGGTAACCAGGTAAGCACACTAGACAGCCAAGTGCCTATTTTCAGGTGCGACCCGGGAGGTTACAAGGTATCCATGAAACAAAATACAGAGTCGAGGTTACATACAAGAGCCACATGCTCCAACAGTGGGTAAAACAGCTTAAGGTACAGACAGGCTCAGAGCTGGACTGAGAGCAAACAAGTGACAGATAGGCATGACATCATAGGGAGGTAGAATAACATCAAATAACAACTAGGAATTAGTATAAAAGAACAACTCAAATGGTGGCAACATCAAAATTGTTTGGTGCGCACCTATATACTCTAGCCTGACCTGATCACCTATAGTGAAAGAGAAGACTCAGTGCTGGATAGGGGGTGGTTACTGATACTGGGGTGGTAAGTGCCTAAAGAGGGTTCCCAGCAGAGGTAACAGTGCTAGGAGAGACCAGAGACCCCCACCCTTCCAGATGAAGGATACCGAGCACTTTCCCAAGTCTCCCCTCTCCCCCCTCTATCAGTGCAAAACATTCTTCTCCTTTTCTTAATTTCCCTTACCCCCTTTGTCATACACGTCTAGATATATTGAGCAACAGCTTTTTACGTTCCTATTCTTCCTGTCCACACCCAAAAAGAGACTTTAAGTAACTATTGCACAGCCTTCTTCAAACTCCTACTCCTCCTTTCCACAATGCAAATAGCAATGCAAACAAGTAACAATGAAAGCTCCTTAATTTGCAGTTACGTCCCTTCCACTGAGATAGCAGTCACCTCTTCAGTCGCTGTTGTTCCTTTCCTGGATTTCCTGGATATGTGTTTCTGCTATGACAGGTGCATGTCCTTTGCCCGTTTGAGGAAGTGATATCAGAACCCCTGATATAAAGGAAATCACAGACCTGGGGTGGGTGGGGTGAGGGGCTGGGAGGGTGAGACTAGCCAAAGTCTTCCAGAAGCAATCAGGTAGCTGAGGCCCCTGGTCAGACCATTAGCACCCTTCCCCCACTATACACTAAACTTTGCTGCTAGTGAAGCCAGCAAAAAGGAATCACAATGCTACTCAAAGCCCCCCAAAAAGGTTTGCTACCAAAAGAAACAGGTCTCCAATTCAAACAGCATCACCAACAACACATCAAAATAGGCTTGAATTTAGAAGATATAGGTCTCCAATTCAAAGAAACTGCCCCAATTAAATCACACCAGATAGGTTTTAAACCAGAAGAAATAGGCCTCCACAAATGCAGCCTGCTACACAGTGAAACATCAAACAAATGAGCCCACTTATAGCCACCAAAACAGGTTTCAGAATTCCAACAGCCCCAAAACAATACCCTGCTAGCCCCTTAGAAGTAGTAAGAAAGAAAATAAATAACTTTCTACCAAGTAAAATCCACAAGAAACAATGTAAAAACAGCAAGAAGAAGCTACTGTACTGGAACTGATCTGATCCCTTCCCCTTCTAGATACTTCTGATACCCCTCCCTATGTATCCCAGCATCCTACTAGCCTTTCCCACTGCCTTATCAAACTGCTTGTTACCTTCAGGTCATCAGATATGATGACCCTCTGATCTCTTTCCTATTTCGTGGTTGTTAACACCTCCCCACAACTGATATGTTGCCCTTTGGTTTTTGTGCTCCATGTGCATAGTTTTACACTTTTTGGCATTGAAACCCAGTTGCCATGCCCTTGACCAGTCCTCCAGTTTTTTGAAATCTTCCTTCATCCCCCCCCCCCCCGTGTGTCCACTTTGTTGTAGATTTTTGTGTCATCCACAAACAGGCTTACTTTTCCTTCCAGTCCTTCTGCGATATCACTAATAAAGACATTGAAGAGTACCGGTCCAAGTACTGCCCTCTGAGGCATCCCGCTGGTTACCTTACCTTCCTCCGAATGAACTTCAAATTTATAATTGGTAGAGTCATCCAAACTCCTGAGACATTTGAATCAAAATCCATTCAGAATGAAAGTACAGTATGTACACAAGGAAAATCCACCCGACCACTCAAAAGCAAGCATTGTAGTTAATGCTCCATTTAAGTGAATGGGGCAGTTTGCATGTATTCTCACACCTGTTGTTTTAGTCTCTGTGACAGCAAAATATATTTTATAATCTACTTCAACATAGATTTAAAATGTTTAAGTGTACATATGCATGGCCAGAGGATTTTGAAACCAAACCAGTGAAGTAAATCATATGAATGCAGAGTCAAACTGAACCCCTCTTCACCTCACACTGTACTAGTGTGGCCAAATCCAAGTCTGTGTACAAAATTGTTAGCATGTTTGAGTATCTTTCTTGAGAATTTTAGTATTTTTATACAATTTCAGTCACAATTCAAAGAACTGCATGAAATTGTGGATCTTGTGTGGAGAATGGTGAAAATTGCGGATATTGTAGAAAAATTGCAGGTGGAATTTGTCAGTGCCCCTGCCATAAGGAGCTTAAAGGGTACCTAAACAAGCAGTTTTTTAAAACTGCAAACTCCAAAGTCTGGCTTCGTAGCAAGGTAAAGTAAAAGCTGCTGTTTACATTTATGCTAAAACTGCATTTATGTAAATAACATACCGTAAATGCAGTTTCATAGCTTTTGAAAAATGTAAACATCAGCCTTTCACTTTCAAAAAACAGCCTTGGTTTCTCCCTAAGATGTCTGCCACGTGTGTTAAGTGATGAGTCATGATGACATCATCGGAGTCAGAGACAGAGATCCACATATATTTCTATAGTGCTAACTAGTTCTTCTTTCCCTCTTTATTTTAAATTGTTGTACCAGAATGATCAATACCATGTATTACCTCATGGATTATTTTGATTAGTACACATGTTAGGCTATGATTTTATTCATTTTGTTTACTTTAACTTGTGGAAAATGTTTTGTAATCCAGCTGACTTTTACTTTGACAAACTGCATTATAGTACAACACTTCAAATACCTGATGATCTAGTGGTTATATGATGCACTGAATTTTGTTTTTTGTTAAGCATGAGAGACACACTAAGCTGAAAGCTTGTTTACAGTTGTGACCTGGAAGCGCAAGGAAGTTTAGTGACTTGCTTAGGGTCACACAGTAAAGTACCGGTTTTGTTCAATTCCAAAGTTCATGCTCTCTTGTTAATCCACAAATAAGGTTTCCTTTTTCCATGTGAACACCCTGCACCTAGCCTGCCTTCTGTTGAACACCCCACCATCCATACCCTGTCCTTAGTATTGCCTGGGGAGGCATATGAACTTGCGGTCTCATGAAGAGAATTATCACACCTCAGATTGTAATCTTGCAACTCAGAGAGTTGTGCATACCTACATTGATGCGCATCATCAGCTGGCACTGTTAAAAAATGCCTCCCAAATCACTCTCCAGTCCACATTCTCAACGTTTGACTTCTGCTCCCACAGTAAACATTGAATGGCTCACCACAATTCTGCAAAGTGAAGGTAATATGTACAGTTCCCTGTTGTGTTTTTTTCCCACCTCATTAACCAGCAACTAGGTCTTCCTGGAGGGCTAAGCAATAAACATCATAACCTACCAGAAAAAACTGCTGCTCATGCCCTCATAAGGGCTGCACTTACAATGGATAACAATATTATTAGCAGGAGAGGCATACTAATACCTTGAGCGAATCCACCTGACTACCAGTGTCAGTCTGCTCCTTTACCTGTGATCTGCAGAACCCCGGAGGACAGTTCCCAGCAATTCTTCTCCAGTACTTTTCTGTGCTGTACTCCACAGTGCGAGTTGGCTGGCTACCACCCTTCCAAATCTTGAATGAACTATACACAACTCCCTCAGTACTGTCCTAACAAATGTCATCATCCCCCCCCCCACCCAAGGGTAATCTCCCTACACTGAATTCATGTAACAGTTTAGGTGCAGCCCTGCCACTCTGAGTATTTATCCTCTCTGGCTACTCTCATTCACAGTCAGGTAGTGATCACGATGCTGGTAGCCCCACATTTCAGATCTCACAGTGATCTGCTCAGCGTAGTCCTTCATGTCTTCAACTAACCTGAATATAACTGTACCCTACTGGAATGGTCTCTTCAGGCTCTCTGTGGCATTTATTCTTCTTACCTGCTCCCCACACCAAAAACTGGTCAGTTCATTACCCTTCCACATCATGAATGTGGTTAGTACAGTCTCCCGTGTTATATTTACATATTAATAATAAACATGATCTGCTGCTGCTGATAGCAGCATGGCACAAGTGGAAAAATAGGCTTTCCTACCCATATAAGATCTAAGCCACCTATGATTAGGCAGTATTAAATGACATGCATAATGATGTGCACACCCATCATTTAATAGTGCCTAATCAAAGGTAGCCTAGATCTTTTAAGGATAGGAAATCCCATCATCCCCCTTGTTCCCTGCTGGTATGAGCCTGACTTACTGGAAAGATATGTTTATATTTGATATGTCAAAATAAATTGGGTACTGTACTACTTGCATTCATGATGCAGAAGGGTGATCAGCCCACCAGTTTTCGGTGTGAGGAGGAATAGTGAAGAATGAATACCAGAGGGGGACTGAGAATGCCACTCTTGCAAGGTATTGCTATATTCAGGGAAGGTGGAAGACAGAAGGAAAGAAATATGAGCAGATTACTGTGAGAAATAAGATGTTGGGCTGCCAGCACCTTGATCACTACCTGACCCCATTGTCCTGGCCAACATACCCCTTCGTGAAAAAGCAGTTCATGCAATTGTCCAAGGCTGTGTGTGGATATTAATGTATGAAATGGCTACCACTATGTGTTCGGTCACTTCACTACCAGTCGAGCATTGCTTGTAAAGCACTTAGGAATTCAGTCTCTATGAAAAACTCTGTATAAATGCTGATTCTTATTATTATTATTATTTCCAATGGAAAAAGAAGACAAAACAAGCATATATTTGATTTTCAAGAAGGTATGAACTCTAACATTGGACTGCACAAGAACTTTGCTACAATAGAGTGATGGCTATAGGGGGTGGTGAAGGGTATGGCTGCAACCCCCCTCCCCCACATAGTAACGTACTTGCTTGCTGCTGCTGCTGTATTTCACTTTGTTGAAGAAGTCTGATTTATTGATTGTACAAATGTTTACATTCCAACTATGGATCACATTTGTAGGTTCTGTCAAAAAAGTACTAGAAAAGAATAATAGCAGGAAATATAATGGTTTAATAAAAATGTTAAAAAGTGCATAATAAGCATGCACACCACCCCAGCACCACCATTGTAGCATCCTGGATCCACCATAACCACTAGACCACCAAGTTATTCAAGATTTGTACTGCAATGTGGTTTGCCACAGAGAAAGTTGATTGGATTAAAACACATTTTTAGCATGTTAAAGTAAACAAAATGAACAGAACCATAGCCTAACATGTGCATTATACAAAATAATGCACATGGTTTTGACCATGTGGGTGAAACAAGTCTATACAAAGTGAAAAAAGAACTAGTTAGCACCATAGAGAGCCATATATCTCTCTGGCTTTGGCTCCAATGATGTCATCACATAACACATGTGGTGGCTATTTTAGGAAGCAAGTAAAACAGTTTAATTGAAATTGGAAGGCTGCTTTTACAATTTTCAAATGCTCTGGAACTGCATTTAGGTAAATTATATAAATGTAGTTTTAACATTAATGAATACAGCAGCCTTTCCTTTAGTCACCTATGGAGTCAGATTTTTTAATACTTTGTTGCCAAAATGTTGTTTAGGTATCCTTTAACAGTGGCCAGTGGGCAACATTGATTACATCACACCAACATTTTTTAAGAATTGTATGTATTCCAAACATGTATTATATTTGGAAGGAACCCACCACACTACAATATTAAAGCCAACCCAAATTATACTACAGACAGTATAGCATGGAGAGGCAGGGTTAAAGAAAGGGGTTCATGCTAAAAGTACTAAATTGCAAAATAGAATCAGCATATCCTTAATAATCCTCATACCAAAAAAAGAGAGCTCTAAGTTACTTTTTTTAAAAGTTACAAGCTGTTTTGTAACCCTGATTGCACTAACAGTTCAATAAAGCTGGTTTCGGTGAAAAGCTACTGATGTTACCTCCAGAACTCACATCCGAGTCCTCCTTTCCAGCAGCCCTACAGGATGTATTTCTCCAAAGTTTTGTGAGTCTTATGTTTTCTGAGACTTTTATGAGACAAAGACTTTTGTCTGGGAACCCTAGGTCCACCCATGTGAGCCTGTAGCCCAGTGGTTAGAGCACTGAGATGGTGTTCTGCAGGCCTGAGTTCAGTTCCCAGTACATCATATTATTTCTCTATCACTACAGTTTGTATTTAAATTGCTTAGCAGTGAGTAATATTGCACCAAAAAACAACTAATTGTCATCTTGAATATTCCTAGTTGTAGGATATTCAATACCGTAGAAAGGAAGTGTGTCCTGGAACAGTTGTTCCAACCAGTGAACCTGTAGCTCAGTAGTTAGAGCACTGGAAAAGTATTCTGGGGGCATGATTCAATTCCCAGTAGGACACTTTATTTCTTTCTTAATCAACCTACTTAGTAGGTCACAATCAGTCAAATAGAATTCCTGTCTCTCCTCCTGCAGTGTGATCACTGACGGAGTCCCACAGGGGTTTATATTCAGACCACTATTCTTTTCTCTCTTCATCAATGAACTGTCATCTAACTGTGGAAAAGCTAAATCAATACTGTACACAGATTATGTAATATTGTATAGGAAGGCCTCTGATATAGCAGAAAGAGAAAGTGAGCTAATCAAGGACTTTGCCTTGATGGAAAAATGGCTCACTTCCAATCACCTAGTCCTAACCATCAATAAAACTAAGACCATGCTCTTTGGGTCCAGAAGACTAAGCACAGATAGTACTGAGCTCTTAAGGATTACTGCAGCCAAAGGGAGTAGGCTGCAGGTTGTCAACAAAATTAAATACCTAGGAATGTCACTGGACCAAGAACTCACTTTAAAATCCCATATCGATCATACTATCAAATTGCTATCCCAAAAGATCAGCCTGCTGTACAGACTCCGAACCTACCTCACAAATGCAGCTTGTCAAGCAGTAGTAAACTCTATACTGCTCCCCATGCTCCTCTATGGAGCTCCCATCCTATCATCACTATGGGGGACTGAACTCTCCAAGCTCAAAGCACTTTACCACAATGTAGGCAGGTTTGCCACGTGGGCAGAATACAAGGACCACCACTGCACAGTCCTTGCATCCCTAAACTTGCCCTCCCTTGAAGACAGAATTCATCACCCCCTACTCTGCCTCACCTACAAAATTCTAAGCAACCATCTACCCCACCTCCAGGACATAGTGAGACATAGACAACATGGAAGAACCCTCAGCGTCTCCTCACAGCTCCTTCTGGAAGTACTCAGAGCATGCACACTGGTCAAAGATTGTTCCTGTGCAGAGCCACACATCTCTGGAACAAGATCCCTTCCACCCTACAGAAGAGCCCCTCACTGCTTACAATCAAACACTCATTGAAAGTACTCCTCTCATCTAATAATAAATGCACCTGTACCTGTTGACCATAAGGTAGCAGACTCTGCTTAGTAAAAGCACCCCATAACTCACTCTACTGCTGTATAACATTGTACCTACCTGAAAATCTTTTAGATGTACTTTGCACTTTCAGTAGTAGGCAATTTAGATACATGTTATACTCTCTGGCCGGGATATTCAAACTGCGCCAGGCTGTGGTGCAAGCCTGGGCGCAGCTCAACTTTGTTGCGCAGGGGTGTGGCCTGGGCAATATTCAACGGAGCTGTGCTATGGCACAGCAGCTTTGAATATGACACCCTGGCCACCCCCACTGTGCATGGTGCAGTGGCACTGCGCCAGCACAAGTGGCCAGAGTGGAGCATGGAGATGTGCTGGTGCAAGTGCCATTGCGCCATGCACAGCACCTGCGATATTCAAAAGGGGACATGCAAATGGGGCCATAATTTATGCAAGGTGCACAGGGGGCCATTTGAATCTCATTACGGCTCCATTTGCATGCCATTAGCATGTAGGTGCGCCGATCCCCGACGACTTGCGCCTGGCGCCCTGCCAGGCAGCAGCCGTCGGGGACCGACGCCCCCTGCAGCCTGATCGTGGGCATTCCTGTAATATAAAGAAACCCGTCCAATATCCCTGGTGGTCCAGTGGACCGCACTGAGCCCGACCGCAGGCATCATTAATAGAAACCCCCCCAAGTCCAATATCCCTGGTGGTCCAGTGGACTGCACTGAGCCCGATCGTGGGCATCATTAATAGAAACCCCCCAAGTCCAATATCCCTGGTGGTCCAGTGGACCGATCGCTGCCCGATCGTGGACATCAGTACCTCATCAAATACACCTACTACCCTGGTGGTGTAGTGTACCCCCCACCCCACCCGCTCACTGAGCCCTGCCACCCGCTCCCCGTCAGCCGCTGGGTGGCAGCACCTACCGCCTGCCACCCGCGCCTGCCGACTGACGGCTCAGTAGGACTGTGTGCCCATTAGTTCACAGCATGAGCCAATAGGAGTGCAGCCCATACCATAGTACTCAGTCCAGATATGTGAATGAATTCATTCACATATCTGAAATGAGTAGTACGGTATAGGCTGCATGCCCATTGGCTCATGCTGTGAACCACGGGCGTGCAGCCCCACCGAGCTGTCAGTTGGTGGGCAGCGGGCAGCAGGTGGATGGGTGCTGCCACCCGGTGGCTGACGGGGGAGCGGGTGGGGCCCAGTAGGCGGGTGGTGGGGTACACTGACCACCAGGGTAGTAGGGTATTTGATGAGGTACTGATGCCCATGTCGGCAGCGATCGGTCCACTGGACCGCCAGGATATTGGACTTGGGGGGTTTCTATTTATGATGCTCACGAGAGGCTCAGTGTGGTCCACTGACCACCAGGAATATTGGACTTGGGGACTATAGATGCCCGTGATGGGGCATGGGGGGCGCCGCCAGGCGTGGCAGGAACTCGGGTGGCCACCCACAGGTGGCAGCTGCTGTGTTGCACCCTGCAATGCGGCAGCTCACCTGTGGGTGGCCATCACTTGTTCCTTTTTTTGGGGGCGAAACTTTGTGCAGGCGCAGGTAGTGGTTGCGCATGCATGACTCTGCACACCCCAGGCTGAATATCAGGCTGTGCAGGTTATGCATGGGCACGCCCCCCTACCTGTGCCTGCATACATTACTGATGCGCCCCGGCGCATCGGGATTTGTGCGGCGCACTTTTCCCTTTTGAATATCACACCAGGGCGCATCAGTGGGTTGTGCATGGCACAACACTGTTGCACCATGCGCAACCCTTTTGAATATCTGGGCCTCAGCGTATGTAACTAATGCCTAGTCATGTACTGTCTCTGCTGCTATGTGAAACTGTCTGCATAATTGTACTTGATTACTTCCAACACGATATCAACTCCTGGTCGCTTCTGAAAAAGGGACATTAGTCTAAGTGAGCCAACCCAGACAACAAAATTTAATAAATAATACAATCTGTGATTTAAATTGGTTAACAGTGGCTAATACTGCACCAAAAACCATCTAATTGTCATCTTGATTATTCCTAGTTGCAGGATATGTAATACCAGAGAAAGGAAAAGAAGTGTGTCTTGGAACTACAAGTCCAACCATGTGAGCCTATATCTCAGTGGTTAGTGCACAGTGCTGGCAATCCTGAGGCTGAGGTTCAATTCCCAGTAGGTCATGTTATTTCTTTCTCACTACAATTTGTGATTTAAATTGCTTAACAGTGGCTAATACTGCACCAAAGAACACATAAGTGTCATCCAAAGTTTAAGATACTGTAGTTGTAGTAATCATTTGGAACAAAAGACACTGAGTTGGGTGTATTGCATGTATTTCCAGAATGTTCAGATTCTTGGTACTATACTTTAGAATGTGGTGTGGATATGGTTTTGAAATGCAACAGTGATCATAGCTTTGGAATATCAAGGTTGTGTGCAGTTTCAGAACACTATAATGATGAGAGTTTAGCATGCAGCAGGGACAAGAGTCTGCAGTGCAATAGGGGCTCGATTTCAGAATGCAGCAATGACAAACAATTTGGAAATGTGGCAGGAACAATTTCTTGATGCGGGTGGACATGGTTTTGGAATGAGGGGCATGCAGTAATGGAATGTGACAAGGACACAGTCTCGGAATATGGAGGGATGCACAATTTTGGAATTTGTCAGGAAAATGCAACCTCACAATGTGGTGGGAACATGTAGTCTCAGGATGGGGGGTCACATCATTTTGGAATGAGGGACATGCAATCTCAGAATGTGGTGAGGATGTGCAATTGTGCAGTTATTCAGGACACAATTTTGGAACAAGAGACACATAATCTCAAAATGTGTCGGGGATGAGCAACCTTGAAATATGATAGGAATGTGCAGTCTCAGAAGATGCTGGCACATGCGATCTCAGAACGTGGTGGGGATGCACAATGTCAGTATATGTTAGGGAAATGCAATCCCAGAATTTGGTAGGACATGCAATTTCAGAATGGGAAGACACAACGTTTCAAAATGAGAGAAAGGCAACCTCAGAATGTGGAAAGGATGTGCCATCTCAGAATTGGGCTGGACACATCATTTTGAAATAAGGACCAAGCAACCCCAAAATGTGTCAAGGATGCACAATATCAGAATATGGTGGGAATGTACAATGTCAGAATGAGGTGAGGACATGCAGTCTCGGAATGTGGAGGGATGCACAATTTCAGGAGGTGGTGGGGACGCACAATTTCACAATGCAACAGGGAAAAACAGCTAGGGATTTTGAGGGGATGGACAATCTATAAAAATAAGGAAAGCACACTGTCAGAATGTGGCAAGACATACATCACAGAAGCCTGCACACAGAGGGGAACAGTGGACCGCGGAGCTCTATAGGCCGTGGGAACCCCATCCCCTACCTACACCACAGAAGCCTACACGCAGCGGGGAACAGTGGACCTCTAAAGGTAGTTAGCAGCTTCCTCTTCTGCAGCCACTTTGGTGAGAGGTGTTAGGCATTTATTTGACCTCCAATGTCTACTGATAGTTTCTGCAGCTATGAATTTCACCTTGGCACCCACTGGAGCACTGCTGCTTCCTGAAGGAACTTTAAGGCCTCGGGCTGCCACGGAGCACAGCTCCTAGCAGCCATTTACCTTGCTACATCTGTTGTTGGCTTTGCATGCTCTGTTAGCAAGTCTTTTTTGGACTGCCTATGTAATTGTTCAGCCTCAGAGTTAGCAACTAGCGCAGCTGTAGCCTTTCTGCCTAGTGAAATGCTGTTTGTACCTTTCTGAGCTAGCCTCTCAGTATTTGCTGTTTGGACAGGTATATGTGCTATTTTTAACAGTCTTTCTAGCAACTGTTGTGAGGGTAATTTTGTTAGACTACTTGTAGCTATATTGCCTGGTGCAGTGTCTCAGAAGCTAGTGTGGGGTTAAGTACAGAACTCCTACTACATGGTCTCTGGTGTTTTCTCCTCCTGGCTCCATTGTTCTCTCACAGGCCTCCCTGATACAACTGCTTCTCCCAGTTCATGCATGCGCAGTGGGAAGCAGCTCTCTAGATGTTACTCTGGACCCCCAATGCTAATATACATCTTTGTTTTTCTCTCCTACTTAGGCCATGGCAACCCCATCCACTCATACCAAAGAAGCCTGCACACAAGGGGGGGGAAAAACAGTGGAGCTCTAAAGGTAATTAGCAGCCTCTGTGAGGGGGTGTTAACCCATCAACACCTTGTGTCAACTGCCCACAGGTGTCTCTTAATTTAAGGATCTCCTGTGGTCATGTGACTTTCCTAAGTGCCCATTTCTCCTTCAGCAGGTAATACAAAGCCACCACTAGATGGTAGTGCAGTGCCCTCCTCTAACCACTCACTGCATTTCCTGATCCTTCTCTCTTTAACCTGTCTACTCTACTGCCCTCGTCCTATACTACTTGCACCAAGTGACCACTAGGAGTTGCTACCATACCCCCTCTTCCTCTTATTTTTACCCCTTTCCAGGACCTCCTTCTCTCTCCCTGCTCCATTTCACCTGCCCATTCTAAGCCTTCTCTCCTGGGTATTGAACACTGTACCTTCAGCACCATAGTCCATGGCCCTACCACTGCACCAACTGGGGTGGCTTACTGCTGGAAGTCTCTCCATCCTCCTTGTATCTTCTCTGCTCCCGTCCCTGCTAGACCAGCCATGGCTATCCCCATCCCTTCCTGTTTTTCTGCCGCCCTGGCCCCAATCACACTAATCCTCCTAAGCCCGTGTGCCCCTCCTGCTCCAACCAATACCGCATTCCAGATGCCTTTCCCCACCACTCACCTTCACTCTTGCTCCACTTTGGATCATCACCGCACCCTTACTCTTGTCACTCCCCCACCTTTACAGCCCCTACCAGTGCACCCTCTCCCACTCCTTTTCATAACTCCCCCTGCCCCCCCTCTTCTTAGTCATCCCCTTTCTCTGCTCCCTTTCCATCCCAGTCTCCCTCCCAGTATGATCTACACATGTTTCATCTCCCTCCCACCACAGGCAACACCTAGCGATACTCAGAGTGATTTCTCTCCTCCTCTTGTTGTCGAGAAACATCCACCCCAATCCAGGACCTACCACTGGTAGCTCCATCCACCCGCCGAACAGCAACCACCCTCCGTATCACCTCCATGAACATCAGCAGTCTCCTAAAGAAGTTTTCTGACCTCCAAGGCTGGATTGCTCAGCACCAACTGGATATATTGGCTGTTGTTGAAACATGGCTCTCTAAGTCCACCCCGACTCCTTTGTTGCACTACCTGAGTACACTCTCTTCAGGGAAGATAGAGTCATGAAATGAGGGGTGGCTGTGCCATATACCTCCATGGCTCTCTGCAAGGGCATGCCCTCCCCCCCATCTGAATCACGGTGCTCAAGCCCTCTCCCTCAAAATCATTCTGGACACCTCCAGAGCCCCACTAATAATTACTGCTGCTAATATCCCTCCACGCCACCAGACCCTTGCTCTTCAATCCCTACTTTAGCATCTCTCCCATCTACCCCCCAAAGTTTAGCAAATTATGCTAGGTGATCTTAATATAAATTGGCTCACCAGCTCTGCCTCCCAGGCCAAAGATGCCATTGCTGCCCTCGACCTCACCCATCTGGTCACCCACCCCACAAGGACAAAACCAGCTAATGGAACCTTCACCCTGCAGGGTATTGTCCTCTCCAACAGACTCCACAAGATCACTGGCACCACTGTACTGCCAATGCCCTTAGTGACCATTCCCCCATAATTTTCTCCTGAAACATAGAAACATAGAATTTGATGGCAGATAAGGACCGCTTGGCCCACCCAGTCTGCCCATTTCCCTACCTGATGGATAAGCTGCAGATCCTAGTTAATCAGCAGCCTACTTCTTCCTACCTCCACCCCCTAGAATTGCCTTATGACTGTCCCATGCATGCTTGAATTCCACCACTGTTTGTGACTCCACAACCTCCTCTGAAGGCCGTTCATACATCCACCACCCTCTCTGTGAAAAAATACTTCCTTAAATTACCTCTGAGTCCCCTCTTCTATCTTCAAATTGTGTCCCCTTGTTCTTGCCGCCTCTTTTTGAAAGATGCTACCCTCTTGGACTTTGTTGATTCCTTGAGGTGCTTGAAAGTTTCTATCATGTCCTCCCTCTCCCTCCTTTTCTCGAGGCTATACATATTCAGCTCCTTAAGTCTCTCTTCATATGTCTTCCGGTGCAGACCCTGCACCATTTTAGATGCCCTCCTCTGGACAGCTTCCATCCTGTCTATGTCTTTGCGGAGATTGGGTCTCCAGAACTGCACACAGTACTCAGATGGGGTCTCACTAGCTGTCTGTACAGTTGGATAATAACTTCCTGTTTTCTACTGGTGATGCCTCTCCCTATGCATCCCAGTATCCCCCAAGCCCTCCTTGCTGCCCTCTCACATTGCTTGCCCACCTTTAGGTCATCTGATATGACTACCCCAGGTCCCTTTCCATTTTGTTGTTGTTAGTATCTCACCCCCATTGTGTACTCTTCCCCTGGGTTTTTGTTTCCCAGGTGCATTACCTTGCACTTCTTAGCATTGAATCTAAGCTGCCATACATTTGACCATTCCTCTAACCTTGCCAAGTCCCTTCCCATCCTTTCCACTCCACCTTGTGCATCAACTCTGTTGCAGATCTTTGTGTCATCTGCAAAGAGACATACTTTTCCTTCCAGTCCCTCTGCAAAGTCACTTATAAAGACATTGAAGAGGACTGGTCCTAATACTGAACCCTGCAGTACGCCACTACTAACCCCCCTTTTTTCAGAGTGGACTCCATTTACTATTACTCTCTGTGTCCTATTCTCCAGCCAATTCTTTACCCAGGCTGTCATCTTGGGACCCACTCCCAGGCTGGCTAACTTGTATATTAATCTTTTGTATGGGACTGTGTCAAATGCCTTGCTAAAGTCTAGGTAGGCCATGTCCACAGTCCTCCTGATCAACTACTTTGGTCACCCAGTCAAAGAAATCTATCAGATTTGTCTGGCATGACCTTCCGCTGTGAATCCATGCTGCCTTTGGTCCTGTGCCCTCTGGCCTCTAGATATTTAACAATTCTTTCCTTCAGAAGTGATTCCATCATTTTCCTACCACTGAGGTTAAACTAACAGGTCCGTAGTTTCCTGCTTCTGCCTTGCTCCCACTTTTGTGAAGGGGAATCACATCTGCCCTTCTCCAGTCCTCGGGTACCACCTCATCCTTCCATGATTTATTAAAGATGGTAGTCAATGGTGTCACTAGTTCTACCCTTAGTTCTTTTAGAATTCTGGGATGAATCCCATCAGGCCCCATTGCTTTGTCCACCTTCAGTTTTAAGAGTTCTTTCAGAACCCTTTCTTCTGTAAATGGGCTGGTATCAACTTCTGTATCCAGAGTGTTTCTACTGTTTGTTTTAGGTACCTCCCACTCTTCCTTTGTAAATACTGAGCAAAAATATTTGTTTAGTATCTCTGCCTTTTCACAGTCACCCTCTGCCCACCCTCCTCCCTTTATTAAGCCTCACTATCCCTCCTTGGTCTTCTTCGCTCCCTGATGTACCTATAAAAGGTTTTATCCCCCTTCTTAACTGAGTTGGCTATCTTTTCCTCGGTTTGGGCCTTTGCTGTTCTGACTGCCTTCCCAGCTTCCTTTTGCTTTAACTGATACAGTTCTCTGTCCTGTTCCTTCTGTGATTCCTTGTACTTCCTGAATGCTTTCTTTTTCTCTTGAACCTTCACTGCCACTTCCTTTGAGAACCATAGTGGTTTCTTACCTCGTTTCATTTTGTTTATTTGCTTTATACAAAGGCTTGATACCTCTGTGATGGCAGTTTTTATTATTCCCCATTGTTCTTCCACCCCTCCTTCCTGCCCATTTGCTAGTGCATTCCTTAGGCACTCACCCATTTTGACAAAGTCAGCCCTCCTAAAATCCAGTACCTTTGTCTTGTAAACTGACTCTATTGCTGTGTTTATTTGTGAACCATACTGTTCGGGATGGTCGCTAGTTCCCAGATGGCTACCCACTTCTACATCTGTGTCCCTCTCTCATCTCCATTTGAGAGAACCAGGTCTAAGATTGCTCCCTCCTCGAGTGGGCTCCAATACTAGTTGTCTAAGGCATGCTCCTGTAGGGCATCTAGAATAACCCCACTCTTAGAAGTGGCTGCTGCAACTGCACTCCAGTTAACATCTGGCATATTCAGATCACCCATCAGCAATATCTCCCCATTTTCTGCCATTCTAAGTATACTTTCTATCATTTCCTTGTCCATTTCCTCCCCCTGAGAAGGAGGTCTGTATACAACCCCTGTGCGTATTGTGGTGCCATTGCCAGTCTCCAAATTTACCCACAGTGCTTCTTCTCCTCCCTGTTTACCCTTTTGTTCTGTTGCTTTGATTCCTTCCTGTATGTAAAGAGCTACTCCTCCTCCAGATAGTGTATCTTGATATGTTTACATCCCAGTCATGGTTTTGTGTGTACCATGTTTCTGTGACTGCCATGATATCCGGATGTTCCTCCTCCATCAAGGCCACTAATTCAGGAAGCTTGTTACTCAGACTACGGGCATTGGTACTCATTGCTCTCCATTTTTTGATGGCTTTACCTTCTGTTGCAGCATCCCCCACTGACCTTTCTACCTTGGTCTTTTTCTCAATTAGTACCCTGTTTTGCAGGGGGAGGCCAGGATTTTCCTGCTGCTTATCAGTGCTGGTCCTGTAAAATACAGAAACCTGCTCCCAAAATTGTCCTCCAGTGATGCCTACGATCCGGTAAACTGGGTCAACTGAAAGAACACTTCGCTCATTGGGACTGGTCACCAATTAACCATGTCCCCACTATCAATGCAGCACTCGACTATTTTGTAAACTCCTTCAACTCAACCTGTGATATTTTTGCTCCCCTCTCCAAATCTGTCATTAAAGATCACAACTCTCCCTGGGTCACGTCCAATTCTAAAGTAGTTGTCTGCTCTTGCAAAAACATGCTCTGACACCTTCTTAATATATAAATTCCTTTTTCTTTATTAATTCCAGTGTACTTAGATCCTTCCCAACATTTCGCCTATAAAGGCTTCTTCTGGGGAACTATAAAACTAAAATCCAAAAAAATTTTTATATTACAATATCAATCCTTCTGTTATGTACATTTTTACATTTAATTTCAATGTAACTGCATATTTTCAAACTGTGCCATCCTTAATAATATATAACCATCTAATTCCTTATTGCACCACTATACCCAGCCACCATTATGTTTCCACGTGCCAATATAACACTACTTGCCTTTCACACATC
This sequence comes from Neoceratodus forsteri, assembly GCA_016271365.2. Taxonomy (NCBI): domain Eukaryota; kingdom Metazoa; phylum Chordata; order Ceratodontiformes; family Ceratodontidae; genus Neoceratodus; species Neoceratodus forsteri. The sequence goes on along the minus strand of CM057456.1, from coordinate 921,169,483 downwards.
CTTCACGGCTCCTTGGCTGCTCAGTTAATTCCAACTTGATATGTGCTCATTCAAGACAATTATTAGTAATATGGAGATAAAAAAAACTCTTAAAACCAGTATTGTAATTATGAATTAGAAAGTGACAAATGTTGGTATTTAGGCAAAAGTATGTACCAAATTGATATTCACCTGAGATAATATATCATTACATCTTATGGATTCTTCAGTTTAAAAATATTGTTTACAGTCTGTTAAGAAAAGGGTGCAAAGTGAGAATAAGCAGCAGCTATTGCTTTCACTAAGTTCTCAAAATATCAATTTATAAGAGAAACAAAGCTCTTATATATTTTTCTTCTAAGATGAAATTACATCCAATACATACTACTAAAGATGAATGCTATTATCTCTTATTCTTCAAACTCCGTGTTTAAACAACTTTTAGGTTTTTCTTCTAAATTCAAATCACAGCTAAATGTGTATTATCAAAAAAGTAAACACCGTTGCCTGTTTCACCTCCTCTTTGATATTTTATTTATATAACCTTGCTTTAAACCTGTTACCTTCCTTAATGCTGCGTAAGTTTGTTGCATTCATTGTTCAATGGTAAACTAACTTTTCTGATTGTCTCAATATTCGCTTTAGTGTCCTGTAGTATGTCTTTTTCTCAGGTGCTCAGCGCTCACATTCACCATTTTGCATTCATTATCACTGCTTGTTTTACTTTACCGAAATTTTGTAATATACTCACAATTTTAGCATTTTAGTTTATTGGTTTACCTCACTGTTGAGAAGCGTATTCCCCGGCTGTATTTTCAAACTGGCAGCACTGAGTGAGTGTGTGGCCTAACCTCTTATACCCATGGAGAGTACACGTCATGATGCTGTCGCATCATGCTCCATCACCTAGGTGATGGGATTGCCCAGGCAACCTTGTGGTTTGTCTCCATGTGTATTGGGCCAGGAATGAACACTTAGATCAGCATGGACATCTCATATATTACTATATGTAATTTAACTCAGATATTCCATCAACACAATTTCTTTAGAAATCAGTAGTTAAATTAAAAAAAAAAAACAATAACTCTATTTCTACCTCTAGCTGTTACAAAAATATATTTCCTTTTATTTAATCCTGTTGGTAACCCTAATATATATATGAAATTTTCACAATCTCCCAACCTGTGTACTTAAAGAGACATCCCACCTGCTAACAGCTAGACATTTTTAACTTTTGTTTGCTCTACCTATATTTAGAGTCTATGAAATTATTTTTGCCTATTAATTACCTATACCTTATATCTACTGTAATTTGCTGTTCATACCATCTGTAACGTTGCATCCATCTGTCTGTGACATTGCAGCTTTTAAAGGGATATTCCACTTTGAACACTTTTAGGTTTCTCATTCATAAATTACGGGTGCCCTTACTGCCAACATGCCTGCCAGTTAACATCTTCATTCATACCCCATTTTTCATAGATTACTCCCATTTCAAACATCCATTTCATATCTTTATTTTCTAAAAGTTTATTATAATCCCTTCCTCTCATGGGTTTTGGTACCTGTTCTAGACCCCAGAATCTTAATTGGACCGGTGTATGTCCTCTTTCATTAAAATGTCTCGCTAGAGGTGAATTGGGATCTCTATTCCTCATCCTACTTTTATGTTCAAAACTTCTGGTTTTTATCTCTCTTAGTGTTTTCCCTATAGATAGTTGATCACATGGGCACTGTATAATATAAATTACTCCTTCAGTTGTACATGTTATATATGATTCTATTGAATATTCCTTATTCGTATGTGGGTGCCTATATGAAGTTTTCTTTGATGTATGTCCACATGCTGAACACCTGCCTCAAGGATACATTTCATTCTTTAATGGTCCCAGCAATAACCGAGTGCCTTCTTCCCTCCTTTGATAGTGATTCGCATGCACTAATTTATCCTTAATAGTCGGCACCCTTCTAGATACCACAAATGGTTTCTTTTTAAAAACCTCTGATGTTGTTGGATTTTCTAACAAAATGTTTCAATTCTTCAATAGTGTGTTTTTAATCACTGGAATGTATATAGTATGCTCAGTACTATCAAAGGAGGGAAAAAGGCACTCAGTTATTACTGGGAACAATCATCTGCCAAACCCCCTACCCCCAACTTTCTCTACCTGTAGCTCCTCCAGGCCCTCTCTCCATGTACCCAGAGTTAGGACCTCCCTCCTTGGGGCTCTCTCCCTAATATGCTCTGCTCCCTAGTTTCCAGTTGCCTTATTGCTATTAGTTTGCTCCTTTAATGCTTGTTTTCTGTGAGTAACGTGTAATATTAATTTTAGCTGCTCCTTTGTATAGGAACGTTATACCATTGAATATGGTACATCTACTGTATCTTGCTATGTGTCTGTCTACATTGTTCTATGTACTCTGATGTGGAGCCTTTATAAATGAGTCTCTGACTCAAAGGTTTGCAATGCTGATACCTTTAAAAAAATAAATAAATAAATAATACAATTTGTTTCTGAAATTGCTTGTCCCTGTCACATTACAAAATTGTACCCACCCATGACATTTCAAAATTGCACATCCCCCCACCATATTCTGATACTGCTCAACCCCGCCACACTGTGACACTGGGTATCTCATCAACATTCCAAAATTGCATGTCCCTGCCACATTCAAAATTTGTGTGTCCCCACCATATTCAAGTGTCTGCGGCACATTCCAAAACTGAGTCACTGGCACTTTCTGAAATTGTGTGTGTCACCACCACACTTCAAAATTGTGCATCCCTCTCACTTTCCAGAATTACATGTTTTCACAGACTGTCATTGTGCATCCCCCAGATAACAACATTGCACATACCTGCCACATTCCTACATTGAATCATGGCCATACTCTAAAATTGTGTGTCCCAGTCACATTCTGACATCATAAACCCCTGCCACATTCCAAAATGTGGTGCATCTCCACCTCATTCTAAAATAGCATCAACTGCCACATTCTAAAATAGTGCATCTCTGTCACATTTTGAAAATGCATTTCCCCTCTACAATCCCAAATTGTGCGTCCTCTCTAGCACACTGCACTGACAATATAAGCATACACATTGTATAATATAAATATATATATATATTTCTATATTACAAACCAATCTCACACACACACACACACACAAATGTGGGGAGTAGTGCAATGTAATGGCTGTGGGGCAGCAGTCTTCTGGGAGTCTTTCTGGAGGCTGAGATGCTGCCCTATTTGTAGACAACTCTCTGCCCTGCGGGAGGAAGTTGCCCATCTTCAGGCCACACTGAACAGTATTAAGGGGACCTTCCCCCAGGCCACACTGGATGATAGGAAGGGAATCTCCCCCATCCAGGGAGCACCAAAGCCACCACCACTGCCTCAGAGGTTGCAAAGAAAGCACAGCAGTTGGACCACAGTGGGCTCAGGGAGGGTGAGGATGGTGGAACAGAGGCACACCCAGTCAGCTGTTCCACACCACAATCCATACACCATTCTTGGGGAGCATAGCTCCCCTATGGATGCACCTGCGGAGGAGACTAAGGAGGCTGAGGACAACTGTCACAAGGGAGGCCCACAGGAAGGAGGCAGAGGACACCACAAGGAAAGGAAGCAGCTCCTGGTGGGGACTCCAATTATTAGGGAATAGAACTGGGGGAGCAGGAAAACTGAAGTAAGGTGCCTGCCTGGTGCCATGGCTTGAGAGACAGGAACGATCCTCAGGATCATGAGAACAGCTGCACGGGAGTCTCGAGCTGGATGTCATTGTCCACCTAGGGACAAATGACTTGGCTAATCATGAGATTAGAGCAGTGCAGAAGGACTTTGTAGAATTGGGGAGGGGCCTAAGACAAGTAGCACACACAATATCCTTCTCTGAGGTGCTGCCTGTCAATGGCATGAGTGAGGCGAGGGTACTTTGCACCATGCAGTTTAATGAATGGTTGAAAAAATGGTGTAGAGCACAGGGGTTTGGCTTCATTGGGGACTGGGGTTCCACCTGGAGGGACACCAGCCTATACTGGCATGATGGTCTGCATCTGTCCAGGAAGGGAACAAGTCTTTTGAGCAATCGGGGTTTAAATGCTTCAATGGCAAGCTTTTAAACCAGTCAAGGGGGGAGGCACTGATAAGCAGCAGGAAAATCCCAGCCTCTCCCTACAAAACAGGGTACTAAATGAGAAAAAGAATCAGGTAGATAGGTCAGTGGGGGATGCTGAAAAAGAAGGTAAAGCCATCAAAAAATGGAGAGCAATGAGTACCAATGCCCGTAGTCTGAGTAACAAGCTTCCTGAATTAGTGACCTTGATGGAGGAGGAACATCTGGATGTCATGGCAGTCACAGAAACATGGTACACACAAAACCATGACTGGGATATAAACATACCAGGATACACTATCTACAGGAGGGACAGGGAGGGTAAAAGAGGAGGAGGAGTAGCTCTTTACATAAGGGAAGGAATCAAAGGAACAGAACAAAATGGAAAACAGGGAGGAGAAGAAGCACTGTGGGTAAATTTGGAGACCGGCAATGGCACCACAATCCGCACAGGGGTTGTATACAGACCTCCTTCTCAGGGGGAAGAAATGGACAAGGACATGATAGAAAGAATACTTAGAATGGCAGAAAAAGGGGAGATATTGCTGATGGGTGATCTGAATATGCCAGATGTTAACTGGAATGCAGTTGCAGCAGCCACTTCAAAGAGTGGGGTTATTCTAGATGCCCTACAGGGAGCATGCCTTAGACAACTAGTATTGGAGCCCACTCGAGAGGGAGCAATCTTAGACCTGGTTCTCTCAAATGGAGATGAAGAGAGGATCACAGATGTAGAAGTGGATAGCCATCTGGGAAATAGCGACCATCGAACAGTATGGTTCACAATAAACACAGCAACAGAGTCAAGCCATACAAAGGCAAAAGTACTGGACTTTAGGAGGGCTGACTTTGCCAAAATGGGTGAGTGCCTAAGGAATGCACTAGCAAATGGGCAGGAAGGAGGGGTGGAAGAACAATGGGGAATAATAAAAACTGCCATCACAGAGGTAACAAGCCTTTGTGTGAAGCAAATTAACAAAATGAAACAATGTAAGAAACCACTATGGTTCTCAAAGGAAGTGGCAGTGAAGGTTCAAGAGAAAAAGAAAGCATTCAGGAAGTACAAGGAATCACAGAAGGGGCAGGACAGGGAACTGTATCAGTTAAAGCAAAAGGAAGCAGGGAAGGCAGTCAGAACAGCAAAGACCCAAACCGAGGAAAAGATAGCCAACTCAGTTAAGAAGGGGGGATAAAACCTTTTATAGGTACATCAGGGAGCAAAGGAAGACCAAGGGAGAACTAGTGAGGCTTAATAAAGAGGAGGCAGGGTGGGCAGAGGGTGACTGTGAAAAGGCAGAGATACTAAACAAATACTTTTGCTCAGTATTTACAAAGAAAGTGGGGGAGGTACCTAAAACAAACAGTAGAAACACTGGATACAGAAGTTGATACCAGCCCATTTACAGAAGAAAGGGTTCTGAAAGAACTCTTAAAACTGAAGGTGGACAAAGCAATGGGGCCTGATGGGATTCATTCCAGAATTCTAAAAGAACTAAGGGTAGAACTAGTGACACCACTGACTACCCTCTTTAACAAATCATGGGAGGATGGGGTGGTACCTGAGGACTGGAGAAGGGCAGATGTGATTCCCCTTCACAAAAGTGGGAGCAAGGCAGAAGCAGAAAACTACAGACCCGTTAGTTTAACCTCAGTGGTAGGGAAAAGGATGGAATCACTTCTGAAGGAAAGAATTGTCGAGTATCTAGAGGCCAGAGGGGCTCAGGACCCAAGGCAGCATGGATTCACAGCAGGAAGGTCATGCCAGACAAATCTGATAGATTTCTTTGACTGGGTGACCAAAGTAGTAGATCAGGGAGGGGCTGTGGACATGGTCTACCAAGACTTTAGCAAGGCATTTGACACAGTCCCACACAAAAGATTAATATACAAGTCAGCCAGCCTGGGAGTGGGTCCCAAGATGACAGCCTGGGTAAAGAATTGGCTGGAGAATAGGACACAGAGAGTAATAGTAAATGGAGTCCACTCTGAAGAAAGGGGGGTTACTAGTGGGTACTGCAGGGTTCAGATTAGACCAGTCCTCTTCAATGTCTTTATAAGTGACAATGCAGAGGGACTGGAAGGAAAAGTATGTCTCTTTGCAGATGACACAAAGATCTGCAACAGAGTTGATGCACAAGGTGGGGTGGAAAGGATGAGAAGGGACTTGGCAAGGTTAGAAGAATAGTCAAATGTATGGCAGCTGAGATTCAGTGCTAAGAAGTGCAAGGTAATGCACCTGGGAAACAAAAACCCAGGGGAAGAGTACACAATGGGGGGTGAGATACTAACAACAACCAAAATGGAAAGGGACCTGGGGGTAGTCATATCAGATGACCTAAAGGTGGGCAAGCAATGTGAGAGGGCAGCAAGGAGGGCTGGGGGGATACTGGGATGCATAGGGAGAGGCATCACCAGTAGAAAACAGGAAGTTATTATCCCTCTGTACAGACAGTTGGTGAGACCCCATCTGGAGTATTGCGTGCAGTTCTGGAGACCCAGTCTCCGCAAGGACATAGACAGGATGGAGGCTGTCCAGAGGAGGGCAACTAAAATGGTGCAGGGTCTGCAATGGAAGAAATATGAAGAGAGACTTAAGGAGCTGAATATGTATAGCCTCGAGGAAAGGAGGGAGAGGGGGGACATGATAGAAACTTTCAAGTATCTCAAGGGAATCAACAAAGTCCAAGAGGGTAGCATCTTCTTCAAAAAAAAGAGGTGTGCAAGAACAAGGGGGCACAATTTGAAGATAGAAGGGGGGCGGCTCAGAGGTAATTTAAGTAAGTATTTTTTCACAGAGAGGGTTGTGGATGCATGGAACGGCCTTCCGGAGGAGGTTGTGGAGTCAAAAACAGTGGTGGAATTCAAGCATGCATGGGATAGTCATAAGGCAATTCTAGGGGTTGGGGGTAGGAAGAAGTAGGCTGCTGGTTAACTAGGATCTGCAGCTTATCCAACAGGTAGGGAAATGGGCAGTCTGGGTGGGCCAAGCGCTCCTTATCTGTCGTCAAAATCTATGTTTCTATGTTTCTATCCCTACCACATTCCAAACTAGTGTTTCCCAATAACATTCGAAAACTGGGCATTCCCCACAGCATTTCAAAATTGTGTGGCACCACCACAGCCCAGATGTATCCATCCCCATTACATTCCAAAAATGCACATCCCTACCATATTGCAAAATTATGCATCCCCATCACGTTTTGAAATTATGCGTCTCAACCACATTCCAACATTGCGCATCCCTGTCATATTCCATTTTCATGCTTTACCCCAAATTATACACCCCACCTCATTCCAAAAATGGGCATCTGTGCCACATTTCAAACTTGAATGTCACCACCACATTCTGAACTGCATGCTATCACAAATTCTGAAATTCTGTGTTTACACTACATTGTGCAATTGTATGTTGGCACCGCATGCCAAAGTTAGGTATTCCTGACACATCTCATCAGGTCATCTCATTAAAGACAGTGGGCAGCTTTAAGAGAGGCTGGGACAGGCAGAAGGGGAAAGTAAGGATCATGGGTAGGGAGGATGGAAGGAGTTGGGAGGGAGGGGAGGGACATTAGCTCAAGCTGTGGAACCTGCAATACAAGCAGACTTGACAGACCCAATGGCCTTCTTCTGTTGGCTTCTTCATATGTGTTTATGTTCATATTACAAATTTACACTCCCCTGCCACATTCCACAACTATGCATCTCCCTTATTCCAAATTGTGGATCTCAGTCACATTCTAAACTTTGTGATGCAACCACATTACAAATTTCAGAATCCCTGCCACATTCCAAAATTGTGTGTCCCAGCTACTTTTTTTTTAGATTGTGTCCTTGCTGCATTTCATTTCAAAACTGCAACCTCAACCTGGAGGCATTCTGAAATCTCATTCCTACAGGTTTCTGAAACTGTGACCGACCTTAGCATTCCAGTTCCATGTTTGCCGCTGCATTTCAAAACCACCTTCCTCAATGCATTCTTTAGCACCTCACACATAATGGAAACACATGTCCTGTATGCACTCAGTGTCAGCTTTCCTTTTTTTAATGTTTACAACTGCAGTGTTACATAACTTGGGAGAAATAAGTCCTAAAAGGTTACTAGTGGGGAGGACTAGGCTGTGAGTTCTGGAGGTCATATCTTCAGTATCTCTTCACTGAAACCAGCTTTTTTGAAGGGGCAGTGAACTCAGAGTTACAAAATTGTGTGCAATTTTTTAACAAAGTAACTTAGAGATCTCATTGCTGGTATAAGGCTTATCGAGTATGTGCAGATCCTTATTCTGAATTTATTGGTGTTAAGAAGTTTAGTTGGGCTCCCTTTTCAAAGTACATGATTGAGAACCTAGAGATACAGTAAACCTGGTTTGAAACCCACAACCACCACTTGCATACTGTGTGACCCTCGGTAAGTCACTTAACCTCCTTTTGCTCCTGGGATACACCTGGAAACGTGTTTTGGCTCAGTGTGTCTTTCTTGGCCAACAACTGTAAAATAAAAATAGAACATTTGTGCCCATTTTCTGATTTGCATCTTTAGATTAACTGTCAACACCCAATAATGAATCTAATACAACTATTACTCGTCATACAGTTGGGTCCAATAAAAATGGTTACTTGCAGATACCTATAATCATACACTTCTTGCATGAATTCACATTTTGCCTTGATAAACTCCATTACCATGGTCATCACCATCCAAGGAAGCATATCATATATCTATTGATGGATGTGTGCCACAATAATTCTTTATTTTACTATGTAACAATGCTAGTGAAACAGCACATAGCAAACAGCCCCTAAGACTTCTCCATAGACCTGTTCTGCAGAAGCCTATTCCAGAAATACTGGTAATAATTTACTTTAAACACATGTTGCTACAAGAGTGCATTCTGAAGTACTAGAAAGATCATTTTGTACAGAGAATCCTAAAGTTTTCTAAGAGACTAATCATTTTCAGTAATCTAACAGCATACTTCAAAAGCCTAATTCTTACCTTAACATTATTGAGATCTGACATCTAACAAACTCCTTCACTAGAATCTGTGGAGTGTTTCACATCCAGAACCCAGACACATCGTAATTATTTTTTTTCTGCATTCAAACATGACGACAACAATACAGCTCCTCCGCATACAGAGGGTGCGAGTCTCAAAACTAAATCATGAAAATCAACAAAAACTGCACACCTCAGTTGCTAAATAAGCTTTTTTAATAATAAAACAGGCCGCTGTGACCAACGGGGAAACTACACACCTCACTCAGACCCCGACCGGTTTCGTACGCAGTATGTCATCAGGGGGTACGCAACCGGTCGGGGTCTGAGTGAGGTGTGTAGTTTACCTGTTGGTCACAGTGGCCTGTTTTATTATTAAAAAAGCCTATTTAGCAACTGAGGTGTGTGGTTTTTGTTGATTTTCATTCAAACAAAGATACCTAGTTTATAAACAGCTTGTGGCCCACGGTGACTAATGTACAGGTCAGATTATAAAAATGTATTCTACAGTTAGATGTTTTAAGGGTTGCCAAGTAATTTGGAAAAAAAAGTATCAATAGTTCAAAGTAAGCATAACACAGGCACAGCAACTAAACTTGGATGTTCTTAAATAATTTAATCATCTGGTGAACACTGACTCAAGGTGCAAGTCAGGTACCATTTTATTCTAATTGCAATATTTATTGGACTTAAAATTCAAAAGATTGACTGTTTCACTGAAAGTCATTATCCTGAGCAAAAATTAATGCACAAGGCCTTAACTTTGATGTATTTGAACAAACTCTGAGCACAGCACCCTGAATTTGTTTGAATGTAGTGCCTTAGCCTTAACTAAAACCCTAATAGGTGTTCTCAGCACAAAGCACAGCCCGGTACTGGCTAAAGAGAGATATAAGCCTATAGTGAAAAATGGAGGCTGTCAATGAGCAAAAGCAGCATTCCAAACCTGTCTGTGCTTTGTCCTTGGAGCTCCCCTTTACCACTGTACCCCTTCCCTTATCTCTGATCCCACCAATTTACCACCAGTGACACTTCAATGGGTTTGTCCATAATGGAAGTTTATTAACATAAATCATCTTACAATACATATTCATATTCTATTTCTTTACATCTACTTCTCATGCATTTAGCTCAATTAATCATGTCTATCTAATACATCACATTCCTAATTAATGCATCATATTCACATCATATTTACAGTAAACATTTTTTAATAATGCATCTGATCCCTACCCTGTGGAGGGTCCCACCTTTTACCTTCTCCCATCTTCTTCTAGGTATGCCCTGATGTACACCAGAGCATACCCATGAATCCTCAATGTAAACCAGGTCTTCACTTGCACCTTGCCTTGACATACACCCAAGGGAGGTATCTCCCAGGCCTCTCACATGTTCCTTTACTTTTCTCCTGGCCTTTTTGGGCCCCTGCCTCTTAGGCCATCTCCTGTCCCTACTGTCCTTTCCTCTAGCGTACTCCACTTCCCCTCTGCTTTCCCATGACACTAGTCCATCTCCAGCCAACAGAAAAGATGGCAGGCTTCTCCCATTAGGTCCTAGCTAAGGCTTCCTTGATCACCTCCCAAAGCTGCAAGTTGAACAGGTCTGATGCCACTTTTGATAAGCATACCCTGTCCCTCTATAAAACCTTGGGCAAGCTGTTGTTCTGTCCATGTGCTTTAGGGTGCCCCTTCTCCGTGCCTTCATAAAGCCTGCTATCCTCCTGTTTAACTTCTTCCTGGCCTTTTCTGTCACCTCCACCTTATCTGCTTATCTCTATACCCTCTTAGCAACCAATTCTGAAAATATAATCCTCACCCCATGCCACATGCATTCTATACTACCTATGTCTACTGTAATTTTAAAGAACAGATTAAGTCACAACCACTACCCATATCATTCCCCTCAAATGTGTAAGCAAAACATCAGGCACTGCCTGTGGGCCTCTCAGTTGTAGCATGGTTCATATTAGCTGAGGCCATCTCATTCCTCAAATGCCATGCCCATAGACCTTCACCTCCCAAAAGTTACAGACCCATATGTCTCTTTCTAGTCATACAGTCATTCTCCTCTCTGCTCAAAAGATGACTGAATAGCCACAGACCCACTCTGTCTTTTATTAGTCACATCAGGAGGAAAAAATATAGTGTTAGTCCATTTCCAAATTTCTTAGATACATCTTATGTGTCTTAGAGTGCCACCTACCATCACCCAGTGTGTCTGCACCTGAGTACACTGCCACTGAGATCTCTGATGTGGCCCCTGTCTTGAACAAGTGGGTGTTACACACCCCAGGGTCCTTCCCAGCAAAGTTGTTTTTATTTTCATCAGCATCACGGCTTGGTAGCTAGCCACTGGTCACTGATGCCAGGCCTCAGTTTGGTAAATTCTTAGGTACCATCAACTAAGCACAATGCCTCAAGGGCCCCATAGGCAATGAACACAAGTGCCCCATGTTTGGCTTGGTCTATTTGGAATCACAGGAGGTAGGCAGACACCACTCTGTCTGATACCCAGACATGTCCTGCCTGTACCCTGAGGTGCCCCTTTTCAGTACCACCACCTCACTTACTCTGTAAAAACTAGAAGAAAAGCAGCCCCCAACAGATGTACCTCACAGTTGGTGGCGCATATACTCACAAGGCTTCCCACCATCTTTCCCAAAAGGTTCACCTATGCTGTCTGGTGGCTATCTGGGATCTTGTCCTGCTTCCTCTGCCACCCCTACATCATGTGCCTGATAGCTATGACTTAACATGGGTTCTCACAGCTCTGAGGTTTGCTTACCATTGAAATGACTGCTATTGTGCAGCCATGGTGGCCAATGCCATGCCCTCCATAGGCATCTGCTCCACAAACTAGGCCACCTGTACCACTGTCACTGGTCAGCTTACTTGGAATCCTGCCCTCTCTCAGAATGCTTGAAATGCCTGCCAGGAGGATTTTTGAAAGCCTACTTCAGCCAGCTACTAATTTTCTTGACTGTGGTAAACTGTGACAGAGTGACCCCTGTCTTAGGTCCCCCCCCCCGGTAAAGGAAGAGAACTAGGTAAAGTGCTCTTTAAAAATTAAGAGCTTCTGAACTTAGAAAGTGTCTGTCCAGGGAAGACAGGAGAGTTTGTTGTGTGAGAGAATATGGAAAAGATAATAGTCACACAAAATGGGAGAAAATAAACAATAGCAGAGTATGTATTCTGCTGTTATTGAGTTCGCAGGAGAAGGGAGAAGAGGAGCGTGCCCTCATTCTTCCATTCCCGTTGCTATCCCAGAAACTGCAGCAGGGCTACTCAATGCTGCATTATATGTATATAAAGGTTCCATTACCCGTGATGCTGTATTGGATGTTGTTATAGAGCTGGTACTCACAGTCTGGAAAATTTATAATATTAACTGGGGACAAAACTCCAACAGAACACACATAACCAAACTAGTACAAGCTACTATATCTTGTCAGCATATTGCCATGTTGTATAAATAGGAACTTACCCTGCTCAAAAAGTGGGTCTCTAGTGAATGGAAGGAGCCCCAATGTAGCAACTTTTTCCAAAGGCCCTAGTTCACAAACAAGTGTGGACTCTGCTATTTCATGGGGAAGCCTCCTGTGGAACTGAGCACTATACGGCAGCAGCGGCCCCTAGTGTAGGAATTTATAGTGATCCTAAGATGTGAGGTCACTGTCCAAGGGAGGGGCTTAACCCCATTATGAGGGCACAGATCCTAATTAAGAAGTTAGCAAGCTTCTGAGTAATATATGTCTAAAGAATGTTATATGTTGTGATGCAGTCTGTTAGTCCACAGCAGATAGTAGATTGTAAAGAGACTTTAGTAATGTATAAAAGAAGAAATTACAGGGAGACAGACAATTACATGGTCACCTGACAGTGATGTCACTCTTAGAAATATATTTAAGCCTACCACTAGGTGCTAGTTTTTTTTAGATAGGGCGGTCAGTTGCTGACAGTCAAGGGAAGGTATAAGACCTTCAGGGTGTTCAGCAGGGAGGCTGTAGCCATGCCAGACTAAGCTGAAAAATGCAAACCATCTGCTAACCTTTATTATCTGTATTTCACCATATTATTTCTGAGTTACAATAAAATGACAAATGCTTTTAAAGCATTTTTTATGCACCTTACGATTTGTCTGCCTGTTCATGATTTGAAATCCCACACCCTACGACACACATGCCACTGAGCAACCCATGGACACTGTCTTATAAAAATAGCATTCCCCTAAGAATTTGAAACCTTGCAAGTGTTGGTCATCCCTGTGCACATGAAACAGCCTGAAGGCTAACTCTGTGTTGCTTTTTGAAAACCGTGTATTTCCTTCAGTCTGACTACAGTAATAGCGTGGTCTATGATTGCATCAGCTAACACACATCTATCCTGATCTATGACATCATTAACAGATTCCCCTTCCAGATATGACATGGGGTGTATTAAACGGTACTTGTCTGGCTCCATCTTGGGCACCAGCCCTAGTGGGGAGACCTGGAGCTTCAGGAAGGGTGGCTTAGAAAGAGGTTCCCTCTATCCTTCCTGCCTGTCTCTTTTTCCAGCTTCTCTGCTACAGTCTCATCTGCTTGCCTTATCTACCTCAGATTCTCAACTTCCCTGTGTAACCTGGGGCCTTCATAATACAGTTTAAAACCCAAAACCCAAAACCTTCAAGCAGTAAATCTCCATCAGGCCAGTTAGGCTACATGTCTAACAACCTATGCATCAAACACACCTTAATGGGGTATTGACCAGTGAAAAACCCCATGCTGCCCCCTCTCCCCTTTGCTCTCATATTCCCCCCTCCTCACATCCCTCACAAAAGTGCTACTTCCACCCACCTCCTCTGGCTTCTTTTGGAACAAAATGGTGCTAAAGTCTTACCTTCATAGCTGTTGTCCTCTGACAGTCTTCCAAGCAGAACCAAGCTGATGTCATGTTCGTTTTACTTATCCACTCTACTTTCTCAGCCCATTTCCCTGCCTGCTCATCCACCCAAAAAAATATCTACAAATCACTCCTTCTGGTTAGCCCCGGAACCTACCTTGCTCTGGGTATCATGCTATCCAGCCCCATCTCCCAACTCAGCCTGGTCTAAAAAGGGGTTAATCCTGCCACTGTTCCTTTCCCCTTATTCTCATTAAATTTCCACAAAATCCCTTCCAGCTTCTGGAGTCTGCCCCTCAGCTTCCCCCACAATACCAGTCACATAATCATGCATACAGTTACACACTGTACCACCTGTATAATTACTATTTCCTTACTGTCTAGCATGATGAGTACTTGCCCTCCAGACTCCTTCCCCCTGTTCCTTTGCTGGCCTCTTCCACATTCTCACTGGTGCCCATACATGTGATATGTCCAGATTGCCTAAGAGGGATATTTGGGTCAAATTAAGAGGGAGACTGGCCTGCCAACTTGCTTAAGAGGGAGATTTGAGTCAAATTAGAAGGGAGATTGGCCTGCTAGTAGGGAGATGCCATAACGTCATGAGTTTGTCCTTAAATGGCGTCTAAAAAATAAGAAAAAAGTAATTATAAAAATGTAATGTATTTTATTTTGTCAAGAATAAGCACTAAAAAGAATAAACAACTAGTTATATAAAGTTATCAGATACATTGTTCATCACTGATTTAATTTTTATGTGTCTTTATCTGCCCAAAAAACATGGATATTTTGGACAGAATTTTGCTTAAGCAGGAGATCTTGTTTCTAAGGAGGGAGGAAGTTCAGTCAAAAAAAACAGGAGTCTCCTGCGTAAAGAAGGAGATATCACATGTATGGGTGCCACAGGCTGTGGCTGCATTCCATTCCATTTCCCCCTCTATGCTTCGTGCAGCATGTTCTGCATCTCTGACATCATGGCTGCAGCCCTTTCTACCAACCCAGTATCCACCACAACTGAAATTGGCTCTGGTTCTGTAGGAGGCACAAGAACTGGCTCTGATACTGCAGGGGGTGCTGGAACTCATTCTGCTGGTGCACCCCCCTGCTTTGACTCTCATGGTACCATGTTAATTTCCTTTTCTTTTTTTATATACATTTTATCTGCTCTCTGACCCCAGCTGCCCCCTTCTAACCGACCCCCCCAGCCCTATCACCCTGGTATCACCGGAACTTACCCAGAGCCTGCCTGTTTGCCAGGTGTGGAGCCTGCAAGGGGTCAGCTGTCATCCGCAGCTGAGGGTGTTTGTCCTCCATTTTTCTCCCTTCCCGTTGCTGGGGCGCACACACAGGATGTGCGTACATGAATGCACATGCACGTCCACTGAAGTCCTGCAGCACCCTCCCTTCCATGGTGCCCACAGTCCCACACTACCCCCAGGACTTCACCTGGTGACAGTTGTTTGGCAGGAGCACCAGTCCTCCCTCCCCAGCAGAGGAAAGCTGTCCTCCAGGTGCTCGATCCTCTCCCTCCCCTGCTAACCCACCGGTGGCCCATGCTCGTTTCTGAACATGGGTCACGAGCATGGCATGAGGTGTGGCATCCAGTGCCTCAACCCTCTGCGCAACCAGGCCGGCATTCCTTTTCAATCTCTCCATTGCAATTCAATCTACTGCAGCTCCAATCCAGAGCCCCTTTCCTTACAATTACTTTCCTGTGCACAGTCTCACAGCTTGCTAGCTATACTCTATCTAAGCCCTAAAATCTGAACACTTACTATCTAAAGCCACTGAACATGCCACAGTTGTGTATAGAACAAATAAAATGCAGCAAAATGAGTCTGGGGCACCTACACCACCTTTAATAGCCCATGCCTCCAGTGTTCCTTGCTGCCTAGTGAATTCCGTGACACTGTCTTGGAATTCCTCCTCCCTGTAATCCATTGCTTCCTTGTTCCTGCCTTCCTTCATCTCACCCCGACCACCCCCAAGCTACCACTGTATGTTCTATATTGTCTAGCCATGTGGTCTGAGGGTGCCCATCATTCATGGAGTAGGCTGACTGCTGTGCCAGTGCAAAAAATCACCTTTTCCTGGCTTGCAGGAGGCTGGTATACAGGGGGAACCAAACTTTTGTTCTTCCCACTGGCTGTTTCTGGCTGAATGCAATTTGTAGTGGACCAGCTGATCCACCCAGAACGTGCTCCCTCTTCCCAATGTGATCTAACACTGGCTGACAGAAAGGGGATGGGAGCACAGTGCAACACACTCTGTTGCGTGAACCCAGCAAAACCTTTTGTACTAAGTTACTATATTCAAAACTATGACACTAAGATCTGCAATACTGTAGACACTCCGGGAGGGGTGGAAAAAATGAGGGGGGCCTAGCTAAACTGGAGGAGTGATCAAGAGTATGGTAGCTAAAATTCAATGCAAACAAGTACAAAATCATGCACTTGGGGGGCAGGAACCCAGGGGAGGATCACATGATGGGTGAGGAGTTACTAACGGCCACCAAACAGGAAAGAGATCTGGAATGATCATAGCTGATGACCTAAAGGTGGCCAAACAATGTGCCACAGCTGAAGGGAGAGCCAGTAGGATGCTGGGGTGCACAGGGAGAGGTATCACCAGCAGAGGAAAAGAGGTGGTGATACCACTGTACAAATCATTGGTAAGACCTCATTTGGAGTACTGTGTCCAGTTCTGGAGGACACATCTCCATAAGGACATAGACAAGGTAGAGGCAATTCAAAGGAGGGCAACAAAAATTATATAAGGCCTGCACCAAAGGACATATGAGGCGAGACTGGAGATGCTTAATGTGTGTACCCTGAAGGAGATGAGATAGAGAGGAGATATTATAGAGACCTTCAAATACCTAAAGGGAATAAATAAGGTACTGGAGGGTACAATCTTTCAGAAAAAGAGATGTTCTAAAACAAGAGGGCATTACATGAGGCTGGAAGGGGGTCGATTAAGGGGAAGCATGAGAAAGTACTTCTTCACGGAAAGGGTGGTCAAAGCATGGAACAGCCTCACAGCAGAGGTGGTGGGGGCAACAATGGTGGGAGAATTCAAAACTGCATGGGATAGACATAGGGGAACCCTAATGATACAAAAGAGGAGGTAAAGCCAGAGATCAGGTAGGATCTGCGACTTTTGTAGTAGGTAGGGAAAATGGGCCAACTGGGTGCGCCTAATTGGTCCTTAACTGCCATCAATTTCTATGTTTCTATGAAACTTCACATACAAATTGCATCCTATTTACTTCTGGTAAAACCCCAGCTGTTGTCTGTAATACCCCATGAAAATGGGTATTTGATGCCTTTGGGGTTTGCCCAGTTAACAAATTTTAAATAAAAAAAAAAATCTCTGCTGCCTTGTAATCTGATTTCAACAACCTCTCTGACTGGTTTAGAGCAAACTGCCTAGCCCTTAACCACCCTAACTGTACTGAGGTGTACTCCTTGTCAGAGATGTACACACTAAGTACACCTCTACTGCACCTTATATATACCTGCAAAATACCGTACACCACTACTGCACCCTAAATACTTGTACTTTTCCTGACATGCACCTCATCTGCACCTTACAAGCATAACTTTTAGCTGTACACACCTCACCCACACCTTGACCTCTGCCTTGTGTTACTAAGTGGATCTTTTTGGCCCTGCAGGAACACCATTGGCAGTTTTGATTTCTGAAGTCCCTTGTAGCACTTCCTGGTTAGTGACACCATATTAACAAAAGGAAATACTGATTCAGTTTAAGAGTGGTGAAGGTGTGGAACGAACTCCCAGTGGAGGTAGTGGCCAATAGCAAAATGTTTGACTTTAAAAGCAGACTAGATGAACATTTGATCGGTAATAAAATACTGAGGTATGGTTACATCAACTGGTGAGCTATAATGGACTTTAGTCTTTAAGAGCTCTGTATAGACCTATGAGACCTATGGCAGTTTTATCTTAGACATCATTGGAGCTCTATGTTTAGCTAGGCAGTGCTTGCAAAATAACCTATCTTTTCTCAGAGTAAGACAATTTCTTATATTATAATAAATTTGTTCATGCTGCAGAAAGTGGTAAGTTCTTATTAGGGTGTGCACGTTTTTATACGTGTATCTCATTTGTTTATTTAAAACAGCAGTGCAGTGTAACGTGTTTCCCCAAAAAGGGCCCCGCATGAATAAAAAAGATCACATCTGACCTTGTCTGCTCAGGGAAGGATGTGGGCATTGGGGCTGACAACCCCAAGGAAGACCCCATCCCACCACTGATTCAACAAGACTCTGGAGACCCAAAACCCTAATGTGTTTTTCCCTTTGCTGCTTGGGGGTGGGGGTGGTGAGTTGGGAGGTTAGGGTTGGAAATCCTAACACCACATTTCTCTACTTTTGGGCATCAGCTTGAACCCTAACAGGAGCATTAATGCAGTTTTTTGCAATGAATTTCCTTTTGTTTTGAAATAGTGGAATCATATCCTCATTCATGGAGGCGAGTTTGTGACCTGTGTGAAGAGATGAAGATGTGTAGGGCCCTTTGGGCCCTGTGCCAAGGGAAGACTCTGTCCACCTACAAATGTCAGAGCCTTATGGGCATTGCAATTCCATGCAGCGATGAATGTCAAGAATTCATGGAGCTGTCTGGTGGGCTGCAGAAACACTGGGCTCTCCGAGACCATGTGGGCAACCCTCTACCTTTCCTTTCCTGGCTGGAGGGGGGTGTCTTACAATAGTGCTGTCCTCCCAACCTCACCCATCCAGCTGACTCACTGAGCTTGCCCCTGAACACTGCTCACCAGCACTGGATTACAAAGCACTAACCGCTGGGGTAAAGACTGGAATATATACATTGTTTCTTAATATAGTACATATTACTATTTCTTTTTTTTATTTTAACTCCACGTTTTCAAGATTGTCATTTTATGACTCGCATTATAAACATGAGAATATTGATTGAAATGTCATATTACACCACAAAAGCGAAAACATGTCCCATTCAGGATTTGAAAAACACCTGCCGTGTTTGTCAGGTGGTGTGAAAAATGACTATGTTGAAAGTTTAGAGTCAAAATACTGAAAATTAGTGAAGTTATGAGTGAACATTGAAATATTTCAAGATTCACTCATAACTTGGTAATTTAACCACATTCTTACAGCACATTTTCCACATAGCCTTCTTATGACACCACCTTATGAACCCAGTAGGTAAAAATTTTCAAATCCTGCCTGAAAGATGATTTCACACAGTGTCTACAAAATCATCTTTCACCACTATTGGAAAAATGTCATCTACCTTGCTTATGGGGGGGGTAACAAAAAGGCCATGTTGAATGTTTGGTGGAAAAATATTAAAATTTTGCGAGGTTGTGAGTGAATGTTGAAATATTTCATAGTTCCCTCATAACTTAGCCATTGTACCATTTTTGTGCACAAGATTTTCAGCATTGTCTTTTTTTGATCCCACATCATGAGCCCAGTAGGTGAAGATGTTCAGATCCTGCCTGAAAGGTGATTTCACCCAGTAACTGCAAAATCACCTTTCGGAATAGATTAGATAGATAGATAGATATTAGAGTAAAAGCGATATCAGGGGTTCTCTGGCTTAGTGCTCCAACTGAAGCTGGCAGCACAACTCCAGCTGTGACTACGCAATTCAAGAAAGTCCCACTGTTCTCATACTGAAAGCGTGGGTGAACAGCTTTTGTCACTAATCTGGGCACTCAGAATTTTCAGGTACCCAAAAATTATATTTCCAGGCATATTTTCAAAAAACTAACAATAGACTCTAGCTAAAAACTGCCCAGCTGAGGAGCGTGGAACAGGGAATTGCAGAGAGCCTTAAGAGGTAAAGCCTCCTTCCCGCTTGTGGAGTCGTACTAGCCCATCCACACTGTGCATGGACTGCCCCGCTCGTGGCACCCTATTTACTGTTGCTTACAAGTCACATGACCTACCCCTAATTGTTACTAAAGTGTCTACTTTCCCATTTGCAGCTTATACACTCCAACCACTAGGGGTTGCTGCACTCCGGCTTCTCTCCTAACCCTTTCTGTTGCCTTTCTCTTCTTTAATCTCTACTACCTCCCACCTCTTTTCCTATCAGCGCACCTTGTAGCCCTCTGCAAGTCTCAAACCCTGTACTCCTGATTCCAAAGTCTGTAGCCCATGCACTAAGCCAACAAACCTGGCCAATATCCACCTCTATTTTGTAGCTTTTAACCCTCCCTTCTCCCTACCTAGAAAGAAAAATACTTGTCTCTCTTCCACTGCTGGTTTCAAACCCAGTATTCTTGTTGTCAGAGTCTGCAGCTCTACCACCTAACCACCATATCTTTGCTAGCTTAGCCTTCCTTTCTAAGGCTCTCATAGTCTCTGACCCCTATAGTCTGCAAAAAAAAAAAATATATATATATATTTCTTTTTTTATCTCTTAGTACTACTGCAGGTCTCAAACCCTGCACCCCTTCAACCAAAAGCAGCAACTCTACCACTCAGCTATCATATTACACTGTTGTCCTCTTTACTCTAAGACTCTCAAAGCTTCTAACCCCCATACTCAGCTAAAATTTTATTCTTGGTGCTACTGCAGGCATCAAACCCTACACCCTTGCTTTCATAATCAGCAACTGTACCATTCAGTCATCACATTCAGTCTGTTGTTAATTACAGGTTTAAGGCTCTCAAAGCCTCTAACCCCCATAGCCTACTAAAATAATATCCTTGGTGCCACTGCAGGCTTCAAACCTTGCACCCTTACTACTAGACTTATTGCAGCTCTGCCACTTAGCCACCATATCTGGCTCTTGAAACCTCTGGCCACCTTCCCTGATCCACGGCAACGGGTAAGGAAGTCCACCTCAGTCCAGGAAAGCTGTGTGTGTCACCATTGGCCCAGCACACTCAGAGCTCTACCCAATTGGTCCTTGCCCTCTCTGCCTGGTCATGATTGGCTGCAGTGACCGCTGACTCCATAGCCAAGCTCAGGGCTGCTGTGCCCATAGACTAGCATTGCACTCTGCCACAGCTTTTGTCACAACACCAACCTCACTATCTCCTGGTCTCCTACAGACCGAGGGACTGGACTATTATTTTCTGCCCCAAGCTTAGCTGCCCGGTGGTTGCTAAAAAAATGTTTATCTGCTGTTAGTGTACACTGTTTACTGCCGAATCCGACAACTGTTTTATCTGTATTTTACTTCGGTTGTGCACTGCCGAATCTGAGGACTGTGTTTTTGCTGAGTTATACTTCCTGCCTTAATTCTACTGCCCTCCTGTAACTCTCTCTGTCCCCTGCTCATGGGGCCTGAGCTGCCCCCCCCCCACTCACTCACCTACCTGCCTATATCCCCTTTTTTTTCTCTTGCTTCCTCTGCCCTCACATTGTAGTACATATTCCTCAGCCTTCCTCTCAGCTCCTTTCTCTCTTCCCTTGCCACAAACTATGCCTTCTTTTCCTACTATCCCCTGCCTCCCTCTCCTCCTTTTTGTCCTCACCCCATTGCTTCAGCTCCCTCCATCCTGCTTTCCATCCCCCCCACATAGCTATAAGCATAATCTCTGCTATAGCCACACTTGCACCATGCTACTTGACAACTCCCACACCCCTAGGGCTCACCTCACCACACTGTGCCCTCACCTTCATACCAGGGTGCAGTGTGCACCATTACCACCACAGCTCACTATGCTCCTGTTTTTCATGCACAAAACTTCTGCAAACAAACCCTCCTCAATCAAGTACCACAAGTTCTCCCGCAGGGAACTGTGCCTGGCCACCCTGAAACTTCTTCTCCTACTCCTGCTATTATCTGGAAACATTCACCCCAACCTTGGCCCTCGGGCTGCCATGAACTCTACCCAAACCGAGCACCTTGGCACTCTCTCTCCATTATCTGCCTGAACATCTGTAACTTATTGTCTAAATTTGATCAACTACAAGCCTTCACAAATGCCCACCAGCCTGATATCCTGGCAGTAGTAGAAACCTGGCTCACCCCCTTGGTTCCTGATCATACAATCTCCATCCCTGGCTACACTATCTTTAGGCTTGACCGAAAATCAAAACAAGGAGGGGACTGGGCCCTTTACCTAAAAGACAACCTGATGGGGCACACTGCCCACGCTGACCTACCAACACCAAATGCCCAGCTATTGCATATCAAAATCCTGCTTGGCACTCAGCACAAAGCCCTCTTGGTCATCACTATTTATATCCCCCCAAAAGAACAGGGACCAGGCCTCCATGCAGTACTGGAGTACATCAAATCACTCCCACCCGACTCCGAAGTCATCACACTGGGTGATTTCAACACAAACTGGTTGGGACCTGATGCTGGCGACACCAGGGACATGGTCACATCAGCAAACCTCACACAGATATTGGACTCCACAACTAGAATGAACTACAAAACCAGCACCAGCACTTTACTGGACTGGATCCTGACTACTCACCCCTCCCGTATCACTAGCTTCGCCGTACTGCCCGGACTCTCTCAGCGACCATTCCCCCGTCAGCTGCACCTGGTCAAACAAATTCTGGAAATCTCCAACAAAGGTCATCCTGAGCAGAGTCCTACCCCGTGGAAAGCTATCCCACCTAAAATCACACCTACTAAATCAAGACTGGTCCCCCATCAACCTGGCACCTGATGCAAATACAGCCCTTGATCAATTCATATGCATTTTCAATGAAGCCTGTAACATCTTTGCCCTGCCAAAAAAGCGAAAAATTAAACTCCTCTGCAATCCTTGGCTCACAGGTCCCCTCTTAAAGAAGAAGCTGAAACACAGGGACCACCTTTGGAAAATAGCCAGAGAAACAGGAAAACAGGTGGACATCCAAAACTTCAAAAGAGCTAGAAATGATTGCACCAAATCCATACGCCAACAGAAATCTGAATACTACAAGACTGCACTCACTGACACCTGGGGAAATGCAAGAGCATTCTGGAATAACATTAAAGATGTTACCGGGAAGGAGTCCAAATCACCCCTTACTGCAATCACAATAGACGGGAATACTATCCTGGACCTAAAAGTCATAGCCAACACCTTTAATGGTGCCTTCACCAACCTCAGCAGCATCCTCCGTCCTGACTTTTCCAACGACAGTGACCCCCCTCTTCCCAGCCATCAGTCTTCACCAAAAAATTGTCCTCTTTCTACTTCAGAGCAGTAAGCAAAAATACCGTCAGGAAATACATTCCCAAAGCCATCAAAAACACTAGAGCAAGTGCTGACACACTGGACCTCAAACTTCTGTCCCTCACTCTAGACAAGGTTCTGGGGCCTCTCACCAGGATCTTTAATCTCTCCCTCTCTCTCAGCCAATTCCCTGACAAATGGAAGGCAGCGACTGTCACACTTATCCATAAAGGTGGTGACCGGACCTCCCATGTGAACTACCGTCCTATCTCTATCCTGCCACCCCTCTCTAAGGCCCTGGAACGGATAGTAGCAGACTAGCTCACTGATCGTCTGGACAAGTACAACATCCTTTGCCAGCAGCAACATGGATTTAGAAAAGGGCACAGCACTGCCACGGCACTTCTTGAGTTTACAGGGGCCGTACACAACTCCCTTGATCAGGGTCACCTAACCGAAGCTCCATTCATCGACCTGTCAAAGGCTTTTGACACTGTCCACCACTGCCTCCTGCTGCATCAGCTACTGAACATTGGCCTCTCCGTGAATTCAGTGAAATGGTTCAATAGCTATCTTGACAACAGGTCCCAATGGGTAAAAAATATCAGGAGTGGTCTCCAACACTAAACTGGTTCGCTCTGGTGTCCCCCAAGACTCCATCCTGGGCCCATTGCTGTTCAGCCTGTTCCTCAACTCCCTCCCCAGCTCCACCTCTCAGCAAGTCATACTCTATGCAGATGACGTGGTGATTCTTGCCTCTCATCATGACCCATGCCACCTGCAACAAACCCTTCAACACGGCTTCACCTCTGTTGAAAGCTGGTTCAAAGAACATAAGTTAATCCTTAACCAGAAAAAAAGACGAAGAACATGATTTTCACCAGCCACCAAAACAAGCACAAACACCACCAACTCTCCTTAAACACCTGCCTCAGGGACTCCCTGGAACAGGTTGACTCCTTCAGATACCTAGGAATCACCCTAGACCCACACCTGTCTTTTGGAACCCATATAACCAATGTCGCTAAAACCGTGAATACTAGACTGGGCTTACTCTACCGGCATCGTCGGCACCTGACTAAAGAGGCATTCTTTGCCGCAGTTCAAAGCTCCATCATCTCCCAGATTGACTATGGTCTTGTCATCTATGGCACTGCCACTACCACTGCATGCAGAAGGATTACTACCTCCCTAAACAAGGCCTGTCGACTCATCACTGGGGCCGAACGGCTCACACACACCTGTGACCTCTACTCACAAGCTAACTGGCTTCAACTTAATAATAGAATTCCATACCAAACCTGCATGGTTGCTAAGAAAATACAGTTGGGAACTGCCCCTCCTGGGGTATGTTCACTCCTTCAAATGAAAACCAGCTCCAGAATTACCAGGTGATCAAAGCCACAACTTTTCCATATCCCTCGCTGCCGCACAACCATTGGCCAGCGTTCATTCACCTACAGGGCACCCACTTGGTTTAATCGTCTTGCCAATGATACTATCAAAACCACTGGGCTAGGGGCCTTCAACCAGGTCCGTAACACCCTGGTCACTTCCAGCATCTGCGACTGTCATTGATAATGTCTATGCACTACCACTCCACTACCGCTTCTTTCTTATATGTAGCTCATTACATAGCGCACTTACCATAGTCTGGCCTCTGTCCCACACACTCTACAGCACCTGACAATGCCACTTTCCTGGCAGCTCCACCCCATCCTTCCTTATCCTACCTACCCCCCACCTCTCCTCTCTTCTCATTCTCTTGCCTCCCCCGTGCCCCTCCCATTCTTTCTACCACCCCCCACTGTCCTCTTCCTTTCCACTGTACCCTGTCCCTGTCTGTTTGAATTTAATTTGATATCCTTTACCCTTATTGTGTAACAATTTTGTCTATTGTCATGTGTTACCTATGTCTTGACATGGAACCTTTGTAAAAGAGCCCTGGGCTCAAAGGTAATTGTAATCCTAGAATTGCAATAAATAAATAAATAAATAAATAAATAAATAAAGTTCACTTGGGTTCAGGTTTGTTTTTTGAAAATACAGTATATCATTTTTAAGTATTTTCAATGTTTTTTTAGTTCACAAAAAATCAAAACAAGATAGTGGCGATCACAATTGGTATTTTTTCTCACGACAAGTAAATCATGAAAAATAAGCCCCTATGATCAGTGTTTTTAATCATTTGTATCAGAGGGTTATCCAAAAACCCTACTGAGCATGCTCATAAAACTTGAAATCCATATAGCTCTGGAACCATTTAATATGTTTTCATGAAGCCTTCGAAATACACTACCTCAGCAGAGGCTGCTTCTACCTTGAAAGTTTTATGAAAAAATTCTGTACCATCTAGGTTGTACGTGAGAGCAAAAGACGATGTTACGTGTAGGATACTTTTGTTTTCACTATTTGGCATTTTGTATCTCAGAAACTGCACAAGATGTCATCACACAGCTTTTCACATCTTGAGACCCAGCCAGCCAGGCCACGCATCTCAAATTTTGGGCTATTTCGTTGAGCACTGCCAAAGTTCTTAAGGTGCAAATATTGGGGTTTAACATTAAACAGCCCACTCAACCCTAACTATACTGGTGCTACCGCACCAGAATTGGAGTCATCATACCACCAATAATCCTCATACCAAAAATTAGGCCTGTAAGTTACTTAGTTTAAAAGTAGTTATGAGCCACTTTGTAACCCTGATTTCACTCACTGTTCAAAAAAAGACACTTTCAGTGAAGAGCTACTGATGATGTCATAACCAGAACTCACAGCCCAGTCCTCCCTCTTAGCAATCTTATAGGACTTATTTCTTTAAAATTAAAAAAAATTACCAGGGCCCAATATTCAAAGAATTGCCAAAGGGCAACGTTTGCATTGCCTGGCTGATCGCGCATGCCTGTGGCCCAGTGCACACAATATTCAAAGGCACAGCCCCCATGCAAACACCTCGGAATATAGGGTACAAATGCAAGTGTGCAAAGCATAGCCCAGAGTACAGAGCAAAGACTGACGAGCAATAAATATAGTACTAGGTAGAGCAAAGGGGCAGTGCAGACTGCCACAGCAGCCAAGCACACAGGAGTTGGACTTAGGGAACCCCAACATGGGGCAGGTGACAGCACACCAAATGGTTGACTGCATGGGGACAAAGGGGATGGAAGACAGTGATGCCCACATGGACACATCAATGGACAGGCTGCATACAGTGGCTGCCCTGGTAAGCAACACAGGAGGGCAGTAGCCTGAATGACAGGGACTGTCCTGCTAACAACGAACAGGAACAGCTCTGACATGGGCTGTCCTGCAACATATGATGTGCAGGGGAACATCTATAGGATGCAATGTGACAGCGAACAGGCTAGCATGCCTGCTAGATATGGAACCATGTACAGGTGGAAGTGTAGCCATTGACACCCACAGGAACAGCAGTGGAGACCTTGTGGTAGAGGACAGGCATTGATGTACCCAACAAGGGTAGCAGGGCGGTAAGGGCACCCCAGCAAACCATAAAAAAATGGTGACACAACCCAACAACAGACACAGAATACATGAGCATAGGATAGAAATGTACTTTAATAACAAACAGAAACAGATAAATGAACACACACAATGCAAACTACTTATAGTAAAAATAGAGGAACAAAAAAGGGGGGGCAAAGGGCCAAAACAACGGGAAGGTAGGTGTTGGGGATGCAAAGTCAATGATGGTGCTGCCATGGTGCTGCTGAGGGTTGTGGCCTGGTATTGCATGCCACCTCCTCCAGGGCCGCCACTGTCCTCCCAGCCAAAGTCTCTAGGCCTGACATCCTCTCCACCTGACATGAAACTGCCTCCATGGCAACCACCATACTCCCGGCCAATGTCTCAAGGCCTGACACCTGCTCCAACAGTATGCACTGCTGCCACACATCAACCAGCAAAGCAGGTCATCTCTGCCCTCAGACATCTCTGGGCAAGAGGCACTCACTGCAGTCTGATGTTCAATTATGTGGAGAAAGATATTGTTGTAAGTAGTAGTAGTAGTAACATCTTTACTTTTATACGGGATTGGTGGCAAATCACACCATTAGGACCAAGGGTTCAATTTACAAGATGGTCCTGTTACAATAATTGTAAAACATAAACTTAAAAACTAAAATATGAGCTAAGTACATACATAAAAAAGAAGAAAAGAAAATCAGTAAGGGAAGCAGACACTGTAGACAATGTAGGTGTAGAAAGCACACATAGCCTTGCCCCCTGCCATGGCAACCACCATGGCACAGATAGACAGATAAATATATATATATATAGAGAGAGAGAGAGAGAGTGTGTGATAGACAGACAGATAGATAGATAGATAGAGAGATAAATAGACAGAAAGACAGAGAGACAGACAGAAACATTATTTATATAGCTCCCCTTTCTGGGGACTCAGAGCGCTTAACATTAACAAATTAAAACAGCATAAAAACACACACAATATAATAATCAAGATCAGGTCAAGCAGGCAACAACAGACTTAAAATCTATCTACAGTATTATAATAAATAATTCAAAAATTCCATATCTATAAATTAAAAGCCTGGTTAAACAAAAATAACTTTAAACCCTTTTTAAAGGTTTTCACTGAGGGTGCCTCCCAAAGATAGTTAGATAATGGGTTCCACAGGGTAGGTGTGGCAACAGAAAATGCACAATCACCCGAATGCCGCAACCTAACCCAGGGTACCTCAAGGAGGCAACCCTTGGAGGAACAAAGAGCCTGAGATGGACAGTGGGGCACAAGGAGATCTTGCATGTAGACTGGTCCCCCTTCATGTAGGGCCTTATAGGTCAGTAGACTGACCTTGAAGACAATTCTCCACCAAATTGGCAGCCAGTGCAGTTCGCGGAGGACAGGCGTAATATGATCAAACCTCCATGCGCTCATCAATAATCTTGCCACAGTGTTCTGCACCAGCTGCAGCTGGCGGAGATTGCCTCCAGATAGCCCTAGATACAGGGCATTGCAGTAGTCCAACCTGGATGTGACAAAAGCATGTACCAGTGTGGTCAGGTCCTCAGATGGTACAAGGGCCCAGATCCGGGTGATACTCCTCGGATGGTAAAATCCACTTTTGACAATGGCCGACACCTGAGCATCAAGTGTCAAGCCATCATCAAGGATCACACCCAGATCCTTAACCCATATGGAGGGAGTCAGTGGGCCCCCCCAATACTAGACCAGGGGGATTCCACCCCCAACCCCCCCACATCGAGGACCTGGATCCACCACTAGCACCTCAGCCTTGTTGGGGTTGAATCATAAACTGGTTTTGAGTCATCCAAGACTGGCTGTCCTGCAGGCAGTTGTTAAACACGGAGGCTGCCATCTGATTACCAGGTGCACAGGACAGGTATAGCTGGGTATCATTGGCATAGCAATAGAAATCCAGCTTATACTGCCTAATATTGTCTCCCAACAGTTGCATGTACACCGTGAACAAGGTCGACAAGACCGACCCCTGTGGAACTCCACAGAACAGAGGCTTCAGGTTAGATGAGGCTAACCCTATCATCACCCTCTGCACTCTGCCTGTCAAGTATGACCCAAAACAGTTGATGACATTATTGGACAGGCCACACCAATACCACAGGCGGTCAAGCAGCACATCATGCTCCATGGTGTCAAATGCTGCCGAGAGATCCAGGAGGACAAAGATGATACGCTCTCTCCTGTTTCTCGCCATTAGGAGATCATTAATCACCTTCACCAGGGTGGTTTCCATACTATGCCCAGCTCAAAATCCAGACTTGAAAGATTCATAAGTGGAGGAGGAGGCAAGGCATGCCTCGAGCTGAATGGCCACCACTTTTTCTATAACCTTCCCTAAAAATGTCTGTAGTTGCTGAGACACTCGGTGTCCAATGAGGGTTTCTTCAATAAGGGTCTGATCAAGGCCTCTTTGAAGGCCAATGGAAAGATCACACTCCTCAAGGAATTCTGGATGATCTCAGCCACCACAGATCCAATCAGGTCCAAACATCTGACCAAAAGTCAGGTTGGGCCTGGGTCCAGATCACAGTGTATTAGTTGCAACCTCAAGACAATCACCACCACCTCCTCCACTCCAAACCAGATCTAGCCCATACAAGAGGAGTGTTCCGACAAGCCTCAGGGTGAACCTCGCAGTCCCTTTGAGTGATGCTGGAGGAGATTTCTTCTCTGATAGAGGACACTTTTTCAGCAAAGAACTGAGCAAATTCCTCACACCTTGTATTAGAACCTGCTCCTCCTGCTCAAAGACAGGCAGGATGTAATAGCCCGTCTACCATGCAGAAAAGCTGAGCTAGTCTGTTCCATGCTACAGCAATCTCCCTGGACAAAAAATCTGCCTTCTTTCAGGAGATTGACCCCTGGTAGTCACCATAATGTGACCTCAGGGCCAATTTGTTCAATATGAGATAAGGGTGGCATGGCCGCCCCAATGACTGATGACATACCAACATACATGGACAGTCGGACATGGGCAGGTGCCACACATGCCCCACAGTGCTGCACATTGGGCCTAGGCCAGGCTGGCAGGTGCTAAGGCAGAGCATATATCACGGACACCATGCACAGGTTGTGCCCTGAGTAGCCATGCCCGCACAGTGTGCATCACAGGTGGAACACGGTGGCACACCAGAACAGCACAGTGCACTGGAACCAGGAGGCATGGATGGGATTGACAGAATCTCCCATGCCCACCCCATAGTAATGCTGCCACAGAAGGACACCCCTGGCCCAGGGCATTGGTGGATCAAGGGGTTGGTGATGGGTACAGCCACCCCCCCATCACACCTCCTTGCCAGCTGCAACAGTACACAGTGCTGAAGACGGCCGAATGTATGCATGTACAATGGTGTTAACACAAACATATAAAGTGCATATGTATGTGCTGCCAAAACAGCAATGATCAGGACAACAGCAGACATTATAAAGGCAACAGTATACAGGATGCATAACAGGTATGCACCCCTCAGAGTAACAACCTGGAGCAGCCTTGGGCCCAGGGGCAGCGTATGCCCCCTGTCCACAAAGGCCCATAGGCCAACACATGGTGGTACGGCTGTAAAGGGTAGGCTGGTGGTCAGTGCCACAGCAGCATGATGCAGGCACACATGTGGGACATGGACATCCAATGCACAAGAGGCCAACCTCCAGGGTGCAGAAGCAGGACAGCTAGCCTATATGCTCATGGACAACCCGTGGCTTTGAAGGGGAGTGCAACGTGCAGAGTCTCCAGAGCTCACTGGCCATGAATACATGGGCCACCATGATGCAGTGTTGTAGAGCACACAGCCACATACAGATCAACACAGCACAGGCCAACAGGCTGCGGGGCCATCACCATCAAGCCCTGGTGGAGTAGGACACACAATGCCAAATGGGTGTGAGCAGCACGATACCACAAACCCACAGCAGGGTCACCTGAGTGGTGCTGCACCCTTGTAGTGGGCATCATGGGATGCCATCCCTTGCCCACCACCGTACTCATCTCTCATCACACAGGACACAGAGCACAGTCTCCAGCAACATAGAATAGACCAATGTGTCCCAGGACCATGGCACCCAAGACAGGGTACATAGTGGTTGCAATGTAACAGCGGGCGACATGGCATGACACAAACCCGAACGTAAGTAAAAACCACCCAGCACAGTCTGACACATATGTACACATGGAGCAGCCTCTGACATTGTGTGTACACTGAATACTATACAGATATCCACCCAGCTGTGCAATGGCACCTCAAAGTGAATGTGCAGGTGACACAACTGGTGCTGAAAAGGTTGGGGTTGGGGTGACCACTGCACCCAATGGGGGCACAAAGGTGGAGAGGCAAGCAACCATGCCATCAAGTGACACTGAGCATGGCATATTAAGCAACAAAGCCAGGAAAGATGCCCATCAAATGAACAGCGGTGACCTGGGGTGCACACTGGGTGCCGGACACCTGCACCAGACCCTGCTGGAGGGCTGTCCCCAGGGCACAGTTAACAGCACACCTTGTTGCTGTAGCAGGTATGGCCTGGTGTTATGTTCATGATGGGGTACATGTCAGCCGTCATGTCTGTGCAAACCAAAGGATGCACAGTCCCACCAAGAGGCAGTATAGTGCAGTGGTTTAAGGCTCTGAGCTGTAAACCTGGAGACCTGGGTTTGAATCCCACAGATCCCACCTGCATACTATGTGACCCTGAGCAAGTCACTTAACTTCCTTGTGCTCCCAGGTCGCACCTGTAAACAAGCTTTCAGGTTAGTGTATCTCTCCTGGTAAAAAAAGAAAAAAAAGGACACCCATGTGGCCGTAGCACGTTGGACATTGGGGGGTGTAGGCTTAGCACAATGGACCCATGCAGAGCACCTGAATATCCCAGGCCATGCCCCAGCCTAGCATGGATGCAATATGGCCAGGGACACCAGCGCTAACACCACAGAACATGGTGGCAGTATGTGTCTGGCAATAGGGTGGTCAGTGGCAGCATATGTGACATGGCCATGTGCTGGCCACTCAGGCCAGGGCCAGGTTTCAATGTGTCATGTGGTGCACCACGGTGCAGCAGCCTGTCAGGTGCCTGTCAGGTGCCATGTACATGATGTGCAGGGGCAATAACCCAGTAACATAACTATAGGAAGGGCTTGGGTGGATGTAGCAATAGAGAATACTCATGTGCCACTGTCCACTGTGCAGTGCCTGCCATGTCACCATCACAGTCCTGCTCCTACTCCTCACATCCTGCCCCCAGTCCTCCTGCCATGCTCATGTCCTGGCCCGTCCACTAGCTGCTTAATCTGCAGGGTGTAAGAACACATATGGTCAGCCCTGTAATTTACAACAGTTTGCCCTATGCCCCCTGGGCCATGCCAAGCCAACAGGGTGGTGTGAAACAACTGCCCATTCTGGGTGCAGACAGTCAGCCTTGTGTGGTGGTATGCAACAGGTGAATCACGGTGATGCCACATCTGGCTAGTGCATCCTGTCTTGGTGTCCCATGTGTGATGCAGACAACAATGGAGAGAGCAGACATGGGACACCACCATGCAGTGTGTGATGGCAGCGAGTGGACACGGCCATCCATACCCATCATCGACGCCCCGTGCCCATGGTGCAGTGGGACAGTCCACCAGTTTGTCACGGTGTACGACATGGCAGTGACCACACAGATAAACCATGGCCATTGTTCTGCCCCACCTTAGTGGGCAGTGCCATGGTTGTGTAGCTGTGCATGCGTCCATGCTGCACAGAGATATCAGCACAGGCAGCAAAGCATGGTGACATGGGTTCAGTTGTGGCACAGCTTAAACACAGGGCACCTGTTAAACACCTGTGGTGTCATGTAGCAAGAGGATGTGATGCCAAAGCAGGGCTAACCACACATCCTTGCACAATATGTACAACATGCAATGCCATGGGTGCTACCATGGGTACACAGTGAAGATGGCACATGGTACGATGGCGCCTCTCACAGCGCTGCAAATGCCAATGTCCAACAAGCATGGGCTACACCATTGAGGAGACTGTTCTAGCAACTTCTTCCGGGTTGTGGCCATGGGCATTGGTACAGTGATAATATACAGAACATGTATGCCACATGGCACAGATCATAGTAGGTGTGGTGACATACAATAATGGTGCAAGGACACTGGGAAACCACAGCTGTGCATGTCCACACAGCAATACATCACAGAATAGTAAAATTAAAAAAAAAACAACAGCAGCAATGCCTGACATGAGACAACAGGGCCTGTGGGTGGCCCATGGAAATGGAACTCCTGTAGCCACAACCTGTACCCTACCCAACCCAAGCCCAGATACATACATGCCACACAGAGCAGCACCTATCTGGTCTTGGTATGGTGCCATCCTGCACCATCTAGTGGTATCTGCGCAGGAGTTCTCCCTTCTCTCTAACCAGGTCCCTGTAACAGTGGCAGCACTGCTCCTTGATGCATGTGACACTGGTTCTGCCCGTGAGGTGTCGCCCCACAGAGGCAAATACCTCATAATGGGGACATGATGCCTTCTGCACCTCCCAAAGAGCTGTCCCTCCCTGGCCACCAGCAACTCTACCAGGTTGGTCAACTCTACATCCCCCCACCTCTGGTCCTTCTGCTGGACTGCCCTGGCTCAACATCTTGCCAATATACTATTGTGGTCAGGCTGCTTACCCTTGTAGACACAACCTGTACACAATATGGACATGTGGCAGGGTGTGGTGTTTGCACTATGTTAAACGTGGGCTGCAATGTACAATGCACATTTGGGCTACACAGTCAATGTGCATGCGATGACATTGCGCATGTGCAACCCCACATGACCTGCATAACGTCACACATGTGGATAGCACTGTGCAGAGCTACACATGCGCAGTGATGCCACCAACACCATAGATATGCGGCACCTGTGCAGCGCACATGCACAGACATCATTTTCCTGTGCATTTCATGATGCACAAGCACTAACTACTTTAGTGCATTACACAAAAGCACAATATTCAGCTAGGCTATGTAAATAGCCTCATTGAGTAGTCAGTAGGAAAAGGACCCAATTAGCCTATCATTACTGATGTTTCTGCATACATTATCATGGAGAATTGCACCTGGGCTATTTAAGGCAACCATAGCACCCCCTACACTGCACATTGGAACTGCAACCACAATGTTGCTGAACTGACATACAAGCAGGCCACAGAGAACCTGACAAAGCCATGGCAAGCCAGAATAATGTCTCCGCAGCCCCAGGTAGGTGTCTTGCATGCCATTGTCCAATACAGACTCATTCCTAAATACTGATACACCCAGTAATAGGGAATTGGGTGAAAAATACTGCAGGATCGCCCACATCGTACTACTGGTTGTTACCAGTAATCCATAATCATGTACTGAAGATCCTAAAATCCCATACAGTAGCCCATCCGTTGGCTTACTCGTACTCTACTCATGCTATTACATTGTGTGTTTGTATTGACCACATTCCATTGGCATTGCCATAAGTGGCTTCTGTTCTGTTTGTAACTATGCTTTGATGTGGAACCTTTGTAATGGATCACCTATGGAAACCGTTATCTGAATATATTACTATAACATAGCATGCATACTGTGGGATGTGGTCTTCAGAGTAGCACAGATTTACACTTGTCAGGTGTGTTCCAACAGTGTACAAATGCCTCACATGGCTCCCCCACAGCTACCTGTGGTGCATGGGTACAGGGGTCAACTTGACACCATATCTAGGGCTTGCCCTGGACAGCCAGGTCACTGTAGAGGTCTGCTGTATGCAGGCATGCTTGAGGCGGGGGGGCCACATGGACCTGCAGGGTGTCATTGCAAGGTCTGTCTAGCATGCCACATGCTCCCCTGTGTCTAGGTGTGTCCCTGTGTTTTGCATGTTGTCCATCAGACCCCTGCTTTCCAGGCCCCAGTACCTGGCTGTATAACCTGTACATCACAGCACAGCACACTGTTTATCCCTGTCTGTACATCACCTCATTCTCATCTCATTCTTAGCAGTCTTTACATACCACATGTCCAATACAAGAGGGGCTCGTCACCCTGTCCCTGACACCAGAGGCTGACAGTAGGCAATTTACCACATAATGTGGAGTGTGGACCTGACAGCTCTGCCTGCAACAGTCCCTCCAATGTATTGCCTCACACTACACCAGTGCATGTCTGGACTCAGCAACACAAAGGCCTGTGACCTGGCCCCTACCTGTGACATGGCATAAAGGATGTGGTCTGACAACCAGGGTCTGCATATCCATAATGGAATAAGGATTGGCCCATCATGCATAGGTTGTCCAGGTGCACCACTCCCATATGACATGGTATGTTGGCATGTCCCACACAGTGTGCCTGTATTACACAGCATGTGCCACTGAGTGCTGTACCTGTGGCCCAGGGGTGTGTTGAGGGACCTACACCTGCACTTCCCTACAACCCCACCATGTGCAGCACCCGGTACCAGGCCATGGCCTGCCACATGCCAGCCACACTGCAGGCCTGCAGTCCACACCCATGTTCCCCCACATGTGCACCAGTGGTGGCTGTGCACTGTGACCATGCCTGTCTGGGTGGTGCAGACAGTGGTCAAGGTGTCCGAGTTCCCCTACATCCCTACAGTGTTTGGTGGCAACACATTGGTCATGTGTGGATGGGGGGGGCTCTGACAGGCTGGCATTGTGCACAGGCCACCCTGAGCAAAGCCGGTACCCCACAACGGCATTGGTGCACTGGAAGGACACATTGGGGATGCATGCACACACATCTCACTCACACACAGCACTGAACACTGTCTTTTTACTTCCTCCAACAGGTCCCATGGGTTATGGCGAAGGGATGCGCACCCAATGCTTCTCAGAGGATGAGCTGCACACATTGGCCCAGGCATACAATCAAAGGGAGGTGGTCTTTCCCCAAAGCTGTAGCACAGATTCTGCCTTCAGGGAGGCCTGGAAGGAGATGACAGGAGCAGTGAATTCTGTTGGTGCCCAGGGCCAGAAAGTGAAGGCTGTCTGGAAATGGTTCTGGAACCTACAGCATTGCATGAAAGACACCAAGGCTGCCAGCACAGGGAGCAATGTGCCACTGGTGGTGGGCTTCAGTCCTCGGTGGTGGCCAGAGCCATGGAACCAGCTGAGGAGGTGGTGGCTTTGATGCTGAGGACTATGGAGGTTACAGGGGTGCCTGTAGGCAGATATGAGACCCAGGTGGTGTCCAGCCAGTCATGTAAGTACACAGCTGGTGTCCTTCTTTGTGTGCATGGGTACACATGCGAGTCCCACCACTGGTGGGGCATATTGCAGCCTTGGGTGTAGCACACATATTGTGCTCAGTCTGCACCCTGGGTGCTCCGTAACATGTTGCGCTGTTGTATGGTACCCTGTAACTCTCTTAGCAGCATGTTGCACTGACACCCCAATGGGTAGTGACTGTGCATCTGGCTCTACTTGAATATGCCCCTGCACATAGGGTGTGTGCTTACTGTTTTACCATTTGTTGGCCATGGGTGCTAGGACATACAGACACATATTGCTGGGTGTGTAGGTCTGTGTGTGGAGTTGTGGTCTACACTGTGTGTGCTGCAGTGCATGTGTAGTGTGTGTGAGTTACACGGTCAGTGACCACTGTCATACTTGCATGATCAACCCTCCACAGGTAGCTGTGTGTCCACCATGGCCAGGGTAGCTTGACCTGTTGACACCAGATGCATGCTGACACTGGGCAATACATGTTACCGTCCACTGGAGCATGCATGCACCACGAGCAACATGCATTGTGTACCATGTAGTGTGTGCAAAACTGATGGTTTGCCCCTCTCTCCACAGCACAGGACATAGCATCTAAAGGGGATGAGGTTGCTGGGCCATCCAGTGGAGTGCTGCATCTGACACTGAGCCAGCCCTATGGCCCTGTGGACTACATGGTGGAGACTTCTGAGGACAGCAATGACAGCACACATCTGCAAACCCTTGCATACATGCCACTGGTCGCATAGCTGGAGGAACAGTCACCGACGCCAAGCCCCCCATGGTGTACAGCTGTTGGTGCGCTGCAGTCCCCATGCCACAGGTCAATCAATCAATCAATCAAAATCTTTATTTATCCAGGTGAACATCATAGAGCAAGCTCATTTACAAGATGGACCTGGTTAGAACCAGGCCAGGTAGTAAAATGCATACAGGGATATATACCATGGGAACAAATAATACAATTAATTAACAATATGCAAGTAAGTACTCAATGCTACAACAGTCATAACGGCTTAGTGATAAACCTCAGTAGGGTAAGGTGATCAGCGGCTCATAGTAGGAGCTGGTACAACCACAGGGATTCTGAAAGGGGTATAACCACATGAATTTCCCTAAATTGATGCTCGAGTTCGAGGGATAGATGTCTTAAAGGTCAGGCAAAATGGGTGATTACAGCTTGTAAGAACAAATTTCACAGATAAAACAGGTTTTAGTTTGGTTTAGAAAGGAACCCCGAAGTAGACTGCTGGAACCAATCGGAGGCCAGGTCCAAAGAGTGCTAACATTCCAACTGGAAGACAGCTTTGCCATACCTTGCTAGTGGAGGGTCTAAGCTTAGGTTCTGTGGCAGCGGCTGAGGCAGCGCCAACTGCCCAGTGTCTAGGTTTTCAATGACTGGGGGACAGGGGCGCACAGGGGACTTGAACACGGCAGGGAAGAACAGAAGGGGACTGGCATAGAAGCTGGCCGTGGACATAGGACCATCGGGACAGCGGGAGGGCAGAACATCAGGATAAAGGATGGATATTCTTTGGAGCCTTCAGTCAGGCTCAGACACAAGATTCAGAAGGGAGTGTAATCACACACATTCCCAACTCTTGCACTCTAAGCAGTAAAAAGAGGGTCCAACTGTCAGGCAAATAAGTGATTACAGCTTTTCTGACCAAGTTCAGCGAGAGAACAGATTATAGCTAGGTTTAAAAGGGAACACAGGAACAACATGCAGGAACCAATTGGAAGCTAGGGCCAAAGAGAGCTTACAACCCGATTGGTTAGTGGCTTTAGTGGTGCTTTGCTAAAGGAGAGTCTGGACATAGGATCTCAGGCTGTGGCTGTGAGGATGCCAACTGCCCGGTGTCCGGGAATCCCACGCCCATGAGGCAGGTACCCCCTATGGAGCTTGTCATCAGCCGAAGAGAGAGTATGGAGATCGGAGAATAAAAAAGACTTCTAGGGTCAAGAATATATTCATGGAGCAAGAGTAGTCAAGGATTACAGGCCCACCCCACACCCATGTTCGCACCATATCTGACACCCCATCAGATGGACCTGTTACCACCACCACCACTGCCGGTACCGTCACCAACTTCACTACCCATGCCACCCACCCATCAACCTGGGAGGGATTGTGCAGCCTGGCAGCATCCCACCATCCCACAGCTGGCCTGCACGCCACCCACAGCCATCTTGGCCCTGCCACCCCACTTCACCCACCCACCCATCCCTGGTTTAGTGTAATGCAGTCCACTCATAGCCCACAGGTGCCACCAGGTCCTGTCCCCCAAGACAGTGTCCCCCAGAAGTAGGCTGTGTCAGACTTCAGGCAGCTGCTGCAGTCAGCTGTGGAGACCCAGACTGCCGCATACCATGAGCTTTCGCTATTTAGGCACACCATGCATGAGGATGTGACTAGCCTTCTCAACCTCCTTCATGCCAACCTCCAGAGGGCTGATCAGGGGGCAGAGGCCCAAAGGCTCACCTCATCAACAACCTACACAATAAGTTTGGAGACCTCACTGGGCCAATGCATGAGCTCACAGACATGGAACATGGCACTGTGTGACCAGATCAGAGCCCTGTCCCCTCCAGTGTGCACAGCCCTGTTTTATTTTTTCAGTTCAATTCAATTTTATTTTTACCAGGAAAAGACATCATTGAGCTGGCTCATTTACAAGGTGGTCCCCGGAGGATGCAACATAAGGGATGGTACAAAACATTATTTCATACAAGGACAATATATTTCTAACAATACATTAACAATACAGGAATAATTGTACTTCTGAAAAAAGCTAACATCCTGATTCTAGTATTCACAATGATGAAACAATACAGGGTGATTATACACAATGGAAAGGGACCTGGGTGTAGTTATATCAGATGACTTAAAGGTGGGCAAGCAATGTGAGAAGGCAGTAAGAAAGGCTGGGGGGATACTGGGATGCATAGGAAGAGACATCAATAGTAGAAAACAGGAAGTTGTTATCCCTCCATACAGACAGTTGGTGAGACCCCGTCTAGAGTACTGTTTGCAGTTCTGGAGACCCCATCTCCGCAAAGACATAGACAGAGTGGAGGCTGTCCAGAGGAGGGCAACCAAAATGGTGCAGGGTCTGCACCAGAAGACATATGAAGAAAGACTAAAGGAGCTTAATATGTATACCCTTGAGGAAAAAAGGGAGAGGGGACATGATAGAAACTTTCAAGTACCTCAAGGGAATCAACAAAGTCCAAGAGGGTAGCATCTTTCAGAAAAAGAGATGTGCAAGAACAAGGGGGCACAACTGAAGATAGAGGGGGGACGGCTCAGAGGTAATGTGAGGAAGTATTTTTTCACAGACAGGGTTGTGGATGCATGGAACAGCCTCTCTGAGGAGGTCGTGGAATCAAGAACAGTGGGGGAATTCAAGAATGCATGGGACAGGCATAAGGCAGTCCTAGTGGGGGGTAGGAGAAAGTAAGCTGTTGGTTAACTAGGATCTGCAGCTTACCTGTTAGGTAGAAAAATGGGCAGACTAGGTGGGCCAAGCGGTCCTTATCTGCTGTCAAATTCTATTTGATAAGACTAACGTCAAAGTTCTTTATTCACAGTAAGGGAACAATACAGTTAGGATATAATAGTCTCCCCGGATTCGGGAGGGCAGTTTGTGAAAAACAAGTTGGAGGGTGAGGAATAGGGGTTCAAAAGGGATTTGGATCCTGGGTGAGGAAGTGGTGCTCAGGAGGATTACAGGATAGGGAAAATCAGGAAGGAGCAGGACAGGTATGAGAAGGATAGATTATTAGGGCTGTGAATGAACAGGGCACATACGATTAGGAAAGTCTATAAGGGTTCAGCAAGTCAATGAGTAAACAGCAAGGTAGGTAAGTTAGTAATATAGGAGAGGAAGGGAAACATCATGGGGATTGTGGAACTGAAAACAATTGGTGGAGACAACTACAGAAGTGTCTACAAACAGCTAAGGGAGTACAACAAGTGCTAATAGGCAGTGCAAAAGGGTTTGTAAGAATTAAGGTGGAAGCTAGACATAGCAATTATAACTTTCCTTCAGTGATTGTCTAAGTGCGATTTTGAAAGTGTTCATCCCAACAATACACATGAAGTTTTAAGGATCTTTGCAGTACATTCCAGAGGGTGGGGAGGGCATGGCTTAGGGATGAGAAGCCACAGTGAGTACAGATTCTGGGTATATCTAGCATAGTATACAATTATCTTCTGTCCAGGTAAACTCCAGAGGTGTATTTAAAAAGGTCAGTGATGTAGGAGGGCAGCTTGTTAGTAAAGCCTCTGTAGACCCAGAGAGAGGCATTTTTTATTCTTCTAGTGCTAGGTGAAGTGCAGCCTAACTATGCATAGAGGGAGCAATGGTGAGTATTAAATGGAGCTCCAGTGATTCATTTTAATGCTCAGTGGTACAGAGTATCCAGCTTGGCTAGAGCAGTGGTGGAACAATGGCTATAAATAAAATCAACGTAGTCAACGAGGGGGAGAAATATGGTCTGTACTGGTCTTATTCTGGCCTCGTTGTTAAGCAGATGCCTGATTCTGAAGAAGAGGCCTAGCTTTTGTCATAGCTTTTTGGAGAGTTCCTCTGTATGTGTAGTGAATAATAGCCTACAATCGAGTCTGAAGCTCAGGTATTTGAATTTCTCCACTACCTCTAGTGGTTCCCCCAAGAGGGTCTTGATCTGGAGTTTAGTATTAGTGGAACTAGTACTATTAGGTTTGATTTGAGGAGATATAAACATAATTGTGTTTTTTTTTTTTAGCACTGAGCAACATCTTTAGCTGCAAGATGTTTTGTTGCAGCAGGTTGAACTCCTGCTGCAGCTCTATACATGCAAGCTGAAGGGTAGGCCTAGCAACGTAGAGAACTCTGTCATCCGCAAAAAGATGAACACTTATTGTACTGATTTTGGCATCAATATCACTGATATAGATTGCGAATAATAATGGCCTCGGTATTGACCCCTGAGGAATGCCTCTTTGTAATGTTTTAAGGGGGGAGAGATCGCCTTGGGCTTTGACCTGCTGCTTTCTACCTATGAGATAGCAAGCGAACCATTTCAGAGCCGTGTCATCCAGACCAATATCTCGCAATATAAGTAATAATAACTCATGGCCTACAGTATCGAACACCTTGCTCAAGTCCAAAAAGAGTGTGCTGACCTGGTTTTTAGAATCTAATGTGACTTGCCAATCATTTGTTACCTTTGACAGTGGTGATACTGTACTACAGTTACATACGAACATACGAACTTGCCAGCAGGTAAAGGCCTTATAGTTTATCAAGTCTGCTCTATTGTGCAACTAGCAGCCCTTATACTACAGCTGCCCCTCCCTCTCCCCCCAGTGACCCTCCCCCTTACCCTGTCCCATCCCCTTTTGAAGCAGCCCACTGTTCTACAGGATACCACTTCCTTTGGCAATGTGTTTCAATCAGACACCACCCTCTCTGTAAAAAAGTGTCTCCTTATTTCCCTCCTGAACCTTCCCCTTTCCAATCTCAGATCATACCCTCAAGGGTCCCTCCCCACTTTAATTTGAAAAGCCCTTCCATGCCCATCTTATTTATTCCCTTCATGCCCCTGAAGGTTTCAATCATGTCCCCCCATCCCTACTTTCCTCCAGGGAGTACATGTTCAACTCCCTCAACCTGTTCTCATAGGGTAAGTCCCCTAGATCCTGGATCATTTTTTGTGCCCTTCACTGCACTGTCTCCAGTAACCTAATGTCCTTCTTCAGGTACGGTCACCAGAACTGCATGCAGCACTCTGGGTGTATTCTAACCAGTAACCTATATAGCGGCAGGATAACCTCCCCCCCCCCCCGGACGATATGTCTCTGGCAATACACCCCAGCATCCTGTTGGCCTTTGCAGCTGACTTTCTACACTGTGCTGAGTTGTTCATTGCTCCCGTTATGATCACCCCAGATCCTTCTCCTCCATCATGGCTAGTTGAATCCCCCCAAGTGGTAGCTCCTCCTTGGTTTTTTTTTTTGCACCGAAATATAGCACCTTACATTTCTTGGCATTGAGCCCTAACTGCCAAGTGTCTGACTAGGCCTCCAATTTTGCAAGATTATCTTACAACCCTTGCCACCCTCCTAAGTGATCCACTACTGCTCCCATCTTGGTGTTATCTGCAAATAGGCTGATCTTGCTCTTGATGCCTATTGAGATGTCTGCTATGAAGATCCTAAACAACACCGATCCCAGTACAAAGCCCTGTGGTACTCTGTTTGTCACTGCTCTGTGAGATGAGAGCTCCCCTCTCACCACCACTCTCTGCTGTCTCCCTTGCAGCCGGTTCACTATCCATCCCACCATCTTCACCCTGCCCCTGTGCCTTCCAGCTTATTTGCCTAGCCTCCCATGTGGCACCAAATCAAAGGCCTTACTGAAGTCCAGGTACAGGACATCTACTGCATGGCCCTTGTCTAATTGCCTGGTTACCCAGTCATAGTACTCCACCAGGCTGGTCTGACAGGATGATTCAGTGAGGACACCACAGCAAATGCCAATGCCACGCAGTGACAGGTTGGTATTTGGTGGAATGCCTGTGAACCCCACAGCCAGTACCACTCCAACACACTGGGGTGAAACATCTGCATGCCTGCCTCCAGCACCTGGCATGGCTGTGCATGGTTCAGGGTGACTCCGCCACCCTGGGTGTCGCTTTTCCCCTCCTTGTAGGCCCCAATACCCACACACAGGGATCTGAAGTGGCCACTGGTCCATACATATGGAGGATGCCGGAAAACATGATTGGGATGGCTCCCACCTATCCACCCACCCATATCCCACACATCCCCGGCATGCTGCAGACATTGTTCCCCTGTCACTGTTTTGTTGCACTGTGCTTCCCCACCACCCTTCCGCCTGGCCAACCTGAATATCACCCCCTTCTGTTTGTGCACTGTATATAACTTTTTGTTCACTGCCACTGTGTGCTATGTGTGTTTTCACATTAAAGTTTTGACCACATACAACAATGCCCTTTGTTCTTTCCACCCATCTGCTCCTGTGTATGAGGCTTTTTATGATGTTTCCTCTGTAGTCCTGTGCCCTTCTGGCCATGTGGGGCGTCACGCCTGTCAAGCTGCTCCAGTATCCACAGCACCTCTGGCTCTGTGTCACTGTCAATATGTTTTTCTTGGACCAGCAGGCCTATTCCACAGGCAAGCACCATGTTGTGTAGCATACAACAGGCTAGGAATATGCCACAGGCCTTTCGAGGGATATATTAAAGGGCGCCACCTGAATAGTCCAGGCACTGGAATTGCATTTTCAGCATGCCGAAGACTTGCTCAATGATGTTATGTGCGGCAATGCATGCTGCATTGTATCTGTCCTCTGCCACAAATGTGGAGTGGAGGATGGGTGTGAGGTGCCAGGGGCGCAAAGGGTAGGCACTGACCCCTGTAAGGTAAAAAACATCTTTTAGTACCTGTTCACAGTGTAGCTGCCTGTCCCATCAATGACCCATGGACTGTGTCATGTCCTGTGCACCTGTCCACCCTCCCCTACCTACCCACCCTTCCCTCAGTGAGGCATGTGTGTACTGTAGTACCACTGCCTGCCCCCTATGGGGGGTTTGTATTGGGGGCATGCTGCATGTACTCACTGATAAGGTGCCCACTGGGTATGTGGCTGCCTTCAAAGATTTGACAGTCTGGAATTGTGCCATATGAAGACATCATGGGCACTGCTGGGGTTCCATGCCAGGACATTGGTTATGCACCCTGTTGCATTGCACACCACCTGGACATTGATGGACTAGTAGCTCTTCTAATTAAGGTAGGCATCTACCCCATTACCAGTGGGTGCACAGATGGCAACATGGGTGCAATCAATGGCACTAAGTACTTCAGGTAGGTGCGCAACCTGATAGAACTGATGGATTGTTTCTGTGTGCTCCGCCGATGTGCTGGGGAATATGATGAACACACCACCAGGTGGCAGCAGGGCATCTTGGAACTGGGCCAGCAACAGCAAGGTGACAGAGTGCAACACATTAATGGTATCCCCCACCGATATCTGGAATGGCCTGGTGGCTAGGCAGCACATCACAGCTGTCACCTTCTGCTCAGCTGTTATGGCATGGCTGTGCTGGGTGTTGCTGCATAGCTGCCCATGCAGGAACTCACACAGCTGCATTAGCATGGCCCTATTGAGAGGGTACCTGCCAACAAGCTGGTCATCGGTGAGTGTCTCGAAGGAGACTCATGGCCAGTACCATCTGTGCACAGCATATTCCCTCTGCAGCCTACAGTGGGGCACAGGGTGGGCATGTGGCCTGTCTTCCTCCTGCAGACCGTCTTCCAGGAGAAACAGCAAGTGTGCAGTATATTTAGCTATTTTGTGTTTCCAGCTGCTGTGCCTCCGCCCACCTCTAGGCTTTGCCTGGAGTAAGTCGGCCCTTTTATAGGCGGTATTTGTGCAGCATATTGGGATTAAGTAAACTCACTTTGCACAGAGCAAACATGCTGAATATGGTGTTGCACCTGTATTCATGTCCATGCCCTTCCCTCTGCCTGACGCATACATTATTGTTTTGCTTGCACTCAGTTTGTTTCTGCCTACACTATTCACACCTTTGAATACTGTGCATTAGCTCAATCAGTGTGCAAATGGCACACAATTGTTTTGCTCACTGGGCAATGTTTTGAACATTCGGCCCCAGGTTTATTAATCATTTGAAAATAAAAACAACTGACACAGGTTTGGGTGCACTGAATGCATTTACAGAATGTTCTGATGCATGGTACTGTACTCTAGAA
The DNA here is from genome assembly GCA_016271365.2 of Neoceratodus forsteri. Classification (NCBI taxonomy): domain Eukaryota; kingdom Metazoa; phylum Chordata; order Ceratodontiformes; family Ceratodontidae; genus Neoceratodus; species Neoceratodus forsteri. The sequence goes on along the minus strand of CM057456.1, from coordinate 921,124,827 downwards.
TGCAGCAAGAGGTGGTTTTAGAGTGCAGTGCTGGACAGAACTATGGAATGTCAAGTTGGTGCACAATTTTAAAATGCTGGCGGGGCATACAGTCTTGGATTGTGGCAGGAATACACTGTCTCAAAATATGGTGGGGACACTCTACCCCATCCTCAGAATGCAACATAGACACACATCTAGTAAATTGTGCATCCCCATTATATGAAAATGCTCCTTCTCAGCATATTCCAAAATTATGTATTTCCAACATATTCTGAAATTGCATTTCCCAGACACATTCCAAAAAAATGGGTGTACCCGCCACATTCTAAAATTCTGTGTCATGTCCAGCCATGTTCTATAATTATACTTTCCTAACAGATTCCCAAATTGTGTCACTGCCACATTCCAGAATTATCTGTTTTCATCACATTCTGACTAGGGGTATCACCACTATATTCAAAATTGTGCATTCTCATCAGATTCTGAAAATGAGTGTCACTGAAACATTCTGTATGCATGTTCAAGTCCCATTCTAAAATTGCACATCCCTGTCACATTCCAAAACTGCTTATCCTCGCCACATTCCAAAATTGTGTACCACATGACAATCCAAAAATGCATTTCCTTACCATGTTCCAAAATGACATATCCCACCAAATACCAAAAATGTGCGTATCTGCCATATTCTAAAATTGCACGTGGTCACTGCATTCTAAAACTGTGTCCCTGCCACATTCTGAGAGTCTATGTCCATGCCACATTGTGAAATTACATGTTGCCACTATAATCTGAAATTAAGCATCTGCACTACATTCTGAATTTGTGCATCACCACCACCAATTATGCATCCATGATACATTACGAAATTGCATGTCCCTGATACACTCCACAACTTGTGCCTCCCACATTTCTAATTTGCATATCTCTGCCATATTCTAAAAATTTGTGACACTCCCACATTATGAGTTTCAATATCCCTACCACATTCCAAAATTGTGCATCCTAGTTACTTTCTGAAACTGTTATTGCTGTGATCCACAATCAATTGTAACCTGGTGGCATTTTTAAATCTCATCCCTGCAGTACTCTAAAAATTGCACACACATTTGGTATCATACAGCTATGTTCATTACTGCATTCTAACCCTCATCACATTCTTAAAGGGACACTGTCAGCTTTTGTGCCCATTTTTAAACTGTCTGAAGAGTTGACACTAATGTGCATGCCTGGAGTCATGGCTTCAATTATTATACACAAAATGAAATTAATTAGAGCGATTTTTGAAGGGAAATATCTCTTCAGCAATCCATGGCATGAACAGTAAGAGATATAACCTTTTACTAATCTATGACCAAAAATAACCAACTCATTCATAAACGAGTTTATCCACGGTTCTGCACCATTCTAGCTTGTGGATGCATGCTGCAGACATTTTGCTTGGGATAACCAACATATAGTCATTACAAAAATGATAAATATCTCGCACTACTGTGCAAATCTCTTACCATCTGTTTTTTACAATGCTAGCTCTTCATGCAGACACATTCATTACAGTCACTTTAAAACTGGGCACAAAAGCTGAAAGTGTCCCTGAAAGTGTCCCTTTAAGTACATTCCATCTGCTCATTATGGAAATGCATGCTCTGTACACACCCAGTGTCTGCATTCCCTTGTCAAATGTTCACTGCAACATCACTTTTATGTAATGTGTAAGAAATACATTCTATAAGGTAGCTTGCAGGGAGGACTAGGATATAAATTCTGGTAAAGACATCATTAGTAGTTCTTCACTGAAACTGGATTTTTTTGAACAGGCAGTGAAATTAAGGTTACAAAATAACTTGCAATTTTTAAACAAAGTAGCTAGAAGATCTAATTTTTGGCATGAGGTCCATTGTAGATATGCTGATCCAAACTCTGAACTTAATGATAGTGGTGGTAGTGGCCCAATCCGCTCCATGAAGTGATCCGTGATGGAAGGAATTTGCGGAGTGCTCCAGCTAGTAAAGCCAGTGCCAGCGTTGCAATAATGGTATTAAAGTCCATTGAAAACAATGACTTTGCATTTACTGCCTCCCAAACCACTACTACATTGTTTTAAGGCGAAGTACATTGAAAACAATGTACTCGCCTTTACTTCACCTTTTTTAAGCTCCAAAGGCAAATTTGCAGTGTTTCATGGGATTTCAGGTCACATGGGCTCTAGATTGTTCTGCACAGCCTCAGTTTGGGGTAGTGTGTGTAAGAAGCTGTAGGGGACAATCTGCTATGAGAGCTCTCTGGAATTCAAACCTTCAAAAGCTGTTAAAAAAGCCTTTTTGACTACTTCTTTTTTGCTGAAACTTTAGTTCATCGATTATTGGAAACCCTCCCGTGCTCATATCATCGAGCGGTTATTGTTTGTTTATGGATTTTGAATGTTAATGTACAACAGTCAGTCTGTGTACTGAGAGACAGTGGAAATGTGCTTTGGGGGAGGGGTGTATCTGTGGTGTAGATAGATTAACTTGGAGAAAAAGACAGTGCTTTCTGTTTTGGTGATATTTTTCTTGTTTAACTGTGTTAATTTACACACAGTAATATTTTCAATATTTCTTGCCATTTTATTGATGATTGTTGTGGTGCAGCAGTGCATAATTTTAGTTTGTTTAAAATATGGGGTTATATTACTGAAGTTTTCAATTTGCTATGCATTACTTAGTGTGTGTGTGAGTATGTGTGTGACGCGTGTCATCAAATCAGACACCTTTTATTGTGCCACATAATAATTTCCGCAATGTAAAGCTGCTATCCACTGCAGCTGTGTGATTTTAGTACTTCTTTGTGGTATCTTTACTGATACTAGCACTAGTACTAGTGACTGTTACTGCAGCAGTACAGTACACTGCCCCCACCCAGTGCGGCTCGCCCCAACCGGTAAAGGTATTCTTTTCCAGATTTGAATTTCTGATGGTGAGCACTAGTTAGGTGTTGTGCCTTTGTGTCTGCATCTCTTCAATGCACAGCGCAATCTTAATCTGTCTGTGCATTTGCATCTCTTTATGGCCCAATCTCCATCTGTAACTTAAGTCACAGTTGTTTCTTTTGCTTCCCTTCAGAGTACTGGACAGGTGTGGTGCTTAATTCTGCATGAATATTGTACTCATTAATATGGGTTTTTAAGTCAGGACCATCATCACGAGTCACTCATGATACAAATCACGTTCTTCATCATCACAGTCACAAATGCAGTCACAAATCACGATTCACGATCATTCACATTAATTTTTTTTCTAGTTACTTGGATGTATTGTAAGCCTGTTTTGTAGTATCTCTCCAGGCTTCACCACCCCACCATTGTACTCATTGATATGTGCTTTCACGTCTGGGAGTTTTAAGCTACAGCTCATCGGGGAAGTACAGCCGTAGGCGGTAAGAATTCACGTTTCTTCATCATCTTGGTCACAAATGCAGTCACAAATCATGATTCACGATCATTCATGTTACGAATCACAACATTAATTTTTTTTCTAGTTACTTGGAGGATGTGTTTTAAGCCTGTTTTAGTATCTCTCCAGGCTTCACCACCCCACCATTGTACTCATTGATATGTGTTTTTAAGTCTGGGAGTTTTAAGCTACAGCTCATCGGGGCCCGGGGAAGTACAGCTATAGGCATTCATGTTTCTTCATCATCATGGTCACAAATGCAGTCACAAATCACGATTTACGATCACGTCATGAATCACAACATACATTTTTTTTAATAGTTACTTGGATGTATTGTAAGCCTGCTGGTCATGGTGCTGAACAGGGATGGGATCCATACCTGGGCCCGGGGGAAATAGGCACATCCAACTCCAGAGGACTTGGTGCTGGATTTGGTGGTGGTGGTTCAACTGCCTCAGAGTCAGGACAGGAGGCGGTGCTAGTCCTGCTCCGGGGGGGGGGCACTCACAAGTTTTGAGTGGTCCAACAGGAATGGGCGCCAATGACCTCCACACATGCACATGGAACGATGCTTACCACTACCACGCTCTCCCAAAGCTGCCCTGTCTCAGACATTCCCTCACCCTGGTCCATCTCTCCAACTGAGCTCCCTCAGTCCAAGCAATCACTACTCACACTGTCACACAACACACACACACACACACACACACACACACACACACACACACACACAGTCACACAGACAAACAACTAACTACTTATAACGGTAAGAAAAATAAAATTTTCAGAAAGAACAAAATCAAGTAAAAAAAAAGAGTATAAAAAAGACAAAAAAATGTAGCTTTTAAAAAAAGCTGTTGGGTCTAAATCAAAGTTTAAATCTCCTCCTCCTCGTTCTGATCTAAAAGTATCAGCAGTCACAAAACACACTACTCTCTCTCCATCTGCGCAGGAGAAAGTAAAAGTGTCTGCTTGTATGACTCACTTTCTTCCTGCCTAGCTAAAGAGCATGTGACTTACAGTACTGTAAGCCATGTGATGTGTGGGGGGCTGACAAATCTGAAACACCAAGTGGATCACTTAGAATCCTAAAGAGGAATGCGAAGTCCATTAAAAACAATGACTTTGCCTTACTTTGAGTTGCCATTCCTCCTTAACGTGAAGTGGTAATGACAAGGGGAAGTGAGCACTTTGCATTGCCCACTCCACATAGTGGAGTAGCAAGGCAAAGTGCCCACTTTGCATTCACTTCGCCGGTGAATTTTAAATTCGCTGCATCTCTACTTAATGATGCTAGAAAGTTTGGCCGAAATCCATCTTTAAAGGAGTTCATAATTTCACAATTTAATTATTTGTTAAACTGTGTGAAAATTGTGCAGGCTTGGTGGTGTGGAGTGTTGAGGTGCTGAACACCTTACTTCCTGCCATGCTGGTTCAAGAACAGACCAGGATCTGTCAAAGGGCAGCAGGATTGAGTGTCCGTTGATGGCTCTCCTCCATCAGGGAGTGGGGACAGCATGTACCTCTGCTTGGTTACCACCTAGTGGAGGCTAGCTGGCACAGTGATGGTCCTGTACCTTGTTGACTAGGAGCAGGTGCAGAGGTGAGTTGGGTCTTAATGCAGTGTATGCACACCACAGCATGTATTCCAGCCTGGGTCAGGGAGAAAAAGAGAGAAAAAAACACTGCCACCAACAGGATGATATTGGCAATTCTGAATGCCCTGCATCACCTCTCAAGGCACCCACTCACCCATGGTGGTAGGAAGCAGCACATGAGATAAGTCCTGGGTTCAGTGGGTGATGGGCTGGGGTCCCCAGGCAGAGGAGGGTGTATGAAGAGAGGGGGAGATTAAAACAAATGCGTGTCCACAAATCATTCAACCAGCAAGCTCTAGTGATTACTGGCATGTTGCAAGAGGACAGACTAGTACACAGTGATGTCCATGCCTATTCTTCATGGTCCTCCTCTCAAGGTACTGACCTGATGCTAGGTACCACTATAATTTCACTATGGAGCCTCCTATGAATCTTACCTTATTACTCCTCTGCCCAGCCTTTCCCTTCATTCACAATGGCAGCTCAAGTGTATGGCTGAGGAAAATGTATGGCTATGACTTCAACAAAAAGTAGCACAAAATTCCACAATTTTCACACAAGTTCGTAAAATTCAGCTTTAATTGTTGATCTTATTTTGCAATATTTGGCTGCCTATATAGATTGTCCAGCCTTTGAGCAAGAGCCTAGATAGTTGGTGCACACATGCACGTAAACACACACACACACATATACACACACGCACACACACTCATTTTTAGGGTTAAAATGAAACTAGCAAAAATGGTGATACTCCGTTCTCTAGTTTTTAAGTTAAAGGGGCTTAAATTCTGCAATTCACTTACTTAGGACATGTAATTTAAAAATGTCTAAAGGTTTGGAAGCTTATGTCAGACACATTTAAATATAGAGATCTGAAACTTGGCACTTCTGCATGTGAATTGGTAAATGTGTCATACCAAATTTGTTGCAGTTTGGACCAAAATATTTTAAATTAGATGGAAATGATTGAAATTACAATTTTCATGAAATTTTGTGAAATTTCACAGAAGCAAAATCTCAATATCACTGAAATTCCACCAGTGGAAGGTCAGTTTTGCCCAGCCATAGGCCTTGGTCATCTGGGGCCAGATACTGAAAAATGGAAATAGCAGAGCGCAAAGGTTTCTACTGTGCTTTCCCATTGCCCACAACCATAAGGATGCTATATCCAGTCAGATAGCAAACCAGCACTGCCTGTTTCAATATAAGGGCATGTTGGCACAGCACTAGGCTAAGTAGCAATGCCCTGACATGGATCCTGGCAGTGCAGGGACAGCACCCCCAGACCTAATATCACCGGTAGCTCCTGGTGCAACATTCAGATGGCACCATGCAAAAGAGCCCACTGGACATGCAAGATACTAAGCAGTCATATGCATACCCATTACGGGCACATTTGCATGGGAAGTGGTGGCAGATTTTCAACCCTAAAATCAACTCCACCACCATGACTGCTCAGTCTCAGAAGTTAAGTATGCCCTGGTGTCTAGTGGCACCCCACACCCTCAGAACTCCATCACAGTTAAACGTCCATTCAGCCCTGATGTTCAGTGGTTCCTCCACCTTCCGACCACCAGTCCCAGTATACTAAACTATTTCCTTGGTTTCCAGTGTTCTCCCTACCCTCTTATCACTAGCCCTATTCCAAGAAAATTAAATCCCTAGTGCCTAGTAGTCCCCCCACCCTCTGACCATCAGCCCCAGTAGACTAAAGAATGTTCCAGGTGTCCAGTGGTCCCCCCACCCTCTAATCTCCAGCCCATGCCACAAAATATGAAGTTCCTGGTGCCTGGTGGTCCCACCACCCTCCAGTTACCAGCTCTGTGTCAGGAAAAGAAACCCCTGGTGCCTAATGCCCCCGGCCTTCTAATCACCAGCCCTGGTAGAGTAAAGTCTGTCCCTGATGTCCACTGGTCACCCTGCCTTCTAAACACCAGCCCAAGTAGACTAAAGCATGTCTATTGTATCCAGTGGTCCCCACTGACCTCTGATCACCTGCCCCCTGCCAAAGAAATGAAGTCCCTGGTGCTAAGTGATCCCCTGTCCTCCAGTCACGAGCCTCATGCAAAGAAAACTAAGTCCCTGCTGTCAAATGGCCCCCCACCTTCTGATCACCAGCCCTGTGTCAAGAAAAGAAATCTATGGTGCCTAGTGGTCCCCCCCACCCTTCAACCACTGGCCCCAGTAGACTAAAATATGCCCCTGGTGTCCAGTGATCCCACCATCCTCTGAATGCTGGCCCCCTATTCAATTAAATATTTCTTGATGTCTAGTGGAACCCCATGCAACACTTGGCCAGCTGGTTATGATTATTGTATTTGTAATATAAAAATACAGTATGTGATTGCCTCACATAAGACAACCTGTGCTCTATGGGTGCCCCCCCCCCCCAGATTTCAGTGTAGCTACAGGCTGTAACTGACAGGAGATCTTTGTAATGTAAATAACTTCCTTGAGAAATTGCATTTTATGGCCTTTTATGACCTGTTGCTGCTCTGAAGCTGGCAAACTAAAATGTACATTTTATGACTTCAGAAATAGGACATCATTAAGCTGATTCTTGCCAGCTATCTCACACCTGGGTGACAGATTGCAGAGTTGTAAACCTCAAAAGGAACAGGTGGATCAAAGACTCATAATTTGGAAAATGAGTTTTTGCTGCTGTCACCTTATTTAATATACCTCTTGATAGGACATCATGTTTGTATTTTTTTTAAATTCTAAAAGGAGGAGCTAGAGGACTCACAGAAGGCATGTTGAGAGACTCAGTTTAAACTATACTCCGTCTGAAGTGTTTGAGATATATTCCATCTTGGGACTCTGGAAAGACACAGCTCTCTGATATAAGGCACTTAAAAAAGGTAATACATTAGATAGAAAAGATCTAATTGTATGTTGGTAGGATTTTGTTCTGTAGTTTTCCTTGTTTTCTTTTAGGTGACTGTATGCTCTTTGATATATTGTTCTGCGTTTACATTTTTCAAATTTTTATCATCTTTTAGTAAAATATTTTTTTCAAGATACTGCCTGAGTGTGTCTTCCAAGTTCTTTTTGCATGTGATGTATATGTGGTTAAGTTTGACGGCTGTTCTGAAGGGCTTGATGGTGTTACTAAACTTGGAAAAGCTAAGAATATACCTAAGGTCTCTTATAGAGTTTTAAGGGTTCATTTTGGAAGCCTGGCTTGGTGGCCCGGCAAAAAATTGTAATGCAATCCCCGAAGAGGGTACGTATCTGAGCCTGTACATTGGGTATGCTAGCATAAGGTTCACAGTTTGAATGCCACCCCAGAACTTAAGACTAAAGTTAATTCAGACCCAAAAGCAGATAGGAGAGTTACCCTGTCTGTTACCTGTTCATACTATTGCTCTCTGAGGTTGGAACTGTGGGAGCAGAGGGCCTGACCAGCTGAGTCCATTTATGACATCCCACATCCACCGATTCCCATCCCCATGCTTGCATAATCCTTCCCTGGTATCTAGCATCCCTCTTTCCTATGTTACAGGCACAAGGCAACCCACTCTACTACCCCCTCACCTTACTGGTGTTGCCAGCACCACAGGAGCCAATACAGCAACTGACATAGCCCTTCTCTCACCACCTCTGCTGGCAGCCATATGTAATGACAAGGAGCACATGTACGCTTCTGTCTACTGTAGATAGTACACATGCTCCCTTTACAGTACAGCGGATGTGCACTTCCTGTCACATATGGTGGTCAACTGAGATGGTGAGAGGAGGTCTGTACTGTACCTGTCACAGTATGGGCTCCCCTGACACCGGCAACTCCAGTAAGGTGGAGGGAGGTGGCAGAGTGGGTTGACCGGTGCCTGCAGTGTGGGGGATGCTAGGTGCCAGGGAAGGTTTATGCTAGTATGGGAAAAGAGATTGATTGGTGGGGGTGCCACTAGACATCAGGGAATATGTGACTGAACACAATGCCAATGATCGGGGGGGACCAGTGGACATCAAGGGCATAATTTAGTATGCTGGGGCTGGCAATTGGAGGGCAGGGGGACCAGTAGGCCCCAGGGACTTATTTTTCTTGGAATGGGGCTGGCAATCGAAAGGTGGGGCGATTGCTGGACACTAGGGGCATATTTTAGTCTACCAGGACTGCTGATTGGATGGTGAGGCAGCCACTGGACACCAAGGACATACTTTAGACTACCAGAGCTAGTGATCAGAGGGTGGAGGGACCACTGGATACCAAGGACATAATTTAGTTTGCTGGGGCCTGCAATCAGAGGGCAGGGGGAACCACTGGACACCAGGGTAGTTCTTTAATATTAGTGGGGATGATGATCAGAGGGCAGGGGGAACACTGAACACCAGGGTAGTTCTTTAATATCACTGGGGTTAGGGATTGGAGGGCAGTGGAGACTACTAGATGTCAGGGACATACTTTAGTCTACCAGGACTGGCAATTGGAGGGTGAGGGAACCTCTAGGCCACAGGAAATTTCATACTTTTACCAAGGATGAGGATTGGAAGGGGGGGGGACCACTAGATGCAAGGAACTTACTTTATTTTAACGTGGCCAGGGTCGGGAGATTGGGGGGAGTGCCACTAGTTACCAGGGAGCAGGTGTGCTTCTCCACTGCCAATGTGGTTATTGGCTGCAGTGGCTGCACCAGCCACTAGGGTTGCCTGGAGTAAGTTGGGCATCTTCTCGATAGTAACTGCACAGCACAAAGTGGCTTGTGATATTCCCTTTGTGCAGAACTACCACGCTGAATATTTCACAGTGCCAAGATTCCTGACCTTGACCCTCCCTTTGTCCACTGCATACATTATGTTTAATCAATCAATCTTTATTTTATACTGGAGGCTATGTGAGCAAAAATGCCTGTTTTTACAAATGTTCAGTTAGGCATATAAAAACAGACAACAGGTCAACATTTCAAATGTATATACTATGGACTAGAGGGTTACACAATGTAACACAATGTTTATATGAAGAGCTTTTTTCGGGCCAGAGAAGATCATGAACTTGGTCTGCTTAAAATTTAGGACCATGCGTTTGGCAGAAAACCAAGAGTGCAGCATACTGAAAATAGGGAAAGTAAGTAAGAACAGGAACAATAAACAGAGTGTGGATAACGGAGATAAAATTCTTGGGCAGAAACATTGGATACTACGATTGAGACATAAATGTGCACAATGGCCTACAAATGTGTAATGGAATGCTAAAGTTAATAAAAGCACAGTGGTAAAAATGTAGACCTTGGTTAAGATCAAGAGAGATAATAAACCATGATGACCCCTAGAGATAAGAATGAAGAAGCAGTTATGGAGTAAGCATTGTGAGCGGCGTAAAAATATGGGAGTGGGATAGGGAGGGGGAGAGGAGGAGAAGGGGGAGTTAGGAATGAGAGAAAGTGGATAGAATGCAGGGGTGATGAGCTGTCCATGTTGCTTACTGTAGTGTTCCTGTCCGGGGCACTGACAGATAGGAGCACTAAGGAGATGGTCCTTACAAGTGTCATTAAAGATACTGATGGAGCTCAGGATTGGATGGCAAGGGGTAGGTTGTTATAGAGCTTGGGGCCCTTATACATGATGGAGTTCTGTGCATGAGGGGTGTGGTAGAACAGGATCTTAAACGTGTGGTGAGGAGCCCCCATTGTGCAGCGCTTAGAAACCGATATAGGGAACAGAGAGGTGATGCTTGCCAGCGATGTGTTTAGGTTTACCTTGTGGAGGAATGGCAGCATTTTAGAAAGGAACCTATCTTTGAGAGCGAACCAGTTTAGGGAGTTGTAGAGGGTGCAGTGGTAGGTGCACCATGGGAGGCCAGAAACAAAGTGAACAATGATACATACTCAAGAAGGGTTAGAAGCAAGGTGCTATACAGGCGCAATCTGGAGGCAGGAATCAGAAACTTCCTCATTCTATAAAGGAGACCAAGTCTCAAATGGATCTTGTGAATGAGTTTAGACATATGGATGTTGTACATCAGGTGTGGATCGAGGGACAATCCCAGGTATTTAAATTCATCCACTTTTTCAATGATATTTAACTGATTGTTTGAGAGGGTTGGGTTTATATGAAGAGCTTTTTTCGGGCCAGAGGAGATCATGAACTTGGTCTGCTTAGAATTTAGGACCATGCTTTTGGCAGAAAACCAAGAGTGCAGCATACTGAAATCAGCCTACAGATTAGCCAACATTGTGTCAAGGTTTTTCTTGCTGCAATAAAAAGCAGCAGCATCTGCGTAAAGGATGATTTCGGTAGATAGGCAGATATTAGGGTTACCACCTTTTAAGAAGCCCAAAGTGGGACATTTCTTACTGAAACATGATTTTTTGCATGACAGTACATAACCTCAACCAATGCAACATACTTGTTTTCTCTGTATACTCAGAATTAAGGCTAAATAATGTAGTTTCTTAGTTGCTTCTATTGTTTCTTATCACTTTAATGTATTTTGGTTAGGGTATTATAGCTTTCTGTAACAGTTAGTGGAAAGTTAGAAAATATTTTTTCTGCTATGAAGTCAGGACACGCAGTATTTTTCATATTTCTTTGCAGGACACAGCTGCCCAAATCAGGACTCTCCTGAGAAAATCAGTACAGGTGGCAACCCTAGCAGATATCAAGAAGCCTGTTAATAAAAAGGGCAAACAGGAGCAGACCAAAAATGGAGCCTTGGCAGACTCCGTATTTAATTTGGCAGTCCTCCAAGAGGTGCCCATTTATTGTTGTCTTCTGGGATGTGAGACAGAGGTAGCTACCAACCCATTTGACTACATTCTCCAAGATTTGAAAGCTGGTGAGGATGTCTAGTAGTAGGCAGTGGTCACCCAGGTTGAACATCTTGGTCAAATCCATAAAAACTGAGACTGTATACAGACCATTGTTGTTTGGCTTTTGGATGTCACTTTTGAACTTGACCAGGGCTTTTTCAGTGATGTGTCCTGATCTGAAGCCATGATGAGCATCAGAGAGAAGGTTATTTTCATTTAGGAAAGTAGTGAGCTGAGTGTGGACTACCTTTTCAATTATTTTGGAGAGGAGGGCAAGGAGAGAGATGGGTTGGTAATTCCTGACTTCACTCCTGGACCCTGACTTGAAAAGTGGCTTAATGATGGTGGTTTTCCAGATGCTAGGGAAACAGCTGGAGCAGAGTGAGAGGTTGAGTACAGTATGTTGGTGAGGGGGGGCTGCTAGAGGTTTGATGCAGAGCCTGAGGATTTTGAAGTCGATATCGTCTGCTCATCTGCAGGGTTTGGGGTTGTTACTTAGGATGACTGTGGTCATGACCAAGACTTAAGGACCCTGAAATAAAATTTAGGACAGGGCTCAGTGATGGGGAAAGTTTTGGGGCTAGAGGGGGAGGGTGGGAACGGCGGGTGCGTGTGGGGTGGGTTTGTATTTACGGAAGTTGCTGAAAAAGGAATTGAATATGTTAGCCACTTCCTCGGGGTCATTGGTCTGTCTGTCCCCATGAATAAGGGTGATGGATCCATCTTTCTTGTTCTTCTTTTTATCCATTTAATATACTTTATTAAGTTTTTAAAATAGAACACAAGAAAAAAGCACCACATCAAAAAACTACATACAGTATGTATTCCATCAATGCCACACAAAAGGAAACCTATCAAACCCATGAAGCATCTAAAGCCCCCGCACAAATCCCCCCACTCCCCAACCACCCTCTCCCACCTATCAGGCCACCCTCCCACCCACCCCAAGCACTGTCACCCCCAAAGAAGCAGTTCCAGGAAGAAACCTAACCAATAAAGCAAAACAAGACAACTCCAAGAAAGGGGGAAGGAGCTGCAGGAGGGCCTAAGAGCAAGGAATCTGCACAGGTCAAGCTCTCCCCTCTACGAAGTCCCTGTACAAACAACCCTAGGCCCATGAAATAAGAGCTTCCAGAGGTCCCCAAAAATCCAAGTACCTGTCCAACTTCTCTTGTCGTTTGGCAATATGTTTCTTCTCAATTGCCAAAGCCAGAAGAATTTTCTGCCACCATTCAGAAAGTGGTAAAACAGAATCATCTTTCCAGTGATGGAGGATGACCAGCTTGGCAAAGATGCGATTAAAGAAAGATATGCTTTGCAGGGCCCCAAAAGTTCCTCCAGGAAATAGCCTACTAGGCACGATTCAGAAGTAAAGGAGTCCAAGGACAGCAAGGGGTTGAGGAAGTTGTGTATGTTAGCCCAGAACGGGGCCTCTTTGGGGCAATCACATAATGTATGTTTAAGAGAGCCCACCCTAGTCCCACAATGAGAACAATCCAGGGAAGAAAGACATCCCATATGGAATAATCTATGTGGGTGAAATACATATTATGGAGAATTCGGAATTGGGTATAATGATACCTATCCTGCTTAATAAAGTTATATAATGTCTTCAAGATTAACTGCCATTCCTTAGGTTCAAGCTGCAGATTCAAAGAATGTTGCCAGTAAAAACCCATACCTTGCAACCCCCTTGGATCATTAGTCTGGAAAAAGCATAGTACTTAGCAACAGAATGCAGATTGTGAGTAATCGATTGAAGTTCCGGAAGAATGGAGGAGGGGAGTGGTACCCATGGTGGCAGTCCCAAAAAAGCCATCACAGCTCCTGACATCTGTAGGTGTTTAAAAGGGTGATAGACCAGAAGGGTAAGGTGTTGCTGAACCATGGCCAATGACGTAGGTCTACCATCAAAAGAAGAGCCTCCATGGATGAATTCCACATCTGGTGACAAAATTTGGATGGACTAGGGCAGCAAGCAATCCTAATATTGAGATTTCCTAAGATGGGTTGAGAAAGATCCCAAGCCCAATAATTCTGAAGGTATGACTGCAATTGTGCAAGGGCCTGCAAAGACCACTTTAGTGGGGTGTTACTGAGTCATGAGGGGATAGCAGTGGGTTTTGAGTATAAGAGACTGGAAAGTTGGACACCACTTTGAAGACATAGCTGTGATTCCGACTGAAGCCAAAGAGGAAGATATGTCCTGTCCCCTGGACTGTTCAAAACTTGGCTTCACTGAAAAATCTTGTTACTATGGAGTGTGCAATAGCATAAGAAAAAATCAGGTAAACGTAGTCTGCCTTTCTCTTTCAATTGCATCAACTTAAAGTAAGCCCATCGTACAGCCCCCTGCCGCCATATGAAATTCAAAATTAAACTTTAAAGATCTTTCTTGTTCTTACCAAGTAGGGAGTTGATAGTGCCCAAGAGTTGATGAGGGTTGGCTAAGTCCCGAGTTGTTTATTCTGGAGGTCATCGACCTTGGGCTTTCTGACGGCAGAGTTGCACTTGTTTCTAAGTGCTTTGTAAAGTGAGAGCTAAGCAGGGTCCTGGTGCTTAGAGTAGCTGGCCCAGGCCTTATCCCTAGTCTTCATCAATTTAGTGATGTCTGGGGAGACCCATTTGTTAATGTGTTCCTTAACCCTTGTTTGTTTGAGAGCAGCAAATTTGTAACAGACACTGCTAAAAATAGTGGAAAATTTGTTTATGATGGTATTGAGGTCTTCTGGGATAGAGATAAAAGACCAATCTACCAGGTGGAATGAGTGAGTTATGTCATTGATACTGGCATTGTTTAGTCTTCAGGAGAAGATTAACATGAAGGGGGTTTTAGGGAATTGGACTGACCAGTGACAGAAAATGGTGCAGTGATCACTAATACTGTCAGGTAGAACTCCTGTCCTGGAGATAAGGGATGGATTGGTGACAACGATCCAACTGATTAACATTTGTGTCCCTGTCTTATAGTTGAACTTGTTGGAGGCAGTAATCAACTGATGTAGGCAAAGGCCTGCAATGCAACATTTAACTGAGTCAGCGAGACTGGAGTCCCAATTTATGTAGAAATCCAAAGAAGTATCCACTCCCTGTTGAGAGGGAGTGAATTTTTAAGGGCTAGCAGGGTTTCCACATCGGAGGGGGGGTTCCAGGTGGGAGACAGGTGGAAGTGAGGGAGAGGGTTTTACTTTGTCCAAGAAGGAGATTGATGGATAAGGTCTTGAACATGGTGAACTGCAGGTTGGGATTTTGTTGGGTGAAGGAGAACTTGTTTGAAACAAAAAACATGCAGCCCCCTCCTTTTTTCCCAGATCTGTCTTTTCTGACAGGAGTGTAACCGTCAAGGTCTATTTCTCCATCAGAGATTTTCGGTTAAAGCCAGGTTTCAGAAAGGGCTATTACATCAAAATTGTTGCAAGTGACCCAGGCCTGGAATGTATCTTTTTTGGCTAGGAGGTTCTGAATGTTTAAGTGGATGATGGAGTTGTTTTTCCCTTTATGTGAGCAAGCAGAATCGAGGGGAATGCTGAGGGTTACAGGTCTAGGGTTAGGGTGGATGGATCTAGAAAGGAGCAGGAGGAGAATCAGGGTTCTGGTCCAAATGGTCTTGAGAAGATTAGATTTACATTTCCACCCCCCTGATAACTTAACTAGAGAGATGGAGAAACTCTTGGTGGAGAGACAGGGGTATGAGAGGAATAGAAGGAAAAAGAAGTGACAGAAAATCTCCAGGTGTAAGTAAAGCATGCTAACTCTTTTAGCATGCACCACAGCCCCCTTTGACTATTGCACTTGAGTGCAAACCCTGGGCAAACAGGGCACAATCACATTGCCCACCAGGCAGTTTTGAATATCTCGCCCCGATCTTGATTTTAGTTTGGGCAAGATTGGCTCATGTCACATACACATTCATGGGTGCCTTTAGTAATAAGAGGCCATATAGCAACTGTTACTCACTCTTAGGGGTATACTGTGAGTACAGCAGCCAAGTGCCACATTGCCACTAGAGAGTGATTTACTTACTGTTAATCTAACCACTGGTTATGTCTTATTGCTATTATAATGATTATATAAAAAATATTGTTAGACGTGTACCATTTGAATGTTTTTCTTAGTGAGAGGGAGATTTTTAACAAAGTAGTCCACCCTCTATCTGCCTTAGACTGCCAGTTTAGAATATCAGAATGCGTATTTACAGTCATTTTGCAGAGCCAGTGGATAGAATGCTGCTACTTTTCCCACAGAATTCATGTGCCATGATGGTAAGATTAGAAATGACAGTTTAAAAGGATGCTGTAACCCCCGTTAGGTTTCAAAGTAACTCTAATTTTAAAACACAGGTTATGATGACTCACATTCTGTAGAAATTGCTGATGCAGTTTGTAATTTGATTCTAATTATTTTTTCTGTATAAAAGTAAAAAAAACAGACTGCCCACCATACTGTGCTATCAAAAATGTGTTTGCATTCTTTGATCAGCTTCCACTGCATCTTTCCTGGACTTGGGAATGCCCCTAACACAGTATAGCCACTCATGATGCTGTGGGAGGAGAGTAAACAATTGTATTACAGTGGCTGCACTGTTTGGGGTGTTCCTAATGTTCAGGATGAATACAATAAGAGTAGATCAAGGATCTGAAAGAAAACAAAGTTAGGTGTAATTGCACCACTCCCATGCATTTCAGTTCTACTAAGAAAGGAAGCAGATAAAACAACCAACATTTTCTGTGAGATTTAGAGAACATAAGCAATCATAAAATGTGGGTTTTCAAATAGAACTAATATGATGCAAAAATGTAGCCAATGAGATTAGTTGTATTTCTGAAACTCTTTTTAAAGTAAGTAATAAGACATGACGAGGTGTGGATTATATTGATCTAACAGCATGTCCAGGGGTGTAGTAAGGCACAATGCTGCGGGCAGACTGCCTTCAGCCCCTGGAAGTGAGGTTAGATCAGCATAATGCACAGTGTTTTATTGCACTTATAAAATGGATAAACAGAGAAAAAACAGCTTTTTTTTTTTAGTAAAACTCGTAAAATATAGTTCCCCTCACCTGTCAAGCCTCTGTCTATCCACTCATTCAATAGATGAAAAATTTATCACAGAATGCAGGAATTGAAACTTCTGCAGAATTCTACTGACTGACTGTTTACCTCTCCCCAGACAAACACCAAACACTCATAACAGATGGCCTCAGTAAAGTAAGGGATTCAGTTTTATTTGTAGCAAGGGAAGCAGCAAGGATTGCTCGGTAGGCAGGTAATGATGGGGTGGGTGCTCATGATCAGAAAATAAGCTCCAAAAAATAAAACTGTGAATGCTTCATTTTTAGTATTTGTGCTTGTGCAAAGCAAACATGTTGCTGTGTTAGTGGATTTAAGAGGTGTATCACTGTCGGTCCAATTTATGGCAGTCTGCAATGGGCTCAACAGTCTCCAACCCAGTATCAGCTAGGCTGATCATGACACTCTTCTGGGCTTGCTGGATGAAAACTTTGTGAAGTTCAAAAACAGAATAGCCCAAATTATAGGGCAGCTCTTTCCTTTGATCTGCATGACCCACTGACCAGCAAGCCCAGCTGATCAACATCATGATCAGCCTACAATTTGTCCTCTCCCCTGCAATGCAACTGACTAGGCTGGCAACCTGCAGCTCTCCCCGCCCTAACCTGCAGCTCCAAGTAGTTTTACCCTGCCATTCCACTTTTCTTTCTTGTTACTCTTTTTTATTGAAAGAAAATCAGTGACTCTGTTTTAAGTGAGTCATTTGATGCTTTTTGCGGCTGCTGCTGTGTGCCGCAAACTGTTTCTACCCCTCCAAACTTGATGTCACTAGCACAGGAGTGTTTGGGCAATGTCATCCACATGGGTGGAAGTGGTACAACTGGAAGCCATGATGCTTTCCAGACACTGCACAGGATCTTAACAGTGCAATTGGCATGATAGTAGCTCATCAAGAGAGTAGGTAGTGCAGTGCAGCTCACCCCGAGAGTCTCAGCCAACTGCAGCTAGGAAAGCGCACTGCCAACTCTTCCTCCCTACAACCTGCCCCAGGGGCACCAGCTGCAGGTCCACTAGAGGAATACACCTGCCACTAGAGGAACTCCAGAATGCCAGACAAGATTGGGACTGGAACCTGGCCATATAACCATCCCGAGAAAGGACAGAGAAACTTCTTCAGCAAGTGATCCAGGTAATCTGACAACTGGTATTCTGCTGTAGCTGATAACTGCTTAAGTAACTCAAAATGTCCACTGCATAATTTGCAGCATGATGTTAGCAACAGTATGAAGGCAGGGAAAGGAGAGGGCTACAAACATTGAGGAAGCCTCCTGCTGGCAGTTAATTGGAGTGTGGTTGTCAGGGAGGAAGGGGGCTCAGATAGCAGCTGGTGAGAATCAGACACCAGGTAAAAGTGCAGCCAGAGGGAGGGAGGAATAGCTGCCCATAAGGGAGGGCGCCTAGCAGCAGTCTGAGAGGGAGGGAAAAACTAAGAACCCAGATAAAGGAGAGCTGCCAGTAAAGGGGTGAAGCAGTCTGAGATGGAGGGAGAAACATAGCAGCCAGGTAGTTTAGCCATTTGTGTGCCATGAGGAGGAGGGCTAGTAGTAAATGGAGGTGGTTGATGGTGCTTCCAGAAGGAAAGAGGGCTGCCCACATAGGGGAAGGGGTAATAGCATTCTAAGAGGGAGGGGAAACACAGTATTCAGGTAAAAGTGCAGACTGTTGTGTATCATGAGAGGGAATGCTGCCAGTAAAAGGGCAGGCTATCAGCAGTGGGAGGGGAGGGATTGCTGACAGTACTGTATTAAGAGGGGTGGGGGATACAAGTGAACCGGGAAAGGTTGCCAGCATTTTATTTGGAGATGGGGGAGGGAAGGGGAGAGTTACAAGGTTGGCAGCGTTTTTAAATTGTAGAGAGGCTGTCATTTGCGGAGGGTTGGCTATCAGCAGTCAGAGTGCTGGTAGCCAAAATTCACAGACTGTGAAGAGTGGAATACCTGTATTCAGAGGGAAGGGGAGGGGAGAGACAGGAGGGTTTCCAGGTTTCATTGGAGTTGTAAGCCTGCATGTGTGGATGGGAGGGGGTCTGCCAGCATTTGTGAGAGGAGGAGGTAATCAGCATTCAGATGTAGGAAGTGGGGCTACCAGTATGAAGGGGTGAGTCTGAATGCTAAGTAAGCAATAATACCCTACAGGGTGGGCATTATAGGGATATAACAGACCACCCAGGGGCATAATGAGGCCCAACTCCACAGGTGGAGAGCCTTATAGTTCCTCGAAGATCCGTTATATCCCAATAATGTGAACCCTGGAGGGTATTATTGCTCTTAGAAAATGGTGTTTCTTGCATTGTTTGTTATTAATGATTTGGGAAGCAAAAGGAGTTAAAATATTAAGCAAAATGAACAGAAAGAGCAGTCAGTATAAAATAGTCATTGTATTGGCTCAGTTGCTGGCTCAATTGCCATTAGATGCTGTTGCCTATGACAGTTTTTACTTTAGTATTAGTTTTATTCTTACTTTGATTTGTTTTCTGTGCTTTCCCCCACCCACCACCACCACCGCCAACTTACTGATCGACCATGAAAGCTTTTGGGTGGTGGTACCATTGCAGACTTTTTTGGGGGGTTTGAGAGAAAAATATTTATTGGTGAGAGACTGTGCATGGGGAGGAAGTGGCTCTGCGCTGCAGCAGGAACAGTCCAGCATTCGTTTCAGGCAGTGGATCAGACAGGGTGCCTGGAGTGAGGTCACAAACTGTAGCAGAGAAATAAAGCAGAGGTACTATGATTTTGATTTTGTTTTTGTTTATGGCAGTTTACAAAGCTGAGTTGCTGGCTGCATGGGGGGGTGGGGTCCATTTGCTAAGAAACACAGCAGACTGGTATCTGTATGTAACCCCTAGATGGCGCTATCCCAGGGGCTACTACCCCTGCCTGATTTGCCACTAACAGGTTGAGGGGCCTGGATCCAATGGCGGGTGCCTCCACCCAGAGGTCAGGGTTTGCAATAGTTAAACTTACTTGGTCACAGCCCTCTGGGACACTGCAACCCCCCTTTCTTCCCACTAGTGGCCCACACAATATAGCAGAATTACCTTCACAGTATACACTTACCCCCAAGGCTGGTTCAGGCACGGGACATCCTGTAAAATAAGATACAGTGCAACAATCACAGTACAGTACTTTAACATAGACAAATACCTCAGGCAGTATAACTTTGTTGAAACAAACAGCTCTGATTTATTTAGGGGATATAACAAGGACAGGGGAAATCAGGTTAATTAGCTTATCACTTACTATCTACCTATGGCTCTGTGCAGGCCTATCCTCACCAGTTACTGTCCCTGGGTACCCAGGCCCTAGTGGCTAGTCCAAACTGTGGCAGCTGGTAGGGCCCTTTCACACAGAGAAAAGGAAAATTAAACAGTCAGCAGTACAGTAATTCCATTTGGATTTAATGTGGCAATTCAACAGGAGCGACCCCAATTAGTACTCACGACCTCCAAAGAAGATATGGTCCTTCAATGTCAGCAGGGCTACTTTTGATCTCCAAGAGACTCCTCACACATTTATATAAAAAAAGAAAGCACGATACCAGGCAGGCTGCATCTGTATCCCAATCGCAATTACTGCACAATAACCAGGAGAACACACAGCAGATTCAGTTCCTGACAGACCGAGTGTAATTCAACAATTTCTTCAGTCTTCTACAGGGTGAGCCTGGTTTCTACTCTTCAGAGATCCTTTGATTCTTTTCACAGGACGGATTCAGTCCTAACAAGCAGTTACACAAGTTGTAGACCGGAACTCTGGGCCTGCACACGTTTTTGACTGAAACTGTGCACTGAAGGAGCAAGGTTTCTTTCCCTTCACTTTCAGATCTCAAACTGAAACTCCCAACAGACAAAAACTGGCACTTCCTTTGAGTTCCTCCCAGTTCTTGACTGGATTGGCTGTCACTCACAATAGACTGCTGCTGTTGGTCCAAAAAGGCACCGAAGTCTAAACTACATCTCCCAGAGTCACTGCCCATACAATCCTCTTGTGGCTGGCTCAGATTATGAGTCCCAAGTTCTGATTCGTCAAGGCATCATTTTAGAGCTAGTTTACCCACACTGATTGGTCCAGTTCAGCAGTTCAAAACCAGAATGGGGAACTAGGCAGACAGTTCTGACTGCAAAGAAAGCAGGTTAGACAAACTGTAATTTTATTATTACTGTAAATGATTTCTGCAATCAGTTACATCTTTCAGACAGGTTCCCTTTGCACTCTAGTGACTGCAAAATGGGGTGAATTAGCAGCTTGAGTGGTACTCAATCAAAGAAACACACAGTCCCCCATACAAACTAATTATGTCTGCAAGCAGACAGCTCTTAAAGAGACAGTACCAGAGGTTCTAAAAACACTCACTGATAAATGGCTTAAACGCCAAACACCATTCAGGCTTGGAGCATTCAAGCAAGCTCCTGGAAGTCTTTTGGGAACCCCCATTTGCAGGGGGGTTACATGTAGAAGGGGGTGCAAGAGAGGGGTCGAGGAGTGCTGCCGTTGGAAAATAATTGCGGTTGCCAGAAACGAATGATCACTTTTCTCTGTCCTGAACCAAAAGAAAAAAACTGCAGTGCGTTTCTTTTTTCATGTGAAGGTACTGAAGTTAAACAAAGACAGACGGGGGGCTTGCCAACTCCCTCACTAAGCAAGACAAAAAAAATGGTGGTTGGCCAGTTTCACAATTCAGGGTGCCCCTTGATACCCTAAGTGATGAGGCACTCTGAATTGGCACTTGTTATTTACTGGGCATTGCTGAAAAATAAATGCATGCTGGCATGGCCTTTCAGTCAGTCAGCATGCTTTATTTTTCAAGCCCATTGTCTATTCCACCATACTGTGAGGGGGTGTACTTAAAACAGGAGAAGGATGCACCTAACCTGGGTGCATGGGAAGGGATTTCAAAATGTACTTTCATCTTCTTGGTATGTGTGTGTGGGGGGGGAGGGTTAGCTACCTGAGCTATTTAAGTTCTAGGTACCACACCAGAAGCCATTTGATCAGGACAGAAAGGAAACAACACAGCCAAGAATGACAAGTAGCAGTAAGAACAGAATGAAAACACTTTGAAAAATGTTATTCTGGATCCAGTAGGCCCATCTTGTGGTTGCATATCATCTGGGGGAAAAAAAAAGGTAACATGGGTTTTTTGAAAAGCAAAATTTTACAGTTTCCCCTATCATTTGTCCCCTGTCCCAGTAATGGGGGCAAGGGAACAATTCTGCCTTCACATTCAAATTTTTTTGGTAGTGCAACAGAGGTTGCAGGACATATCTTGAGTGAGTTAATTCATTTATGCTGGGGCTTGGTTTGTGACCCTTTTCAGAATTTTTTTGCTGTGTTGCTACTTTTAATTGTTTAAATTCTACTTCTTACCATTATAAATGGGTCTTGACATCAGCGATGTCAGGGTTTATCCAGTCGTTTGGTCAGATCATCATGTCATTCGGTTCCTCTGCAGGGCTCCCTGTTTAACTTTCCCTGTGGAGATGGCCAGATAACCCTCTTTTAAAAATCTGGAGCCTCAGAGCATCCTGGCAGTACTGGACATAGCAGATATGAATACGGCTTGTGCGATGGGAGCCAAGGCAGCTGTGGAGGGTTATAATTTAGCCCTCTCATCTGCTGTCGACCCTAGCTCAATTCCGTGTTCACCACTTAACCTCCCACCTCAGGTCATCCTGGTATTATGTGGATCCTAGGAGGCTGAAGACTAAGAAGCAGAGGTAGGAGCATTGTTGGCAGAGGTCCCACTTGGAGGGAGGCAAATTGGCACTGAGGACTCACTGCAGCAGGCGATCACTCTGAAAAAGTCAGTGTTCCCATCACAGGTGATTGCTGCTGGAAAGAACCATCTGGCTTAGCTCTTCAGCACTGTGGACAGACTTATAAACCCAGTCTGTCTGCAGTCCTGTAGACCTTTTTCTCTTGAGAAGTGCGAGGAGTTTAACCGTTTTTTCCTAGACAAGGTGTCCATCATCTGTGCTGGGATATCCCCAAGCAGCCTGACATTGACTGAGTGTCCAATCTTCATGGGATGTAGACACTCCATTTATATGGGCTGATTTTGTGCCAGTCTCTGTGGACAATGTCTCCTGGGTGGTTTCTGGTTTGTGTCCCACCTTCTGTGCATTGGACCCTGGGCTAACAAGACTTCTTTTAGAATGCTGGGACTTGCCAGACTGGTGGTGCGAAGGGTTGAGGTGCTGAACACCACACCTCATGCCACGCCAGTGACCCATGTTCACGAACAAGCCTGGGTCATCAGGGGTCAACAGGTGGAGAGGCTGGGAGATGGACTGAGTAGCTGTAAGGCAGCTTTCCCCTCCTGGGTGGGGACCCAGCCACTCCCACTGCAAGGCTTTCCCCAGGTGGAGGCCCGGAGGTAGTGCAGTCAGGAGCAACTAGAATAGGGAGGGTGCCATGGGTCGCTGCATGCATGTACCTCCTCACACGTGCGAGCCACTGTGGAAAGGGGCAGGGAGAAAATGAGAAACTGGAGATGGCAGGCTCCATGATGGCTCTGCAGCACCCATGCCAGCCCCCTGGAGTCTAGATGTTATATTATGTAACAAATAAAAAAAGCTATTATTAGATGTTGGTCTCGGGGGGTGGAGGGAAAGTCAAAGCCATTCACCTTTGGCCCTGCCATGGGGCAGGTAACCCATGAGGGATTGCCAAGAGGGTCGGGCGTACGGGGAAGCAGAGGACCACAGACTGAGACCCTTTGAGGGGGGGGACCAGAGCTGCCTGCCAGCTCCACAGGAGGAGAGACCAATTATAAATTAAAAAGAATGCTGGGACTCAACTGGTCCAGCTGTGGTGGAGACTGTCAGGTGTTCCCTTCAGGATGCTGTTTTGCCATCATCCCTTAAAAAGGCTGTGGTGAGGCCTCCCCTTAAGAAAGCTTCCCTGGACCCTGATGATCTCTCCAACTACATACCCATCTTGAACCTTTTTTTGCTTGGGAAGTTGATCAAAAAGGTGGTGGCGGTACAGCTAGAACCACACCTGGAGAGGTATGAGCCTTTCCAATCTGGTTTCTGGCCTCACCATAGTACGGAAACTGCCTTAGTCTGGATGCACTATGATATCCTCCTAGCGTGGGATAGCAGATGCCATTCAATTCTTGTCTTGCTTGACCTCTCTTTGGCATTTGACACAGTGCATCATCGGGTGCTGCTGGATCACCTTAGGCACTGTGTGGGACTCTCAGGAATGGTGTTGCAGTGGTTTGAGTCCCACATGTTCGGCAGAACACAGCAGGTGGCTCTCAGCTCCTTTGCACTAAACAATGCTGTGCTCTGCTGTTGTGTGCCTTGGGGGGCAATTATGGCTTCTATGTTTTTTGCTATGTACATCTTCCCATTGAGGGAGATCGTTAGAAGATACGGCTTGGTGTTTCATTGCTATGCTGATGGCACCTAGTTGTATGTGTCTTGTGACCCTGATGATAGTGCGGCTGTCCCGGAACTGAGCAAGTGCCTCAGAGAAATTCAAGATTGGATGGTGGCTAGCTGGCTTAGGCTTAATCCATCAAAAATGGAGGTGTAACTGTTGAAACCGGGACAGTTAGATTCAGTGGCAACAAGTGATACCATAGCCCATCCTCTGTTGGATGGTGTGGCTCTTTGCGCTGCAGATAGGGTGAAGAATCTGGGAGCATTGTGGAGTCTAAACTGACTCTGGAGTTGCAGGTGTTGGCTATTGTCTGCAGTGGCTTTTACCATCTTCGTAACATCACCCAGATCAAGCCCTATCTTGAACTGACTGATATGGCAACACTGGTGCACGCCTTAGTCATGTATGGGTTGGAGTACTGCAACGCTCTCTACCTTGGGATTGTCCACAAGGCTGATGCCTCACCTGCAGCCAGTTCACAATGTGACAATGCAGCTGGTTGCTGGGACCTCCCAGTTCGAGCCCATCATGCCGGTTCTCTGCGCTCTCCACTAGGTGCCAATTCAGTGGCTCATTAGCTTCAAAGTGTGCTGGTTGACATACAAGGCCCTACACGGTCTGGATCTGGGTTACCTGCAAGACCTCCTGGTGCCATACAGTCCTGGTTAGTGGAGGCAGACCTCCTGTCCATACCTAGATCTTGGTTAAAAACCTCAGGTGATAGGGCATTCAGTGTAGCAGCCCTGATTCTTTGAAGCACCTTTCCCGAGATGTGAGAGGTGCTCCTTCACTGGCTACTTTTAAAAGATCCTTAAAAAAACACTTCTTTAACTTAAATTGTGGCCCAGATTCCTGATCTTAAACAATTTATAGCTTGTTATTTAATGCTATTTATTTTACTAGTTTTATTGAGTTTTAGGCACTCAGAGACTGGGTGCCATATAAATAAAACTACTTTGTCTTGAAATTGCCTTGCCTACTTTGTATGCTCCCCTGAGCCTGTGTTTGCATCCTAGTGTTTCTGAACTGTTCGTGGGGGGCGGGAGGCAGCTTTGTTTCCAGTGTTGCCTTTGACAACTTTATTTGCAACACACATGTACATCATAGAATACAAATCTAAAAATTTACAAGCATTCCAGAAAAATATTTTGATGTGAGCAAAGACTCTGGTGGGAAAAGGTAAACTCAACCAACATACGGTCACATTCATTGTAGTGTGCCTTTCATAGGGTGCAGAAAAGTGACTGTGTGAACTGGTCTGTGGTTGCATTGTGAACTTTTTATTTGTAGTGTGCCCTCCATAGTTCAGTCGCCATTCGCAACATGCATATGTCTGTATTTTTTGCATTTGTGCATCTATGCTGTTCTGTCCTGGGAAAAATATATTGTAAAAGCTGGGTCCACTAAAAATGTAACCTGTCTTTCAGCTGGGCTTTCCTGGGTAAATACATTATAAAAATGGGTAAAAGCAGGGCCTCATCAAACAAATTCTGGTCAGATCCACTATGGCTGCATGATGAAGTTAGTGAAGTTGTGTGGAATTGTTAAGGAGGTATGGAGAAACAACACAATGATTTGTAAGTAGTATTTGTTTTAGTTTCTGTTCTAAGGAAGGCATACACATTATTAGGAAAATATATGGAAATGTACATTTTAATGGAAGGAACAGGAAGCTTACAAAAGAACCCCAGAGCAAATGCCATTGATGTATGTGCTATCCCGGATGATATTGTCCAGGCAGCCAAATGTTAAAGAAAACATAATTGCACATATCCCAATAATGCAAAGCATCAAGGTAAACATATGCAAATCCCCATGATGATACAGAAGGTGGCAGTACATGAAAAAATAATGGCTGGCATATGTTCAGCCTTGAGATTATTAAAATAGTTTTTTATTTATTTATTTTTAAAAGAGAAACATGTTTTTTATCCATGAGGTGATGTAAATTATATTTAAGCAATGTGTTGATGTCAGGAAGTCAGGTGTAATGAAGATGGACTGTGAGAGAAAATGTGATATTAACTTTTGGAGGGGATCGCTTTTGATAAGGGCAAGGTAGTTATGCTTGTGATAATTGGAATATTAGGAAACTATGAGATCTATGCAGAAGTGGAGTACAAATATGCACAGTTTCGTAAGTATGTGCTCAGAGTGCAGGCAAATGTGATATGCAGGGCTGTTTTAGAAATAAGTAAAAATAGCAATACATGCAATTAATAGAAAGAAAATATTTGCATTGACATATAGATAAAAGAGAGAGAGAGACACACATACAGACTGACAGTCAAAATAGGAATGCCAGTGAAGTATTGAAGTGACGCCAACCCCAACCCCACCCGCACCCTGCAGACATGGACAAACATCGGGGTGTGCCTTGGGGTCATTGCCCATAACGTTCATGCTATTTCACCTCACCCTACCCTGCAGACACAGACAAGAGTCGAGATGTGCCTTGGGGTTTTCAGACTTTACACTCACCCCATTCCATAAAGAAATATGCTGAAATGGGTACAGTATAAGAGAATGGAGTGAACCTTGGGGCTGAAGAGTCAAAGGCACACCTTGATACCTGTTACTGGCTGCAGGGTGGGGATGAGAGTGGAAAGCCATGAGCATCACTGCTGACAATCCCAAGTCACGCCTCTGATGCCTGTCAGTCCCTACAGTGCAGGGTGTTATGGTCAGAAACCCTAATGCCCTGGGCGTTACTGGGTTTTTTCGCTCCAAGTTTTCAGTATGGGCTTTTTGTGACCCCACCATGTGAACAGTGACACTATCAGTTCATTAGCCGAAAGAAGATTTTGCACAGCGACTGTGCCATTTGGCACCACAGGTGCAAAAACACATTTTGAACAGGATGTGAAAAATGACAGTTGTACATTTCTTGCTTCAGTAACTGCTCAGCACATCTGTTGCATGACCTGCTTATTGATATTTTATATCTGCTATGCAATGTACTGCTGCTAGGTTGGGGGAAGTACCTTTCCTAGGTTGCAAGAACAGCCTCAGAGGAACACACACACACACCAGAACATGCCGGAACACAGTGGCAAAATGATTAGATTTGTCTACAAGCAATATCTTCTATACAAGTTGGAGCACGGGGGGGGGGGCTTAAGGCTGGAGATCAGTTATGGTCCATGACATAACCCCATGGTCAGAATATTAAATATTTTAAAATATACATAAATGTAAAATTAACCATTTCAAGAAGAAAATGAAAACTGTGACACTTAACAGTTATAGTGTAAGTTAGCACACCTGGCTTATTTGCTGCATATACATCTCAATTGCTAAGGGGTCCTGACCATGTTCACCCTCCCTCAAGCCAAGCTAGCTACAGTATGTCTACCGATAACATGGATGGAAAATTATGCCATATTTTCAGCAAGAAGTTAGCATTTTAAAAAGACAGTGCTGTAGACTGAAAAGCAGCTTGTGTTGGTGCATTCATCATGCTAGCCAAGATATGTTCTGGTTGCATTCCATAAGGCAAACCAGTGGGAGAAGTAGTGGAAAGGGATAGAAATCTAAAATAGAACCATTTAAGCCATTTGTGATTTAAAGTTGCATGACAGAAATGCGGCTTCCAGAACTGGACACCATATTCCAAATGAGGCCTCACCAGTGATCTACACAGTGGCATCACCACCTCCTTCCTTCTGCAGGTAATACCTCTCCCTATGCACAACAGCATTCCACTGTCTCTCCTCACAGCTTTGGTACATTGGTTAGCCACCTTTAGGTCATCCAATATGATTACCCCAAAATCCCTTTCCATTTTGATGACCATCAGCCCCCCCCCCCATACACAATCATTCCCTGGGTTCCTGCAACCCTTTCTTATTCATCAGGCAGCTAGTGCATCTGGACTTATTTGCTACATATGCATCTCAATTGCTACGGGGTTCTGACCATTTTTACCCTTTCTTAAGCCAAGCTAGCTGCAGTACATCTAGCAATAACATTAATGGAAAGATTATGCATAACCAGTGGGAGAAGTAGGGGAAAGGGATATAAATCTAAAATAGAACCATTTAAACCATTTGTGATTTAAAGCTGCATGACAGAAATGCAGCTTCCAGAATTGGACAGTATATTCCAAATGAGGCCTCACCAGTTATCTACACAGTGGCATCACCACCTCCTTCCTTCTGCTGGTAATACCTCTCCCTATGCACCACAGCATTCCAATGGCTCTCCTCACAGCTTTGGTACATGGTTTAGCCACCTTTAGGTAATCTAATATGATTACCCCAAAACCCCTTTCCATTTTGATGACCATCAGCCCCCCCCCCCCGTAATCATTCCCTGGGTTCCTGCAACCCTTCCTTATTCAGCAGGCAATTAGCACATCTGGACTTATTTGCTGCATATGAATCTCAGTTGCTAAGAGGTCCTGATTATGTTTACCCTTCCTCAAGCCAAGCTAGCTGCAGTATGTCTAGCAATAACATGAATGGAAAGATTATGCATATGAAAACTTAATTATGTTGTACATACCCTAAGACTCAAAGTGCATCTCCTTTGACTGCCATGACGTCTGTGGTTAATTTGAAATAAAAGACAATGTAACAAGAGCCTCCACTGGAGCTATTAAACAATAGAGCAAACTGCACTCTGGGAAGATTGCCTGGAACAAGATGCAATAAAAGCAAGCATTTGTCAATGCCGAATGTTGTCTTGCAGGCAGTGGCATTCATAGTGCAGGAGTTGGAGAGATGCACAATAGGAATGGCAGTGAAGTACTGAAGTGACACCAACCCTGCTCCCACCTTGCAGAGACTGATAGGCATTGGGGTGTGCCTTTTGGTCATCAGCCATAACGCTCATGCCATTTCACCTCACCCTACCCTGCAGACCCAGACAAATGTCACAGTGTGCCGTGGGGTCTTAGGTCCTTATGTTCACCCCAGTCCATAAGGAAATACGCTGAGATTAGTGCACTGTAGGAGAATGGGGGTTAACTTTGGGGCCAAAGAGTTCAAGGCACACCTCGATGCCTGTCAATTTCTACAGGGTGGGGCCAGAAAATTGATTAGTGTTTTGCTCATAAAAGTGCTAATACACTGTGAAAATGCATAGCACCTGCCTCACTTTGTTTAACAAACATAAACATTCTAGAAAACCTATATACATACTTTATTTACAATTAGTACTGTCGAAAGAAAAAACTTCTAATCAATTATATAAAAACCCCGGTGTCACAATTGGAAACCCTAACACCCCAAGTGTTTGTTGGGTATTTTCACTCCAAAGTTTCAACATGGGCTTTTTGTGACCCCACCTCATGGACAGTGGCACTATCAGTTTGTTAGCTGAAAGGTGATTTTGCACAGCGACTGTGCCATTTGGTGCCACAGGTGTGAAAACACATTTTGGGTAGGTTGTGAAAAATTACAGCTGTGCTAGTTATGAGGAGGTGTAAAAAGACGGTAATGTTGAAAATCTAAAAAAATTGGTGAAGTCAAGAGCGTGCACAGAAACTGGGCAACAGACACCCGTTACACAATTATTTAGGGTATTTTTTAACCAAATTTTCAACATAGGCATTTTGGGACCTCCACTCATGAACAGTGGCACTGTGATTTTGTTACTGTGTCCCAAACGTTGATTTCTCACAGTGACCGCACCATTCTGCACCAGATGTGCACAAACACATTTTGGGCAGGATGTGAAAAATGACAGCTGTACTGTTCATAAGGAGGGGTGAAGAAATGGCAATGTTGAAAATCTGGACTGAAAATATTACAAATTCTCGGAGTTACGAGCGTGTGTGGAAACTGCACAATGCACTCTTGAAACACAGTAATTTTTAAAATATTTTCACCAAATTTTCTACATAGGCATTTTGGGACCTCTGTTCATGAACATTGACACTATGATTTTCTTAATCCATCCCAAATGTTAATTCCCCACAGTGACTGCGCCATTGTGTGCCAGATGTGTGAAAACACCTTTTGGGCAGGATGTGAAAAATGACAGCTGTACTATTCATAACGAGGTGTGGAAAAATAACAATGTTGAAAATCTAGAGTGAAAATATTAAAAACTCTAGACGTTATGAGCATGTGTGCAACCTGCACAATGCATGTGCATAACACAGTAATTTTATGGGAATTTTTTCACCAAATTTGCAACATAGGCTTTTTGGGAGCCCACCTCATGAACAGTAGCACCGCCATTTTGTTACTCAGTCCCAAAAGGTGATTCCATGCAGTGACCATAAAATCATCTTTTGGGACCGAATAACGAAATGACATTGACTGATTTCATGAGGTAGGTCCCAAGAACCCCATATTCAAAATTTGGAGTCAAAAGTCAAAGAAATGTCCTCGATATCCACCTAAGATGAAAAAACCCTATTTATGCCATTATACAGCTTACCGCATTTCTTCAGTTCGTGGTCGGTTTTGAAGAGTGCAGATGTGTTCCTGCTCCACTGAAGATCATCACACCAGGCTCCGGAGGCAGGAACATGCCAATGTGGTCGGCTTGCAAACACAGGGAGGCACACTGTGGTGGGCTCCCAGTGTGTCACACAATCTTGGAGGGTGGAGGGGTTATTATGCATGCTGACAGGGGATTAGGCACCCCCAAAGTTGGCTTCATTGAGGCATTGCGATAGGGCACAGGTGGATGGTGGAACCACCGCCATGCTTACTCAACTTTTTCACCAGGCAAGACATGTGGAGAGGCATGTCATCAGTTCCACTGCATGATGAGCTTGGTTGTGCTTGCAGCAGTTAAATCATTACAAGTTGGTGACACTAAAAAATACTAGTGTCATGCTAGCATGCTCGCTAATTGGCGAATGAGGGACACACCTCCTAAAGTGTGCCCTGCATTCACCAAAACTGATACACCTCTGCATTTCTCCTACTGATCTTCTACTACCACAACATGTTGCTTACACATGCACAAAACAACATAAAAAAAACCTGAATAGCAGGTTCCAGGGAGTATGAAACCACCAGGAATGTTAGAAAAAAATACCCATCCCCACTCATTCACAGGTGTCAATCTATGTATTTGTTAACCATGCTGGTTCATCTTCTTGCTTCCCTCCTAGTGTAAATGTGAAACTACATTTGTGTTATTTTAAATGAGTGATAAATGGCATCTCCAGGGGGATGGCAGCTCTGATAGTTGTTCCAACATGATAGATCCACCTCATGCCCCTCCCACAAAAATGAAAGCATAGTGCATGCAACAAACCTTAGGAACATCACATTTTTTAATGTCAGCTCTGATCTGTTCAGTGCTAGCCAAGATATGTTCTGGTTGCATTCCATAAGGCTAGCCAGTGGGAGAAGTAGGGGAAAGAGATATAAATCTAAAACAGAACCATTTAACCCATTTGTGATTTAAAATTGCATTACAGAAATGTGGCTTCCAGAACTGGATACTATATTCCAAATGAGGCCTCACCAGTTATCTACACAGTGGCATCACCAGCTCCTTCTTTCTGCTTGTAATACCTCTCCCTTTGCACCACAGTATTCCACTGGCTCTCCTCCCAGCTTTGGTACTTTGTTTAGCCACCTTTAGGTCATCCAATATGACTACCCCAAAATCCCTTTCCATTTTGATGACCATCAGCCCCCCCCCCCCATAATCATTCCCTGGGTTTCTGCAACCCTTCCTTATTCAGCAGGCAGTTAGCACATCTGGACCTATTTGCTGCATATGCATCTCAATTGCTAAGGGATCCTGACCATGTTCACCCTTCCTCAAGCCAAGCTAGCTGCAGTATTTCTATCAATAACATGAATGGAAAGATTATGCATATGAAAATTTATTAATTATGCTGTACGTACCCTTAGACTCAAAGTGTCTCTGCCATGATGTCTGTGGTTAATTTGAAACAAAATACAATGTAACAAGACACTTTCTTCCACTGAAGATATTAAACAATAGAGCAAACTGCACTCTGGGAAGATTGCCCGGGACAAGATGCAATAAAAAAAAAAAAAACCTTTATAGCAGGTTCCAGGGAGTATAAAACCACCAGAAAGGTTAGACAAAACTACCCCTACCCACTCATTCACAGGTGTCAATGAATGTATTTGTTAACCATGCTGGTTCTTCTTTCTTCCCTCATAGTAAAAATGTGAAACTACATTTCTGAAGCCCCACCACCGCTCCCGGCAGTCGGTGACGGTAGGCGGCAGGTGGAAAGTGGGATACTACCGCCTGTCGACCACCAGGGCTATGTTCGGGGTTTATCACACATACCACCCACGATCGGGCATTTCGTCCACTGGATCACCAGGGATGTGAACGGGGAGGAATTGATAAACATACTGCCCGCGATCGGGCATTTCGTCCACTGACCACCAGGGATGGAACGGGAGGGGGAGTTATTAAACATACCGCCTGGCGATCGGGCATTTCCGTCCACTGGACCACCAGGGATGTGATGGGAGGGGGGAGTTATTAAACATACTACCGGCGATTGGGTATTTGGTCCACTGGACCACCAGGGATATGTACGGGGAGCTTGCCATTGCCGCCCGCTGAACAGGCTGCAGGCGCGTTGGTCCTCGACGGCCGCTGCCTGGCAGGGCACCAGGCGCAAGTCCTCGATCGGGCGTACCCACATGCTAATGGCATGCAAATGGGGCTACAATCAGATGCAAATGGCCCCTCCACCTTGTGCATGAATTATGGCCCCATTTGCATGTCACCTTTTGAATATCATGATTTTGCGGATGGCGCAATGGTACTTGCGCCACCGCAAGTTGAATGCTCCACTCTGACAACTTGCGGTGGCGCAAGTTCCACTGCGCTTGCTGTGCACAGTGGTTGTGGTTAAGTGATTCAAAGGAGTTGCTCAATAGTGCAACTCCTTTGAATATCGCCTGCCATACCCCAGCTAACTATTTTGCGAGTGTAAGGCTTGCCTTCAGAATGGCGCAGTTTGAATATCCAGCCCTGTGTCTTTAGCTTTTGAGCATTTGCCAGTGTCACACAACTTTGTGAGGGAGTGTGGGTCGAGGGAGACGCAAAGCCGCCCACCCAGATAACTGTAAGGACATGGTGCAGTTATTCCATGGCGGTGCGGCTTGGTGTGTTGTGTGTTCTGACTCCTGACTAGTTCCCTTTGCTTTGGTGCTGGGTGTGGTGGACTGCCATGACTTTAGGCACATTTGTGCTGCTGGGGATAATGCTACTGGGGGGTTGGTTTGCACTTCCTAGGTAATTATTTCTTGTAGGGTACTGCTAGCAAATGTAGTTTCTCAGGTCGGGAGCTGCCCTTCTTCACCCTTCGTGGGCACTACTATTTAACAATGCTGTAAAAGGGTCACAAGGCGTAGTAGTGTTAAGGTTAGACTGAAAAATATTTTAATGATGTATCTTTTACATATCCTCTTTTCTCAGCACAGAAAATAAAAGGTATTGGGAATAAAATTGTTGGATTTGCACTTACTGTTGGTTTTCTGGCCGGGGCTTGGTTAGAATGCTGTGGGGAGGATTGTTTCCTATTTCCACTTCACCTGTGTGTAATTTACTTAAAAAGCTTTAAAATACTGACATAGGAACTGCCCAAAGAAACTGAAGGAAGTGAGTTTTGTTCCTACTTGTTCAAACGTTTACAGTTAAGTGAAACAATGGTCCTAAAGGAAAGGAACTCCACTTACCTCTCTCACTGGTCTGCTCTTCCCTGTGTAAATTCAGGACTCCTTTAGGAACCTGCTGGCCTGCAGCCACTATTTTTATACAGTTCAAGGCAGAACCATTTGAATGGAGGTGGAGCTCATTAAATATATATAAAGCCTTCTGTTTTTTCTTTTGAAATATGAATTAAATATCATTTATTTTCAGTATTATGTGATACAAATGTTAGAATAATACTGTTAAATGAAGATAGAATTAAAAACAGTTTGTATTGTGTAAATAAAAGTTTGAAATACTAGATGGGGCGGGCTCAGAGTCACATGGGTTTGTAAGCAAGTATATAAGGGCTGATATTACAAGCCACTTCAGATAGGTGTTGGGTCTGGAGACAAACTCCAGCAGGGAGCTCTGAGCATTGCTTCCAGGTATTAAAGCAGAACACCTGTGATGGCTAGTCTTTTCTGGCCATGTATTTCAAGTGATTTTTGGTTGCCAGTTATGTTTTTATTTATGTCGTACCAGTTCACTGTTTAAATATGTCCTGCTAAAAAGAAGAAAGATGCTGAAGTAAAAATAAATTTAATTTTTTACCTGCAAATTGTGTTACACTACTGAGCAGTTTGTTCAGTCCACAAAGTCATCTGCACCCTACGACACCCCCCCCCCCAGCCACTGCTGTGCTGCCCCAGGACCCTCCTCCTGGCACAACCACCACATTGCAACCCCGGCCCACACAACTGGTGAGGGTGCAGCCTGATCCTGTTCCCCAGGACTGTCCATGCTGGTAACAGCCAACAGGCAGCTGCTGCAGTCTGTCATGGGGGCCAGGAGAGCCTGCAGGCTGAGATGTGCTGCAAGCACCACATGCTGCAGGACCATGAGCAACCTGTGGAGGTTCACCATGCAGAGCACATAGCAGTCTTGCATAGACTCTAATGGTCAGTTACGGCTGGCTTGGGTGGGGGTCCTGCCACCTTGCTGGAGGCTGCAGCCATGGTCTCTGGCATCACAGGTGCCAGCCATATCATTGACCATTCCAGTGAGGGGGAGTGTCAGCCAACAGCAGATGCCTTGGCATCAGGCTACCCCCCCAACCCAGTGCAGGCAAATGGATGACCAGCACACCAAGGACCCTTTGCATACTGGCACATGGCTGCCTGTTGCCATGCACCCCTGGCCATGGCCTGCTCCTCAGAGGGGTCAGAGCCCCACAGGGCCATAGTTGTCTCATGCTGTCCCTGCACCTGCCCTCTTCTGTGTAGATGATGTTCCCCTTTCTACCATCTCAGACACATTGCACTCATCAGCCCCATGCCCATGGTGGTGATACAGGTCGCACCTAGGGTACATGTGTCCACCAAGCCCTATCTCAAATGTACCACCTTATGCCCCCTTTCACAGTACCTATGTCCTCTCAAGATCCAAAGCTCTGCAACAGGGTTGATACGCAAGGGGGGGGGTGGAAAGGATGAGAAGAGACTTGGCAAGGTTGGAGAAATGGTCAAAAGTATGGCAGCTTAGATTCAATACAAAGAAGTGCAAAGTAATGCACCTGGGGAACAAAAACCCAGGGGAAGAGTACACAATGGGGGGGAGGTATCAACAACAACAATGGAAAGGTACCTGGGGGTAGTCATATCAGATTTATTTATTTATTTATTTGCTTTTGTTAACCAGGTAAACACACTAGACACCAGGCGCCTATTTTCAGGTGCGACTCGGGAGAGTTACAGGTGAGGAACTTCATACATGAACAGTAGAGGATTCAAAAAATACATAGGAAGAGACAGGCATTTCAGGGCTAGCACTAAAAAAAGGTGGTACAAGGTTACATGCAACGAACAATTGGGGGTATCGAGAAATATACATAGGAAATAAACAGGGTGTGGCTACACTAGTTGCGGTACATGATTGGCAGGAGTTAACACATGAACATTTGAGGAGTCAAGTAGACAAACCTAACGTAGGAAGCATTTCACCCTGGCTTTAGGACAGAGTAGGGATGGAGCAAAACAAAAGGGTGGGACAAAGGAGATAAAATTAGGGGTAAGACAGTGGAGCAGACGGAAGCTAGGACAATAGTAAGTGCTCATGGGGGGGTGGGGGGGAGTGCTCCTTTGCAGGGGGTTGGGGCAGGGATTTCTAGCGGGACTGGAGAAGAAGTGCAGGTGGGGCTGAGGCTAAGGCCCCCACCGATCTGGCTAGGGGGGGAGAGGGGCAGTGGAGTAGGCTACGGGGAGCAGGGACAGGGGGAAGAAGGTTTCAGGAAGCACCAGAGGGAAGCTTTGAAGCTTGGATGTGAGGAGGCCCTAACTGGCTCAGGGAGCGAGTTCCAAAGTTTGGGGGCATAAACGTGGAAGGACTGATCTCCCGCAAAGGTGCGGGTCCTAGGAACCTAGCGTTCCTGGGTTGTCCCAGATCTTAGGTGGTAGGATGGGGGACCGAGTTTGAGGGGAAGGGCTAGGGCTGGGGGGTGTTGGAGCTGATAATGTTGTCAATGAAATTACCTAGAACGAAGGAACGGTGCTTCTCTGGGGGAAGCCACTCCAGGCGGTTGTAAAGGTCACAACGGTGAGTGAGGGGAGGGGCGGAAAGCTCAAAGCGGCAAACATTATTGTAGGCATTGTCCCATTTTGAAAGGCTGGATTTGGGAACTGGGGCAAAAGTTTCGAGACCGTAGCATAGTGAGGGGAGGAGGACTCCCCTGGTGATGGCCAAGTGGGCAGCGGGAGTGAGACAGTTATTTGCTCGATACGCAAGACCAAGTTTACGGTTTGTGGCCTTGCAGACATTACAGATGTGCAAGGTAAGGTCCAGCTGTGGGTCCAGGGTGACACCCAGGTATTTGGCGGAGGTTACTGTCTCGAGGGGCGAGCCATCGGCCCTGAGGATCAGCAGAGGGGTAGGGAAAGATTTTATTTTGTTTAGGGACCCAAACAGCATGGCTTGGGTTTTTTGAGATTGAGGGTGAACCTGTGGTCCCCCAGCCAGGTTTGGATGTGTTCAAAGTCAGCGCTCAGTTGGGAGTTTATTGTGGAGATGTCCGAGAGCTGGTCAGGAGGATGAGGTCGCCCGCAGGTGTGGTGTGTGGGAAATGGACAGACGGATGGTGGGGGTGTTGATGAATAGTGAGAATAGAGTCGGGTCAAGGACTGACCTTTGGGACCCTACAGAGGACTGGAGAGAGTTTGGAGAAGGTCTGATTAAAGTTGGTGTATTGCTGACGGTTGGAGAAGTAGTTTAGGAACCAAGTGTGGGCGGAGGAGGAGAACCCGATGGATTGGAGCATGGAGCCAGGGAGGGAGTGATCAACCCTGTCAAAGGCTTTTGAAAGGTCCACAAAAATGGCTCCAGTGAGATTACCTTGGTCTGCACCTGCCCTGATCTGTGAGGTGACAACAGCAAGGGTGGGTGACAGATGACCTAAAGGCAAGCAAGCAAGCAATGTGAGAAGGCCGTAAGGATGGCTGGGGGGATACTGAGATGTATACGGAGAGGCACCACCAGTAGAAAACAGGAAGTTGTTATCCCTCTGTATAGACAGTTAGTAAGACCCCATCTGGAGTACTGCATGCAGTTCTGGAGACCCCATCTCCGCAAGGGCATAGACAGGATGGAGGCAGTCCAAAGGAGGGCAACTAAAATGGTGCAGGGTCTGCAACAGAAGCCATATGAAGAAAGACTAAAAGAGCTTAATATGTATACCCTTGATGAAAAGGAGGGTGAGGGGGGACATGATAGAAACATTCAAGTACCTCAAGGGAATCAACAAAGTCCAAGAGGGTGGCATCTTTCAGAAAAAGAGATGTGCAAGAACAAGGGGACACAATCTGAAGATAGAGGGGGGATGGCTCAGGGCCAATGTGAGGAAGTATTTTTTCACAAAGAGGGTGGTGGATGCATGGAACAGCCTTCCTGAGGAGGTCATGGGGTCAAAAACAGTGGGGGAATTCAAGAATGCATGGGACAGACATAAGGCAATTCTGGTGGTTGGGTAGGAAGAAGTAGGCTGTTGGTTAATTAGGATTGGCAGCTGATCCAATAGGTAGGGAAATGAGCAGACTAGGTGGGCCAAGCAGTCGTTACCTGCCATCAAAGTTTATGTTTCTTTGTTTCTCCCCCTGTCTGGATGGCTTTTACCTTTTTATCTCCTCCCCCACATCACCTAGATGGCTTTGTATTTGTTTTCATCTCCTGTTGTGAAACCCCCACATGCCTGGATGGCTTGTTATTTGTTTGCATCCCCCTTTGTACAACACCCCCACCTGTATGGTTTGTTATTTTTTTTCTTCCCTCTTTGTACCCCCACCCCTGCCTGAATGGCTTGTTAATGTCATCCCTTTGTATCCCCTGCCTGGATGGCTAATTTATTTCATTCACCTTGGTACCCCAGCAGGATGGCAGCTGTTTCCTGTCATTATCCTTTGCACTCACCTTCCTGGATGGCTTGTTATTTCTGTTAATCCCTGTTTTGTCTTGCACTTAATTTCTGATTTTGGAATACATTTTGTTACATCATTACTGTCTCGGTGTGCTCTGTACTCACCATCTAGGTGCGAAGAAGTCTGTGATGAGGTGATCTTGATACCCTCTTGACCATCTAACTATCCTGGAGTCACACCTATCTAGCTACTCCTGCATCCCCTGATCCACTGGCTCTGCATCTTCTGCAGTGTTTCCCTCTAAGGCCAGCTGAGAGCCTTGTTGTGTAGTTTGCAACAGGCAGGGAATATCCACAGGCCTTCTGAGGGGAGTATTGTAGTGCACCACCGGAACAACCAAGGCATCTGAACTGTATCTTGAGCATGCTAAAGACCCGCTCAATTACACTGCATGTAGTGATGTGTGCCGCATTTTACCTATCCTCTGTAACAGGTACAGGGTGTGGGACAGGTGTAAATAGCCAGGGACCAGGGGATATGCACTTCCCTCTGAAGGAAAAAGCCATTAGTTAGTGACATCAATTGCAGCTATGAGGGGGAGGCCTTGGGCATATACTGACGAAGTGCCCACTAGGCATTTCCCTACCTTCAAACTTCTGGTACAGGATAGAATCATGGCAGATAATGGCATCATGGGCACTACCAGGGTATTGAGCCAGGACCTTGAAGATGCACCCTGTTGCATCGCACACCACCTGACAGATGATGGAGTGGAAGCCCTTTCTATCCACTTAGACCTCCACCAATCCTCTAGGGGTACATGGATGGCAACTTGGGTACAGTCAATGGCACTAAATATGGCTGGTATGTGCGGAACCTGATAGAAATGCTGCATGTTTTCTGTTCACTCTACTGGCTTTGTGGGGAATATGATGAACTCCCTAGCATGGGCCAGCAGGGCATCTAGGATCTGGCCCAACAGGCACGAGGTGGCAGACTCTGAGATACCGGTGGTGCCACCCACTGATATTGCAATGTTTCAGTGGCCAGAAAGCACAGTGCTGTTGATACCTTGAGCCCTACAGACACTACATGGCCACAAGGCATGTCTGTCCAGAGCTGGTCATGCAGCAGCACACATAGCTGCATGGGCCTGTTAAGCTGGTACTAACCAACAATCTGTTCATCACTGAGGACTTCGAATGTGACTCATGGAATGTACTATTTGCTTACAGCATAGTGCCTCCAAGGCATGCGTAGGGGCCCAGGGGGACATTGGCCCACCTCTCATCCTCATAACTGCCTGCATTACCTACACAATGTGTGCCATTTTGTTTTCTGATGTGTGCTGCAGTGCCTCTCATCACCTCTGGAGTTTGCCTCAGGTTAAGATCTGGCTGAAAATGGCATTCCAGTGTAATCTGAAATTTGCACCAGAGTAATCCGTTGGTGTCAGGCACTAATCTTTTGAATATGTGGAACTGGAGGCCTTGACATTTTTCTTCATGAAACAGTTGCCTGTTTACTCAGTATTGAAGATGAGTTGGTTCTCCATAAGGGAAAGGGATATTGTTTAACCAGGAAAAGCACACTAAGCTAAAGCTTACTTCCAGGTGTGACCTGGGAGCACAAGGAAGTTAAGCAACTTGCTCAGGGTCACACAGTATGCAAGTAGGGGCTGATGGGATTCAGACTCGGGTGTTAAGGTTTGCAGCTCAATGCCCTTAACCACTACGCTATACTGCCTCCTGCATAAAGTCACCAATTTTCTCTATGCAGTCAAAAATTTGTGCATAAAAAAAATAGACGGTATTTAATTAATATAGGTGCTATAGTTGGGGTTTTATCCTATTTATTCACCTCCATTATCCATATTTGCATGTTTTTAATATACTGTAATAGTCTCTCTGTAACTGTATGACTGAACAACAAACTTGAACTGATAAGCAACTGATACTATTAGCACTGTTGTATTTTATAGGTGACTTCAGCACTACTAAACTGATAAAAATTATTACATTATTAGATTTCAACACCAGCTGTGCTTTAAAGTTATAAACTACAAAAACTGTAAAAGGCTTTTAATATAGCAACTCACAAACAAATATAAATCTGAGAAAGTTACTGGTAAAGTAGCTACACACACACACACACACACACACGATTCAGCCCAGAGGTATTGTGCAGGAGGTGGAAAAGACAGGCTTCATGCTAGTCCAGCATTTCCTGGTGCCTCTGATGTACCCCTAGTCAGGTGACATGAGTTATTTATAGCTAGATTCTTAAATCCAAAGAAAAGGGGGTTACAGCAGACATCTTTTTCTTCAACTCTGTTTACCATTATGACTCTACCAGCTGGGGCCTCCTTTGGCCATCTCCAGTGCCTGATCCTGCACCACCAAGATACTCCCAACCTGATTTTTCATCCTTCCATACAGTTAAGGTACCAGTGCTCTACTCCCACCCCCACACTCTGCTGTTTAAAAGTCTGCAAATTATTCAAATAACTCCAGTATTTTCACTTGTTTTAGATTGTTCTTGGTCTCATATTTTAGCTGAATTATGATCAAGCCAGACCACCACAACAAGGTGACTACCTCATCGGCCAAGAAAAGCATCACATTTTACCTTACCATTCTGTGCTGAGGTTCCCCTGCTTTCTGTCTGTCTCATGGGGAAACACTTTCTGGCTTCATTGGTTATATCATGTGCTCTGGCCAATAAGAGGTTCACAGGGCAGCTCATCAGTTAGGAGAAGGCCACAATTCTCCTGCATGCAATTCAATATTAAGGGTTTGGCAAGCTCAGCCCATCACATTTACAATACATCTTTATAAGTACCTCAGCTCAGAATGGCAAGGTAAAATATGATGCTTTTTCCTGACTGATAAGGTGGTCACCTTGTTGTGGTAGTCAGGTTTGATTAATTCCGCTGAAAGAAGAGACCAAGAACCCCTCTAACAATCTAAAACAAGTAAAAATACTGGAGTTATTTGAATAAATTGCAGGCTTTTAAGCAGCAGAGTGGGAGGGGGAGAGCACTGGTACCTTCAAGAGATCTACCAAAATAAATCAGTGGCAATCTCCACTACAAATACTGAAGCCTTAGCCCTGCAGAAAGTATTTGCTGCATACAGCCCCAAAAATAGCACAGTAGTATTTACATAAAAATGCTTGTAAAAATGTCCCCACCAGGTCCAGCATACTTCCTGGTGTATAGAGTCGCCCACGCTCCACAGCCGAGCACAACCATTTTATGATGTAAAGCCAGGCAGTGTGCGGGGATACACTCAATTATAGCCTATGGGGGGCACCTTTCCTATCGGTTTTATTTACTGTAATGGTAAAATGCTGCTTAATCAAGGGCACCGATCGATTAACAAGGCCCTTGTTAATCGATTGGTGGCCTTGATTAATCGGCATTTGACCATTACTATATATAAGATCAACAGGAAAGTTTCCTCCATAGACTATAATGGAGCACGTCCCCGGGCACTTCCTGGCTTTACATTATAATGTAACTGTGCGAATGGGTGGAGCGTAGGCAGCACTATTTTATTTATGTAAGCCTCCTAATGTGGGCTTACCTTTAGTGGAGTCTCCGTGCTCCTCATATTCTCCCCACGGCACTGTCTGGCTCCTGTGGCTCTTGTGGGAGTCGTGACTTGTGACCCCCAAGCGACTTGCAGCATGTGGCTGTATCTCCTGTGTTTTGGCCAATTTGGGGCTAGGCTGAG
This sequence comes from Neoceratodus forsteri, assembly GCA_016271365.2. Classification (NCBI taxonomy): domain Eukaryota; kingdom Metazoa; phylum Chordata; order Ceratodontiformes; family Ceratodontidae; genus Neoceratodus; species Neoceratodus forsteri. The sequence continues at coordinate 921,082,870 of CM057456.1, read as the reverse complement.
TACCAGTGTGAGGGTTCATGCCTTTGGGTGTGGGGTGCATGGTCCCAGGTCCGGTTTTCGGGTAGATCGGGCTCGGGGCCGAGCGATTGTAAATAAATTATTTTTATTCAAATTGGCAGTCTGCATGCAATGCACATGCACAGATACCACCGGTGGGGCTACAATTTAAAGGACCAGTCGCTCCTATCTTCGGCAGTAGTTTTCAGTGCTGACTGGCACCACAGGGCCTAAATAAAAATATTAAATTTGGGACTACAAGTCCTATGGAGCACCAGTGAGGGCAACAGGTTTGGCACCAATGGATTTGGTCCATGATTGAACTTCAGTTTTCCGGTGCCAAACCAGTGAGCCCATAAAAGAGAGGGCTGAGAGAAAAAGAGAGATTTGAGAGGGAGAGAGAGAAGGAGGAGGAGGTAAAAGTGGGGCACTCGCCAGCTCAGTCTTGCGACCATGCGGCCGCTGCAGTGTTTGTTATTTTAAAAGAATGGCCATCTGTATGGAGAAATGAAGAAGCAGGAGTTGTAGATTGTGTGGAATCCTAGGATTCTCAGCCAGACAATTCAGAGAAGGAAGATGCTACTAACCCTTGCAGAGACCTGAGATGAGGGGCGCTTTCAAGGGAAAGCCTTATCCTGGGAGGATGCAGCTTGGAGCTGGATGGAGGCCTGTGGCTGGGCCTGGTTTGGCAGATGGGATCCAGGTGCACCATGCTGGTGGTGGCTGGACCAAATGGTGCTGGGACCAAGGTAGCAGTTGACCCCAAGATTACCTGGATTTGAGTGTCACTACATGGTGAGGAGCTCCAGGGTGTGTGAATCCATAGGAGGCAGGAGGAGACCTGTGGGACTGGTCACTGGGGAAGAAGGCAGAGTGGCAGGCTGTGTTCTATATTCTAGTGGCAATTTGGCACAGCCCCACAAATAAGTCTGTTCTGGACTGGGATCACTGCATGAAGAAATTGCACAAACCTTCAGGTTGCCAGGGAAAATGCCCCTGGGATGCTCGTAACAATGGCATAGCATCAGTGATCGGGTTCTGGACTGTGTTTAAAGGGTCTTGCTCCTACCCTTGTCAATTGTGGCTTTAACTGCTCCAGTAAATGAAGGGAACCCCTTTAGATCAAAGATGCGGCATTCATTCTAAAGCTTGTACAGGAGAAGTAGAGGGTGAGGAGGTCGTAAGTGCTCTCTGCACCCCTTGCACGTCAGAGCTCCTGGTAAGACAGCGTGAAACTGGGAGTTAAAAGTCTAATGCTGCCTCTGTGTGTGTGTGTGTGTGTGGTCTTTTTGGCCTCAGGCTACTGACTGTGTTGGGACTGTCTGGCCACCTAAATATCTTATGCCATTGGGACCCCTGAGTCCAAAGTACAGTTTACCTTCTATTGATTCAGCTACTAATGTGACCCCCTGGTCCTGTTTTATTGCTCCATGGAGTGACTGTTTATTCTATTGTCTGTTCATTAAATGGGATACCCTGTTTTTGCAGCCTTTGTTTGCCTCTTGTGTTTTGAAGAAACTGTTTTGCTACTGCTAAAAGAAGTTGCCTCCACAGCCTTGCACCCAGTGTGTTCCTAAATGGTATCCAGAGCAGCAGGGACCAGAGATCCACTGAGGAAGATGTCAAGAGGCCTGCCTGGTGAAAGCAATCTACAAAGGCCTCTGGGTAAAGTGGGCAAGGCCAGGCAGGTGAAGGTCTGTGTCATCCCCCCTGTGTTCCAGCTTGGCTCCTTGAGGTCCGGGGACAATCAGGTACTGTTTTTCCATGTATTATTTCTGGACTGTGTTTTCTTGGCTGTACAGTGCTCTCCCTTCCCTACAAACTTTACCACCTTAAATACCCCTAGACAGGGAAGTGGGGGGTGCTTACATTCATTCATTCATTCAATCATTCATTCATTCATTTATTCATTTATTTATGTATGTATTTATTTATTGATTTATTTATCACTTTGATAACCAGGTACGTGCATAGATCCAAAGGACTGTTTTCAGGCAAGACCCAGGCCAGGACAGCACATGCAGATTAAATACAGAGTAATCAAGGTTCAAAATACAGAACAAAAACAATACAATTGCAGTGATACAATCAATGAGGAAGACACTAGGGAGCAATGACAGAAATAGTAAAAAAAATGTGAGTTAAAGGTTACAGGGCAAAGTAAACAACAAACAATAAGGTAGAAACTGAGCTAAAAGTGCAGGGTAAACAATCAGAGTGCAGACTAATGGTGTAGAAAATGCAGATAACATTTCAAAAAACCAGGCTAATACAATGGCAAAATACAGATGACATTTACAGAAAGATAGATACATAGGGGTAGCATCAGCAACAGATATGAAAACTAGCAAGCTTGTTACTTGTTACTAACAATATTGTTTTAAAAGTCTTTATTTGAAAACTTTTATTCTCGCTCGTTCTGTGACCATGGAAACCACTTCCGGGTCACAGAACCTGCATCTAGGTGCACCATGCAGTGAGCACAAGCAGATAATTGCCTGGAGTGGTGCTATATCTCTGTGAGCACTCCACGGGCACTGCTTGTACTACATTATTGATAAAACATTACGTGCAATTTTAATTTACTGTACTGTATAACTGTGTCTTGGAGCCCTGCTCAGAACTAAAGCAGGAAGAGAACTTGTAGTCCTTCGGGCATATCAGAGGACTACAGCTCACAGTTAGAGTACTAACCTTTGATTTGGGGAACAGATACAGCACTTTTAGTACAAATACAAGTTGCTGGGGATTTAATATTGTTTTAAAAATATTTATTTGAGAACTTTTGTTCTCACTCCCTCCGTGATCCCAGAAACCACTTCTGGGTCACAGAACCTGCATGTAGGTGTGCCCTGCGGTGAGCAGGGTGAGCATGCATCAATGCACATGAAGACGCATGCAAAGACATGCACATCTGCATGTGTTTTGCATGTTTGGGGGGACATCTAAAGCATTATTAGATTAAAATACTAGGAGGAGGTAAGCTGATGAACCCGTCAGTAGTTAAAGTACAGTTCGTAAGACTATAGCCAGCATTTGGAGAGTGGAATTATCTATGAAAATCATTGCCGTGCTTACTGTGTTGTACATAGTTTAATAATATTAGTAATTACAGTAGGAAGCGTGAGAAGTAGTGTCTGTACATCAGTGACACTCTCAACTAGAGGTACAAAGTATTGTAGGTATCAGGAGGAATACTTCCACTTTAAGTTTATTGGGAACCATATAGTCGGTCATTTTGTAAAACGAACATAAAAAATCAACTAACAGATACTGCATCTATCTCTTACACTTCCTGGTAATACTACAGTCTGGGCCTCTAAGTACCTAATTAAAGTGAGTCATAGCCAGAATTCCAGAACTGGAATCGTACACTCCTCTCAAAGGCATCATTACTGACCCACAGAGTTTTTGCTGTATTCACAGGATACAGTTTTCACTCTGAAACACTTTTGTACTGTGAGTACAGTGTTATTGTATTATATACAGCTTAAATATGGACATCAATGAAGGCATAGTTACCCTTACTACAGGAGAAATTGCCATGGCTTGTATCATATGCAATAACTTTTGTTTAGAAAGTAATATTGGCTTCGAGGGATTAAAATGTAACCAATGTCAGGAAAATGACATTTTAAAGGAAAAATTAACTGAATTACAAACAATAATTGAACAATTACAGCAGGCTAATTTGTTGTTAAGTCAGAAAATATCCCTGCGTAGTACACAGTGCAGTAATGTGGGAAAAATAATGACAACCTGAAAAGAAATAGGGAGGAGGACAGTGAAGATGAGCAAGATTGGCAAAAAGTGACCAACAAAAAGAAATCTAAATGGGGCAGAAGAGCTATGGAATTTGTTCTCCCTACACAAAATACTTTTACTCCATTAATAGAGTTAGATTCAGATTCAGTGGACACAAATACAGCTAACACTACTAGAAAGTCTAGTAGCAGGCAGGACATTGGATCAACCTGTAACACCATAAACAAGAACGTTCAGGTAACAGCTGTTCAGGCATGTGCAGAAAAAGAAATCACTGCTAAAGCCATTATCCCTTTGGATTTAACAGTTAGCAATCTAGCAGCACAATCAACATCAGTGTCACTTCTCCCAGTGCCCATAATAGAGGAAGATATAATAAATGAACACCCAAATGTTGATTCAATGGATATCACAGATGTTACTATTCCCAGAAAGGTTTATGTACTGGGTGATAGCATTATTAAATATATTGATGGCCAGGTATGCAGAAATGACAAACAAAATAGAACATGTTCCAGTTTCTGAGGAACCTGGATTAGAGACATTGCTCGGATGGTACCAGACATGCTAACAAATGCAGACCACAACTCTTTGGTTGTGGTCCATGCAGGAACAAATGATGTAAATGCATTTACATTTAAGTATATTAAAAATAGTTATATCTCACTTGTGGAGCTAGTAGAAAAGAAGGGTTGTGAGATCATAATCTCAGAGATGTTGCCAGTACCCAGAGCTAACATCAAAATACATAATAAGATAAAAGCCATTAATGAGTGGTTAAGGAAGTGGACATTAAACACACATATTAATTGTCTAACTCATTGGGAAATGTTTATAGATGATTACAGCTTGTTTAGCTGGGATGGTTTGCACCTGAGCAAAAGCAGCAGTATGATACTTGGCAAAAGTATCCTGGCAAAAATTGAAACCCATTTAAATTAGGTACCTGGGGCCAAAAAGGGTCTAAGTTAGTGTATGGTGAGTCAAATTTTCCTCATAAACATTAAGACCACTGTGACATCTTATAATATCCTTACAACCAACGCTAGAAGTTTAAATACTACAAAGCTAAGCGAACTTATAGCCATCTGTGGTACAAAAAAGATTGACATCATTGCTATCACAGAAACATGGTGGGACAATCCATTAGGATGGGTTAATATACCAGGTTATAATCTTGTTCACAAAAATAGGGCAATAAAAAGAGGTGAAGGTGTGTGCCTCTATTTGAAAGAATCTATCATATATGAAGAGATCAACACCTTGGATGATAACATTGAGGGCTGTTTTATATGTATAAAAAATAAATCTGGGAAACCTCTTATAATAGGGAATTTGATTAGACCACCATCTGCGGATGCTAGCTATAATGAAAGTCTACTTACCCTAATTACTGATGTAACAAACAAATCTGATGTACTACTTATGGGGATCTAAACTTGCTGGGAATCAATTGGAATCAACTAACAGTGAAAATTCAAGTGAAATCTACCTTTCTTGATCTTTTATCACACTTGGCCTGCATCAGTTAGAAACAAAACCAACTAGGGATAAAAATATTTTAGATGTGATCCTTACAAATATTGATTCAGAAATTGACAACATTACTGTGACTAACCCACTTAGTAACGTGGACCACAACATAATATTGTTTGAGTTGATTACCTCAAGACTCTACACAAAGTCAATTAACTTTAGATATAATTATCCAAGGAGGAAATTATGATCAAATTAGAACATCACTGGATGAATTCAGTTGGGACTCCTTATTATCTGACCTGAATGTGAATGATGGATGGAATTTATTGAAAAACATAATTCTTAATTTAGAATCATTATATGTTCCACTTACAAAATCTAATAGCAACAAGGGAAAGATCCCTTTATAGCTTACTCCATCAATTGGTCCTGACTTACTCCCAGCTTGTGCTGGAGTTGGAGCTACGTCTGTGCTGTTTCCCTAAGGACTGTCTGAGGACCTGCTTTTGGGTTTGCCTGGATTTTCTTCTGGACCGTGATACTTTTATTGAAGAGTCTGCACCCATCATTGTTTTCTGGGACTTTGTCGGCGTTGGTGTGCTAGCGGACGGCTGTTCGTGTTCCAGGACCGCTTCTTGGCCCAGATTTTTGGGTTTTGATGCCTTTTGGTGTCCCGCCGTCCCACTGGCTATGAGTGACTTGGCCCATAAGCTGTAGGAAGGGAGATGGTTCAGAATTCTCTCTTTCTCGGAGATTATTGCTGGGAAAGATTTTACTGCCGAGAACGTTGAATATTGAACCCTGAGAATGCATGAACTTCCTCAACCTGCGGCATTTCAGTGAGGAATTTATCTCGGAGATAAATTGATCTTGTTGATTCACTGTCTCCTTGGATCTGCTGTATGCCCTGGTGTGCTTGAAACTAGAGACTGGGCCTATTTTTGGAATAGAAAAATCTGGCTTTATCTCTGCATCTGTGATCTGTGGATTCTGTCATCACTGGGGAGTGGGTGAGTTTGTCAGCCTTTTTGATCTCAACCCAGGGTAGTCTGTTGGGGTGGTTGGTTGGGCAGATTAGGGGGTGCTGTCGGAGGATGGACCCAGGGTATCTGTGTTCCTGTTTCATAGCTGGCAGGCTGGAGAGCCTGCTAGTGTGAATCCAGGTATTAATCAATCCCCCCAGCAGCACCTTGGGGGACGATCAGGGGAACTCTCTCTATTTATAAAAACATCGGCCTGAACCCGGTGTGGTTTTCCAGGGTGAACAGCTGCCATGGGAGCTCGGGGAGTGCTGTCGGAGGATGGGCCTAGGGCACCCATGGTTTATGGATTGTTGTTGGAGTAGGTTGGAGAACCTGCTCATACAAGTCCGGTTACAGGCTGGTTTCCCTGGAAGATACATTGGGGGACGACCATAGGGAGAGCTTTCCTTTTGTTGGCTGATTAATCATACCCCCCCCCAAGTAGCCGGATTAATCTTCTGCAGATTGATTACTACTCTAGGAGTATATGGTAGAATTATAAAGCATTTCCATTTGGCCTATGTGAGAGATAGGCCATGGGACAGTTTCCACAGGGGTGAGAGCTCTGTGGGAGTTTTTACTGTTCTAGTAAAAGCATGGACTAGAAGAACTGTGATTTTGCTTTGAATTGCTATAAACTTCTTTTCTCTGTAGAATTTATGAAAATTTGTCCAGACTTGTTTTATCTTAGGAGTCGGTTTGAATGAAAAATTGTATTATTGTTTTTAATTACTTTGAATTAGTTGCTGGTATTTATAACATTTATATTAAAGTGGTCTTAAGACTGCTTTTTGAAGACCTATATAGTTATGCGTTGGGATCAAATATCCATGGACAGGTGGTACTCCCCCTCTAGACTGAGGGACCTGCACCCTTTTGATTGCCCCCCACTGCAGCCCAAAGTGTATAGGTGTTGCCGTGCCTTGGGGATTGCACGGAGGAGGCGGAGAGGAAGGGGGGTCCCTCGGCTATGGGGGGTGAGCAGAGTGGGCAAATTGAGACGGTGAGGTCAGGGAGACGCCTTGGGGTGAAATGGGTCCAGGATAGGGGAGTGCGTTGCCTGGTTCCCATACCCAAGGGTTCCACTGAGAGTGGGCACATAACCTGCTCCTCCAGGGCCTCTCATCCAACCCAGGCATTGTTATGCAATGCCAGGTCAATAAAAAACAAAACAGCAATAATTGCTGATTTTGTTGAATCATCTGACCTGACATGCATTACCGAGACCTGGATGGATGAAAATGCTGGCCCCATTTTGGAGTCAGCTGTTCCAGCCAGGTACTCGGTAATACATCACCCGAGGTTGGATTGTAGGGGTGGGGGGGTCACTATTTGTTCTAAATCAGAATTGGGCCTTGTAGAGGTTCCAGTGGTGTCCCCTGGATCCTTTGAATGTATCATGGGAGCAGGTGTGGGCTGCAGAATTCTGCTCGTCTACCGTCCACCCGGTGGCGAGAAAGTTTTTCTGCAAGAAGTCGCGGACTTCATTGTCAACCTGATACTGGAGCCCTCCAGGCGGTTGGTTCTGGGGGACTTTAATGCCTGGGTCGATGATGAATTCTCACAGTTTGGTCAAGACTTTCTCCAGTTCGTTGGGCTTCACACAGGTGGTTACCACTGCTACCCATATTCATGGTCATTCTCTGGATTTAGTGTTCACCCTGGGTATGGAGATCACAGGACTGGTGGTGGAACCAGTCAGGTGGTCTGACCATCACTCTGTAAGGTTCAATTTCACGACCCCCCCTTATGAGACCCACCCCTTTGGAGATGGTACAGTACCGCCCTTTGAGGGGAGTTACCCCTGAGGGTCTGATGGCGGTGCTGGACCTATCGAGTTGGCCGATGGAGTGCATGGAACCAGATGCCTTAGTAGTGCACTATAATAATAATATGGTGTTGAGGGCACTGGATTCCATTGCGCCTGTCCGTGTTTGCCCCCTCTCCCTCCGCCCTCGATCCCCTTGGTTTGATGGGACTTTGAGGGAGTTGAGGAGGAAGGGGCAAAGATTGGAGCGCTGTTGGTGGAAATCCGGCCTGGAAGGTGACAAACTTAGATTGATGGCCCATTACATGGACTATCAATCAGTAATCTCCCATAAGAAGGCAGAATTCCTGTCCAGGGAGATAACTGCATCAAGAAACCGACCTACTCAGCTCTTCCGGACCGTCAAAAGACTGTGCAATCCAGCCTGTCTGAGGGGTCAGAGAGCTTTTTCACAAATACAGTGTGATGAGTTTGCTCGGTTCTTTGATGATAAGGTGTCATCAATCAGGTCGGAGATCCGCGGCATGTGTTCAAACGAGCATTGCAGTGACCAACATGGGGTTACATGCCCTCGGCCTGTCTGGATGGATTTCGACCAGCCAGTGATCATGGATATCATGAAGACTGTCCAAGGCTTGCGACCGACTTGCTGTAGTTTGGATCCTGGTCCTACGCGCCTCCTTGTGGGATGCATGGATGTGATTGGACCAATCCTTGCGAAGATAGTCTGGGTTCTTTGGATCAAGGGGTGTTTCTGGAGTCCTTGAAAGAGGCTGTAGTGACACCCCTTTTGAAGAAACCTTCCCTTGACCCCGACTGCCTCGCTAACTACAGACCGATCTCTAACCTGCCCTTTTTGGGCAAGGTTATTGAGAAAGTAGTCACGTTACAGCTCGATGACTTTCTTACCACCCATGAAGTCTATGATCCTCTCCAGTCCGGTTTCAGGAAGAGGCATAGTACCAAGACTGCATTAGTTCGGGTACTTAATGATCTCCTAATAGCAAGAGATCAGAAGAGCCGCTCGATCTTGGTTCTTCTTGATCTCTCTGCAGCATTTGACACCGTGGTCCATGGGATGTTGCTAGATCACCTACGGCTACTCTGTGGACTGTCAGGGACAGTCCTCAGATGGTTCCATTCTTTCCTCAAAGGTAGAAGTCAAAGGGTAGTTTCAGGGATTTTTTTCTTGTGCCCCCTTTGCTCTGTCTTGTGGGGTGCCGCAAGGCTGTGTGCTCTCCCCATGTTGTTCACGGTGTATATGCTACCGTTGGGAGACATTATAAGGTGTTATGGGCTGAGTTTTCACTGTTATGCAGATGATACTCAGCTCTATATGTCCTTTGTACCCAAACAAAATGATGCAGTGTCGGTTTTTAACAACTGCCTCGCTGAGATTCAGGATTGGATGAGTGCGAACTGGTTGAGGTTAAATCCGGATAAAACTGAGGTATTAGTCATCAATTCGGATCATTATGCAAAGAAGTTGACTCCTGGGGTCCCTCTGGTCTTTTATTAGGGATACCCAGTTGAGACCTTCCGAACAGGTGCGAAATTCATGTTATTTTTGACAGTGCTCTGACACTAAAGATGCAGGTGTCGGCCACTGTCAAATCTTCCTTTTACCATCTGAGGAATATCACCCGGATAAAACACCTTGTTCCACATGATGACCTTCCTGTGTTGGTCCACGCTTTTGTTTCTTCCCGTCTTGATTACTGTAATGCTTTATATTTAGGGTTGCCGGGGGTAGATCTCTGTCGCCTGCAGCTGGTGCAGAGCACGGCAGCTAGGTTGTTGACTGGGCTACCAAGAACTTGTCATGCCACACCTGTGCTGTGCGAACTGCACTGGCTGCCAGTGTGATGGAGAATCACCTTCAAGGTCACATTGTTGACCTATAAGACCCTACAGGGTCAGGGACCAGGCTACCTGCAAGATCTCCTTTGTCCCTACCACCCTCTCCACTCCACTGGCAAGGGATTGTTAGAGATTCCCAGGGTTTGTCTTAAATCATCTGGGGCAAGGGCCTTTTCTTTTATGGCCCCGACCATGTGGAATTCTCTACCTCGTCAGATTAGAGAGTGCCTGTCCGTGGAATCATTTAAGAGATCCCTGAAAAGTCATCTATTTTCACTGGCATTTGGTTAGTTTATTTTATGGTTATTTCATTATTCTTATGTTTTTATTTATTATTGTTGATGTTTTATCTTTGTTTTGTATCAGCGCTTTGATTTTTTGAAAAGCGCTTTCTAAATAAATTTTGATTTGATTTGATTATAAAACAAATAAAAAGAAAAGAGGCAGCCAATAATAAAATGAAAAAGAATAAAAACAATGAAACTCTTCTGGTCTTTAAACAAGAAGGTAAAATGACCAAGGCACTTATTAAAACTGAAAGGAAAAAAAATGGAATTCAAACTTTCCAAAGGGAACACTAAAACATTCTGTACATATGTCAACTCTCACAAAAAAACGTCAATCCAATTTCAACGATACAAAGGAATGGAGAAGACATAAATGAAATCTTTGAAATAACAGAACTCTTCAATCAGTTCTTTGGGTCAGTGTTCTCAAAGAAAGATTCTAATGAACACCTATTGTATCCTTCTCCAAATAACTTTGAACAAATAACGCATAAAGAAATAAAATCTGCAGTTCTTTCCTTAAAATAATTCTTCTTCAGGGCCAGATTATTTGAATACATACTTATTTAAAGAAACTATAGACCAATTAGTCCATCCCTTATCTATTATATTAAATAAATCTCATATGATTGGGGAGGTTCCTGACAATTGGCGTAGGGCTCATGTGGTCCCAATTTTTATAAAGGGAAATAAAAAACAACTCAGAACTATAGACCAATAAGCCTAACATCAATTGGCTGTAAAGTATTGGAAAAAAAGCCTAAAAAACATAATAGACACTGAAACTGAGGTCCTGGGTCTAACAAACACAACACAACATGGTTTTCAAAAAGGAAGGTTGTGTACAAATAACTTGATTGCCTTTTATGAAACAGTTAGTAGCAGTTTGGATCAAGGAGTTCCAGTGGATGTTATATACTTGGACTTCAAAAAGGCTTTTGATCTAGTCCCCCATCACTCTTTAATAAACAAAATGATTAAATTGGGGGTTCAGTAGATACTTAACTACTTGGATTTGCAACTGGCTGTCAAATCGATTCCAAAGAGTCAAGATAGGTAAAACGCTTTCATCAGATATTGAGGTGACTAGTGGTATTCCCAAGGGGTCTGTGCTGGGACAAACTCTGTTTGGAATCTATATCAGTGATCTCCACATATGGGTCTTTAGTAATATCTGTAAATTTGCGGACAACACCAAACTCTCCGCAGAGGTTGATACTGCACAAAAAATGTTGTTATTAAAACAGGATCTCTGTACTATTGAAACGTGGGCATACAATAATAAAATGTTATTTGACAATGAAAAATGTGCCGTAATACACTTAAGAACAAAAAATGTTATCTCAAATTCTAACTTAAATGGAATAAAAATAACACATGTTAAAGTAGAAAAGGACTTGGGTATTATCATAAACAGTTCACTTATATCTTCTGATCACTGCAGAAAATTTGCACAGTCAGGCAATAATATACTATCTGCCATTAAACGAACATTTGTCAGTAGAAATGAATATTGTATTCTACCCCTTTATAAATCCTTCATACGCCTTCATACTGACTACGCAGCTTCATTTTGGGCCCCTCAATAGAAAAGAGATCAAAAATTAGTGGAAAGCATGCAAAGAAGGATCACCTAACTGATACCTAGAGTGAAACATTTGTCATATGAACAAAGATTAGAGGCACTTGATTTATATGATTGAAAACTAAGAAGAGAGCGAGGCCATATGCTACTTCTGTATAATATCCTAAAAGACAAAAAACGTATGAGTAAAACTAATATTGAAATGGCATCCAAACCTAATAACTTGAGATGTCACAATAGACAGATTAGGATCCCCAATGCATGCACTAATACAAGACAGAACTACTTTACTATGAGCTGCTTCCCAATGGAATTCCTTACCCCATCATATTGTAAATATGACTACTGTGGAATCATTTATTAGATGAATTAGATAGATTCCTTTTGGGCTAAGTACATAATTTACCCTGCATGTGCAAGGAAGGTGGTCATGATGGGCCCAGAGCCTCTTTCCACCTTTCATTTACTGAGTAATAATACAGAGTAACCAAAACTACCACCCCCCCCACACAAGGCAAAAAACTGAGGGCCCAATCAGGCCAGTAACCCCACCAAAGAGACAGGAAGCAGGTGAAGCATCAGGCCATGCAAGGGGTGGGGCAGGGTTAAGTGGAGGGGAGGCTATTTAGGCTGACAGATACAGCTGTCATGAGAGAGGAGCCACAACACAAAGTTAAGATTAAAGGCATGAGGCATATTGGAGGATCAAAAAGATAAGAGAAGCTCATTGCGTAGTTTAGGAGCAGCTACCGATAAGGCATTACTACCCATGTTAGAGGAGGTTCTCGGAGTCTCCAGAGGGAGGACAGTGGAGGACCAGAGACACCTCAGCAAAGTGCGGGGCTTGCAGAGGTAGGATAAAGGAGAAATGGGGCCACATCAAGTTATAGAATTGATGAGGCACCCAAGGGTAAAGTCAAGGCAGCCTTATAGGGAGAGCCAGCCTACAGAGTGGTAAAGGTCACACTGATGGGTGGAATAAGTCACAGATAGGGCAAAGCGGAAAACGCTGTTGTAAACAGATAGGAGCCTGGCCCAAAGGGTGGTGGCTAAATGAGAATAGATTGGGGAATGATAGTCCAGGATGGGGAGAAGGTTACGACTGGCAATAGCCAGTTGGACCTCAGCAGACAGGTATGGTTTGACATGGTAGGCAACACCAAGTTTCTGATTTACCCTATGGACTATTAAGTTAATATGGTCAATGAAGGCAAGGTTTAGGTCCAGCATGATCCCCAAGTATTTGAAGGAAGTGGCGGTTTCCAGGGCAGGGCCATGAGGAGGGAAAATTTGGAGAGAGGAGTTGGATGCACGGGTTCTGGCAATATAATGTTTAAACCCGAACAGCATAGCCTTAGTTTTCTTGGCGTTAACCAACATCAAGTTATTTGTAAACCAATTGTGGGTAGCGCAGTAGTTCTGGGTAAGGATTGAGGATAAAAGGGGAAGTGATTTGTCGCTGTGGAAAATAACAAGGTCATCCACATAAAGGAGGGATTCACAGGAGAGGCAGTCCAAGGAGAGGGTGTTGACAAATGTAGTGAAGATTAGGGGGCAGAGGATAGAACCCTGGGGTACCCCGGTGGTGATGGAGAGGGCTGGAGAAATGACTCGGCCAACACACACTGATTGGGAGTGATCAGAGAGGTAACTGAGAAACCAGCTAGGCGTCTCCTCTGAACAACTGATGTGGTGCAGTTTAGAGAGGAGAAGAATATGGTTGACTAGATCGAATGCTTTCAACATGTCAACAAAGACGGCTCCCGTGGCACGCCCTTAATCCATGTTGGTGAGTATATGATCAATGAAAAGAGTAAAGGCAGTAGTGGTGCTATGGTGTCTATGGAAACCATGCTACTAGCTACACAAGATATTGTAATTGGTGAGGTAGTCAGATAGCTGGTGATGCACATTTTTTTCAAGGAGTTTACTGAGGTGGAGGAGAATAGATGTCAAACAACAGTTGTTGGGCAAGAGGGGTCACCTGATTTGAAGATAGGAACTACTATAGCTATTTTCCAGAGGGGTGAGTATACAGGAAGTAGAAAGGGCAGGGTTGCAGAGGAAAGTAAGGGGTTTGGCGATGGCTGAGGAGACAAGTTTAAGAGACCATTGGATCCTGGGCTGCCCTGATTCGGAAAGCTCCTGAGTAGCTTAAGGGTGTCCTTAGGGGAAATAACCTTGAAATAGAAAGGTGAATGTACAGAGGTGGTGGAAGGTGCGGAGGCTGGGATTGGTGGCCGTGCATGGGTGGGTAGTTCAGTGGGAGGCTGGGCAGGATGTGAGGTGGGGGGGGGCATATGGGAGAAGCACGGGGCCTAGTGTAGGCAGGAAAGTTAGAAGGTAGCTTACTAAGGAGAGAGGAGAGGTCAGTGAATTTATGGTTCAAAGCCTTGGCAACCTCAGCAGGGTCAGTCAAAGGGCCCGAGGGGGAACTTAGATGTATATTAGTATGGTCTGCATGACGGGTGAGGAGGAAGCTAATGGAGCCCCAGAATTTTGGAGGGTTGCCTAAGCTATCCATCTGCTGGTTGATGAAGTAGTTATGTTTCATGGTCTGTGCCAGCTGCTTGCACAGGTTAAGTAGGTAGCAGTATTCATGCCATAGGGAAGGGGGAAGATTTATGGGTGGCCCATTTTCGGTCCCTCTCCTTCATGAGGGAGAGGAGTTCCTTTGTGATCCATTGTGTACAAACCGCCCCAAACTCTACGAGTAGTGATGGGAAAGTGTTGGTCCTTTAAGTCCAGGAGGATGTTTGTGAAGTGGGTGACAGCAAGAGTTATGCCTGAAAGAGTGTAAAGGCCCTGCCAGTTTATGGGTCTTGCTTCATCAAGGAGAGGGGATGTGTTAGGGATATTGAAGTTATGGAAAGTGAGATATTTAGGAGGGGGGCGGGAGACCTTGGAAGACCAAACAGCATAGGTGGGGGAGTGGTCACTTAAAGAGGCAGTATAGCGCAGTGGTCTAAGGCTCTGAGTTGCAAATATGGTGACATCCAGCAGACCAGACCTGGGTTTGAATCCCACAGCTTCCACTTGCATACTGTGTGACCCTGAGCAAGTCACTTAACCTCCTTGTGCTCCCAGGTCACTCCTGTAAAAAAAAGCTTCCAGCTTAGTGTGCTATACCTGGTTAAACAACTAAAAAAAAAAAAAAAGAGTCAGATAGTGTGCCTGCTTGGAGGATGTGATACCCACAACTGGTTAGTACCCAATCAATGAGAGAGTGAGTGGAAGTATGATGGTTTGTACAAGGGGGGAGGGTAATGATTTGAAGCAGGCTACGCTGCTGGGGAAGGTTGGAAAAGTCAGTTTCTTGGGCACCCATCCGGTTGAAGTCACCAAGAATAAGAGTTTCTCTAACAAGGAAATGGATTCTAGGCCATTCAGCAGATTTTGAAAGCCTGCTACACCCCCTCTCGGAGGGTTGAAGCAGCAATCTATATATAGTTTCTTAGATCTACCCACAATCACTTCTGCAATGAGCCAGTCACTGAGGGAATCACTGTTAGTGCAGAGGATAATGGAGGCTGTGGCGGTTCTTTAATTCAAAACAAAAACTGAGACACTGGCAGCCGCTGGACTAAGCTAGTGCTGCGGGGGAGTGGGGTTTGGAGAAGACCTAAGAGCAGGAAATTAAAGAGATAAACAAAGTGGTAGCTAGGGTGAGAGATAGCAGGAGAAAGAAGGAACAAAGCATGAAAAACAGTAGCAGAACAAGAGAGGAGTGAATCAAAGTGGAAAGTTTAGCAGTAGAAGAGCACTACCCAAACATTCAGCAATAGATCAGTGCAATACAGTAAAACTGTTGTAATAAACATTCAGCAGGTAGGATAATCAAAATCAGTGCACAACAATAAAACTGTTAAAATATACACACAGCAGGCAATTAACAGTAGGACACATTGCAGGCTATGTCCGGTAGAAAATATAGGCAAGGGAGCAAGTGTTCAAAAATTTAAACAGTAATATGTGTGCCAAAATCAGAGCTGTAAATCAGCAAGCTTTTAAGGCTGAGCTTCAGTGTCTGTACTGGCTGCAGGAGTCAGCCAATGACTAGCACAGGCTTGGTGAGAACAGCCAATGGAGGGCTTTGCCGTGCGGAGAGCAGCCCAATGGAAATTTCTTAGGAGAGTCACAAATACAGGAGCATACCTGGCAGATGATCAGTGTGCTGACGGTGGTAGGAGAGTGGCCACTGAGTAGCCGTAGCTCCCTTGGGGAGCGTTTCTTCAGGGCAAGTTACCCAGGTGGGGCTTCACAGAGAGAGATCTGGCAGATGATCAGTGGGCTTACAGTGGCAGGAAATCAGCTGCTGAGTGAGCCACAGTTCCCTTGAGGAGCAATCCTTCAGGGCAAGGTACCCAGGCGGGGCTTCACGGAGAGATCTGGCAGATGATCAGTGAGCTGATGGTGGCAGGAGAGTGGCCATTGAGTGAGCCGCAGCTCCCTAGAGAAGCAGTCCTTTGGGGCAAGGCACCCAGGCAGGGCTTCATGGAGAGATCTGGCAGATGATCAGTGGGCCAACAGTGATAGAAGAGTGGCCACCAAGTGAGCCACAACTCCCTTGTGGAGAGGTCCTTTGGGGTAAGGTGCACAGGAGGGCTTCATGGAGAGATCTGTCAGATATTCAACAGGTCAATGGTGGCAGGAGAGCAATGGCTGAGTGAGCTGCAGTTCTCTTGAGGATCATCCTTCAGGGCAAGGCACCCAGGCAGGGCTTCACAGAGAGGTTTGGCAGATGATCAGCAGGCCGATTGTGGTAGGAGAGCAGCCACTGAATGAGCTACAACTCTCTTGAGCAGTGGTCCTTTGGGGCAAGACACCCAGGTGGGGCTTCATGGAGAGATCTGGCAGATGATCAGCTGGCCGACGGTGGCAAGAGAATGGCCGCTGAGTAAGCTGCAGCTCCCTTGAGCAGTGGTCCTTCAGGGCAAGGTGCCCAGGTGGGGCTTCACGGAGAGATCTGGCAGATGATCAGCTGGCCGATAGTGGAGGAAAGCAGCCTCTGACTGAGCCGCAGCTCCCTTGAGGAGCAGTCCTTTGGGGCAAGGTGCCAAGGCGGGGCTTCACGGAGAGATCTGGTAGATGATCAGTGGTCCGACAGTGGCAGGAGAGCGGCCGCTGAGTGAGACGCAGCTCCCTTGAGGAGCGGTTCTTCAGGGCATGGTCCTCAGGCAGGGCTTCACAGTGAGAGCCGCTCTATATACCATGAAGTAAGCTGGACCCGGTGTGGACAATTTTATGAGCATTTTTACATAAATACTACTGTGCTATTTTGGGGACCATATGCAGCAAATACTTTACGCAGGGCTAACGCTTCAATATTTGTGGTGGAGATCATTAGGTTGGTAAGCCTCTTTAATTGTATGTTTTTGTTTGTTCACTCAACAGGTGCGCCCTATAAATCTTCTAAAGATGTATTGTAAATGTGATGGATTGAGCTTGCCACGCCTTTAAAGAGCTAGTGTACTGCCTGGAATTAATAGTAATTTTCAGAAGCAGTCAGCTATCACTTCTAATATCTGCAGCATTTTTTTCTTTTGTGTTTGCTAACTAGAAGATTTTTCACCTGGCAGTACTGGGCTGATGCGTGGAGCAGCACTCTGTTTGGAGGCTAAAACATGTCAGTTCTGTTCCTCCCACTACATCATCAGAAATGTGACCAAACACATTGGGGAACCATAACCCTTGCAACCTGAGATGTGACGTTCACAAATTACAGGTAAAAATGAAGGAAATTGTGGTAGCACTAGTAGCCAAGTGCCAATCCCTGCTGCTTCATGTGAAAGAGAATAATCTGGCAGTGAGAAATGGTTCTCCTTGGTTACTAGTGATGTCACAGTCAGTGTGGTCTCAGTGTTGATGGTGTAGTGGGAGGAACAGAATTGACTGTTTTTTTAGCCTCCAGAGAGTGCTGCTCCACACATCACCCCAGTATTGCAAGATATAAAATCCTCTAGTTAGCAAACACAAAAGAAAAAATACTTGAGATATAAGAAGTGATAGCTGACTACATCAGAACGTTACTATTAATTCCAGGCAGTACACTAGCTCATTAACATTGAATTGCATGCAGGAGAATTGTGCCCTCCTCCTAATTGGTGAGCTTCCCTGTGAACCCCTTATTGGCCAGAGCACATGATATAAGCAATGAAGCCAGAGAGTGGTTACCCCATAAAACAGAGAGAAAGCAGAGTAACCGTAGCTTAGAATGGCAAAATAAAATATGACGCGTTTTCCTGACCGATGAGGTGGTCACCTTGTTGTGGTGGTCAGGCTTGATCATAATTCAGCTGAAAGATGAGACCAAAAACCCCTCTAACAATATAAAACAAGTAAAAATACTAGAGTTATTTGAATAAATGACAGGCTTTTAGGCAGCAGCGGTGGGGAAGGGGAGGGAATTGGAGGGGAGAGGAGAGGACTGGTACCGTAATTGTATGCTTTTGTTTGGTCACACACCAGGTGCACCCCTATAAATCTTATAAAGATGTATTGTAAATATGATGCGTTGAGCTTGCCAAACCCCTAATACTGAGTCTTCATCCTTCCAGCAAGCCGTGATTCACCTGCTGGGTGTGCTCCTCAGCTTACCTCTGAGGTGGGAATTGCCGTCAGCTCCATGACAACTCCTGTATATGAAATCCGGTGTCCTAACAGGCAGATGTAAGACTGGGGTGAATCAAGAACCAAGTGGGCAGGATCCAGCAGTGGGTGTGGTAGTAAGGCTCGGCCTCACCAGCCCAGCCAGTATCTTTTTCCACTTATCTGTTTCCCTTTGAGGATACAGACTTGAAATGACATCATGGAGCCTCATACATACTGTACTTCTGTGTGTGATGCAGCCATGTCCACCACATCCCATCAGTCCCAGTCTTAGCAAGGTCCCTAGGCTTATTGCCTCTCGGCTTGTGCCAAGAGGCACCATATTTCTGAGTCCCTTCTCCCTCCCACCCCAGGGGAGGTGAGCTGTCCACCAGGGTGCTAGAACCTCCTCCCCCAGCTGGCCCTATGATGCTTAGAGCTCATTCCTGAACACGGGCATCAGTGTCACAACTGGTAGCACCTACTGCTACCCCGGTGGTCTGGCTACAACAATCTATACAATGGGGTCTTCTATTATCTGACATATGCTGTGTGATACATCTCTATGCATTCAATTACCCTTTAAATTATTAGATTCATCTTAAAAATGTGTTTTTAGTTTGTTATTCTTTGAGTGCTACACTCTACCATCAAAAAAAATAAACATTTGCTAGTGGGTAAGAAGAAGCATTTTAATTGTTGCGAAGTCTAGGGTTTGTATTACTGTTCACAAGTGCTTCTAGAACAGTGCTTTTGTCTCAGCTTCTACAGTATTCATTTAGTTGGGCTCAGGTAATGGTATCTTTCGGGGTTAGTGTCTCCAAATGTTTAGGGATTTCTAATACTGTGGCAAGAACGAATCCCATTCTTTAGCCAGGGCATATTCAAAACTCAAGAAATTAGTACTGTATTAATCTTTGATGTTTGCTGAGAGCGCTCTTCTCAGCACACGCAACGTCCCCAAAATGGCTTCCATTGTGTCTCTCTGTACGCAGCACACTGTAGTCGTAAAATGCATGAATGTATTTAGTTCCTCTCATGAAAAAAGTAAGATATGGAAATTTAACATTACTAACTTGGAGAAACCTTTCTACTGCAGGGATAGTAAATATATTGACCAACTGTTCTGTTTAAATGTTGCCTTTCTTCAAAGTTTCAAACAATACCTCTGGATATATTTCAGATGCCCTTTGATGCAAAATGTTTGAACAGGCATTGAGATTTCCCAAGTTGATAGATGTACAGTAGTACCACAAAGTCGATGATAGCTATTATAAATAATAGCTGAGGTATTTGACTAATGTAACAGTTTAACATTGGAATTCAGTTAAATGTTTTCCTTATTTGCAACACAGTAAGTCATTTACTACATGTACAGTATGTAACAGAAATATATTTCAGCTTGTTTCTCTGTGTCCATTTGATACCTGAGATATGATTACCAACATGGTACAGTAGCATGATTGCAGTTCCTGGATATAGTACACAGTGTTAAACTATAGGGATAGAGTATGCATGAAAAACATTAACAGGGTTGAATTATAGTCTGTTGTAGATGATCTGTTGTACTCTATTCACAGGACTAGAATCCATAAAAGGTTCCTCAAGCTTCCCCGTACTATCCAAGCAATCATTATTTCTAACTAGAGGTTCACCTATCAAGCCATCCGTATCTGTAGTCTCCATGAGCCTTATTCACAAAAGTGTGGAGTGACTATGCACCACGTAACTCCAGCACGTAGCCCACCCCACTCCAGCCCGTGCCCACTGCACCCCCGCTGCACAGCATGCACAATGCACATACACTCTCCCAATGCACCCAAACCCCTGTCTGAACATGCAGGTCTCGTAGGGGTGGGCCAGGGGCTGGTGCAGGGGCATGGCCACACTCTGCACCATTCATGAAGGTGCAGAGTGTGGTGCACAGGGAAGGTAATGGCTATGCCATCTGAGGGCAGCTGTAACAGTTACACCCCCCCAGATGCCCCATGCCACTGCATGTTGCAGCGGGGATGGTGGGGGTCCACCCACTTCTGCTGCCCCAGCTGCCCCAGCTGTCAGGGCAATCTGGGAGGGCAGGGGGCAGACTACGGGGCTAACCCCCTACCTTTGCTGTTGGCACACTGAATGCCAGCTGCCAACATGACACCCCACAGGCACAAGTAATCTAATGTGGTACCCGGGTCAGGCAGCTGATTGGCTTTCTGCCCAGGTCTGCCGCTCTGCACCCGACTGCCCCTGTGAACCTGTGCACCTGGGCGGGTGGGGCCATATATGGAAGATGCATTTTGGCTGATGTACAGGAATACGGCTGCCATGCAGATCTCCCAACGGTGTGGAACTGCACGAGGGGATTAAGTTCCATTCACGCGTACCCCCACCCACCTTCATGAATAGGCAACCACGTTTGCAGGCTCAATAAATTCAATATATGCAGCAGATGTGTATCTGAATAAAAAGGGTCAGCTTCTAAGTTTAGAAAATCATTGATACCTGCAGTAGTGACTTCCCCTTGATTGTTGCATGCTGTCTCATGCTGTGATAATGTGTAGAAGTGCAACTGGTCTTTTTTGCTATCAGAAGCACTTGAATGTGTCTGCACTCCAACATAGTTGTCTGGAGTCATATTTGCCCTTCTAGGCCCTTGTTTCCTTTTTTACCTGGGTTTAGGTTTAGCTGAAGGTAAAGATAGTATATGGTTAGACCTTACTATGCATAGAAATCAGTCAACTCAAAAAGCTTGTTGTGTACTTTCTCAGTTGTGCATGTCCTAGCATTGTTGTTGTGCACATTCCATCATCAATCACAGCTGTGTTCCCCCTTATGCCAACTCCCACCGCTTTTGTTCTTCATCAGTGCTGCACTGACTACAATAAGCATCTAACACATAAAAAAGTCAGTGGAGGTTTTGTAATACAAATGTCAGACAGGGAACAGTTTATATTGGCTCAAGAAAATAAATAAACCACTCAAAGAAAAAACACATCAGACTTCCGGTGATGCAACGAGTGGGAATGGCAGCCTAGGTCTCCTCCATGGTGTCTCCAGCACTTAATCTATTGCAATTGCACAGTTAAACAAAGCATTGAGAGGCCTAATTTAGCCAACTTGATTGTAGCAGGCACCTGAAATATGTCGCACAAAAAAAAGGGGTTGCCTAGCCCCAGAGCAGCCACACCAATGACTAAAATAAAATCCACCTCGGGCCTTGCTCCGGCGGCCTTGCAGTCCTCACTTCTCTCCTTGTCGGGCAATGATGACTCAAGTTTAGACTCGAGTTCAACTGGCACCAGACTAGAGACGAGGAAAATATTGAAGCTCTTACATAAAATGGACAATAAAGTATCTGATATCCAGAAAGATTTTAAAAAGTTAGAGTCCAGGACTGCTGCAGTCAAACAACACATGGAGGACTTGCAAAATGAACATATGGCCTATGGCCGCTCACTAGCCTTCTTCCACCTGCGAGAGAAAGCCCTCACTATCAAGGTGGAAGACACAGAAGCCAGGTCTCAGAGGAACAATATTCATGTGATGGGCATTCCAGAGGGAGTCGAGCAGGAGAACATGGTGTGGTACATGGAGAGTTGGCTCTGTACAGAGTTGCAATTAGAGAAAGACTTCATTCTCAATATTGAAAGAGCCCACAGATCAACAGCTCTGAAGCCTAAACCAGAGGCCCCACCAAAAGCCATCTTAATCAAGTTTCTGAAATACCCCATTAAGGAAAAAATTCTTAGGCTTTTCTGGGCCAAGAAGGACCTTAACTTTGAACCCAGGTGTTTGGCGTCCAGGATGTCCCCACATCCATGGTGGCAAAAAGGAAGAAAGTACTGTATGTGGTCCAGCAGCTAAGGGACAAGGGTACCAGAGCTCGGCTAAGATACCCCGCCAGGCTCTGGGTGGTGACAAAAAACGGCCCTAAAATCTTTGACTTCCTGCTGGCAGCAAGTCAGTTCTTAATTGCAGAAGGAGATTCTCTACTGGACCTAAAAGAGGAGACAGAGGACGAAGTTCAACAGCTTCTATGATCTCTCGCAACCGGAACCCAAAAACCTTCAAATCCCGGCTCTAGGGCTGAAGCTATCCTGCCACTACATGCCAATTTAGCACGGTGGATCTCCAGAGGAAAACAGACTTGAGCCTGAATGGCAGTGCAGGACTGAACTGATCGAACATATAGAAATTGAATTGACTTTCAGCCTAGAACAAGTAAGCTTTTAATATCAGCGGGCCCATTCTTACCAGGATCTGCATTCAACGAAGAGGGTCAGACGTGGGGTCCCTTTCCTTCCCTGGCTTACTGGAAACTCTGCGGCCTTTGGAATTGCTGCTTCACGGGTCTCACCGAAAAACTTTTTTCAGGAACCTTTGTTCAAGATCAGTCTTTATGGGTTGCATTTCTATCGAGGTGGTTCAGTGCTGTGCCTCCAATATTAGATCCCCCCAGAAACATCTTGTCAAAACAAAACCAGCAGTATTGTTTTTGCCACAGGAATTTGTAGGGTTGCAGAGCAAGGAAAGCTGTTTTACATCGCTACAATGGGACTTCCACATTGATGCTATGACCCTTTTAAAGAGGCCCTCTGTGTTTTGGTGTTCCACAGGTGCATCCACTCAGTAGACTATAACATTATGAGCCTACATTTTGAACATCGTAGACCTAGAACTTGTTTGTCCAGTAAGAGCATGGACTTTAGGGGAGCAATGAAAGAGACTGCAGGCCTCATTTCCTCCCAGTTGTAGTCTGCTCATCCTGGTTTCTTCCCCTGTGGATTTCCGAGGCTAGTTTTTGATGGACCCTCTTCATTGGCTAGCAGCTCCCATTATTCCAGCCACCGGACTTGGACTCAGTAGTGTTATCCTCCCATTGGCTGAACCCTTTCTTCCCCAGGTTTAGAGGACTTAATGCATAATCCCGCATAGGACTGCACAGGTCTTAGCATATAACCTATGATGAGGAAGCAGACCTCTGAAGGAGGGGGGGTGTAAGGGAATAGTTTAACTGTCCTGGGCAGTGTTTATGATTGTTGTGTTTGATATTGTTATGGTTACAATTTGACAGAAACCAATACCCACCCCCCTTGTTATTTGAGCTTTAGAATGGCCTATAAGAGATGCAACCAAAAACGAATATGGGCTTATTCATATTGTTACTCTGTTAACTCATTCTATGATATGGACCATGGAGTCTACATGCTTGTGGACCTCTCGGCCATCTACTCATTTGGTATTATTATCCTAAGTGTTCCTGAAACTTTATTAATAAATGGTTTAATTGAGTGCTGGAGGCTAGAGTAGCTATCCCAGCCTATCCCAGAAGACTCCTATCTTTCATTAATAAGGGCACAGGTACTGGGGTTTCAACCAGAGTGTGGACTCCCCAACCTTTTCACCCTACTTGTTAGGGTGTTATTCCCTTTTGGGACTCAGTTCCCCTACTCACCCATTGGGGAGGAATGTTATCCTTCCCATGGGGTACTTTGGCAGGACCTTCGGGCACTGCCCTCGGTCACTCACTGACCACCATCCTCTGTTGTTGGAGATAGAAGTTTAAGTTCATTTTGTTGACTCTGTTACTGTTTAGTATGGTTTTTCAATGTTCTAGTCACTCTTTTTTCTGTTTTTTCTCTCTTTTTCCTCCTTTTCTTCTTTCTTGGAGAGAGCTTATCCATGAAAGGCAGATGGAGGGTGGGATTTCAAACATAAGCATATAAAGCATATAAGTTATAAAGTCCTCTCTGAGTCCCTTCCCGTGACCTCTGGTGTCCCTCGGGGCTCGGTATTGGGCCCTCTCCTCTTTTCCCTCTTTATCAACCAGCTACCCGCAGTGACCTCCACCTGCTGTACCACCCTCTATGCCGATGACTTGGTGATCCTGGCTCATGCCCGAGATGCTGCGACTCTCAACAAGGCCTTGTCTGATGGCTTCTGCAAAGTTCAAACCTGGATCAGCGAGAATAAACTGGTCTTGAATCTGAAAAAAACTCAGGCCATGCTCTTTGACTCCACAGCCAAACTCAAAACCTCGTCGGCCGTGTTAAAGATTTCCTGTCCCGACGGATTCCCCCTCCCTGTAGTGAACTCTGCCAAATACCTAGGGGTCACCCTTGACCCTCAACTCGACATGGGTAGTCACCTCCTAAACATCTGCAGGGCAGTACACTGCAAGCTTGGCCTGGCCTACAGGGCCAAGTTCAACCTCACACCTGTGGCTAGACTAGCCCTCGCGAAAGGTGTGCTTCTTCCCTCTCTCAGCTATGGGCTGCACCTATTCGCTTGCTCTCCCCAGACTCACCTCGCACGGTGGCACACGACATACAACAACATCTGTCGCTTTGCCCTTGCTGTCCCCCGCCTCACCCACCACTGTGAGTTATACGATAAACTTGGATGGCTCTCCCCAGCGAGGTACCTGGACTTTAGGGTGGGCTGCCTTACCGACAAAGTGGTCAGAACTGGCACCCCCCTGAGCTGGCCCTGCTCCTGCCGCCAACTGACACCACTACCTACCACCTTAGGTCCCAGGCCGGGGATGCTCAAGGTCCCTCCACCGCACCCTCATGGGAGGCCGGGACACAGTTGCACCCAGGCTCTGGAACCCCTTCCTGATCCGGCCTGTTGTCCTCCTCCACCTGCACTTCCATAACTCCCTCTGGGGTTTTCTGAAACTTGCACCTGTGTGTGACTGTCCTAAGCCCCCTAGAGTATTTCCATATCTGAGGTTGCTCTCCGGCTTCAAAGCTTGCCACCCTCTGATACTACCCGATAACTCCTGCTGCACTCCTTGACTCTTCCACTACACCAGTGCACCTGACCCAGGGTATATTGCCCTTGCCATGGTTCCCTGGACATTGCCTTTCTAAATTGCCTCTTATGTGAAATGTGTATTTGCCTCCTGTTGTAAATCTGTATGTGACCCACTCTTCCCGGGGGTTCGTTAACCTCAGCAGTTATAAGTTGTATTATGACCGTCCACACCACCGGGACAATGTTACTATCTCCCACATGTTGTTAAGCTGTACTCACTCGCTACTGTAAACAATGTCTGTATCACTATGTTGTACTCTCCCGGGTCATTCCTGAAAATAGGCATATTACTTGTCTAGTGTACTTACCCGGTCAACAAAAGCTAAAATAAAATAAAATAAAACACGAGGATAGGGTTTATCACTTTATTTAGAATGGCTGTTTTGACACTCTGTTCTCTAAATGTTAATGGGATTAACAATGTTGTAAAGTGCTCCAGAATTTTGGTAGAACTTCAGAGAGAGAAATGCTATATTGCCTGCCTGCAGGAAACTAAACTGTCAGCTCAGGAACATTTAAAACTACGGAGAGCTTGGGTGGGAACAGTATGTTCAGATGAGCACCCACAGACCAAAAAAGCAGGGGTGGCACTCTTTTTTCATAGGGGTTTGCCATTTCAGATCCAAAAAATAACTAAGGCTGGGTCTGGCCATTTACTAATTGTGTCGGGAACTTATGGGGGAAAATTCTATCCATTTAGTGTCAGTTTATGCCCCCCCCCCCCAACAGGTGAATTATTTCAGTCCTTATTCAGCGCAGTGGCTAAATTGACCCCTGGTCAAGTCATTTGCAAGGGTGACTGGAACTGCATGGCAGATGTGGGCACGGACAGAAGTCAAGCCAAAGGCTCCAGCTCCAAAGCTTGTTCTCGTTTACTAAAGAATTTACGTGTGGAGTCTGGGATGGCCGACCCCTGGAGAAACCTATATCCAACTGCCAGGAATTATATGCTCTATTCACTGGTCTCGAACCCATATTCCAGGCTGGATAGATTTTACACTCAGAGGGGATTGTTACATGCATTTCATGAGGTTACTATTCTTCCTATTGCAGTTTCAAACCATGCAATGATCAAGGCAGAGCTGCAATGGGGAGACTCAGGGAGGAATGGTGGGGGGGGGGTTGAGGTTTGATCCTGGTCTGATCAATGATGAACAATACTTAAACTTTACCAGACAGGTAATATGGCATTCCCTCAATGAAAATAAAGAAATGTATTCCCAGCCCAAGTTTCGGTGGGACGCAATGAAGGCGGTTATTCATGGTCATACCATAGCATTTGCCTCCCACAGAAATAAACACCACCAGGCTAGGATTTGGGACACCCTGAACAAGATCAAGAATTTGGAAACAGAACATAAACACACCAGATCTGAGGATGTCCTGAAAAAACTGAGGGAGGCCCGCTCTTCTTAGGCTTCCCTAATGTTGGGGCGTATTGAAAACTCGTTGAGATACATGGGGCAGAGATACTATGAGAGGGAGAGAGAGAGGGAGAGGTGAGAGATGGGAGAGAGGGAGAGAGGAGAGAGGGGAGAGAGGGAGAGAGGGAGAGGGAGAGGAGAGGGGAGAGGAGAGGGAGAGGAGAGGGAGAGGGGAGAGAGGGGAGAGGGGAGAGGGAGAGAGGGAGAGGGAGAGAGGGAGAGGAGAGAGGGAGAGAGGAGAGAGGGAGAGGGAGAGGGAGAGGGAGAGAGGAGAGAGGGAGAGGGAGAGGGAGGGAGAGGGAGGGAGAGAGGGGAGAGAGGAGAGAGGAGAGGAGAGAGGGAGAGGGGAGGGGGAGAGGGAGAGAGAGAGAGAGGGAGAGGGAGAGGGAGAGGGAGAGAGGGCAGGCAAGCTGCTGACACAGAGGCTCAGGAAGCAGGATGCGGACAGATCACGTGCCTAAAATTTGTCCTGGAGCACCCAATATTTCTTCTAGGACTCAACCCAATGACATAGTGGAAGAGTTCCTGAAATATTATAAACAATTGCATTCAGTAGACAGATGCCCGGGTCACTCTGACAAAGCCAGAGATTTCCTACAGAAAATCAAACTACCCACCCTATCCCCTGCCCAACGGGAAAGTACAGAGGCACCATTTTCAATAGGAGAAGTGCAGCAGGTGATTAAATCATTAAAATCGGGCAAGGCCCTGGGTCCAGATGGTTTCACAGTGGAATTTTACAAATGCTTTGCAAAAGAGTTGTCCCCTCTCCTTTCTAGGGTTTGCAATGTGGTGCAGGAACCCAGAGCCTTGCCTGATACATGGGGTGAGGCTCTTGTTTTGGTGCTGCCGAAGCTGGGGAAAGACCCAACCATTTGTTCTAGTTATAGACCTATATCACTTTTAAATCAGGATGTAAAAATCTTTGCTAAAGCTATTAGTGACCAGCTTCAAAGCCAATTTTATCCCTGGTAGACACATCCAGGACAAATATTCGCTTCCTGTTGAACATTCTTTCCATGGTCGATTCCCCCACCTCGGTGGAGAACTTCGTGTAGTGTTATCACTTGACGAGAAAAGGCATTTGATTGCCTTGACCGGAATTACCTGGACCTTGCCCTGGGGGTTTTAGCTCCGGAGATAAATTCAGGACCTGGATTCGCAATCTCTATAAAAATCCTCAGGCTAGGATCTGGGTGAATGGAGTTTTTTCATCACCCTTTGAGATACAAAGAGGTACTAGGCAGGGCTGCCTTCTCTCTCCTCTCTTATTCGCCCTGAGCCTTGAGCCACTGGCAGCTTTTATCAGGCAAATGGATGTCTTCCAAGGAATTTCTATTTGGGACACAGAGGTCACGATATCAATGTATGCAGATGACACACTTCTTTATATCTCAGACCCCATCCATTCAATCCCAAAGATATTTGACCTTCTGGCAGATTTTGGGGAATTATCTGGTTACAAAGTGAACTGGGGAAAGTCAGAAATACTTAAAATAAGAGGTCTGATAGGGGCAGTTCTCCTGGATCTAGGCCAAATTAAGTGGAGTGTGGAAGGCTTCAGATATCTAGGGATCTAGATTCCCAGAGATCTTAAGAATTTTATGAAATTCGAATCATTTGAGGTTGCTTCAGGAAGTAAGGACAGATTGTAATAGATGGAAGGAGTTGCTACTCTCTTTTTCTGGTAGAGTAGAAAGTATTCAGATGAATATTTTACCCAGATTTTTATTTTTACTGTCAGCTCTCCCTTGTAGGCCTCCCAAGTCCTTTTGGAAAGAAGTACAGTCTACACTTTCTAAATATGTTTGGCTGGGCAAAACACCCAGAGTTAGGTGGAAGGTGTTAACGGCTCCCAAGGAAGAAGGAGGTTTTGGTCTCCCTGATTTGCAAAAATATTTTTGGGTGGCCCAGCTGCAGGTCCTGATCTCTTGGGTGCGGGATGCCCCTCCACAGAGGGTGGAAATAGAAACAGCCTCCTCTCCCCTGCATAGCATATTAGACCTACTCTCCCTAGACCCCCCGACTGAAATTACTGGAATTTGATAACCCGCTGACTGAGGTAATTATGCATGTTTGGAAAAAGGTATGCTCAAAATAAAAACTTCCCCTCAAGATAGGTCCCTCCACTACAATTACTGACTGTCGGGACTTCATCCCCCTTAGGTGGGATCTGACGTTTCATCACTAGTCAAGGTGCGGTTTAGTTATTTTCCCTTTCACGCTGCTGGCTTTTACTCTGATAGCGTTCCTAGAAGTGAGATACAAGATCCGACCTGACACCAACAGCTGAGTAAACTTGCAGCTTTTCTGAAGACGCCATCTAAACCCTACTGGTTTGAATTTCCTTTTTTTTTTTTACTGTATGCTCATATCTCAGATTCTTAGTGAGAATGGAGACTGGGATTAAGAGTTTTGGTAGCTGACTAAGGGAGATGAGAGCTCGCTTGGCTCAGTCATAAAACATTTAAAGTTCTCTGCCCGATCTACTGCCAATGAGTGCTGGATTATTGGTATTGAAATTGAAGTCAAGGTTGTTACAACTGGGGAGCTGTGACACGATTTCTAAGGGCAAACTGACTATGAACTGCAAGCTTTTCTGGACTTAATATTTAGACTGTTGTAATATTTTTTGTAAAATATTTAGTTTGTGGAGCTTATATTGTTTATGTGGAGGGGTTTGATAGTTGTGTGAACTGGTGTGTGATTGTAGTGAGTGTGTTGCTTACTTGGATGTTTGGTGGGGTTGTGTGAGAGGCACACCATCGAAAGTGACTGTGTATATGTGGGGTGATATTGTAGGGTGAAATTATTCGATTGGAAATTTTGGGGGTTTAATTTGTTAATTATTAAATTTTGAAATGTGTTGGGAAGGTTTTAAGACAGTCAGGCATTATTCTTCCACCATGCTCAGAGATTTACGTCCTTTTAACTGTCCCCCATTACCAGCTGAGGTGCATAAGAGATGTCGAGCCCTGGGGATAGTTAAAAATCGATTGAAGGGTGGCACGATCCGGGCATGGTGGGAGAATGGAGAGGGGTGAATGGATGGAGGTTGTGGAGACCAGGAGACACATTGGGGTGAAATGGGTTCAGGAAAGGGTTTTTTCCTTCCTGGTTCCCATACCCAAGGGTTCTCCAAATAGTGGGCAGGTCCCAGGATCTTCATCGATGACCCATCCAACCTGGGTGGTGCTGTGCAATGCCAGATTGATTAGGAACAAGACGGCTATTATAACTGATCTTGTTGAAACATCCAACCTGGCTTGCATCACCGAAACCTGGTTGGGTGAAAATGCAGGCCCTATGTTGGCATCTGCTGTTCCAGCTGGGTTTTTGGTGATACACTGCCCGAGATTGTATCATAGGGGTGGGGGTGTAGCCATTATGTTTAAAATGAAACTGGGCCTTGTGGATGTGCCACCCATATAGGGGGTTACTCTTCGGATCTCGTGTTCCTCCTGGGGATGGAGATCATGGACTTGGGGGTGGAACCAGTCATTGGTCAGACCATCACACCATAAGGTTCAGTTTTGGGGCACCCCCAAGTAGGCCTGCTCCCATGGAGATGGTCCAGTACCGCCCTTTAAGGGGAGTTACCCCAGAGGGCCTATCAGCGGTGCTGGACCTATCGGGTTTATCAAGTGAATACAATGTCATGAGGGTCTTGTACTGGCCTATAATAAGGCAGTGGGTGATGTCCTGGACTTAATTGCTCCTGTTCATATTCGCCCACTCACTCTGTTCCCAAGGACCCCTTGGTTTGATGGGTCCTTGAAGGAGCTGAGAAGAGTGGGTTGAAGGCTAGAGAGAGCTTGGTGGAAATCTGGCCTGGATGCTGACAGGCTTAGATTGATGAAACATTATAAGGGCTATCAAATAGTAATCTCTCGTAAGAAAGCAGAATTCCTGACCGGGGAGATTGCTGCTACACGGAATCGACTGGCTCATCTCTTCTGGACTGTGGACAGACTATGCAATCCAGTCTGTCTTCAATCTGGAAGAGATTTTTCACAAATGAAGTGTGATCAGCTCACTCGATTCTTTGCAGATAAGGTTGCCAGCATCAGGTCGGGTATCGGCCCAACTCTCTCTCTCTCTATGAGGGATTGCGGAGATCAGAGGGAGGTGGCGAGCACCCACTCTACCTGGTCTAACTTTAGCTGGATAGAATTCATGGACATTGTGAGGATTGCCCAGATTTTGCGACCAGCCAGCTGTAGTTTGGATCCGGGCCCTACGCCACTATTGGTAGGTTGCATAGATGTTATCTGGCCGATCCTTGCTGAAATCATCTGGAGTTCCTTAGAGAAGGGGTCTTTCCTGATCCCCTTAAGGAGGCGGTCATTTGACCACTCCTTAAAAAAACCTCCTTGGATCCAGACTGTCCAGCTAACTATAGACCTGTCTCTAACTTACCCTTTGTGGGTAAGGTTATTGAGAAGGTGGTTGTGCTGCAGCTGGATAACTATCTTACAACCCACAGTGTCTATGATGTTCTCCAATCTGGGTTTAGGAAAAGACATAGCACCAAGACCACTCTTGTTCGAGTTTTAAATGATCTCCTAACTGCGAGGGATCAAAAGACTTGCACTATCTTAGTCCTTCTTGATCTCTCGGTGACATTCGACACTGTGGACCATGGTGTGCTTCTGGAGTGCCTGTGACTTCTTTGTAGACTGTCTACAACAATCCTAAGTTGGTTTTGATCTTTCCTCAAGGGCAGGTCACAGAGGGTTGTCACTGGAATTTATTCCTCTGATGCTCTACCCCTGTCCTGTGAGGTGCCGCAAGGCTCCATATTGGCACCCATGTTGTTTGCAGTGTACATGCTGCCATTAGGAGATACCATGAGTCAATATAGTTTGGGTTTTCACTGCTATGCAGATGATACCCAACTGTATATGTCCTTTATTCCTGGATGAGATGATGCGATCTCCGTGCTTAACAACTGTCTAACCAAGATCAAGAATTGGATGAACACTAGCTGGCTGAGGTTGAATCTGGATAAGAGCGAGGTGTTGGTTGTGGACCCGTGTCATCCGGAGGCAGGTCTGGGGGCTGGGCACCCTTCAGACTAATGGCTTGATAGTGTCCAGCTCATGACCTCAGACCGCGTGCGTAACCTGGGCATTATTTTTGACAGCGGTCTGACCCTAAAATTACAGGTGTCTGCCGTTGTCAAATCTTCCTTTTACCATCTAAGGAATATTGCCCGGGTGAAACACCTGGTTCCTCCGGCTGACCTTCCTACATTGGTCCATGCTTTCGTAACCTCCCACCTTGATTACTGCAATGCCCTCTATCTAGGGCTTCCGGGGGTTGATATCCATCACTCGCAGCTAGTGCAGAGTGCGGTGGCCAGGCTTTTGACTGGCACATCTAGGACCAGTCATATTACGCCTGTGCTGCGCAGACTGCACTGTCTGCTGGTACAGTGACGGATCACCTTTAATGTCAGGTTACTGACCTTTAAAGCCCTACATGAACAGGGACCCCAGTATTTGCAAGATCTCCTTACTCCCTACTGCCCCCCCCCCACTCACTCAGATCTGCCAATGAGGGATTGCTAGAGATTCCCAGGGTCTGGTTAAAAACATTGGGGGGAGTGCATGCTTTTTTTTATGCTGCCCCTACCCTGTGGAATTCTCCACCTCGTTGGTTAAAGGAATGACTGACTGTCTCGAGTTTTAAATTGGAGTTCAAAACATATTTGTTTTATCAGGCTTTTTCTGATGTTTTTTAGCTATTTGGTTGTATTGTTCATATATTTTAGTGTACAGTACCTTGGCACTTGAAAGGCGCTTAAGAAATAAATTTTACTTTACTTTACTACAAACCATGGGTCAATTTTTCTTTGGAAACTCGATGAAGTCCTTTCAGCAGCTTAGGGTGGAATTTAAGCTCCCACAAATGGATTTTTTTCTGTTATCTTTAACATAGGCACTACCTTACCACAATTCAGGCAGGCCAATCTATAACTGAATGGGGGAATTCCCTTCAAGAATGTATTCTTGCCCTAACTTCCAGTCCGAATCCACAGAAGCTGGTGTCCAGGTTGGTGCAGTGCACGAATGAAGTGGACGAAGACCAAGTGATTAAGATCAAAGAAACCTGGAAGGTAGAAATAGGGATTTCTTTGTCTATGGGGGAATGGGAAGCTATTTGAAGGGGCACCCATAGTACCACAGCCTCATTATTTTGGAGATAGTTCCACTGGAAATTAGCAGTCAGGTATTTTAGATCCCTGGTACTAACCAAACACTTCGGGAAGCACACTTCAGACCTTTGCTGGAGAAATTGTCAATCCACTGGCACTTATATTTTTTGGGAATGTAAAATTATAGAGGGTTTTTGGGATGCCATACATGAAGTGGTGCTTTGAATTTTCGACTCCCCCTTCCCAAAAAGACACTCAATACTGGCTTTTTGGCTTGCCCCCACCCCCTTGGAAATCTAAACCATTGAGTTATTTGTTCCAAATTTTTATGGCAGTGGCCCTTAAGGCAATTACACTGTGTTGGCTCACCCTAACCAGACCCTCTGTGGAGTCTTGGCATGGAATTTGCATGAGAATTCTAGAAACGGAATGCCTGACTGATAGGCTTAGGTTGTCTGTGGATAAATTCAAAGGGAGACGGGTACCATTTCCTCATTTTATGGCCTCTAGGGAAAAAAGAACATTATTGATTTGTTAGCAAAATATGCCTGAAGAAGCTGAAATGTACTAATAACAAGAAATTAATTTTGAGTGGAGCATTATTTATTTATTTTTTTTTTTTCAAGCCCTGCCTTCCCCTAGCTAAGGAACATCTCTATAGGATAAGCTGATTATTTGTCTCTCTCTACTTTCTCTTCTCTCTCTTTCCTTTCTTTCTCTTTCTTATCTTATGTCTCTGATCTTTGTGGATATTTGTAATTTTGTATGTATTGTACACAAGTCTGTGCAAATATGTGGAGAAAAATCCTTCAATAAACTTCTATTAAAAAAAAAAACACATCAGACCTGAGACTACTGATTTTTTTTCTACTCGACAAAGGTGAGACTAGAAAAATCTTAACTATGGCTGTGCGAACCTCCCAAAGCTCGACCACATGAACTTCAGTGGTCAAACTCCGTAAAGTTCATCAAATGGCAGACTGCTTCACCTTGGTTCACTGCTCCCAGCCATCTTGTGCACACCAGACAGCTTCCAATATAGCACATGAGGTATGCTAATGAGGGCTATCAACTCTGCCACTAGTTGGTTGCCCTCATTTTACCCCATGCAATGGAAGCCACCTGGTGTGCACGGCATGGCATAGGTGGCCATGGCAATGTTGTGCAGGTCTTTTGGACAAGCGTTAGATTGGCTATATCTGTTGTTAAAAGATTTCAATGACCAAGTAAGGTTGTTGGCAGTGGTGGAGCACAGCACTGGGGATTTGGGAAGAAACAAGTTAAGTAAGTTTAAAACATAACGTAACCACTGATGCAGTGGCCTGTGAGCCAGGGGAAAGGGCAGCATGGCTGGCAGGAACTTGGGAATAGAGACACTAGCTGGGCTGTCTGGCAGGGAAAAATGCATGAAATAGAGACAGCGTTTCAGAATCACTCACTCACTCCACTATCATGTCCGCTGTCCCTATTTTATGCATTTGTAGTTTAGTGCTGATTGGACCCTGGCCCTCCTGAATTGCTGGCTGCTTTGTTGTATTCTCAATCCTCCATCAGTCCCACTTCTATTGCTGGGCAATGAAACAACAATTTAATGACCTTCTTTGTTTTGCTTAAACTGCATCTCCTATCTTCATCTTTCTATATTTGTGTTTGTAATCTGTTGCACTTGGGATAGGCTGAGTGCAAACTGTGTTCTGTGGTTTGGTTCATCTGTTCCACCAGATTCAGACCATGGTGAACCAATCAAATCAAAAGTTTGCCTCTCTCCTCCAAAAGTTTCCCACGATCTGAAAAAATCGAACACCAAAGTTCAAGGTGTTTGACTTTTTTGCAGAACCAAACTACAACCCTAATCTTAACTATACCAATCTCAGCACTCTGTTTATTCTTTTTTGCAGCTGCTGCTGTTTATGCCCCCTCATATCTGGTCAGCCCCTTCTGCTTAGCTGCCCCTGCTCCATCACCCTGGTGTCCCCCAGGACTTACCTTTACTTTTCAGAGTTTCCCCAGAACTTGACCCCCTCTGGTAGGGGTGGTGGAGATAAACCCAATCTCTGCCTCAGAATGAATATGGTGTGTGTGGAGGTGGTGTCTGGATAGTCAGATGCGAGGCCTGCTGGCAACCAATGTCTTCCAGCCTGTCGGGGTATTTTCCACTTTCCTTCCTTCCCTTAGGACATCGGCTGCAAGGTTGCACAAGCACATGCGCATGAAAGCGAGGGCAGCACCAGCCAACGTTCTCCCGCCCATAAGCTGCTCCTGACTGCATTGCCACCTGTGGCCACCCAGGTGGCAGTATAGCAGCAAAGCTGGCTGTCCTCCCTCCCTGGAAGAAGGGCGCATCCCCTGGAATGCTTGATCCTCCTCCTCCCCCCCAGCTGGCCCCCTGATGACCCAAGATTGCCCCTGAACTCGGGTTGCCAGAGTCACAAGATGTAGTGCTGTTGATGTGCTGACAGGCTGGCCCCTGTATTTATTATCCTCTGACATCTTTGTGGCCAAAGGCTGCAAAAGCAAGGAAGAACCGGTACTGCTAGTGAAGACGGTGAACTGTTAGCCATGCGATTTAAAGTATAAGGTGAATGTTTATGAGTATCACTTATATAGATACAAAATTAAATTATGGAGACTAAAATCAAAATACAGAAAAAGTGCAAAACATTTTTTTTATTTTGTTTTTTATAACCGTCATGAAATTGTCTGTGTCAATATTAAAAAAGTATATTGATATAATTTATCATTATGGAAAAAGTATATCAATAATACATATTTTACAAAAAAAAACATTCTGTTGTGATGTAAATACATATATCGATGTAGCTAGAAAAAAATGCATGTTTTTAATGTCAATAACATAATTACTAATGTTACATGATAACAATATACAATAGCGACACCATACCTTAACTGCTGAACTCCAGGCTTTCATTTAAAAAAAAAACCATAACTTTCTATCCCCAACTGTTCCAGAGTTACACCTTTCAAAAGATATTTTCTTTAAAATGTAATAACTTTGGAACCAATTGGACTAGAGACATTATTTAAAGCTTGGAGTCAGCCTAGTAATTAAGTCATTATATCATAAATATATTACCACAGTGACCATATATCAATATAAAAAAAAAAAACATAATTCACTGCATTTTTAATGTCCTGTCATTTTTACCACATTATATCGACATGTATAAGCATGTAGCATCACAGGAGAAGTCTATTAACTGTTCAAATGTTACAACTTTCAAAATGTCAAGCATTTTAAAAATGCTGTATAAGATTATTTTTGGACATGGTCAGAAGATACTAGTGGTTGTTTTAAGAATAAACACATTCCTTTCTAGTTTTTTAAACTATATACTATAACAAATAAAATATGGGCGACCATAAACATCTTGCCTTGTGTTTCCATTTCAGCCTTGAGATAACAACATGGACCTCTCATGCTTTGCACTCAGGGTCCATATGCTGTTATCGTAACACCTGTGTGGAAATAAAGGATTGCTGTGTATGGTCACCCATGCATTATTTCTTATGTAGGTGATCACATGGTAGCAAGAAATTCCAGTGGAGAACTGTTCTTCCTTTCTTCATCTTCTGGTTTCATAAGAACATAAAGGACTTGATTTTCAAAACATTTGCGGATGCCGCAAGCCCCCGGTGCACCAAACAAATGGTACAGGGGGCTTGCAGCATCCACCCGAGGCAGAATGCTATTTTCAATCCCCAGCACCAAGGGGCAAAAGTTAGACCAGCTCCCCCAGGTCTAACTTTGTGCCGATCAGGGACTTGTTCTATGGGACTTGCACCAATGCTTTGGTGCAAGCTGTTGTAAATTGTGTGAAATGCTGCAACTGTGCTGGAGGTACTAAAATTGGGTGCAGGTTGTGGCAAACTGTTTGGCACAACTGTGTCAAACACTGTGATGGATGTAGGGCTTCATGAAAGCCCTGTGTCCACCTTTGAAAATTGAGCCCAATAAGTTTGCCATTAGAGGAAGGCCTTGCAGACTATGAAGCCTGCCCGATGCACAGCCCATGTATCTTAAGTTGCATGCTGCTCCACTACCCCCGCGTATACCTGCATGGAAACACAGTATTATTGTGTATGGTCACCCATACATTATTACTTATGTAGGTGATCACATCGTACCAGGAAATTCCAATGGAGAACTCTATTCTTCCTTTCCTCATCCTCTGGTTTCATAAGAACATAAAACGTTTGCCAGCAGAAGAAAGCCTTGCAGACTATGAAGCCTGCCTAATGCAGAGCCCATGTATCTTAAGTTGCATGCTGCTCCATGCCCCCCCCACCCTCCTTGTATACCTCTGCCCTCTACTCAGCATTATCCCTCCCTCAGAAGCCATCCACAGATTACAGCCTTATCACCTCCTCTGGTGACCTGTTCCACCCGTCCTCTCTCTCTATGAAGAAGTACCACCTGGCCTCCTTCTGGAACCTGCCCCAGATAGTTTGCAGCTATTTCCTCTCATGTTTTTGTTGTTGGTGGTTGCTGATCCTGAAAAGTTTACGTGAGTCTTCCTTTTTGATGCCCTTTAGGTGCTCAAATGCCTCTATCATGTGCCCCCCCCCATTCCCTTCCTCCTCTAGTGAGTACTTATTCAAGTTCTCCAGCCTCATTTCATACCAGAACCCCTGCTGGCCCTTTTTGACATGCTATTTCTGCCACACGGAATGAAGTACTAGCCCAGGTCTCAGAGTATAGATACCTTGGGGTATGGATTGATAATACCCTAAAATTTGAATATCATATAACTAAAATAATATCAAAGGTTAATAAAAAGCTGGGTGCATTTAGGCGATCCAGATTTTGTATAAATAAGTTAATGAGGGAGACCATAGTAAACCAATTCCTTCTCCCTGTGCTTGAGCACGGTAGCCATGTGTACAGCCGTGCTACAAAAGGTATGTTGTCTAAAACTGATGCAATGTACAATCGCTTGGCCCGATTTACACTGAGAAAGGATTATCGTGAACACCATTGTAATTTTTATGAAGAACTTGGTTGGCTGTCCCAAGAAAATAAAAGAAGGCTAGTCTGGGCAAATCAGATTTATAAGGTTATAAATATAAACCAGCAAACATATCTCTATGAGAAATTGGAAAGGAAAGTATATGGCCATAATTTGAGAGATATAAATATGAGAAATTTTGAATTCCCAAAATTTAAGAATAAATATAGTAATATTTGCTTTCCTATAATTATGAATAAAATACGGAATTCCCTAAAATCAGTTACAGTTAAGCAATATGAGAATATCAAGGCTTTTTCAACTAGTTTGAAAATTGAATTAAAGACTAGATGTGAGTGCTATGGGTAGATTCTCTGTCTATTAGAGTATGAGTTTTATTGTACCTGCCTGAAGGATACAAAAATGTTAAATTTGTTATACTACTTGTTGCTGTATTGATTAGTGCTGTATGATTCTGAATGATTGTATTTATACATGTTGTAACAAGTTTCTATGTTGTCTTTGTTAAATGTTGCTACTATTTGTAAGCTTTTAGCTTTTGAAACTTTGCAATAACAGGACCATCTTGTAAATAGGACGTAAAGTCCTAATGATGTGTTTTTTCCATCTACCATCCTGTGTAAAAATAAAGGTTTTTACTACTACTACTACAAACTCATGCTGTCTGTCATCCTGGAGCCTATTTGCCTCAAGAAACTCCACCAATCTTTCCTTAAGAATGGTTTCCATCAGCTTGCCAATGATCTATGTCAAACTTTCTGGCCTGTTGTTCTCTGCCTCTTGTCTAGCCCCGCTCCTGTGCAAGGGCACTACATACAGTACACAGTTCTCCACTCTCATAGCACCATGCCTGAACCTAGGAAGCTGCAGAACAGGTCAGCCAGCGGGGTTGCTAGTACTGCTGCCTGCTCCATCAGTACTCTGGGGTCGATATCATCTGGCCTGAGTGTCTTTTCTTTTACCTTTTAAGACTCTTTTAGCCATGACTATGGTAATTCATCACACAACTTTGCCACCTCCTTCCTCCCTTTGCATATCCTACCCAATGGTATTATTCCATCCCCACTTTAGTGAACACTGAGAAGTATTCATTCAATACTTCTTCCTTTCCTCTTCTGTCTTCCACCCATTCTGTCCCTTGTCTCATTTTGGCAATTACTTCCTTTGTCTGCTTCTCTTTCCAGATGTACCAACAAAAGGTATTGTCACCTTCCTTGACTCCTTCCACAGTTCCCAATTCAGTTTTTCCTTTTCTCTTTCTCATTTCCCTAATAGTTTGTCCAGGTAGTTTATTCTGTCTTTCTCTCTTTCAGTCTTACTGTATCTTCTGAAGGCAGCTCCTTTCTCGTTCACTTCCCTTATCACATCCCCTGTGAATCATAGAGTTGTATGTGCTTGTTCTTCTTACCCTTTTGCTTGTGACAGGTGTGTAATCCCTTTCCTAATGATAGACCATTTTCTTCCAACCCCCTTTGTTTCCTAAAGCCTGGCCAGGTGCTTGCCCAGCTGTGCTTCAATTTGCAAAGTCTACCTTTTTGGAATCCAGAATGTGTGTTGAAGTGTTTAGGATTCTCTTCCCCATATTAAGTCAAAACCACACAGACAGGTGATTGTTGCTTTCTAGTAGGTCAGTTAAGTTGATGTCCCTGACATAGTCACAGTTTGTTAGTACCAGATCCAGGATTGCCTGATCCCTAATTGGCTCCCTCACTCCCTGGGTTTAGAAGTCATCTTACACTGCACCCAGGAGCAATTGTCTTCTGCTACTTCTGTTTTAGGGAAGCGTCAGTCTGCATCAGGTAGGTTGAAGTAACCCACTATTTCAACCTCTCTCTGTAATGAATACTTCCTGATCTCTTTGCCTAGCTTCTGGTCTGTGCCGTCTGTCTGATTGGGGGTCTGTATATCACCCTCATCTTTATTATTTCCAGATGTTTATTCAGAACCCATCCTCCCCCATCATAACTCAGCCCCCATGAGATTCCCAGGGCTTCTCACATTGCAGAGTATTGGAAGGGGTTAAAAATTGGGTCAGCTTTGTTGGTGGGCTCCCTTTCATTTCTGACCTTGCTTGGGTGTATTGCTCCGTGTCCGCATTCAAGAAGCAAGCTTCGTTCAGAACACCATATGGCCAGGATTGCTGCTGACTCACAGGAACTACTATTGGAACACTCTTCCCAACTGTAAAGGTAAAAGAGAAAATCTGAAGGCATTTGTGGTGACCGGGAGCAGAGTGCCTTCATGGAGGTGAATCTGGCATGCAAATAGTCTTTAGCAGTGCCGAGGGGGTAGCTAGAAACCCCAATACCTGTTTTTGGATGCCATACCTGGATGTGTCTGAGTACGCTCAAAACAATGTGTGTGCAAGCATCTACAAGTTTATTTTAGTGTAGTTTTTGTTTTTTCTGTGATATACTTCTACGGTATTGGTATTTTGTATTGGCACTCTCAGTCTCCAGGAAACTTGCCAGTCAAGCAGAGATGGCAGCAATTAAGAAAAAAAAGATTGAAATTAACACAAAAGGGCTTTATACATGAGGATAGCCCAGTAAGTGCTCCACTTATCCAAATTATGCAAATGAAGAGCATTTGAAACCTGAAATGTGTGTAAGCATGTTTTTTACTGTTTCAAGCTCAAGCCGATTCCTCTAACTTGTTAACTAACTTAATGAACTGGTGACATGCTTAGGAGAACTCTAACAAAACCTAATATTTAGACACAGCTCAGCTTGTATTTCCCATTAGTTCTGTATTCCTCCTTCCCATTATTTATTACTGAGGTTCTGTATGAAAACAGGATCTTTGCTTCTGAAGAGTTCATCTATTCCTGCTGCTTTCTCCCTTCCTGAAGTCACAGAGTACTGCTTGTGGTATCTCAGTTACTCCCATGGCAACAGATTAATGTCACAACAGAGGATTATGACTTGAGGTAGGGAGTAAGCTATAGACACAGATTGACTCTAAAGGAACTCTATTCCTGCAAATGTCCTTAGTAATAAATAATGGAGAGGAGAAATATATAAAATATAAATGGAATACAGGCAAAATTGTACCTAATTATGTTTTTAAAAGTTTTCTTTGAGGCGTCAGTAGCTCTTTAAGGGGCTGAAACTGCTGTTAGCTGCCCCTAAGTCTGAGTCTGTATTTGACTGTAAAAATATGTTGGTATTTGGAGGGTAAATATTTAAACTATTTTTTCTATGCCCCTAAGTCTGTTACAGTGACCAACAATTTACAAATTATGCTTGGATTTGGAGGTTACGAGTGTGTGTGTGTGTGTGTGTGTGTTGGGGTGGCGATTAGGGTGCCACCATATACCACATGGTCTTAACATGGCTGGATGCTGAACACCCGTATGTTTGGTGTTCAGCTTGCCATCAATTTGACACCATGTGGGGTGTGGTTGTGGGGGGGGGGGTGAGTAGTTTCTCCAAATGTTTGTGTTATTGATTTGGCTGTGTTTTTATGTTTTGCTTGGTAATGTTGTGAATGGAAGCCTGCTCCACATGGTCTTTTTTTTCATTCATCTGTTTGACCCCCATCGCCACCTCCCACCTACTTGTTGACAGGGCTACATGGTGAAGCTGGCAGGTGGCTCTGGCCCTCCCTTGGAGGGGCTCAGCCTCAGGACCTTCCATGTTTCCTGCCCTGACTCTCCTGGTAATCCCCCCAGATTGCCCCCCCATGGCAGGGCCGAGGTGAAGGGCATTGACTTCCTCCCCCCAAGACCAACATCTAGCCACCAGGGGGTAGCACAGGTGCTGCAGGGCCATTATAGAGCCTGTCAGCTCCATTTTCCCTAATTTTCTTCCCATCCTTTGCTACAGTTGCCCACAAGCATGTGGAGGTATGCACATGCAGCAACCTGTGGCACCCTTCCTCCCTACTCTAATCACTCCTGACTGCATACCTCTGGTCCTCCACCCAAGGGCAGCCTTGCAGCAGGCACAGCTGGATCCCCACCTGGGAGGGGAGAGTTGCCTTACAGCTGCTCAATCCATCTCCCTGCCTCTCCCCTTTGCGGATTCCTGATGACCCAGTCTCATCCCTGAACCCAGATCACTGGCATGACACAAGATGTGGCATCCAGCACCTTAACCCTCAGCACCACCAGGCCAGCTTGCTCCACATGGTCTTAACATGGCTGGATACTGAATACAGTGATCCTTTGTTTGGTGCTTAGCGTGCAGCCATTTTGAAACCATGTGGTGTGTGGTGGTGGGGGGTGTTGGTACTTTCTCCAGATGGTGAATGTTATTAATTTTGTTGTGTTTTAGTCTGTCTTGCTAGAAAATGGCATGAACAGAAGCCTGCTCTGCATGGTCTTAACATGGTTGGATGCCGAATACAGTGATCCTTTGTTTGGTGCTCAGCATGCAGCCATTTTGAGACCATGTGGTGTCTGGTGTTGGGGGAGTGTTGGTACTTTCTCCAAATGATGAATGTTATTCATTTAGCTGCATTTTTGCCTGTTTTTCTGGGAAATGTCATGAACAGAAGCCTTCTCTGCATGGTCTTAATATGGCTGAATGCTGAATACAGTGACCATTTATTTGGTGCTCGGTGTGCAGCCATTTTGAGACCATGTGGTATGTGGTGGGAGGAGGGCTCCAAATTATTGCTTCACTGGAAGTATTTTGCTTGGTTTTGTTTCCATCCACTCCATTTTCTTTCCAATGCCTCCATTTCATTTCCATTTTTTTTATGCACGATGACATTGTTTTAGAGTGTTTTATTTATGAAGAATGTTAAAGGATAACTAAACCATCTTTTTTGCACATTTTTTTTAATGACTCCATAGTTTTGTAAAGGAGAGGCTATTGTTTACATTGATACTGAAACTGCATTTATTAAAGCAGGATAAATGCAGTTTCATGGCATTTAAAAATTGTAAACACAGACTCTCCTGATTCAAAAATCCTGCTCTAAGAATCCTAAAATGGCTGCCTTGATGTCATTGAAGAGATGAAGAGAGAGATGCACAGTTGTGCAGATGCATTCTAGCTGTGCTAACCATATTCAAATGTGAATAACTTTAAAATGAAAAATGATGACATGGTACTGTGAGCACAAAAGTTGTTCAGCACAAAAATATCTACAAAATGATTGATGTTTCATTTATAGATAGATACTGCTTAGTTTTTTTAAAAAATTTGTAAAAATAAAGCAGCAGAAAATTCAATTATCTTTCAGTTTTCAACAAACAAATGCAAATAATATTAAAACAAACAATGATAGCACGGTACAGTGAGCACAACATTTGTTCTGCACAAAAATATCTACAAAATGAGTAGTGTTTCATTTATATGTGCCTTTTAGTTTTTTTATAATAAGCAAAAAACTGCAGAAAGTTCAATTATTTTTCACTTTTTGCAATAAACAAATGCAAATAGCTTTAAACTGAAAAATGATAGCATGGTACTTTGAGCACAAAAATTGTTCTGCACAAAAACGTATATCAAAACATGGCAGGAAATCCAGTTTTTTTTTTTCACTTTAATTGAAGGTATGGCATAAATGGAATAAGCTACTTCCCTATTAGAAATATTAACATTTTTTGTCCTCATGCCCTCCTCCAATTAACTAAACTGCAATTTGATTTTCATATAACTCCTACTTCCTACCTTCCAAACGTGGGGAAGTGCTGCAAAACTGTTGTATGCTTAATGTTTTCATTTCTATTTTCCCCTCCTCTGTCAGCCTCACTGTGACAGGTTGAGCCACTGATTCTCGTATTCCCACTTTACATTATTACACAAAGTGACCTAGGGCACACTGCATTTATTATGCAGCCACACATCAACACTTCTGTGTCTTCCTTGCATTTAGTCAGTG
Source organism: Neoceratodus forsteri (assembly GCA_016271365.2). NCBI lineage: Eukaryota > Metazoa > Chordata > Ceratodontiformes > Ceratodontidae > Neoceratodus > Neoceratodus forsteri. The sequence goes on along the minus strand of CM057456.1, from coordinate 921,039,302 downwards.
CACATGAAAACTGCCTTTGTCTTATTACCCAGAGCTACGTCTCACTCTGATGCCAGTTCCCATTTTTTGGTTTCATTTTATGTCATTTAGTTGTGTGCCATTTAAGTTGGAATGTTACCCCTTTTCCAGTCAAGAAGCCAGGGGCCTGGTCCTCCTCAGAGCAGCCACCTGCTTAGTCTCCCACATCCTTAGCATGCAGTTCAATGGTAGCATAGATGCCTTTGGCACCTGAGTGAAGACACCCATGCTTCTCAGGTGGCTGATGGCACTCAGCTGTACCTGTTGCCTCAGAACCCACCTCATAACTCAGCTGGGGCCTTTGGTAAATTAGCATTACCACACACCCTGTTGTGTGTTATTGCTTACTTGCAATTTATAATGTGATCCTATGGGAATTTTCTATTGTACTTCCCAGGTATGTTGAAGATACTCAGCTGTGCCTCACAAACCACCTGGGGCATGCAGTAATTTAGCCTTGCTGCACACCCTGATGTGTGGTAATGATCTCTTAAAATTTATAATGTAGCTGGCTTGATGGCACTGAGAGTTGAGGTGCTGGATACCACACCTTATGCCATGATGATGACCCAGATTCAGCATGTCAGGGGTTGGCTGGGTTGAGGATGGGAGTTGTATTCAGCAGCTGAAAGGCAGCTTTCCTCTCCTGGGGAGGGGTCTTGCTGCATGGCTGCCCCAGGTGGATTCCCGAGAGTAGCACAGGTCAGAAGGGACACAAGAACAGGTAAGTGCTGCAGGACCATGGCATGTGCATCCCTCCATACGTGCATGTGCGGCTGTAGCAAAGGGCAGGGAGATAAAACTGACCTGGTAGGCTCTGTGATGATCCCAACAGAAGGTCAGGACCAGATGTGACCCTCTTCTTAAAGAAGGGGGTCAGAACTGCCTGCCAATTCCCCAGCAAAAATAGGGATAAAAAATCTAAAATTAAAAAAATATATAATGTAATCTTATTCAAATTGTATACCATACTTCCCAGGTGGTTGAATGCACCCAGCTGTGCCTCATGCCTTGTAGCCCACCTAAGGCATGCAGCAATTTAAGCTTGCCACACACCCTCCCATATATTATTGCTTACTTACAATTTACAATGTAATCCTATGGGAATCATACACCACACTTCCCAGGAGGTTGAAGGCACTCGACTACACCTCTTGCCTCATAAACCACCTAGGCCATAGAGCAATTTGAAATTGTCACACACCCTGCTGTGTGTTATTGCTTACTTACAATTTACAATGTGATCTTATGGGAATCATTTGCTGCACTTCCCAGGTGGTAGAAGGCATTCGACTGTGCCTCATGCTTCACAACCCACCTTGGGGTGCAGTAATTTAGCACTGCCACACACCCTGACATGTGTTATTACTTACATGCCATACCTCCAAAAAAGTGTAAAGAAAATGTAATTTCCAGACATATTTTGCTGGTTATGATTATAAAATATTTAAAAAGTATCTATAAATGAAACACCACTCATCTGATAGATATTTTTGTGCTGAACAACTTTTGTGCTCAAAGTACCATATTATCATTTTTCATTTTAAAGCTATTTGCATTTGTTTGTTGCAAAAAGTGAAAATAATTTAACTTTCTGCTGTTTTTTGCTAATTATAAAAAAACTAAAAGGTACATATACAGTACATGAAACACTACTCATTTTGTAGATATTTTGGTGCTGAACAAATGTGTTCACAGTACCATGTTATACTTTTTTGTTTTAATATGATTTGCATTTGTTTGTTGAGAAAGTGGAAAATAAATGAATTTTCTGCTGCTTTTTTTTACTAATTTTTAAAACACTAAACGGTATTTATAAATGAAACACCAATCATTTTGTAGATATTTTTGTGCTGAACAACTTTGTGCTTACAGTACCATGCTATTTTTAAATTTAAAGTTATTTACATTTGAATATGGTTAGCACAGCTAGAATTCATCTGCACAGCTGTGCCTCTCTCTCTTCGATGACATCATCAAGGCAGCATTTTTGGATTCTTAGAGCAGGATTTTTGAATCAGGAGAGGGTGTGCTTACAATTTTTAAATGCCATGAAACTGCATTTATCCTGCTTTAATGAATGCAGTTTCCGTGTAAATGTAAACAACAGCATCTCCTTTACAAGGCTAAGGAGTCATTTTTTAAAAAACAAAATGTGTAAAAAAGATGGTTTAGGTATCCTTTAAGACATATTAGACCGACAGTTATGATGCTAATTAAGACAGATAGATATTTTTTTGTTTCACATTATGCAGCTGGAGCTTGATTTAGTTGCTGTTGGAGTGCACCACTCTCCTTCATCCCATTCCTCATCTCTTCACTTCATCGTTTCACCTGTTGTGAAGGTATTGTACACTCTTTGTTCTGTCATTTCCCCTGATGTGAAGTAATTGTGCACTCTCTTTGTTCCATCGTTTCATCTGTTGTGAAGTAATTGGGCAATCTCTTTGTTTTGTCATTTCCCCTGTTGAGACGTAATTGTTCACTCTCTTTGTTCCATCATTTCATCTGTTGTGAAGCAATTGATGGGTGATCTCTTTGTGCCCTCATTTCATCCGTTTTGAAGTAATTGTACACTCTCTTCATTCTGTCATTTCATCTGCTGTGAAGCAACTGATGGGCGATCTCTTCATTCCATTATTTCTCCTTTTGTGAAGTCAATGTACACTCTCTTCATTATGTCATTCCATCTGTTGTGAAGCAACTGATGCGCGATCTCTTTGTTCCATCATTTCCTCTGTTGTGAAATAATTGTACATTCTCTTTGTGCCATCATTTCATCTGTTGTGAAGCAACTGATGGGTGATCTCTTTGTTCCATTGTTTCCTCTGTTGTGAAGTAGTTGTACACTCTCTTTGTTCTGTCATTTCATCTGTTGAGAAGCAATTGATGGGCGATCTCTTCCTTCTGTCTTTTTCTATTGTTGGGAAATGGTGCCCTATACCACACAGGACATTATATCAGCTCTCAAAGAGGAAATTAACATGTGATTGCTTGACTAACTCCTGAAGTTAGAATTTCTTTTTGTATTTTCAGAAAAATGGAAAATCAGCAGAGACCAAGACTATGTGTGTCTGCTGCATCCTTGATCAATGGACTGATGATGGCTTCCACAAAAATGTCTGGACAAGAAAGAAGTAAAAACTTCAGAGATGGGTAGAAAAAGGACCCTGAATGTTATAAATCATATCTGGCACACTACAAAGCACGATCAGAGGCTTACCATGATAACCTGGATGAGGACAGGCGCTGTAACTACAAGTCTAGACTGTAAATGCAGAAGTACAGAGAATGGCAGAAGCAGAAAATATTAGACCACGCTAAGTGTGTGGTGCCAAGCAAGCCAACCACCAGAGGAGATGAACAAAAAAAGCAGTGCCAAAAAGTAATGTGAAAGGAATAAAAAAAGACAACAACGTGCAGCAATGTCAGCACAGAAGAAGAAAATTAATGAAAAAAGATGAAACAAATACCAGGAGGCGAAGCAACAAAGAAAACAAACACAACCATCACAGCAGCAGTGCAAGTTAATTTCAATGAAACTGCTCCAATTGTGGACACCCAATCTGATGTCGCCATCTGGAAGACAGTTCAAAGGGCATGAGCAGGACTGCCAAAGTCATCTGCATGGTTTGCATCAACCATAGAGAAAGTGATTTCATCATGTTCACCAGCAAAGCAGGCAGCAATGTCAAAGAGAAGTCTAAACATGCAATGCTGTTGAAACTTGGAGAAGAACATTCTGGATGTTATGAAGGAAAAAGTGAAGAATAGACAGCAGAAATGGGAATGGGCCAGAGCAGTTCTGGTTCTGAAAAAATATAAGCTGCTACGAAGGCAAGAACAACCCTTGGTATTAGCTGGGCAACACTTATGAATGTATCTTGTAGTGAACACAAGCATGTAAAAAGCATGCACAAATCTGCATTTCCTCTGGAAACTATCAACGAAGTTCAAACCTTTCTTGAACAGTCAGCCACCCCTGTGCCTTACAAGAGGGCATTTTTAAAAAGAAGCCAAAGTACCAACGCCTTCCTATCAAAACCCCTGCACATACTGTATGCAGAAATTCAGAAGCAACACCCAGAGTGCAACATCGGTTTAATCAAGTTTAACAGTTTGTGACCTAAACACATACAACTCTCCAAAGAACAGAAACTGGACCAGTGCCTATGCAAGTACTGTGCCAATGCCACATTAAAATTGCGATCATTAAACCGCACAGCTGATCTTTACAAATTGATGGAGTGCAAAGTCCCCAATATTTACAAAGCTGTGGAGCTGACAATGTGCACAAATGATGGTTACAGGTTCCACAGAAAAGACTGTGTGTAGAAAGTGTATGAGAATTGTACACTGAATGCAATCGAAAAAAAATGCATTGGTACTACTGAAGTAACATGGCTCAGAAATGGTGAGATGGTACCAGTGGGAAACCATCACTATGAAGAAAACAAATGATGGTATTGATACAAAAACAACATGCAAAGTGCTGAACAGCAGGAAGACAACCTTATGACAACTGGTTGAGAGCTTTAATGAAGTTCTACAGTTTCTGGGTCGCCACCTACATGTGGCATCATGGCAACAACATCGGTTCAGTTCACTCAAGGCAAATATACCACAAGGCTGTGTCATAAATGGTGCTAGACTGCGCAGAAAACTATACCTGCAGGTACCAAGATGAGATCCAGTCCTGCCACTGACATCATGAGCAGGCCACAGTGCACCCAATAGTGACATATTACAGATGTTCCCCATTGTAATGACACTGACATAGAATCCCTTGTATTCATCTCAAAGGACCTTACACATGATCACCATGCTGCTTGGCTCTTTGTGAAGATGACCAATGCACACCTCGTGAACACTCACCATCTAAAACTAAAGAAGAAGAAGGTACATTTTACAGATGGCAGTGGGAGTCAATATAAATCAAAATGGTGTTTTTATGGAATTCCAATGGCTTCATCAGAGTTCAGATTTCCAATTGAACAGACCTACTTTGGATCACGTCTTGGGAAAGGCCCCTCAGATGAAGAGAGTGCAGTGGTGAAATTTATGGCAGCAAGGGCTGTGTAATCGTGACTCACAGTTATCTCTACAGTGGAAGAGCTTTACGTGTACTATCATGACAGACTTACAGGAGAGCCTCTGAGTGAGGGGTGGGGCCACTTTAAAAGAACACTTTTCTGGGTACCAGACAAATGCATAAGAGGACCACAAGGGCCAGATCTTAGAGCTGCTCCTGGTACAAGATATTTCCAGTGTGAGATTTGTGGTGGATGGTGTGGTTGCCACCCGACAATTGTCTTGTTTCTGTGCATATTGCCAAAATGATGATGGCCTGCGTGAACACTGAGCATGTGGACCCATGGACAACAAAGAGACTCAAATTATCACACAACTGCACATCTCAGACTGATTAGATTCCTGACCACAGGAATGACAATAGCACTGTTCTAGGAATGTCAGTGACTGGCCCCTCTGCTGCTCCATGCACAGAAATGAGTGACCACTCTGCTGATCACAGCACTGCAGATATGGACACCCCCACTGTTCCCAGAACTCCAGTGACTGATCCCTCTTCTGCTCCTGGTGTTCAAGTGACAGACCCCTCTGCTGCTCCCGGCACTTCAGCAATGGACCCTTTTGCTGCTCTAGGGCCTGCTGTAATGGACCCTTCTTCTGCTCCCAGCACTTCAGCAATGGCCTTCTCCACCACTTCTGTCCCCAGTGTGCACACAGTTCTATGTCATAATAGTGACTGCCGAATGGCAATTGCTATTATGGAGAGTGTATATCATCAAAAAACAAATCGTCGATATACACTTACTGGCGAACCAAAAGCTGGCAACCTAAAGTGTTTTTATGAAGTGCCCCTGCACCCCCTCACTGGGGCTTTGCTCCACACCCCCGAATTAGGATTCCTAACTACAGAGGTGTATGTCAGGAGGGGCACAAATTTAGCCGTAAAAAAATTTTTAGTCTGAGAGCCACTGCCTATGGCAAAATTTTGTCCCTCCCATCCTCAGCCCCAGTTCCTGCTGTGCCAGAGCCAGCCTCCCTCACCACCACACCACACAGCTGGCTTGACAGCAGCAGGAAGAGTTCCTGTACATAACCCTCTTCCCCATCCTTCCCCTTCCCCTCGCCATTCCCTTTTTCCTGTTGCTTTCACCTACCCTCACGGTAGAACCACTTGCTATCCTTGTAGGTAGCACATTCCAATAGCACTGAATATGGAGTGGCTCTTTTGATGGTTACCCATATTCTAATGCTATTATCACTGGATACCATGTGCACACTGACTGTCCACTTGTAAAAAAAAATTAAACCCTGCCAATATACATCTGGATCAGTTCTACACTGTGTACTACTCAAAGCAATATTTTATTGGGCAAGTGCTTACATTCAATGAACTGCACCGTACTTTTACTCTGAGATTCCTTCACCAGTGTGAAAATGGGCGTCTTACATGGTCACGATAGTGGGACACTGATAGGGTCAGACAACAGAGACTTTTCCATGGACCTGTAAATCTCTTCCAGAAATGGCATTTTTTTTAAATTGCACAGGATGAACTGCAAATGATTGCAACATGATATGAAAAGCTTCAGAAGCCCTAGAATTGATATCTTTTAAACTGTTGGACAATATCGACAGTTGCTACACACATTTTTTTACATGTTTATTACTGTTTCTCTAACTGCAATAATCTGTTATTAGCTGTTCACAACATAGGACACAATTAGTTAACTTATGAATTTAGTATTGTTATTTGTTGCCTTTGTCACATTAACAATGCAAGTTTGGTGTCCACCGTTACATTTAGAACACATGCTTGGTGTCCGCTGTTACATTCAGAACACTGACGATTGTTTTCTGCGGTCATTTAAAAGTGAGTTATCTCATAACACAGCACAAATTTCACTGTTGCGTCACAGCAGGTTGAAATGCTAGAAAAAAATTATCTGCTCTGCATTTGAAAATTGAACCTTCATGTCACAGTTTGGTACAACATTTTCATGAACATACCCATAAAGGCCTTTCCTGCAAAGGAATGTTGCTAATACTGCCAAGCATTTGATAAAAACCAGTAGTGCAGATGACAAACCAAAGGGCAATACTCTAAACTGGCAGTGTTCCCCTTGAAACAGGAACCTCAGATATTTCCTGTAAGGATTTCAAATTTTTTTATGAAAGTAGGCATCCTTCATGTCTAGGGAACAGATCCAATCTCCTACCTGCAGTAATGGGAGTAGGCCCTGCAGGGTAACCACTTTGAACTTTTTGTACTCTACAAAAAGGTTCAGATCCCTGAGATCCAAAATAGGTCTCAGATCTCCCATCCATTCTGAAACTAGGAAATACCGAGAATAAAACCATGTGTTTCTCTGTTCCACAGGTACAAGTGCTATTGTCCTTTTCTGAAGCAAGGTGTGGACTTCATCTAGGAGGAGAGGAATGTGATTTGAAGGATAATGTGTAGGCACTGGTGGATGGCCTGGAGGTAGTTCTAGAAGCTCCAGATCGTGGTATTGTGCTACTCTTTCTACGATCCAGGCATCAAGGTCACCTCCTTCCACTGGTCCAGCTGAAGGGAGAGACAACCTCCAACAACCATCCCAAAGGCAATAGTGGCTGGGAGTGTAAAAGAAGTCAGGTAGAGCCAGTTGTGGTGGCTCTTGCCACACTGCCCCTCTGCGGGCTTTTGATTGGGCATCTAGAGTGGCTACTGGGGTAGGCAGGGCTCTTGCTCCTTTACCTTGGTGTCTTGTAGTGGTATGGTGTCTAGTACCAGCCATACGAGAAGGCACCCTCTGTCTACTCCCTGGATGGGTATGATAGAGTGAGTGTACTGATTTCAAGGTTCTGCCTAAAGGCTACAAATTAGAGAGGATATCTTGAACATCTGCACCAGACAACTTGTATCCTGTAAAGGGGGCATTGAGAATGGACTGCTGTATGTCATTAGCAAAGCTTGCCACCCTGAATCAGGAGTACTTCCTGAGGCATATCTCTGAGGCAGCTGCTATGACTGAAACATCAGATATGTCATAGGCCATATGTAGTAAGTGTTTTCCTATATCAACCCCAGCTGTTAGAACTTGAGAAGCTCCTGTTTTGGTGTACCTTCTGGAAGAGCTTGAGCAGCTGTTCTAGCTTTTCTCCAGAGTATATTCTGGTATTTGACCATATGGGCCTGGTAATTTGCAATTCTAAGGCCCAGAGAGGCTGAGGCATAGGTTCTTTTATCCAGCACATCTAACCTCTTTGATTCTTTATCAGGAGGAAGTGAGATAAGGTGTTTTGGTGTCTTGAATCTATTGTGGGCCACATTTATGACTAGAGTCTGCCTCAGGTTGGACTGCAAAAAAAAGGTTTTCCATCAAGGCACAGGTCAGGAAGTATAGGAAAACCAGGAGCAGTTTCAAAATTTGCAAACAGCGTTTTATTTTTCTCAATAACAGCAAAATAAAAATAAAAATTGTTCAGTATAACTATTTACAAAGGCAGTACAAACAGAAAAAAGGAAGTCTTTCTGAAGGTATCGCTTAATTCCAAGTTTCAATCTCTCCCTCTACTTGTCTCTCCAGCAAAAGCATTGCTGTTCTTTTTATAAGTCTTTGTCTGGGAAACTCATTAAGAGATGTTCTGCTTCTCACAGAATGTTCTTGTAAGTTTACAGAATGTTCTTGTCAATTTCATTCCTTGCAGGTGCAGGAAAACAGTACATGGTGACCCAGAACTCACCTCTTGCTTCTAGCTCTGCAAAAGGCTTAACAACTGCATCTCAGGTTAACCCCTTCAGTTCCAAATAACGTTTTGCAATCATTTCAACAGTATAAGTATATACAGTTTAAAACAAAGGGATCCCACTATCAATGGCATTTCCACATAAAGATTCACATATACTTTTATACCTGCAGATATGCAAGAGGAGAAGAAAAGACAGAACAGCAAGGGAAGGCAGAGAGAAAGCGAGAGGCGGAGAATCACAAAAGCATCAGAGTGATAATTTCCTAGGTCTCACAAGAAAATTTGGTTGTGCAACCAGACAGAGAAGAGACAGAAAAGGAGAGGATAGAACAGATTCTTGTGTTTAAACTATTTCTGAACAACAAATGGGACAGGGCCTTATTCAACTCTGTCATAGGTATCAGGCAATAGTAAATCAGATTCTTCGTGGTTGTATCCTGTTCTTCCAGTCTGAATCCCATGACAGCCTATAATTGCTATATCATGTTTATAAAAGATGGGTCCTCAGGGAGGACCTAGGGGCATAAACCACTGAGTCCTCACTGCATGTGGACACAGTGGAACTAGTCCTTTTATGGGAACTTTCCAAATAATCTTCAGCCTCCTCCTCCTCATCATCCCACATTATAAGTCCAGGATTGTGCTCTAGGTCATCATCGGTCTAGTTGATGGGATGGAGGAAGCATGCTGGTGAAGACATCAGCACTCGATAAGGGGGCTAAGGCACTGTCCTAGCATGCATCAGTGTGGGGGGTTAATGTATACACCCAGTCAATGGAGTTCCTGGTACAGGAGAAGGCAGAAGGCATTTGAGGATGTCCATAAAGGATGAAAAGTACTGCTTGTACATTGGCGCCCGTGTAGTCAAAGGGAATGCTGCTAGAGGTCGATGGAGGAGGAAAGACCCCTGGGGTTGACAGGGATGCCCCAACTATGCTAGGCTTGGTGGTGTCTACTGCCTGCCCTGATCTGGATGCAAGGTTGACAGTTTGGGCAACAGGCAGTATTGCCCAGAGTGGCCGACAACGCTGAAGTGATTGTGCCTGTATGGAGGGGCGGCTTAGAATGTACCAGGGAGATTTTGTCCTTTTCTCACTCCCTCTTCTGGTGTTTTATGTTTATTTGACCCAGACCTCTCCTCCCGGGATTTAGAAGATTTGAATCCCAAGAAATAAGCTGGTGATGTGGCGGAACTCTTTTGCTGGAGCTCCGTCTCCATTCGGACTACCTGCTGCTTTAAGAGGTGCTGTTCCAAAGCACCTTTTTGGTGTCGCTGGGTGGCTGTGTTGAACAGTCTGCAGATTGAGCATGCCTGAACGTTATGGTCTGGGCCAAGGCAATGAATGCAGACATTGTGTGAATCTCCAGAGTATATATTTTCACCACATTTGCAATAACAGAACAATTTTGATGGCTCCTTAGTCAACATACATGCTGTTGAAAATTACTTAAGAAAGTGTTTGATAACTATGGGGAGAAAAAAGAAAATTGGCAACTAATATTGCTGTGCATGGTCCAACAAGTATGGTCAACGGTGGGAAAATAACAGAGGAGGGAAGGAGCCGCCCATGTTTATAAGGGAGAGCCGATGCCTGATGTTGTTGTGGGCATCCCCTAGTGGACTGCTTGCAAAAGTTTCCATGTGGTCCTAGTGCCCAGTGGCTTATGGTTTCATAACTGTGGCCTGATAAACGAGATCTCCTTGAAGAAGATCAGCTTTATTGCAAAAAAGGATACAAAATAGTAACTGGCAGCGTGCACCCCAAACACCACCCTCTGAAATTTCATGCTAACACATGCGGTTTTCCAAAAAGACATTAAAAAAGAGCATGTTGAGAAAACGTATGTGTTAGCATGAAACGTTAGAGGTTGGGGGTTGGGGTGCACGCTGCCACAAAAATGAGTCTGTAAGTTGCTATTTGAATCTGCTTTTTATGCAATAAAGCTGTTTTGGAATATATGTTTGACTTTTCTCATTTTTACTGGTGGTGCCTGAGCTGAGTTTTGGGTTCTGAAGATCATTTTTCACTTATGCTTGGCCATACCGAGGGAGACTCTCAGACTTTGCAGTTATCTCTGGCCACCCCCCTGTAGAGTTGCCACAGCCAGTGATGCCACCAGCAATGCCAGCAGATCCATGTACTTAAGACCAAAAGCTGGGTAGGTTGCCGAAGGCAGTGCTCAGGGAGATGCAGTGGTTCAGGTACAGCAGAAAGTGGGGGCATTGGCTTTGTGGCAGGTACCCAAAGTGCTGGGCACCAGTAGGATGGTGAAAGTGGCAGAAAAACACCTCTGGATAATTACATCAGTATGGCTGAACTGGTGGGTTTATGGACTGTGCTGTTTAAACCCACCAGCAGGTCAATGGTAGGGTGTATGTTATGTTCTCCATCTTTAACAGGGCCAAAGACTCACAGGCAAATGGAGACAAGAAAGGAAGAACAATGATCAAAAGAAGTTTGAGGTGGACAAGACTTTTGACAATTGGTTTTCAGGCTTTGTGGTTTTCACAAGCACCATTTGTCTAGTCACCCCTGAGAAGAATTTGAATCTTTTCAACTACCTTAACAGGATAATGTGAGCCCATAGGCATGGGGGGGGGGGGGTCTACTGGGCTAGAATATGAATAGGACATTTTAGAGTGCATGTAGTATGAACTTTTCAAGGATCAGGGCATATTAGATATGCTACTGATATTGAATGTAATGCATGGGGGAGGAGTTCTGCACATGGATTGCTTAACCAAATCACTCACCCTCATCCCCCAAGTGGTGCAGGGTAGAAATAAGGCATGGTTTGCATTAAATAAGCCTTATTTAATGCAAAACATGCCTTAGTTCTACCCTGCATGGTGTATTTAATATGGGTTCATGTGACATGGCCAGTTGCAAGTTTTGACATAAGTGTTCGGCATGTAGGCAGAAGCATCATTTCACACAGTGCAAGCCAAACAAACAAGGTACTCAAGATTTGGTGCATCCTTGATGGTTGTGGCAATGGAGCTCCAAAGCAGGCTGGCAAGTGATGCGTGCTCAGTCTGGCATCCCAAAATTGGAGAGTGGTATGGTATGTGCAGTCTCTAAAGAGTTTTTGTTCTGTCTTTTACCCTCAAAGATCCTCCCCAAAGTATCATGTATGGCTGGATATGCAGACTCTCCTTTGTCTGGGTGGCAGAACAAGCTGTTACCACCCTGGGGAAGAGGAACCCAATTTCTTTGACATGATAAGATCCCAAGTGCGGTGAACAGGGCAACAAAGCATGCACTGGGGGAATTTCTTCCTGGGCTGGTGTTGGGCGCTTGCTGGAGAGGCCTGTCTGAAGCCCTAATGATCCATTTGGGTAATGACCCGGGGTTCAGGTGGGTCACTGATCTGCTGCTAGGAGAGGGAGGACCAGTGGTTCATTCATGGGATGCAGAACATTGGTGGAGCAGAATGAAGCCACAGGCCCTGCAGAATTAGGGGTGGGCTAAACATCAGGAACTGATCTTGATGTCCCAGAGGATGGTTGAAACCATGACAGAGACTGATGGAACAGCAGGAGCTAATCCTTTTTGCTGAAGCGGTGGAAATCACAGGAGGAATCAGGAAGAGCATCAATGGAGGCACCATAGGTGGGACAGTAAGGAAGCCGAAACTGGAGGCTCTCAGAGCAGAAGACTAACAAATAACCATGGATGAAGACCAACAGCAACCATGGGTGGGATACTGATAACCATGGACAAGAGACCAAGAGTAGGGGGATGGCTACCACTGGCAAGACAGCAAGCAACAATGCCACAGCAGTAGCAATAGAAAGAGTCCACGGCCCAATGTATCGTAAAGTAGGGAACCAAAAACCCAGGCTCAAAACAGCATTGAAATTAAATGTCAACAACTGAAAATAAAATTAAAAAAATAGCAGTGAAATGCATGAATCCAGGATCTGAGGAGTGTTCCTTTGGCTTGAAATAGAGTCGACAGTGGAAGAGAAACAACTGAAGTGTATGAGACCACCCACACTGTATAGGTGTTAACGATGTAGATTGCTTCCTGGTTATGATTGCACGGTTTAATTGTAAAAGAAATACTGGGAGTAGAAATAAGCCCATAAGTGTTGTACAGCCATGGGGTTGGGGAGGGGTCCATACACAAGTGGGACCACTCTACCCCATTCCCAACAAACAATCACAGGACTACCTGGGAAAGATATGTAGATCAGAAAACCTGGGGCCTGATACACAGTTGCAATTGGTGGTGGTGCAGAACTGGTGTGTAAAAATCTCCCCATTAGGCCACTACCAAAAACTGTCACAGACAAAGGAAAAACATAGTAATGGGGGGGGGGAGTCATGCTGGTGACTAAATTACAATGCAAATGATGATTACCAGATGTTTGTGGCCAGAAATGGGGCTTCAAACTACAAACATTAAAACTGGAGCCACCATAGATGTCTGTACTGGTTGCATGGTACAATGCCATGCCCAGAAGTGATAGTATGAGGCCAAACCACCAAAGTCTCCTCCCCTCTAACCTGTACATATAGGTCTGCTTGTGAGCCATAATATTCATATTTGGGGCCCAAAATATTTGGAAATTCAGTATTTGTTATGCATGTACCTGTGAGGGGAATAAAAAAACAAACCCCACACCCTTCCCCAGCCGAGTCATCTTAAACTACAACCCCATCCCCCTACCCTCTGCAACAAACCCCAATCCCACCCACAATCCAGCCCCCCAAATTGAGGTTTATGGTTTAATGAAAAACTGAGTTCCAGAACCGGTGAATGGCAAAACCCACTCACCACCATGGCTGGCCACCATCTCCTCATGAGTTTTTGTTGTAAAAAAAAATATTCCCCACCATGGCAGCAGCCCCAACTCCCACCCTCCTCCCCCAGCACCCAAATTTCATAATGTTAAGTCCCCCAGGCATGGCGAGGTGACTAGCACAACCAACCCTGCTCCATGGCTGGCTGCCTTCTTCTGAATGGAAGCACTCCAGCACTTGCTTGCATAGTGAAACAGCTGATGACATGATCAGCTGTTTTACTATGCAAACACGTGTGGGAGTATTTCCAGTCAGAAGGCAGATGGCCATGGAGGAGGGCGGGTGGGGTGAGTCACCTTCACTGCACCTGGGGAGGGTATCATATTATGAAATTTCAGAGCTGGGGGGAGAAGGGTAGGAGTTGGGGGCTGCTGCCAGGGTAGGGGGATGAATTTTTATGCAACACAAAGTGTGAGGAAATGGCAGCCAGCCGTGGTGGCAAGTGGGTTGTGCAGGTCACCCATCATGGGTCTCAGTTTTTTATTAAACCATAAACTTTAAATTGTTGGTACTTGGGGGTGAGAAGAGTGGGACTGGGCTTTGTTGCAGAGGGTAGGAGGGCAGGGGTCGTAGTTTAAAATAATTGGGCTGGGGAGGAGAGTTGGGGGCTGATTTTTTTTTTTATATGTAGTTTTTTCCTGAAAACAAATAGGCACAAATAGTGCCACTATTTGTTATTTGTATCTGAATAATGAATAGTGCATTATTCATTGTATTCGGGATATATATACTATTCATTACCAGCATGCCTCTACACTCATGGTCCAGTGACTCCCCCGCATGAAATGGTCTTCTAAATTAAATATATTATGGGTTTCAAGTTGAATACCCCTCTCTAGCTTGATTCCACCAGGTATGTAATTTATTTAAATGGACCCTGATCTCAGCCCCAAATGACTTTTCTTCCCTTGGTGAATGCCTGCACCTTTCAATCTTCACCATGGCAGACATGGTGGTGTGCAACTGAAATGTATGTGAGTCAGCATGCATTTGTGCATAACACAGCACATAAGCTACATGCCAAACCATTCTAACAGTGCTACATAGTGACAAAGAATTTGTCATCAGAAAAGGACCGCTTGGCCCACCCAGATGGCCCCTACCTAGTCTGTTTCTGCTGACCCTATCTGGCCTCCAGCAACCCCCCCCCCCAGCAGGAAAAGCCTTGCAACCCTGTTGTGTATATCAAACTTGGACTGTGGTACAATGTGGTAGTTCCAACTACTCTGTGCCACAAAACAGGGATTTTCTATATTGTACAACAACAGTATGTGGGAGATACAATGGAGGGGTAGTTTGTAGAGTGTCCTGGTCCAGTGATGCCCACCTGACTGATCATTGTAGGGCCTGTACAAGCCCAGACTGGGACAGTACTGGCCATTATCACTCATCACGCCATCACATAGTTTTGATTACTGAGCTCATCATATGTTAAAGTTAAAAGCATAGCATTAAATATGGGGTTCCAGTCTAACTTCGGCTTGCTTTTTATACATACAGAACTCTAACCACTTGTTCCCTGCATCTGTGCTTCCAGAGAGCATGCAGAAGTCAAGGTTACATGACCTGCTTAATATGCTGCTTATAACCTTAGAAAGAATTTATTATAGCGTACATAAGATACTGCCAACTTTGTAACCCTAACATCCAATTTCCTTAATTTGAAAGGGACACTGTCTACCCTCGTAGCCTCAGTTTTTTCTTAGTGGGGAGAAAAAATCACATTTTATGATTGCTGTAATTCTGTAGAATTTGCTGATACAGCTGGTTGTTTCATTGTGTTCATTTTCTCTTTTTAAAACTGAAAAATAGCCCTCTATACTAGTGTCACCACACAAAAATGTGTCTGTTTACAGTCCTGAATCAACTCCCACTGCATCTTTACTGGACTTCAGAACAGCCTGCAACATAGTCTAGACACTTAGAATGAAGTGGGAGGACAGGAGACTATTGCATCATGAGTGTCTGCAATGTCTGTGGGTGCTCCTAATGCTCAAGGAGTATGCAGTAAGAGTAGAACAAGGAACTGAAATAAAACAAGGTTGGATATAATTGCACCATTAGCATGCATTTTAGTTTTACTGAAAGGAAGCAGATAAAACAACCAGCAACACCAATGAATTTTAGAGAAAGTAAGCAAACATAAAATGTGGGTTTTCAGCTAGAAATAATATGATGCAAAAAGGAAGCACTTGTGTAGCAAATCCAAGCTTTGTGTTCATCTTAATATAATTTGTTGCAACATAATTTAATTGTATTAGGATCAGAGTACATCAGCTGTTAGAAAGATGTTCGGCTTAACAGTTTTTTTCTTACTGTTATCCAGTCTTTATACTGCTAGAAATTATCTTCAGTTGTGTTGCTTATGTCCTGTTTAAGTGAAAGTTCCCCAGGACAATATAACTGATTTGAAACTACCTTGATAAGACTGCCACTGCCTTGTCTAGCAATCAGATTACTGATAGCATAAAGAAAAGAGATATCTAACATCATTGGCTACATTTTAGAGAGACAACTCTTTTTATCAATGTTATTATAATAAATATTGTGTTTATGAAAAAATAGTGTTCATACAAACAACAGTTCCATCAAATGTGATCTTTTAGAACAACAGTTTTCTATACAACAGAAAGCGTAAGTATTGAAAGCTAATGTTTCATTTATAACACACTGTTAGTAATGCAAGCCCATAGAAGAACAGAGGAAAACTAAAACAGAAGAACAGAGTCAATACTGCAGCACTTAAATATAAATTACAGCTTCATTATGATAGAGATTTTGGACTACACTGTTACTTATTTGAAAACAATTGTGTAACTTAAGTATTAAATAAACAACACATTCACTATTAAAAATACACAATATAGCAATGTCTATCTTCTCTTTGAAGAGGTCTATACAATTCAAGTAACACTGACAGAAGGCAGGTCGGCCCAGAGGTACAGCAGCACTGCGCACTGCCATGCAGGGGACCTGCTTTCAGAAGGAGGCTCAGAACTCGGAACTGGACGGGGTTAGGGCACAGCAGTCTCAAGGAGGGAACCAGCTGCCCGGGTTATAATCATGCACGTCCCCCCTCACACACTGTAAGCTTACTAAAGGAAATCTAAACCTGGGATCAGAATGGGTGCAAAATTCTTTGGTTTGCACATCTGTCAAGATGCTCAGTATATCATGAGCAAAACACTTTCAGGATTAACTCAGTGGTACAATGCCTTAAGGCAAGAAGGATTCAATTCAAAAGTGCACCTTTTGTTTTGGTACAAAGACCTAACTTATCCTAATAGCATAACAGCCTGTTATTGCCCAGGTATGGAAGAACATGCTCCTAAAATGTTTGGAAAAGTAAGAAAACTGTGGCTTTTAGAGCAAGTCATGTATCAAGAATACTAAAGCACCTAAGGATAACTGTGCTGTAATGGCCAAAGTATCATTCATAAATATCATGTTACAGAACATGATACATCTAGGGAGTGATCCTGGCTAGTCAGAGAGATGCTTTTCCCTGCACGAGACACTGCTACACTTTCAAGAGTGTATCATGTGCTGTTGCCCTGCAGTCACATTTGGGATACTTTTACAGATTTTTTTTAAATATATTATTGATTGACCTTGATCAATAACATATGAATACAGCTGCCAAGGCCATGTATGACTATGGCTGCCAAGACTACAATTATTTTGTAAGTGTGGTCTTACTTACATTCTATGGGTATCCAAACCTCTCACTTTTGGTTCACAATTCTCCAAGGCCAAGTATGCACGAATAGGCTGGCCCAGTGGTGCAGAGGTACTGGGCACCTTATCTTCTGTCACGCTGGTGGCATGGATTCAGAAACTGATCTGAGTCACTTCAGGCTGGCCAGAGAGGGAGGAATGAGCATCTGTAGAATAGCTGTCCTCCCTTGGGGAGAGGGGACTGCATGTTCCTTGGCTTGCATGCTACCTAGAGGAACCTAGTTGGCATCAGTGTGGAGCAACGCAGGAAGGAACCTCACACCTGGACACTGGGGGCATCTCCACAGAGGAAGAGTATGCACATACATCACTGCACATGCATGAGCCCAATGGGGACAAAATAGGAGGAAAAAAACCCTCCGAGCGTAGCATGGTGACAGCTCATCTCTCACACGCCCTGTACAGATCACTCAGTGCTTCCAGTCCAGGGTTCTGTGGCAGGGCCACTGGAGAAGCTAAGCCCCAGAGAAGTCAGGTGATGGGTCCAGGAAGACCATTCTAAAAGGGGGATGTCGGTCTGAGCACTGACGAGGATAAACAGGTTTGTGGGGGAAAAAATGCCCCAGGGCCACTCTTACAGTCATAATAATGGTTTCAGTTGCTGTGTAACCATATATCATGTTTTAAAATCTTGATGGACAATGCTGGGCAGCATGGCCTACAATTGGATCAAGGGTATTCAGGGTGGTTAATAGGGAAAGTCTCCCCTAACGACCTAACGTTGGAGAAATGAAAGTAATTTTTATTTATTTAAATGGAAATCTGTATGCCATTGTACAAAGGTATTTAATTTAGAACTAGCTATTAGTTTGAGCACTAAACTGTTCACTGCAAGATCACAGGTATGAGTCCCATCACAGCCATTGACTCGTGTGACCTTGTGCATGTCATATGACCACTCAATACTTCAGCCCTCCCAGCAGTGCAATTGAATAGGGGAAAGACCTCGACTGAAACTGAAATGGTTCCCTTCAGTTTGGCTATCTCAGGAAAATACAGTACAAGAAAGAACCTGACCAATCAGCATTTAATGAAGGGTTGTAAATCAGTATTGCACTAGCCCAGGTTCCTTAGGAGCTCTTGCACTGCTATTTGTAACTGCATAGTTTCAGACCTTGGGGTCCAAGTTCCAGATACAGGAGCCCCCATTCCAGTCTCTCTCTCTCTGTATACAGAAGTGCTGATAATGCACTTTTGACAGTATCTAGTTTCACCTGAAGAATGTTAGTAGCAGATTTATTGGTCGCTATACCGCTAGGAATGCATTTACGTGTTAAACATATAAGGTGCATTATAAAAACAGGGACAGAAGTCTATGGAAAAAATTTGTATTATTGTCAGCTCTGATGGGCCCAGGCATTTTTATACATGCATGGAGTAGCAGCTATATAAATCTCTAATAACAGATTTCCAGACAAGAATAGTGCTGTGTCTTACAAATGCCAAGCTGTTAAGCTGTTTAATGCTTAATGCACTTGAAGAGCTCTACAGTTTAGCACCACGATTCCCACTGCAGCCAAGGCAGTCAGACCTATTATGTCCTAGCATTAGTTTAAAATATCTGGTTTATTCATAGTTGCTCAAATACTTTACAGAATTTTTTGTTCCTAGAAATAATACCTATAGAACATAGCAAAAAATATACAAATAACAATAGCTCATCCTTCTCTGTGTTTATCAATGGTGTGGTAATATTAACAGTACACTACAGTCCTTCACTGGCTGGGAATTTAAGCTTCTGGGATGTCACAGACATCATCTTCAAGTCAATCTCTTTAGAGCCAGTGTCACCGCTGTGGACAAAGGGCTGGTTTAATGCAGCTTCCATTGTGAAGAACTAAGTTTGCAGGGCAGTGGCACCCTGCCACGCAAGGCTTATTGCATGGTCCAATCTCATTCCAGTTGTCACAGGTCTTGACACATCCTGGGCCGCAGGTGTCATACACTGCACCATGCTTGCACTGGGTTGCTGCAAAAGAACAAAAATCAAGATCCCATTAGTTTCGTGAATGATGGAAAAGCTGGAGTCCATACATAGAGGTAGGCAACGGCATATGACAGGGTGCACATTAAGCTAATTTATGCATGCCACAGATGCAGAGACAGAAGGCAATGGTGAGTGCCAGAAGTGCACAGAAGATGTGTTAATCCTGGAGCAGATTAATGTGCTTACAAAATAGCTTTTAGGCAGATTTAGGTTTATGAGCTATTTGAAAACTGCATAGTGCATTAATTGTATGAACACACAGTCATGTGACTACCTTGTCCAGAGGGGGGATGCAAACCAACTGAAATTCAACCAACTTTATCAGAGCACCCCCATTCCTGACAGGTATAAATAAGTTGCTGTCCTTGGACCTGTTGACCAGAGTCTCTGACTCTAACACTAGAGGGCACAAGTGGAATAGTTGGGGAAGGGGGGTCTGGGGCTTCAAGAAGGAGCTTAGGAAACACTATTTTACAGAAAGAGTCATGGAGCCATGGAATAAACTGTCAGCTGAGGTAGTGGAAGCGAAGTCTGTGACATCATTCAAGCTGGGGTGGGACAATAATGATCAAAAGCAACAGGAGCAGTAGGAGGCATTAGGCAGAAGGGGGTTAGGTCCTGGGATCTGAGAAGGTCCAAGGAACACATGAGCAGACTAGATGGACCCTTGATCTCCTTCTGCCATCTCTGTTTTCTATGTTTCTAACCAGATTAAGCTGTTGGTGGTATTTTAGTGAATGGGAGAAATGTTGCCAGGGCACCAGGGAAATTCTTTGTCTTCTACTCTTCTTTAGAAGTGCCATGGGATCATTAATGTCCACCTGAACAGACACCAGAAAAAGCAGTGGGGGCCTCAGTTCAATGTCTCATCTGAAGGACAACAGACCCCAGTGGTACAGCATTTCCCTTAGTACAATGCTTGGGTGCCAGCATTTATAGTAAGGGTCCAGTCTTGGTGTGGGACTAGAACCTATGACCTTGTGGGCTAGAGCTAAATGTGCTACCAACTGAGCCATGCTGACACCTGGATATAAATATATAACATCTATATACATATATTTGCATATAATAACTGGTCAGCAATTTCTCTCAATGTACTGACCAGGTTGATATTTTCCATAACAACCAGCTGGTTGTTATGACATTCATGAGCCATGCCAGTCAAACTATGCTGCTGCCTCATTGGCCAACATTCTGTATGTGGGCGGGGCCAACAGTCTCACAAACTGCTGGAGAAAAATTGCTGGTCTGTTATTATAAAAAATAAAAGATGGGGAGGGTTTTTCATATGAGAATTTAATGCACACCCTCATTGTGGGATGCTTTGATAAACCCCTCGGGCTTCGCCCTTGGGGTTTATGTAGCATCCCACAACTCGGGTGTGCATTAAATTATCATATCAAACCCTTCCCCATGCATTATTCTCTATATAACACAGATTTATACCATGGCTATTAAAATAAAAACAAAACAAATACATTGATTTTTATGAATGACAAGCCCTGTCATCAGCACATGGAACTTGCAGTATGTGTACTGTTCCATTTGAACCGAACGGGACATAATTGGAATTTTCCTGTCAATTTGAAACAATGCTTGGGACCTCTGTACACTTCAGTTGCCACTGACAAACAGAACCTATGCATGTACACTGCATAGCACCAATGATCCAATCAACAACTTATGAAGATATTTCTGCTGTCTTCTATTAAGTCAGCACATATCCCATATAAATCAAATCACCCAATTGGATATAATATGGATATGAGATGCATATATTTCAGATATATGATTAAAATATGATATAAACATACATTTAAAAATTCACTTACAAACATATTTGAAATATTAATTAATAAAAATATAACATATATATTTTCCATATAAGAATAACAATACCACTTTGATGTGTTAAAGAACAGAGACTTCTTATTGTAATTAACAATTGTATTTATTCAGTGACTCTCAACTGTCCTTGATTTCCAGGGATGATTCAAATTGTGACCTTCTGTTTTTCTTTGCCAAAGAAGTTATGTTTTCATATCACTACACAGTAGGGCTTTACAGCTGGCCTGGTAGCACAGCGGTTGCTCTCCTTCGTGCTATACCGATGACCTGTGTTCTCAACTAGATTCCTAGTTTCTCTGGAGCTAGTTAGAATAGGGATGACTGAGCATACCAAGGAAAGCTCCCCTTCCTTGGGAGAGGAGACACAGATTCACCCTGTTAAACTGCCCTCTGGTCGAGGCCAAGTGGCAGCACAGTGGGCACCAACAAAAAGGGAAGAGGGGCAGCAGCCAGCCCCCCAGAATGCTTGTGTGCCTTTGCACATACTGTACACGTGAGTGATGTCATTGCACACCAGTGCCCTCAGGAGAGAAAACTAGCAGGAGAACCTTTCTGGTCTGTCACACTCAACATTGTGCCTAATATGTATATACACGGCTGTGGATCATTATATGGCACTATTCAAGCAACAGTATTGTATTGTATTTATAATAGTGTAATAGGTGAGACACCAGTATGTCTATGCCCTGGCTGTATGTGAATCTTATTAAAAATTTATATCAAAGGCTTCATCCTAGATATCATAATTCACTCAATCATATAGTAGGCCTCAAAAAATGTCATTTCTTACAATAGTTTTAACAAGGCACTTTTCCTTCTCACATCTCACTCATGAGAAAGCAAGACATACGTAATGTTGAGAGGCAGGATCCTGATGAATATGCCCTGCTGATAGGAAAGAGTGCAGAGGCAGATACTGACAGCCCCTGATGGCAGAGGAAGTCAGCAAAGAAATGCGGCTGACTAATTCCTGGAACCTAGCGGGATGCCTGACATTTTAGCAAGCGTGCTACAGACAGGTAATGGCTTCTTTGGAAGCCTATTACTAATAAACTGAAGTACAGACTTAAGTTGCAGCTATGTGTGTCTTCGTTTTGCTGATGATGGAAAAGGTCTTGCACTACAGCTTAAAAAGAATGAGCCCAAGTGCAGCACTGAAAATTCTGTGACCAGTAGTAAATCTTTTAGGGATTTCCTGATAGGAAAACATTAGCACAAATCTGCCCCAAAACTATATCAACAGTAAGCTTTAGCATAACATTTTTAAACACATTTTTATAAGGAACAAGCCTAGCAGGAGCCCAGTGTTCTGATTTCTGTTCCTTTTACAGCGATAGCCATGAATCTCCTCTGTGACCTCAGTATGTACAGTATGTTTACCTGCATGATGTGTAATCATTCATAAAATGGACTTCAAAATTTTCTGTAATCCCAGCAACCTCACTGGTCAAAGCTCATCACATTTCAGTAGGAAGCCTGCTCGCTTCTGGGGCTGGAAGATCAGCTGGTTCTGGGTTCTAGCTCCACACCAGCCACTTGGTGTAATACCCATAATGGACACTGTAGTGCAGTACTCGGCAGGTGCTGCACTGCTGAGTTGCCGTCCTTCAGATGAGGTTTTAAACTGAGATCCCTTCTGCCCATCTCTGATCACTGTCTAGGTGGAAGTAAAAGATCCCGTGGCACTTACGGAGGAAGAGTAGTGGGGGGTTCCATTTCCCCCCATCAATTAAAATGGCTCCATGCAACTGCCACCCCCCACCCAAGACATACCTGGAAATAAGCTGTCATAGCTTAGTGTTTTTGGTCAAAAAATTACAAATAAACAGGACTGTTCAGTAACTCCAAGTACAAGGCATGGTTTGTCACCAACCTAACATAATCTACAGAGCAACAGCTTAGCAACCTCAAAATAAAACCTTTTTCCATTTTTATAAGTACAATAACCCACTTCAGGATGTGCATTTCTTCAGAATTAATGCACTTCTTGGGTGCATTGTAAGGCACTCACCCATTGGCCTTGTGCCTTTCAATTCAGCCAGGGCATGCATAAATTCTCTGAAAGTGCACACCCTGCCAAAAGTTATTATGCATCTCACTGTGCTGCACAGCAACTTAATGGGAAACCGTCACAATTAAAAGCCCCTCACCTAAGTGTGGGGCTCCCTCTGAGGGAGGCAGAAGGGTATTTTGTGTTTTGTTATTTTGCTGAAGGGAATCTCGTTAGCAAAGTTACAAAACTGTGAAGCTATGCATAGTGCAGTTTGGCATTTTACCAACGATTCTCCAGTGAAGTAAAGCTTTACCAACACGTCGAGTCAAGTCAAAAACATTAACTGCATTTTCAGCATGTACTTTTCGGTAAGACATTGTATACACACTGTAGTATTAGCCCTCTTGAAGATAAGGGAAAGATTTGGGGAGAAGAGGGTCTTGGCAGCTTCTATCTAGTTTAACAGATAGGGGGTCTGGAGGCCAGGTATGTTGTGCAGTGTCATAAAGTGGGCCAGGCAGTGATTTGGTTTGAACCTGTGATCTCCTGATACATAGTTATGTGCTCTGCCCAGTGTTAGAGACTCAGCAGGTTACGTCAATTATACTAAGACCATGACTCCCAAGCCTCAAGTAGCTCTTCAACTTATCACCTGTGGCTCTTCCCAGTAAGCAAGAATAAAACAGTGAATGAGCTATAGTCTGCTGTCACAGCTTTTCATTGCAAGCTGCACTCTGTCAGACTGTGCAAATTAACTAATGTTTAATAAATGAAATAAATGAAATGAAATTAATGTTTAGTAAATGAAATGATTTTCTTTTACACTGGTGTGTGTTTGCCAAAATTTACTAGGCGATGTGCGTTGTGGCTGTTTGGTTAATGCTGACTGCTCATGTGGCTCCTGAGCCATTCAGGACTGGGTATCACTGGGTTGCATAGTTGCCTCAGGGGACTGGAAGATTGGAAGGTCAGGGGTTCTAATCCCATACTAGGTAATGCCCAATAGTGACATTACGGTCAAGTACTAGGGGTTTGGCACTGCTGAAGTGTAGTCCTTCAGGTTAGCCATTAAACCAAGGTCCCTTCTACCCATCTCTGGTGACTGTCCAGATGGAAGTTAAAGAGCCCATGACACTGATCTTAAGAAGAAGAGGTAATTTTACCCAGTGTCCCGGCCAATATTTCCCTAGTCAATAAAGCAGGTCCATAGAATCCACCCTCCAGGATGCAACAGGAAAAGAGCTGCCCCAGCTGAGCGCGTCTTTCCAGGTTAAAAAAAAAATTACAAAAAAATAACTTCTGGGCCATACTGCCTTCCCTATTGCAATATCAGTAGGTTGGTTAAAGCAGACTGTAACCATTGTATTCACATGTTTTCTCAATAATGGATTGCCATTCTGATTTCAAGCCTCTGTGATCCTTAATGTTATTTTTGTAATCTGAAAAAAAATGATATTGTCTGTCCTTGATATGGCAGCGAAGAAACTTTTTAACTTTTGCTTACCAATTCTCATGTAGCTTCTGAACTCGTCCCACAGACAACACTGCCACCTAGTGGAAAGCTATGAGCGCTACACAAAAAACAGACTCTAGGAAAGCTGGTAAATCAAGATTGCTTGCTACAGTAACTTGCTCTCTGTTCTGAACAGTTATGGTTCTGCCAGCAAATTCTGAGTATGCATTTTGAAATCAGCTCTAGGTGGAACTGCCGAAATAGGCTATGCAGCATAGTGAAGTGGGGGTATGAGTTGCCAGACAAGCCAAAAATCATACAGGTCATTCTTATTGGTTCATGCAGCCTCTATTGTTTTATTTATTTGTTTGTTTGTTTGCATGTTCGTTTATTTGTGTACCAATATTTATTTTGTATAGCAGTTTGGTTGCTGTGTCATATATACTGGGTTATGTAGCATATATATAGTTGTTTTTGTTTCAATACTAAACTGTTTCATAAATGATTACATTATATGTGTCGTGGCGTTGTGACATGGAACCTTTGCAAATGAGTCTTTGACTCCAAGGTATTTCTGAATCATCAAAAATTAAAAAAATAAAAATAAATATGTGATATGCATGGGTTTGTGCTGGAAATGGATTGGTTTGATTTTGAACTTTATTGGTTTCCAGCTGTAATACATTTGTTTATAAAATAACAAGCAAAAGCTAGAAACTTCATTGGCCGAGACAGATCACCTGACCATGCATTAAAATCCTAGTGATGCACAGTCAAATGTCTGATTTAAATTTTCATGGCAAAAAAAAACTACTACTACTGCAGTATATCACTACAAATAAAAATCAAAACCAAAAAAGCCAATAGCCACAATCTTTAATATACTATACTTTAGTACCCTCATATATAAAAAAGCTTACTCTTAATTTATGGAACTCCTGTTTTCAAAATACATATACCTCACTGCCATAGAGCCTTATTTCCAACTGTTTCCTAAAAAAATATTTAACCATAAATCCACTCTCACATCTGTCATCTACTCCATGGCCACGCTCCCCCACCTTCACAGCCACAGCCAGGATCTACCCACACCATCTGCCACACAACAAAGCCAAGACAAACACAAACACAGCCACTACCTGAAAAGGAAGACTCAGCAGCAGATGAGCACGTCACCACTGAGCAGACAACAAGAGTGGGATCGAACATGACCGTTCTGTCAACTGGACCACAAACCAACGTCAGCAACCAAGGTCTCATGCCAGCAGGGTAGCAACAGTGGGATCAGTAGGACTTGTAACTGCAATTCACTGTGCAGCAGGATCAAGCATAACTTTAAACTGACAACTTGTTTTCTGTCAACGCTTCATACAAGCGTCATTATAGCTTTACAACAAAAACTGCATCTTGGCGTAGACTCTTCAAAGTTACGGATACTGTGACAGCTTTCTCCATCCACCGCCGCACCAGCTTTGGTGTCTGTCTCCCACTTATCAGCCAGTCACCTGTGAGCACGCACTTTAAACTCTGACTATGAAGCATGACTTCCGCAAGGCCTCTGACACTGTGCCACATAGAAGGCTATTACACAAACTGGGGAATATGGGTGTGGGCAGGACAGTAGTGCAGTGGGTAGGTAACTGGCTGGGTGGCAGGACACAGAGGGTGGTGGTAAATGGCTGTCACTCCACAGAGGGAAGAGTGACCAGTGGGGTACCACAGGGACCAGTGCTGGGACCGGTCCTATTCAACTTCTTAATCAGTGACATTACGCAGGACCTAGAAGGCAGAATTTCACTGTTCGCTGATGACACAAAGCTCTGTAACAGAGTAGACACACCAGAGGGTGTAGACAGAATGAGAAGCGACCTGCTGAAACTTGAAGAATGGTCAGGGGTTTAGCAGTTGAAACTCAATGCAAAGAAGTGCAAGATAATGCATATGGGGCACAAAAACCCTGACACAATATATCAGTTGGGGGGTGAGGATATAGCATGCACCAAGCAGGAAAGGGATCTTGGGGTTGTCATCTCTGATGACCTCAAGGTAGGGAAACAGTGTGACAAGGCAGCAGGTAAAGCAAATAGGATGCTGGGATGCATAGGCAGGGGCATCACCAGCAGGAAAAGGGAGGTCATAATTCCACTATACAAGACACTAGTGAGGCCCCACATGGAGTACAGTGTACAGTTCTGGAGACCTTACCTATGTAAGGATATAGACAGGGTAGAGAAGGTTCAGAGGAGGGTAACAAAGATGGTACATGGATTGCATCAAAAGTCCAATGAGAACAGGTTGAAGGAACTGAATATGTACTCCCTGGAGGAGAGGAGGGAGAGAGGGGATATGATAGAGACATACAAGTATCTTACAGGGAGGAACAGGGTGCAGGAATGCACTATTTTTAAGCGAAAAAGATGTTCCAGGACTAGAGGGCATGGGATGAAGTTGGAGGGAGGACGATTCAGAAGAAATGTGAGGAAGAATTTGTTCACAGAACGGGTGGTGGACAAGTGGAGCACCCTGCCAGAGGAAGTGGTGGGGGCTGAAACAATCACAGGATTTAAAAATGCATGGGCTAGACATAAAGGAATTCTGGAGGTCAGGGGTAAGGGACAACAGACTTCTAGGAAAACATAAACTGAACTTACAAGCTCAAATGGGCAGACTGGGTAGGCCACAGGCCCTTATCTGCCGACACTGTCTATGTATCTATGTAAGTGAAAGAAATCATCGTCTCAAACACAAGGGACAGCATTTTCAAAGCTGTAGAAAAGCACAAGGCAAAGTCCCCTACCAGGAGTAAGGTTGTCTGACATGCACAAAGTGGTATAATGGAACAATTGCAGAGCCACGTTTGCACATGTAACGTCTGCTCTATTATACCATCCTGGGAGCACAAGGCAATGACGGAGCAATGTGCATCCAAAGCCCCTGCTGGCCAGGCCTAGACAAGGCACAAGCAGGCCTCACAGTCACAGAAGCAAACAAGTATTTGCACGGGGCAAAACTGTTTGTTCCTGAGACACACAGCTCCATAATGGAACCATGACATGCAAATGACCATTTCCCGCATGGATGGTGCAGAAAGGATATTTGCATGTCATTATAACCTCATAATAACATGAGGAGCAAACATTTGCTCCTCCAAACCGGTGCTGAACCACTGTTACACATTGCAGCCAGAGGGCAACAGTGGTACTGGTCCAAAAAAGCACACAAGATACAGCACCATACTTATCAACATTTCCTCATTATGAAGGATGTCCCTCACCATCTCCCATAAAAGTGCTCCATCCCACATCTGGCCCACATGGGAAGGGTGCCGCCCATACACATTAGGAGCATTGATGCAGACATGTACAGCAGAACTTAACAAACTGTCAGTATGCTAAAGCAAAGCTACATTGTGCACTATATAGGTGTGCCATGGTAGCAAACCACCAGGCAGCTTCTCAGGGAACACTCTGGATGCCAGTTTAAATTAAATGAAAACTGCTTTACTTTCAGCAACAAGCACACAATCAAAGAGCTTGCATTCAGCTTTACAAAATGGTCTTTGAAGTTCAATCTCTGACCAAAAGACCAAAAAGAAACCTCTTTGTTTTCCCTTCTTCACACTACCCCTATATTAGTCTCAGGTGTTGCTTGTTAAAACTCTGGCACTAACAGTTCCCCTTCCCCGAGGGACAGTCAACATTTAGAGCATGCAGAACATTATGGTCTTCATGGGGTCAAACTGTATAGCAGGTGGGGTTTGGTTCAAATCCCATCCCAGTCATTCCCAAAATCTGTGTTGCTCCAGGGTTATCATGGGACTGATGGGTATTGTGGAGCATAACAGACATATGCGCCATCACAATAGTGCCAGGTAGAAGGTTATTACAAGCTTGTGCCAGCTTTCCTGTGTCCCTTCCTGCCTTCGCTCCACACTCAGTGCACTGTTAAAAGGTGATCATTGCACTCCTTATATTGCCCATGCAAACAGGAACTTCACACATTCAAGCCTGTTTCCATTATGTGTTTGTGTATGGCATGCATGTCTCTACCCTCTGTTTGCCCTTACAAACTATTGCCTTTGCACAAGAGTGCAAATAGTTTGCTCTGTGCAATTACATGCCTTCCATTATGGCCCTATGGGTGCAAAGCTAGTCACAGTGATTTTTGCACTGCGCCAACACATTCTGCACTGTACAAAATGTTCCATTATCCCCTGCAACCTTTAGAGTGCTCAGGAATTCCTCACATATGGGTTCTCCTCCATCCATCCTATTGGTCGATGCATGAAAGTAAATCTTTTGGACTGCCAGAGACCAAACACTCAAGGCTAAGTCCATAGAATCCAGTTTTCTTCATGCATGCCTGGAGGTTGGTCACATTTAACGCTTGCTCCCTACTCCAAGGTAAATAAAGTTTTTTTACTATTTCTTCAAACCCCTCTCTTTTTCCTATGCTTAGGCGTTTAGATAGATGCTGAGTTGCTAAGCGTGTTAGTGCTAGGCTGCTTGCTGAACTCTGTTTCCTTACTGAGTTTTTACACATGTGGCAATTTTTAATAACTGATCTCGGGATCAGAGATACACCTGGAGCTGGATGGAGGGGGCAGAGAAATAGGCAGTACAGACCCTCAGGTAGCATCTGTCCTGCCCCCTGCCCCAGTTTGGGACCTTCAGACAGCGTTCCCAATATCCTCCAGTAGTGGGACACAGACCCTCATGTAGCATCTACTCCCTTTGTTTCTGGCTGCACATCCCCCCAGAAGTTCAGGGAATAATGGT
This sequence comes from Neoceratodus forsteri, assembly GCA_016271365.2. Taxonomy (NCBI): domain Eukaryota; kingdom Metazoa; phylum Chordata; order Ceratodontiformes; family Ceratodontidae; genus Neoceratodus; species Neoceratodus forsteri. The sequence goes on along the minus strand of CM057456.1, from coordinate 921,009,913 downwards.
GGGGCTCGCTGGCAGTCTTAACCAGATTACTGTGCAGAGCAAGTCACTGAGCTGTCCCCATCAGTCTCCTCTCCCCCCTTCCACCATACCTAATGCTGCACAGTGCTGGGTAGATGTTGTGGAGGTCTGCCAGATGGTCTTCAGGTCTTCTGACCTATTCAGCACTATCTTGTCCCACAGTCCCTCTCAAGGGGCATAGTCAATTTGTGCAACTCGCGCCACATGGTCCCATTGGGGGAGACACAGGGACATCTCCCCTGCAAATTCCGATGCCAGTGCCATGTTCTTACCTCCAGTCTTGAGCCCCAGTAGTCATGACGGCTCTCACAAGACTCAGGGGGTGGGAGGGACTTAGGAGGCTTTATCAGCGGAGGCCAAAAATCAGGACCCGCATCGCAGGAGAGTGATGGCCAGTGAAGGAGGGCAAAGTATGCTCTCTGGGCCATGGAGGGGCCCTGTATTTTCATTGTTGGGGACACTTGGTTGTACCAGGGGTGGGATCTCATGAGATTCATGGGTCTCGAGGGATTTTGACCAGGGAGTAGGTCGAGACCTCGGGGGTCTCACAAGAGCATGGCCATTTTGCTGGTGGATGGCAACAACAGGGCAGCCATTTTAGGAGAGGCTGTTGTTCTTAAAGTGGCACATATCAAAAATTGCAATGTCCACTATTGCAAATGTTGGTTGACCTGCTGATACTGGAGTCTCTGAAGGCATGTTTCAAACCCGTTTTTTTTTATCTGTCCCTCCTAGATCAGCCAGCCTCAACTTCTACACAGCCATGCCTACCTGCATTGAATGTGGAACCAAGCTCCCAGACTCTCAAGCAGGGCAGCCCCTATGTACTGTGTGCACTGTGTCAGAGTCAGACGACTGACAGACAGCAGGTGCCCTGGCCATGCAAGACAACAACGTCCCACCAACAGTGCCACTGGTATTGAATGTGGCACAAGCAGGACTACTGTTTCAGTAGCTGGAAAAGGTGCAGAGCCAACAACGAGAGGGGGCAGGACAGGCAGACACTAGGAAGCAGCCAGGGCCAGACCAAGCTCCGGCACCCACCAAAAAGAAGCGCAGGCAGGCAGAAGACCCAGTGGAGTCATTGGAGGAGGATGACGAAGGCCAGGTTTTGGGCAAGCTCTGTCCACAGGAAGAAGTTGCAGAGTTGGTCTGTCTGATCCGGGAGGTTCTCCAGGTCCCAGAGGAGCCAGAGCAGCCACATATTTCGATGGATCCCCTTCTCACAGCACACTCCAAGCTGGAGAAGCATTACTTCCCAACCTGCTTAGCACTGGACGCCATTTTAACCAAGCAGTGAGAAACACAGGAACCAGCTTGGATCCTGGAGAAGAGGGCCACTGAGAAGTTGTACCTCCTTGCCGAGCCTTATTGAGCAGCCTAGTATATGGCCCCAAAAGTAGACACCCCCGTTTCAGCCATCGCACGGTGCACGGTCATCCCAGTGGAGAGCACTGTTACTCTAAAGGACCCCATGGACAAGAAAGTTGATGACTCCTTGAAAAAGGTCCATGCAGTCACCGGGTTGGCCCTGGCTGTGGATATAGTGGTGTGGTATACCAGCCGGGCACTACTCCGATGGTTGGAAGCAGTCGCTGATGGCCTCCCAGAGGATACACCACTAATAGGGCAGGCTGATTGCATTGTACAAGCGGCAGGGTACATCCTGTATGTTTCCTCTGACATTATGAAGTTTGGCACCAGGGTCATGGTCTTGACCAATTGGCTAAAGTTCTGGTAGGCGGAAACTGAGTCCAAGGCGATGCTGACGAAGTTACCCTGCAAGTGTGGCCACTTGTTTGGCAATGCTCTGACCCCTTTCAAAGAAACATAGACACATAGACTTTGAAGGCAGATAAGGACCACTTGGCCCACCCAGTCTGCCCATTTCCCTACCTACTGGATAAGCTGCAGATCCTAGTTAACCAACAGCCTACTTCCTCCTACATTCCACTAGAATTGCTTTATATCTGTCCCATGCATTCTTGAATTCTCTCACTGTTTTTGACCCCACAACCTCCTCAGGAAGGTCGTTCCATGCATCCACCACCTTCTTCATGAAAAAATACTTCCTCACATTGCCCCTGAGCCGTCCCCCCCTCTATCTTCAAATTGTGCCCCCTTGTTCTTGCACATCTCTTTTTCTGAAAGATACTACTCTCTTGGACTTTGTTGATTCCCTTGAGGTACTTAAATGTTTCTATCATGTCCCCCTTCTCCCTCTTTTCCTCAAGGGTATACACATTAGGTCTTTAGTCTCTTTTCATATGGCTTCTGGTGCAGACCCTGCACCAATTTAGTTGCCCTTCTTCGGACCGCCTCCATCCGGTCTATGTCCTTGTGGAGATGGGGTCTCCAGAATTGCACGCAGTATTCCAGATGGGGTCTCACCAACTGTCTGTACAGTGGGATAACAACTTCCTGTTTTCTACTGGTGATGCCTCTCCCTATGCATCCCAGTATCCCCCAGACCTCCTTACTGCCTTCTCACATTGCTTGCCTACCTTTAAGTCATCTGATATGACCACCCCCAGGTCCCTTTCCATTTTTGTTGTTGTTAGTACCTCTCCCCACATTGTCTACTATTTCCCTGAGTTTTTTTTCCAGGTGCATTACTTTGCACTTCTTTGCATTGAATCTAAGCACCCATACTTTTGACCATTCCTCCAACCTTGCCAAGTCTCTTCTCATCCTTTCCACCCCCCTTGTGTATCAACCCTGTTGCAGATCTTTGTGTCATCTGCAAAGAGTTATACTTTCCCTTCCAGTCCCTCTGCAATGTCACCTATAAAGATATTAAAGAAGACCAGTCCCAGTACTGAACCCTGCGGTACCCCACTAGTAGCCCCCTTTTCTTCACTGTGGACTCCATTTACTATTACCCTCTGTGTCCTGTTGTACAGCCAATGTTTTACCCAGGCTACAACCCTGGGACCCACTCCCAGGCTGGCAAACTTGTTTATTAATCTTTTGTGTGGGAATATGTCAACTGCTTTGCTAAAGTCTAGATAGGCCATGTCCACAGCCCCTCCCTGGTCTACTACTTTGGCCACCCAGTTAAAGAAATCAATTAGATTCATCTGACATGACTTTCCCTCTGTGAATCCATGCTGCCTTGGTTCTGTGCCCCACTAGCCTCTAGGTACTCAACAATTCTTTCCTTCAGAAGTGATTCTATCATTTTCTCACCAGCCTGGTCATTTCCTCAGGAATCGGGCTGGTACAAAACAAATGGCAGACAAAGAGGGCAAGTACCTGCCAGGGATGTCCTTTTTGCCTGAGGTTTCGAGGAGGACACCTTCAGCTGTTCGCCGCACAGTGGGCCCACATCACCACAGACGAATGGGTCAGGGACATTGTGTTACAAGGATATGCCATAGAGCTCACTTAAAAGATGCTGCCACACAGACTAGCAATCTCCCCTCTTTCACTGGACCCCTCCAAACAGGCTGCAACTTTGCAGGCCATCAACAGCCTATGCAATAACGGGGCAATTGTCCCCTTGCTGCCAGCAGAGAGGGACACAGGACTATACTCTATGTTCTTCATAGTCCCCAAGAAATCAGGGGGGTTTTCACCTGTACTCGACCTCAAGTTCCTCAGTGGGTTTGTGGTTTACAAGAAGTTCAAGATGGAGATGATTCAGTCAATGCTGGCAGCCATTCAGCCAGAAGATTTCCTAACATCGATATATCTCAAGGATGCTTACTTGTATGTTCCTATTCACCCTTGTCACCACCGCTATCCCAGGTTCCAGCCCAATGAGATCATTTTTAATTCACATGCCTCCCATTCGGGCTGGCATTGCCCCTCAGAGTGTTCAACAAGATTCTGGTGGCGTTGGCTGCGGACCTTCACAAACAGGAAGTGCATGTCATTCCATACCTGGATGACTGGCTCATTTGAGGGAGATCTCCGGCACAAGCCTGAAGGGACACAGACTCGGTGCTCCAGTGCCTACAGCAGCATGGTTGGGTAGTCAATTGAGGCAAGAGTCATCTGCAACTTTCCCAGGAAATAACTCATCTGGGGCCAGGATCAACACAGAACAGGGTCTCGTGTTTCCCATGGAGGACAAGATGGTCAACATACTGGCACTTGTGGGAGATGTACGGGCCTGGCCCTGCCAGCCAGTATGGACATATTTTCACCTGCTGGGGCTGATGGTGTCAGTGCTTGCCACGGTACCCTGGTCTTGACTTCACATGGACCCACTCCAGCGGTATGTTCTGGACACCTGGGACCAAGCCACTTAAAGCTTCGAGTATGTACACGATCCAGACCGCACCATTCTCACCATTCTTCAATGGTGAGCGGATCACTGCAACATGCTGAAGGGGTGTTCCCCTATTATTGCCATATACAGCAATGATTACCACAAATGCCAGCCTCTTCAGATGGTGGCACCATGTTGATCTGGCACATGGCACAAGGAAAATGGTCTCTGGCAGAGGCATATCTGCCCATCAATGTCTTTGAAATGAGAGCTGTTCTATGGGCACTGAACTTTTTTGCCCCACAAATCCTAGGTCAGTCAGTCCTGATCAGGATGGACATCCAGGTCTCCATGCTGTACATCAACAAGCAGGGCGACACCAGGAGTAGGGCCATACTCCAAGAGGTGCTCCGGGTACTGCGCTGGGCGGAAAAGCATTTTCTGATGCTTTCAGCCATGTATCTGGGGGGAGAAGTTGAATGCACAAGCAGATTGGCTCAGTCAGGTGACACTCAACCAGGTGGAATGGAAATTGCTCCCTCAGGTGTTTCACTAGCTCAAATGGAGGTGGGGGGCTATTTCAGCTGGATCTGATGGCCTCTTCCAACAATGCCCAGTTGCCTTGGTTTCACTCCCAAGCTCCAGATGCCAGGGCCGAGGAAATCGACACTATGGTGGCCCCCTGGTCCTTCAACAGGGCTTACCTCTTCCTGCCCTTTCCAATGATTGCCAAGGTTCTTTCTAAGATCAGAGCCAGGAGATTGACGGTGCTGGTGGTGGCTCCAGGCTGACCATGGCAGGCCTGGTATTCTCTACTCAGGGCAATGCTGATCGATGTTCCCTAGTACCTGCCCCAGAACCTGGACCTTCTGTCTCAGGGACCAATTTTTCACCATAATCCTCAGGTTCTGTCCCTGACAGTGTGGATGCTGAAAGGTCGAGACTGTTAAATGAGGTGGTGGTTCCCAGAGTGGTGGAACATCTCCTGTTGTCTAGAAAGGCATCTACAAACAAGACTTATAAGAGGCATTGACAGATTTTCTGTAACTGACGTTCTGTGAAAGCGTTGTTGCCTTTGGTGGCAGGCCTTCCACAGATTTTGGATTTCCTTAATGATGGGGATGATAAGGGTTTAGCTTATTCCTCACTGAGAGTTCAGGTTTCTGCCATCTCAGTGGTAAGGGGCCCCTCTCCCCAGGGTGGGCCAGGTTGGGGCACATCCTGATGTGGTTCGCTTGCTCTGGGCAGTTCAACTCGCCTCTCCCAGGGTGAGGCCTACATGTCAGCATTGGCAACCACATTTGGTTCTGGAGGGGCTGCATAAGCCCCCATTTATATCTCATTCATCTTGTTGGGTGACTATATGGATGGTGCTCCTCACTGCCCTGTGCTCTGCCAGAAGAGTAGATGAACTGCAGGCTCTTTCCTGTTGGGAGCCCTATTTCACTTTTCATGCAGGTAGGGTATCCTTGGCTACTGTCCCTTCTTTCATCCCTAAGGTGGTTTCTGCTTTTCATCAGGAGCAGCCTATCCATTTGCTGGCCTTGCTTGAGTCTACCCAGCATGGAGACAATCCACATGCTCTGGACATGGTTTCAGTCCTTAAGGTCTACTTGGGCATGACTGAAAGCTTCAGGCAATCAGATCAGTTGTTTGTATTCTTTTTGGGATAGAAGAATGGCCTAGCAGCCTCCAAAGAGGCTATTCCCATTGGATCAGAGAGGCCATTATTTTATTTATTAAATTTTGATAATCGAGTGAGCCCGCTGGGCCCCAAAGGTCCCTTTTTCAGGGGCGACCCGAGGGTTACATTAAACATGACATGGGATTGGATTGACAAAATACATAGCCAGAGTCAAGATAACAAGAGTCATACGTTATTACACGGGATAGTGAACAGCAAGGTACATAACAATAGAGTCATTCATTATTAAAATAACAAGAGTCATACGTCATTACGGGATAGTGAACACCATGGTACATAACAAGTGTCACCTGGGTGCATTGTGGTTTTATTACAAGTGCAAGCAAATCAAGGATCGAGAAGACCTTGGAGTACATATCCTAGCAATTATAGTTTGTGGAGGTAGCCAGGTACTCCTTAAGCCTGGTGCGGAAGGTGTAGGTGGAGGTGGATTCCTGGATGCCTTGGGGCAGGGAGTTCCATAAAGTGGGGGCAGTAAGAGCAAAAGACTTCCATTGTGGCCTATTAAGGGGCAGGGCGTGCCCCACCTCAAGGTACCCAGGCTCATTCCACTAGGGCTCTGTCAGCTTCTTGGGTGGAGAAGGGGAAGCTTCGGTACAGGATTCTTATGCCGTGGCTACCTGGTCTTTGGTCCATACTTTTATTCACCATTACAGGCTAGATGTGGATTCAGCTGACAGAGCTTCCTTTGGGCAAGCGGTGCTTCAGGCTGCAGCTATGCTGGGCTAGGCTTTGGGGTTTTTGATCCCACCCGGAGACTTTCTTGTGTTTTGGGGTACTGCTACGAAGTCCCATGTGTGAGGAATTCCAGAGCACTACAAAGGTTGCAGGGGATAATGGTATTTACTCACCTGGTAAAGGTGATTATATCTGCAATCTTTTGAGTGCTCAGGGTCCCTCCCTGGCTCTGCCAAAAACCCCAGCTTTACCACACCCGGAATCATTGTTAGGTCTATCCCGATTCTCAGTCTTGGGTTTGTGACCTCGGTTATTGTCCATGGCCCCTACCTCATATGTACAGGTAGCTGAGGGCTACATACCGTATATGCTGTTGCTTTGCATTTATGCACTTGCCTTTGTTTATGCGTCTATGCTTATGTCACTGATATATGCTCCACTGTCTTTGTATATGACAGGGTAGTTTTTATATGCTACTTGGTGGATATACCCACCTTGGTTTAGTGTTGTCATTTGCTTTTATTTTACACTAAAATTATACCTTTATCGGTAAACCTGTCTATGTGTGTTTCTTCTCTGGGGTCTGTGTTTTCTTGTATCGTGTGTCCCTTTTTTGCTGCTAGGGAAGTTGTCTGATTGGATTCTATGGATGTAGCTGGAGGGTTTGGTCTCTGGCTCTCCAAAAGATTTACTGTCGTGCGTCGACCAGTAGGATGGATGGAGGAGAACCTATATGTGAGGAATTCCAGAGCACTCTAAAGGTTGTAGGTATAATCACCTTTACCAGGTGAGTAAATACCAATATGCAGCCCCATGACTTTAAACAAGTAACTGTCTCTCCTCAGCTTAACCCTCTGTCTAAATATGACAATCAGCACTATTTAATTTAATACTTTAAAACTACTTTTGAACCAATGTAACCATTTTGTTTAAGAAAAAACAGTACATGACTAACTTACTTATTAATTTATTATAATTAAAATGCTAACAAGCCATTACTGTATAAGTGTAATGAGCCACTCTAGGGTCTGCAATTTAGGTTTTTAATGCACTTCTCAGTGGTGTATGGACACTCGACTTTTGGCCTCATCCCTAACTACACTCCTGGCCCATGCATTACGTATGCAATAAGACACACCAGGGTGTGTAATGGGGGAATAATTGTGTGGCTTGAAGGTGTTGTTAGGCATGAGGCGCATATACCAAGTGCCTTTAAATACCCAACAGCAAAGTGTAATTATTACCCATAATTGCATATCCCTGAAGTGTCTTACTATGCGTATAACAGGGAGAAAAAAACTGTGGGCCACTGATTAAAATAAAATTAAACTTACACTGATTTGGAATACTTTGAAATAATTGAATTTATTGAACACAAAGTTGTCCCTTTGCTTTATTACCTTTGACCAGTAAACGGGAGCTGTAGTAGCTATAGAAACTGCCTGAAAAAACTGTGCTGTCCTGAAACGGAGCTGCTACCAGTATGCTAGCAGTAAGGGAAGCTTACATTGATTCAGTGAATTGAGCTGTGTCAGCGGTTTTGAATCTGACAGGAAATGAGTAGCAGCTGCACTTGAAGCAGCAAATATTGGTTCAGCGAACTTAGCTGTGGCAGTGGTTTTCAAATCTGCAGGGAACTGAGCTGCAGTGGCATTGTTAACGCTGGCAGTGTTGGCGGCTTTGCTTCTGCATGGCTTGTTCTGCAGTCCAGTCTGGTTCCAAGCGATCCTTTTCCTTCAATGTGCTCCAATAGTTCTGGAGGCGGCTTTCAGTTTTATGGCCCTGTCACTTTTGTGCGCCCTGCTCTCAGCAGCAGCACAGATGCTGTCTCCGTAGTGTGAGATGCACATTGATATTGCAGTTGAACAGGTGAACAGGCTAAAGAAGTACAGCACTGTAAACATGGTCTCACAATTATACTCTTGTACTGGTCTTTCAGCCAGTAAAAAGGCTCACATTTTTCTTACCATGTTATAAAATCCTATAATGCTTACCCTGCTATGGCGTAATACTTACTTACTGACCAGTTACATCAGTTCATATGAAGCATATTGGTTTGTACAGAAACTCAGTTTGGTCTTTGTTAAGCAGACTGGTTTGTGTGCAGACTATAGTGCATCGGTCTGTGCAAGGCAGATTTGTTTTCTCACAGACTAAATCAGTTTGATCTGTATAACAGTCCATTGATGTATGCATCAACTATATTGATTTGAGCAATAAGTATATTTTTATGCATTAAAACTATAATGGTTCAATCTGAATAAGGCATATTGGTTTTCACACAAACTAGAATGGTTTCTGTGTTCTTGGTTAACATGTAAACTACACACTGGATTGATACGTGCAAGGCAAATTTGTTTTTAGTAAACTAAATCAGTGTTGTTCTGTGTAAAATCAGTTGGTTTATATGTCCACTATATTGGTTTGTTTCTAAAGTATGTTGACTTGAATTAAATTATAATTGTTCATTGTGTGTGAGGCTTATTAGTTTTAACATAAACCACATAGGTTCTGGAGTGTAACCCCCCCATGGGGGCTTAACGAATGCCCATTTCTCCTGTTGCTCCTGCTTCTGGAGCATCTCTCTCATGCCTGCAGGTCCCCGTGTTGTCCCCAATTTTTTACTGCTACAGCCCAGGTGCCTTTATCCCCGCCCCGAAAGTCCCTGAGCAGCCCTTTTCCCTGTTTTTTGCCCTCTTTGGGGAGTTTGCAGCACTGCAGAGCCACCGGCCAATTTCCCTTAATCTTTACAGCCGGCTGGCAAGCTCATGCATGAGCATCAGATGCCTTTGATCTCCCAACTGCTCGGTTTGCGGTTAAGCAGAAGATGCTTGTGAGATCACGGTGCCCTCTTCTCCTCACTGGGGACCAGTGACCTAAACCAGGTGGTGGAGAGCTGCATAGCTGCCCTGAAAAAGAGCTTGAGCGAGGGCATTCTCAAGGGGCTCATGAATATTAATGAGCCCCTCATACATATTAATGAGGGTGTTATCTGCCCCCAGGGAACTGTATGCTTCGGTGGCTGTTGCAGGGAAAAGATCAAAATGTAAATAAATATGATAATAGCAGCAACTGCCACGGACACTATAGGGGCCAACAAATGACGGGAAATGTAAATAAAATGTATTTTCCTGGCTGCACCAGTGTTAATGTTAGGACTCAGATAAAAGCCTGCCTGCTGCCTAGGGGCAATTAATTATGGCAGCAGTGACAGGTTATGGAGTAAAGTGAGATGTTTTATCTGGGCAGCAACTATAAGGGCAAAAAAGGGGCTTTTGGACTGTGGGGCAAGTGGGCAAATAAAGTGAACTTTCTGACTGCACCAGGGCTTTTATTTAAGACTGTGTTAAATCTGCACAGGGACTGTGTGTTCAGAAGCCATGATAGTGCAGCAACAGCCAATCAGAAAGCAAGGATTTTCAGCCAGGACTTGAGGGACTTTTTGCCAGAACTCATGAGACATTGTTAAAGGCTTACGGGGAATTACAGGGACCTAATTTCAGGCGCCAAAACAGGGAGCCTATAGTGCATCGAGTGAAGTTAATGAATATTCGTTTCCTGGATTGACAGGCAGGATCAGCCAATCATGCTGGGAGCAACCAATGGTCTCAGCCAATAGGGAGCCTCAGAAGGATTCCATAAAAGACAGTGTTTTCTGGCTGGGTGAGCAGTTCCAGGACAGGCTCCCCACAGGGGTGGAGGCTCAGGCCCTTTGCTCCAGAACGGGCCTAGTAATCCAGTGTGAGCCCCTCAACAGGGGAGAGGGCTTTCTTCTGCCAGTGAGAGAGAGACCAAGTGGCTGAAGGCAACAGAAGTCACCAGCCTGGGGGTTGCCAGATTGTCCTCCAGGGTTGGCCAGCACTTTTCCACACTTCTGGAAAAATGTGGGCAACCTGAACCTTCAATGATGAGAGAGCTGAATGGAAGTTCTGCCTCAGCATTGAGAGTGCTGATGAATCCTGGATCCCTCAGAGCAAAGAAAGCCATTCCTGCAAGTAACCTGGGTGAGTAAATCTGTGTCTAACAAGTACAAGTGTGAGAAAGCTTTAAGAGGCAGCGAAGCCTAGAATCTGATAATGTGGTTGTACAAGCATAGAAGAATCTGCAAAGGGCAGCAATGCCCAAAAGATAGATTGTGACTGTTTGTCTGCACCCTGCATCTGATCAGCACTTAGAAAGGGTGGACACCCACCAACTGCCACAGGGCTGTATGGGGAGTTTCCAGACAGTGACTGGTGGGCCAGTAAACGTTTATATGTCCAGTTGGGAGCTGCAAACACCAGTGAGAACCACAAGGGACAGTGTCTGTATCTGTATCTGAGAGCCTGAGAGAGCTGTTAAAGAACTGTCTTACTGCCAAATAATGTGTTTACAGCATAGAGAGCTACAAAAATCAGTTGTGCCTAAGTAAAGTGTCTGAGTTTGGAAAAGGTCTACAGTGCCAGCTTTGCCAACAAGTAAAGTCTGCAAGAGTAGTAGTGAGCCTTGCTTCAAGCTCAGTCAGGTTGAGTTGTTCAAACAGTAGTAAGCCTTGCTTCAAGCTCAGTCAAGTTGAGTTGTTCAAACAGTAGTAAGCTGTGCTTCAAGCTCAGTCAAGCCGAGTTGATTCAATTGGTAGTGAGCCTTGCTTCAAGCTCAGTCAAGCTGAGTTGATTCAATTGGTAGTAAGCCTTGCTTCAAGCTCAGTCAAGCCGAGTTGATTCAATTGGTAGTAAGCCTTGCTTCAAGCTCAGTCAAGCCAAGTTGATTCAATTGGTAGTAAGTCTTGCTTCAAGCTCAGTCAAGCCAAGTTGATTCAATTGGTAGTGAGCCTTGCTTCAAGCTCAGTCAAGCCAAGTTGATTCAATTGGTAGTGAGCCTTGCTTCAAGCTCAGTCAAGCCGAGTTGATTCAATTGGTAGTAAGCCTTGCTTCAAGCTCAGTCAAGCTGAGTTGATTCAATTGGTAGTGAGCCATGCCTCAAGCTCAAGTCTGGTAAAAGTGTCTTGAATGGTAAAAAGTAAGATTCAGAGTGTCTGGTGTTGTGCAAGGGAGGCATCTAAGCTCCTAGTTGTTTGCAAGGACTGTAAGCATCTGGGTCACCCTAACTGTAGGGAACAAGTACCCACCGTGTTGGAAGTCTGTTGTGAGCATGCAAAGGACCAGGGTGGCTACGCTGGCACCTGGTTGAAGGATTGGACAAAGAGATATAAATGTGCTAAACCAAATAAATGTGCCAAATGCAACATAACCGTTGGATTGGGTTTGGGGCACAGCCTGGTAGTGTGTCACCGTGGCACTGCCATATGCATTTCCCCCGAGGGCCATAGCCTAGACGTGGGATCTCAGATGGGCTGGTCCGGGTCCCAGCCTGATCTATCCAGTAAAGTGTGTCCAGTTAAAAAGGGAACACTGCCTTCAAAAGTTAAAATGTAAGTTTCCATCTCAAAACCTGGAAGACCACTGCGGTCTGTTTTGGGTCCTTGGCTGTTAGCCTTTGTCTGCATCTTAATCTCTAAAGTCAGAGTTTCTGCCTGCTGGAATCACCTTAAGTCTCTGCGCAACTTGTTGTAGCCAACCAAGTAGTGATTTCTGATCTGTGAGTATGCAGGGCCATTGTTCTGCCACTAAAGCAAAAAGGGAATGTACATAGTTACAGGGTTTAAATAGACTGGGCCATCCAGGCACGGATACAATAGCTTTGAGTTTTGCAGCGTTTATATGTGTTAATCCAATATGTTTTCTTCTAAGGGCCTCAACTAGCTGGCCAATGCACAGCTGCTCCAAACAGGCCTGCACCTTTAAGAACTGTGTCTTACTGGGGCTCCAGGTTTTGCATATGGGATTGTGGGGTTCTGTAGGTCTCTGGGAACTGGTACCAGTGTGGGCAATTGTAAGTATGTTCTGCTATAAAAGGTAGCTAGCTAGTTAGCCAGGGCTCCGACTATGTCAGATGTTGGTGGGTGGCCAGTGTGATTGATATCTGATTTAAGATGCACAGTGTTCTTTCTAACTTGTTTATCAATTGTAAATAGCATAACCTCTATTCCATCTTGCCCTTCCTAACCCTCCCCTTGTAAATAAACATGTTATTTGTTGTTGTAGATACCTGTCTCGTGAGCATATCATTAGTAGTAAGTCAATAATTGTTAAAATGCCTTTATTGTGGGGAAATGCTTATCGGGCCATGCTTGGGGTGGCATCTTGGTAATGTGGGTGGGTACAGCATCGCAGAGGGTTGTACCAGGTTAAAGCTAGCTCACTTAAAAAATAAACTCTGGGTGGAGGCACTGCGCTTTATGATATCTTGGGAATGTACCAGTTTCAGAGTTATTTTAGAAGCACAGGCCCCTCAACCTTGGTCTAGCCAGGCAAGGCAAGGGTAGCAGCCCTTGGTATAGCGCCACCTAGGGGTTACAGGAGCATATTGATTTGCATGTAAACTATATTTGATTGAGTGTGAAGAATTTTGTTTGTGTGAACTATATATGTTTTGTTGGTGTGACACATTAGATTGCATGTGTGAAATGTTGTTTTGTTTGGTGTTTGTGAAACATTTTGGATGGTGCATGTAAACTATATCAGTTTGGCGTATGTGAAGTATATTGGATTATGTGTATGAACTTGTTGCTCCACCCAGTTCAGAAACTGACTGGAGCTTAGGTAAAGTTTAGCTCCCAATGCATACTGGAACCACCAAATTGTACAAATTATCTCAGTGCTCGCGACCCACAGCCCAGTCCTGCTTTTTTATGTCAGAATAGGTCTTTATTTTTATGCTTCTATTTTTCTTAAAGCATAGTCTGTAAATAGCATAAGCAAGTCAAACCTACCTTCACTGGGAAAAAGAAATGGCACTAGCTATGAAGTCAAAACATTCAGAAATATTTAGGGAAACATTCTGGGCCCCGTATTCAAATGTGACCGACAGCACCATGCTAAGGACAGTGCAGTGCACTAATTAGCTTGCTGCCATTTGGGAGTTATATTCCTACAAGCATTTAAACACCCCTACCTGGCTTGTGCTGCATGTATGAATAAACTGCAGAGTCACAGTGCACATGGCCCCCTGTCGGCAACAGACACCCTGAACCAAAGGGGGCTTGCATGTCCCGAATGATTTAATGCTGTTGCTCCTGGCTGCCATACTCAAACACCAACATGCTAATGATAACATTTATTTATTTTTTTTTGTTTAGTTTTTGTTGACCGGGTAAGTGCACTAGACACATCCTGCCTATTTTCAGGCACGACCCGGGGGGAGGGGGATACAGATGAATGCCAACTGACCTTGAACCAGATTAAGCTGTTGGTGGTATTTTTAGTGAATGACGGAAATTTGGCCAGGACACCGGGGGAAATTCCCCTGCTCTGTCAGAGGGGATCCCCTCTCCAAGATGGAGGACGCTCTGCTGCCTGCAGTTGATGGAGCTGTGGAGACAGAAGACCTGGTCTCGACTCCTGTCTCTGTATCTGAGGAGACCATGCCTGTTAAACGGATAGCCATACCTGTATCTTCATGTTTGGAAGACGATTTGCAGGAGGTTCCTGTTGTTCCACAGATGGTACATTGTGCTGAGGTTCGTTGTACCGAGATCAGTCAGCTTCAGTCTGAATGCTCAGGGGGACTGCAAGAGTCACACACTTCCTTTGACTCGGAACCTTCCAGTCTGGAAGTGCCTGTACCGCATGGCAGTTTGATGGAAGCGGACTGCTGTCGTACGTCCGCTGAGATGGGCTTGCAGTTGAGTCTACCAAGCAGGAAGCAAGACGGTGTGCCTCTGGCTATGGCGGGCACTTTTGTTTCAGTCCCTGAAGACCTGCCTCGAGTCTCTGTACAGGTGCCTAGTCGGACGTCTGCGGATGCTGTTTCTGGCAACTCTTTTACGGTGGAGGACTCAATAAGTACTCTTTCGGCGGTGAGCCCGCCCTCTGTATCTCAGGATGATCTGTTACCTTCCCAGTCTTCTTCTATTAAGGCAAACCCCAATGTCGCCCCTGCATGGTCTGTAGATGTGGCGCTACGGGCGGCAGGATGGGTGCAAGACCCCACGGCGGGTTCCTGGGTCTCGGGACCATCCCCAATCAGATCCATTAGTACTGTGCAAGATAGGATATTGGATGGGGGAGAACAGATTCCCCAAACTGTGACTGACCCTTTGGACCTTCCTAATAAGCTTCGTCTGACCCAGAATCCAGTCCTGGGCCTTAACAAGGTCCCTGCTATACAGACTTTTCCTGGTTCCGACCCAATGGCTGAAGGGTCCTCTGCCACTGCTCGACCTCCCTTTCCTCAAACTGGGACGGCGAGGTCCTTCTCTTCTTTGTTTAAATTTCCGGTTCTGGCAGCTAAGAGGCATAATGCTGTTAGGCTTTCTTAGAGGTGGACTAGCGGACCCCTGACCGTGTGTATGTGGCCAGAACACTGTTAAAGGATTCAATGAAGTTTTTGCCCACGAAATATATGCCCTGATACCGTCTCAGGGGAACTAACTTTTGACATTAGTTTTCAGACATCTCGTGGCCTTGACCGTTTTTGGTCAAAATATCACGTCTTGTGTAACACTGCTCTTTGGACCCCATTTCAGGCTATACCCCTCTCAAAACCTGCTTTCAAGACAGTAACTGTTATGTTCCACAATGAGGGAGTAGATGTCTCTAATATTGTTTATTGGTTAAAACAACGTTGTACTTTACAAGGTCAGCCAGAGGCAATCTTGGACTCTGAAAACATATGGACAGTGGGTTGGAAATTTAAAATTATGTTAAATGTTTCTGAATCTGGACCAGTGCACTTACCAAACTCTTTTTTTTTAGGTCAGGATAGAGGAGTTCTGTTTTACCCAGGCCAACCTAAAGCGTGTTATAGATGTGGGGATCCCTCACATCTGAGCAGTGCGTGCGATAAGATCAAATGTCATAACTGTGGTGAAATGGGTCATGTAGGTATGCATTGTCTGAATGACTGTAGGTGTAATCTTTGTGACGAGATGGGTCACACATTTCAGTCATGTCCCTGGGCTGCACATACCAAGGTAACACATGATGGAGGTGTGGATCAGCGTTATGTAATTACTCAAGCCCAGAAAGCCCGCCTCCGCACTACATTGGATGCCCCCTCTATAGAGGTGACCCCCCCCCTCCCTCTAAAGCTCTGGCTTCAGAAGCCTCCTGTAGTGATGTACCTCTGTCAGTCAACAAGGCTCCACCCCTGGGAAGGTACTGAATTCAGCATGCCCTATGGAGCTAGAGGCTGTGGAGCAGGTCCCGAGCTCTAGTACCATGCCTCCCCCTCGTGAACCTGCCAAAGTGATATGTCGCAGGTCGTTACGATCTGGTTCCCGCACCTATTGTCCCCTCCAAGGCCTAGGCGCTGCACCTTCTATTACACTAGCAAACGCCTTTTGAGGTGCTTCAGTCGATATCGGACGATGCAGGTGGCGAATCTGACTCTTCCTCTATCGCTTCTTCCCTCCCTGAAGGTCTTGATGATTCTGAAATACTATTAAGTACTGGCCTTTCACAAAAACGGAAGGCCAAGGTTAGGCTGAAAGGGACTAAGGTAGCAGGCAAGAGAAAAACTTGATAGCGCTGGTTACTTTATTTGTGAGCTGTCATGTCACAATTTACATGCCACACTGTTAATGTAAATAGTTTGAAACGTGTGGACAAGAGACGGCTGGTGTTTTCTTTTTTGAGGCTCTTGCCATTTGGGATATTTCTTTTACAGGACACGAGATTCCATACTGTGCAGGAGATCCGACTGGCTCAATGAGATTGGCTCATGGGTCCTTCCTTTTGGTCGATAGGCCAAGACTCCTGCTCAGGTCTTGGCATTTTAATTAACATTCCTGAGTTTAGGCTTTTGAAGCTGTTTGATTTGGCCCCCGGTAGAGCTTTGATTTTGGATTTTTTGCTAGGGCAATGCCCGTATCGGGTGGTAAATGTCTATGCCCCCCAATTGAAAACTGAGCGGATAGCTCTTTTTGATTTAATTCGTCCTTATTTACATTCTTCTTTCCAAATCATATTTTCTGGTGACTTTAACTGTGGCCTTAGTCTTCGGGATAAGAGTTCCTTTGCTACCACTAAGAAACCGTATTGTGACTCACTCATACTGGGACGCATGATTCGTACTGCCCGTTTGACGGACTCTTATTTTTCTTTCACGAAACAGCATACTCCCACATTCCAGAAGGGGAGGCTGGCCACTCGCAGTGATTTTGTTTTTATCTCCAGTATTTTTGAAGTTACTTCGGCTGTAGTGCAGGCGGTAGCCTTTTCTGACCATAAGCTACTCTCTGTTAGTTTTGGATCTCCTGCCAGTTGTGGTAAAGGGCCGGGTATCTGGAAATTTAATGTTTCCTTATTACAGGTACCATCATTTCAGCAAACCCTTTTGTCATTTATTCATGCTCGTAAGTCTGTATACCCCATGTATGATGATCCAATTCAGTGGTGGATGGATACTAAACGTACTTTAACTGGAATGTTGAAATCCTATAGTCATACAAAAAGCAGGTCTGAATATTTGGTATATTTACAGAACAGAGCTCATTTTCAGTCTTTACTGTCACTAGCATACTTGACGGGGCAGGATCTTGTGCAGCAAATACAATTAGTGAGGCAGGATATGTTGGCTTTCCAGTCTAAACAGTCGCAACAACTGTACCACCAACATAGCTATGCGGTGAAAGGTACTCGAGAAGTTGTTTGCCCGTTTGAATCTAACTATCATCAGATAACCCATAAATCAATGTCATGTCTCATCAATTTAAATGGAGATCCTTGTACTTCTCATTCGGACTTATGTCAAATTGTTACTGACCATACAACTGCATTGTTTTCCCCTTTACCTGCTGTATCAGTGGACCTGAGACAACTGTACAGTGCCCTAGAAATTCCTTCTCCCTCCTTGCAGAGTGTAGAACTTGCATGTCAACCCTTCACGGAACGGGAAATTCGGTTAGCTATATCCTCCTTGCCCCTACGCCGGGCCCCTGGTCCGGATGGCCTCTCTACTGCCTTGTATAAATTTTTGGGGAATACCTCCTTCCGGAATTGACCTCTGTGTTTGCCTCCCTTCTTGCCTCTGAACACATCCCCTTGGAATTTACCAAGGGCACATTGATTTATGTATATAAACGGAAAGGTGACATTAAGTCCCTTGATAACTGGCGCCCTCTTTGCATGTTGAACACGGATTTTAAGATATTGACGAAACTTATCGCACAACGTTTGCTTGGGTTGGCTGAAATAGTTATTCACCCAGCCCAAACCTGTTCTCTACCTAACAGGAGAATTTCTGATCACTTGATTCTCCTCCGTGAACTATTTTCTCACGGTTTATCGGACTCTGTTTCTGGACTTATTGTTTCGGTCGACCAAAAGGCTGCCTTCGATTCCATTAGCCATGATTTTCTATGGAATGTATTGCATTTCCTGCACATTCCTGACAAGATGATTCACTGGATTCAGACACTTTATAAGACGGTGACTGTTGTTCCACTGATTAATGGTTGGGCGGGCCCGATGATCACGGTGAAATGGGGAGTTCACCAGGGTTGTCCACTGAGCCCTCTATTATATGTTTTTTTTCTGGATGTGTTGCTCCGATGTCTTAATGCTCATCCCCAGATTCGTGCCATCTCGTGTTCGGTACTGCGATCACCGTTCACAGCGATTGCATATGCGGACGATGTGTGTTTCCTAGTAACCGACGAGGCTTCGGCGCTTGTTTCCCTCCAGGAATGTTCCTCTTTTGGTGCATTATCTGGAGCAAGTATAAACTTTGGTAAGAGTATGGGGATTTGGTTGGGATCATCCTTCCACTCTTCGGATACTATTGGCCCTTTACGTGTGACAGAAGGTCAAATCCGTATACTTGGTGTTTATTTCAGGACGAGAGACTCTGATTCCTTTAACTGGGAAGAGAAGCTGAAACAGGGCAGAAGCATGGTGACCTCTTGGAACAAGGGTCAGATTGGGAAGAGAAAACGTGTTTTTCTGATCAAAACTTATCTTCTCCCTCTGTTTTTGTATTTAAGTTATGTTTTCCTCATCCCAAAACAGCTGGAAACGACGGTATTCAGCTTATTTTTTCAAGCCCTTTGGGGCAGTCGGTTGAATCCGATCAAGAGGAATATTACCTACTTGCCTACTTTTGAAGGCAGTGTTCAGATGATTAACCCGTTGCTTTTCTTTACTAGCATTTTCCTTTCGGCCAATCTGCGGCCATTACTGGTGAACACCAAGAGAGGGTGGGAAGCGTGGTTTTACAACTCCTGTAGGTATTGGTTTCACATGTGGGAACATAACTCTTTGGGTGTGTTGCGACAACATGGGGATGTCCTGGTGTATATTAAGCATATGTTTCTTCGTTTAAAACAATGGCAAGTGTCGCCTCAGACTCTTATTTCGAATCCGCATAAGGCTCTGTACAAGACACTTTTGTCCTCTGTTTGTAAGGTGCCAGCCCCTTTTCCAAAATGTCCGGACAGCTGTCTACCCTCGCTACTAGTCCTGTTACGTTGTTCTAGAATCCCTGGCCACATGTGGGACTTTCACTGGTTATCTTGTCATGAACGAATAAATGTGAAAGCAAACCACAAACATAAACAGTCTCAGGATCGATTTTGCTCTAGACCTCTTTGTATAGCTACCCCGGAGACTATTTCACATTTGTTTTTTGATTGCTCTTATATTGCGAATTGGTGGCCCTACTTGGCTGACTCCTGGGAAGTTCCTATATTCTCCACAGTAACATATCAAAATATCATGTATGGTGTCTTTCCCTCTCACTGGTCTCGATGGCACAGAGACACTCTGAACCTTGTATTTCTTGTCATTAAATGGAATATTTGGATGTCAAGATGTTTGTTTACCTTACAACAAAAATTGTGTTCTTATTCGGAACTTGAAGGAAAGATAGTAGCGGACTTAAAGAAAATATACGACCATGAAAGGACTTTGTATTCAGCATCGTCTCTGTTGGCCTTGTGGATGGCCTTCCCATGGATCACAAATACCGACTCAGCTATAACTTGAAGGACTTATGCAGTATTTTTGTTGTTTTTCCATTTTTTTTTTCTTACTTTTGTTTTTTTTTTCTCCTCTTGGTTTTCCTGTATATTTCTCATTGATGTATTTTATGTTGGCTTGTTTGTACAATTTTTGTTTCAATAAAAATGTCCCCTACTCTTTTGATAAGTGCCATGGGATCTTTAACATCCACCTGAACTACCACCAATCCAAGCAGATGGGACCTCGGTTTAACGTCTCATCCTAAAGACGGCACCTCAGAAGTGCAGCACCCCTCTCATGTTGCACTACAGTGTCAGTACTGGGATAGTAACCCAAGTGCCAGATGTGGGAATTGAACCCACAGCCCTCTGATCTCCCGGCCTCATGAGGCCTGCAAGGCACTAAGAGGCCAGCAGCTCCTATTGGAAGAAAGGTGGAGGCACCCCCAGGCCAGCTGCTAGTATACATGAACCAATGAGTAGGAAGGGCAGGAATAAAAGAGGCAGAAATGCTGCACTGACACACCAGAAGCCAGATACTGTAGATAAGTGCTCCCTACTCCAGGCCAGTGGAGGCCCTCACCAGAGACAAACTGACAACCGGGAATGTCAAGGCAAGGATACAATCGGCCACTAGGCCAAAGTAGGTCACTGGCAGGGACAAGTCGACCCCACTGGTTGATGAAGATAGTGGAGGTCTTGTAGGTGACCATCAACAGCAGAAATGAAGTGGTTAGTGTATGGAGGCAGCTGTGTTTCCTAAAGGAGTGGAGTGCCGGTGGGCATTGGAGGTAGCAAAATAAAAGCAGGGAGTCAGTTGTTTACAAATCATTTCAGTTGCTTCAGTTGTTGAGTACATGGACTGGACAGGGTTCTGCCCAAAGAATGAGGCAGGAAAGGAAAACACAGGGGTGGAAAAATTGTGGACCCACAGTTCTGCAGATATCTACCGCTCCAAAACAAAATGTATACCATGGCAAGAGATTCATATTTCAGAAAGCCCTCCTGTAAAGCGAAATCAAGTGGACTGAGTTTCATTGAACACTAGCCAGATCCTAATCCACGTGACTATTATCTACAGTAGCTGCACTGTTGTCTGTGCTCTCCCATGGATTTGTGAAGAGGACGGAACCACTTACCTGGTACAGGATTGAAGGGGAAGAGCTGTGCTGGAGAGGGTATCCGAGCCTTGGCTGGCTTCCCCCTCCAGCCCTGCATGAGCTTACCCTAGGAGGTTTCCTTTTCAATATTCTGATTCAGCTGTCCCCTTTACCTGTTGCCCAGCTCCTTCAACCTCCATGTAATGCCTACCCACTAAGAGCCTCCAATCATGTCCTGCTCTCCATACTCAAAACCAATATAAAACTTGGTGACATTGCCTTCCCCAGCATTGCTCCATGTTTATGGAACTCCATACCGGCAGCACTCTGCCAGCCATTAAGACTTTTTGAAGCAGGTACCACAGCCATCTCCTCTTGTCAACTGTATGTACATGTGGTTAATCGTTTGCCATTTGTTGGCTGTTCATTATCCAAAGCGGGGCACTGATCTCAACTATTGTATACTTTTTGCCTTTTTTGCACCGCTTGTACTTATTAGGTTAGTTTTACTGGTTCCCTGCTTTAGGTGCTTTGTGTACAGTGTACAGTGTCTGTATGATTTGTATGTATTATTTGCCTGCATCTGTAAGTGTGATGTTCAATTTGTATTACTCCTGTATTTAATCTGTATATCTCCTGGGACTGTAGTAATCTCCTGGGTCGTGCTTGAAAATTTGCCTTTTTTCTAGTTCAGTTACCTGGTTAACAAACACTAAATAAATAAATATGTTGTATTCATCAAATCATGGCAAGAATTTGGTATGTCAGTTACTCAGTAAGTGGCATGCTCACCTCTAGGGCTGGAAGATCAGAAGGCTGTGGGTTCTAGCCCCATGTCAGGTGCTTGGGCTAATGCACGTAGCTGACTTTGAAGGGAAATGGCTCTCTCCTAAATTATTTTAGGCAAGGCAATTTATTGCTATGGTGTTCTGTTTCATAGGCTTAGTGTGTCTTACAAATGGAGTAACACATACATACAGCAGAGGATAATACAATAATGTATAGTACACAATAATCAATAATCTATAGTACATGCAGTATTTAAAAGGTACTGTAGGCAGGCCCCTTGAGAGGAATACTAGGCCCCAGGAAAAGTTCAGAATCTGGGGCCCCTATGCAGCTGCATATAGTAGCATGCCAGGCAACCTGGGACCCCTCTTTAGTGCGGGGCCCCAGGAATTATCCCCTGCTCCCCCACCCCCTCAAGGGCCCTGACTGCAGGCCGACGCAAACAGAATTATAAGATTTTTTTCCTTAGGGGCCGAGGCTTTTGTAAATGGGTAGGAATGCAATTTGGACACTTGAATCAAGGTGTGGTGCTCTCATAACTTACGCAACACTGACTTAAAAAAAGTGTCCCAAGGGCAGACTCTTTGAGATATCTGCAGTTTTAATACATCACCTCTACTCAAGGGATACTGACTAATCCCCAGCGCCAAGATCATATAGGCTATGACTGGAGGATAGAAGGGGGAAGCAGCAACTCAAAGAGGCAAACAAAACCAAGCAAGACAGTGTGAATGTGAGTGAGTGAATGCCAGTTTGAGTCAGCAAGTAAGAGTGTGATTGAGTGATCAAGCAAGCAAAAGTGTGAGTGAGTGAGTGAGTGAGTGTGTGAGTGAGTGAGCAAGAGTGAGTGAGTGAGTGAGAGTGAGTGCGAGTGAGCAAGCAAGAGTGTGCGTGTGAATCAGTGAGTGAGCATGAGTGTTAGTGAGTGGATGAGTGTGTGAATGAGTCTAAGTGAGTGATCAAGCGAGCAAGAGTGCGTGAGAGTGAGTGAGTGAGAGTCAGTGTGAATCAGAGAGTGAGCGAGAGTGAGTGAGCGAGCAAGAATGTGAGTGTGACTGTGAATCAGTGAGTAAGCAAGAGTGTTAGTGAGTGATCAGGTGAGAGTGTGTGACTGAGGGTGAGTGAGTGATCAAGCGAGCAAGAGTGTGCGTGTGAGTGAGTGAGTGAGTGAGAGTGTGAATCAGTGAGTCAGCGAGAGTGTTAGTGAGTGATGAGGTCAGAGTGTGTGAATGAGTGTCAGTAAATGAGTGAGCAAGCGAGTGAGAGTAAGTGACTGAGTGACTGAGATTACCACCAAGGAACAAGGGTAACAATTAGGAAAAGGGCTAGATGTAGAGTTACCTACATACATAAACTTGGAGAAGCAGTTTCACAGGGGTATGCAAGTGTAAACTGTGTCAGGGCTGATCTAAGGACAAGATTTACAAGGGGCCATTTGTAAAAAAATACACATGAGGAAAACGGGGCTGGGGAGTCCACTGGACACCAGGACCAAAGGGAAAAATCAGGAGGCATCTGGGGGCTGCTAGATCACCAGAGATGGCCAATGAGGGGTATAATAAATATGAAAAGACTCCCAAAAGTGGGATATAACGTACAGTGTTGAGGGTGGACAGTAGCTAAGGTCATAGCACAGGGCACAGCACCATACCATGGGACTGACAGTCTGGCACAGTGCCATGCCATGACATCCATGATGGTCACAGTTTTCATGTTTGCAGCCAGAAACAACCCTGTGTCAGACTACAGACATCTGACCACCATCATCTATAATGCTGCTCAGCCACCAAAAAAAGGCTTCTTCCCTGGCAGCTAAGTCAGGGCTATGTGCTTAGCATTCTTTATGGCAGCATGGGTGGCCTCAGTGCATCCCTAAAGTCCAACACCCCCCAACTCTGGCCCTTAATGTCTGCTGCATGTAAACCATATACAGTCCCTGCACAACCAGTATTTAATTCATTGTTTACTGAAATGCTTTGGGATACAGTGTGTACAAAATAGGCTATATAAAACCAAATTCTGTTCTAGTCTTTAAAACCAAAGACACAATTGGTTCAAGTTACAAGAAGCATACTATACTGCAATGTGAAGCATTTTTTCAAGTACCCAGGTAAACTTTTAAAAATATTCAGACAGAATCTAACTTACAGTTAAATAATTTTCTGTATTTCTGTCTCCTCATTTTTTTAATTCTGAGGACATTTGCATGAAACATATCCTTGTCCCCAGACTTCATCTCTTCCTCCTACTATACTTCTTCCCTAGCTGAAGTCATGGGTTTCTGGCTGCCTATGCTATGTCCATCACTTTGAACTTTGGTTATCAAGTGCTGTCAATCTGGCTTCATAAAACTTCCCCCTAAATACCTTGTTCACTAGCAAATCCAAAATGAGTGGAAACTGCATAATGATAGATATTTCCTGAAAGGCAGGGGGAATCCACATTGGAAGATTTCTGTCGTGTAATTTCTGAAATGCAAACGTCTGACATCCTTACTTGGAGACAGGTTAGCGCTGGGAACTCGTTTACTATGAATAATTTACAGGCTGCAATTTAAATGGTGATAGAACAGGACTGAATTACTTGTCACCTGCCACAAAGTGAGCTCCCTCAGAGCTGTAGCCTGTTGTTGACAGCCTGCCTCAAGCTGCCAGTACAGCACTGATTCAAGGACACTCAACCCGATCATATTGTGGTTGTTCATCCCCCAGCCCCCCACCACCACAGTATTACATTTCAATGAACTTCATGTATAGAAAGTTCCACAATAGCCAACTATGTAAAACGTCTGGTTATGAAAATCTCATGACACGTTCTTTATTGAAAGAGTTCACTACAGGGTAGCTTAGTGCAGGTGGGTCATCTAGTATTCTAGTGAGTCTCAGCCTAGGGGCAAAAAGGGGGAAATTAGGCATTTACACAGTGTAGGTCTATGCAGTAGGAGAATGCACAGGTAAAGATAAGAAGACAGTATTTAACCGTATCTTCTTTCTCTCTATTGTATTGTACTCACTGCTGGTGTCATCATTTATAGTCTTTCAAGATTTTTAGTGATTTTTTTTAACAGCTTGTAAAAGGTGTCTTGATCCACGTGACAGGTATTGTATCTACAGACAGTCATGGTGTATGCTTCCTCCACCCTGTGTTACTGAGTTTTTTATTTGTTAGACCCCATCCCACATGCTCAGGGTGCCTTACAGTGTACAAACTGGCAGATCCTTGAACCATTTCGATTGCTGATTCCTAAGGCAAAAACTGTTAATCTATTTAAGACTTGGCTAAATGATATGTTTACTATTGTGCAGGGTCTAAAATTCCAGATTACCCCAACCCATGAAACAAATGACAATATCTCACTAAAAGCCAGCCTGAACAGACGATATTTTAAGCCCTCTTTTATACTGCTGCACTGAGGGGACCTCTCTCGTATATTAAGGTGGGAAATTCCAGAGTAACAGTGTTGTCACTGAGAAGGCACAGTCTTCAAATTTGAAACCACAAATAGGTCTTCTTCATAATGACAAAGAGGGCAGCCAGGAGCAAATGGATGCAGGAGCTCTTTTAGGTAGCCTAGGCTCAGATCATGTATGACCTTGTCAACAAATCAATCTTGAAGGAGAAGTGCCACTTCACCGGCAGGCAACACAACCCCCATAACACCAGGGAGATATGTTCCGAGTGGGACATGCCATCAATTAACCTGGCTGCAGTGCTCTGCACCAGCTTCAAACCATACATCAAACCTCCTGATAGACTGAGAGAAAGAGTGTTACAATGTTCCTCAGCCCTGTCATGGGGGACCACCTCTATGGAGTCAGAGGAGAGTTCAGACTCTGTGCCCACTCAGTCCTTAGTCACTCATGTCAGACTGCCAAGTGAAGAGCTAGGTTGTTGCAAGGGTTTTCATATGATATGGGTACAGTGGATCTCATCAGGATGCCGCGCACTATCTCAGGTTACTACATGACAAAAGGCATTAGCTGACATTGAGATTGTCTTGTCTCTTGCAGTAACTCTGCTGCATTGTTGCACTGCATCCTGGTGGACTCCACTCTACCTGTCTACTAGGAACTGGACTGAGAACCCCAGGAACTCATGCATTTAACACAGGCCATAGAACAGCCATGGGGTGAGAGTGTCTTTACACTAAAAACCAGGGTAAATTGGAATCAATGTCCTAGGGTGGAGGGTGGGATCTACAAGTGACTGACAAGCCACTGAAACATCATCTCCCCTCTGCGTTAATTTGGTGGCATTCTTACTTGCTGCTGTCAGCAGGATTACATAGCACTCCAACAAACTTCGGCACTAACAGAGCTGGATTCTTTAGAGGATTTTTTCTTTGGTGGGATTTTTTTCAAGAGACCTATAGACCTTACAAAGCATACAAAATGGTATAAGATACAGTATGCACCAAGGTTTGCAAATAAATCTTGGGGATAAGAGACCTAGCACTAGTAAAGCACAGCAGCATCCGCAGCACCCTGCAATGCAGTTCTAGCTCCACTATGACTCCAGAACCAACCTTGATCCCCAGTATAATAACCTCAGTCTATACAGTAACAGTATAAGGATCATGTAACTAACAGCTCATGTTCTAACAAACTCCAAATAAATAAATAAATAAATAAATGCTCCAAGTCGATCTACGTCTTTCACATTTCAGCAACTGAAATTCAACTCAGTGTAGCACTAAGCTGCAATGTTGAAAAATGCAAAGTGATGTGTCATTTGCTGGTAAAGGAAGAACAAATTCCTGAGACTCTGCAATGAATGACTTGGGGGTAATGTACAGCAACAACTTGAAATAGGGGCCAACAGTGTGGGGCAGCATATAGCAAAGCAAATCACAGCATGCAGCAAGAAAAACTTTGTAAGCAGATCCAGAGACATTGCAATGAGTTTGTACGGCACCAAGTTATGTGCAGAGTACAGGTATGATCCCCATATCTGAGGACAGATATTGATAGGACTGAAAAGATGCAGAGGAGACTGTTGACGGTGACTGAAAATTTGAAAACCATGGACTATGAGAACTGGCAGGTCAAACTGGGAGTGTTTTCTATAGAAAGAGGTGACATGATTACAGTATTCAAATACCTGAAAGGGATGATATCAGTAGACCAAACACAGCCTTTCAGGATGCATGCAAATGAGACTTCTGTTTAACTGAAAGTGTGGTAGATGCCAGGAACAGACTGACAGTAGAGATGGTGGAGGCAAAAACCGTAAGGGGCTTCAAGCATGCATGGGACAGACGTAGACTGAGGAATAGTAGTAAATAGGCAGGGAGGAGGGAGGGTCTCCAGAGATCAGTTAGAATCTGCAGAGACAGACTAGGTAGGAACTTTCTGGGCAGACTGGATGGGCCAAGCGGCTCTTTACTGCTGACAAATTCTATGTTTCTTTGTTTCTATTCTTAACATCTGAATGGTGCCTTATATTTTTTGTATGCTGTATAATTTCATCCTGTACTGTGGTGGTTCACTATACCTGTCTCACAGAAATCCTGAAGTAGGGGGTAGGGCTCAGGGCAAACTAGAAGGATCTTTGGTCCCCATCTGCCGTCAATTTCTATGTTTCTACGTATTAAAAGTGAAAATGAACAACGTTATAAGACATTAAAGAGCTGGAAGAAACAAAAATAGCAGATAGGAAATGTTATAAATTTTAAGAAGTAGTCAGTTCAAACTTTTAATTTCTAAAGTATTTTTCTTTTTCCTTTTGCTCATTAGAAAGTTTTCCATGTGATAGTATTATGTTGGTTGTGCAGGATAGCACTGTGCCTGGGGGCAGATATTTAGTCCTAGTCTCCTCACTACATCATCAGCACTGTGACCTCACTGACAGTGACATTCCCAGTGACTGATCTAGCAGCTGCGGAGTGGCTCTTCCTGAGCAGCTGAGATGTTATAGTCAGTGAAGTCACAATGTTGATCATGTAGTGGAAGGAATAGAACTGGATATGTCAGATGTCAGGCACAGTGCAGTTTCACATGTAACACCTACTAACATCAAGAAAAAAATCTAATTAACCAAAGGAAGAAGTACCTCAGATATAAAAGGTAATAGTTAACAGCTTTTAATAACTCATTTTAGGGGGGTCACGTGATGCTCTGAACCCGATAGCAGCTCTCCTCTGGCGTGCTCCCGACCCTCGCTGCAGAATTTTGGTTTAAATTACAACCTAAACGCTTATTTCTCACCACAAACAGTAGTTCTCACACGCTGTCATAGTGAGCCTCCCCCAAGTCTTGGAAAAGATCTCGAGGCCCCCCCAATACAGAAATAATTTTGTGCCTCCCCATAGAACAATTATCGTACTTTGCACAGTACACAAGGAATACAGTGACACTCCTTTGAGTAGTTGAGCTTATTCTCATTTTATTAAACTTATTATTCTCCATCTGTATAACCCCCTCCCCATGTCAGCCTACTCATGCCACACTTCTGGGTTTTGGACCCTATTTACTGTACCCCTAGTTGCAATACCTCCATGAGTCAGATTACTTTCTTTCTTTGTCAGTTTCTCCTTGTGTTTAAACACCTTCTCATGGACCATTTTGCTTTGTCCTGCACTTGCTCCTAGTACCTCTCAACCTAGCCTTTGCATTTGTGCTGTTCCGCAGCCAGTAAAATGGGTCAGTTGTTACCTTGTACCTATTCATTTGTATTATTTTGCATTTTGTTTTGCACAGTTTCCAAGAACTGTACTTCCTCCATTCAGCTTTTCCCCCATGTCATACCAGGAAACAAGTGTTTGTTGAGTGCAACTTTACTGGTCACCCATTTTGTACATGAATTCGCATGCCATTATTCACTTAAGTTTGCTGCATCCTATCACACAAAGCATCCAAAATCTGACATTTAAATATAGTACATCTTAAGGCTTGCTTGAGCCTCTCCTGGAACAGGCTGGGGCCTCCCCTGGGAGGCTGGCCCACCATTTGAGAAACCCTGATCTAGACAAATTAACCAAGAAGAACTTAGAGGCTTACCTGGGACCTCCAGTTTGACACAACGGCATCATGTCCGAAACTGAGATGCGACAAGCTGCTCCCAAGCACACCCCACCGCAGACACCCAACAAGCAAGCCAGACATCCTAAGGCCCAAGCATCGAGCTCTGGCTACCCCTCTACCGCTACAGCAGCACTTTTCCATTTGACCGAGGACCATTTTCTACTGGCATTGGAGCCGCTAACTAATGCAATACAGGAGTTCACTCTGGAAATTAAGACTGTCTGGACGGATCTAGGGGACTTGGGCAAGTGTATGGGAGATGTAGAAGCCCAAGCTTTTTCTCTCAAAACCTGGAGAGACAGGGCAGACTCTGACGCTTCAGCTATGCAGCAAAAAATTTCTAAATTGGAAGTTAAACTCGAGGACTTGGAGGGGTGCAGCCACAGGAATAATTTAATTATTTTTGGGCTACAGGAAGGGGAAGAGGGGGCTACCCCAATCCAGTTTGCACAGAAGTTTCTAGAGCAGGTAGCTGGACCCTCTCCCAATGATCCTACCTATATTGTAGAATGGGGTCACCGACCTCTATGCCCTAAGCCCAAGGATGGCTCCCCTCATTGCCTGTTTATGTTAAAGCTCTTAAACTTCCTCAATAAGCAATTTTTTTTACAGAAGACTAGAGACCTGAAAGAAACCCTTTTGGAGGGCACCAAATTGCGTCTGACTCAAGATTTACCTCCAGGAACCCGACAAAAATGGTCTGCCTTCCACCCGGTGGTCATTAAACTTATAGCCTCAGAAATCTGGTTCAGGATGCAATACACTGCTCTCTCCAAGTCCATCTTAATGGCAGGTGGCAGTCTTATGACACCATGGAAACTGCCATCAAGGTCCTTAAAAAATGTCTGCCTGACTTATTTAGGGACACCTGAACTCCTGTCTGCGTCTACAGGTTGAAGTTTGATGTTGGACTGCTCAGATGCTCGACTGCTCAGTTTTTTGTTTTGCAAGCAACCAGCTGATTTACTGTTACTAATTCCAATCTCTGGTTCCCTCTCCCAAATGTATAGACTTTACTTTGTTCATCTAGCATGACCTCCCTTTGCCAGGGGTCGTTTTAGTCAGCTATTCCGCATTCATGTATGGGAGGCGATCCTGTGAAGCGATGGTCACTGACATCTAACCTCATTGGTCTGGATCGAGAATGACTTCTGGGAATGGAGTGAATTAGGCCACACTTGCTGGTTTTCATTGGAGTTAGAGCTGTGAGTACCACAAGGACCCTTGATGGTCTTCCCTCTTTCTGGACTGGAAATTGAGCCCTAGCTTGGGGTACTGGTACCTGATATGGTTAGTGATTTACCTGCAAGCCTGTTTTTTAAGAGTTGCAGGGCTGGGGTGGAGACCCTCCTTCCTGTCAGTCAGGAGGGGGAGTAATAGCTGTTATCTGTTGGGCCTAATCAGTGCATAGTTGGAGATATTGTTTTTATCTTGTTTTTTCATGTTTCCTGATCATGCTTTGGACTCAGCAGTAAGACTCTACTTAGTTTTGGTGTTACAATGTGTTTTTTATTGGCAAAGTATGCCTTAAGTAATCCCATATCAGCGGGACATAATCTTGCAAGATCCCCAATATGGAGGATGTTTAATTATCTAGTTTCTTTTTTCAATTAGTCCGTGGATGGTGGGCATACCACTTAATCTGGAGTTATTAAGTAGTCCCAGTGAATAGGTGAAGAAGGGGAAATTTGGGTTAATGTTAGACTGTTTTCATGGTTGTTATTAAAGTTCTTTCTATTTTATTAATCGTGGACTGCTTGGGGGCAGCCAGGGCCAGTGAGCAGGATGCTACGTTGGTCAGAGCTTCATGCACCAATTTGTTAGAGGGAGGGG
Organism: Neoceratodus forsteri; assembly: GCA_016271365.2. Lineage (NCBI taxonomy): Eukaryota > Metazoa > Chordata > Ceratodontiformes > Ceratodontidae > Neoceratodus > Neoceratodus forsteri. The sequence continues at coordinate 920,979,552 of CM057456.1, read as the reverse complement.
GGTTAGTGGGCTGGGGCAATTGGGAGTAAGATGGACAGTTTTCTGGTCTACATTATGTCTATTATTGCCGACCTTAGGTTTGGGGGCTTTGGAGATTGTTTACTGTAATGGAGGGGTGGGTAATTTTTGGGTTCAAAGGTTGGAGAGGGTACCACCAGAGGTGGAATTTCCTTTTTGTCTAAGTTGCCTTTCCATCATATAATCCGTAGAATGCACCTAACTGGCCTTTTTTCACTACATAATAATATATAACATGACAGCCTATAACTTTCGTACATGAAATATTAAAGGCGCTCAATCCTCCTGTAAACATGCCAAGATCCTTCTACATCAGAATAAATTACAAACTGACATTGCCTTCTTACAAGAGACCTGTTTACCCTCCTCCCAGATCCTCCTCCTTAGGAGGGCCTGGGTAGGACACATTTTTGGGGTGGGCCTTGATTCCTGCAAGAGAGGGGTGGCCATCCTAATAGCTCAGAGAATTCCCTTTCACCTTCTCCAAGAAATAACAGACCCCAATGGGTGTTATGTTCTTATAAGAGTGCTTCTGGGTCACTTAGAGGTAATATTGGGTGCGATATATGGTCCTAACACAGATTTATTTTTATTTTTATTTAGTTTTTGTTGACCGGGTAAGTGCACTAGACAAATCCTGCCTATTTTCAGGCACGACCCGGGGGAGGGGGATACAGATGAATGCCAACTGATCTTGAACCAGATTAACTGTTGTCCTGACCATGTTTTTTTTTACCACACTTATGTCTATCCTGTCTCCCTGGAGTTTTCTGCCAATAATTCTTGGAGGGGACTGGAACTTGGTCCAATGCAATGAATTGGACAGATCTGGTTATTCTCAACAAGTTCTCTGACCTGGTCAGGCAGCTCTTTTGGAGTTCATGAGGCCAACTGGTCTGGTAGACCCCTGGAGAGCCCTCAATCTGTCCAGCTGAAAATACTCCTTCCTCTCCCTCCTACATAATTCTTTCTCAAGGATTGATTACTTTCTGTTGGGAACAAATTATATTTAAGGGATAACTCTATGTCACTATTCAGCTGAAGTTATTTCTGACCACCATCCTGTCTTCCTTCAACTGAACTTGACTCCCTCCTTGTCTAGAGACAAGGGGCCGGATATTCAAAAGGGTTGCACCATGCGCAATAGGGTTGCGCATGCACAAGTCCGAAAGTGCTCCATTCTGCGATATTCAGCAGGAGGCAGTTGCACCACCGAAAACAGGCTGAGCAACAGCGCAATGCAAATGACGTGCGCGCAAGAGGGGCTGGATCCCTGTAAAAGAGCGCAATGCGATATTCAAAGGTTGCGCAATGCAACAGTGGAACAGCCGGAAGTTACGCAGCCGGAAATGAGCCAAAATAAAAAGGCTCAAGGAAGAGGCGCAGAACGCTATGAGAGATGCCAAGCGAGACAGACAGAGAGAGACAGACAGTGATAGTCCAGAACAGGGCAGGCAAGGGAGATGTGTGTGCCATAGGCTGCAGAGGCCAGCGGGGTACCCGTGCAGTGGAGGTAGCAGTCAGGACAGCGGGGTAACAGATCAACATCAGCCAGGGGGGGTCATGTCAGGAGATGGCAGTGCCAGCTCATATGGAAGCTGTAATGAGGGGGGTGAGAAATGCATGCTGCAGGGACGGTCAGGAAGGGCCCGTCGGGCGTATGCCCTCAACAGGCAGTACTGTGCCCGCATCAGCTTTGAGCTGTACACAGATGTAGAGATCGTGGGCTGGTACCACCTGAACAGGGCAATACTGAAGACGGCTCTGTGAGCTGTGCAGGATGTGATGCAGGCACCCTCAGGGCGGAATCACGCTCTGTCGGTGGAGACCAAGGTGACAGCCTGCATGGCCTGCTTGCCATGGGCACCTTCCAGAGGCCGACAGGGACACCACAGGCATCACACAGTCGGCCACGCCACGCATCCTCACCCATCCTCAGCGCACTGCTGCACATGCTGTGGAGCATCCAGTTCCCCAGCACCGCAGCAGAGCATACAGCAAACATGCAGGAGTTCCACAGGGTAGCACGTATGCCTGACATGCTAGGGCCATAGACTGCACCCATGGCCATATCAAGACGCTACCTGGCCCTGGCTGGGGCTGCATAGAGGAACAGAAAGGCTATTCCAGTGTCAACTGCCAGGTGTGTGTGATGCCACTGGGCGCATAATTAATGTCTGTGCCACACACCCTGGCAGAGCACATGATGCCTTTATATGGTATCAGTCCGCACTGTGCCATCGATTCGAGAGTGGGGACATCCCTCAGGCCATCTAGTGGTGAGTACGCATGTAGAGAATTGCAAACGGGGGCAAGGGTGGGAATGCCACAGGTGCTATGGTAGTGGCACACAGGGATATTGGCAATATGGACCTGAACATGATACTCATCTCCACTATCTCCACACAGGTGACAGCGGATACCCACTCCATCCCTGGCTGCTCACACCATACCAGCGCCCCATGACCCCATCGCAGCAACGCTATAATGAGGCGCATGCCGCCACATGCAACATCATGGAGCAGGTGTTTGGGATGCTCAAGGCATGCTTCCAATGCCTAGACACCTCCGGCGGTGCCCTACAGTACAGCCCCTCAAAGGCCTGTGGGATATTCCTGGCCTGTTGTATCCTGCACAACATGGCCAAAGACTGTGGGATAGCCATTCAGGTCGAGGAGGGGAACAGCGATGGGGACGCCAGCGGCGCCAGTGATGATGGTGATGAGCAGCCCCCCCTTGGATGGCGGGACCCCCGACTGATCCAGCAGGCCCAGCTGCACGGGACACCATCACGGAGGAGCATTATGCATGACACAGATAAGTCAAGGGGCCATGTGCAACCAACACTGTCCTGGCACAACCCACAGGCACACAGAGTAACACACCAGGGTGCTATGACTGCAAGGGGAGTGGAAGGACCAGGCACACAAACACACCATCAGGGAGGGGAACAGTCATATGGACACACACACACACACACACACACACACGGCACAAAGCGCATGGGCAGGTGCACAGCAGAGCAGGAACAGACATGGCAAACACACAGATCCACAGACCACACCACCACCTGTACTGTCCAAGTACGTGTGTCAGATGCTGGGCACCCTTGCACCTTGGTGTACAGTACAATGCAGGCATCATCATGCACACGCACCTGTGGACAGCAGTCAGGATGGTGTGCAGGTGGTCCGTGTCAGTGTGATGTGCAGGGGCACCACAGTGCACTGCCCATCGCTGGCGCACAGTGCACGGCAGCACCAGACTGGGCCCGCACTGGGAGACAGGTCAGTCATGTTGCACCATTCCATGGCCACTGCGGATGCATGGGTGGCCCCGCCGTGACCCAACAGCACTGGCAGGCTGAGTAGGGGCCACATGGGGTGGCACCGATGGACCACCAGGGGTCCCACTGAGCGATCGCGACCTTGTCCGCACTGGAGTCTGTAGTATGCCAAACATACCTGCACCAGGGGTGCTCGGAATGCCCACAGCAGAACCCGGCATCGATAGGCTTGGTGTCGCACGACACCGGGAACGGGGAGTGGAGAGCGTACTGTGTGGGGTGCGCAGTACAGGGGCACCTGCTTGTGTGCCCAATGCAGCCACGACAGCGACCAATGCCTGGGTCTGCCTGTCAATGGTGGCGGTCACATCCATCCGCATATGGACCATCTCTGCAAGGTTCAGAGCACAGTCCCTGCTGTGCCGCTCCACAGCCATGCACAGTGCCTCCACGGACGTTGCAACCTGCCTTTGCTGCTGTACTGATTCCCGCAGCAGGCGGGTGTGCTCTTCAAATGGTACTCTGCCACAACGGCATCCTGTCCCCCAGGGTATGGAAGGTCCTGATGCTCAACACCCCTTGAGGGTGGGCGCTGTTCACCAGGACCAGGAATGGGCATATCAAAGGGCGGTGGGCATGTGCCACCGCTGGACACTGTACCCCCAGACCTGGTGGGTGACTGCTGCTGCTGCCCTCCAACGCTGTGCCCCAGGGACCACTGCTCCACTGCTGTGGCCGCAACAGTGCCAGACACCTGCACAGCCACCGGTGCTGCCCCACCGGTTCTGACAGGCACAGTCTGGGACTGTGCTATCACTGGCATACTGCGTTGGAACCAGCTAGGCCCAGGGGCCGTGCTTGCCTGCTGTGTGTCCGTCATGGGACACACACATGTCACTGCCCATTGCAGTCCTTGCATCATCAATGGTGCAGAGTCGTGCTACAGCCACAGTCCTGGCGTGCTGGCATGTATGCCAGACTGCTGAGACACAGGCTGTGCACCCCACACCCGACTCACCGACACCAGAGTTGGCGGCCCGGGCGCATGCTGGTGCAGTGCATGCTGGCTGGTGACAGAGGTGGATGGACCTCCTCCATGTCCAGCAGGTCTTCCTCACTGCCTGGACCCACCACCACCATCCCTGAAGACGAACAGGATCTGTAACAGAAAGTGAGGACATGTGAGTGCATGTGAACAACCTTCCCCCAACACCACCACCGTGTCATCCGTGCAGTGATGGGCTTCCACCTGTCTGGAATCCACCTCTGGTATGCCCTCAATAGCACTCCACTGCATTGATGCAGCCAGTCGGTCCTCAGCCAGGGTCAGCTCCACCACCGCTGGCTGGCCCCGCCTGTGCTAGCATGCACGCCTCTGAGGGCTGCCACCTTCTCCTTCACCTCCTGCGGGTCTGTCCCCATCTTCTTTGCATTTCCTGCAGGCGCTGGTGGCTTCCGTGCAGGTTCACTGCCCGAGCTACCCCTCCCATGAAGCCACACGGGCCTGAGGGGTGCCCGCCGTCCCACTCAGTAGTGGCTCTCCTCCAGGTAGGCTCGAAAGGGCCTCTGTCTCCTCCGCTGCGGTGAAGTTGGCCTCCTCCACCCACCATCCTCACCCTCACCTTGGCTCTGCTCGGTCATGTCGATCTGTATGGGTGGAAGTGGACACCTGTCACTGTGCAGTCTACAGCGTTATCCCATGACCATTGTCCAGAACATCACACAGCATGCAACCCACCTCTCACCTGCAGTAACCGAATCTGACCAGCACAGACCAATGTCGCACATTTATAGCGGAATGCATGCAAATTAGGAGTGGAGCAACTGTAATGAGATGCAAATCACGCCACTGCACCTTTGAATGGCTGATCAGATGATTTGCATGTGTCGGCTGAATATCGCACCGTTGCGCTTTGCGCAATACGGTTGAGCCGGCTGAGCCAATGGCGCATATCTGTGACTGTGTGGTACACTGCATTGCGCATGCCCAGGTAGCTTACGCAGGCATCTGCCGTGCTGATGACGTGCTGTGCATGATCGGCAATTCAGGCCATGGCCACCATTGTGCCAATGGCGCTACAACACTGGTCACCACATGGCACAGTGGCAGTACTGCACAATAGTCCACTGTGGCACTGGCACGCAGGTGTCCGATCGCACAGGATGCGTAGACATCCGATGGCGCTGTGCGTGGCCTTGCGTCACAGACCCCTGACCTTGTGTCCGACCTATGCCCCCTGGCGCTGTTCGGCTGCCATGTGTACGGCTCTGTTGCGCTGTTTAGTGACAGCGCTATGTGAACCGACGGCACTATACGAACAGCGCGATTGGAACCTATGGTGGTCTATTGCACAACATTTCCACGTGGGGTTGCCGTGCTGCAGGGCACCATTTTGCCTGCTCTACTACCACAGTAATGGCACGCAGGAGAGCTCCACAATGGAGTCAGTTGGAGGTGGCCAACCTGGTGGCTGTGGTTGAGCCTCACTGTGGGGCACTGTTTGGGGATCAGCCCCTCACCATGGCCCGCACCCATGTGTGGCAGCAGGTGGCCACTGAACTGGAGGGTCACAGGGCGGTGCGGTCTGCTGGAACAGTGCAGGCACAGGTATAGTGACCTCCGTGGGAGAGGAGCCAGACATGCTCTGGCATACTCAGGTCACGTGGCCAGGAGGGGCATTGTGCCCAGGCCAGGTGGGTGTACCATCTATGCACCTGTATTCGCGTGAGGGGAGTGACTGTGTATTGGTGGCAGTGCATGGGGATGGCTCTGCCATGGTTGGCTGTGTCAGTGTGTGCAGGTGTGAGATGCATGGGTCTGGCTGTGTGGGCAGGCACACTCACTGGGGCAGGGGCAGTCTGCTTTGGGGTCACACTGATGTTTTCTCAACCATTGTCACCCACAGGCCTGGCGGAGAGGATGCAGGCCCAGGCTGAGGAAGGTCGTGGCGGGGCTCAGGTGGCAGCCGGAGGAGGCGTGATGGGTGGGCCACAGCGGCAGCAGCAGGAGCAGCAGCAGCCACAGCTGCTTGATGAGTGTGAGTGTCATTACATCATGGATGCTATTGCATGCTGGAGGGGGTGGGCATGAACACCAGCCATGGACAACACAACCATGCACAACACAGGCGACAGTCATCACTGTCCAGTGTCACTACACATCTGTGTGTGCGTCACTGGTGGTCCATGCATGCACTGGGCACATGGCTGTGGAACTGGCATCCCACCACATTGCCACGTCACTTGACAGCCTTGTTTGTGCTGTGATGGACATGGACAGTGTGTGTGTGTGCAGTGGTGCACATAGCTGGTGCTGCCTGGTTGGGTGTGTCATGTGCATGGTCACTGTGGGTGGGTGCATACCATCACAGGTGCGGGGCACTAGGCTATATGCCTTGCAGGGTGGGTGGTGTTCAGGGTTGTGGACAGTCACAGCCATTGTCTGTGTTCCTTTTCCTGGGTCTCAGCATCCCTCGGGCGGATGGACCGTGCCCTCCAGCGGCTGGACGAGTATCAGTCGCTACACATGACCTCCTGAGAGACATGCAGCGCCATGGAGTCAGGCGACGCGGAGAACTGGAGGATCAACAGGCAGCAGGGGACCAGCCTGTCAGGCGCTGAATCGCTTCCCTTCCCACTTCACCAGCCCTCCCACCCTGCCTTCCCTCTCCCAGTTGTTCACCCTACCCTTACCCAGCCCTACCTTGTACCCCTACCCCACCCTTGTCTTGAACATATGTATATAGATGTTGTTGGTGTTGTACATATCTTTTTTGAATATATATATTTTGTTATGAATTCTGTGGTGGTCTCTGATTTGCAGCTGGCTATGATTGCTCAGTTGCAGTGGTGTGCATGGCATCTGGGGTGGTATGGTCCTGGGTATGTGTGTGTGTGCATGGGGAGGTATCTCCGGTGTGGGAGTGCCTTTCAGAGTCTTGCCATCTGCTGCCGCCCACTGCTGGGTGCCCAGGGTGGTGTGGCTTGTATGGTTCTGTGCTACCAGGTTGCAGTGTGCGGGGTTGCATGGTGTTTACTGCAGTGACAGTCACTGCACATGGGTGGTGTCTTGGGGTCACAGTGCAGGTGTGCTGTACAGAAGGGGGCTGATGTGCACTGTGGTTGTCGACCCCTGTGTGTGGCAGTCTCAGCCTGCCAGTGGGTGTGCTGGGGCGACATGGCCCTGCTGTGCTTTGTTGGCTTGTCCCCATAGGCCGGTAGATCATCCATCCCTCCCCCAGTGATGCTGTGCTTGGGGTGTGCGGGTGTATTGTTAGTTCTGCAGTGTGTTCCTGTGCCCATGTGTGGCATGGCTGGTGGTGGGCCCCAGCCTACCTCCCTGGTTGTGCAGTTTCATTGCTCTGCTGGGGGGGGGGGCTCTGCTTGCGCCATGGCACCTCTGGACTGCTCAGCTGGGCTAGCCTTGTTGAGCTATGGCGCATCATTTCTGCTCAGCTTCCCCTTCCTGGTTGCGCTATGGCGCAGTTTGTGCGATATTCAGACGTTGGCTGCTTGCGCAATTTGTCTTGCTCCATGTTTGAATATCGCGTCTATTGCGCATATGCACAATTGACTTATGCTTGCTCCTGCTGTTGCGCCCTTTTTGGGCGCAGATTGAATATCCGGCCCAAGGTGTGGATTCTGAATAATCAGCTACTTAAAGCCATTGAATCACTAATACATCTTCAGTCATTCATTGCAAACTTTATGACACTCAACTCCTCCTCGGTGCCCAGATTAAACATCTTGACGGGAGCCCTGAAGTGTGCCCTTCGAGGTGAGCTCATTCGGATATCAACAAGGCACAAGAATCAGACCTCAGCCTCCCTCCTCCCTGATGTCCCAAATCGGATCCCTCGAAGAGCGCATATCACCCTCCTCCCCTCAGTCTGAATATGAATTATTAGAGCACCTTAGATTCCAATACAATACCCTGTTAGGGAAAAGGGAGGAACATATGATATTGCAATCGAAGGTAAAGTATTTTGACCAGGGGAAAAGGGCAGGGAAATTACTGGCTCTTTGTCTCTGCTCACAAGTCATGGACAAGATTGTCCCTTCGATCCGTAGCAAATCTGGTCAGCTCCTGACCTCCCCTCAGGACATTGTAGAGGCCTTTAGAGGATTTTACCAACAGTTATATGTTCCACCCTCCACCCCTTTAACCAATCTCAGTTTGAATCCTTCCTCCAGGACATAACACTCACTAAACTGACAGACACCCAACAAGTAATCTTGAGAGCCCCCCTGACCTTATCAGAGGTCTCCCAAGCAACTGATGCTCTTGACATGGATAAGGCTCCTTGCCCGGATGGCTTTACCACAAATTTTTATAGAACACTAAAAGTTCAGATAGCCCTATTCTTTTAAACACGTATAATTACATTTTCAAGAAAGGCATATCTGACCTCTCCTTAACTACTGCTTCCATCATGGTCATCCCTAAGCCGGACCGGGATCCATTATTGTTTACTAACTACTGACCAATATCACTTATTAATGTAGACTTACAAATACCCTCAAAGATACTGGCCATAAGGCCAGGCCTAATTTGGGACTCACTGATTAACAGGGAGTAGGTGAGGTTTGTCAAGGGCAGACTCTCAGTTTTTCATCTCCAGAAAATGTTGTATCTTCTCTCAGTATCCGGGGAATTCCATACCTCTGCGGCCTTGGTATCCCTGGATGCCGAGAAAGCCTTTGATAGAGTTTCCTGGGATTATTTGTTCACCTTTTTATCAAAATATGGCATCCCTGGGGATTCTATACAATGGATTAAGGTGTTACATTTCTCTCCAACCACCTGTGTATTATGCAACGGTATGCTGTCCCAACCCTTTTCCCTACATCAAGGTACTAGGCAGGGATTCCCTCTCTCTTCCTTTTTATTTAATTTATTCTTAGTACCCCTGATCTGCAAGCTCAGTTCCTCACCTGAGGTTACTGGTATTTCAATTCATAATACAGACTATAAAATTTTTGTTTATGCAGATGACATTCAGCTCCATCTTCCCTCACCTGCCAACTCTCTCTCCCCTCAGCTTTACAGATTATCTCCCAGTTTGGTACCATTTCTAATTATAAACTTAATCTTACTAAGACAGAGATCATGCCTCTCAATAATAAAACATTTCCCCCACCCATCCTGTTACCCCCACTTACATCTCCCAACCCTTCTTCCCTCCCCCTCCATCGCCACCTATTCCTCTCCTTTACCACCTACCTTATCCCTCCAATCACCCACCCCCTCGGTTCTTGCCTGTTCCCTACTACCTTATCCTCTTACCAACAACCTCTGGCCCTCTCATGCACTTGTTAGATCACCTGACAAAGCCTTTGGCAGCTCATGCATTCTGTAATGTTTTACCTGTTACTAATTTTTTTTTGTCTTGTCTTGACAAAGCCATTGGCAACTCAGGTACTGTAATTGTATTAACTGTTATCTACCTGCCTGTTCTTGTCTATTCTTGTCCATTGTCCAAGACATGGAAACTTCATAAAAGAGCACTGTTTTCTCAAAGGTATTATCCAAAATTCTCATAAATAAATAAATAAATAAATGTAGAACATCTGGATCTTGTCTGGAGGAAGGATAAACTAAAATATTTAGGGATCTTTCTCAACATCTCCCTCACTAAGTTCAAACAGTACAATTTGGACGCCATCATTTCCTGTATTAGGGTTGATTTAGACCACTGGTCATTGTTGCCTTTTTCTTTATGGGGCAGACTAAATATCATTAAGATGAATCTTTTGCCCTGCTTATTATACCCCCTACAGATGGACTGTGGGAATTTCCCTCAATCCTGGTTCACCCAGGTGCATAGGCTTCTTGCCTCCTCCTTCTTATGGCAGGGCAAGGCAGCTCGCTGGGGACTTCCAAAGTTAATGATAACCAAACAGGATGGTGGTCTACAGGTTCCCAATTTCTTTTTGTATTACTTAGCCTTACACTTTAACAGGATATCTTATTGGCTACAACCATGAGGAACCCGTGCCAATTTAACCTATACTCCATAATGGGTAGATAGAGAACAGTCCCTTTGTTCACTCCATGGAATAGAGCTTAGGGTACTCCCCTTTTTACCCAGGAGAAGGCTACCCCTCTTCTTGCAGGATACCCCCCCTTGGGGCATCTCTTCAAACTCATTCACAGTTCTCTTCCTTCTTGAAACTATGCCCAGATAAAGATGTCTTTCAGCCCATAATCAGCAATCCTAACCTGTGCATAGCTGGTCAAATGTTCTCCAGGTGTTTCTGGCCAGATATGGGACTAGATAAAGTGGTTGAATTAACACTTAATGGCAAACTGCTTTCCTTTCAAGAGGTCCGGATGTCATATCATTGGCCCACTCTTTCTTGTTTTAAATACTTCCAGATAACTCATATGCTCACACAGTTTTTTGGCACAGTACCGTGGCTTAGTCCTTTAGGTTCAGTGGTTTTACCACTACTTTCTTCACACCCCCCCCACCTTGTATCATATTATTATCATTCACTACAAACACTTCTGGCTCTGAATGAGGGCCCTCAAGTATATGGGTGGGATTAAATTCTTCCACCTACTACACCTGCCAGGAACTGGTGTCTCATCTGGAAGCACTTATATCAGTTCATAAAATGGAATCAATACCATCTCATGCAATTCTCATGCAATTCCGGATTATCCATAACCTCTGCTATACCCCGATGAAGCTACGTAGGATGGGTCGCTTACCTAGTGACCTCTGCTCCATATCCTTTGGACTTGCCAGAAGATCATCCCTTTTCGGAATTCAGTTAGTTCTCATTTGGATCCACTATTGGGGTTATCAGATGCTTTCCTCCCTGAAATGTATTGTGGGTGATTTCTCATGCTCCCTTATTGACAACCAAAAGGCTCACATGGCCTTGATCTTGGCATGTGCAAAGAAGGTTATCCTTCATCATTGGCTAGATCAAGATACCCTTCACATACTAGAATGGTACAAGGAAATTTTGTTCACACTACATTGTGTCAGCACCAGGCCAGGGCCAGTCATGGCACAAAAATCCAGGAAAAAGCGTTCTGTACCTTGGTTGTGCCCTGGTCCCGTCTGTTTGACTCTGTATAGAAACATAGAATTTGATGGCAGATGAGGACCGCTTGGCCCACCTAGTCTGCCCATTTTCCTACCTAACGGATAAGCTGCAGATCCTAGTTAACCAACAGCCTACTTCCTCCTACCCCCCCACTAGGACTGCCTTATGTCTATCCCATGCATTCTTGAATTCCCCCACTGTTCCTGACTCCACAACCTCCTCATGAAGGCTGTCCCATGCATCCACAACCCTCTCCATGAAAAAATACTTCCTCATATTACCTCTGAGCTGTCTTCCCTCGATCTTCAAATTGTGCCCCGTTGTTCTTGCACATCTCTTTTTCTGCAAGATACTACACTCTTGGACTTTGTTGATTCCCTTGAGGTACTTGAAAGTTTCTATCATGTCCCCCCTTCCTTCCTCAAGGGTATACATATTAAGCTCCTTTAGTCTCTCTTCATATGTCTTCTGGTGCAGACCCTGCACCATTTTGGTTGCCCTCCTCTGGACAGCGTCCACTCTGTCTATGTCATTGTGGAGATGGGGTCTCCAGAACTGCACACGGTACTCCAGATGGGATCTCACTAACTGTCTGTACAGAGGGATAACAACGTCCAGTTTTCTACTGTTGATGCCTCTCCCTATGCATCCCAGTATCCCCCCAGCCTTCCTTACTGCCTTCTCACATTGCTTGCCCACTTTTAGGTAATATGATATGATTACTCCCAGGTCCCTTTCCATTTTTATTGTTGTCAGTATCTCACCCCCCCCCCTTGTTTCTTAGGTGCATAACCTTGCACTTCTTTGCATTGAATCTAAGCTGCCATACATTTGACCATTCCTCCAACCTTGCCAAGTCCCTTCTCATCCTTTCCACTCCATCTTGTGTATGTGTTGTTATGTTCTGCTACAGGGTCATTAGCAAGTACTAGGTCTGTGAAATAGTCCTAAGATGTACCAGAGCAGCCAATGTCTTATTTTATTTTTTTTAATTTTTTTTGTGGTTTTCACTGACAAAGCTAGACAGAGAACTGTTGAACATTAAACAACAAATTCTGCAATTTTTGTGATGCAGCTGTAGTACTTTGCAAATGAGCTAGGGTTATAAAATTGCTTGAATGTCATTTTTGGGATCTGACTATGAGCTCAAATCAGAAATAGTCAGAAATGTTTTGTTTTTGCTTTTCGATTTCTTTTACAAAATGTCAGGCAATGTATATATACAGTATATATATATATATATATATATATATATACATATATATATATATATATATATATATATATATGTATATATATATATATACAGTATATATATATATATATATATATATATATGTATATATATATATACATACACTTTAACTGTACCAATATACTTTTAAACTGTATTGATATACTTAAAGCTGCACTGATTTCCATGCCACTATAGTAAGGGTTAAGTAGGCTATTTAAACCCCTAACTTTGTACCTGAATAACTTCCCCCGTTCAACAGAATTGCAGAAATGTCTGCACATGTGGTTGGTGTGGGGCAAAGTCTCTTGATTTGGCAAGTTTCATTTCAGTCAGATGTGCAGATTCTGAGATCTGGATAGTACAATTTTAGGGAAAATTGCTTTTTTTTGCTGGGCTTTTTTTTTTTTGTCATCACCTACAGCCCAGAAGGTTTGGAATTTTGTTTGTAAATTTTCAGGATTGAAGGAGCTTGCCCTTAAACTGTATTTCGTTGATTTGGTGAAAAATAATCCATTCTCCAGTTATAGGGATATGAAATTTTGGTTCTGAGCTTGCTCAGTAGGATCTTTTGGATAGAAGTTTGATACAAAAGGAGAACTGGCCATACAAAAGAGGATTCCTCTTTCATAAGGTGTAAATCCTCTTTCATGAGACAAAATTCTTCTTTCGACTGCTTTTTTTTCAAAACCCTAAACAATGTTGTCTTGCAGACACACAAACATGTGAATCTAGCTAAATAGGACCTGTTTAGTTTTATTTTGGACTTACATTTTGAAAAACACACCACGAAATGTGTTTTTGGGACATCCCAAAAATTATTTTCTTCTGTGAGCCAATTTTCTTCTTTCGTAAGGCTCACAAAAAAAGAATAGGGTCATATGAAATAGGAATACAGTCTCATGATAGAGGATTTTGGAATTAGTTTTTTTTTTCCTCATTCTTCTTTCATGAGAAGGCATCTTCTTTCTTGAGCTCACAAACATCTCACCAAAGAGATTGCCTTCTCACAAAAGAGGATTTTGGACTTTGTTTTTTTCCATATTTTTCTTTGTGATAGGAATCTTTTTTCATGAGTTCACGAAAATCTTACGTAAAAGGATGCCTTCTCACTAAACAACATTTTTTCCACATTCTTGTTTTCTGAGATGGCCTTTTCTTTCAGCAGGTCACAAAAATGTCACAAAACAAGAAGGTAGCCTCACAAAACAACATTTTGGATGTACTTTTTTCCCAGAATATTCTTTTCTTACACAGCAATCTTCTATTGTGAGCCCTCACAAAACAAGACTGTTGTCTTAGTACTCTTGTGCAGTCTGTCAGACTCCATATGTGGCGCAGGGCCCTAAGGGCCCTGCATGTCTACATCTATGGAGGCATTGTCCTTGGCCAGATGGGTGTCTTCACGCAGCTCCCATATGGACCTTCATGAATGACGATACAATTTTACTGTCTCAAAAAGAAAGGAAATTGATAGGGATAAAAAAATGCACTAATGCACCAGTTAGGGTTCAGATGAAAGCAAAAAAATAAATAAATAAGGAAATGTGGAGTTAGGGTTTACAACCCTAACTCCCTACCCCACCACCCAATCAACAACAGGAAAACACATTAGGGTTTTTGGTCTCCAGAGTCTTGGCCAATCAGTGGTGGGGTCTTTCTTGAGGTTGTCAACCTACAGTTCATCCTCTTACCTGAGCAAACAAAGTCACATGCTATCTTCTTTCTTCATGCAGGGCCTGCAGGGTATAACAGATTGTGTTGGCAACATGTGGCGACAGATAGTTCTCTACCTTTGAAGACTGTATCACTATGAAGCACTCTGGCTTCAAGCCGCACCTTCTGCTTCGCACAGGAGGCTATGGGCTGGGGCCAAGGGGTCAGCATTAGGGTTGACAACCACAAGGAAGACCCAACTACTGATCTGAAAAGACTCCAGAGATCCAAAATCCTAATGTTTTTTCCTTTTGCTGCTTGGGTGGGTGGAGGTGGGGAGTTAGGTTTGGAAACCCTAACACCATATTTCCCTATTTTTGCTGCTTTAACCTGAACCCTAACTGGTGCATTAACACAATTTTTTACAATGAATTATGCTGGCACAATAGTGCCTGTATTTTAGGGTTGAGTAAGCACTTCTATGTTAAACTCAAGTTTTTGCACCTTAATAACTTTGCCCCTGTCAACCGATTTACATGAAATTTGGAAAGCACAGTCTCTGTTCCAGGATCTCTTGATCCTGTAAATTTCATGTAGCTCGGTTAGGGGAGGCAAAGTTACAGAGGTGCAAAAAACAAGTCTCCATTTCTGAAAATTTTTAAGACTTTTTTTGCTACCCGATAACTGAAAAAATAGGAGGCGTTAAAACCTGAAACTCTCAGGTTTGATAGAGGTTGGTCCAGACTGTGTGCTTTTGTGGTTTGTAGGTCCCTCAGTTAAGTAGTTTTTAAATTATTTAATAAAAATGTTCCATTTCTGAACATGCGCAGTTCAAGAAATGAGCGTTCTGTTCATAACTGAATTTTTGCAAAAGAGTGAGTCTGCACTATACAACACAGCAGTCTTTAATAAATGACAGCTGTGTTGTATAGTGCAACCCCTGCTGTTGTCACCATTCATAGACCAGGGATGGGGCTACTGTCATTGTAGCCCTGCCAACCTGACTGTGCTTTAATGGAACTGTTATCTACACACCAGGGGCCTCAATCCCTAGTGGCAGTGTATTTATTTATTTGTTTGTTTATTTATTTATTTATTTTATTTCTTATTCTTAGCCAACACCAGGATGCCCACCCCTTCTGTCAGATGCTTCCTCCCTGTGCATCCTTTGATTTATTAATAAAGCTGACGTCAGAGGGGCCCAATCCCTGTATCGGCATTTACACCAACCCCCAGCAGTGTTCAAGTTCCCTGAAAGAAGAAAAAAGTCCGCAACAGCTTTTTGCTTGAAAACACAAAACAGTCCCCCGTTGTCCTTGCCCTTGTCCCTAACCCCTCCCCTCCCACTGAGTCCCCCTTCCCATTACCCTATACTTACCTCTGAGGACCGAGACACATATGACACAGCTGTCTTTAATAAACAACAACTGTGTCATATAGTGCAAGTACTATATGACACAGCTGTCTGTAATAAACAACTGTGTCATATAGTACTTGCACTACACGACACAGCTGATATTTAATAAAGACAGCTGTGTCACATAGTGCAGGCCACTGCTGTCCATGGTTGGTACAGTTGGCCAGGTATGGGCTACTGTTATTGTAGCCCTGCCAGCCTGACAGTCACTAAATTGAGCTGTTTTCTGCACACCAGGAGCCCCAATCCCCGGTGGCAGTTTATTTATTTATTTCTGTTGGATAGTTCCCACCCCCTTTCCCTTTGTAGACCATGTATTTTATGCAAGTGCCGACATCGGGTTGCCCAATCCCTGTATTGACCTTTACACCCACCTCCAGCAGTATGGGACAATGGGAATCCCACTCCCAGTGTCCCTAAATACTTTATTTATACTGTATATTGTTTTCCCTGGAAAAAAATATCCAGTGACACCTTTTTTGTTTTTGTTTTTAACCTGGAAAAAAATGGTCACTTATCGTCCCCACTGTCCCCCTCCCCGTCCCCATTCACCCAATGAGCATTCACCGCCCCACACCCCCCTTACCCTATACTTACCACCAGAGATTAGGCACTGTCATCTTCTGTGGACCAGGACATGTATACACACTTCAAAGCCAAACCGCGAACTGAGGAGTAAAGGTAAGTGTCGTATAATGTATTTCAATGGCGTTTTGAACTGACTCTGTGTTGATAACTTCACCATTTTTTTTTTATTTTTTCACCAGATTTTCAACATGGGCTTTTTGGAACCCCACCTCATGGACACTGTCACTGGTACTTCTGTAATCAGGCCCAGAAGGTGATTTCGTGGTCACTGCATGGAATCATCTTTTGGGACTGAGTAACAAAATGAAAGTGCCAGTGTTCATGAGGTGGGTTCCCAAAAAGCCCATGTTGAAAATTTGGTGAAAAAATTCAAAATAATGGCCACGTTATGAGCGTATGTTGCATAGTTTTTACGCAGGTGCATAACTTTGGTAGTTTATAATATTTTCACTCCAGATTTTCAATATAAACTTTTTGTCACAACACCTCATGAAAAGTACAGCTGTCATTTCTCATGTCCAGCCTGAAACATGTTTTCACACCGGTGGCACAAAATGGCGTGGTCACAGTGTGGAATCAACCTTTTGGGCTTGATTAACAAAATGACAGTGGCAGTGTTCATGAGGTGGGGTCTTAAAAAGGGCATGCTGAAAATGTGGTGTCAAAATTAAAAAAAATGGCCACGTTACAAGCGTACGTATAAGAATTTCTATGCAGGCACATAATTTTGGTAATTTACAATATTTTGACTCCAGATATTCAGCATACTCATTTTTTCACACCACCTCACAAATAGTACAGCTGTCATTTTTCACATCCTGTCTGAAATGTGTTTTCCCACCTGTGGCACAGAATGGCATTTCAGCATGGATTTGAACATTTTCACCAATGGGGTTTATGAGCTGGTGTCATAAGACGAATTTGTTGAAAGTTTGGGGTCAAAATATTAAAGAATAAAAAATTTATTAAGTAACATTATTTGCAGGGATGTCTGTTGCAGCTCCGGGGAATACGCTGCCTTATCGTGCCAGTGAGCCAAGTTCAGGGGTTTACTGAGACAAGACTGATGGGGAATGTGCTGCAACATGATGCACCAGTCACACCCTGGGTAAGGATGGAGCAGTGTTTTGGTGCAGATGCCACACCCTGTATTGGGTCAGGGAACCTCACCCACAAGGTATCGACATGTGTGTTGGGGTCTGCTGGGCCCATGCACTGTATCAGGACTGTCTCCAATATTGTATTTTGCTCATTTTGTGCAGGCCCCAAAGGGACCTGTGCAAATCAGCATCCAATTATTGTCATTATCTACAAATTTGTAGTTATCTCATAGGGCCTGCAGTCAATGAGGATACAGTTCCACTATCACAAAAGAAGGAAGTGGTTGCAAAAACTACATTAATGCAGCTATTAGGGTTGTAAAATGCAAGACAGGAAATGAAGAAAAGATTAGGATTTGGGTCTCCGGAGTATTGGCAAATCAGTGGTGAGGTCTTACTTGGGGTTGTCAACTCTAATGTCCACGCTCCCAGCCTGTAGCCTCCTGTCCAAAGCACAAGATACAGCTGCAACCTAGTGCCTCATAGTGATACAGTATGGCCAACATAATTTGTCAAAGTGTTTGACCTTGTCTGATCCAGGGTAGGGGTGGGCATTTGGTGTGACAACCCCAACTAAGACCCCACCACTGATTCGCCAATATTCCGGAGACCCAAATCTCTAATGTTTTCTTCATTTCCTGTCTTTGTACGCTTTGTGTTTTTACAAGCCTAATCTCTGCATTAATGTAGTTTTTTGCAACTAATATATTGATACATGAGCATCATATTGATGGAACATATCTATGTCAACATAACTCCAAGCAATGATTGTTTAAAAAAAATGAAGTTTCTAGCCCTAACCATATATAACTTATCTCTCATCAAAGAAATGATCTTTGGAAAGGCTAACTGTGGAATCTTTAGGGATAGAAATGTATTTTCTTTCTCACGTGAAAGTTTGGAGTCAGGACAACAAACATACTCTTATGTTCTACCATTGCCATGTATTGTTTGTCATGGGGGAAGTATACTGAGCTGAGAGCAACTTGTTTTGGGATGCGTCCTGGGGGAGAGGAAATGGAGCACTACACAATGACATGAAAATACAGCCAAACAACTGCAAGTACAAAAAGTAATCATGTACTGTGCATTTCAAATACAGTAAAAATAACATGCAAATATGAAATTGTGCAATTTATATCAGTAGAAAAAGAAGCGTGAAAAATGATAAGGTGCACTTTTTGATCTGCAGTAATATAGCAGTCCATGACATCCACTTGTCAGGCAGGAGAGTTCGCCTATATAAGGAATCAGTGGCAGGGGCAGACATGAGAAAAGTGTTCATGGAGTAGAGCCTGTAGGACAGAAGAAGAGGAGGAGGAGGAGGAGGAGGTGATACAAAGGGGGAGGTTCATGTAAAATATAGTATCTCAGCAAACCAGTAAGTTACATGCTTCTTATATTTGCTTGCAGAATGCAAGTGAAACATATTGGGATCATCAGGAAAATAGCAGATTTTGGAAGTGTGTCAGGCCGTTGGCAAATGATCTAGCTGGAAATGAGCCCACAGACAATGGTGCTGGACCCTTCTGATGAGTCACAGCTGTTTGATAAGCACAGTTTTCAGTGGGGTTTTGCCACACCAATTACTCTGCTGGCATTTGTTGTTTTAATGACACTCTGTATGTTCCGATGTCACTCACTGATATTCCCTGTCTTACTCTCTCTCTTTCTCTCTCTCTGTCCCTCCAGCCCCACGCCAGTATTCTCTTCCCTGTGTGTCAACTGTTGTACTCATTCCTTGAAACTGGTAGTGCTGGTATGTATTAAAGCCACTCTGAGGTGATTACTGTACCCCCCCAGCTGAAACTGGCAGTGCTAGCATGTATTAAAGCCATTGTGTGCCCATTTCTCTACTCTCCTATCACAGCTAAAATCAGCAGAACCTGTGTATTTGAAAGCCACTCATGTAAGGTGATTTCTGTACTCATTCCTCCCCAACATGTGCTGGTATGTCTGCCTGTCTCTCTCCCTTTCAACTGCCAATGCTGACATAGGTTGGACAGCTGGGAAGGAACTGCACTACAGAGCTCTACTCCTTGGAGCCAGTAGTAAAAGTGTTCTTTCACTCTCTCTCTCCATATAAGCTGAAACAAAAAACAGAATGAGACTTTTCTCCAGTGGGAGAGACCAACCGACCAGGATTCTTCTCATGGTTGCTGAGCAGCAGGTTTTCTTCTAGTCCCCCTTGTCAGAGGAGTATACTCACTGAAGTCCCACCAGATCCCTGGGCCATCTCTGGCTCCCCTCATCAGAGAGGGACAACTCACTTTAATGCCACTAGAGTGGCAGGTTATCTCCCAGTCCCCTCACAGGAGGGGAATACTTGGTTTGGTGCTGCTGGAGAGTGTTTTTTATCCTTTTTTGAGTGCTTCATCGATGTATGGCGAAAGGAGCCTTCTTGTTGCCCTATTATATTTTACCATATTACCATAACAGCACTAATTTGCACTCAAAAGTGAAAAAAAAAATAGGCAAAAAGATAATGAGGTGAATCTGAGTGTCTTTATTATTTTTGCAACTTTGCACCACCCACCCATCTCTAAAGTTCTAAACACATGCCCAGTAAATAGCTCAATGCAAACCAATGCCCAACATTTACAGGCAGAGACATGGCCCAAACTGCCCTAGCACTTTGTTCTACCAAACTTCATCAGGGGAGGGAGGGGACTTTTTACCATAAAACAGCAAACAAACGGATTTTCTCAGTTTGGCTGGGCTTGATATGGAAAGTTTGTGATGCTGTCCCCTGAGAGTATTGCACTGCTGTAGTGAATAGTCTCAAAAAGTGAAATTCTACTTGTACAGCTGTGCATTGGGTTTCTGGTGTACAGTTAACTAAACCAAAACAGGCAGCATTCATTGATTAAAACTGTCCTTTGCATCTAATGAAATCTGGTGAAAAATACAGGTGAGTAGTGATTTCAGTTTTGCCCTACTGAGAAACTGGCAAAAGTCTCATTCTGCTGCCTCACCAGTAATATATAAAAGTTTCACTGCCAGAAACCATATACCAGTGGAAAGCTGAGGAACGAGAGACAAAGTTAGAATAGTATTTGCTTTCCAGCTTCACCTGTAGAATATCAAGACATGAGAATCTGGCTGCATGGTGGGGCTAGCCGGCTAGTGCAGTGGTGGTGCTAATGCTTGCCATTCAGGCAACCCAGATTTGCACCTCAAGCTTGGGACATCTGGTGCTGACTAGTGTGGCAACTTTCTGGCATCTGTTTTGGATGCCCTCTGCCTCAGGGAGGGAGTACTACTCCTTCATCACATGACTGCCCCATAGCTGTCCAGGGCAGAGGGTGTCATGCAGATGGATCTGCGCTCATTTACACAGCAGCCTTACGTTGGTATGCATCCACTCACTCGCTGTGTAACAGATGGGCATTACATGCCTAGAGTGAGGCCAGCAGGGGAGTTTCAAATGTGGGAAGACGTTCACCAATTCCTCTGATTACCCCGACTGGCACAAGGTCAGGTCTCTTCACAGGAGCACACTCTGTCAGTGGCATAAGAGAGTGGGATGATGGGGCAAAAAACAAGGTGTGAACTTGGAACGGATGACATCCCTTAGTCCCACTATACCCAACTGTGCTGCCTGGCCTGCCTCCTCCTCACTAGCTCCTTCTCTAGTATCCCAGCCATGTCAAATGAAGTATAATCCTTAGAGGCCTGGTTCCTCTCCAGGGTCCCACTTACGGGGCATAAGCCACAGGTTACCAGCCCAGTGGAACAGTTAAGAAGACACAGGTGAACCCACACTCATGGAACGAGTGGGTGCTGAGCCCAATACCCATATCAGTGAAGGCAACAATAGGCAGCATGCTGCAACAGGAGTAACTGCTTCAAACAAAGTAAAAAACTCAAGCCATACATTGTGTGGAGAGACTGAATCAGCAGCACTTACCCCAGTAACTAAGTGGCAAGTGCTGCAGATTCGGTCTATTCACACAGTGTATGGCCTGAGTTTTTTACTTTATTTGAAATAGATACTCCTGTGGCAGAATACTATCCCTTGTTGCCTTTTCAGTGGCACAGTTAGGAGTGTGCAAAGACAGAAATGGAGTGTCAGACCCCAGGGGTTCCATGGGCAGAATAAGGAACACTGAGCATGATGGAAGGAGGTTCCATGGCATGGTCGGGGAGAGGGGCAGAGAAAAAGAAAGCATTAAAAAAAGAGAATGTAGCTGCATAGCAATCATATATGTAGAACTCTTTTTCTGCCCACACACACCATTATAAAGGTTATCATAAACTAATAACAAAAGTCTACTTACAAGCACAGTTTTGCTCCGGTTTCCAATGGACTTGAACCCCCTCTCTCTGACAGGCTCGAGCATAGG
The DNA here is from genome assembly GCA_016271365.2 of Neoceratodus forsteri. NCBI lineage: Eukaryota > Metazoa > Chordata > Ceratodontiformes > Ceratodontidae > Neoceratodus > Neoceratodus forsteri. The sequence continues at coordinate 920,957,846 of CM057456.1, read as the reverse complement.
CAAGGTAGGACTCACAGTAACAGTTCTTGTGCAATGGGCACTCACACATATCTGTCACACATGACCTGCAAAGCACAGCATGAAAAAGGAAGCTTAATTCAGTTAGAGGGCTGTCATGTACCAGAAAATGTTTTAGTTCCACCGAAGAGAACGCTAAATAGAGAATAATGGTTAGGTAAGTGTGTGTTATGAATTTTTTTTCACATTGGAGGTGTGTGATGACCCATAAACCTCAAGAGTGAAGCTTGAGAGGTTTATGTGGTTATCACACACACTGAGGGTCTGAAAAAAAAATTCACGAACACACATTTGACTATCTATTATTTTTTATAATTACTGGTGCAAGGATTCTCAACAGGTGTTTTGGCTACATGGACAAAAATAGACTCGTTTCCGAGAATGTGATTTCATTTATTCAACATTTTTGTTTTCAAACAAAATATAGGAAGTGCATCTAAAACTAGTAACAACAAAAATAACCTGAACTACAGTAGATGATTTTTTTGTTCTAAAATAGGAACTGCAACAGCTGAGAAATATCGGATCTGTATTTTTCAGAAGTCCAATGTTCTGCTTATTTGAGTTCTGATTTGCTCATTTGAAAATATAACAGCAAAATAACAGTGTACTTTCATTAAGCAAAGAAAACTTTTTAAAACATTTTTAAAATACTAAGAACTGAGAAATATTGAGAAGTTCGTAAGTCATGGTCTGGTGAATTATGTCAGTCAGAGGAAGCTGTACTGTGCGACAGGAGTTGTCCAGGGCTGCGCTTGAAAAGTGAAAACCATGAGTAAGTGCTCAAGCTGTCCCGAGTGCAGAGTCTCACCCGAGCAGGCTGTCAGTGAGGCTGAGTTTCTCAAACGCAGTAATAACCTGTTTTCGGGTTATAATTTATGGCATTTGACAGGTATCTGTAAATAAGTTGATAAAGGGGGTCACCAGTAATTATAAGGTCTTTTCTATTCTGAACAGGACCTGTGAACACAGTTATCCATTTAAAAAAGTTAAGGTAAGTCGGGGAGTTGTCGTAAGACCTTTTTTTGTAATACTAATTAGGAAGAAGGTAGTGTCTTCTAGTTAGGGCTCTGAACTATGAACCAGGAGATCCTACTTCGAATTCCACCAGAGCCACTGGCCTATTGCGTAACCTTCAGCAAGTCAGTTCACGTTTTTGTACTTCAGTTCATTCCACTGCAAAATTAGGCAAAGTAAGACCCCACTGAAAACTAGATTGTACATCTCAGTCAGGTTATCCTGTTAAATAAAATGTAAAACAGAAATAAGTTAAGTATGAATGTGAACAGGTCACCCTGAGTGAACCCAGGACTCTGCATCGGGAGGAGGGCCAGGCTGCAGCAAGTCGAGGAGGGAAGACATTGAATGTCGATGCTACTGCAAACCTTGGGCCAAGGGAGACTGATCCTTTTGTAGAATGTCACTGTGTGCAGCCAATGCCACTCAGTGGGCATCAGGGAGAAAAAGCTGTCAGAAAGCCCCATGACTGTCTATATGATGACCTGGGTTCCCATGGCCTCCCTTGGAGCCTAGTGCTCACTGATGCTGGTTTCTTGTCCACATAGTGGACTGCCTTGGAGGGGGAGGGGCTATTGCCCTCCCTCTAAAGCACCTGCCTAGCAGACAGAACTGTGGGAGGTGTTGGTTGGTCAGGGACCCAGGGAGGGATGGGGGGTGTCAGTGGGCCAGAACAGGTTAAAGAATGTGTCTAGTGCACTTACCCAGACAACAAAAACTAAATAAATAAATATCCCTGGGAACAGAGTATATCCCTGACAGGTCATGACTGGGGAAGAAAAGTGTCCATAAAAAATGTGTAAATGTAAACACAGCTAGTTTGACGATTCACAAACCTAAAGTCACACTACTTTTCTGACATGGATGTAACTACTGTAGATCAGAATTGATATAAAAGCAGACCAGCTTTAAATGTTTATTATATGGGAAGCTGGATCTTCTCAGATCTATTTCTCCCACTGCCTTTTAACTTGTACATACAGTATGATCAGCAGTGTTTCTTTAAAAAGAAAAAAACAGATTGAGCAGGACTTGGAGTAAAATCCTTAATGGGTTAACCACTGAAAGTTATATCCCCATTTCATCCAGATGCCAACCTCAGCAAACTGATTCTATGTTTAAGAGATCAAACCCTAATAGGTAATAAGTACTGAATGTACATCCCACAGGGTGTGCACTCCTACTCAGCTAGACTCCGGCTAAGGCAGAGACAACTGTCATTGAAAATAATTTATGACATGAGAGTACAGCCGCAGAGTAGAGAAACAGATGTCATTCTGCCAGGTACTGCAGTGTCGTGCAACTCCTTTCAGAGCCAGCAATGATGTCAGCTATGTCAGCTCATGTCATCCCTTTGAATCCAGAGCCTAGCAAAGTCCATTAGCAAAAGCTCTCTACCAGTAGTTCAGCACTGCCACGCAGAGTATTGGAATGAACTTACTTCAGGGTTTTCAAACAGAATGACAGCCTGATGGTGGGAAATCTGCATTATGTATCATTATCTACTGCAGAAGCAGGATTCTAAGAGCATTATGCATAGCAACAAACTTGATGATGCTGTCTACAATTCCAGATAGATCTGTCCTATGTTTTGATTGAATATCATGGGAAAAATATTGTAAGTCTTTATCTACAAATAAATTAGGAAAATTCCGAAGTGCTGCATCATGCACTGATGCAACTCACAACAGCACTGATGGAATGTTTAAGCTCAGAATATTTGAAAGCAGATATAAAATGTCTACCTGGAGAATAAGTGTCACATCCACATAGTGTAAGTAAACGTGTGCTATAAGGTCACTTAGATCTTTTAGTCCCTGCAGGAGGAGGATACAGTACATTTTTTATGTTCCTCAGTGCTACAGAAGTAGGCAAAAAAAAAAGCCAGAGAAAGAGTGCAATGTTCATTATTTCTTCATTTGGCAAGAAGAAGAGCTGTAGAAATGTCCAGGACATTCTCACTCAAAGATCAGGGGCTGGATTTTCAGCCTGTCCAGGAACCAAGTCCCATGCCACAGCCACCGTTGTGGGACAAAATCACCATACCTGCAGAGCTTTGCATTTTCAGCCAGTGCAGCCGGGAGGGATGTTATGCTTGGTCTTATCTGGCATAACATTTTCCTGCAGCAGTGCAAACAGCAAGTCTGCAGAGTGCCATAAATCATGAAACCAGTCGTAAACCAGCTCCAGCTTTGAAAATACCATGGCTGCAGGAAAAACTACGGCTGTGCAAGTGACTCCCCACTCGCACCAGGTTCTTCCCACAGCTGCAGGACTGATGGGGTTCTCTAAATCTAGCCCCAGAAGTAAGACAAAACAGGATTTCTTCTTTGTTTTTTAACTTACATTCTATTGATTTTTCACAACTAAAAATACAAGTTCTTACATCCAGAGTTTATTAGAACAGCAGTGAAATAAAATTGGGCACAAAATGTGACCCTTCCTTTCTTTCACTGTTAAAGATTCCAGGCATCTTTCAGTTTTATTTGGTGGTAAAATGTGTTCTAGTTCCATCAAAATTTGAGATGTAGCACCCCCCCCCCCTCCGGTGTCCAGAGGTATGATGGTGGTATATCTGTGGGAAGGGGGAACCACAACAGAAACAACGAAGATGACTCATATTTTGTTTTTCTTTGGGACTGTGGTGCAGGCTTCCTCCACAGGGCACTGGGCTAGAAGGCAAACTGGGTTAGAGTCACAGCACAACAGGGCAGATATTAAAAGTCCAAACAACAGTTGAAAACAACAATGAATCCTTTAATAATAACTTAATTACTCCATGGAATATTCTTGTTCTAAAAATGACATAATATCCCATGGGGGAACAGTTAGGGCAATGGACCGGGGGGGGGTCTGCTACATCACCGTCCACACATTGTCGAAGAGTCCATACACTTCAATGTCCATATTCTACTCTGGGGGCTTCTGACTGCCCTTAATAACAGGGTAGCATGCAGTGACCATTTCTGAGCATTTAAACAGGACACTCCAAGCAGCACTGTTTCTTCTTTTGCTGATCCAAACCCAGCTTCCCTCAGCTGCTTACGCCTGCTCTGGTAGGATCTCACTGCATCTACAATTCTGCTGACCTCACCTTACATCACTGGACTGCGGTCTCAGACATCAAACTGACCACAGTCCCCCTCAGTCACTTTGGAGCAACACTGCTCCTCTACATTCAGGCAGCATATACCCGGGGGAGTTGTCCTGCCCAACACTCATAAATGTCTTCAGTTGAATTATGTTCTAGGCCTCCACCCCCACCAAGATGCTTAATGGTTAGTGGTGGTTTCCACTGTGGATGTGAAGTCTCTTCTGTCCTCAGGTTCAAATCCCATGGTGACTAGAGACTGATAACCCACCACCCTTTCCTACCATGGGCTGGTGGTATAGCCTACAGGTTAGAGTAATGAGCTGTGAATGAGCTTGGTACATCCGGCAGATGTGGGTTTGATTCCCACAAACTCCACTTGTATACTGTGTGACCCCTGTGCTCCCAGGTCACCCATGAAAATGGGCACTTGTGTCTAGTAGGCCTTACCCAGTTACCAAAAGAAAAGAATAGAAATGAAAAAAAAATATGGTCAGCACACCCCCTGAAGGAGGTCTAACAAACAATGGCCCCTGCCATGTCCTCGATCTGGCTTCTTCAAGCTTACAGAAAAAAACAGTGACCCATGAGGGCAATCAACCCTGCTCCTACCTTCATACTGACTCCTTCAGCCTGCTCTCTTCTTCGCAGTCTAAGCAAGACCTACCCCCATAGATGCTCCAAGCCAATGGCTGATCCACTACCCAGAGGAAAGAAAAATTAAACCATTAAGGGTTGTAAGCCAGGACCTTAACAGGACAAATGCTCACAAACAACCCACTGTAGGTTCTCTTCCTATGGGGTGGGGGGTACAGAGTATTTTATAAGTGTTTTCATTTAGCTTTTTCCAAGAAAAAAAGATGGCTGCTACATTTGGCTTAGAAATAGCATGGTAGACCTTGGCAAGGTTTAGGACTGAGAAAATAAAAAAAAAACCTCAAGGTGTTTAGCACAAGACATATCTAGAAAAGTAGATTTGAAAAGTATGCTTATATTTTTATTGATTGTAGCTGTGACTAGCTTTTTGGAAAAAAAATGTCATTGCACTGCTGCTTTAAACAAAGTAAAGACATCAACATGCCATCTTCGGAGTTAGTTAACCTGATATTTTGTTACCACTGGGAGGGAAGAACCACAGCTTTATAATAGAAATGTGTTATGAAAGATTTATCTGCCAAGAACAAGGCATTCCAATAACTTGGAAAGTTTAAATGGAGACGTAACCCATGAGGAACATGAACTCAATGTACTCTATCCATGTATCTATGGTTCTTAAGCTATATATCTACAGGGCTTAACAAGAATATGACCCGATCTATGGACCCATGTGCCCTAAACTGTAACAAATACAGAAAGCCTCGTGCTTTTAAAAACTTCTTCCACAACCTGAGAAGTATTCTCCTCCTCCTGCTACTGTGTTCGGGAGACATTGAACTTAATCCTGGTCCCCCAAGGATGCTCTCATCACCAGCTGAAATTAAGCAGCTGAAAGGTTTCAGTTTCCTACATGCCAATGTTTGCAGCCTGTTAAAAAAGCTGGAGTCTGTCCAGGCCTGGATTATCCACACTGCACCAGACATTCTGGTGATATCGGAATCTTGGCTTCGAGCATCCACACCGGACAGTGAGGTAAATATCCTAATTATCTTCTTTTTCAGAGCAGATAGAAGGACCGGGGAATAGCCATTTATGTTAAAAACGTATTCACAGTATCTGCATTAGATGCCACCTCCATTGCGGGAGGTTTCGAATGCTTGTCTCTTAAAGTCGAGCCACCTCACTCTGGGGCCTTTCGTGTGATAGGCTGTTATAGGCCACCTGCAGCAGGACCTCAACTCCTAACTCACCTGTCTGGACAAATGGACACTTCCTCCATAGAGACAATTATACTAGGCGATCTAAACTATGACTGGTTATCTAGCGGGTCATTACCCCCTGAAACATTTCTGTGATTCACATGGATTCACTCAACTAATTTCTGAACCTACACGCATCAACAACAAGAATCCAACGAGAAGCAGCCTTCTGGATGTGCTACTTGTCAATGAACCTCATCATTTCTCACATGCCGGTATCCTTCCAGCTGATATTAGTGACCACTGCCTCATAGCTGGCATTAGAACTATCCCAAATTCACTGTCTACATCAAAGTTCTCCAACAAAAGATCAAGACATAACTTTGACCCTCTGGCCTATTTCAACTACCTAAAAGACTCTATGAAATGGCAGAGTTTTTACCTAGCTAAATCAGTAAGTGATGCCTATGATGTCCTGCACGAAATCATAACTGGTGCCCTAGATGTCCATGCCCCTATAATCAAAGCTAGAATAAAAGCCAGGACCTGCCACTGGTTCTCACCAAACTTGAAGAAAGCCCTACTGAAACGAGATCTACTGTGGAAAAAGGCCAGGAAGTCACATACAGAATCGGACTGGTGTCTTTTCAGAGCAGCCAGGAATGCCTGCACAAAAATGATCAGGGAGGCAAAGGCTACTTTTTATCAATCAGAACTGCTCTCTGCATCTAATAACCCTACCAAGTTCTGGTCCACTATTAAGGAAGTCTCAGGCCACTCACCAGGTAGTGTGCTCCCATCCAAAATTACCATTGACAATGTCTCTGTCACTGATAAATGTGAAATTCTTCAAGCCTTCAATAATCACTTTGCCACCGCTGGCCTGGCTTTCGATAAAGCACCAGTAAGCAGTCTTCGGCCACAGATCAAAGCACAGTCCCTAGAAATAAACAACAATGGCAGGACATTTGCCTTTTCATTAATTACCTTGAAAGAAGTTGAAGACCTTCTACTACAGTTAGACATTAGAAAGAGCGCAGGAGCTGACTCGCTTGACCCATACTTTCTGAAAATAGCTTATCACATACTAGCAGCACCAATAATGCATTTATTTAACCTGTCTCTAATCCAAGGCTCTCTTCCTGCAGAATGAAAAACTGCTCATGTTATTCCGCTATACAAAGCAGGGGACCCAAGTGATTTGAACAACTATAGGCCAATCTCCCTACTGCCTATACTTTCGAAAATGTTGGAAAAATCGTGGATACACAGTTGAGATCCTTCCTGGACAACTCAGAATTTCTTAACCACATGCAGTCTGGATTTAGAACCAAACACAGCACTATTACTGCACTGGCCAAAGTTACTGACGACTGTCAACGGGACCTGGACAAGAAAAAATTCGTTTGTGCGGTGTTTTTAGATCTTAGCAAGGCCTTTGATACCATTGACCATTGTCTACTTCTTTCAGCGCTAAACAATTTAGGTATGGACTCAATCGCACGGGACTGGTTCCAGAACTACCTCACAGACAGACAGCAACAAATAAAGGCCGAAGGAGAGCTTTCACCACTTAAATCAATAAAGAGAGGAGTCCCACAGGGTTCCATATTGGGTCCACTACTGTTCAACATCTATATTAACAATCTGAACTTAGGAATCAAAGAAGCCAGAATCCATTTATTCGCCGATGATACAGTGCTCTACCTAAGCGAGACTCCCCTGGAGCCGCATGCGCTGCATTACAAGATGAATTCAATAAACTGCAAAATCAGCTCATCGACAAAAAGCTTTTGCTAAACGCAAAAAAAACCAAGGCAATGCTGTTTGCTCCATCTAGCACCGGGGCCAACTCTGCAGCCTATGACACTGTTCCTCCTATAACCACCCTACTTGGTGAAAATCTTGAGTTCGTGCCAAAATTCAAATACCTGGGTATATGGCTGGATAACAAACTCTCCTTTAAAGTGCATATTGAAGAATTACTGAAAAAAGCTTAGGCAAAGGCTTGGCCTCTTCTTCAGAATTAAACATCTCCTTACTGAGACTGTAAAAAGACAGCTTGTTCATTCTACATTCCTATCATTAATTGATTATGCTGACATTATATATGGCCAATGTCCCGTCTCGCAACTTGCTAAATTGGACGTATTGTACCACAGAGACCTAAGATTTATAACTGGCCTTCCATCCTCCACGCACCACTGCGAGCTATATACTGCAGTAGGGTGGCCTTCGCTTCAATTCTGAAGGCATAGAAATGCAGCCATTTGGACACTTCGAGCTCTCTCCAACAAACTCCCGGACTACATTGCTGCCTGCCTTCCTTCAAATCCACCTAGTAGCTACGGCATAAGAAGTCACTCACTAATTTCCTTAAAAATTCCCAGGATTACCAAACACTTTGGTAAGGCAGCCATAAGTCATGCCTTGCCCTCATTATGGAGAAGGATCCAAAGCTCCTTGAAACTCAGCACTCCTGTCAGTATTGCTATGTTCAGGCATCCTTACGACAAAACATTTACTGAAATTTGTAAATGTTACCATAGCTTCTAGTGGTTCTATTAGTGGCCTCATCTCTAAATCTACCTCTCACACTCTTGAATCCTACCCTGTTAATCCCTCCTTAACATGTTAAGTAGACAGCTGCCTTGTTTGGCCTTCGAAGCCTTTGGCACCTTCCCTTACCTAATCCTACATGCCACTTTAATTAGTTGTTCTGTTGGAATTTGGAACTTTTAGGCCCTATCTAAGCCACGGCCAATTTCCAAGACAGTGACCACCGCCTTAGCTAGATTTAGTTCCTGAGGGATGAAATGGTTATGATCTGCATTCCCTCGGCTGAGTCCAGTATAAACTAACACCTTCATACATGTATAAGAAAGAATGTACATTCCACAATTACTGTCATGTGTTGTTGTTTACCTGTTCCCCACTAGTGCAATGGAATGTTTATACTGTACCGTTCAAATGTAAATCTGTATTCCTACTACTACATTTTATATGTATTCTATGTATGTATATCCATCCTTGACAAACTGCAGGTCCACCTTGTAAATGAGCTTGCTCAACGGTGATCGCCTGGATAAATAAAGATTTGATTGATTGATTGATTGATTGATCCAAATATTGAATTAGGAGCAAGAGTCCCACATGTGTTGTAGGCTAAAATCCAAACAGCCTAGCCATACCAAACATTTCCATTAGGAGAGAAAATAAATGATAAAAGCAGTCTATAACAGTCAAACTGTAGAACCTGGAATAAAAAAAATTATCAAAGCAGCAAAGAGTAACCATGATACCGCATACAGTACTGGACTACACACAACACCAGCAGTATTACAGTTAATGAGGAGTTACGTGCAGTAGTCTGCCAACATGGTCTGTTACCTGACAATCACAGCAAAACAGTCACACTCTAAAAGCACCATAGCCTAGCACAGCCACCATGGAATTCACTGCCGGTGGGAAAACAACCAATTATTATTGGTTATACTGAGGAGGAAAGGCTCTTTTAGAGGGCAGGGAGCAGGGAGACACCATTTTGGCCAGAGTAGAAGCCAGGATCTCAAAAACTGAAGGCCCAAGCATCAGTATGTGCTGTGTAGGTCAGGTTGTTAAATACGACCAGCTGTGTTAAGGCATATTTTGTCAAGCTTTTTAAATCCAAATGGAGGCCTTGGCCTTCAGGCTATGGCCTGGCTACTCCCCTGCTGGCTATACATGTCCACTACTACTGTAACAGTATTATCTGTACCATACAGTTGCCCATGTACCATTCTTCCACGATTCAGCCTATGATCACATTTTAAGTGAAAGTGGATGGAAATTGACTGTACTGTGTACCCAATGTCCCTACAAACAGCCCCACTCTGTGTCTCAGCTCATTGCCAAACTCCCCTGCCCTCAGTCCTTTCCAGAAAGCAGTACTCTGCAAGTCTCTTGATTATCTTCTGAATCCAACTCTGATACTCTTGTTGCAAATTCCTTCGAAATGCGGGCTGCCACTTTCCCAGCATCTTTAGGGTTAGTATGTATAAAGGTCTTCCTGCCATAAATTATCTTTAATCACAGTGGTAACATAAGAACATGCTCAAGTTTCAAGCTTATTTGGGGAAATAGTCATTGAGCAAGCTCATTTACAATGATCTCCCATCATACAAAAGAAAATACAAGTTGCATATAAAATAAATAAGTATACATACAACCACCCAGTAGAACACAGTATATTACAAGGGAGTCATAGGTACACATATTATCCCTTAGTGACCCCTACTATAGGATAACTACAGTACATCTCTCACAATTAATAACACCAGACAGAAACTAGGCCTTTATAGCTGCTTGGCATTGAAATTTCGTATCATTCAAATTAGATCTAGCTGGCAAGGAATTCCATTCATGGAGGATTATATGGCTATAAAAATAGGTAGCCCTCAAAAAATAGGTAGCCCTCAATGTGTTGGACCTTGGAATTACCAACTCCACTCAGTTTCAGTTCCTTAAGGAACCTTTCCATGCCCTGTACTTTAAACGTTCTACCAAATAATTAGAAACATCTTCCAGAACAATTTTCAATGCAAACAGTATTTTATGTAACTGTTGCCTTTCACATAAAGAAGTCCAGCCTAACTGGTTATATAGTATACATCTATGTCTGTCATATGAATCATTAAGCACATATTGTGCCATCCTTTTATGTAATATATCCAATTTTTTATCTTATCCTTCGTGCTATATTCATACCTGACAGTTACAGTGCCTTCAGAAAGTATTCACCCCCCCCCTTGGATTTTGTCACATTTTGTGATGTTGCAAACTCAAATTAAAATACATTTATATGGGATTTTTTTGTCACGAATCTACAAAAATTACTCTATAATGTCAAAGTGGAATGAAACTTCTGGAATTTATTTTGTACATGTAATTTAAAATAAAAACCTGAAATGTCTTGATTTGATAAGTATTCACCCCCTTTGCTATGGCACTCCAAATTGAGCTCAGGTGCATCCAATTTCCTTGTGAGATCACTCTAAAACTTGAATGGAGTCCACCTGTGGTCAGTTCAAATGGTTGACATGATTTCAGAGGAAATGCACCTGTCTATATAAGGTCCCACTGTTGACAGTGCATGTCAGAGCAGAAACTCCACCATGAAGACCAAGGAGCTGTCTGTAGAACTCCGTGATAGAATTGTGAGGAGGCATAGATCTGGGGAGGGGTATAAAACATTTCTAGGGTGTTGAAAGTTCCCAGGAGCACAGTCAAGTCCATCATTAGGAAATGGAAAGATTGCAGAACCACCCAGACTCTTCCTAGAGCAGGCCGTCCTCCAAACTGAGCAACCGGGCAAGAAGGACCTTGGTCAGTGAAGTGACCAAGAACCCAATGACCACCCTGACAGAACTACAGAATTCCATGGCTGAGATGGGACAACCTGCCCAGAGGACAACAATCTCTGCATCACTTCACAGATGTAGCCTCTATGGGAGAGTGGCTAAACGGAAGCCACTCCTGAGAAAAGGCCACATAATAGCATGCCTAGAGTTTGCAAGAAGGCACGTGGCAGACTCTGAGACCATGTGGCAAAAGAGTATCTGGTCTGATGAAACAAAAATTTAACTCTTTGGCCTGAATGCAAAGCGCTATGCCTGGCGCAAACCGAACACAGCTCATCACCTGTGTAACACCATCCCTACTATGAAGCATGGTGGTGGCAGCATCATGTTGTGGGGATGCTTTTCAGCAGCAGGAACTTGGGCACTTGTCAGGATGGAGGGAACAATGAATGGAGCCAAATACAGGCACATCCTTGAAGAGAACCTGCATCAGTCTGCAATAGACCTTGGACTGGGGCAAAGATTTACGTTCCAACAGGACAACGACCCCAAGCATACAGCCAAAGCAACACTGGGAGTGGCTTCAGAACAAGAAGGTGAATGTCCTTGAGTGGCCCAGCCAAAGTCCAAACTTGAATCCCATTGAGAATCTGTGGAAAGACTTTGTAGATTGCGGTTCACCGACGCTCCCCAGCTCCCCATCCAACTTGACAGAGCTTGAGCAAATCTGCAAAGAAGAATGGGCGAAAATCCCCAAATCCAGATGTGCAAAGCTGATACAGACATACCCAAGAAGACTCAAAGCTGTAACTGCTGCCAAAGGCGCTTCTACAAAGTATTGACTCAGGAAGATGAACACTTAAGTAAACAAGATATTTCAGTTTTTAATGTTTCATAAATGTTTGTTACACAATAAAACTGTTTTGCCCCTTTAAATTGTTGAGTATGCTGTGTGAGTCAAGAGGGAAAAATCATTTCAGTGCATTAAAAATTCTGGTAGTAACACAACAAAATGTGACAAAATCCAAGGGGGGGTGAATATTTTCCAAAGGCACTGTATCTCCTGGTACTTATTGCACATACATATTGCAGCTGTATAATACAGCTGAAGAAATAGAAACTACGTTTTACCCATTTGCTTCCTAGCTCTCCTCTACCCCCAATCCCTCTTCTACTTCATCAAACCTAGTCAACTATGCTCTCTCATCATGTGCAACACAAACCTCCCACTAATCCCCCAGGTAACCCTGGAAAAGGAAACAAATACATCAGCTTAGTCTACCTCGATATACAGAGCCTCCCTGTCAAGAAAGATGCCTTTCAGGCCTGGGTGAAAGAAAACAGCTTTGATATTATAGCTCTCACTGAAACCTGGCTTTCAGACAAGATTTCCTGTGGTGATCTTGAGTTGGACAGCTTCATTCCCATCAGAAAGGCCAGGCCAGGTAGAAAAGGGGGGGGGAGCTACATGCTCTACATCTCCAAAAAGTTTTCTTTCCACAAATTCTGCCCTAGTTTTTATCCACTGAAATTAGAGAACTTCTCCATACACCTGACTCTGGGGGCTAACAAAACCATAACTATCACCACCACTTATCTCCCCCCCCCATACCCCACAGGGGAACCTGATGCACTCCTTGGAATCAAAGACTCCTTTCACCCCTAACAGGGAGTGGATCCTCATGGGGGATTTCAACGTTAACTGAGTTTCTGGCCAATTCAACCCTGCTAAATCCGTCATCTCTGATCTGGGGCTCCACCTGATCATCTTATCTCATATCCCACCAGGACCAACTACAGAACCCATGCTCAGACTCTCATTGACTGGATAATTGTCTCTCACTCTGCCAGAATTCTTAAGGCAGGGACCCTTTTAGATTGCATAAGTGACCACTGTGCAGTCTTCTGTCACGGGTCCGCCCACCTTAATAAGCAACCTCCCAATTTTATATTCATGAGAAGGCTGGAGGACAATGCCCTAACAGGCATAAGGCTTGTCCTTAAACAGGTTGACTGGTCTTTCAACTCGACAATGACTGATATCAACGAGGTCTTGCGTCGCTTCACAGACATCTTTGCTGAGATATGTGACACATTCGCTCCACTAAAGAAAACCCGAGTCCATGGGTGCACCAGCGAATGGATCACTCCAGCCATACTGAAGCTTATGAGGGAAAGGGATGAGGTGTAGAAAAACCACAGAGTCATGGAGACCGTGCCAACCTCTCACTCTTTAAAACCCTACGTAACAAATGCAAATCAGCTGTTCGATCAGCCAAAGTTAGCTTCCTTCACAACGAGCAACTAGGGGAAAATACTAACCCCAAGCAACTCTGGAGTACCCTAAACAACCTCCTTGGTAGGGTCAGCAAAAATGAACCAATTACTCTGTCTCAAGGTAATCAGCTAACCAGTAACCCAGCTGAGGTCGCTGACATCTTCAACAAATTTTTTGGGGACCTGGACAAATATAAACCCTCCACTTCAAACCCTCATAATGTCAATGCCAACTCGGCAAGGCCAAAGACCATTAAACTCAATGCAACTCCTTGCACAAGTTCTACTTGTAAGCTCTTTAACCCTCAGACACTATCAAACTTATCCTCTCTAACAAGCCACGCCCAGGCAAAGTTGCAGATGGGATCGATTTCAAAATCCTCAAACTCACTATTTTCTCTCTTGCTAGCCCTATTACAAACATCTTAAATCTTTCAGTTTGCTCCAGCACATTTCCTCACATCTAGAAAACTGCCGCTGTCAACCCCTTGTTTCAATCAGAGTCTAGAAACAAGGTCAGCAACAGGCCAGGTGAAGTTGTGATGAGGGGATGAGGAACCACCAAGTCCTCTAAAGCAGCCCTAGCCTCTGGTGGAATTTATTAATAACATATTAAACTTGGTTACTGAAGGATAGGTGTGGGTCAAGGAAGGTGCCCAGGTATTTAAATTCTGTTACCTGTTCTATGCTCACCCCAGGTTATCAGTGAGGGTTAGGTGATGGGAGGAAGGCTTCCTTGGTCTAGAGAACACCGTGAATGTGGTTTTCTTGGAGTTGAGGACCATACCTTTGTCGGAGAACCAGGTGTGAAGTTTTGAGAATTCAGTTTGAAAGTGTGTGATCTTTACATCTGGGTTTTTGTTGCTGTAGTAGAGCACAGCATTATCAGCATAAGGACCAGTTTAGTATTGGAGCAGATTTCTGAGAAGTTAGTGAAAAGTGTGGAAAGAAGAGGGCCCAAGATAGAACCCTGAGGAACTCTGTACTTAATGGGGTATTCAGTGGAGAGGTGGCTATCGATGGTGGTAATGTGAGATCTGCTGGAAAGGTAGTTCTCAAACCATTTCACAGCATCAGTAGACAGTTGCGGCAGTTCTGACAGGGTGAGTAGAAGGAGACTGCGGTCAACCAGATCAAAGGCTTTTGTCAAGTCCATGAAAACAGAGCCAGTGTACATCCTGCTATCTATGGCTCCGTAGATGTCTGTGGTGAATTTGACAAGGGCTGTCTTTCTGCTGTGGGAGTCCCTGAACCTATGCTGGGCATGTGGGCATGTGTGAGAATGTTTTTCTTGTTAAGGAAGGCGGTAACTTGGTTGTGAACCACCTTCTCTAGTATCTTAGAGAGGGGGCAAGGAGAGAGCGAGAGAGATAGGTTTGTAGCTCCCTCCTCCTACCTATTCTGCTGTTCGGGGCCATCATTTATGCTCCACCTGTTGCCTCTCAAATCTTCAACAAACTTAGCTCCTGCTATAATAGCACAATCCAGTTTGTTACAGGGGCTCCCAAAGAGGACTCACCATTGTACTCTTTACAAGGCTCTGGACTGGCTTTCACTAAAAGACCGGTTCAACATCAGTAGACTCTCCTTCCTTCACAAAGTCCACCTTGACAAACATCTCCATAGCATATCCAGCCTCTTCCCCAAGTTCTACCCCTCCTGCATGACTAGAGGAGCTACAACCAATGTTTTCAGCATCCCATTCTATCACACCACACTGATGCAAAACTCCATTACCTACGCTGGGACTAAGCTCTACAACCATCCCCCCACCCTCAATTCTGGCATGCAACTCTGCCAGTGCCTTTCAGAGCTCCTTCAAAAGCCACTTTCTTTCTAAACAATCCTGCAACTACTCTCAAACCACTAGTTAAAGTGATGTCAGCTCCATTGCCTTCACCCGCCAGGGTCCCTCTACTCACCCCCTGTGACAGTACCACTGAGGGTGCAAGAGGCCATGTTTGACAAGTTACTCTATACTACAGATACATCTGCTCAATCTGCTCTCAAGGTGGCTGTACCTCCCACACCCTAACTCTCACTCTATCTGTAACATAATGAAAGGCTTGACCCGGTTTCTCCACACCAAGTCTAAAAATGTATCAAAAGTGTCAAATATATGATAACTATGTCTCTCTGCTTACAATTGTATCTAAACCTCTGCACTCTTAGGTCTATATCTTATTTTACCTGTGTATATACTAATATATGACCCTTTTGTTCATATCAAATGTCAGTGTTGTCACCCTGTATATATTAAGTTCTTATGCTATTACATATATCTAATAATTTATGTTAACTGTTCAAAAATTGGACTTTTGTGAAAAAGGGCAATGTTGCTCACATACCTCTCCAGTATAAAATAAATAAACGTGAAACTTGAAAACTTGAAACATACACAATATCTGCATAATTGAAAAGTGGAAAAATTTGAGACTGCACTATTTTTAACCTAGTCTCTTGATCCAAATAGCCCTTATGTCGATATAGCACTAAACATTTTCCAGCCTTATTTATCAATTTGGCCACATGTAAATTTCCTGATCCTATAGTATTCATCCAGTGCCCCAGATATTTATAACTAAGTGCTAGTTACAATCTGACACCTTTCAATGTATAAATATCTAGTGATCTATTAATAGGGTCATTCTAGATTTTTTTTTGGACCCAATTAACATCACATTTGTCTTAGTTGTATTCAGTTTCAAATGGGACAATTTAAAAAAGCTTGAAGTTCATCAAACATCCATTGTAATTTTGGCTGAACCTCCTTAACTGAAACATCGGAGGCATAGACCACATCATCATCAGCATATAGCTGGTGGTATGTACCTCCAATGTAAATCCCGGTTCCACGTCAATACAGTAAAGTAAAATCAGCGATTGCAATTACAGCATGTTTTTTATAGCGACTCCAATTATGGCAACCAGTAAAATCAGCGATTCCCTATTTGGCACATACAGTCAGATCTGCAACATACCTTGCTCTTCATTTTAGTACATCGCCCTTAAGGTCAACTCTTATAGTACTTTAGCCTCCCGCTCTCTGTACCCACATCTGTCCACTGGCATTCACTCCCAGTCCTACTTGTTCCACCTGACATTTAAAAATACCTACAGAACAAAACCTCTGCTCTTCTTCCACACTGGTACGCAATCATTCTACATGTTGTTAAAGGGTGGCTACACCCCCCTGCACCCCGAACCCCCTCAATTTCTAAAATAACCTCCTCCAAGGCGCACCTGGATCTCGGAGGTAGACTATTAACCCAGAGTCGCTAAAAGTGTTCTGTGCTATAATGCAGCGATCGCTATTATTGCAGTCGCTATAACAGTATCGCTAAAAATGACTCGCTGAAAATGATTCACTGTATTGACGTGCTACCATAACTCCCTAGTCCCCTTAAATATATTGTAAAAAAGAAGGGGACCTAAAACAGATCCCTGCATAACTCTCCTTATAATATTTATAATCCTGGAGTGACATCTATTCCAATGTATTACTTTGCTGTCACTCAATCAAATAATTTTGAAAACAGATTAAGGCCTCTAGTCCCAGCCCAAGATTATCCTATTTCTCCAGCAGTATTAAATGATCCATAGTGTCGAAGGCCTCAGGAAGGTCAATAAAGATGGCTTTGGTAACTTTCCCAAGTTCCAAGGCTTTATTAATGTCATCCAAGACCCTTGACATGACAGTTACTGTATTATGCTTTTTGTAGAAACCCAACAGATATTTATCAGCCAGGCTGTTGCTATCTGCAAAGGTCTGCAGCTGTATAGCTACCAACCTTTCCAGAATTTTGACTACTACAGAAAGAAGGGATATGGACCTATAGTTGGTCATTTGGTCAGGGCTACTGCCCTTAAAAATGGGGACCACCCTGAACCCTCTTACATCCCTGAGGTATCTCACTTGTCCTCAATGATCAATTGAACATATATGTTAGTTGTTCTGCTATTTGTAACACTTAATACTTTAAAACTCTTGAAGTTAAACCATCTAGTCCACAACTTTTACCTATTTTTAGATTCAAAAGTTGGTTCCTAACCTCTTCAGAGATTTTGTGGAAAGTAAATTTATTGCCAGTTTCCTGAACAAAATTATTTACATCCACCTGCTCATCCTGCTCCACATCCCCACTAAAATGTCCAACACTCACAAAAAAAGCATTGAATCAATCTGGAAGTTCATCAACCAAGACAAAAGCTTTTCCATCCTTCAAAATTTTAATGACTTCCCTACTTTTATCTTTTCTTTTCAGCATATTAATAGTATTCCAAAAACATTTTTTGAATCCCCAATAACTCACCGGTCTAAATCTTAAAATAATTTTCTGCACCCAGTTGGACCCCTTTAACAAAACCATTCCTAGCATTCCTATATTTTTGCCAGTCGCCAGGCAACCCTGATTTCCTTGCCAATTCCCAATATTTATGTTTTCCCTCAAGTTCAATAGTCATGAATTAAACCACACCTCAACTTTTTTTTACTTTTTTGTTAACAGAGGAAAATGCTTAGCATATACTATACTCAATTCATCCAGAAAAAAATCCCAAGCATCATTTAAATCTGGTATGAAATATAATCTGTCCCAATTTAAATTATCCAAATCTGCCATCAATTTAAAATAATCAAACCTTTTCATAGATCCAAATTGCACTAACTTTGGGGAACCCCATACGTTCTTCTTTCTTCTCATACAAAAAATGCCCCCAACTCCAGTAATTGTTCCTGATGCAGTCAAACGCTTTCCTCTTCAAGCTTGTAGAATAACTGATTTTGGAAAACTGTTGAACCTGCTAGCCCTACCACTCCAAGGAGCTCAGTCCATCTTGTTACCTTCTGAAGATCATCCCTTTCAGACTTGTTAGCCAAGACCATCATGATGGTGCAAGCCACAGGGGGTCATCACCCATGGTGTTGTGGGAGGGGTGATACAGTAAGTTTCTTTTAACTGATTAGTCCTCTAGGAACAAAGTGTCCTAGACCCATTACTGTACATAGATTTTTAGGTCCCACTCCTGTGCACACTCCGGCAGTCCAACCAACCAAATGTGGGAAGCCCTAGCTTGGTTTTCTAGGTGATTAAGTCATAACTGGAGCACAGTGTTCTCCTTAATAAGTCCTGCTGCCATCTTCAGGGCTTTTGCTGTAGTATCTGAAGTGGTCTTCACCTCCTTCTGCATGCCTGTCACCTTAACATCCAGTACAGTAGCTTTCCCAACCAGGGATCTGAGTTTGGCATCCATCAATTTTATAACCTGCAGGAGAGCAACATTTGTTGGTTGAGAGGCATTAGAGCTTATAGCGGAGGTTGATGACTACCTACTCCCAGTGACTTTGACTTTATTCAGGTGAGCCCTGTCCCCAGCATTTCCGCCTCTAGTTTTCCACCCCATCTCACACTACCAGGTATACAAATGCTGTAAATAATGTCCTCTTTTAGGAACTGTTGTAAGGTAAAGTCTGCTTTTTATATCAGAAAGGGTGTTCAGGTTGCACAGCCCTGTTATCCATGGTCCAGCAACCCTGATTGTACCCCCACCTCATGGACAGCAACATATATATAGGTATATGTACTAACCTTAGGGCAGATACACTTATTGTATAAGCAAAAGTGTCAGGATCAGTGTTCTGTTGTATTTTTCTAATGCAGATTATGCTCCATTAAATTTTACCAATGTATCTTAGCACTGGGAAATGCTTGCCACTATATTTTTGTAGTATTATGATAAGTAAGGCAATAGTGCCATCTTTAGTGCTTGTGCATCACTGTAATTGCAACTGACCTTGGACCTATAGGGATCCCATTGTTTAGGCTATCTTATGCAAGCTAAGCAACTTCTCATGTTAGTTAGGATGGTTACTCAGGCCATCTGCTACTGTCCAATTATATACTTTTTATGTATCTGCTTTAGTAGTTGCCATAGTAAATATCGGGGTATAAGACCCTGTGTAGCACATAGCTTCTCTGAGATGAGAGACTGCATACCTAGGTAAGGAAAACTGGAAGCTCTCCCAGTTTATTCACTGCTGGTAGTAAGCCTGTATTATCATTTACCTGTACTAAATTTCATTCATTACATGACACCACTTGTCTGTTGTCTCTTCCCTTGTGCCATTCCACCAAGAACCTGAGAAAGGTAATTCATTACCATGTTACATTTGGCGACCATGTGCAGGTTGGAAGGTACAAAGGAAGATTCCATTCAATTTATTTGAATGTCGAGTAGTGTAGTGCAATTTTCACCTACTTGGACCTACTCGTACTTACAGTGGTGACAGTCATGGCGAACCCACACCATCTTGGTCTTGCGCATGGCAGACCCACACCAGACTCCTTTACACTCTCTCTCTGCAAGTGACAGTGTACCACCTTGGCATCACCGTTCACCTACTGGGGACTGGAAAGCGGTTGGGTGATGGCACCAGGGATTTTGTCCAGTTTTCCAACTGCTTCTTTGTTTGTTTGTCTACCCCTTATTTGTTATGCCTGAACTTTGCACTGAACTGAGACTCGACGTCTCAAACTACCTCGCCTCCCATGGAGGATGGACAGATTTTGTGCTGGAGGCAAAGTCTGCAGAAAACCCATTGCTGTCAATATCAGAGCAATACTCAGAGTCCAAACAAACAACCAAGAAATACATACTGTAGAAACATAGAAACATAGACTTTGACGGCAGATAAGGATCGCTTGGCCCACCCAGTCTGCCCATTTCCCTATCTACTGGATAAGCTGCAGATCCTAGTTAACCAGCAACCTATTTCTTCCTACCTTCCCCCCCAGAATTGCCTTATGACTGTCCCATGCATGCTTGAATTCCACCACTGTTTTTGACTCCACAACCTCCTCCGGAAGGCTGTTCCATGCATCCACAACCCTCTCTGTGAAAAATACTTCCTCAAATTACCTCTGAGCCACCCCCTCTATCTTCAAATTGTACCCTTTTCTTGCACCCTTTTTTTGAAAGATGCTACCCTCTTGGACTTTGTTGATTCCCTTGAGGTATTTGAAAGTTTCTATCATGGCCCCTCTCCTCCTTTCCTCGAGGCTATACATATTAAGCTCCTTAAGTCTCTCTTCATATGTCTTCCGGTGCAGACCCTGCACCATTTTACTTGCCCTCCTCTGGACAGCTTCCATCCTGTCTATGTCTTTGTGGAGATTGGGTCTCCAAACTGCACAGTACTCCAGATGGGGTCTCACCAGCTGTCTGTACAGAGGGATAATAACTTCCTGTTTTCTACTGGTGATGCCTCTCCCTATGAATCCCAGTATCCCCCCAGCCCTCCTTGCTGCCCTCTCATATTGCTTGCCCACCTTTAGGTCATCTGATATGACTACCCCCAGGTCTCTTTCCATTTTTGTTGTTGTTAGTATCTCACCCCCCATTGTGTACTCTTCCCCTGGGTTTTTGTTTCCCAGGTGCATTACCTTGCACTTCTTGGCATTGAATCTAAGCTGCCATACATTTGACCATTCCTCTAACCTTGCCAAGTCCCTTCTCATCCTTTCCACCCCACCTTGTGCATCAACTCTGTTGCAGATCTTTGTGTCATCTGCAAAGAGACATACTTTTCCTTCCAGTCCCTCTGCAATGTTGCTTATAAAGACATTAAAGAGGACCGGTCCTAATACTGAACCCTGCGGTACCCCACTAGTAACCCCCCTTTCTTCAGAATGGACTCCATTTACTGTTACTCTCTGTGTCCTATTCTTCAGCCAATTCTTTACTCAGGCTGTCATCGTGGGACTCACTCCCAGGCTGGCTAGCTTGTATATTAATCTTTTGTGTGGGACTGTGTCAAATGCCTTGCTAAAGTCTAGGTAGGCCATGTCCACAGCCCCTCCCTGATCTACTACTTTGGTCACCCAGTCAAAGAAATCTATCAGATTCATCTGGCATGACCTTCCTGCTGTGAATCCATGCTGCCTTGGGTCCTGTGCCCCCCTCTGGCCTCTAGATACTCGACAATTCTTTCCTTCAGAAGTGATTCCATCATTTTCCCTATCACTGAGGTTAAACTAACAGGTCTGTAGTTTTCTGCTTCTGCCTTGCTCCCACTTTTGTGAAGGGGAATCACATCTGTCCTCCTCCAGTCCTCAGGCACCACCCCATCATCCCATGATTTGTTAAAGAGGGTAGTCAGTGGTGTCACTAGTTCCTTAAAGGTCTTCTGGTTGCAGCTCTCAATACTGCTGTTGAGAGTCTCACAGCAAGGTGTGTCTCCCTTGAACTGCAAAATGCATCTCTAAAAAAAGAGATGGGCTTGCAGGCATCAGAGTTACAGAAAAAGGAACAGAAACTAGCAGAGGAGATACAGTCTCTCCACAATGCCAATGACAGACTGCTGCACTGTACTGCTCAATACACTGAGCATGAAATTTGTATGTTGACAGATGATTGTGAAAGACTGAAATGTAATAAGAAACAGCATATTTGAATGATATTTTGGATGATACAAATGAAGGTTTGAGATGCTTCTATCAAGGCCTGTACCAGTCCAGGGCTTCTCTAGACTTAGAGTGGTTATCTAAGGAGCTGGAGGATTTCTGTAGGTTATCCGATATTCTTCACCTCTCTTCAGAAGTGGTGGAACCTCTTGGCAAACCCTTTATGGCTAGGGAACTGCGGAGTGCCCTGTGTCAACACGCTAAAGAAAAGGTTCCAGGTCCCGATGCCATAATGGTCAGATTATACCAGCTCCTGGGTGATGAAATAGTCACTCCACTTCTTTATGCCCTCCAAGATGCCCATGAGACAGGGGCTATGCCCCCCACCATGAAAGAAGCCCTAGTTACTCTTCTTCCTAAAAATTCCGATGACCCCCTAGACTGTGCCAACTTCCGCCCCATTTCACTCCTCTTGGTAGACACTAAGATTGTTGCAAAAATTCTGGCCAATAGGATGGTAGATGTCCTGCCCTCAATAATTCACCCCTCCCAGGTGGGTTTCTCAAAAGGGAAATCTGGAGCAGATAACACCAGGCTAGTGCTCAGTCTTAAATGGTTGGCGCTACACTCCCAAGTATCAATGGGGGCCCTTGCCGTGGATTTTTCCAAGCTGTTCAACTCTGTGGAATGGGGTTATATACATGAGGTACTCCAGCTATATGGCTTTGGTCCTTATTTCTGGAGATGGATCTCCATGCTATACAGCTCACCAGTGGCCAGAATTTTAACAAATAAAGATATTTTCTCTCCAATTCAGTTACAGAGGGGCACCCGTCAGGGCTGTCCTCTGTCTTCCCCTTCTACTATTCCTTGTCACTTTGGACCCACTGGCCAGGAAACTCATAACCTCTAAGGATATTATTGGCATCCAGGTGGCAAGAGCCTCCTACCTGGTCACCTCTTACATGGACGGCCTTCTGCTCACCCTCTCTCACCCACAACAATCAGTGCCTAGAGCCCTGACCATCTTGCAGGACTTTGCCAGGTTATCTGGCCTGCAGATTTATCAGAAGAAAACCATCCTTGCCCCGCTAAACTCAGCATGCTCCAGCAAATGCTTGCAGAGTATGGTATTTGCCTGGGCTCCTCATGGTTTCTCTTACCTTGGGGGTGACTATCCCCTTTGGCTGGAAGGACTTGGAAGCCACCAACTTCTCCCCTCTTCTGGCTTCCCTTGCAGCAGAGATTGACCATTGGCATAAGCATAACCTCTCTCTAAGGAGTAAAGTGGAGGCAGTATGGCTGTCACTTCTCCCTAGGGTGGCTTACCTTTTAACAACCTTCCCATCTGCTTCTCTCCTAAACTCTTTCAATCCCAAGAAAAATGTATTTCTCTGCTGCTTTGGGAAGGCAAACCACCCAGGTGGAGCCACTGTAAACTGCTGGCTTACTGGACCAAGGGAGGTCTGGGTCTCTCCTGGCTTCAAAGCTATCATCTAGCTTATATAGCAGCACAAGCCACAAAGTGGTTCATCCCTTTCCCTTCACACCCTACTTTGTGGGTTGAGCTTGAAACTCTCTTGGCACAGGAGTGCTCCCTCAGTTCACGTTTGCTGTCTGCTCCCTCTTTATCCTCCCTGGCCACTCCAATTAAGCTGGAGATGGGGTGGGCCTGGCACAAGGTAATGGCAATTTCTCACACCCCTCAGGCAGCCTGGCACCCCCTTTGTACTACACTCACCTCTGGAACAACTAGAGCATTTCCATTGATAAAAATTCAATCCATTGGCCAGGATGGGTCACATGTGGTATCACAGAGCTGATGTCTTTTGAGCAGCTGTGTTCTCAATTTAATCTTCAAGCTCGGGATTTCTGGAGACACCTCCAAATCTGTAGTGCAATCTGGGCCCTTCAGACCCAGGTTACTCCTGATCCCAAATGGCACTAGCTGGGCACCCTGCATAGGCAGGAGGCACCCCAAGGCTTGGCTGGGCAAATCTACAGAACTATCCGGGACTCCTAACCCAATCCTACTGAGGCCTGTAGACATAAGTGGAAGATAGACATTCAGGGTCCATTGTCTTTAGAATCTTGGAACTGCTGCATCAAAGCAGCCCATACGGCTTATAGGGATGCCAAGAGTCAACTTATTCAACTGAAAATTCTATTTAAATGGTACAGAAACCCAGCTGCTCTTCATTCCAATGGGGTTATTAATCATTCCCAATGCTGGAGACATCACCATAGCCCTGACCATATCTTACACATACTCTGGCAGTGTCCCCTGCTTGCTCCCTTCTGGAACTCAGTCTTCATGGACTGTACCAGTGTGGTAGGTCAGTAATTCTGCCTCTCAGACCCCATACTACTCTTGAGTGACCCCCCGTCCCTGAATCCACTCCCTCCTTCCCACAAAGGATGGATCTTGGCAGCAGTGCTTGAGGCCAAGTGTGCCATTTTTATGAAACAGAGGCAACCCTCGCCGCCTTCAATCAAGGTCTGGCACTCTGCACTGGCTAGCCTCACTACTCTTGAAAGGCTCTCCTATTCTAGCCAGGGACAGCTCTCTAGGTATCACAGGAAATGGGATGCCTACCTTCATTCACACCTGTGTAGGGTACCCCCTCCTCCTGGCAACCCCCCTGCCTGAGGCCTTCCATCTGGTCTTTGGTTACCCTTAGGCTCCAGTCCTGCCCCCTTCTACTAAATGGGCAGACTCTGAATGTACCCATGGTAATTGCTGTGCATTTCCCTTTCCTTCCTATCTTTTGTTGCTCTGGCTGGATTGTGCTTTCTATACTCCCTCATTGTCTTTTGGAAGTGCACACAGAGGTATGTTCTATGATTCACAGGATATCTACCTCTTTCAATTGTTATATCATTTATGTAGTATGCTTTTAGTAAGCAGATTGTTATCTTCTTATTTGGTTGAACTTATAACCCTCCCTTGGGATGGGTAGTACTTGAGATGTATCCGATGCTGTATTGTCTGGTGCATTGTTTTAATCCTGTGCAGCTATGTAATTTGGAAAATAATAAACTTTTCTATGATAAAAAAAGATTTGTTTGGCATGAACTTCCCCCTGTGAAACCATGCTGCCTTGGATCCTGTAATTCATTGGATACCAGATATCCCACAATCCTTTCCTTTAGCAGAGAGAGAGACACAGAGAGAGAGAGCAGCCACCAGCTTCCTTAAATCAAGGAGGTAATTTAATAGACTACACTGAATTGAATTATTAATTTTTGGGCCTGTGTAAGTAAGTAGTTTTGATTCTCTGTTTTGGGGGTTGACATTTCTTAGTTTAACTTAATTTGCCAGGGAGGAACTCTAGCTGGGAAATATTTGCAGTAATTTGTGACTAGACCTGTTACTTAACCTCTGTGAAACTGGTGTCTGAAAGGAAGGAAGCAAGGCACTCCCCGTGGCAGAGGGTCAGAGTTGTAGTTGATTGTTTCTGGAGGGCACAGGTTTACTCCCACCTCCCACCCTCCCACCCTTCCCCTCACCCCACTCCACCCCAAGTGCATAACTTCCTTTATATCAGGAGTTATGACATCACTTCCCCAAAATTGCTAACAACATACACCTGTTCATATCCTTATAGGCACAGCACACTGAATAGGGGGTAGAAACACTCACAAGCTTGCACGCACTAAAACAAGAAAAAAAAAGAAAAAGAAAAGAAAAACATCTGAAACAGAAAAGGAAACAGACATGTGGGAAGTGGTGCAATACACTGGTTGTGGAGCAGCAGTCTTCTGGGAGACATTCTGGAGACTGTGTTGCTGCCCTATTTGCAGGCACCTCTCTGGTCTGAGGGAAGAGGTTGCTCGTCTCCATGCTGACCTGGCAAGGATTCAGGAAACCTGCTCCCCCACCCAGGAACCACCCAGGCTACCACCACTACCTCAGAGGTTGTCAAGAAAGAGAAGTGGTTGGATCAAGGTGGGCTCAGGGAGGGTGGAACAGAGGCGCATCCCTCCAGTTGTGCTTCTCCACAATTAATTTGCCACTCTGGCAGAGCATGATTCCTCTATGGAGGCACCAGCAGTGGAGACCAAGGAGGATGCTGGGAACCACCACAATGGAGACCCACAGGGAAGGTGGCACAGGACCCCAGAGGGGAAGACAACTCCTGGTGTGGGACTCAATTGTTAGAAGAGTAGAACTGGGGAGGGAGGAGGAAAGGTGGGTGCCTGCCTGGCTCCCATGGCTTGGAGGACAGGAAATGAATCCTGGGATTGTGGAGCAGCTGCAAGGGGAGTGAGCTGGATGTCATTATCCACCTAGGGAAAAATGACCTGGCTGAGAATGGAATCAGAGCAGTGCAACAGGAGTTTGTGGAGTTGGGAAGGGGCCTTAGACATGTAGCACACACAATAACTTTCGTGGAAGTGCTACCTGTCTATGGCATGGATGAGGCTAGGGTACTCCACTTCATGGAATTCGATGACTGGTTGAAAAACTGGTGCAGAGCTCAGGGATTTGGCTTCATTGGGGACTGGGGATCCACCTGGAGGGATACAGGCCTGTACTGGCACGATGGTCTGCATCTGTCCAGGAGGGGCACTAGGATCCTCGGTGATAGGTTTAAATGTTTCATTGGCAAGCATTTAAACTAGCCAAGGGGGAGGCACTGAAAAGGAGAAGGGAAATCCTAGCCCCCCCCAAAAATCAGGGTAGTTAGTGAGGTAAACATCAAGACAGAGCAGTCAATAGGGAGAAGGGCAGGGGTAAATGAAGAAAAAGACAAAGGCAGTAAGGACAGAGATGGGGCAAAAAGAAATAAAGACATACAAAAGGTAGGGTAATGAGTACCAATGCCCGTAGTCTAGGTAAAAAGCTATAAAAATGGTGGCCCTGATGAAAGAGGGATGCCTGGATATCGTGGCAGTCACAGAAACATGGCACAGAGAGAGCCATGACTGGGATGTCAACATACCAGGGTACACAATCTACAGGAGGGACAGGGAAGGAAGAAGAGGAGGAGGAGGAGGAGTAGCTCTCTATGTAAGGGAAGGGATCAAAGCAACAGAACTATAGGGTAAACAGAGAGGAGAGGAGGCACTGTGGGTCACCCTGGAGACTGGAAATGGCACCACAATCCACACAGGGGGTTGTATACAGACCCACATCTCAGGAGGAGGAAATGGACAAGGAAATGATGGAAGGCATCCTTAGGATGGAAGAGAAAGGGGAGATATTGCTGATGGGGGACCTGGATATGCCAGATGCTAACTGGAGCACCTTTTCTGCAGTCACATCCAGGAGCAGGGCCATTCTTGATGCCCTATGGGGGGCATGTCTCAGATAGCTAGTTTTGGAACTCACTCAGGAGGGATCAGTCTTAGACCTGGTACTCTCAAGTGGGGACAGAGAGAGGATCTCAGATCTAGAAGTGGGTAGCCATCTGAGAACAAGTGACCACCAAACAGTGTGGTTCACAATAAACTTAGCTGTAGAGACAAGCCATGCAAAAGTGAAGGTACTGGACTTCAGAAGGACTGATTTTGTCAAAATGGGACAGTGCCTCAGAAAAACACTAGCAAACAGGCAAGAAGGTGGGGTGGAGCAACAAAGGGGAAAACATCAAAACTGCCATCACAGAGGCAACAAGCCTTTGTGTGAAGCAAATAAACAAATCAAAATGAAAGAAAAAACCACTATGGTTCTCAAAAGAAGTGTTGGGGAAGGTTAGGGAGAAAAAGGTAGCATTCAGGAAATATAAGGAAACACAGAAGGAGCAGGACAGAGAACTGTGCCAGATAAAGCAGAAGGACGCGGGGAAGGCAGTCAGAATAGCAAAAGCCCAAACCGAGGAAAAGATGGCCAACTCAGTTAAGAAGGGGGATAAAACCTTTTATAGGTACATTAGGAAGCAAAGAAAGACTAAGACAGGGATACTGAGACTGAATAAAGAGGAGGGTGGTTGGGCAGAGAGCGACAGTGAAAAAGCAGGGATACTGAATGGATACTTTTGCTCAGTATTCACAATGGAAGAGCAGGGGGAGATACCTAATCCAATCAATAGAAGCACTCTGGATAGGGGAGTTGATATTAGTCCTTTCACAGAAGAAAGGGTTCTGAAAGAACTCTTAAAACTGAAGGTGGATAAAGCAATGGGGCCTGATAGGATTCACCCCAGAATTCTAAAAGAACTAAGGGAAGAACTAGTAACACCGCTGACTACCCTTTTTAATAAATCATGGAAGGATGGTGTGGTAGCTGAGGACTGGAGGAGGACAGATGTAATTCTCCTTCACAAAAGTGGGAGCAAGACAGAGGCAGGAAACTACAGACCTGTCAGTTTGACCTCAGTGGTAGGGAAAATGATGGAATCACTTCTAAAGGAAAGAATTGTTGAGTACCTAGAGGCCAGTGGGACACAGGACCCAAGGCAGCATGGATTCACAACAAGAAGGTCATATCAGACAAACGTAATTGATTTCTTTGACTGGGTGATCAAAGTAGTAGACCAGGGAGGGGCTGTGGACATGGCCTACCTGGACTTTAGCAAGGTATTTGACACAGTCCCGCTCAAAAGATTAATAAACAAATTAGCCAGCCTGGGAGTGGGTCCCAGGGTGGCAGCCTGGGTAAAAGATTGGCTGGACAACAGGACACAGAGGGTAATAGTAAATGGGGTCCACAGTGAAGAAAGGGGGGGGTTACTAGTGGGTTACTGCAGGGTTCAGTACTGGGGCCGGTCCTTTTTAATGTCTTTATAAGTGATATTGCAGAGTTACTGGAAGTAAAGGTATGTCTCTTTGCAGATGACACAAAGATCTGCAACCGAGTTGATAAGCAAGATGGGGTGGAAAGGATAAAAAGGGACTTGGCAAGGTTGGAGGAATGGTCAAATGTATGACAGCTTAGATTCAATGCAAAGAAGTGCAAAGTAATGCACCTAGGAAACAAAAACACAATGGGGGGTGAGATACTGACAACAACAAAAATGGAAAGGGACCTGGGGGTAGTCATATCAGATGACCTAAAGGTGGGCATGCAATGTGAGAAGGCAGTAAGGAAGGCTGGGGGGGGGGATACTGGGATGAATAGGGAGAGGCATCAACAATAAAAAACAGGAAGTTGTTATCCTTCTGTACAGACAGTTGGTAAGACCACATCTGGAGAACTGTGTACAGTTCTGGAGACCCCATCTCCACATAGACATAGACAGGGTGGAGGCTGTCCAGAGGAGGGCAACCAGCATAGTGTAGGGTCTGCACCAGAAGACATATGAAGAAAGATTAAAGGAGCTTAACATGTATAGCCTCGAGGAAGGAGGGGGGGCATGATAGAAACTTTCAAATACCTCAAGGGAATCAACAAAGCCCAAGAGGGTAGCGTCTTTCAGAAAAAGAGATGTGCAAGAACAAGGGGGCACAATTTGAAGTTAGAGGAGGACAATTCAGCAGTAATGTGAGAAGTATTTCTTCACAGAGAGGGTTGTAGATGCATGAAACAGCCTTCCTGAGGAGGTCGTAGAGTCAAAAACAGTGGGGGAATTCAAGAATGCATGGGACAGACATAAGGCAATTCTAGTGGGGGGTAGAAGGAAGTAGGCTGTTGGTTACCTAGGATCTGCAGCTTATCCGTTAGGTAGGGAAATGGGCAGACTAGGTGGGCCAAGCGGTCCTCATCTGCCATTCCATTAACTTACCCATCCCCAGTGTCAGGCTGACAGGCCCATAGTTTCACACCTTCTCCCTGCTACCACTTTTGTGAAGTGGGACTACCTCTGCCCTTCTGCAGTCCCCCTGGGAACATGCTGGTCTCCAGGGATCTGTTATATAGATCTGTCAGAGGTGCAGCCAGTATCTCCCTGAGCTCTCTCAGCACCATTGGATGTATTCCATTTGGTCCCATAGCTTTGTCCACCTTCAGGTTAGCTAGTGCTTTCTGGACTTTCTCCACAGAAAACAGACTGGTGTCCACTTCCCCCCAAACAATGCTCCTGGTGCCTTTTTGTGATCCCTCCCACTCCCTTTCTACTGAGAAAACAGCAGAAGTATTTGTTCAAGATGTTTGCCTTTTCTCGATCCCCCTCCGTACAGTTACTCCCTTCTTTTTTAACAATACAGTCCCTCCCTATGTCTTCCTTTTCTGGCTAATATACCTAAAAAATGCCTTGTCCCCATTTGATATTTCCTGAGAAATTCTTTCCTCAGTTTATGCCTTAGCATTCCTTCCTGCTTTGCCTGCTTCCCTCTGTTTTCTCAGATACACTTCCCTCTCCTTCCTACTTTGGGTCTCCTTATATCTTCTTAATGCTACCTTTTTGCCTTTACCTTTTCTGCTATCTCTTTTGAGAAACACAGTGGCCTCTTCTTTCTTTTACTTTTATTTATTTATTTATTTATTGTACAAATCGGAATTACAATTCTTTGAGTCATAGACTCATTTCCAAAAGCTCTGCGTCAGACAGATACAGTTTACAATAAACAGAACAACACAATGCAACACAGGAATATAATGACAAGCAACATACGGTGGTGTAGCTACATGAATTGATATAACAGGTATAGCATAGTATAATTTCAGAAAACTGAGGTATAACCTAGCATAACTTCACAGGGATACGGGAGGGAAACATTAGTGGGCATTGCTTTGGGGGAAATATAAATGAGGGTGGTCTAAAGGAGGGGAAGGGAGGAGGAAAGGGATTATGGGGGGATACAGAGTGATAGTGCTAATAGGGCGCTGTTCTTAGAAGCCATGTCCAGGGATGTTGTCGGGGGCTGTGGGGCTGGTAGTCAAGCCGGGGTGGGGGGGGACATGGTCTATCAGCAGTTGCAGCAGTGTGAGGCAAAGAGGTGGTTTCTGAGTGCAGTTTTGAAGGGGCCTATTCTAGGGAGGCTAGTAATAGCAGCGGGGAGGGAGTTGTACCATAGAGGGGCCCTATATGGGAAGGACTATTGTGTGAGGGAGGTCTTGACTCTGGGAACTGTGAGAGTGGGTTTGCAGGTACTGTGTGTCGATACTATGGGGGAGGCAGCACTGAGGGAGTAGGTCACCCTGGGGGGTGGGGGAGAGCCCCAGGAGTATTTTCTTTGCCAACAGACAGAATTGGTAAAGCAGCCTCTCCTCAAAATTTAGTATGTTGGCGAGTGCATAGAGAGAGCAGGTGTGGGTCCGCTTGTCGGCACCTGACAGGAGCCTACAGGCCTTATTGATGGATAGTTGTACTCTGTTGAGGGTGGTTTTGTCAGCAGCGGCATAGATAGGGAGGCCATAATCTACCAGGGAAGGGACTGATGAGGTGATTGCTATACGGAGCTCCTTGGGTGGCAGGCAGTCCCTGTGGCAGTAGAGGAGTCTGATCCTTATGTTAATGGCAGATGAGAGGGTTGCAATATGGTGGTGAAAGGTGAGGGCTGGATCAAAGGTGATGCTCAGGAATTTGTACTTAGTTACCTGTTCAAAGGGTACTTGGGTGCTGGGGAGGATCTAGAGGGGGGTGTTTCTGGTTTTATTCTGATGGTGGGCAAAAAACACGGATTTAGTTTTTTGGAGGTTGATGACCAACCTGTGGTCAATGAACCATAATTCGGCCATGGTGAAGGAGTGCTGGAGGGTGTTTTGCAGGGTGGTGGGGTGGGGCTGAGAGAGATGAGGAGGACCGCATCATCCGCATAAAGAAGGATTTTTTCGGTGCAGATTGTGTTTAGATAGAGGCTGAAGATGGGTGGGCCTCATATGGAGTCTTGTGGGACTCTGGAGCGGACAGGTTGGGCGTTGGACAGGGTGCAATTGATTTTTACTAGCTGGGATCTGGATGACAAATAGCTGTCAAACCAGGAGAGGAGGCCCTTGAGATAGACTGATATGCCACAGGGAGATGAGAAGGAGAGGGTGGCAGACCATATCAAAGGCATCGGAGAGGTCAATAAAGACTGCTCCGGCCAGGTGCCCAGTGTCCAGTGCTGTGTGGAGGAAATTGAAGAATTCCAGAAGGGTCGTGGTGGTACTGTGCCCTGCACGGAAGCCATGCTGCTCCCTGCACATGACACTGTGCTTGGTCAGGTAGTCAGATAGCTGATCAACCATGATTATTTCCAGTGCCTTGGAAAGTGAGGCAGGATAGAAACTGGGCAATAATTACTGGGGGCAATGCGATCTCCGCCTTTGTGAATCAGGGTGAAGACTGCAGTTTTCCAGGCAAGAGGGAACTGACCTAGACATAGCAAGCGATTAAGCAGGTGGGTGAGCCCTGAATCCAATACTCACTGAAGTTGCCTGGTGTCCAGTGGATCGCTGCAGGGGCTGGTGCTGTTGAGAGCTTTTTGCAGGTATGGCTTGGCTTCTAGTGGGGTTATGGTCCAAAGGTAGAAGGGGGGTGGTGGAGGTCGGGTGTGGGGGACAGGGGAACTGGGTCGAAGAAATTCTTGGACAGGACAGAGCTGAGGTCAGTGAAGGAGTTTTGCTTACCTGCTTGACACAGACGTTCATTGCCTTCGCTATGTCCTCTTTTATTTTGGCCCACTTTTCCTCTGCCTCCTCCAGTAACTCACCTCTTGCCAGGTAATTCCTGAGGCATTCACTCTTCTTAGTAATACAGCCCTTCTGAAGTCCAGGACCCTCGCCACTGTGTGGTTGGATTCTGCACCTGTTCTTATATTGAACCATATTGTACAATGACTACTGGTTCCCAGATGTCTTCCCACCATGACAGCCACAACACTGTCCCTGTTAGTAAGCACCAGATTCAGTACTGCCCCATCAGGAGTGGGTTCACTGACTAGTTGCCTGAAGAACGCCCCCTGCAGGGAGTCCAGGATGTCCTTGCTTCTACCTGAAGCTGCCACAGGGAGGCTCCAATCTACATCCAGCAGACTGAAGTCCTTCACCAGCACACCATCCCCTTTTCAGCTATTTTACTAGTTGCTTCTAGCATTTCCTTGCCTAAGTCCTTCCCCTGTGCCAGAGGCTTGTAGATTACACCTGTCCAGATAGTAGCTCCATTTCCCAATTCATGGGTGACCCACAGTCCCTGTGCATCCCCCTTAATTCCCTGTATTTCTGTTGCATTTATGTTTCCTTTATATAAAGCACCACTCTCCCTCCTTTCTTTCCTACCCTATGCCTTCTGAAAATTGTATAGGCAGGTATGACCATATCGCAGTCATGGTTGACAGTGCACCATGACTCGGTAATGGCCACAATGTCAAGGTCAGCTTCTGCCGTGATGGCCTGTAGGTCTGGGACCTTATTTCCCAGATGTCTTGCATTAGCACATGTGGCCTTCCAGATTCCGTTAGCTCTCTGCTTGTTGTTTCCTCCTATTTCCTTTGGTGCCCCTTCCTCCCTCTTTTTTCTGATTGCTTTTGCTAACCCCTAATACCTTGATCTACTTGCTCTGTGGTGGGACTCTCACCCCTCAGGATTCCTCTACATATTATCTCTGCCTGTTGGGGGGGGTGCAGTTTCTGCCTCCCCTTCTTCTTCTTCTTCTTCCACCACCCCCTCAGCTAGTTTAAATGCTTAACAAAGTAATGTTTAAACCATCCACTTAGAACTGTAGTTCCCTTCTTGGATGGATGCAGGGCATCACCACTGTATAGGCTGCTATCCTCCCAGGTGGGCCCCCAGTCACCAATGTAGCCATACCCCTCCACTCTGCACCATTCCTTCAACCACAGGTTGAAGGCACTGGTGCGGAGCTCCCTCACCTTCCCCTGTTGTAGACAGGCAGCACCTCCACAAAAGCTACAGAGTGTACTACCTATCTAGAACTCCTTCCCGGCTCC
This sequence comes from Neoceratodus forsteri, assembly GCA_016271365.2. Lineage (NCBI taxonomy): Eukaryota > Metazoa > Chordata > Ceratodontiformes > Ceratodontidae > Neoceratodus > Neoceratodus forsteri. Next base: position 920,924,152 of record CM057456.1, on the reverse strand, counting down.
CTAAACTCCCACCGTACTGTACCTGCCCTATCCCTAGCCAGTTAATTTGTCTCCAGATGGACAATGACATCCCACACCCTCCCTTCCTATTGACCTAACAATCCATAGGATGCTCTTCCCATCCTTCCATGCCATGGTGCCAGGTAGGCACCCGACATCCCTCTCTCTCTCCCCTTTCCTGCTCCCAACTCTATCCTTCTGATGACTGAGGCCACCACCAGAAGTTGCTTCCTCCTTCTCTGGGGTCCTCTTCTACAAACCTTGGTGCCTCCGCTTGGGAGGGCCGCTACCTCCTCCCCGGCCCTTACCATGGGTGCCACTTGGCAGTCCTGCTCCACCAGGGCAATGAAGGCATTGTGCAGTAGAACTGGTTGTGGTTGAGGAATGTGCCTATGACCCCCCCCACCTTCTAGATCCCACCACTTCCCTCCCTCCCTCCTCGAGCCCACTATAGTCCAGCTGTTCCTGCTATTTGGCAACCCTTGATATAACGGTATCAGACTTGGTAGTCCCTGGGTGGGAGAAAATGTCACCTGACTCTTAGTCAATGCAATCCCGAGTTTAGTGACCTCCCTCTGACTCGCCACCAGTGCAGCTGCAAGTCTAGAGACCTTCTCTGCCAAGCCAGAGAGGCGCACGCAGATGAAGCAGCACCGTACTCTACAGAAGGTTTCGCTGAAGACTGCCGCCCCACAACCACTGCACTGCATCACTCCTCACATTTTGTATCCCTGCTTTCCCTGTGCTTCCTATCCTCCTATCCCAGAAATCCTATATGTCTAAGCTGTACCCAGTACCAGTTACTAAAGTTCTGCACACAACCCTTTTATTTACTTACCCTATGTATGTCACAGAGACAGGTAAGTTATAAACACCAACACTTACAACCTTTTTTTTATTTAGTACCCCTACCTATCAGTGTAGCAGTAAGCCCCTAAACCCACAATCACAATACCAACCTGAGACAGTTTAGCAGCAAGCCCCCACCCACAGGAACGCTTTATGCTTAACACTAGTACCTCAAACACACAGGAACAATCCACATCCCCTTAAACAATACAGCAGCTAGTACCCCAAACACACAGGAACAATCCACTTCCCCTTAAACAATACAGCAGCTAGTACCCCAAATACACAGGAACAACCCATGTCCACTTAAACAGTACAGCAGCTTGTACCCCAAACACACAGGAACAAGCCAGGTCCCCTTAAACAATACAGCAGCTAGTACCCAAAACACACAGGAACAACCCACATCCCCTTAAACAATACAGCAGCTAGTACCCCAAACACACAGGAACAACCCACATCCCCTTAAACAATACAGTAGCTAGTACCACAAACACACAGGAACAACCCACATCCCCTTAAACAAGACAGCAGCTAGTACCCCAAACACACAGGACCATTCCACATCCCCTTAAACAAGACAGCAGCTAGTACCCCAAACACACAGGAACAATCCACATCCCCTTAAACAAGACAGCAGCTAGTACCACAAACACACAGGAACAACCCACATCCCCTTAAACAAGACAGCAGTTAGTACCCCAAACACACAGGACCATTCCACATCCCCTTAAACAAGACAGCAGCTAGTACCCCAAACACACAGGAACAATCCACATCCCCTTAAACAAGACAGCAGCTAGTACCCAAAACACACAGGAACAATCCACATCCCCTTAAACAATACAGCAGCTAGTACCTCAAACACACAGGAACAATCCACGTCCCCTTAAACAATACCGCAGCCAGTACCCCAAACACATGGATACAACCCACATCCCCATAAATAATACAGCAGCTAGTACTCCAAACACACAGGAACAATCCACATCCCCTTAAATAATACAGCAGCTAGTACCCAAAACACACAGGAACAATCCACATCCCCTTAAACAAGACAGCAGCTAGTACCCCAAACTCACAGGAACAATCCACATCCCCTTAAATAATACCGCAGCTAGTACTCCAAACACACAGGAACAACCCACATCCCCTTAAACAAGACAGCAGCTAGTACCCCAAACACACAGGAACAATCCACATCCCTTTAAACAATACAGCAGCTAGTACCCCAAACACAGAGGAACAATCCACATCCCCTTAAACAATACCGCAGCTAGTACCCCAAACACACGGGAACAACCCACATCCCCATAAATAATACAGCAGCTAGTACTCCAAACACACAGGAACAATCCACATCCCCTTAAATAATACAGCAGCTAGTACCCCAAACACACAGGAACAATCCACATCCCCTTAAACAATACAGCAGCTAGTACCCCAAACACAGAGGAACAATCCACATCCCCTTAAACAATACCGCAGCTAGTACCCCAAACACACGGGAACAACCCACATCCCCATAAATAATACAGCAGCTAGTACTCCAAACACACAGGAACAATCCACATCCCCTTAAATAATACAACAGTTAGTACCCCAAACACACAGGAACAATCCACATCCCCTTAAACAATACAGCAGCTAGTACCCCAAACACACAGGAACAATCCACATCCCCTTAAACAATACAGCCGCTACAGTAGTAACCCAAACACACAGGAATAACCCAAGTGTGTGCTCTGTTCAGCAGTTAGCTCTGCCCCACAATGGAGGGAATTTCTGAAGTTTATGTAGTATCACAATCTAGAGGAGTGTTGTGGTGAGTGAGCCCTTCTTCCAACGTTCCTCTAGACTGTTTGCATCTGTAGTTGGAACAGGCCCATCCCACTCTTTATTTTATAGATTGGGACCAAACTGTCTGTTCCTTCTATGTAGTATTACAACAGTAAGAAAAGTGTAGCAATTAAAATACACACTTTTAAACTTATAACAGCAGTACCAAAAGCCCAGATCAGTGTGACTGAACAAAGGTAAGTAGTATGGTCATGTAAATATGGAGTACTGTATGAAAATTTAAAGACACCACTACTACACCGGATGTGATCAGATCAGAACTACAAGGTACTGTGGTAAGGCCCCTTTTATGTGTAGGTGCTTGCCACAGACCCTTACATAAGCCTGTCCTCTCCCGTGACTCCAAACAAAATTAAAGCCCCTCCAGGACAACCAACTTGGGGATCATGTGCGGTCGGGGGATAGGGCTTGACCCCCAGCTGTGACAGCTGCATCCTCCTTCAACACCTGATCATAAAATATTAAATAATGATCTGGTTGATCCTCCCCTCCCCACATGATCATTCTTCCTCTCTCTCTCTCTCTCCCCCCACCTACATCCCTAGTTCTTCTACCTGTCATCATCTGGAGTCTTTTCCCCTTCTCTCCCCATTGTTCCAATAGCAAATGGTGGGGGAAGAGTTGTCAGAGCCTCCAGAGCATTCTGATATCCTTGGCGATCCTCATTTGTGAATACGTTCATCACAAAAACATGCAACCCAACTTATATTCCTCACACTGGGATGAAGAGCTGGGCTATAGAATGTACTACACACAATATAGTCCCACCCCAAATCCCAATGCCTGGAAACTCTGCCAGTCAAAAGAAGTTCTGTTATATTGTCCTTCAGGAGAGTCTAATAAACGGGAAATTAATCTTTCTCAGTGAACTTTCCTGGCTTTATATTTTAAGCAAATAAATAATAAACTGATCAAGCTTTTCAGACACTTAAAGGTTAGCAAGTTAATACCTGCACAGTAGACTGATTTAGAGACATGATCCCTCCCAGAACAGTGGGCCTTACATTCATCCACTTGGCCATCTTGTTTCTTATTTGTGTCAAACTGCACCATTTCTACCTCTCCACCACAATCTCACAAACATATCCCAAGACCCACATATATACCCCCACCAAACACCACTCCCACCCTTATCAGGCACTTTTGTATCCAATTAGCTCTTTGGCAGACACACACACCCTCAAAATATGGTGCCCTTAGAGCATTTAAATGATATTATTCAAATATATTACATTCTTGCTGGAAAGATGAGAACTTCTGCATTCTGCTCATGGAGGTAGATCAGTACTTTTCTCTTGGATGGGCAATGTATGTCTGTATGCAACAGCAAGAGTGCAAAATTCCCAACATCTCATACAGCAAAACAGCAATGTACGTAATTGCTGTATCAGGCTTGTATAAGCCTCCATTAGAAAATGCAGGTTGTCACCTCCAATGAGAGGCTGGCCTCACCATGTGAGAAACGCCCTCTCTCTCTCTCTCTCTCTCCTTTCTCTCTCTCCCCCTCTCTCTCTGTCACGCTGTCCTACTCTCATAGATTTAATATATATATATATATATATATATATATATATATATATATATATATATATATATATATATATATATATATATATATATATATATATATATATATACAAAAAAACAACAACACCACATCAACAACCCAGTGTCAGTGGCTCAGTAGGTAGTGCACTCTCCTCTGAGGCTGGGAGATCAGAGGGCTGTGGGTTCAGTTCCTACATCTGGCACTTGGGTTAATATCCCAATACTGACACTGTAGTCCAGCATGAGGGGGGTGCTGCACTTCTGAGGTGCTGTCTTTCAGATGAGATGTTACACCAAGGTCCCATCTGCCTGGATTGGTGGTAGTTCAGGTGGATGCTAAAGATCCCATGGCACTTATCGAAAAAGAGTAGGGGGAATTACCCTGGTGTTCTGGCCAAATTTCTCCCATTCACTAAAAATACCACAAACAGTGTTCAATTTCAGTTGCTTACCATCTGTATCCCCTTCCCCTGGTTGCCCCTGAAAAAGGGACTTCTAGGTCCAGTGGGCTTACTGGGTCGATAAATTATATATATATATATAGAGCACAGTATCACCCCTATAGTTAGGACTGAGTAGGGTGTTTAATGTTAGACCCCTAAGTTTTGTACCTTAATTACTTTGGCACTGTTTAACACAATAGCATAAGAATTTGCACATGCAATTTGGATTGCAAAGTCTCAAGATGTTTCATGCTAGCATCTTTTGTAGTTTACAAGATCTGGAACACTGATATTTGCAAAAGTAAAGATTTTTTTATCCCATTGGTTAACATGTGGCTTGTTTGCTCTCATGTACAGCTAAGACAGTACAGAACTTTTTCACAAAACATTCAGGGTAAAAGCAGCCTGTGCTGAGGTAGTGCCTTTCAAAGGTTTTGTGAAACAATATTAAATAGTTCCAGAGTTATAAGGATTTAAAGTTTGGTTTTTGGATAACCTTCTGATACGAAAGGTAAAAAAAACACCAATCACAAGTGCTTATTTTTTTTAATTTTTCATGATTTACTTGTCATGAGAAAAAAATGCTGAGCATGAAGGCTACAATCTTGTTTCTTTTTTAATGAAAAATCATTGAAAATATACAAAAATTGAGTATTTTCAAAAAACAAATACCTAAACCTAGGTACATGGGTTAGTTTTTTGAAACTATGACTAGAAAATAGTTTTCTGGGCATCTGAAAATGCTGGGTGCCCAGCTTAGTGAGAGGAGCTGTTCACCCACATTCTCAATGGGGCCTATACTCCATGGAGCGGAGCACCTCCATGCTGCATACGTGAGGTGTGGAGACACTCCGCACCCATTGCGCCCCCCAAATGTGGAATTAACAAAACAGGGCATGTAGCCCCTGTGCACGCCATCCCCCACCCATGTGGATTGCAACACACAAGGGGTGTGCCAGCACTACACGGCATGCACATAGCTGCATAGAGCTGCACACCGGGGCATGTAAGGGGCAGCCGGTACACCAGGGAAACCCTGTCATAAGCCCACTATGTGCCCCATGGCTCCATCTCTCAACAATGGGACCCTAATGCAAACCAAGGTGGTCCACCCAGGGGCACCCACCCCTGCACCCAGCCATGAAGCCCACCTCCCCCATGCATGCCAACCCCTACACACACTCACACACTTAGGGGCACTGGCCCCTGGACTGCAGCCCCACAACTCCCCACAAGCCTGCCTCTGTGTTCTCTCACCCTGCATCACAGCCCCGATGGTGTGGTGAGCAGTGTGAACCCTTCTGTCCCCCCAACACACACCCTCATGTCAACTTCCCCAATGACCCTTCCTCCCCACCTGTTTGGGGGTAACGCATGGCCAGCGGCACATCCCACCTCTCACCTCCACAGCCACTAACCATGCGGACATCCACGGGGAAGTGCTTCCAATGCGCCCCCCCCACTACATAAGGGATCCACTGAGGGATCCAGAATGGGCATCCCATTGGATGTCTGCCCAGGTGCACAGCTCCATCCACAGCCACCCTGCATGATCCTGCGTGTACCCATGTGCCAGGGGGACAGGGCCATTCATAGGTGGCTGGTAGACATGCATGCTGCCGATGTGCACCTGTCCACAGATGCGTAGCTCCACAGGTGGGATATGCACCTCGGTTGCATAATTCCCACTCATTGTAGCATAGGCCCCATTATGAGAGAAGCAGGACTTTCTTGGATTGTGATGCTGCAGCTGAAGTCATGCTGCCAGCTTCAGTTGGGGGCAGTTAGATTGTTTTGGTGGTGACATGCCCTCTGCATGGTTGTAACCAAATAAGGAGAACTGCACTGAACCTATAAGTCATTTTCCCAACAGAAGCACTTTTTTATTCTATTACGTGTTTTTGCCACCTCAAGCCTTAGCAGGTGGCTGTGGTCCTCCTCACAGAGGAACTCACTCTTCGGTCCTGTGCGTCCCCGCTCTGCCAACCCCAGAAAATTCTCCCGCGGGTCCATCAGTGGTGGGGCCAGGGAGGAGGGCACTGGCTCCCCCTGAGACCCAGTCCAGACATCGGGGGTGGCCCTCAGGGACACAGGGCCATCATGGAACCTGCCAGGCTCCTTTTCCTCCTTTTCTCCCATCCCCCCTCCCATACCAACACAAGGACGTCAGTACATGCCTCCTGACCCATACTGCCCTCCAGCCACTGCCAGAAGGCAGTCAATGAGTGGGACGACAAGTCTACCTCTCCCCAAGAGAGGAGAGCAGTCTTCCGGACGCTTGGTCCTCTCTTCCTCCTGCAGACCCCTGCTGACCCGGGCTCATTCCCGAACCTGGATCGCCAGCGTGGCATGAGGTGTAGCGACCAGCACCTCAACCTCCAGCACCACTGGGCCAGCACAGAAGCTGTTTTTAAAGTACTGGTTAAAATTCTGTTATTGTTCCATCTATACTGGCCTTTTAGTAACCTCAGTGGGTGCTTCTGCTTTACAGTATGGTGGTAAGTACCATTTTGAAACTGTATGATGTAGTTTATGTCCCTCTTAGCCACATAATTCTATAGTAGAACATGGATGCATTGTACCAACAACTGAAGAGTAGAACAGGGGCATAAACTACATCATACAGTTCTAAAATGGTTCTTACTAGCAGCACGTAAGCAGAAACACCCACACAGATAACCAAAAAGCCTGGATAACTAGTGCAATAACAAAATTTGAACCAGTATTTAAAAACAGCTTCTACTGGGAAAAATGACTTATAGATTCAGCACAGTTCTCCTTTAAAGATGATGTTTTGGCTAGTGGCCCTGGCCATGGCAGATTGAGGCATCTGGCTTATGGCTACTTCTTACAAAACCTATTTCAGTTCTTCAACAGTTCCTTGCAATTTTACTTTAAACACACAGCTTCCATCTGCTTGTTTCAGTGTTTACTATTCTTCATTCCCTCAATCTCATATTTCGGGAGTTAAACACCTTGGTTTTATAGACAGCTCCCTTAGCGTGTGAGAAAACAGCAGTAGGTTACCAGTCAAACGTGGTCCACCTAGGCGATTGGGCAGTATGGACATTTGGTGACAGTACTCACACACTTCGCAGGCAATGCAGCATGGGCAAGCCAGTGCATATATCTGTTTTTATAAACTGGCACATGGTATATAACACAGAAGCATTATATCTTGCAACTGAAAGTTGGAAAATGATAGCAAATTGAATTCCAAAATACAAAGCCTCAGCCATCACTTCATAGTGCACCAGTTTAGCTCCGGGCGGCAGAAGTCATTCATGCTCTCATATCTGCAGTATACACTGTGGGGGTGATACAGTGTTCTTCTGGAGAAGGACATAACTACTCCACTGTTGATGGGTAAGATGCTCCAGGCTTTGCTTTAGAATGCCGTTGGCTTTTTCCTACCTTCTTCTCAATGTCATGGTGCAAGCATCACACTAAATAAATGTCACAGATATAACACTCTGAAGCTTTAGCTGTAAGACTGATAAAGGGAGTTTCTAAATGATGAGCAGAGAAGGACCTTGCCTGTAGCAGCAGATGCTCCACAACCCCTACCACTACCACCAGGTGGAGGAGGGAGATCGATAGAGAAGCAGGGGACCCTCTCAAAATTGGTAAAAAAATATTCTCAAAAAGTAAGATGACACAGAAAAAAAGAGGAGGGCAACCAGGGAAAGGACCTGAAGAAGTGACAAAGTTTGCCCGCTGCCTTGGAGAGCCCATCTCCCATAGAAACATACATTTTGACAGCAAATAAGGACTGCCTGGCCCACCCAGTTTACCCATTTACCTACCTAATGGATAAGCTGCAGATCCTAGTTAACCAACAGCTTACTTCCTCCTACTCCCCTACTAGAATTGCTTTATGTCTGTCCCATGCATTCTTGAATTCCCCCACTGTTTTCCACCCCACAACCTCCTCAGGAAGGCTGTTCCATGTGTCCACCACCCTCTCCGTGAAAATATATTTTCTTACGTTGCGCCTGAGCCATCCCCCCTCTATCTTCAAATTGTGTCCCCTTGTTCTTGCACATCTCTTTTTCTGAAAGATGCTACCCACTTGAACTTTGTTGATTCCCTTGAGATACTTAAAAGTTTCTATCATGTCCCCCCCTCCTTTCCTTGAGGGTATACATATTAAGCTCCTTTAGTCTCTGTTTGTATGGCTTCTGGTGCAGACCCTGCACCATTTTAGTTGCCTTCCTCTGGACTGCCTCCATTCTGTCTATGTCCTCCAGGTGTTGAGAGCACGAGGAAATATTTTGGCGACTGGTATCAGAAGAAAAGGTGGTCACACTTTATTGTAAGTGTCCGTTTCAATGTAACTGTAGGGTAGGTAAACATTAATTACATGCAACAGTGGTAATTACATTGTAGTTACATGCTTGCTGCATGTAACTACATTGAAAGTACAATGCAGTTACAGTGTAGTGAAGGAAACTTTAGTGTTACCAAAAGACTCAGTGAAAGGGTAGCAGAAGCCCCCCAGCTTCCTGAACTGCCAGCATAAGTGGGCCTGCCTGGAGCATGAACATGAAAATATTTCTGTATAAAACTACATATATACAGTGCGTTATTTGTCTTTTGTTAATTTTGACATCCCTTTTCCTTGCCCTCTCTGGGTGCAAATAAGCTAACAAAAAGCAGGACAACTGAGCAATAGGAGAACAGAGGAGGTTCTTGTTTTGTTAAGCCTGTCACCTTTCCAGGTAGAGGTATAAGTGTTACACTACTGTTCCAGAAATTCAGTATTCTATGAATTAGAAATTGATAAAAAAAAAAAAAGAAACAGTTGTTAGATCTGAGAATCACATGGGCCATATGCTTTTTGGAAAGGGGCCATCTGTTCCACAAAGATAAGTCACCTCTCCCAGAAATGTACACAGGTAACCCACCTGTTGATGTAGCTATCAAGTTTTCTGTGAATTTTACCAAGATTGCAGCATAACTTATGGGTGAGGTGTAAATATTGACATGAGATCAAACGAGGGTATGAACCTATCACTGCTGCACTGAAAGGCAGGCTTTTTAGATAACTGACAGTCACAAGGCATGTGAAACAATCCTTTGTTTCATATATGCTGCATATCTTATGGTAATTATAATATGATGTACCAGTGGCAGCATGGGTTAACGTAGTAGCCTTTGATTGTTTTACAGCTGAAAAGGTAATTGCCTTATTAGTAGTCTTGCGCTGTAACTTATACAGTCCTTGAACTACAGCGCCTTTTGTTTGCTTTGTTTGCTGATAGGTTGCGAAGCACATTTGTTATGGCTGTTTATTTATTAATTTGCTTTTGGTAACCAGGTGGGTGCACTAGACATAGAGATGCCTATTTTCAGGCTCGACCCAGGAGCATACAAGTGAAAAATACATGAGAAGTACAACGTGACACAGCACAAGGGAGAGGTAGACAAATGGGAATTATCTGCGGTACAAACAATATTGACAACTGGATGATATACAGAGATTAGACAATGTCAAAACAATATAGACAGTACCATTGTAGGAAAAAGTAAACTACACAAAACAAGCGTCAACAAGTCTGTACAGGAGCTGTCAGGAGAGTGCAGAAAAACAATAAGAGCCATCGAGAGGCGCAGTATAGAGAGACAGGAAGAGGGAAAAGAGGGAGAGGGGGAGGAGGGAGAGGTGGGGGAATGGGTGAGAGGGAAGAAGGTGAGTGCAGGAAAGAAGAGGGTGGGAGGTGGGAGGATTGAAGAGCTAAGGTGCATGGAAGCATGTGCAGGGATTTGAAGCCAGTAGGTGTTCACGGTGGAGTTTCTTGAAACTGGCATGAGTGGGAGCTAGGCGAATAGTTTGAGGGATAGAATTCCAGTACTTAGGTGCAGAGTAAGAGAAAGCATGGGCACCCATAGTGGTTTTACATCTAGGGATGAAGAGAGGGGCAAAGTCATTTGATCGGAGACCATAGGAGGGGGCTTAGGAGTGTAGCAAGGAGGCGAGGGATTTGGGGAGACCTGATCTAGTTATACCATCAAGTAGGGAGCCAAGGGCTAGTAACCAGTGGGCAGAGGGGCTAGGCTATTTTAGGTCAGTGTAAAGCTGACAGTGATGTTTGAAACGTAGTGATCCGGAGGCACAGAGGCTGATGCTACTGGAGGTGGTGTCCCATCTGTGGAGCAAGGTTTTATAAGCCCCTAGGCACGTGACTGAGCCATAAGCTAAGGCCAAAAGCAGTAGGCCTTCAGCCACAGCCAGCCTGGCAGATGGTGTGAGGGCATAGCTTGTAAGATAGGCACCTCTGATTTTAGCGTTTACCGATTTGCAGGTGGCGGTGATATGGGGGTCAAAATCCAGGGATTCATCAAGGAGGATACCCAGGTATTTGAAAGATCTGGTGCTAACTACCAGGGAACCATTAGCACACAATATTTGAAAGGAGTTACAAGTCGATTAGAGTCTGGCTAGAGAGCCAAAAAGCATGGAGTGAGTTTTGCTTGCATTAAGAACAAGATTGTTTTCAAGCAGGCAGAATTGAATACTTAGGAAGCCATCAGTTAGGGAGCGGTTAATATCCATCACATTATTACCTCTCCGGTAAATGACAAGGTCATCCTTATACAGCAAGGAAGAGCAGTCTGGTGCAGCCGATGGGAGGTGATTTATAAAAATAGAGAAAAGTAGCGGGTCAAGTATGGAGCCTTGGGGAACTCCCATATGTATGGGAGAGAGATTGGACATGGCTGAGTTAAAAGCTATAGCCTGCATCCAGTTCGTTAGGTAGCTATTGAACCAGGCAACTGTTTCAGTGGAGAAACCGAAGGGTGCACATTCTGGGCTGTGTGAGACGGCATTGAGAAGGGACATCAAAATGAACAAAAGACAAATAAAATATACTGTATGTATGTAATTTTATATATAAATGTGTACATGTTCATGCTCCAAGGCTCTTTGGATATTATAACATTTTTTAATTTGAGGAACGTATTGTTGAAACGGATATTGGTATTAGGCACTGAAAATTGAACCATGACCATCAACTGTAAAGGGTTAATATATTTGAAGTCTGTAATTGCAAAAACACAAAGAATGCTCGGGTTCTATGCTTGTTATTTGACTGCAAATAGATCTGCAAGATTTGTGTGTTTAATTGTCTCCACCAGACTACTGTATACTGTATGCAGACACTACAGTAGCTGGGCCAGCATGAGAGATTCATGTTTTCTCACTGACAGGAAAGGAGACTCTGGGAAGTGCAGATACAGATATTTTAGGGTTCCACCCATTCAGAGTGCTAGCATTAATGCTCCTGGTCATCAGGGCACCAAGCTGGGATTTGTCCAACCCCTGTTATTGCGGGGGGCTGTGCCCTCCTCTATTATTAATGTTCTAACTCTAAGGGGGAGCAGACCTCGGGGAGGGGGCATGAATCCCAAAATCGGCGCCCTGATGTGCCAGTGCCGTAATGTTGATGCTGTATTGGCTGGAAAAGGTATTTTAGATCCCCAGCTGTATTTGTCAAGTATTTGCCACCAATGTATGGGGCTTGCTGGAGAGGTTGTCAGTTTCAACTGGCAGACTTGGGACATGTGTTTTGGATGTGTTCACTTTTGACTCCTTTCTGGTGCACTTTGCAGAATCAACTAGGGATTGCTTGGGCGAAACAACTGAATTAACTGCTGAGATGGTGACACTAATGATTATGCTCAACACCATCTGCCTTGGCATAAAATGTTACTACCATTATACCTTTTGGCAGCTAAAAAAGCCATTGCCTAAAGGTGGATGACCCCAGTTATACCATCAATGAATGACTGGAGAAAAATTTTAATGGATATACATCAGTTAGAAAAATTGACGGCCAGGCTTAATGAAAAACTTGCCACATTTACTCCTCAATGGGAAAAATGGATATGGTATATGGCCCAGATTGATACTGGTTTTGTCCCTTGATGGGCTTATCCTGCAGAGTGTGAGAGAGAGACGCTTCCACTGGGGAGGGGAGGGAGATGGGAAGATAATAATTCTTTGACTGATTGCCCTTGTTTGAAGGAGCTGAATTATGTGGAGCTAAAAGTGTGTAAGAAAATTTTTATAAGAACAGAGACATTGCTTTACTGGTGGAAGTTGGTTCTGTGCCCTGAATGCCATGTAATAGTGCTTATACAATGTTCCTGATGTATAAAACCTTAAGTGCTTCTTCTAATAAAAATTGTATTTAAAAAAAAAAGAAAAGGAGACTCTGGTGTAGGCAATCTCAGCGTTCCTTTAAATAATGTATGTATTCAACCTGCACTTTAGAAGATGAAATCATAATATTACATTTGTTGAATGGTTTCTGTTTTGCAAGAATACAGTCAACATGGATACAGGGCCAAATTAAAGGGCATTATTTAAAATCAACTAAACAGCAATGCCTTTTACATTCAACATACTGTATGCATGTATGCTGAGGTTATGAAGCATTCAGATGTGTTTTAAGTTTTATCTTAAAGGACAACTAAACATGGTATTTGAGAAAATGAAAGTGCTGAACTTGGAAAATATATATTATCCTAAGAAGGCCGCTACATGGTAACATAATGATGCCATCAGAGCGAGAGCACTCTGTTGAGATAATGGTATAGAAACATAGAAAGTGATGGCAGATGGGGACTAAAGATCCCACTAATCTGCCTTGAGTGCTACCCCCCCCCTTAGAATTTCTTAGAGACAATCACCTTATGCTCATCCCAAGCAGATTTTAATTGCCCTATTGTTTTAGAGTAAATGACTTCTGCAGGTAGGCAATTCCATGGAGCCGCCACTCTTTCCATAAAGAAGAACTTATGCATGTTACCCCAGAACCTCCCTCCCCTTAATTTCATTTCATGACCCCTTGTTCTTGTGGAGCTATTGATCAGAAAGAGTTCCTAGGTAGGGACTCTGTTTATGCCTATCAGGAACTTGAATATCTCTATTATGTCACCCCATCTCTGCGCTGCTCCAGTGAGAATATGTTGAGTTGTAGTAACATGCTTTCATATGGCATTTCATGCAGCCCTTGTACCATTTGTGTTGCCCTCCTCTGTACTGTCTCTAGTCTATCCATGTCCTTCCTGAGATATGGCCTCCAGAACTGTATGCAGTATTCAAGGTGGGGCCTTACCAGGAACCTGTATAGTGACACGATCACTTTCCTCTTTCTACTTGTGATGCCCTATCCTTGTTGCTATTTGAGCCCTTGTATTTTTTGAATGCTAGCCTCTTTGCTTTTACCACAGCTGCCACCTCTCTTGTGAACCAGAGAGGAGTTTTCCATTTCCCCGTCTTATTGACCAGTCTGGAAAATTTGTCAGTGACCTCTGCTATTGCCTCTCTTATGTTAGTCCAGCATACTTCCATCTCTCCCTTTTGGTTTACTCTTGAGGATATCTCTAAAGCATCTTCTCCTCTGATCAAAATCCATCCTTCTGAAGTCTGAACCCATGTCTTAGAGTGATTTGTTTCCTTCTTAGTATTGACCTTGAACCAGACCGATTTGTGGTCACTTGTCCCCAGCTGGCACCCCACCTCCACCTCCTTGACCTTGCTACTGTTTTTGGGCACCAGGTCTAGGACTGTGTTTTCCCTAGTGGGGGCTGTGATGAGTTAATAGAGTCCAGACCCTTGCAGGGGGTCTAGGAAATCTCTGCTTTTTGCTGTGGATGTTGTGCAGGAGGATCAGTCTACGTCTGGGAGGTTGAAGTCCCCCATCAGTATAACTTCTCCTTTTTCTGCCATTTTTACTATGCTTTCCAGCAAAGCTTTGTCTGCCTCTGCTCCTTGTTGGGGTTGGGGGGGCTATAAATCACTCCCAGTCTGAGGGCCTAGTTTGTGCCAGGTTTGAGAGTGGACCATAGAGCCTCAGGTTCTCCCTGAGTTCTTTAGACTTCCATGGCCTTTATGTCTTCCTTTATATACAATGCAACCCCCCTCCATGTTGTCCCTCTCTGTCCTTTCTGAATAACCTGTAACCTGGGACAGCAACATCCCACTCATAGCTCTCATTTAGCCATGTCTCAGTTACTGTGACCTGGTCCAGTCCTGCTTCTGCCATTGTGGCTGAAAGTTCTGGGAGTTTGTTAGCTAGACTTCTGGCATTTGTTACTATTGCCTTCCATTCACTGGCATCCTTCTTCCTTTGCTCCCATGAGTTTTGTTTCCCATGAGTGACGTTACCATGTTCTTTTTGCTTTTGCCTTTGTGGCCAATAGGAGATGTCATTCCCTGTCTCTGGGGGTGGTGTCAGGGTTTCAGCTTTCTTGCTCCCATCTGACCTCCACCTCAGAACTATCTAGCTTAAACTACCAGTGAATACATCAAATTTTTGTCCAAGTGCCCTTACACCCTCCATGATACGGTGAAGGCCATCGAATTTAAAGTATGCCCTTTCCCAGAATACCTTCCAGTTGCTGATGAAGGAGTGTCCTTTTTCTGAGCACCACGTGTGGAGCCATGCATTTAATTCTTGGAATTCAGTGACTCTAACTTGTCCCTACCCTCCTCCTCCTTTCTCCCATACTGGGATTACCTCAGAGAGGCCAGGGTGGATGAAAAGGAAGACAGTCTATTACTCAGTTGTGAAATGTGCTCCTTGACATGTTTGACTGACTAGCTGGCAATATCGTTCATGCCTAGGTGAACGACGATGGCCCTGATATCTTCCTCCTTACAGACGTATTTCTTAAGTTGGCCTGTGACCCTTTTTGCTATGGCCTCAGGGAGACATCTGATCATGATCTCCAATTGGTTGGTCCTGTTTAGGTGTGATTCAACCCCTCGAATCATGGAGTCCCCCAGAATAAGCAGTTTCTTTTTTCCCCTTAAGGGAGTGTTTTCCCTTGCGGGTTTGTCTCACCGATGTGGGTGGTGCAACAACTCCTCCTTTCTTGGGCACAAGTCAATGTCCTTGCACAAGTGTGACTCAGACCCTTGTGTGTTCCTACTACTCACATTCCACTCAGGTTTTGGGTTGGTGCCCGGTTTGTGTTGTTGCATCTTAGACCCTTGGCATGAGCAGCAGGTTGGTTCCTTGTATGTGCTTGACAACGGGGCAAACCTGTTTTGCAGCTGAATCTCTGTTTTATGACTATTGTCCACCTGTTGAGCCCTTTTGTGGTGGGCTTTGCCCCTTTGCACTACCTACCACCCCCCCGAATGAGCTGCCCTCCATGGTACAGGGACAGCATCCGGGGGATAGAGGTGCTGGGGCAGTGACCAAGCTTCTGTGGCATCTGTATAAGGGCTTATTGTGTAAAGTGGAATTAAAACCTTTAGACTGTATCTTTGGGACAAATCCTTTGGTCTGCATGTGTGAAGATGGTATCACATATGCACAGTAAAGCATTTGCCCCAAACACACAATCTACACAACAAGCCCCTATATAGACGCCATTATCACTCTGGAGTGCTCTCGCACCAATGACATCATTACTTTACCATGTAGCAGCCATCTTATGATACTACAGAGGTGCTGAATTTGAAAGCTGTCCCTATTTGTCTACTTATTTCGAACATGATGCAACTATATAAAAATGAAATTTTGGACTAAAAGAAGCTCAGAACATAAAAGGTAAAGGATTCTACTACACCCCTATGTTTTCCAGTTTCGGCACTTTTATTTCATCAAATACCTTGTTTACTGTAGTTGTCCTTTAATGCATCCAGCCACATCCTCCTCATATTCGGTCTGATCACACATAGTCTCAACCCCTCTGTTTTTTAGTGTTATCATTACGCACGTGGTGTTATTTTTTTTCCTCAGCGTGTAAACTATGCCTTATGAATTAAAAAAGAAAGGGCTGGGATGTAACGCCATCCATCTCAGATACATGCTAATAAATAGGTAGAAAGATAGGTAGGTAGATAACGAGAGAGAGAGAGATAATTAGTTTTATATGACTGTTGAAGGAAACTAGTAAATTATCCAGGCTAAATTTACTGCACAATAAAAAGTTTGTTTTCCCAAATATTTTGCATAGGTCAGATCTTGTGGCATTTCAATACCAGCTGTGCACTTTAACATATGGTACTTTAATAATGTGTCAGCCTTAAGTTGTTAATACATTTTTAATTTACACTTTTTCTCTCCAGTAAGATTTTTAACACATCTTTGGAACCTATCCAAAAAGTCTGCATAAAGAGCATTTGGCTGTATCCAATCGAATACACTGTGCCATATTGCAACATCACTGGGCTTACCATAACAACAGATGTACAATGTCACAAGCACAGCAATTTTAAGTTCATTTGTGGACTTATGGAGGCTTTTTGAAGGACACAGTGAAATATGTACATTATCTGAAATATTTAAAAGATAAATAACAAGAGAAAATAAAAACATCAAGAAAACACATATATTAAACTTAACTGAAGAAAATATGTTCTAAGCCATTTGTTTAAGCAACTACATGCTCTTCACTTATATTTTAAAAAGCCAGCTTTCAAGATGAGAGGATATAAAAAGAGCGAGCAAGAGAAAGATACACACACACACACACACACACACACTTTAAAATTACTATCTTCTGCTCTCCTATTTTTGTCCAAACCAAACTGCTGTCTTTCCTCTGAACTTCATGTATTTTCTGTCTTCCTTTCTTTATGGAATACTTCACTATAAAAATAATAACCTTTATTTTTTTGAAATTGTATTTTATTCTCCTCTAGCCTGCCTCCTCCGACCCTTCGGTGTTGTCCCACGGACATCCCGCTACCTGCGACCCAGCTCACACAGTCCACAGGCCCCCATGGAGCCGCGGTTTACCCCCCGGGTGGGGGCAGAGTAGGGCACTCCCGCGTAACTTACAGTTTCGTCAGCCTTGTGGACTGTCGAGTGGGTGCTGGCAAATCGCAGGCACATCCCAGGGCCCCGCTTCCTCCCGGACGAGGCAGGCTTCCATTTTCCCTGTTTTCTCCCTCCCCTTAGCAGATACTCCCCCCTGATGTCATGACGCCTACGTCGACGTCTGATCTGCTTGGCAGCCATCTGACCAATCCCCTGTGCGGGCATGTGCTTCCTCAAGCCTCCGCTCGGGGTCACACAAGAGCTGGAATATGGCCAAATCCCACCCGGGTGAGGCGAGGCTGTCGTAACATCCCCGACCCGACCGACTGCCACCCGCGAGTCCGGCCTCAACCCGGGTCACCAGTGTGGACCGAGGTGTGGCATTCAACGCCTCAGCCCTCTGCGCCACCGGGCCGGCGTATAACCTTTATTTTTAATCTGCATTAAAGGCCTCAAAAAGTAAGATGATCTCATTTTTGTATAGTCTTGAAACACATTATTCAGTGAACACTCACATTTTTCTACTATGTAAGCAAAATGCCGAGTTCTATTAAATCAGAAATTCATGTAAAGGTGAAGGTTAGTGTAGAAATATTATTATAGGCTTTTGCTGCAAACTAAAATCCTGCGTGGTGCAGTATGTTTATATGCTAGTTATTACTGTGCCTTTAAATGTACATTACAAGACCACGTTATGTATTATTGTGTTATAATTACTGGCCACAATTTTTTCCCATAGACAAACCGAGTTATAATTTGCTATAACGGCAAACACGCTCCATCTCTGTCTAGACTGGTCAGCAATTTTTTCCATTGGCTGAACCAGTTATAATTTGCAAACACGCGCCACTTCAATCAAACTAGAGCCACATCCTGATTGGCTCTCCGCTTCTCATGGGCGGGCTAAACACATAACAAACATGGCGACTCCTCGTCCTGCTTACCGAGGAGCTGCCACAGACCAGCCATCACACCAGAGATTGTCTTTTCTTTCACACCCTCTTGTTTTCTTTCAAAACCTGTTATCTGGTTGATCCTGCTGTCCGTAACCCGTACAGCCTGAGAAATGCCTCCGAAACAGAGCACCGTGCTGGAATGGCTCCGAAGCGCTTAACAGAAGTAAGCGCTGTTGCAGCAAGTGAAAAAAAAATCAACCAAAGCATGAAGAAACACTTGTAAAAAGGAAAAAGATGCCTAACAAACAACAATCTCTTTTTCTAATAAAGATGCTGTGTGTGTGTGTGTGTGTGTGTGTGTGTGTGTGTGTGTGAGAGTGACAGTGTGACAGAGTGTGTGTGTGTGTGTGTGTCAGTGAATCACAGACAAGCAGCATCAATCTGGGAAAAAATTGTTGACCAGCAATTATAAAAAATAAAGTAATAGGCAGGTGGTTATTATGAGAATTTTACACAACCTCGGTGTGGGATGCCTATATAAACCCTTCGGCCGCCTCAGGGTTTATGGGCATTCCACACCCGGTGTGTGTAAAATTTCATACTAACCACCTGCCTATACATTATTCTCTATATAATTACTAGTGGCCCCTTTTATCACACCATTTACAGGGCTCTGTAAAATGCCATAATAACTCGAAAATTAGTTATTAGGGCATTCTAAAAACGATCTTTTAACTGCAGTGTCGCTTAATCATACCGTGCTACCTGACTGGCTCTTAGTCTGTGTGTGGGTGGTTTAAACATTTCAAAAAACATTGCGCAGCCATTTCTCCATTTCCTTGTTTCCATGGAGTCGCCCTGAATGCCCGCCCAGACTAACAGCTCGCCTGCCATCCTCTTCATGTGTAAGTTTCTACTATTTATCTAGTTGATCCGGCCATTACAAAAATAAATCTTTATCTGGTTGATCCTGCTAAAAAGACAGCGACTCCCACCAGGAATGGACTGTGGTGACTGACTGCTCATATTGTCAGTTACCACGGTTACCCTGGCACTTCTACAGTGCAATTTAAAAAATAAATAAAAAAAAGTCTGTACTAATGAGAGACATAGGCGGAGCTACCTGGTGTGCATATGTGTGTGTGTGTGTGTGTCTGAGTCTGACACCAGTGCTCAAAGGATTCAAGTGTTCAAAGTACAGTACAAAAAAATCTCCCTGCAGCAGTAATTGTAAAAAAATAAAGTCTATGCAACTGTGTTTTTATGTATTTTTTTTTACACACTGTCAGTGGTGTGATGACCTCATAAATTTCTCGAGCGCCACTCTCAAGGTTTATGGGTCATCACACACCTTGGGTGTGTAAAACAATCCATAACACACAGCTGCATAGACATTATTCTCTATTTAGTATGGCACACACAATAAAGCTGTGCAAAACCCATCCTGTCTTTTATTGTGGAACAGAGCAGACATTGTCAAGGCAAAAAATAAATAAATAAAAAGAACTTGTAAGAAAACAACACCCCTTTTCAAAACTGAGTTATTGCATGACGTGTTAATGAAGGGCTTCAAGACAAAAAACAGGTTCATTTAATTGAGAGAAGATACTGCAAAACCAAAACGACATGGGATGAGTATTAATATACAGAGGGAGTACTTTTATTTATCTATCCCACAACATATAAGTCTATCTCTTCTTCTCTGTCTCAGGAGCTGATTCTAGAAGGTGCCCATTCCAGACGCAAAGTGCAGCACAACAGGGGAATGCGTCTGGCACAGGTGTGACAACCACACAATGAGCTATTCCAGAAAGTCTGTCATTTATAGCAAACAATCTGGAATAGCTGCTCCAAAGGAGTGGTGCAAAGGGCATCATCGTCACAAGTCCGCGACATTGCCAAGAACTAGGTCACAAGGGCCTGCCCAGATGGCGCAAGGCAGCAAGCATGTCATCCAGGCACAAACGGGGCAGTCAATACATGGCTGCGACCCTGGGCAGGTGCCGTTGTACAGCTGTGACCTAGGAGAGGTCCTGTGGCCACCTTCCCATGCAGGACAGTACCCCGCCATGAAAGGCACCTGGCAACCCCTCCCCCCAGTCCCCTATACTGGCAGAGCCTGGTTTTGTTGTACTGAGCACCCCTCCATCCAGCAACGTGCCTCCAGCACCCTGCCCAAGTCAAAAACCTACCCCATCCTGGTCCGCTCCCCACCCCAAAAAAATGTCCCTCAAGTGCCAATGCATTTCCCAGTGACAAACCCTGGTGGTCTCGTGGCCCCCCATCCTCCCCACCCTGACATGCAGTGGGCACCCACTCCACTCCCCCCAGCCTGACATGCATCCATGACTGGCACAGCCCTCCTCACACCACCGTGGCCAGTCACAGACTGCATAGGGTGCTTGCTGTACCTGCATTGCATACAGTGTACAGTGGCACAGTCACTTGCAAAATGCATTCCACTAGCCGTGGTGGTGTGAGGAGGGCTGTGCCAGCTATGGATGCGATGTCAGGCCAGGGTAAGTGTGTCCACTGCATGTTGGTGTTGGGAGGTGGGGGCCACTAGACCACCAGACCACCAGGTAATGTGTGGGCAGTTCTGTGCGGGCACAGGGGGATGTGCCAGGGGAGGACATGGACTGGAATTGGGGTTGGTTATGTCCACAACAGACACCAGGATTGGGGCTACTGTGGACTTTGGGGGTGCTATAGCACCAATGCCTGAAGGGGTGGGGGGAGAGGATGACTACAGTGCCGCACTGCCTGGGCACAGGGATAGTAGGCCAGTCCAAGCTGGTGCTATCTCTGTTGGTGCCACATGCTGGGGTGGGTTGCCACCTCCCATCCATGGCCCCAACACAACATGTCGGCCCCTGGTGTACCCCTACAGGCCCCTGTCCCACCTCACTCCATTGCCGCAAGCCAGTTAGACCACTTTCTGGCTGGCCTAAGTAGTGGCTCTTCCTGCGTTCATGGTGGGGCTTCCAAATTCCCAAAAAAGGGGATGTGGCAGCCCCACCGTGGCACAAGCCCCCTTGGGACATGGTGCCCTGGGTTGTTGGACATAACCCTGGTGCAAGGGGACTTTGGCACAGTGTGTCTGTGGCAGTCGCAGGCTGCCTTCCAGAATCACGGTTTGACGCATGTTGTGATGCAAGTCACCACTTGCGTCACACTCTTTTGACGCAAGTCTCTTGTGTCAGTCAAACCCCTTTTGGAATCCAGCCCTCTGTCACTCATACACACACACACACACACATACTTTAATGATCTTTATTTGTTACTGTTCAAGTATATTTTCAGACGACCAATGTACAAACTGTATTCTTCCACTGTCATCTCATCTCACAGGAGAGCGGACAGGTAAGATCTCCATTTTAAAAGAGCAACCTATGTCTTTTTTTCTGGGAGGGGGTGCTGTAAAAGATTTGAGATCAAGACTCATTTCTTACACTAAAAAAAGAAAATGAAAACGTAAAAGCAAATAAGTGCTAGTCATATAATGCAGGGGCCTTAGCTCTAAAGGTTACTAGTAAGCGCATATGACATTCTAGAATGGAAATGAATTCATTTGGGTTTCCCTTTACTCTGTTTTGAGACAAATATATTATTTTCATGAAGACAAGAAAATATCATAATCCTTTAGGGAAAACACATTAAATCTGTTTTTTCTATGTCATTAAATCCTTGGATTATTCTAATTTAGTTTTGGGGGGGTTGCATGACACATTTTTATTTTGTTATTATTTAAAGAGAGTGTGCTTGTGCTTGCATTTATTTAAAACTGAGCTGGGTTGCTTCCCCCCAACACACACACACACACACACACACACACATTTTATATTCACTCCAAAGGGCATCAACTTCTCTTGGATATAATCATTTTCAAGGCATCTTTCTTTAATCCCAAAATAATAAACAGTGTATTTCCTGTTACAGTATTACGCAATAAGGTATGGCTAGGGGTTAGATTAACAACCTGTTAATCACCTTCTAGGGGTGTAATGTGGCACGAGGTGCAGCTGAGTGCCATATTGCCCTAGGGGGTGATTAACTGACTGTTAATCAGACTCCTGGGAGTGCCTTATTGCTATTATAAAAAAATATTCCAAAACAGAAGAGTTAAAAGTGTACTTTTTGAATGTGTTCCTCATTTAGAGGGAGATTTTTAATAAAATAGTTCTTCCACCAACAGTTTAAGAATGCTGGTTCAGAATCAGAGTGCATCATTCCAGTCATTCAGCAGTGCTAGAGGATGAAATGCTGGCAGAAAAAATTTACACACCATGGTGATCAAGCTGTACATGACAGTGTAACAGGGATTAATGTAAGGTTGTTGGAATGCTAACAGCCAATCAGTGTGCAGCATTTCTGAGACCCTTTTTATAATATGGGATACACAATGGCCTGAACCAAAATATGCAGTTTTAATTCATGAGTAAGGGAGCGGTCCATAATTCAAGAGTGGGAAGGACACCAGTAAATTTTGGAAGTCCTGCTACCTTACAATTGCCGATGAAAGGCGTATTTTGAGGCAAGTTAAGTTATTTCAAAGTTTTAACTTTTTAATCAACTTAGAGTTCAGTAGCTGGCCTCAGAGCGGGGCAGGGTTACTGTCATGTCACCAGCAATGTGAAAGCTACGATTACTTCTGAGAAAGCCCCAGCTGCAGAATGATTGTGACATATATGCAACCTTTAAATGAATGACTGTAACATAAGCAACCCATAAAAGAATTGACTGACATGCAACATCTAAAAAATAATTTTATTTCAGAGGATGCATATTTCGTCAGCTCAACTAACTTTTATTTATGCACTTTCATTCCACTAGTGTTGTATCTCATAATAACATAGAAACATAGACAATGATGCAAAAGAAAAAGACCCGTGGTCTATCCAGTCTGCCCAGGTTCCCTAAATTCCTGGGATCATTCTTGGAACCTAATGTTCCCCGAGGGTACCATCCCTCCCAGACTTTCTCCTAATTATCTTCCCTGGTTGTGTCAACCCAGGCAACTACTATTCCCTTTGTTCTATCCCAGGCTTGTTTGAACCCCCTTAACTGTGCTCGCTCCTGCCACCTCATATGGCAGACTGTTCCAGGGCTCCACCACCCTTTCTATAAAGAAGTACATCCTCACGCCTCTCCTGAACCTCCCACCTGCCAATTTCCACTTGTGACCCTGTGAGCTTGAGTTTGTACTCATGCTATATAATTTCCCACAGTTCACTTTATTAATTCCTTTGAGGTATTTGAAGGTCTCAATCATAACACCCCTCTCCCTTTTGGTTTCCAGTGAGTACAAATTCAGTGCTGTGAGGTTCTCTTCATTGGATTTACCCTGCTGCCCCTGAATCATTTTGGACAATTTGCATTTCACAGTCTCTAACCTATCCTTGTCTTTTCTGAGGTAAGAACTCCAGAACTGGGCACAATACTTCAGGTGAGGCCTCACCAGGGCTCTGTAGAGGGGAAGTATTATTTCTTTTCTCCTACTGTCAATCCCCCCAGTGCATTCCAGCATCCCATTGACCTCACTATAGGCCTTCTTGCACTAATTAGTTTGTTTAAGGGAGTTACTAATGATAACGCTTAGGTCCTGTTCCTCATTTGTAGTGCTAAGTCTAGCCCCTCCCATCCAACACTCCATCATGGGGTTCTTTTTTTCCCAGGTGCATTATCTTGAACTTTTTTGCATTGAATTTTAATTGCCAGACCTTTGACCACCCTTCTAATCTTAGTAGGTCCTTTTACACAGTCCTTATTCCTTCTTCCCAATCCACCCACCCACCCACTCACATAGCTTGGTGTCATCCACAAATAGGCACAACTTGCCCTGGATTCCTTCTTTAGTGTCAGTAATGAATATGTTGAAGAGGACTGGCACAGGACTGATCCCTGCAGAATCCCGTTCATTACCTCGTTCTCTTCTGATTTAACCCCACTGACTACCACCTTCTGTCCCTATCTATTAGCCAGTTTCCCACCCAACTCACAAACGTTTTAGCTGCTCCCAGGTCCTCCATTTTCATAACTAACTGCTTGTGCAGTACTGAATCAAAGACCTTACTAAAGTCAAAGTACTGCAAGTCTACCGTGTGGCCCTTGTCTATCTCCCTTGTCACCCAGTCAAAGAAGACTATCGGGCTGATCTGACAAGATCTTTCTGCAAGAAAGCTGTGTTGTTTATCATCCTGGAGTCCATTGCTTTCTAGGTATTCTATGAGGTCCTTTTTAATCAGGGACTCCATCAGCATTCCCGTGATGGAGATCAGGCTAACAGGCCTATAATTTGCTTGTTGCTTCCTGTCTCCCTCCTTATGTAGCAGTACTATGGCCACTAACTTCCAATCCACCAGGACTACCTCAGTCTTGAGTGAGCTGCTGAACAACCCAGCCAGTGAATCAGCCAGTTTGGTTGCCAACTTCCTCAGTATCCTTGGGTGCAACCCATCTGGACCTGGGACCTTATTAATTTTGAGGGCTGCCAGCCCGTTCGGGACTTTTCCCTAGCAAACACTGGCAGACTCATTTCTGGGATTCCCTTCGAGGCCGCTTTGATGCCACTCTCAGGCAGGAACCCATCTTCTTCCTCAGTGAGGATAGAGCAAAAATAGTCATTCAGAATGGTGGTCTTCTGCCCACCTTCTTCTATCACCCTACCCCCCCCCGCCAGTTGTGCAATAACCCCCCTTTTTACATGTTACACTAATATATCTAACAAACAGTTTCCCCCTTCTTCACCCCTTCCCCGATGCACAGTTCTGTGTCTGCTGTTGCCTCCCTGATCGTCATCTTAGCCTCCCTAACTTTCTGAAGATATTCCTGCTGTTCTACCTATCCTTGCTTGCTCTTGTATTTATAAAAGGCCCTCTTTTTGGTCCCTACTGCTTCCCTGACTCAAGGTGAGAACCATAGGGGTTTCTTTGGTCTATTTTCCTTTTTCTTTTTCACTGCTTTCACATATGTCTTTGCTGCCTCAAGTATAGCCCCCATGATTGCTTTCCATTTCTCCTCCACCATTCTTATGCCCCCCACCCCTATTAATTTATGTGTGACCAGTTCCCTCATCTTAATTAAGTCCTCTCTTCTAAAGTCAAGGACTTCAGTTTTTGAGTGTGGCTTACCATCCCCTAGGGCCAGTTCAAACCACAGAGCGCTATGGTTGTTATTTCCCGGTGGTTCCCCCACTCTCACAGCACCCACCAGCTCTGTGTTGGTGAATACTGCATCTAGGACTGCGGACTGCCTAGTGGGTTCCTTATCTAGTTGTACCAGAACACAGTCCTTTAATGCAACCAGTAGTAATTGATTGATTCTTGGCCACTGGGACCTCCTAATCAATGTCAGACAAGTTTAAGTCCCCTACCATTACCATCTACCCCTTGCCACCCTTCTTCTATGTTCCTCCTCCAGCACTCTGTCCCTTTCCTCCCCTTGACCTGGAGGCCTATAGTCCACCCCAATCGTATCTTTCTGCCCAAGGCCACCATGAATTGCACCCATAGAGACTCAGTTTCCCCATCTGAGCCTCTAATGCTCCCATCTTCAGTCACTTCATTGCACTTCCTGACATACAGGGTGATCCCCCCACCTGTCCTG
This sequence comes from Neoceratodus forsteri, assembly GCA_016271365.2. Lineage (NCBI taxonomy): Eukaryota > Metazoa > Chordata > Ceratodontiformes > Ceratodontidae > Neoceratodus > Neoceratodus forsteri. Next base: position 920,898,166 of record CM057456.1, on the reverse strand, counting down.
TGATCCCACCTGAATAATGTATATCCAAGGACCCCCATCTCCCAGTCCTTCTTTTCTGTGGCCCATGTTTCTGTGATGGCCACAAGGTCTACCTCAGTGTGTGCCATCATTGCCTGGAGCTCACTAAGTTTGGGCATGGGGTCATAATGTCATGGCCAAAAATATGCAAAACAACAATGCTGCAGACATTATGGCATGTGGGACAATAAGGTCAGCACAAAATGCAGACCGCAACACAAAAGCCCATACCAATGGGATACATAGCAAAATCTTTGTTTTTGAGGGGTGCTCTGCCCCTCCACACCAGCCCTACTAAATTAACTAACTCCAAGGGAGCCAGTCTGGTGGCACTGAGGGCTGAGGCACCGGATGCCTTGCCTCACACTACGCCGGTGATCCATGTTCAGGAATAAGCATGTGTCGCGGGGGTCAGCAGGGGATGAGAAGGATTGAGCATCCGAGGACTGCTCTCCTTCTCTGGGGAGGGGGAGACACCAGCTTTTGGTGCATGACTGGCCCCTAGCAGAGGCTGGGGACTGGCACAGCAAGGCTCAGGAAGAGGGGAAGATGTGGCAGAGGGCTAAAGTAGGGGTATAGTAGTAGGAAAGTGAGGAGGAGTGGAGATTAGGAGGGTAAACAGAGTGGTGTGAGGAAGTCAAAAACAGGGGCTAGGAAAGGCACTGCAGCAACTCCTAGTGGTCAGAAAATATAAGCTGCAAATGGGAAAGTGGACACAAACTGCAGAAGGTGTGGTCATGTGATGTGTCACATGACCAATATGCAGCAATAAAGGTAGAGTAGAGTCAACTTGGGTAGCTGGGGTGGGTGGGGCAGTCAGCACACAGTGCCAATGGGCTAACACCCCTTCAGAAATCAAGCTGGAAGGAGAGGGGCTTTACCTCTTACAGTCCCTCTGTGAATCCTCGAGTCCCCTGATGTGAGCTCTTCTGTCTAGCAGTGTTTCTGTGGGAAGGAGGAATTCTGAGGCCTCTTACATCCCCTCTGTGAATCCTGGAGTCCCCTGATGTGAGTATCTCTAATCCTGCCCTGCCTCCCCACCTGGACCCACACAGGGAGGACTTCGGAGAAGGCCACGGAAGCCGAGTGTGCCACCAACTTGTGCCCCAGTCTGCAGAAGCTCTGCTTCATTACTTTTTCCAAATGATTGGTCAGATCATTGGTCCCTAGGTGCATCAGCTCCCCCAGCTCCTCTCTTCCCTCTCCACCATCCTCCCTATTCTAATTCCCAGTTGGCTGTTGCTCCAGGCAGGTATCAAACCAGCCCTCCTTCATCTGTCCCCCCAACACCCTGTCCGTACCTCTAACCATTGAGTCTCTGATCACTAGGCCCTTTTTGCAGTCTTACCCTCCTTGGGTGCCAATGTGCAGTCTGGCCTAGCACCTGAGACTGACTCAGAGTCCTCCCTTGCAGAATAAGGAGCTTGAGCCTCCTCCAGGGTGTGAAGTGATTTGTCACCTGGGTTTAACTGGGCTAGACAACTTCTTTGTGGCTGCCCCTTCTAACCTTCCCACACCCCACCACCCTCCACCGTCCTGGACCAGTGGGTCTCTGGGGGAGTGGGGTTGAGGTAGGTAGGCTCAGCTGAGCTGAGTGCACAACTGGTGATTTCTGTCCTGACTACTACCAGCTGAGCATGGAGCTCTACTATGGTCCTGCAGAAGGGACTGTGTCCTCTGCTTCACAGCACTTCCCTGGAGAAGCATGCCTCACAGTCCCAATAACTGAGTGCCTCTTCCCTGTATCACGTTTTATCAAGAGCCGTATTGGTGAGACAGTAATTTTAGTAGTACCAACTATGATTAGAATGCATTCCCCAACCAAGTGGAAGAATCTAATAACACTGGCTAATTCAGCTGTATGGTAACAGTAATTATACAAGCATACAAGTATGTCCCACAATTGTTAGGTATTCAGGTTAAACCCCAGCAGCAGACAAGAGGCCAACAACCCTGCAGAATCCCTTCACACCGAGAAACAGCCTCCCAAACAATATATTTTAAGCACTACAATACCACATTAACAAGTTGTTAGGTACTCAAGATAAACCCCAGCAGCAGACAAGAGGCCAACAACCCTGCAGAATCCCTTCACACCTAGAAACAGCATCCCAAACAATATATTTTAAGCACTACAATATCACAATCCTGCCAGAAAGGTCTTATAAATAAGTCTTACTGATCAGTTAAAAGCCAGTACAATTTCACTATAAAAGCACAATAAAAAAACATTGAGCACTTATAGGGACAATAAGAAAGATAGACTAGTACAGAATAGTAACGTCATAGAAACAGGATCCCCAAACAAGTGATAGTAGATAACAGTGGTTTTGATAATGATTTGATATTTCATACATCTGTGCGGTATGGCTTCTTTATAAAAAAAGAGAAATTAAACAAAGTCAGTGGCCCTGCTTTAGTTAATAACAGCAAAAATATTGACCTAGAAGGGAGAATCAGAAGGAAGCCATCCTTTTTCTTCACAAATTATTTTTAATGTTACTAATATAGCTCCAAGGTACAGTATGTATTAACTTCATGGTTGAAAACTACGGACTAAGTGATGTTGTTTTAGTACATTTGAATCAATCTTACTTGCCAGATCCCATAAGGTTTTTGTTTATGATTTGTTTGTATTTTAAATTAATTGCAATGTTATTACAAAAAAAGATTCCATAAATGGGTCAGTATGTTTTGTTTAAAACATACTTTAACTAAAATATCCATGGGTATCACAGCCTAGGGGATGAAGTCTAAGCTTCTCCCAAAAGGCTACAATAGGTAGCTTAGAGTTATTTAAGTTGGTCAATTTTAGACAATAATTATGATCTGTAGATCTGCCACAGATTGAACATCTATACGGCCTAGCTCAGTTCTCACCGAGTGCTAGAACTTGGGAAAAGTTTTTTCCCATTTGACAAGCACCAAGTTTCAAAATGCATATAGTGCTTGTGCAGATAACCTGGCCTCAGCAACCATTAACGCTTTATTAATTGAATAATCTCCATGTTTTCTATTGCAACAAAATATTCCAGCTGAAAAACTATTTAGTGCTGATTTAAGAGTAATAGTCCACCTGTGTTTTCCATGACAAATATTTTTTTTTTCAAAATATATATACAGGTATTAAAATTACCTTAACACTCTGACAGTCAATTGGCCAATTAAACTTATTTTTTTATAATAACACTTTATTAATAAAAAATATAAAAGTACAGCATACAATTTAACAATATGAATGGACATCAAAATGTCAGAATAAAATAAATAAAATATTAGTGCAAGGAGGAAATCATGTACCTAAAAGCTGAACAATATGCTAAACAAGTAAACAGGCTGCTTTAAATGTTGTAGAGAATACCAAAACAGGAGAAATTTAACAATAACAATGAAATGAAAAAGGAGAGCAAAAACTCTAGGACAAGGCATGGGTAAAGGCAAACTATAATCCTACTGTGTAAAGAATTCCCAACAGGGTATCTTGTAGCAACCTGATGCCCAAACCTGAAGTCCCCAAAAATTTATGGAACAAACTCTGAATCTGTTTGCAACGTGTAGAGTTCTCATCGTCTTCAGGTTTCCTCGAATATTGGCACAGTATTTAAAACCTAATTTTCTACCTGATAAATAGTATCCATTAATGTTACCCACTGAGTCATCGACGGGGGCCAAGGCTGGAGCCATCATCTAATAATCACTTTTTTTGCACAAACCAGAACAATCAACAAGAGCTTGGGTTACCTGCCTCTAACATTTAAAGTAGCAGGTGGTATATGTAAAATAACTAATTTGGGAGAAAGAGGTTGTGTAATATCAAACAACGATTCTAAAACAGTTGAGATAAGCATCCACTAGGATTACAAGAGAGGACAGGACCAAAAAAAACATGAACATGATATGCCCTAATCTCACTGCATGCCCATCAGCAAGCCCTGGCTTTCTCCCCTAAGTATTTCATTGAAACTACTGGGGCCTTGAAAAATCGCATCCGACTCTTCCAAGTGAACTCTTTTAAATAAGGTGCCATTGAATGTTTGTAAGTTGGAAGGGAGTATTTCCCCCAAAGGGCAGGGTCACAAGAAATCTATAAATCCTTTGGTTTAAAATGGAAAGTGTAGTGTCTTTTGACTGGTCCATGAGAATTGCATATAGTCTGCCAACCAAATGCTCTTGTATCCTACCCTGCTGATGAAATAGGATCAGTGCAATTAATGTTGGGAGTGAATCTGGACGGCATCTGCATGAAGAGGGTAACGTGTATGTAGGCATGTATCTGTAAATACCAATAGTGATTGGAAGCCGGCAGGGGAATATGCAGCCCATAAATCTGAAAAGAGGCATACTCCCTGGGGTCTAGGATCTGATGTAAGTAAATTAAATCTTGCCAAGCCCACCGCCTTAAAAATAGATCCAAAATATTTAATGGATTAGTCGGTATCCATTCCAAAGTTTCCAAGAGGGGTGCCTCCTCCCTCAAGAACTTCATATGAACTAAATGTCATGCTTGAAGTGTCATCAGTGTATAGCGAAAAAAATTAGAAAAGGGAAGGTAACCTGGGGGGGGGGGGGGGATACAGAATGTGACCAATAACATGAAGATCATGGAAAGTAAATTCTATATCTTTCCAATAAGCTTGATAATTTAGCAAGATCCAAAGACAAATTAAATGAAGTTGGCAGACTAACGCATACAGGAGTAAATTAGACAGGTTTATCCCACCCTGAGCAGGAGATACATGTAGATTTGGTCAATTAAACTTCTAATTATTTTTGCCAAATATTATTTTAGATAATCAGTATTAATCAATAGATTATTTTCAGAAGAAAATGTTTTAAGCAGTGAAAGTTGCTTCTGAAGGCTGGACGCAGTCAATGAAAGTAAAATAATATTGTCAGTGTGACGAGTATGGGCACGTTGGTGATACCTATTTTTGGAGGATATGTATTTTGAGCTGCAAATGTTACTTTAGTGTTGTACGAGATGGGGCTATTGCATGAGCTAACTGAAAACAAGCTATTTATTTACAGGGCAGTTTTTCCCTCCATGCCACCTAGCAAGGAGCAGAAGAGTATAGTGTAGCCACAAGTGCTAGGGTGGCATTGAGGAACACACTCTGATGAAAATAAATGGCTTACTTTATGTCAGTCTATAAAAACCTCCTATTTATACTGTGTATGCTGCTGTGCTGTGTGATATCACAACCCACAACTCATGCCATTGAGGAAATCCCATGTTATTTTTCTCTGCTCTGACATGGTATCATGACATGCTAAAATGATATCTTTATTTCCTGTATTTGCTATATATTATATATCTAGATAGATAGAGAGATAGAAAGAGCCCAGATTTTTCAACATGGCATTTTGGGATACCATCTCAAGGACAAGGTATGTGAAATTTTTCAAATTCATCCCCAGAGGTGATTTCACAGTCACTCCATGAAATCACTGTTTGGTCATGATTTGAACATTTTCAACTACCGGGCTCATGAGGTGGGGTCATAAGAAGGCTATGCTACGTGAATGAGGATACAATTCCACTACCTCAAAAAGAAAGGAAATGCTTTGCAAAAACTGTGTTAATGCACTAGTTAGGGTTCAACTTAATGCCACAAAAGAAGGAGGATGTGGCATTAGGGTTTCCAACCCTAACTCCCATCACCCCACAGCAGCAAAAGCCAATATCACACAAGCAACCACAGACAGCCATCATCAGGTAAGACAAATAACATACAACTGTTTCCAGAAAATACAAATGCAGTAGCACTGATGTGCTTGCTTTGTGTATTTGTATCTGTGGCTTTATAAGGACTGGCCCCACAGGGTCCTGTGCTTATTCAGCCACACCTATGTGTATAAGTTGTACTATGTGCATGAGTATGTGGTGCTGCAGACGTACAAGCCCCATGGGGACCTGCCCTTCTGTAGACAAAAGCCCCATGTGGCCTGCACGTCTGCAGCCAGATGTACTCATGCACATGGTACAAGGTACTTTGCTAGATAGCATGATTGTCTAGTGCATGCTTTTCTATATGCATCTGTGTACCTGAAAAACTGCTACCCCCGAACAATTTCTAGAGCCACTGCTGAAACCATTATACCCACATTGCAACAGCACTTCCATCTGCATATCTATAGGCATCAGAGGGTCCAGCCCTTCTGAAGCCAGACGTTGGTGTGTATGTATTACACCTGTGGCTGAAGAGGCACAGGTCCCTTATGGGTCAGTGCTTCTGCAGACAGAAGTAGTGTTATACTTTGGTATCATTGATTTTGTGGTGCCTGCACTTCTGCAGCCAGAGATCAGTGTGTACACCTTACACATGTGGCTACAGAAGTGCAGACCCATCAAGTGTGTGTATGTCTTACACTGTGCAGGAGTACCTGAGGCTACAGAAGTGCTGACCCCATAGGGATGTGCACTTCTGTAGACAAAAGAAGTCTTGTAATTTGGATATCATGGATTTGAATCTGTGGCTGCAGGGGCCTGTGCTTCTGTACACAGGAGCATAGAAACACAGAAACATAAAAAAGTGATGGCAAAAGGGGACCTTACGATCCATCTAGTCTTCTCATTTTAGAGTAACTAACCCCCTCCCTTATTTACTGCCGAGTGCTATGATGCCTTTGTGTTTATCCCATGTGTGTTTGAAATGTCCAACCCTCCTGACCCCTCCCACCTCCTTGGGGATACTGTTCCATGGGTCCACCATGCTGTCCGTGAAGAAGAACTTCCTCCCATTGCCCCGTATCTTCCCTACCTCAATCTTCATATCATGCCCTCTGGTTTTTGTGTAACTCTTACCCAGGAACAAGTCTTATACCTGAGTTTTGTTGATACCTTTTAGGTATTTGAAGGTCTCTATCATGTCCCCGTATCCCTCCTCTGTTCAAGAGAACACATGTTGAGTTCCCTCAACCTATCTTCATGTGGTGTCTAGTGCAGCCCTTGTATCATTTTAGTTGCCCTACACTGAACCCTTTCTAATCTATTTATGTCCTTTTTGAGATGTTGATGCCAGAACCATACACAGTACTCCAGGTGAGGCCTCACCAGAGATCTGTACAGCAGGAGCACCATCTCGCTTTTCCTGTTGGAGATTCCCCTGCCTATGCAACCCAGCATCCTATATGTCCTAAGCACTGCCTTTTCACACTTTTTGCTTGTTTTTAGGTTATCTGTAATAATCACCCACAGGTCCCTCTCCTGCTTTGTGGCCTCCAGTATCCATCCTCCCATGAAGTATTTCTCTCCTGGGTTTCCCTTCCCCAAGGGCACGACCATGCACTTTTTCATGTTGAAATTCAGCTGCCAGATCTCAGACCATTGTCCTAGTTTCTTTAGGTCAGACTTCATTCTTTGCACACAAACAACCTCCGGGGAATGTCTATCTTGTTACTGATCTTTCTGTCATCTGCAAACAGACACACGTTTCCCTCTAAACTTTCAGCTATGTCACTAATGAAGATGTTAAATAGGATAGGACCTAATACTGACCCCTGATGCACCCCCACTAGTTACCTCACTTTCATCCAATAGTGTGCTGTTTACCCTCTGGGTTCTCCCACTCAGCCAGTTTTGCACAAAGTTTACTACTTTTAGACCTAGGTTAGCTTGCTTGATTAGCAGTCTTCTGTGTGGAATGGCGTCAAATGCTTTACTGGCATCTAGACAGAGTATGTTCACTGCTCTGCCCTGATCCACTATCTTGGACACCAAGTTAAAAAGTCTATTAAATTTGTTTGGCATGATTTCCCTGTCATAAACTCATGTAGTCTAGGATCTAATGTTGTGTTCTCCTCCAGATAGGAGATGATTCTTTCTTTGAGGAGCACTTCCATAATCTTGCCCACAATCGATGTGAGGCTGACTAGTCTATAGTTACCTGTGACTTCCTTACTCCCACTCTTATGAAGAGGGAGCTCTGTGGCTCTTCTCCAATCCTTGGGAATAACTCACTGTTCCAAAGATAGGTTGATGAGTTCTGCCAGAGGTTCTGCCAGCTCTTCCCTCAGTTCCTTGATTATCCTGGAGTATATTTCATCAGACCCCATTGCTTTGTTTACCTTGAGTTTCCCTAGTTCTTCTAGGACTCTATCTCTTGTGAATGGTCCTGAGGCTACCTCCTTACCAGAGGTGCTGTTCCCACCTAGCTTGGGTCTGCTACCATCTCTTTCCTTAGTAAAAACTGAGGAAAAGTAGAAATTTCATATCTCCACTTTTTCCCTGTCATCTTTTGTGTACCACCTTGTTTAGTTTGATATTTTGACTGTACCCCCTCCCTTCCTTCTTCTTTCATTGATATATCTAAAGAAGGCTTTGTCTCCCTAATTTACCCATTTAGTTATCCTTCCTCTGCTGATGCCTTTGCGAGTCTGATAGTCCTCCCTGCTTCCCTCTACTTCTCCTTGTATGTATCCCTGTCTTGATCAGTTTTAGTGTCTTTGTACCTTTTAAAGGCTGCCTTTTTTATAAGATTTTGGAAGCCACTACCCTGGAAAACCAAAGTGGTTTTCTCCTTCTTTTCATTTTACTCAATCTTTTTAGGCATTGGTATGAGGCATTGATTATAGCCATTTTGATCCTTATCCAGTGTTCCTCTGTCCCTTCCCCCCTCTCACTGTATCTAGAAGGTCCTAAGATGTTCCTTCATTTTATTAAAGTCTGCCATCTTGAAGTCCAGGACTTTAGTTTTGAAGTATTTAGTTTCCCTACTTGTATTCCCCTGGAACCACACTGTTCGGTGGTCACTAGTTCTGAGATGACCACAGACTGTTACTTCTAAGATGTTTTCGCTATTCATGAGCAGCAGGTCAAGGATCTCTTCCCCTCTAGATGGTTCCTTGATTAGCTGTTTTAGTCCTGATCCCCCTAGAGCATCAAGAAAATGTTTGCTCTTCAATGAGTTTGCTGAGTGGGAACTGCAGTTTATGTGCGGCAAGTTGAAGTTTCCCATCAGTATTATTTCTCCCTTGTCTGCCATCTTGTATATGGATCCTATGAGCCCTTTATCACCTTCCAGCCCCTGTGCCAGGGGTCTGCAGCAGTGTTGTGATTTAAGTATCGTAGATGTCTATCTATAGCAACAAGTGAGTGTGCATGTCTCGTGGTGTGCCAGCTGCAGATACAAATCCACAAAGGTAGCACATTAGTGCTACTGCATTTTTTTAATTTTTTTGTCGTTTGTCTTTTAAATGAGATTTTTCTTCCCCTTCCCTTTTTAATAAATAATTTTTTTACTGTTTTCAAAATAATTATATCCATGATGCAATTAATTGAACTGAAGAAAATTTGATATTGTTTAAACATTTGTAAAAATCACCAGTATATTCCTGCATATAGATTTGTACATAAATATTCTTGGATTGCAAAAAAAAAGGAAGAGGAAAAAAGTATTTCATTAATCACCCTCCCCCCAGCTATCAGCATAGAGTGCTAGAATCTAAGCAAAGATGGCAATATTACCATGAGGTTGACCAGCTACCGTTGTCTTGTTCATCCAACTCCACAATTACATAGCCAAGTTTTTCAAAAATGATTGTTTCCTTTAAAGTGTACATCCATTTTATTTTGATTATTTTAAGGAGGCAGTGGTTGTTCCAATTTTTTTTTATTTCATTCCCTCTAGCGCAAAAGAGCCCAATGTTACAGTTTTCTGTAGGTTATAATCCAGGCCACTTAGGTCATACAGGTTAAAAACTTAAAACTGAGATGGTACAAGGAATATCCTACCCTAGCATTGCTGGTAAGTCCTTTGCTAATTCTTCCTTCCAATTTTTAATAGTTGGGCATTTCCAAAGGTTGTGACTTAAGGTACCTCTTGCGTTACATTTAGGCCAGCATTTATCTGAGCAGGTGGGGTTTATTTTTGGTAATAAACTAGGGGTAACTTTTTTTGTTGTATACTTCCATTTTTTGCTGAGATGATGTTTTTGTTGGCTCCTATTTTTATATCATGCCATTGATTAATTTGTAATTGCAGATTGATATCTTTCTCCCAAGAAATATCTTGTTTTATTTTTTTCACTTTGTGATCTGAAGCAATTAATTTATTTATAAATTTATAAAATAGAGATAACCTTTTGTTTTGGAACAATTTTATTATTTCTTTATCGTTTCTTCTTCTTTTATAACTTCACTTAAATTGTCAGTTTTGTAGGAGGTTAAATATTTTGTATTTTTGGTCTACTTTTTGTTTCAAAGTACTATTACACGGTGTATGTAATCTTGACAACTTGTGCTACAGCATTTGTGTCATTTGTAAACATTTGTCTGTTGATGGCTGTCTGTGGCTGCTTGTGTGGTCTTGTGATTTTGCTGTTTTGGAGAGTGGGGAGTTAGGGTTGGAAACCCTAACCCCACTTCTCTACTTTTGTGGTATTAAGTTAATCTCTAACTAGTGCATTTTAAATATATATATATATATATATAGATTATAGTGTCACAGTAGTGGCACTATAGTTAGGGTTGAATAAGCACATTAATGTTAAACCTCAAGTTTTGCACCTTAATAACTTTGCCACCATACAACAGATTTGCCTGAAATTTTGCTTGTGCAGTTTGGTACCATAGATCTCTGGATCTGGAAAGTTGTATTATGGTCAGATATACAGTTGTGGAGCTGCAGAATGCCAAAGAAACACAAAGAAACTGACTTTCTGTGTGTTTCTTTGCTCGCACCCACAGCCCACACGGTGTGGCTGCTCACTCTGAAATCTTCAGGGAAGATGCAGTCTGGGGCACTGATGTGCCTTTCAAAGATTTTGTGTAAAAACATTAAACTGTTCAAAAGTTATCCAAAAAACAAATGTCCCATTATAGTCAATGGGGAAAAAATATATGTGTCTCATGAAAGTGTTGCAAGTACAATTTTACTTTCACAAATGGCCCTATTACTTTCAGGCTGCAGCCATCTTGTTTTCGGTTAGTGAGAGAGAAAAAATGCCTGACATCTAAATTTGAGATCCTCTATGTAAACACCGACTGTTGGGTTTACCTAGTTGGGTCCTGAGGATGCCAGCTCTATCTTTTTTGGGGAATAAAACCCCCTAGAAATGTAATTTTAAAAATTGGCTCACCAGTACTTTCACAAAATACGAAAGAAATGACCATGACACTTTCACAAATGTGAAAGTTTCATGCTGTTTTCTGCAAAACTTTCACAATTTGTGAAAGTATTTTGTTAAAAAAACAGCAAATCTTTGCCATCACCCTACAACAAAACGGTTGGGTCTTTTGGGCTGAAATTTGCAGAGTAGCAAGCCCTGGTCCCACAGATGTGTATTTTGGTAGTTTGGTACCAAAACCTTTAAGGGAACCAAAGTTACAGTGTTCTGAAATTGAGAAATGTCTCATAGGATAACACTGCGACACTCATGATGCCTTTTAGCGGCCATATCTTGAAAACAAAGTGAGATATGGATTTTTTGCTACCCACAACTTCACTTAAATTGCCCAGCTTAATCTTATGGACTGCATATTATGTTTTGAATTCACACTGTGCATTCATGTAACTCAGGTAGTTAGCTAACCTTTCAAAACAAGTTTGGAAATCATAGATTATGCAAGCAGTGGAATTATTTTCCTACATGCTACGGTTACAGAGATATTGGTACATTAGTGTCACAAGGGTTCCAAGGGTGTCTTTTTAGTGTATTTTGGTGCCCATATCTTGCAAACTGTGTGAGATATGGATTTGGTTGATTTATCTCACGTGGAGTACTCGCTGTCATGATTACGACGGCACTGGCATTTTTTTCCTAGCTGCTACGGTTGCTGAGATATTAGCAAATTAATGTTACAAGGTTTCTTTGCCCTGTAGGGCTGCTGTATGGCTCTGTACTTATGTGTAAGTGGGAGCGCAGGGCCTGGAGGGCATGCACTCCCACATGCACATACTATTACATAAAAAATGGGCAATATGAAAGGAGCACAGGGCCCGGAGGGCCAGCGCTCCCACTAACACAGACCACTTACCAGTTACATTACACTTTCTCAAAATGAAGGGAAATTCATGGCAAAAAAACTCTGTTAATGCATCAGTTAGGGTTCATAGCACAGCAACAAAAGCTTGGAAATGTGGTGTTAGGGTTTCCATCCCTACCACCCCACCCCCTCCCTCCACATACCAACAGGCATCGGAGTGTGCATTGGGGTTGTCGTGCTTAACTCTCACCCCATTCTCTTATGCTGCACCACCTCAGCTTCTTTACACATGGAAAGGAGTGAGAGTTAGGCCGATGACGCCAACACACACATTATGAACCCTAACTGATGCATTAACAGAGTTTTTTGCCATGAATATATATATACACACACACACACACATATATTATGGTAGGACGGTAGTGCTACCATAGTTAGAATTGAGTACGCCATTTAAGGTTAAATGGTGAAACTTTGCACCTTAATAACTTTGCCACCATTCAACGGATTTGTCTGACATTTAGCAGGCATGGGGCATAGCCATAGATCTTGGGATAAGCCAACTTCTGTGCCGGTCAGATATACAGCTGCAGAGTTATTAAGCAACATTCTGGGGCACATTTACCTTTTTTTGTGTGCATACTTTGCTCGTGCCTAAAGGTCGCTTGATTTGCACGAATGGTCCAAAAATGTCAGGGAATGTGTGGCCAGCATCTCCAATGTACCTTTTGAAGATTTCATGAAAAAATATTGAACAGTTCAAAAGTTATTCAAAAAACAAGTTTCCCATTATAGTCAAAGGGAAAAGTTAACAAAAAGTTCAACAGTGTCGCAAATGCACTTTTTAGTGTCACAAATGACCCTAGTAGTGTCACAAATCCGCCATTTTGTTTTCAATTACTGATCACAGAAATGCTTGACGTTTAAAACTGGAACCATCAAGGGACATAATTATTTTTGTGTTTACCTAGTTGAGCCCTGAGGATGCTATGCATGTCTTTATTTTGGAGTTAAACACCCCAGAAATGTTTTTCAATTTTTTGGAAAAAGTAGTGTTGCAAAGTAGTGTCGCACCTATGACACTGTCACCCTTTTTTGCGAAAGGTGTCGCAAATCACGACACTACTTTTCAACACTATGGCCAAAATTACAGGAATTGTTTGCCACCCTGCTGCAAAAGAACAGTTTGGTCTTTTGGGCTAAAATTTGGCAGGAAGAAAGCCAACATCTCACAGATGTGCCTTTTGGTGGTTTGGTGAAAAAATATTGTAGGGATGCAAAGTTATGGTACTCTGAAGTTGATGTTTTTTTCCCATAGACTAACACTGCAGGCGTCCTCCGTGCCTTTCAGGGCCGTGTCTGAAGCGTCGCGAATCACAGACTTTCCATCAGAAAAATGCTTAGCCCCCCAAACAGGGGCTAAGAACATAACTTGCCAGGAAAGTCATAATTTATACAATGTTTTAATTTGTTTTCTACGTCGTACGGTTCCTAAGATATAAGCAATTTAGTATTCAAAGTGCTCATTTTCTGCTCACAGACCCATTATTATGCATACATTCTTTGTACTGTCTGTGTTTCTCTATGCAACTGTTGGGGAAAACCAGGGTGTGCGCTCCAGTTACAGTTACACGTAGCATTTCCACTTGTGTTCCCATACCCATTTGTGTTAGCATTGTAGTGCATGCCACCGTGTACGTTATCCTTTGCGTTTCTGTTTGCACTTGCGTTTGTGTTACTCTTACCATTTGTGTCTCCAGCACTGTTTCTGTTTGTGTTTTGCTTTGCCTCACCATGAGCATTACCATTTGTGTTTGGCGACCGCCCTTCCATTTGCATTTCTCTTTCGTTCTGCATCATCGTTGTTGTTACCGTTACCATTTGCATTTCCAATTGCGTTCCCGTGCCTGTGTGCATTACGGTTTGCATTTCCATATGTGCTTCCATTTGCATTTGTATTTCCATTTCCTTTGGCGTTATTTTTGCTGTTACTATTACCATTTGCAATTGCGGTATCGTGACCATGCGCATTGTGCTTTGCATTTCCATATGTCCTTGCATTTGCCTTTCCGTTTCTGTTCCCTTTGGCATTATTATTGCTGTGACAGTTAACATTTGCATTTACAATAGCAGTACCATGACTGTGTGTGTTACCACTTGTGTTTCCGTACGCGCTTGTGTCTCAGTTTGCGTCACTGTTCGCTTTGGCGTCACTTTGTGCTTGTGTTTCTATTAACGATTGCATTACCATTTATGTTTGCGTCACCATCTGTGTAACTGTTAGCACTTACATTTGCATTGCAGTTACCGTTACTATGTCACAAGATATCACATGGTGGGAACAGGGGTCCCAAAGGGCCCACGCTCCCACCACTGCATTCTATTCACTATTTATAGTCCTCACTCTCAAATAGAAGGGAAATTCATGGCAAAAAACTCTGTTTAATGTGTCAGTTAGGGTTGTTCCACAGCGATAAAAGTGAGGAAATTCAGTGTTAGGGTTGAAAGTCCCCCTTGCACCCCCCAGCCTGCCCCTCCAACTGGCAACGGGGTGTGCGTTGGGGTCATCGGTCTTAACCTCACCCCATTCTCCTATACTTCAGCTTGCTTACTTATGTGATGGGGTGAAAGTTAGGGCCAATGACCCCAATGCACACTCCAATGCTGGTTGGGGGAGCAGGCTGGGGGGGTGCAAGGGTGGCTTTCAACCCTTACACTGAATTTCCCCACTTTTGTCACTGTGGAACAACCCTAACTGATGCATTAAACTGAGTTTTTTTCCATGAATATAAATATATATATATATATATATATATATATACACACACACATATATATCTTACTGGCCCAGTAGGGCAAGTACATTAGGGTTGTGCAGTCACATCTATGTTAAACTGAAAATTGTGCACTTTAATAACTTTGCAACCATTACTCCAATTCACCTGACATTTTGCATGTGCAGTGTGGTACCATAGATCTCTGGATCTTGAAAGTTTTTTTCTGGTTGGAATTGTGGTTGTGGAGCTGCAGGGTGTGAAAAAGTATGAAAATCCTCAACTTTGTGAAATTCTTTGCTCGTTTCCACAGCCCGAATGGTTTGTCCGTCTGGTCCGACATTTTCAGGGTATATGTGGAATGGGTCAGGGAAGTGCCTTTTGAAGGTTTGATGAAAAAATATTAATCTGTTCAAAAGTTATTAAAGTTTAAAATATATGTGCACCTTGAACTGAGCATGCTCAGAACCTGAAATTTCAAAATTTATTAGCTTTTGAACACAATATTATTTTTTCACCAAACCAGTGCTGAATTGTTCCATATGATAGCCTCTTTCTACCCTAAACATTTCAGGCCAAAATATTGACCCATTCAAATGTTCTTAAAGTTTATAGTTCCTATTTTATCCTATGGGGAAAATATATGTACACCCATGTTTCTTTGCCAAGTCATAGCAAAAGAACAGATAGGGCTTTGGGGCTGAAATTTGCAGAGTGGCAATCTCTTGCCATAACAATGTGTCATTTAATGGTTTGGTGAAAAAATTTACAGCAGTTCTACAGTTACGGCTCTCTGAAAATGCACAGTTTCCCATAGGATAACACTGCGCTGCCCATGGCGTCTTTCAGAACCTGTACCTTGAAAACAGTTTGAGATAGGATTTTTCACTACTCACTGCTCAGTCCACCTTTAGGTAGGTGGACTAAGCATGTGTGGAGGTTCCCAAGTCATGATTATGACTGCAGTGGAATTTTTTTCATAGTTGGTACGGTTACTGAGATACTGCCAAATTTGCTTTACTAGAGTTCCTTTTCATCATTCTCTAGGCAGGCAGTATGTCTCCATACTTATGTGCAAGTGGGCCCTGCTCTCCCACATATGCATATTAGTTTTGCGAAAGTACCAAGTAGTTTGGCAAAAGTACTGGTACTTTCGCGAAAGTACCAGGCAGTTTCACAAAAGTATTGGTACTTTCGTGAAAGTACTAAGTAGTTTCATGAAAGTTAGTTTTGCGAAAGTACCAGGTAGTTTCGCAAAAAGCACTAGGTAGTTTTGCAAAAGTACTGGTACTTTCATTAAAGTACCAAGGAGTTTCACAAAAGTACCAGATATTTTCACAAAACTACTGGTATTTTCGTAAAAGTATCAGGTAGTTTGGTTAACATGGAGGAACTTTTGAAATAGTCCCTCAGTATGTTCACGAAAGTTTCCCCATGCAAACTAATGGTACTTTCATGAAAATATTGGTCCTTTCGTGAAAATACAGCTGAAAACCAGCCCCAAACCACATATTACTTTGCCATGTCATAGCAAAAAACAGTTAGGGCTTTTTGGCTGAAATTTGCAGGGTGGCAAGCACTTGCCTCACAGATGTGCCTTTTGCTGGCTTAGTGAAAAAATTTACAATGGTTCCATGGTTACAGTACTCCAAAGTTGTGCAATTTCCCATAGTATAACATTGCGCTGCCTTTCTGTACCCATATCTCAAAAATGGTTCAAGATACAAATTTTTTGCTACTCGCTGCTTAGTCCAACTTTAGGTGAACTAAGCATGTGTGGAGGTTTCCAAGTCATGATTACAAGAGTAATTAAATTTTTCCTATACTTTCTTTGGTTACTGATATATTGCCAAATTTGTGTTACAAGGGTTCCTTTTGATGTCTCTAGGCCTGTATGTCTCTGTACTTCTGTGTAAATGGGACTACAGGGCCCAGAGGGCACGCGCTCTCACATATGCATACCATTATGTAAAAAATGGTAGTGAGGGCATGCCATTATGCAGTGCTGGGAGTGTAGGGCCCAAAGGGTCCTGCAATCCCACAGAGACATGAGGGTTCATTGCAATGTCTCTACAGTTATGGATATTTGGTAATGGCCCTGCTCTCTAAGAAATGGATAACATTACATATTTATAACAGTGTGAAGGGAGTGGGCCCTGCTCTCCCACAACAACATACCACTTACATTACGCTTTCTCAAAAAGAAAGGAAATTCATTGCAAAAAACTAAGTTAATGCACCATTAGTGTTGCAACATCAAAAGTAGGGAACTTCAACCTTAGGACTGATGAGGGTAACACCCCCCCCAACTGTACATGCAGGAACAGGCATGACAGATGTGTTTTGATGTTATGAACCCTAATGCTCACCCCATTCCATGAGTAACTTAAGATAGGTATAGTAAAGGACAATGGGATGAGCATTGGAGTTCAAAATGCCAAAACACATCTGTCATGCCTGTTCCTGCATGCACAGTGGGGGTGTGGTGTTACCCTTGTCAACCCTAAGGTTGAATTCCCCTACTTTTAATATTGCAGCATTAATGGTGCATTAACACAGTTTTTGCAATATATATATATATATATATATATATATATATATTAGAGCAAAAACTCTGTTTAATGCATCAGTTAGGGTTGTTCCACAGAGACAAAAGTGAGAAATTCGATGTTAGGGTTGAAACCCCTTTGCACCCTCCAGCCCACCCCCAAATGGAGATGGGAATTCGCATGGGGTCATCGACGCTTAAGTGTCACCCCATCACATGTGGAAAGAAGCTGAGGAATAGGAGAATGGGGTGACAGTTGGACCAATGGACCCCAATGCACAATTTCGATTCGATTTGGGGTGGGCTGAGGTAAAGGTTTCAACCCTTAACATCGAATTTCCTCGCTTTTGTTGCTGTGGAACAACCCTAACTGATGCATTAAATTGATTTTTGTGCCTCTAATTTCCCTTCTTTTTGAGAATGATAATGAGAAATAGTGAATGTACTGCGGCGGCGGGAGCATGGGGCCCGCCACGTGATGTCTTGTCACATAGTAACATTGTGCCCGCAAATGCAAATCGTAATCTGCATGGGGATGCAAAGCAAAACAGAAAGAGAAACAGTACTGTAGACAGAAATGTTAAAAACAACGCAAATGCAACTGCAAATGAAAACGCAAGGGGTAACGCGCATGATGGCGTAAACGTGAACAGTAAGTGAAATGGTTACGGAACCGCAAGCAGAAACGGTAATGGTAACAGTAATGTAAGCGCACAGGCTGGTTTTACCCAAAAGCTGTATAGAGAAAGACAGTGAGTACAAAGAATGTATGCAAAATAATGACTCTCAGAATACAAAAATGAGGACTTGGAATAGTAAATTGCTTATATCTCAGTAACCGTATGACACAGAAACAAAATTTAAAAGTCATATGAATTATCAGTTTCCTGGCTAGTTTTGTACTTAGCTTCTATTAGGGGGCTAAGAAATGTTTTGACAAAAAGTCTGTATCTCGCACCATTTTCGAGATACGGGCCCTGAAAGGAGCGGCAAACGCCATAATGTTATCCAATGGGAAAAAAACAGAAGTTCGGGCTGCCATATCTTTGCCTCTCTGTAACATTTTTTCACCAAACCACTGAAAGGCACATCTGTGTGATGTTGGCTGTCCTCTCTGCAAATTTCAGCCCAAAAGACCAAACCGTTATGTTGCAGCAGGGCGCCAAACGATGGCTGCAATGCATCATACGCCGTAATGTTATCCTATGGGAAAAAGCATCAACTTTGGAGTACCATAACTTTGCCGCCATGTAATATTTTTTCAACAAAACACTGAAAGGCACATCTGTGAGATGTCGGCTGCGTACCCTCCAAATTTCAGCCCACAACTCCAAACCATTCTTTTGCAGAGGAATGCCAAAGAATTACTGTTATTTTGGGCATAGTGTCGCAATTTGCGAAAGCTTTGGCAAAAATTTGTGACACTTTTTGTGAGTGCCATAATTACTTTGCAAAGTATTTTTCCAGAAATCTGAAAAACATATTTCTGGGGTGTTGTACCACAAAATAAAGACATGGCTAGCATCCTCAGAGCCCGATTAGGTGAATACAAAAAGAATTAGGTTGCTAGAGGGTCTCAATTTTAAATGCCAAGCATTTTTCTGATCACTAACTGAAAACAAAATGGTGGATTTGCGACAGTAACAGGGCCATCTGCAACAGTAAAAAGTGCATTTGCGACACTGTCAAACTTTTTGTTAACTTTTTCCATTGACTTATAATGGGAAATTGTTTTTTGAATAACTTTTGAACCGTTTAATATTTTTTCACGAAATCTTTGGAAGGCACATTGGGTGCCCTGGCTGCATGTTTCTTGAAGATTTTGGGCTGGTCGTTCAAACTGTGCGACCTGTAGGCGTGACCATATAATTCCAGAAAAAGTGTAAACGCACGCGCAGATCACGCTTAATAACTCCGCAGCTGTATATCCGACTGGGATGAAACTTGGCAGATCCCAAGGCATATGGTTCTTGATCATGTATTCCAAATTTCAGGTAAATCCATCAAACAGTTGCAAAGTTATTAAGGTGCAAAATTTTGGGTTTAACATGTAAATGGCTCCTCAACCCTAACTATGGTAGCACTACCGTGCTACCTTAATATATATATATATATATATATTACAAATAATGGGTAAGGGTGGTATACAAGGATGTATACCCATCAAGCGGGCTAAGTAGGGCTATAAGGCCACAAGCCCAAAGGACGAGTGACTTTATTACAATAATTAGTCCTTTGAGGTGGGTACACTGTACTTCTGAGTGTTTCACCATTACCCATTCTTTGCTGAATATAATACATTAGGATAGTCATTTTATGGAGATCTTGTTTGCAATTGCATTGTGGCACCAGATGGCCTCTTGCATCAAGGGGGTAATGGTGTATAATGAGGGCAGGTAGGAGTCTGGAGGATTTCTGGATTTGGGAGAGTTCTATTTAAGTGTCTTTTTTCTGGGTTCTTTTACAGCTTGTTAATTGGTTTGGCAAGCTCTAAGGATAAGTTGACCCAGTTATTAGTGTTGTCCCATAGGGTTTAATGAAGTGTAGGTATACATGTTGTATTAGTGTAGGTATATACTTTAAATAGTTTGATTAATGTAGGTAAATACCTCTTATTAGTGTAGGTATGTACTTCTAATTCTTAGATCACTTAAGTATATAGTTTTAATTGAAGATAGATAAATAGAAAGATAGACAGACAGACAGACAGATATAGCTATAGATACAGACTATACTAGAGGCACAGTAGCGCCTGTATATTAGGGTTATGTTGGGGGGGCCTTAAAAAAGTCAATATTCAGAGGTTTGTATCTTAGCCATAGTAGACCCTGGGACTGTGAAATTAGGTGTACTCCTTCCTAGTTCTAGGGTCTATTAGTTTGGAAATGTTATAGCAATATGTCCATTTTGGAGTTATAAAGTGCTGTGTTTATGTATTTTTGCCCATTTTTGATCCAAAATATTTTCCCCAAGGATAGAGAAAAAAAACTGCAAATATGTATGTTATGAAACTTAAAGGTTTGTTAGATGTTGATGAGGAATAGGTCCTTTTGGTGGTTTGGTGATTTTTTTTTATATAGTTATTAAAAATAATTGTTTGCACATGCGCAGTTGAAACAATAGCTGGAAAAAATCTACGAGTTACGTTTTGAAGCTTACAGGCTTGTTAAAGGTTATGGAGCCATAGGTTATTTTGGTACTTAGTGAAAAAATGCTAATTCATTTTTTAGTTGTTAACAATTTATTGTTTGTACATGCTCAGTTCATTTAAAAAAATAGATGCCATATTTCATAGAATAGAAGCCACCCTCAAATACAAGCTGCAGGTCATAATTAATACTTTTGTCTTCTTGTCAAGAGTTGAAGTCACATGAGACAAAACATTGTGGGCCAGATTTTACAAAGGGGACGCAAGGCTTGTGGCAAGCCCTGCGTCCAATGCAAAGGTCGTTGCAGATGTGCCAAAACCTCTTGGACACAGACTGGTTAAATTTTCAAATGGGTGGCGCATGTGTGACTTTCCCCCACTTTATGGCACCTTGCACCAAACTGGCTGAGTTCACACCTGAACAAAGTTCACTGGCATGGTAAGGCAGCGCATTCCTCAGTGGTGTAACAGACATTCCTGCAAACAATGTTACCTAATACGTTCTTTGTTTATTAACTCACTCAACTCTAGAATGGACTCTTGAGTGAGTGCTGTATTCCTATGTAAAAATTGCTGTTTTTCTGAGCAGTTAGAATGTTCAGAACTTAAATGGCAACACTCCGACTTGGAGTATAAATCACTAAAAAAGTATAACTCCTATCACAAAACTTACAATACGAAGTTTGCTCACAATAAAATAATCTTTAAAATGAGGAGTTACACATGTTAGTAGCATTAACTTTTGTTTTTTTACAGAGCATGTAACGATGAAAATTTAAGATTTTTTTTTTTTTAAATTTCAAAAAAAACACCTTAGAAGTGGTAAATGTCTGCTGTATGATGGTTTTCCATCACACCAACATCTGTGCATTATACTGCCACAGTTTAGAGTATTTCTGAGCTGTTTTACATAATAAAATGGACCATAAAGTAAGGCATGTGCCAACACATAATGCCAGTAAACCGACTGAATTTGGAAAAATGCTCTGCACAACTTCCAACATGATTGCCAAACCTCGATAAATGAAAAATTATGCCTCCTAGCCCCTAGACACCTGCACAGAAAATGTTCACAATAACAAGGGCTTTTAAATGATGGGTCACTTATGTTAGTGGCATTTGCAGATATTTATTTTTACAGTTCCTGAAATGATAAAAAAGAGCATTTTTTTACATTTTGTTCCCAAATAAAAGCCTACATCATAAAAAGTACACCTCCTAGACCCCAGACACTAGCATGATAATTGTTCACATTAAAGAAACCTTTCAAATGATGGGTCACACACATTTCTATCATTTACAGATTTTTTTTACAGTACCTGAAACATAGGAAAATCACATTTTTACATTTTTTATCCCCAAAAAACTAAAACAATAAAGTACATTTCCTAGTTCCCAGACACCAGCTTACTAATTTATCACAATGAAAAGAGCTTTCAAATCAGGGATCACACATTTCTAGTATTTTCACTTTATTTTTGTAATGGTACTTGCAATGGAGA
Source organism: Neoceratodus forsteri (assembly GCA_016271365.2). NCBI lineage: Eukaryota > Metazoa > Chordata > Ceratodontiformes > Ceratodontidae > Neoceratodus > Neoceratodus forsteri. The sequence goes on along the minus strand of CM057456.1, from coordinate 920,876,250 downwards.
AAAATAGCATTTTCTTCACTTTTTAACCCAAATTAAAACCTAAAACAAAATATGAAAGATAGCAAATGTGTCAAATATAAAGTCAGTATTCTGGTAGGTAGGAATGTTTCCAACTGACCTGCACTTTCCAATAACCTTATCCCTGATTGGTTGATCCAGAAAGTGCATAAGAAGTGCAGGATGCCCATATGTGCTGTGGGGACTAGAAGAAGTGAATACCTGATACACATATGTGCTATGGGGACTACAGGAAGTGAATACCTGATACACATATGTGCTATGGGGACTAGAGGAAGTGAATACCTGATACACATATGTGCTATGGGGACTAGAGGAATTTTCCTGATGACGCACATATGCGCTGTGGGGCTGAGTGAGTTAATATTTTGACCCCAAACATTGAACATAGTGTTCTTTTGACCCTACCTCATTAAACCCCATAGGTGAAGATTTTTCAAACCTGTGCTGAAACGCCATTCCATGCCACAGGTGCGAAAACATGCTTTGGGCAGGATCTGAGAAAGGAAAGCTGTTCTGTTCATGAGGTGTTGTGAAAAAATGGCTATGTTGAAAATTATGAGTCAAAGTATTCAAAATTACCAAAGTTATGCGCGTGCATAGAAAACATTCAATGAGCACGTGTAATTCAGCAATTTATAGGAATTTTTTCACCAAATTTTTGACATGGCCTTTTTGGAAATCCACCTCATAAACATTGTTGTGAAATTTCATTATTCAGTCCTAAAAGGTGATTTTGTGCAGTGACCGAAAATCACCTTCCGAGTCTGATTAACAAAATGAAAGTGACAGTGTTCATGAGGTGGGGTCCAAAAGAGGCCACGTTGAAAATCTGGTGAAAAAAATTCCCACAAATAGCAAAGATATCAACATAAGTTCCAAATGCTATTGAAATACATTATATGGTACTAGCCTGTATTCCTCAGTCTGTGGTTCAGTTTTGACGAGTGCAGATGAGTCCTGGTCCATAGAAGATGACAACCCTTGACCTCCAGTGGTAAGTTTTTATTTATATATTTATTGAAATGTTTCACCAGGAAGGCACACTGAGTGACAAGCTGCTTGTCTCCCAGTGCAACATGGGGGGAAGGGGTACAATAGGAATGAGACATTAAAGATTTAAGTTACAAGATCAACATTAACATACAGTTGTTAGGCAGGTGTTACAAACAGTGTTACAACAGTGTTATGCATAATAAGCGTGGACAATAATAAGTGCCAGGTTAATAACTAAAGAAGTGCTCACATGAAAGAAAAGGGGGAAGGAGAGGGAGGGTGTGAGGTGGGGGAGGGTGGAAGAGTCATGTCCCTGGAGACCCCTTCAGGATGCGAGAAACCCTGCAAGGGGACTGGGGGACCAGAGAGAAGGGGATAATTCAGTGCAGGGAACCCTGCAAGGGGGCTGTGGTGCTAGATAGAAAGGAGAATAAGGCTGCAGGGATTTAAAGAGGGAGGAGAGAGAAGGAGGAGGTGTGACTTAGTGCTAGGAAGGGGAATAGGACCTAACCCAAGAGAGGACCCTTCAGGATGTGGGGTACCTGCAAGGGGTTGGGGAAAGTCAGTAGATGGAGATTAAGAGAGTGATAGGAGAGGGAGGGAGGGAGGAGGAGAACTGAACCCTTGAGGGGAAGAGAATTTGCACCTTTGGAGGGATGGGGTCTAATCAATAGTCCATCAGGATGCACTGGACCCTGCTAGTGGTCATGAAAAGCCAAGATAGTGGCTAGATAGAAGAGGGGAGATATGCTTAGGCTCAGTTGGACCCTTCAGGATGATGAGAACCCTGCAAAGGGACTGTGATGGCCAGGGAGAAAGGCAGATGGGAGAGGGGAAGGAGAGAAGACAAGCCTAGGCCCAGTAGGACCCCTTCAGGATGCTAAGAACCCTGCAAGTGGACTGCAAAGGCTAAGGAGAAAAGGTAGAATGGGGGAGGGGAAGGAGAGAAGACATGCCTAGGTACCGTAGGGCCTCTTCAGGATGTTAAGAATCCTGCAAGGGTACTACAAAGGCTAGGGGTATATGGAGATGTGGGAGGGGGAAGGAGAGGAGACAAGTCTAGACATAGTAGGACCCCTTCAGGATGCTGAAAACCCTGTAAGAGGACTACAAGTCTAGGGAGAAAGGAGAGATGGTGGGGGAAGGGAGTAGATGAGAGATATAAGCCCCTTAGGGGGTAGGAGAGAGACCCATGGAGAGCATTCAGGTCCCTTATATTTTATGAGAGATCAAGGGATGCCAGTAAGGGGGAGCAATTTGGGGGAAGGGGAAGAAAACTATAAATTTTTTGGGGGGGTGCACAGGGTAAAATGAAGGTGCCAATAGAAGGATAGGGTTTGTCCAGGGCTTAGAGGAGGGAATTAGGGGAGGGACATGGCAGGAGCAGCTAAACGCAAGGTAATTATTGAGGACAGAGCTGATCGAGTAGGTGGAGGATAAGTGCTGGATCTGAGGTGGAGGAAATTCCAAATTAAGTAATTAAGTAAGTATATGGAAAGGGGGTGTGGGGTGGTGGGTGTTCAGTGGGATGGGAGGGATGGGACAAGGGGGACAGCAGCAATGACAAGGTAACATTTTCTTTTTTTCAGTTAAAAAAACAAAGACATCAGGGGACTTTTTCCTTTTCAGGGAAGGACAGATAATACGATTTCGGGACACTGGGGGTGGGCTCCCCAGTGTCCACACTCCTGTGGGGTTATGTACATGCCAACATGAGGATTGGGCCCCCAGATGTCAGCACTTTTACTAAAACAACAGGCTGGGGGTTCGGGAGCATCTGACACAGGGGGTGGGCATCCTGGTATCGGATCATATGAAAAAGGGAAACATAAATAATAATAAATAAATAAGTACATACACTGCCACCAGGGATTGGGGCCCTCGGTGTGCAGATACAGTTCAAGGCACAGTCAGGATGGCAGGGCTACAATGACAGTAGCCCGTCCATTAAAAAGAAGTCACGACACAGCAGAGGTTGCACTATACGACACAGCTGTTGTCTGTTAAATGACAGCTGCATCGTATAGTGCAACCAGCTGTTAACAGCGAAATACATTATATGGCAGTAAGGGTTGCACTGTACAACACAGCTGTTGTTTATTAAATGACAGCTGTGTCGTATAGTGGAACCAGCTCCTAACCGCTAAATACATTATATGGCAGTAAGCTTTATTCCTCAGTTCGCAGTTCAGCTTTGAAGAGTGCAAATGTGTCCCGGTCCACAGAAGATGACAACATATGACCTCTGGAGGTAAGTATAGGATAAGGCTACCACTAAGCCAATGGGTCAGGCTAATTTATTTCAGTTTTTTAACACTCTTAAACCGTTTGGCTCCCCCCAAACTACCTTGTGCTCATTATGACCCTGCTTACCACTACCAACTCTGCCATGTGGCTTGCACTACTAACACTAGCCCCCCTCATTTTGCTAGGGGATGCTCCACATGTCTCACAACATGGTGAGCCAGAACCGCCTCATCAGGCTTCTCACCTTAGGCCCCCTCCACCTCTACCAGTATGCAACCCCACTCACTCTACCGACAGACCATGCTCCCTCTACCTACATCTCCCCCTATTGGCGTTGCCATGGTATGGCAGTGGGTGTTACTCTGCCTTGCCGCTCCCTCTCTATGGGACCTACCCATCCCCATCTCCATTCGCTGCTCTTCCCCCTTCCTACTGGTGCCTAAGCTGGTGAAGAAGCAACTAAAACTGGCATTCTTGTGCATCCTCCTGCTCCTGCTCTTCCTCTCGGGAGATGTCCACCACAACCCGGGACCCACCCAACCTCCACCCAGGTTACTGCTCCCAAGGATCTAATAGTTGCCTCCCTTAATATATGTAGCCTCCTCAACAAATTTGATTCTTTTCAGGGCTGGGTTGCCCAGAATCGCCCTGATGCCATCTTGGTAGTTGAAACTTGGCTCAACAATCGCACCACAGACTCTGTGATCTCGCTCCCCAGTTTTACTCTATACCATGCCAACAGAACCTCTAAAAAAGGGGGTGGATGTGCACTGTATGTCCAGAACTCATTACAGTGTCTGGCCCTCCCATCCCCAACCCTCAAACATGGGGCCCAGGCTCTTACTCTGAAAAACAGAGTCCCCCGTTCCTCTCCTCCATATACATTCCTCCCTGAAATCAGAAAAGTGCCTTCCACTCTGTCCTCGCCCACCTCCAGACACTCCCTGACAGGGCTGAAATCATTACCCTTGGAGATTTTAATATAAATTTGCTAGCTGACGTATCGGCTCCCATTAGGGATGCTGCAGCCTCTCAAAACCTGTCCCAACTTGTGACCACTGCCACTAGAATCAACCAGAAGACTGGTACTGCCATCCTCCTTGATCTTGTGCTCACCAATGCACCCCACAAAGCAACCCAGGTCAGGGTACTACCCAATGCCCTGTGTGACCACTCCCCAGTGCTTTGTCACTGGTCGTATATTGTTAGAAAGCTCCCCCCAAAACTATCCTCCAACTCCTCTTCAAACCCGGCAAACTGTCTCTTAGTTAGTGACTAGTCCCCCATGAAAACCGCATTGAACACTGACTCTGCCCTCGACCACTTCATCGACACCTTCAACTCTGCCTTCGATTGGTATGCACCCCTAAGCAAAAAGATAGTTAAAGGGGTTGACACACTTTGGATTTCACAAGTCCTGCTGGACCAGATGCGCGAATGTGACAATCTATGGCACATTGCTCTGTACACGTAAACCCGCTGATAGGCAGCGCTATTATGAAGAGCGTAATAAATGTACTTGGAATATTCATAAGGTAAAAGCTGAGTACTACCAAACCTCTCTCATTGCCACATGGGGCTCGGGGAACAAGTTCTGGGACTCTCTCAAACAGCTCAGTGGCAAAGCCTCCACTGCACCTCCCTCCCAACTCAGGGCCAATGGGTCTATCACCACAGACCCTGCCCTGATTGTGAATACATTTAATGCCTTCTTCTCTGACCTTAGTAGTGTTCTCCCCCCAATTTCTTCTCCTCACCCCTCCAGCACTACCTTGCTTCCTCTCCACCCCCATTCCACTTTAAAGCAGTATCTCAGCGTGAAGCTGCCCCCCTTCTACTCAAGGCCCTCAGCAAATCATGTTTCAAAAGCAACACACTAGATCTTAAACTGCTTAGGCTCACCTTTAATAACGTTCTCCCCCCTCTCACCATGCTTCTGAACTGCTCCCTATCCCTGGGCCAGTTTCTCTCTAAATGGAAATCTGCCCTCATCACACCCATCCTTAAAAGCAGTGACTGCACTCTGTCTGGGAACTACTGCCCATCTCAATCCTGCTTCCCCTCTAAAAAACCTTGGAGAAGACTGTGGCCACCCAGCTTATGGACTACCTTTCCAAATATAGCCTCCTTTGTCCTGAGCATCATGGCTTCCACCATAACCACAGTACCACCACAGCCTTTTTGGAGTTTACAAACACCCTCCACACATCTCTTGACACTGGCCACACTGCTGGTGCTGTTTTTATAGACCTTTCCAAGGCATTTGATATGGTGCACCACACACTACTCCTGGATTCCCTTACACAAATAGGCCTGTCTCCAGAGACCACCAGCTGGTTTGCCAGCTATCTGTCTGAGAGAACCCAGACAGTCAGGCTTGCCCAAACCCTGTCCTCCCCCCTCCAAGTTAGTTTGGGGGTCCTGCAGGGCTTTATTCTCGGCCCCCTACTTTTCTCCCTGTTCCTCAACTCCCTGCCCAAGGATTGCTCTGGGAAACTACTCCTGTATGAGGATGATGCCGTCCTTTACAGCTCCCACTCTGATCCCACAGCCCTCCATTCTGCAGTCCAAATATCTTTTACAGAAGCTGAATCTTGGTTCGTTCAACATAGGCTAGCCTTAAATTACAAAAAAACAAAATCCATGGTGTTTGCACACTCCCAAAACAAGAACGAAGGACAACCCTTGCTCATATTGAACTCACTAAATGACCCCCCCTTGAGTAGGTTACCTCATTCAAATACCTAGGTATCACCCTAGACTCTGGGCTCACCTACCATGACCACATCCGAAAACTGAGCACCACTGTCAATGTCCGTATTAGCCTACTTCACCGCTACAAGCACTGCTTCCACCAGAAGCTCTCCACCTAGCTGTCTTGGCATCAATACTATCACTCATAGACTATGGAATCATTATCTATGGACAACCGACAACACGCACCTAAACAAAATTAGGCTGACCCTTAATAAGGCCTGTAGACTAGCTACTGGCTGTGCCAGACTCATACATACCTGCACCCTTTACACTTCAACCAACTGGCTAAACTCAGATGGGAGGCTCAAATATTAGACCTGCCTCTTTGCTAAAAAAATAACAGCAGGGCTACTCCCACCTGCTGTCACCCCTCTACTCCAGGCACCATTGTCTACCCGCCTCACTCAGCAATCGGCGACAACCCACTTCAGGGTACCTCATTGCAAGACCACCTCGGGTCAAATAACTTTTAGGTACCAAGCCCCTAGCTGGCTTAACTCACTCCCAAACTCCCTCCTCACAGAACCCAAACTTGGTCAGTTCAAGTCCCAGCTAAGAGACCTAATCTCTCATGACTCAGTCTGTGACTGTCCTTGATTTCTAGCCCTACCCACCTCCCCATGACTATGGACTTAACTCTGGTCCAGCCACCCCAGGGCTTGCCTATATTTGACAATGGACTCCTCAGTCCAGCCTAGGCCTGCAAATAACCACCAGGGCATGGCTGGTGCCACTGACCTGCAGTGTATGTTTCTGTTACCTGCTACCATCTGTACTATGTACCTATGCTTGGCAACACTCTGTATCTTTGTATCACCAGCTGCTTTACTGTGTTATCTGTAACCATTTTGTAACCATTTCTACTAACTATTGTGTCTAATTGTTGCTATTGTCCCTGATGTCTCTGTTCTCAATTGACGTGGAACCATTGTAAAGGAGTATTTGACTCAAATGTGTGTTATCCAATATCTTCAATAAATAAGTAAAAGGTGGGGTGGAGTGGTGAGCACTTATTTGGAGGGTCAGAATGTGGGAAGGGGAACGGCAGTGAAGATGAGGGACCGTTTTCTTTATTTCAGGTTTAAATAAAAATAAAAAAAGGCTTTGGGGAATGGTTTTCTTTTTAGCAGGCATACATTTAAAATGTATCTATTTTGGGACACTGTGTCCCACTCTGCTGGGGGGGGAGTGGTGCGAATTCCATGAAACAACAAATGGGGAAGTCAAAAATTAATAAACAAATAAATGAATAAACTGCCACTGGGGACTGGGACCCCCAGTGTGCAGATACAGTTGAAGGCACAGCACAGTCAGGATGGTGGGGCTACAATAACAGTAGCCCTGTACCTGACCTACAAGTAGCAACAGCAGCAGAGCTTGCACTATATGACACTGCTGTCATTTATTAAAGACAGCTGTGTCATATAGAGCAAACTGCTGCTTTCGCAAAAAATGTGTTATGAATAGAATTCTGATTTTTTTAACTGTGCATGCTCAGAAATGGAACATTTTAATCAAATATTTTAAAAACTACTTAACAGCTGGACCTAAAAAACACAAAAGCACATACATTGGACCAAGGTTTATCAAACCTGAAAGTTTCAAGTTTTAAAGCCTGCTATTTTTTTAGTTATCGGGTGGCAAAAAAATGTCTTAAAATTTTTAAAAACACAGACCTTTGTATTTTTTTTGGCACCTATGTAACTTTATGTCCCCTGCACCAATCTATATGAATATTACATGATCAAAAGATGTAAATCAGTTGAACAGGGGCAAAGTAATTAAGGTACAAAAATGTGGGTTAAACGTAGATGTGCTTATGCAAACCTAATACACAGGCACTATCATGCCTGTATAATATATATATAGAAGGAGTAAGCAACCCCCCTACTGGAAATATTGTCTATATTTTTTGTTCAAGTGCCAATGTACTCAATAACATCATGAGTGTCAAAGCCATAAATGATTTCAATTGGGTCAATCAGCACCAGAACAAAATATATCGACAATATTTCCAGTAGGAGGTTGCATATTCCATTTATGCCATACCCCCAAAAAAGTGAAAAAAATTACATTTCTTGCAATTTTTTGCTGATTGTAAAAAATCTAAAGGGTATCCATAAATAAAACACCACTCATTTTGTAGGTATTTTTGTCCTTAACAACTTTTATGCTCAAAGTACCATGGTATCCTTTCTTGTTTTAAAGTTATTTGTATTTGTTTGTTGCAAAAAGTGAAATTAGAATGTTCTGCTGTTTTTTGCCAATTACAAAAATACTAAAAGGTATTTATAAATGAAACACAATTCATTTTATAGTTATTTTTGTGCTGGACAAATTTTGTGCACACAGTGCTGTGCTGTCATTTTTCATTTCATTATTCACATTTGTTTGTTGCAAAAAATGAAATTAGAATTTTCTGCTGTTTGCTTGCAAATTATAAAAAAAAAACTAAAAGGTTTCTGTAAATGAAGCACCACTCATTTTGTAGATATTTTTGTGCTGAATAACATTTGTGCTATCATTTTTTATTTTAAAATTATTTGCATTTGAATACAGTTAGTACTGCTACGGAGGCCAAACATTCAAATAAGTTCTGAATGAGCCAGTCAGAAACATAGAAACATAGACATAGAAACATAGACTTTGACGGCAGATAAGGACCGCTAGACCCATCTAGTCTGCCCATTTCCCTACCTACAGGATAGGCCGCAGATCCTAGTTAACCAACAGCCTATATCTTCCTGCCCCCCACAAGAATTGCCTTATGTCTGTCCCATGCATTCTTGAATTCTCCCACAGTTTTAGACCCCACAACTTCCTCAGGAAGGCTGTTCCATGCATCCACTACCCTCTCTGTGAAATAATACTTCCTCACATTGCCCCTGAACTGCCCTCCTTCTATCTTTAAATTGTGTCCTCTTGTTCTTGCAAGTCTCTTTTCTGAAAGATGCTACCCTCTTGGACTTTGTTGATTCCCTTGAGGTACTGAAAGTTTCTATCATGTCCCCTCTCCTTCTTTCCTCAAGGGTATACATATTAAGCTCCTTTAGTCTCTCCTCATACGCTTCTCTTGCAGACCCTGCACCATTTTAGTTGCCTCCTCTGGACTGCCTCTATCCTGTCTATGTCCTTGCGGAGATGGGGTCTCCAGAACTGGACACAGTATTCCAGATGGGGTCTCACCAACTGTCTGTACAGAGGATAACAACTTCCTGTTTTCTGCTGCTGTTGCCTCTCCCTATACATCCCAGTATACCCCCAGCCCTCCCTACTGCCTTCTCACATTGCTTGCTAACCTTAAGGTCATCTGATAAGATTACCCCCAGGTCCCTTTCCTTTTTTGTTGTTGTTACTACCTCCCACCCATTGTGTATTCTTCCCCTGGGTTCTTGTTTCCCAGGTGCATTATTTTGCACTTTTTGCATTGAATCCTAGCTGCCATACGTCTGACCATTCCTCCAACCTTGCCAAGTCCCTTTTCATCCTTTCCACGCCTCCTTGTGTATCAACCCTGTTGCAGATCTTTGTGTCATCTGCAAAAAGGCATACTCTTCCTTCCAGTCCCTCTGCAATGTCACTGATGAAGACATTAAAAAGGACTGGACCCAATACTGAACCCTGCGGTACCCCACTAGTAACCGCTCTTTCTTCAGAGTGGACTCCATTTACAATTACCTTCTGTGTCCTGTTGTCCAGCCAATGTTTTACCCAGGCTACCACCCTGGGACCCACTCCCAGGCTGGTTAATTTGACTATCAATCTTTTGTGTGAGACTGTGTCAAATGCCTTGCTAAAGTCTAGGTAGGCCATGTCCACAGCCCCTCCCTGCTCTACTACTTTGGTCACCCAGTCAAAGAAATCTATTAGATTCATCTGACATGACCTTCCCTCTGTGAACCCATGCTGCCTTGGATCCTGTGATCCACTGACCTCCTAGGTACTCAACTATTCTTTCCTTCAGAAGTGACTCCATCACTTTCCCTACCACAGAGGTCAGACTGACAGGTCTGTAGTTTCCTGCCTCTGTCTTGGTCCCACTTTTGTGAGGGGAATCACATCCGCCTTCCTCCAGTCGTCAGGTACCACACCATCCTCCCATGATTTATTAAAAAGAGTAGCCAGTGGTTTCACTAGTTCCTTCCTTAATTCTTTTAGAATTCTGGGGTGAATTCCATCAGACCCATTGCTTTGTCCACCTTCAGTTTTAGGAGTTCTTGCAGAACCCTTTCTTCTGTGAAAGGACTGGGATCGACCCCCCTATCAAGAGTGCTTCTGTTAATTGGATTAGGTCCAGAATTGGTCAGGGCCTACTATATGTGTGTTTTGGACCTAGAGTAAGGATATTGGACCTAGAGTGAGGATATTTTGATATCCTCACTCTAGATCCCCAGGAAGCAAAAATATCACTGATATTTACCCTGAAATATACTACAGGTATGGCATATATATATATATATATATATATAGATATATATACTATATATATATATATAGTATATATATATCTATATATATATAGATATAGATATAGATATATATATATATATATATATATATATATATATATATATGATATGCAGATGGACCTTGTTATAAATGATTTATAAATACACAAGTGCTGTTTGACATCAGTAACCTCATGTGTGGGGTAAGCCACAAGTGAGTTGTCCAAGGTTCAACAGCATGCATATAGATAAATAATTTACCACACTATGTTCCCTCATCATATCTCATTTATGCAATAGGGATCATTTCAGACTGTGCAGGAAGATTTGTTTTTTGTTTCGTTTATTTTATTTAAGAAATTTTAATAGGGCTTTTTGGTGCTTTACCATGTATAATTCTGCTTCACTGTGTAGTTGCTAGGTGATTGCTACGGATGTTTCAACATCCTGATGCTCCTGACACCCCCAATGTGAGTTTCTGGTGGAGGGCTGGTTGTGCTGTGAGTACTTAACAAAATAAAATGACAGCTCCTCTTAGTGAGCAGGCAGGAATGGAGTCTGTTATCACAGTTTAAGTGTGCTGCACTAACTCATTTGCTTATTTTCTAGTTGTAAAATCAATTCATAACGTGAATCTTTATTTTTGTTGCTGTGCCATTCTTTCAGTGGTAGTTGAGGTGGTGGAGTGAGCGCAAGTACTGAGTGAGCAGCTTCAGTTGAAGACAGTGCTCATGCTTAGTATTTGTATGAGCACTGCCATCTGCCATTGTTTATTTGTTTTAAATAAATTAAAAGAATGGTTTTGTGGAGAAGTGAACTTCAGTGCTGGAAGAATGTGCAGGGGACTGCATTAGCTGCAGCAAGGGGGAGCAGCGGCAGTGGGCGGAAGGGCAATTGAGAGCAGGACTGGTGCAGAGTTGCAACTCACAAGAAGAAGAGCAAGGGTCAGAGAGGTTCTTCGGAAAAAAATAAGCAAAAATGGAAACTGAGTTCAGTTGATGGCATGTATACAGACAATGGTGGTTGTTTATGGTGCTTCTTTCTGCTGGTGTGTTTGTGGAGATGCCGAAAACAAATGTGTATTACTGTGGCTGGAAGAAGTGCGGGAGGGCAGGTGGGAGGGCAGTGATGAATTTACTAGGTGTATAAATTTTCCATGGCTACTGTATTTATTGTATGTGTAAATGTTGTATTCTGCCTTTATACATTTAGTTGCTCGGATAAACACATCTATCACTAGCTTCTTGTTTCCAAGCCTATTGCATAAATATATTTATACAATAAGGTAATATTCCATGAAATAAGAATAGAAACAAGGACTTATGTGAATGTGTGGGATTGAAACAAAAGGTATTAAACACAAACACTAGAACACATAGCATCCAATTAAAGGGTGAGATATATAAAACAAATAGAAGAGGATCTTGGTTCAGCCAAAGAGTGGTCAAACCATGGAATGAGTTGCCAAGAGATATCATGGAAAGTGACACCATAGAAATATTCAAAAACAAATTAGACAAATATTATAAACAATAAGTCCTGTATAAAATGGCAAGTCGTCTTGCTGCAAGCTATAGACTTGATTTTCCACCTATGAAACCAATGAAAAACATGTATTCTCACCAGCATTGAATAAATCCTGCATGATGTATGCACTGTGATAATATCTGACATTTATACATACACTGCATACGTCAGCAGGTGATATTATCACAGCACTTACATCAGAAAAGGCACCTTTCAAGTCACCTGCCTGACCAAGCTACTTTAAAATGAAACCAACCTCTAAGAATAGCACATCTCAGCAAGATCTACAACAATTTGTCGAGCTGACACTCAAATGGCTCAAATGACACACAGACACCCCGAAAATAAATAACTTCCCAAATTTGTACCTACAATCAGTAATGACCCAGGTGAAGTTAATCAACAGTAACAAGCAGTAATCCCACACGGTGCACAAAGCCACAGAAAATAAATAATAAATTCCCCGAAATCTACCTCGCAGCAATAAGCACTCCAATGAAGCTGACCGGCAATGAGACGCACTAATGACTCTGGTGAAGTTTACCGGTGTTAAGAAGAAACCAAAACCAGCTGCTGAGAAGCTATGGTGAAGTGAACAGGAACACAGTGCAAAAGTAAAATAAACTCGCTGTATTACATACTACACTCCCCAGAAAACCAGTAAAATAAACTAAATAAAATGTTCTGAAAACAATGAACAATCTAAAATAGATATGATGTACCGCATAGGATGCCAAGTGGAACTCCAGAACAAAATTCCACCCCCAAACAGAAACAAACCAATCAAGACACATGCACGCACACACATACACCACTAACAATCAATCACATGACAGCAAGATACCCCATTAATAAATTGAACCAATCACACAGTAGACCTCACAGTCATTCACAAACAGAAACTGACTTCATTCAGCAAACAATAAAAAATGCGGAGTACAACCATCGGAACAAAAAGTGTCACGCCATAAATGAATATATAGCAAAAATATCACAGTAAAAACCACAACACCCACAAAAATGCCCTATTGTACAAACTGAATACATGATGGGAATGAGTGGGATATGAAAATTATCTACACTTGTGAAGTGACCTCAGGAACCGTCACTCATGGCTCCGCTACTCTCCACCACTCATGAGGTATTCTGAGGTCACTGTTCACTCATGCAGATATTTTCCATATCCTACTCCTACCTATCGTGTATCTCCTATATACTGTATCACTAAGTTTATGGTTCAAACAACTGATCTGCACTTTTTTTTTTTACAACATATTACATTTTTAGCTCTGTTTCTGATTCTGATCTGCTTATCCTGACCAAGCCTGGTCCATCAGAACCGGAACAGCCAGTCCATACAACCCTAGTTATTTATGACTGAGGAATGGTCTTTACAATGTGAGAGTAAAAAAAAAAAAAAAGATGTTGGAACTTCCCTTATCAAAAATACTGCTACGGGTGCTGCTATCTAGTCCAGTACTGTCTCATAGGGTGTAGTATTGTCCTCCACAATTGTTTTTTCTCACCGTGTTGTTCTCAGAGTCCTTTTACTTTTCATTTTCTCCTTGCACCTTTCATGTTCTCTCTGTCCCTCTTTCTTGTTTTCCCTTTCTGTGATCCCAGTGATGTAGCTGTAACAATACTGGGTGGGGGACTAGGAATTTGCTTAAATCACAGAGGAAGCATGCAGGCATTGCAAATCATGGGAGCTCGATTCAAAAGCATGGGGGGTAACCTCATGCATAAATGTTTAAGGAGAAACTCAAGTTTGGTTTTCCGTCTAGTGCAAAATGTGTTTAGCAATGGCTCATGAATGCTGCCACCTGGCGAGAAAAATTCAGTAATACATATTTAATAAAATGAAGCCCTGAGTTCCAATTAAACTAAACATATTCATGTGGTCAAGCAGTTATTCTTTCAGTCATTCTGCTACAGAGCTGAAAACACTTCCAGCTCTACCAGCCAAACCGCCCACAAGGGTCAAAAATGTTGCAAGGTGATAAAACTTGTTATAATTCCCTGAAATGGGAGACTGCCTGGTGAACTTGGAAGCTTTGCAGGTGAAATCTGCAAACACAGTAGCATGAAACAGTGAGAAAGAGGTGTCAAAATCACTTTTGTGTTTGTGGCAAAACTTCACAGCAGTTTGCATTGATATCTAAATATTTCTCCATGCAGGAGAGGCCTCTTCACAGCCGTGTTTGGTAGGTTTTGTTCTTTTGACCAAATGACCTCTTGTTTTTTTTAAATAATGGAATAGACTTATCTTAATTGATTCAAGAAATGTAGATTTTTGTAGACACTACACTGTAGTGCAGACATAACACAGTAATGATACAATGAAGACTTCTTGTCCAACTAAGTCTCCCTTCAGCTCTGGAATTTGCACTCCCCCTCGTGCTGCACACACACACACACACACACACACACACACACACGCACACCCATGCACACAAAACCTGGTGGGACACACCAGGGGTGTCTGCAGCATACTGTTTTCCTGTACTGCACAGACTGGAGAGGGGGAAAGTATTGGCAGAATTAATCATAAAATATCCCACAGGAATCCTCAGAAACAACTAACAAGAGCCATTGGCAACTGAAACATTAATGAACCAGCTGTGCAACTCAAAACATTTATCTTAATTCCCAGCATTTACTAAAACACGTTTAAATCTCTGTTCAGACCAGATCTTATTGCCAGAAAAGATATATTCCAGTCAGCAAATTGACTATACTTGCAAAGGTTCCAGGGGTAATTACTGCAAACCAATTCTACATAATCACCCAACACCTTAGAGAAAAAAAGGCTCTCACCGCTGATACAACTACCACAAGGAGGTAGGGACTTGGTGAGACAGGCTTATAGGTTTGAGACATTGCCCTGTCCCATCAATTTATTTTCTTTCTTGTAGCATTTGTTTCATTACCCCCCCCCCCATTCTGCCACCCCACCGCCATTTAAGGCCATCCTTTCTAGTTTTGATTGCACTCACTAGAGCAATCATCTGTGCATACACCAACTTGTCTATCCCCTTTAGTATGCAGAACATGGTGATAATGTTCCCTGTTCAGCCTTTTTTCTGATGCTTAATAATTTGATTATGTCTGATCTGTCTTCATAGCTCTTGTCTCCCAGGTCACTTAGCCCTGTGCTGAACCCTCTTGCTCTCTTCACTGCCCTTCCAGTACTGTGGTGACCTGACCTGGTGTGGTCGAACCAGGGCCAGAGGGCGGATTACCTCCATTGACCTGCTCCTTGCCCCCCACCTAATGCCCTGTGATAGGGTCTGTGTTCCTCCCAAATATTCAGCCTGAATATTATATTCAGGGACGTAATATTTAGGCATTCAATATTTGTTTATTTGGCTTGGAGATAGGGAGAGAGAAAAGACAATATACTAAGACAATCTCCTCTCCTGGTGGCCAGGGCTGATCTCCTGGCCACCCTTTCACTCAAACCCAGTCTTTTCCCACCCACCTCCCCCTTCACCTGTGCCACAGAGACTGAAAAATGTAAAACTTTCAAATTGCCAGCTCCTGGCACTATGCTGGGACCTGACAGCTTCTTTTTAGGAAAAAGAGAAATGGGCAAGCACCACCACAAAGCCCAGTGCTCCTTACGAGGTAATGAATGAAAACACAAAATAAGGGCACTCCAAATCAAAATTGCACCACACTAAAACATATTACACAGGATTTTCTTCCATGTAGGAAATATAGTGAAAGAATGACCATGGTTACACAGTTGCAGACCCTGGCACTTCAAGGTATAAAAACAGCTTTCTCAGGGGGTGTAGTCAGACCCTGAGACTCACATCATTTATACAGCACCCTTTAGGATCTAATGTACTACCTAAAACAAATATTAGTTTTTTAAAAGCAGTTAACCATTATGTTTTATATCTGACGTTCTTTTTATGTTGGCGCACTTGCACAGCCAACATCTTGTGGTAGTGGAGATTTGGAGACATGGTCGCTGTTGGGCGAATGAAGGGCACACACCAGTAGGGCGCGCTCTTTATTCCCTCAATCAGCCTGCATGCTGGCACCACACCACCCAGGTGAGCACATCTAAGGAAAGGTCCGCTGCAATGTGAGCAAAGCTCATCACGTGCAGCGGACCTTCCTATGTGCTTGTCCAGCATCAAACATGGCAGCACAGTGGCTGCTAAACTGCCAACTTCAGGGGATGCCCAATCCTCTGGTCAGCTTACCCTGCCCCTCAAATATGTGCCAATGGGGGAGCCCACTTCCCGTTGGCAGAATGTGTCACCCATCCACTTTCGTTGTTTGCTGACGGGGGTGCCCAATCCCTCTCGGCATGATGTCCCCCCTTATTCTGTGCCGACGGGGGAGCCCACTCCCCTTCTGCATGATGTCCCCCCCTTCTTCTATGCCAACTGGGGTGCCCAATCCCCCATTGGCTACTGTACCCCCCTAAAGAAAAAGAAACCACCTGTAAAAAAGAAAACTGTCCACGGTGGGTTTTTTTTACTACAGTACCTGCAAACAGAAAACGGTCCCTCGTAGTCGCCCTACCCACCACCTGCATCCACCCACTGTGCACCCTGCCTCCCCACACCCCCCTCACCCCATACTTACCTCCAGAGCTCGGTGTGACGATCTTCAGTGGGCCGGCAACATATCTTCACTCTTCAAAGCCGACTGCGAACTGAGGAAATGCCGATAAGCTGCATAAAGTAATAAATAGAGTTTTTTCAACTTTGATGCATATCTCGGGCATTTTTTGGAATTTTTGCACCAAATTTTCAACATGGGGTTTTTGGGACCCCTCCTCATGAATTATGTCACTGTTATGATGTTAATCAGTCCCAAAAGGTGATTTTGCAGTTACTGCACGGAATTACCTTTCGGGACTGATTAATGCAAGGACAGTGGCAGTGTTCATGAGGTGGGCTCTCAAAAACTCTATGTTGCTAATCTGGTGGAAGTAATCCAAAAAATGGCTGTTTTACGAGCATGTGTTGTGCAGTTGCTACGCACGCTCATAACTTTGCGAATTCGCAATATTTTCATGCCAGATTTTCAACATTGTCATTTTTCTACACCTCCTTGTGAACAGTACAGCTGTCATTTTTTCACATCCTGGCCGAAATGTGTTTCCACACTTCCAGCGCACAATAGCGCAGTCACTGTGGGAAATCAGTGTTCGGGGCAGATTATGAAAATGACAGTGACACTGTTCATGAGCAGAAGTCCTAAAATGCCTATGTTGAAAATTTGATGACGATACTCCATAAAATGACTGTGTTACGAGCATGCGTTGCACAGCTTGCATGCATGCTCGTAACGTGCATTTGTAATATTTTCATTCTAGATTTTCACCATTGGCATTTTTCCACACCTCTTGATGAACAGTACAGCTGTCATTTTACATATCCTGCCCAAAATGTGTTTTTGCACGTCCGGCGCAGAATAGCACGGTCGCTGTGCGAAATCACTTTTTGGGACAGTTTGAGGAAATGACAGTCACACTGTACATGAGCAGAGGTGCTAAAATGCCTATATTGAACATTTGGTGCCGAAAGTCCATAAAATGTCTGTTACAAGAGTGCGTTGTGCATTTCCCATGCACCCTTGTAACTTCACAAATCTGCAATATTTACATGCCACATTTTCAACACTGCCATTTTTTTACACCTCCTTATGAACAGTACAGCTGTCATTTTTCACATCCTGCCCAAAATGTGTTTCTGCACTGCACTACCAAAGCCAATGCCAGCGAGACAACATTCAGCATTGACAAATGCTTGTTTCTTTTCCCTTTAGTTAATTAGAAGATTGTTTATCTGATATTGGTAGGTGTGCTATGTGGAACAGCACTCTGCCTGGCAGCTGACATATCTAACTCCATTCCCCCCAACTACATCCTCAGTATTGTGACCTCACTGACTGTGACATCACTGCTGCTTAGGAACAGCCACTCAGTACCTGCCAAGTCATTCAACAGTGATGTCATTGTCAATGCGATCACAATGCTGATGATGTAATGGGGGGAACTAGAGATAGACATGTCAGCTGCCAGGCTGAGAACTACGCCACACCTCAAGCACAATATTCTCATGTAGAAAACTTTCTAATGAGCAAAGGGAAAAAGAAAAATATTTCAGAAATAAAATGTTACAACTGACTGCTTCTTAAAATTTGCATCATTTTCTGTCTGTTTTGGTTCCACTAGCTCTTTAAAAGGAAATGGCCACCAGTGAAAAATGTGCTAAGAATGTAAACATTACGTGCAGGATTCTCAAAAGGGATGTGCCCAGTGCATCCAAGATGTGCCAGTGCATCACCGACTTGCGCACTGGCACTTATCTGCAAGGAGACCGATGCACCGGCATATCCCCGATGCACCGCATACTGCCCATAATGATATACGGAGCATCTGGAGGGACTGTGAAGGGGTGTGCCCATGCGTATGGTGCAGCAGCCCCATTCACAGTCTGACTAGGAGGCGCATTTCCGGGGCAAGTCCAGAGATGCGCCTCCTAGAGATAAGTCTACAACAAGTAGACTTAAGTCTCTTGACACCCACAGGCAGGCTGCTGTACTGCAGACAGCAGCATCGCAGCCTACCCATTCTGGCAGTCTAGTGTGCCCCTCACCCCATCCCCATTATAGTGCCACTCTCTGCAGCGAATATGTAGAAAATCAGAACCCCCTACCCACCCGCATCCACGTTCACAAGCCGCTCCCTGTGGCAAATATGGTAAAATATCAGAACCTACCCTCCCCACCCCAACCAGATGCACCATTGTCAGCAATCCATAAGTCCCCGGGTTGCCCAGCAAACCTCCCCCACTCACTCAGGCACCTACCTGCTGCTCCCCATCCCAGCAGAGTCCACTGTGTGGTAGCACAGCCCACCCTCATACTGCCATGGCTGTCCACCGACAGAGCTGTCTGTGAATGACAGCTACTGTATAACTGCAAGTCCATTGGTCGACCATGTCGACCAATGGGTTTGCAGTGTGTACTATAAGCTGTCATGCACAACTTGTAATCTTATGTTCGCTCACTCCATTCAACAGTAGTTACTACAGGCAGCATATGAAGTGAGCTGGGCGAAGGCACAATGCAAGGTGGGGGTGACTGACTAGTGGGGATTGGTATTAGCCCCATCCCCAAAATCAAGAAAGGAGTCATGTGGATTTATTTATTTTCATTTATTTATTTCGTTTTTGTTGACTGGGTAAGTGCACTAGACAAATTCTGTCTATTATCAGGCATGACCCAGGGAAGGGGGATACAGAGAAAAACCAACTGACCTTGAACCAGATTAAGCTGTTGGTGGTATTTTTAGTGAATGGGGGGAAATTTGACCAGAACACTGGGGAAAATCCCCTACTCTGTCAGTAGGGGGAGCTGTTGTCTGTTGGTCTGGTGTTCAGTTTTCCTGATTGAGTCTGCAAGGATGGATGTAGAGGAGGCTGGGAAGCAGGTCTCAGAGACCAAAGATTTTTTTGACGCTGCAGAACCTGGGAAATTTAAGGATACACAAGATATATTGAATAGTAATGAGGGAGAAAATATTTTTCATCAGGAAGCTAAAGGTTCTAAACCTACCATAGATACGGTGGTTCATACTGTAGAATACGAGGCTTTACAGATGTTACTGATGGAAGAGCAACAAAAATTCACAGAGTGGCAACTGGAACTCACTCAGGCTATAGGGAAAATATGTCCTCTGGCAGCAGAACTGAAGGAAGGCTCCCTTGGCAACAGGACTGCAGCAGATATTATGGAACATGCCCCAAATAAGACAACACCACATGGAGAAGCCAGTACAGAAAGAACTGGTGTATAATTGTTCAAACTAATCCTTCTGATCAGTCTAAAGCAACTGTATTTTTGTTTACAGCAGCAGGGAAATCGGAGAAAGTGATACTCACTCCTATGCCATCCAATACTAAAAATCAACATGTTTCTAATACTGCCTCTAACTCTTGGCCTGCTGATGGTAAAGCGTTGTTGTCTGCATGGGAAAAAATTAAGGTCTCCATACAGAAAAAGGTAGAAATTGACTTACTGGGCTCCGATGGTGTAAAGTGTGTGGCTATTGGAAATCCTCAATCCGGGAACAAACCCGAGGCTGGGGCACAGCCTAAAGTCACAAAACCCGGCACAAAGAAGCAAGCAGTATACAAGGAGACACTGGGTCTAGGGAACAGTCAGGAATGGCATATATAGGTAGTAAACTACCTGACCTAAGACTTCCCCAAGAAAAAGTCACAGATAGCACTGCAGGCTCTGCTGAACTCTTAAAAACTGCTGCAGTAACTGGGGCAGAAGAGTTACTGGAAAGAGAAATCTTGAGGAAAAAATCTGTGCTGTTGCATATGATAACATGAGGAACAGAATTCTGTTAAAACTAAAATAGTGGAGAAACCACAATCAGTAATGGGGATGGATAACTAACATTCCTATACCTATACTCAATAAAGATTCAGAAAGCTTACAGAAGGGCCCACTGCATACTGGTGCACAGAACATTCTTCAGAATAACACTATCTCTGCCACTGATATGGTAAAACAAGCTTTCGTCTCAAGTTACCAGACGTGCCAGATGTGTCCTGGTCCCCTGAAACAGCCTTAAAAGCTACAGGCTGGATGCAATCTTGAATGGTAGCACATCAGGACAGCGACACCGTTACGGCAAAATACCACCACAGCAATTAATCTCTCCAGGTCAATATATTTCACTGCGGTGGTCCGCTGTGACCTGACAGTGCAACTTCGGTGTTTTGCCGATTTCGGTGCTTTCCGAAGTTTATTTAAAGATGGGGGTCTGCGGAGGCACAGCCCCCATGGGGATGCGGGGTGCAAAGTCCCCCACAGAAAAACATTGGAACAGTATACCGTGATGTGCATGACCATGATTGAGCGACCCCTGAAAGGGTGACTCAATCATGGCGCATGGCACACCGGCTACCAGGCAGCTACAGTGACCGGATGGGTGGCTGGTGACTGCAGCAACAGGAAGTCACTACAGGTATACACACGGGGGGGTGGGAGTGAACACACTACAGGTATGTGCTCGGGGGGGAGCGAGCACGCTCAGCGAGGAGTGGGAGGGAATTTGAGGGGTGGCGCTACAGTAGGCTGCCGGGCTGGCCCTGTGGTGTAGCAGCTCGGCTCGCGGCTTTGGTGGCTAGGGTACTGGGTTCAGGTCTGGGCACAGGTTTGTTTTTGTAGCGCCAGGTCTGAATTTTATTTTTTTTAAGGTTTGCCCCCCCCCCTCAATATGCACCCCTCTTGAGCTGAGAATCATAGGTGGGGGGGTGCGGGGGTGTGAAGCTCCTCATGAAGGGGTGAGGGTGTGTATCCCCCCACGTAAATGTGAAAAATGCAAGTTCCCAGCACCATTTTGTTGTGCGCCAGGGAGTCAGAGTACCAAAACTGATTTTCAGTGCTCTGACTTCGCCACAACAGCGATCGCCCTTTGGTGGATGCTGTTATCACATAGAACCCATTTAATCCAGTCAGGAACAATGGCGACTGTCGGCATTGTTCCCGTCGCTGTCGGGGGTGTCAATGTTCACACCCTCGATGTATTGACATGGAACCATCTTGAACTGGGGAATGGATCCCTGACCCGGACTGGAACTCAGGGAATTCTTCTCAGTCCACAGACTCTCCCAATGGCATCCTGTGGTGGGTTTGCCGGCTCAAGTGGTGCCCACAGAACAGATACCCCCTTCTGTAGTTATACCACCACCTGTATCACATGCTGGAAAAACAGATATACTACTGTACTCTGACGTAGTGAACAAAGGCACCCCTGCTCACACAGCATTAGGGGAGGAACCCTCCAACAAAAGCAAGGCAAGGCAATGCAAATTTTATTTTTCTGACACCCAACCCTGGAGGCTCTGGGCACCGAACAACAAAAACAAACTATCAATACAATAATATAAATCAATATAAAAGCAGTAAGATACCAGTATACATAAATATAATTAATAAATATATATCTAAAAGCTGATACTCAACAAATAATCCGGGTGTCCAGGAAGGGCTAATGGCTTAGGTCTGGGAAGGCCTGATTAAACAGCAAGGCCTTAAGGCGGGCCTTAAAAGCCTCAACCGAAGGGGCCTTCTGAATTGATAGAGGCAACAAATTCCACAGGATGGGACTGATTACACTAAATGCTCTTTCACCAGCAGTTTTAAGCCTCGTCCTGGCAATCGCCAGGAGGCCCCTAGATAAGGACCAGAAGAAGCCGACCGGGATGACGGGTGTAAGAAGATCCGACAGGTAACCATGACCCAGCCTGTGTAGGGCCTTAAAGGTGAGCACTAACCACCTTGGTGTGAACATAGCACTTCACCCTCCTACTGACAGGATAACTACTAAATCTGTCCACTTAGGTGCCCATGAGACTATAAATGATGGAGGTCCCTCTCAAGCATCCACGTCTTGACCACTCCTGTCTGACCTTTTCAAAAATAACAAAACAGAGCCATTACCAAGAAGGCATGCTGTTCACCTATAATATAAAGGGGGCCTGGAATTAAAACCAGACAGATATTATGTGGGAAAGCAGCTGATTAAAGATTCTTTATGGTATTCACCAGCAGACGTTTTCACATTTCTCCACATTTCAGGGGAGGACACATTTGACATCAATTTCAGGACTCTACAGTTGCTAGATCTTTTTGGGGTTAGATATAATCAGCTGAAATTTTCACCATTATGGACTCCGTTCATTGCTATTCCTCTAACTAAACCACTGATTAAAACAATAACTGTGATGTTTCGTAATGAAAGTGTGCCAGTGGATGACATATATCACTTGCTTCAACAAAGATTTGAAATTCTCAGTACTCCAGAAGCCATTCTGGATGACGAGCAATTCTGGATGGGCGGATGGAAGTTTAAGGTTAAGCTGAGGCAACCAGAAGAAGGAATTTGTCATCTGCCTAATTATTTCTGGGATGGGACCGCGGTGTATGTTTTTATGGGGGACAGCCAAAAGCGTGCTATTGCTGTGAGGCACATACATACCTCTCCAGTGTGTGTGATAAGTTATGCTGTAGTTTTTGTAATGAAACTAGACATACCAGCTTTCAGTGTGTTAATCACACCAGATGTCTCCTCGTTGAAGAACATGGACATACATACAGAGATTGCCCATGGGCAGCTTCTAATAAAAAGGATACCATTAACCCAGATGAACTCATTCATAAAGCTCAAGCTGATTTAAAAACTCCACCTACTGCACCCCAGGCACCGCCCCTAGTAACTACTACAGCTCTAGAACACATTAAGACTCCAGAACAACAGGATGTACAAGAGGGCCCTCCACCAATGCAGGAAGAAACAGCTGCTCACCCAGTAAATTTAGTGCCAGTGTGCTACTCAGATCCCCAGGAAAAAGGTTCTCAGTCACCCCAAATAGCAATGCCACCTCCACAACCATGGGTAACCCCTCCAACTTGAAGAAGAGTAACAAGAGCTACCACACAGCCTGTACAATCGGTTGAGATTGACATTGATAACCTCTTTGACGTGTTAACACTAACTTCCTGGGGTGACTCTATAATGGAAGAAGAAGTGTTAGATACACAGTCCATAGCATCAGACACTGTACAGCCCACTGACAAACCACATGCGGGCAAGAAGAAGCAGCGGAAAAAACGTTAATTTTAACTGAACACTGTACTGTCATTGCTTCCATTAACTGTCATAGTCTAGGAAATGTTAAGAAAAGACAGGCAGTGTATCAAATGGCTAGGGATTCTCAAATCGATACCATAGTTCAAGAAACTTGGATGGGATCACTCACTCAGTTGGCTAGTTTTCAGTCTGAATGGTTTTGGGGGTCCTCCTACTGGTCCTTCAGGACAGATAAAGCTGATGGGATTGGGATATTATTTTCCGGTACTAGAGTCTTTTTATTTAAACTACAGTAGTTGATCTGTGTCTGGGAAGGGTTTTGATTCTGGATTGCTACTGGAATGGGGAACCCTGTAGGATTATTAATATCTATGGCCCCCGAAATAAAGCAGATAGAATCTATCTTTTGGAAAGCATACAACCTTTTTTGACTACTGCCAAACTTCTTTTATTTGGAGGAGACTTCAATTGCAATATTACTATTCCAAAAGGACAGGAGTCATTAAAGAAGGTTTATTGTGATTCATGCCCTTTTCAAATGCATCTCTACTGCTGAGCTTTTAAATTGTGTTGATTATATTAAAACAGGTCCTCATTTTACATACCAGGGGGCACAATTTGTCACCCCGATTGATTACGTTTTTTTCTCCCCATCTTGGGTAATTCATTCCACTGAAATTGTGCCCGCATAATTTTCGGACCACTTAATGTTAAAGACAACTTTTGGTAGGAATCAAGATATACCCTTTAAATACACCAGTTGGAAATTGAATATCAGTCAACTTTCTGACCAAGTAATTCAGGGGAAAGTGAGACAATTACTTTGTGCACGGGCGACAGTGTTTGAATTGTATGATGACATAGGGGACTGGTGGTGGGACACAAAAAAGGATATCCAAAAACTGTTTCAGTCCCTGGGAAAATGTAGAGCACAATCACACTTTTTAACATAGTTAGCATTACGTTCTCAACTGTAACATGTCATGTCTCTGATACCACTACACAAAGGTAATTTAACCTCTCAAATTCAAACATTAAAAAATGAAATGCAAAATCTTCAATATGATAGGGCTAGCACCTTACGTGCTGAACTCACCTGTAGAACTAATAAAACTCCATACATAGACCCTTGTGAGGCATGTAACAAGAAGAAAAATATGACACCCTTTCACTCTTTAGTGAATGAGTAGGGAGAATTAGTTACATCACCAAAAGTTATCTTGAAAATTATTGAACAGTATTTAGACTCAACAAATATTAATCCCCCTTCAGAAGTTGAGCTACTTAACTATCTCTCTCCTTTGAAATGCAACATCACAAGTCAGGAAAATATACCAACATTAATTTCTCTGAGTTTGACTGGCAAAATTGCAGAATTTATTAGGACCCTTAAGAAATCATCACTACACCAGGTGAGGATGGATTACCAGCTGAGTTCTATGTAACATTTTTACCAGAATATCTTTATTTCTACAAAGGTATTTACCTTTTTTCTAATACAAGAAACAAAAGTTCTAGAATTTTTTAAGAAGGGGATCATAATTTTTCTGCACAAAAAAGGGGATAGGAATAACATTCAAAACTGGAGACTTATCAGATTACTGAATACTGATTTAAAGATGTTATCCCAAATTTTACATCTGAAGTTACGTAAAGTTGCAGCTTCAATTATCCATTCAGCTCAATTTTGCAGTCTTCTGGATAGATGTATTTACTATCCTTTAATAATTCTTTGGGAAATATAGGAGTATTTTCAAACAAACAATATAACATTTTTTTTTCCTCTCACTAGATCAACAGAACGTGTTTGATTGAGTGAATCATAGGTTCCTTTCTCAGATTTTACAAACATATGGGATACCAGATACCTTTACACGTTGGCTGAAACTGCTGTATAGTAATGCAACTTTGTGTCCAATTATCATTGGAAAGGAAGAGCCTGACATTAAATTTCAGGGAGGGGTCAGACAGGGTTGCACCCGAGCCATTACTTTATATTTTTTCCTTGAACACTCTGATAGAAAATATACACCTAAATAATAGAATTACAGGCCTGACTGGGAAATCTCCAGATGATGAAGTAAAAGTGGTAGCATATGCTAATGATACCTGTTTATTACTAAAAAATGCTGAGAGTATTCAAGAAGTGCAGGCAGAAATAATTAAATTCTCAAATTCAAAACAATGTAGAAAAATGTAGATTATTGAGACTTGGTCTGGGAGATGCTTTACAGCAGGAGAGAGCTAATTTTCTGGTTGCAACAGACCCCATAGAACCTTTAGGGATTAGGTTTGGTGTATCTGATATTACACAGTCAAACTGGGTACACACATTACACGTTTGTGAATCTAAAGTACTGCTATGGAAAAGTTGGAAAATCTCTAAACTAAAAAGGTTATTCATAATTAAAAATCTTTCACTTCCCTGCATTCCATGTGCGGGGTCCATATTTTCATTGCCTTTTGCTTTTGAAGCCAGACTTTACAGCATTTTTTTTCAGATGTTGTAGGGCAGCCACCTCAATCCCATTAAGAGGGGGTTCATCTACTTGCCAAAATTGAAAGGGGGTTTAGGTATGTTTGAACCAGTTGTTTTTGCACACTGTCTTTTTTTCATTTATTCATTAAAATTGGCATTACAGGCACAAAAGTCCCTTATGTATATTTGGATATAGAATCATTTGCATGTGTTTTTAATGAAATGGAAAAAAGTGCCAGTCAAATGTTCTAAATATTTGCAACTTCCTCATTTCAATAGATCTTCTGCACAAAAATTATATAAATCGAAGATTTCTAAAGACAGGTTATGGTCCTCTACTCATCAGCATCTATATAAACATATTTTACAAGAAATGTATCCCACATAACCAGATTTCAAGGGGTGTATTCCATCCAGAAGACAAGATGTTTTGATTTTATTAAATGAACCCAGGGTGCCACCCAGTATGTGGGAAATATTGTGACTGAGTTGTTATCATAAGGCCATGGAGGAAAGAACATGTCCATATACGGACTGTCTAGTTCCAGAAGAAACAATGGAATGTTTTGTGTTAAACTGTACTTATTCTTAGAATTTATGGAAATTTCTGGCACATGTCTGGTAAGTTAACATGGCTTCAAAATTTAACGTATGAAGTATTCATTTTGGGTCAATACCTAATTTTTTTCTTAAATATCACAAGGGCACATTATCAGTTTTTCGACCGTTCTAAAATTTTATCTTTGGCAAGCACGGGTATAATGGATTTTAAGACAACACTATATGCCATATCATATTTTTCAACAATTGTCTGAAAAGAGGTCTATAAGAAAGATTTAAATTTTCATCCGTTACATAGACTTAAAATGTGGTGGAAAGGATTTTCTTTTATAGTATAAATGAAGTATAAAGTGTTCAAATGGGTATATTAGAATGATATAATGAACTCTTTTTTGTTTTTTTCTTTATGATTTCTGTATGTTATGTTTTTGAATCCTTCAATGAAAATTCCCCTGCTCTTTTCAAGAAGTGCCATTGGATCTTTAACATCCACCTGAACAGGCAGATGGGACCTCAGTTTAACATCTCATCTGAAAAACAGCACCTCATGCTGCAGTACAGTGTCACCATTGGGACTTAATTCAAGTGCTTGGTATAGGGAATAGAACCCACAGCCTTCTGATTTTTCACCTTCAAAGGTAAGTATGTGACCTGCTGAGCCACTGACAACTGATGGATATCCTGCAATATGGTTCTGAAGAATAGGGAACCTAAGGTTGGGGATGCAGTTTAAAAAATGCTGTCATCTCCTCACATAGCGGTAGGAGCCAGCAAATTTTAACGCTTTACATTTTTCAGTCCCTTGGAAACAAGGGACGGGTAGACAGGTAGAAGAAAGACTTTTTCGAGCAATTATGAATACCATGAACTCTCTCTCTCTCTCTCACACTCTCTCTCTCTCTCTCTCTCTCTATATATATATATATATATATATATATACATACATAGATTTTTAACTCTATTTTCTATTTTCAGCGTGCATTTAATATAACCATTTTGTTTTGCTATATACATACATATACACATATATAGAGAGGGGGGAAATGTATGTACTATACATAGAGAAGTGGGCTATATGAGAATAGATTTTGAATATTTGGGAGGCTCAATATTTGGGAGGTGCACAGCCCTAGTCTGCAAATCTCATCCCTGGTATAGCTGGACTACCTACCCAAGCATGTGTCTCACAGTGCATGCATATGCTCACCAGGGCTAAACTATAACAGAGAACTGCATTTAGATATGGGACAACAGCAGGACCAACACATCTGATCTGAGTCTATAAAAGCTCTAACATACACTACAGGCTATTGACTCTCCAACTGCTGCAGCCCTGCTCTGATGTCAGATGCAGGGGGTTCTGGGATTTCTGGATAAAGAAAATGTCAGCTTTAAAGTCAGCATAATCAGCCTAATACAATCTACTATACTGCAGTAAACACTAAGTAAAACAAAATGTTTTTTGCACTCATAGTGCAAATTGGGACCAGCCCCACACTTGCGTGTGAGGCTCTTAATGTTGACTGTTCCCCTTTAACGAGCTGAGCTGGTAATTTTTCCCCTTCTTTTTTTTCTAATTAATATGCTTTATTGGTGTTTCAGAATTATAATTTATACAGCATCTCCAAAAAGAAAAAGGAAACTGACCACACAAGGAGACAGTCGACAATTATGTACAACAATTCCACATAAATAAAGGCATAGAGAAGGTGTTACAAATCATACCCTTCAGTTAGACTGTCTTCTCAACATAAGAAAGCCCCCTAAAATTAGTACAACACTAAACTGGCAAGTAAAGGCCTATCCTTAAAAAAAAACAAAGAAGAAGCTTATCTAAACTATGCTACCTACTAACCAATCCATCCCCCTCCTCCCACCCTCCCCCTCCCCCACCCTGGAGCTAGGAAATAAAGAAGAGAGCCAGGGAGAGCAATATTACATACAATAGAAAGTCTATCATGGGGCGGCTGGGGCAACCATGTAGACCCATAAATAGTGACCTATCAGATGGATATCCCAGGAGTACACAGGGAACCTTCAACCCTTCCAGGAAGCCTTAGGGAGCATAGCTGGTATGGTTAAGAGGTATTAGAGCCATAAGCTGGCCCCATCGATTATTGAAAGCCTGTAGCCTATCTTGTCTGTCAGCTATATGTTTTTCTAGCTCTAGCACCTGGAGTATTTCTGCATGCCACTCCTGGAAGGGAGGGCATTCTTGATCAATCCAATGATGAGCAATGATCAATTTTGTCACTGCTGAGATGAGGGCCATGTGTGCTTTATGGACGCCTATCATATTAGCAGGAAATAGACCCACTAAACAGATCTGTGAAGTGAAAAAGGACTCTAGTCCCAGTATTGGGTCAAGTGAGTCCTTGATTCTTTGCCATAAAGGTGCCACTCTGTCACAGTCCCAGAAGAGATGTCTAATTGTATTGTCTGCTTTCTGACAAGAAGTGCATAGGAAGGAACTCACTCTCCCCAGCCGGTATAGTCGGGCGGGGGAAGAATATAAATTATGCAGAATATGAAACTGCAAGAATTGTAATCTGTCCTACTTTATATATTTATACAGTTGCTGCCTCAACCTCTTCCACTCCCCACTTGTAGGGGAAATACTGAGTTCCGGCTGCCAATAGTAGCATATGCCCTGAGGAAAGTGGGGCACCTGGGTTTGTAAGCCTTTATAAAAAGAAGAAATTACATGGGGTTGGGATGCCAGTTCCAGAAAGGATCATTTCAAGGAGCTTACGGCTGGGTCCCATGGGGGTGGGCCCAGGAAATCCTCAAGCACCTTCCGCAGCTGCAAGTGCTTGAAGGAGTGAAACACAGGGATCGAATATTCAGACTGGATATCTTGCACTGACCTAAGGTGGCCTGAGTGCAGCAAAGAGGAGAGCGGTGTCCCCAACAACTTAGGGCAGAAACCGCTAGGTATTGCACAGCCCGCGATCTTGTAGTGCGGGTTGCCCAAGATTGGTTGGTCCAAGTCCCTAGTCAGGTCCAAGGAAAGAACAGAACTGATTTGGTGAAGGGCCTTGACAGACCACCACAGAAGAGGGACCTTTAATGTCTTCGGCAAAGCTGATGGTTAGTATATAGGAGGGATTTTAAATCTATTCCTTTGGTCCGACATAGTTGCTGTTCTAAAGATAGCCACTGGGGAAAATATTCTACAGTACAACTCCTGATCCTATGCACAGCCCAATGAAAAATTTTGCTGCAATGGATCACACAATAAAATAGAAACAAGTTTGGAAGGCCAAGACCACCCACTATCTTCGGAAAGGTCAGTTTAGCATATGCCCTTCATACCGCTTTCCAGTCAGACACTAGAGTTTGCAATTTACAAAAGCAGTTTTTTGGAAGGTATGGGCAAATCATGCTCAGAGGGTACAAAAGGCATGGGAGAACGTTCATTGTTATGATGTTAATGCGTCCTCAAAGAGAAAGAGGAAGGTGTCACCATCTAAGTAAATCAGCCTTTATTGCATGAGTGATCGGGAGAAGATTAATTTTAATCAGTTGAGTGAGGTTGCGTGAAAGTTTGATACTCAGGTAGGTAAAAGCCTTTGCTTCCCACACCAGACCAAGGTCAGTGATCCAATGCTTCTGGATTAGGTGGTTAAGGGGCATAACACATGCTTTTTCCAAGTTTAGTTTGCTCCCTGAGATGGATGAGAATCAGGTTAATGAAGTTTACTGCTGATGGGATTGATTGCTGGAGATTTTCTAGATGCAGCAGTAGATCATCTGCATACGCCGATAGAGGAAAAGCAGTCTGACCCACTTGAATACCTTGAACTTTGGCATTGGACTGCAACAGGTAAATCAAGGGCTCGAGGTAAAGGTTAAAGAAAAATGGGAAGAGGGGACATCCTTTTCTAGTGCCACGAGAGAAGGGGAATGGAGTAGAAAGGATTCCATTACATTGGACCTGAGCATTTTTCCCTTCTGCAATCCCCCGTGACAGGAACACTGCTTTTTACAGGGTGATCGACTGATGATACTCACAACAGTGAGATCTCAGCATCAGTCTATCCTCTTCTGACCTAGCTCTCCACCAAGAATGAGCTAACTTCCAACCCTCAGCCTTCAACTGCCTAAGATCACTATCAAACCATGGTAGCCCATGGAGGGAAATCAAGGGATGGACACCATGGGGAGCCGTGGAGTCAATGGCCACCATAGGGGCTTTGTTATAGCCCTTCACAGAATTCTCTACAACCGAGCACAGGCTGTCACCATACCCAAAATGTCACAGACTGCCAGGAGGCTATTAGGCTCCAGATTTCCAAATGGGCTTATCTGAACATCTCCACACAGGAGGCAATCAATTGGAGGACTTGCAGGTTTGACCTCTGCTCCCCTCAAAACAGAAGAAAACACCTCACCCACCCACCTTCTGCTGTGTCTCCACTCCCTGCCTGTCCAGATTGTTTATCGTATGATCAATGCAGGCCTAGCTATTGGTGGCAGTACTCAATTTTTCTGTTTGCAGTCAACATGAACTGCTACTGTAAGATGTATTTCTTAGGTGGGAAACACCTCGTATATGGTAAGACATAACTGCAACAGATGTTTCCTGCACTTTGCACTTCAGAGAATTGTAGAATTTGAGAAATATGGCCCCAGTAGGTAGTTCCAGATTACTGGCACATGAGGTGGATTGGCAATATTCTCATTGGTTAGGCACAGAGATGGCCCCATGCTGGGAACAGAAAATTTGTGTACCAGTCAACTTTGGCACCTTTGCCATGCTCTGAACTGGCAGTGTGCCATTAAGAGACCTGGACTGTAAGGAAGTCACAGCAATTCCAGCCATGGCCTCTCCAGCAGGTGTTACCATGTAATAAGTGGTGCTGTCTCAGAATGGGTTCATGAGGACTAAATGTTAGAATCAAATATTTATATTTATATAAGGGATATATCTTCAAGGAGAGGGGAGGTGATCCTGCCATTGTATAGGTCACTGGTTAGGCCATACCTGGAGTACTGTGTGCAGTACTGGCGCCCATGCTGAAGAGGGCCATTAAGTTACTGGAGGGAGCGCAGCGCAGTGCAACAAAAAGATCCAAGGACTAGTGGACATTCCTTACGTGAGCAGGCTGAGGGAGTTGAACATGTACTCACTGGAGGAGAAGAGAGAGATGGGGGATATGATTGAAACCTTCAAGTACATGAAGTGAATAAACAAGACAGGCACAGAGGGACTATTCAAGTTAAAAGAGGGTAGGGACACCCGAGGTCACGATCTCAGATTGGAGGGGGGAAGGTTCAAGAGGGAAATGAGAAGACACTTTTTCTCGGAAAGAGTGGTGTCTGGGTGGAACACGTTGCCTGCAGAAGTGGTACTCTGTAGAACAGTGCACTGCTTCAAAAGGGGATGGATAGAGTAAGAGGGAAGGTCAGTGGAGAGGGAGAGGCAGCTGCAGTATGAAGGTTGTTAGCTGCACCCTCAAGCAGACTCGATACACAATAAGGCCTTTATCTGCTGGAAAATTCATATGTTCATATGTTCGTAACTACAAAAAAGAAAGAAAAACTGCTGAAATTTGTTAGCAAACAACATGGAAGCAAATTCCATGTTAACATTTATTAGAATCGTAACTCAGCAGTGGGCCCACAACAGGCCCGGACGGCATACACCCAATGGTACTGAGGGAATTTGGCAGTAGTTCACTGGAGTTGGGCATGGTACTACAGGACTAGAGAATGGCACTTGTGGTGACCCTCCATATGAGCGGTCCCAGGGAATTACAGACTGGTCAGTCTGACCTCAATCATGTGTAAGCTCATGGAGCCCATACTTAAGGAAAGGTTGGTACAGTATCTAGAGGAGTATGGTCTCCAGGATGCAATGCAGCATGGGTTTATGGGAGGGAGGGAGATTGTGTCAAATGAATCTGATTAACTTCTTTGACTGGGTCACTAAGACCGTAGACAGGGGCCAAGCGGTGGGCATCCTTTGTCTGGACTTCAGCAAGGTCTTTGACTCTGTACCCCACTACAGATTGATCAGGAAGTTGGAAGATCTTGGGGTTGGGGAGAAGATGACGAGATGGGCAGAAAACTGGCTAAGGAATAGGGCCAACAGGGTGGTGGTGGGGGAGAGTTCTCTAGCACCAGGGAGGTCACCAGTGGGGTCCCACTGGGACCACTGTTGTTCAGTGTCTTCATCAGTGATATGGGGGGTGGCATTAAGGGCAAAATGTACCTATTTGTGGATGACGCCAAGCTCTGTGGGAGGGTGAACACAGCCGAAGGGATACAGGACATTCAGGATGATCTGAAAAAGCTTGAGAGGTGGTCCGGGATTCGGCAGCTTGGCTTTAATGTCAAGAAATGCAAGTTATCAAGTAGTAAAGGTGACCAAAGTAGTAGACCAGGGAGGGGCTGTGGACATGGCCTACCTAGATTTTAGCAAGGCATTTGATACAGTCCCACACAAAAGATTAATACACAAGTTAGCCAGCCTTGGAGTGGATCCCAAGGTGGTAGCCTGGATAAAAAATTGGCTAGACAACAGGACGCAAAGGGTAGTAGTAAATGGAGTCCACAGTGAAGAAAGGAGGGTTACTAGCAGGGTACCGAAGGGTTCAGTACTGGGACTGGTCCTTTTAATGTCTTTATAGTGACATTGCAGAGGAACTGGAAGGAAAAGCATGTCTCTTTGCAGACGACACAAAGGTCTGCAACAGGGTTGATACACAAGATGGAGTGGAAAAGGATGAGAAGGGGCTTGGCAAGGTTGGAGGAATGGTCAAATGTATGGTAGCTCAGATTCAATGCAAAGAAGTGAAGGTAATGCACCTGGGAAACAAAAACCCAGGGAAGAGTACACAATGGGGTGAGATACTGACAACAGTAAAACTAGAAAGGACCTGGGGTAATTATATCAGATGACCTAAAGTTGGGCAAGCAATGTGAGAAGGCAGAAAGGAAGGCTGGGGGGATACTGGGATGCATAGGGAGAGGCATCAATAGTAGAAAACAGGAAGTTGTTATCCCTCTGTATAGACAGTTGGTGAGACCCCACCTAGAGAACTGTGTGCAGTTCTGGAGACCCCATCTCCCCAAAGACATAGACAGAGTGGGGGCTGTCCAGAGGAGGGCAACCAAAATGGTGCAGGGTCTGCACCAGAAGACATACGAAGAAAGACTAAAGGAGCTTAATATGTATACCCTTGAGGAAAGAAGGAAGAGAGGGGACATGATAAAACTTTCAAGTACCTCAAGGAATCAACAAGTCCAAGAGGGTAGCATCTTTCAGAAAAAGAGATGTACAAGAACAAGAGGCACAATTTGAAGATAGGCGGGGACGGCTCAGAGGTAATGTGAAGAAGTATTTTTTTATGGAGAGGGTTGTGGATGCATGGAACAGCCTCTCTGAGGAGGTCGTGGAGTCAAGAACAGTGGTTGAATTCAAGAATGCATGGGACAGATGTAAGGTAGTCCTAGTGGGGGGTAGGAGGAAGCAAGCTATTGGTTAATTAGGATCTGCAGCTTATTTGTTAGGTAGGAAAATGGGCAGACTAGGTGGGCCAAGCGGTCCTTGTCTGCTGTCAAATTCTATGTTTCTATGTTATGCACATTAGAGCCAAGAATCCCAGCATAGAGTACAACCTGAAACAGAGGAGGAGGAAAAGGATCTGGGAGTGATGATCGCTAGCAACCTGAAGCACTGCAGGCAGTGCAAGAAAGCAGGAGCAAGGGCAAACAAGTTATGTTGGGATGCATAGCCAGAGGGATCAGCAGTAGGCGAGAGGAGGTTATGCTGCCCTTGTATAGATCACTGGTGAGTCCACATCTAGAGTATGGAGTACAGTACTGATGCCCACAACTTTAAAAAGAACATTAACCTGCTGGACATGGTCCAGAGGAGGGCAATGAAGGTAATTGTGGGTCAGCAGGGTACAGCATATGAGGAGAGGTTGGTGGCCCTGAACATGTACTCCCTGGAGGAGAGGAGTGAGAGGGGGACATGGTTGAGAACTTCAAGTACTTGAAAGGGATAAATAGGGTGGATGAGGAGGATCTCTTTAAGCTAAGTGGCAGCCGAAACACCAAAGGAAACAGAAACGGAAACACAAACGGAAGCAAGTACGGAAACGCAAACTGTAACGCGCACTGGCACAGTACCGCAATTGTAAATGCAAATGGTAACGGTAGCAGCAACAGTAATGCCAAAGGAAACAGAAATGCAAATGCAAGCGAGTATGGAAACACAAACCGTAACATGCAAGGTCATGATAACATGATTGGAAACGCCAATGGTAATGGTAACAGCGACGATGACGCAAAACGAAAGACACATGCAAACGGAAGGTCGACAGCCAATGCAAATGATAATGCGCAGGCTGATGCAAAAAAAACTGGAAACATAAACAGTAATGGAAATGCAAATGGTAACAGTAACGCAAACAGAAGCACAAACTAAAATGCAAATCGTAACTCACACAGTGAACGGGAACACACAGGAACGGTGAAGCAAACGGTAACAGAAACGCAACTGGGAATGCTAACTGGCACAGTAACGAAAGGGCACACCCTTCTTTTCCCCAAAAACTGCATTGAAAAAGACAGTGAATACAAAGAATGTATGCATAATAATGGGCCTCGGAGCAGAAAAGGAGGACTTGGAATACTAAATTGCTTATATGATATAAGTTATATCTTAGGAACCGTACGACACAGAAAAAATATGAAAATTTCATATGAATGATGACATTCCTGGCTAGTTTTGTACTTAGCCTCCATTTGGGGAGGGGCTAAGCATTTTTCCAATGAAAAGTCCATATCTCGCACCATTTCCGAGATACAGGCCCCGAAAGGCGTGACGGACGCCGTAATGTTATCCTATGGGAAAAAGCGTCAACTTCAGAGTGCCGTAACTTTGCAGCCTTCAAATATTTTTTCACCAAACCACCAAAAGACACATCTGTGGCATGTTGGCTGTCTTCCTTCCAAATTTCAGCCCAATAGACCAAACTGTTCTTTTGCAGCAGGGTGGCAAAGAATTCCTGTTATTTTGGGCATGGTGTCGCAAAATAGTGTCGAAAATCATGATACTTTTGCAAATGAAATCATGAAAGTGCCATGAGTGTGACACTACTTTGCTACACTACTTTTTCCAGAAATTTGAAAAACATATTTCTGGGGTGTTTAACCCCAAAATAAAGATATGCCTAGTATCCTCAGGGCTCAACTAGGTAAACACAAAAAGAATTGTGTCCCTAGATGGTCCCAATTTGAAATGCCAAGCATTTTTCTGATCACCAACTGAAAACAAAATTGTGGATTTGCGACACTACTAGGGACATTAGCGGCACTAAAAAGTGCATTTGCGACACTGTCGAACTTTTTGTTAACTTTTCCCACTAACTTATAATGGGAACTTGTTTTTTGAATAACTTTTGAACCGTTTAATATTTTTTCATGAAATCTTCAAAAGGCACATCAGGGACCCTGGCTGCATGTTCCCTGAAGTTCTTGGACCAGTCACGCAAACCATGCGACCTGTTGGCGCAAGCAAAGAATTCAACAAAAACTGTAAATGCACATGCAGATCTCACTTAATAACTCCACAGCCGTATATCCGACCACTACAAAAGTTGGCAGATCCCAAGATGTATGGTTCTTGATCAAGCATTCCAAATTGCAGGCAAATCTGTTGAACGGTGGCAAAGTTATTAAGGTGCAAAGTTTGACCCTTTAATCTTAAAGGGCTACTCAACCTAACTATGGTAGCACTATATATATATATATATATATATATATATATATATATATTTATATATATATATTTATACAATACATGTGTGAGTTGAAACATAAAAATAACCATTTTTGCTTGTGACATCACCAAAATGAAAATAACCACGGTATTTTTACTTGGGTTAGGTCATCAGCATGCCATTGCCATTTTGTATAGATCTTAAAGGAGCACAGAAAAATTAGAGAGCACCTTACACAATGCCTGATGACATTAAAATGGCCGTTGCTGCATTCCAAAGCAAGGGCAGGAGAAGCAGGCCATTGGCAACTTCAGTTCAGCTTCAAGTTAAAGTGTATAAATTTGTTCAGCTTTGGGAATTTGGCCAAACCACTTCAACTTCCAATACAGTAACTGGCATGGGGAAAGGCAGAAAATAGGAGGGTAAAAAAACATTGTTGTCAGCGATGAATGTTGATTGCTATAACTTACTTCTGGCATGTTTTGTTACCATGTATTGTGGACTTTTTCTGTAGCATAGGAGAGGGAAGAGTTGAAGTGTACCCCCAGGTATTTAAAGTTATCCACACATACTAGTGGGGTGCAGTCAGCAATAAATAGGCAGAAATCATCCTGGTGCTTAAAAGCTCTACACTTGGAGCCAAACAGCAAAGCTTTAGTTTTGCTTTTATTAATCAAGAACCCATTGGCTTGAGGCCAGGCCTAAAGGAGATGAAGATTAGAACACAGACACAAGTTTATTACAACAACAATATTATACTTAAGAGTATGGTACTACATCATCAGTGTACATCAGGACTCTGGAGTATGTGCAAATTGCAGGTAAGGCATTAATAAAAAGGGGAAGAATACTGCCCAAGAATCAGTCCTTGTGGACTCAGTGTTTGACAACAAGGGGGGAAAGATAGGGTACCTTGAAATTTCACTACCTGGGTGGGGTTTGTAATGTAGTCCAGAATCGGCTAAGAGATGAGTTACCAAAACACAGGGATTCATATTTCAGGAGCAGTAACAGACGATGGACAAGATCGAATTCCATTCCATAAGGATGGGGACAAAGAGCAACCGGGTAACTTCAGTCTTGTCAGTCTTATCACTGTTGTGGTTAAACTGATGCAGACAGTAGTCAAAGAGGACCTCATGGACTACCTGGAGAGTAATAGGCTCCAGGATAGTAAACCGCATAGGTTTAAGGTAGGGAGGTATTATGCGTACAAACTGATAATATTCTTTGATTGGGTAACTAGGGCAGTAGATAAAGGACAAGCAGTAGATTTACTCTACTTCAATTTTAGCATTTGACTCATTGCCACACAGAAGGTTGCTAAGGAAGCTAGAAATCTAGGTGCAGCGAATAGCACAGTTAGATGGGGGTCAGTAGCTGGTTAGGAGGGAGACAGCAGAGTGTAGAGGCAAACAGAGTCTAATATGGGGCTAAAGAGGTCCCAAGTGGGGTGCCACAGGGTTCAACCCTGGGTTGAGACCTTTATAATATGTTCATCATCAACACAGGAGAAGGAATTCAGGGCAAGATGTTTCTCTTTACTGATGTCACTAATTTCTGTGGCAGGGTAGACAGTGAGGAGGAGGTAAGGGAATTGAATAGTGACCTGCAAAGTTTGGAGAGGTGGTTCAAGGTTTGGCAGTTAAAGTTCAATACCAAAAAAGTGCAACATGATGCACATCGGGAACAGGAACTCTAGGATACAATATTGGATGGGAGGGGTTAAGCTGGACACTACTTCTCTGAAGAAAGGGACCTAGAAGTCATTATAAATGAATCCCTTAAAACCATCTAACCAAGTTAACACACCCTACAGTAAGGTGACCAGGATGTTGGAGTGCATTAGGAGGGGATTTATTAGCAGGAGAAAGGAGATATTGCTACCTCTCTATAGATCACTGGTATGGCTACAACTGGAGTACTGTGCCCAGTTCTGGAGCCTTCACTTGAGGAAAGACAGGGCCAGGTGGGAGACAATGCAGGGTACAGTAACAAAAATGATTCATGGCCTGAAGAATGGATTCTATGAGGATCGGCTTAGGGCACCGTATATGTACTCACTGGAGGCCTGAAGGTAGAGGGGTGATATGACAGAGATTTTCAAGTTCAAGTCAGGCCGTGTCTCTTTGCAGATGACACAAATATATGTGGAAGGGTGGATAGTGATGAGGGAATAAGGGATATGCAGAGGGACCTACAAAAACTAGAAGGGTGGTTAAAGGTCTGGCAGTTAAAATTCAATGCCAAAAAGTGCAAGGTAATGCACCTAGGGAAAAGGAACTACAAGATGGAGTACTGAATGGGTGCGGTGAGACTTAGCACTACAGAAGAGGAACAAGATTTAGGAGTTATCATCAGTAACTCCCTTAAACAAATGAGCCAGTGCAACAAAACCTATAGCAAGACCAACAGGATGCTGGGATGTATCAGGAGGGGTCCTGATAGCAGAAGAAAATAAGTAATACTTCCCCCTTACAGATCCCTGGTAAGGCCTCACCTGGAGTACAGTGTGCAGTTCTGGAATCTTCATCTCAGAAGAACAGGGATAGGTTAGAAACAGTGGAGTACGAAGTAAAAAAAAAATGATTCAGGGCCAGCAGGGCAGATCCTATGAGGAGCGTCTCCAGGCACTAAATATGTACTCACTGGAAACAAGAAGTGAGTGAGAAGACATGCTAGAGACCTTTAAGTTCCTTAAAGGAATTAAAAAGGTAAACTGTGAGGAATTATTTACCCTGAATACAAACTCAAGGTCACGTGGTCCCGAGTGGAAATTAACAGGAGAGAGAGGTTCAGGAGGGACGTGAGGAAGTACTTCTTCACGGATAGGGTGGTACAACCTTGGAACAGTCTGTCAGCTACGATGGTGGATGCAAACACAAGAAATTCAAGCAGACATGGAATAGAATGAAGGGAATAGTTGTCGCCTTGGGCGACAAGACCAGTGAGGAGAATGGGGAGGGTTTGTACTCTGGAGGGATAATAGATTCCAGAGATTATAAGGAACTTGAGCAGACTGGATGGACCTCTGGTCTTTCTCTGTCATCATGGTCTATGTTTCTATGAATGAACAAGGTAAACCGTGAGGAACCATGCTATAGAAATAGTGAATCTAGAATACAGGTACATGAGTGGAAGTTGGTGGTTGATAAATTCAAGAGAGACATGAGGAAGTTATTTTTTACAGTGAGCGTGTTTGAGCCATGGAACAGCCTGGAAGCAGAGGTGGTGGACATCAGGACCATTAATGGCTTCAAACATGGTTGGGGAAGAGTTAAAGGCTTATTATACAATGGCAAGAAACTTTCCTGGACTCTGATTGGTCAGTATGTCCCTGGCACAGTGAGGTCATCCCAGCACAACCTCACTGTATTGTATCATTGGAGGATCTATTCAGAAACAAAGATATATTGCCACAGTAAAAATCTACTAAAAACATTTAAATTTGTTTTTTTATTATTTTATATAACAACATCACATTGTATAATAACAATAATGCACTCCAGGGTGTAAGTTGTGCTAGGATAACCTCACTTTTGGGATATTGGACACACTCAGCCTGCAGCCTCGTGCCCAACCACCCAGGCGTGACGTTATCCCAGCACAACTCACATCCTCTCGTGCATTATTGCTTAAATAGTCACCCAGGGGGGTAGCAACATGGGGAAAATGGGGACAGATAGTGTGGGTATAAACCCCATATGGACACTAGGTCTTGGGGGTAGAGAGTGTGTTACCAGCAGACTAGATGGTCAGATGTGTTTTTTTTTTTTTGCTGTCAACCTCTATGTTTCTATCAAAAGCTTTAGACATTCCTAAAAACACTGCACCTGTGAGCAAGCCGTTGTCCATGGCCTCACCATCATTGAGAATAACTGGGGCAACAGGTGTCTCATTGTATTTTCTGAACCCTTGCTTACTAGAGAATAGGAGATTATGGGAATTAATTAATGAATGAGTTGTTGGCAAATAAGCTTTTCCAGCAATTTTGCAAGCACAGGTAGACAAACAAGAAGGTACACAAAAAGAAAGATGTAGGGGGTGGTCAGCTACCAAAGCAACAGGATGTGTTGCTCAAACTCTGGAACACAATTGATAAAACTAAAAAAAAAATGTTTTTATATTTTTTAAGCTTTTCTTGTGAACACTGATAAATCCAGTCACTGACTGTTGAAATCAAGACACTCTCTGCCTCTAAGCATGGGGAATCCAAAGAAACAAGTGGCAGATGGGAGCAGCAAACAAGACCAACAAGCAGGGCTGTCAGGTAATAGAGTGAAAAGTGCATGGGTGGTGAATTCCCTAACTTTGAATCCATTGTTCATGATGTGGATTTCAGGCAGTTAGGGCAATGGACTGCTGCCTTATAACCCCAGATAAGAAAGTAGTCAACATACAGCGAAAGCTGAAAGGAGTTGAACAGCAGGTCTTCAACATTGTCATGGATGCCAAAGAGGTGGTCAGCATGGCTGGGAAATGACTAGCAGATTTATCTAGGGTTGCCACCTATCCGTTTTTTTGACCAGATAATCCGGTTTTTAGGGTCCTTATCCGGTCATCTGGTTTTGGTTACTTGCAGTCCGGTTTTTGGGCCATTTTGAGTGCTCATATACTCTTAAAACTGATGTATCAAATCATTCACTGTTTTGGGCTGCATTACATGTCCAGGTTACAAAGAAGTTCTGCTGTCACAGTCATTCAGACCTGCCTTTGTTTGTAAAACCAGACTGTCTGAGAGGTGTAAAGTATGGCCATTAAGATCATTAGCAGTAAATTAACATATTCTTTTCCACTCTGAATTTTAAGTATGGTCTTTTACTGCTATGAC
Source organism: Neoceratodus forsteri (assembly GCA_016271365.2). Classification (NCBI taxonomy): domain Eukaryota; kingdom Metazoa; phylum Chordata; order Ceratodontiformes; family Ceratodontidae; genus Neoceratodus; species Neoceratodus forsteri. The sequence continues at coordinate 920,835,008 of CM057456.1, read as the reverse complement.
AGGAAACAGTTTTTAACACCTTTATGTGCTCTCATGTGTTTCTTTTTGTTTGTTCTATATTATGGTAAGTTTTAAACCCATTTTTGTTAAATTAATAATCTAACTTTTATTGCTTTTATCACTAAATTTACTCTAATTTTTTGTATTACCTGAACATTCCATGATATTAGCTACACTTTGACAGGTCATTGAGATAAACAGCATAGAATGGTGTATCTGAAATTGTGGAATGTCTTAGAAATATGAAAAGAAACAGCAGTAGCTGCTGAGGTAAAGGGGAACACAGTGCAGTATTAAGGGTACCACAAGCACTGATAATTGAGTTATCAAAAATTGGTCAAAGAATCAGAATACATGGCTGACATGGAAAGGAAAATGGGAGAGTGTTTAACAGAGGGCTGAGCAATAAGCTGTGGATGAGCTTGGCACATCCAGCAGACCTGGGTTTGATTCCCACAACCTCTGCTTAAATACTGTGTGACCCTTAGCAAGCCACTTAACCTTCCTGTGCTCCTGAGTCACACCTGTAAAGTGGGCTATGTGGCCTATGGGAGGTAACCTGGTTGCCAAAGAATAAAAATAAATAACTGAATAAATAAATCAAATAAATAACAGTATAAAAACAATTTCTTATCACTAGTAATGTCTATTCCAACATTACAAATGGCTTTGGAGGAGGAGGAGTGATATACTCGCCAGTCATAAAAAAGGGGTGGAGCCAGAGGCGGAGTTTGGGGTGTGGTTTCAGATCCGGTTTTTACCTCATCCAAAGGTGGTAACCCTAGACTTATCAAGGAAAATAGGGTCCTAGCTTCTGACATGAATATATGGAGAGCCAAGTTTGGATGGTGAATATCTGCATTGTGGGTAAGCTTGAAAGTATGGATGGAGGTGATGCAGTGACTTTTTTCAGGAGTGGCTTGCACACAAATTTAATCCCTACCCTGCACCAGCTGTTTTAAAAACTCACAGAATTATTCCTCGACAGACCCTGGAGAAATTATAAGTAGTGAAGGCTTTATTAGTTGTACTGGTAAACTCCATTGCTAGAGACAGAATCCTTGAGGCTATGAAAAGACAGGGGCCCAGTTACTTTGGATGATGCCCCAAAACAAGCTCTGTTCCCAGACCTAAACTGCACCATGAGGTCATGCTAGAAGGCATTTGATGCCATTTGTACTACTATAAGAGAACTACAGTAGGTGTATCACACAATTCACAGTTCCCTGCCAAACTGAAAGCTATGTACTCCAGCACAATGTGTGTATGTACAGCGATCTGAAAGAGGCAGGAGCATTACTGACAAATATTAAAAAGGACTTTGAACTACAAACATCCATATCAGAGAATGAGGAAGACTGAGAGCCTTGGGATATTAAAATATTGTCTACCTTTAGATCTTGAAGCTATCAGGTACTGTGGAAGGCTGACCAGAGGTCAGATAAAATTTACCGTGCAGAACATGATGGTACTTTGACATACTTTTAAGGGGGTCTACATTTCTTTTAATAGGTTCTGCAATGTACACAGTATACTTAGGGATGTCTAAACTGGTGCCGGCCTCATGGCTGTCTCCTTCCTCCCTCGCCCCCAGTATGATGCATGCTATGTTGAAACTGTTTCACTGCCAAAACCTTGACTGGCAATCACCCACATGTGGGGGAAATATTGTTTATTTGGTTCATGGAGGCTGGAGGGTCTATCTAATTCATGTTTTAATTATAAGATCACAGCTGTTCCTGTTTGCTAGAGGTATGGGTTAACAGTATACTCTACTTATTCCTGCACATTTGTGCAGGCAACTGCTACATTTCTGGACTAATCTTGAGGTGTTTTCCCAAAGATAATTTCTCATGGAATATCTTCACTTACGTGAAGTGCTTTCAATAGGAATTGAAAGACAATGAATGAAAAACTGTAATAAGATTTTACAGTATGTAGTGCTGGAACCTTTAGTAGCTAACAAGGCTCATTTACTGTTAAATTTTTGGACTCTAAAGATTTTATACACAGGTCCTCACCCTGATGATAATTGTTCTGGCTATCTAATACAAGTATTGGTATGCCTGAGTTCAGGTTTATGGTGCTCAAATTATGCAGGCCCTCAGTGATGAAGCATTCTAGGTGAGATCCATCTCCTACTGCAGTGTACAATATACTTTACATTTTATATGCTCTCTCACTGTGGATTATGTGAAAGAAAGAAAGAAAGAAAGAAAGAAAGAAAGAAAGAAAGAAGAAAGAAAGAAAGAAAGAAAAGAAAGAAAGAAAGGAAGGAAGGGGGGATGAGAGGAATATAACAGAACAGAAGGGTTGAAAAGATCCAGCAGTAAGAAGAGGAATTATAACAAATAAACATTTCCAACATTCCCCTTAATGTTAGACAGACACAACATCTCAAGAAAGTGCCATCATTTCTCCCCACACCTGTCATAAATGAATTCCAGATTAATGTGGATTTGTTTAAGTTTTGCAGAAAGATTGTTTAAGAAACTTCTGTGGTACTGCATCTGGTACAGATGCCATAAATGAAATTGCTGCAGAAAATTCAGAACAAGATCATGAATGCGATGAAACAGACTTGCCTAATTTACTGACATCCTTAGAGCTGTACCAGAACACCACAGGGGAAAATGATGTCAATACACAACAGGAATGTGCTGAGACTGAGAGAAAGTGAATCAAATCTTGCTTCCTCAAAAAATGAGCTTTTAAGAAGGGGAGTTGTTCAAACCCAAATCGATTCAATACTTTGCCCTAGTACATGTAATGCGAATATAATGGCTTTTGAGAAAACTGTTGCAAAGGAGATTCAGGAAGTAAGCAGTAACACACAACAGGGTACATGGTTATTACCACACGCCACTCCCCCATTCTGTGGGTTGGAGGCAAGAGGCATTACCTATGTGTCCTTTAACCTCGGGGGAGTGGGAATGGGAAGTGCAGTAATTATCCAATAATTGCAAGCCGTGACGTGTGCTATTGCATTTATAGAATGGCACCAGAATAATTGAAAAAAAACACAATACTAAATAAATCTTTATACTAAATAAATCTTTAAATTAAGAATAAATAAATCTTCATCTTTGGTAAATGGGTTCTCGCACCAAACAACTATGTTTGCCCCATCAAAGAGGTCAAACTGGCCAGCAGGTAAGTCACTCATGTCGTTAGTTGAACCTTATTTTGTTTTTCCAAGCTGTCACAGTTACTGAGCATTTTGAAGCAGTGCAGTTCCAAGATTTGCAAGGCACTTTTCAGACCCACACAGGTATTGGTCAATTACTGCACAGGTCTGGACAACTATTGACCAGTTAGATCATTGGATTGTTCTTGCCCATTTTATAAGTCTTAGGTAAACATGTGGATAAAGGGCATGACATCCTTACTTGGCAAGAGAGCAGGGCTTTAAGCAAAATTATAGAAAATCCATGTTTGATTGTTGAGCTTACAAATAAAGAGGAAAAACAGTACCCATGATAAATGATAAACACAAGAAAATGGTAAGGAAAATTCTAGATCATATGGTACCAGAAACTTCATTTAAATACACCTAATTTAAAAATAATGAATTTCTTTTTCTTTTAGAGACTGCCTTAAGTGTTGGATTTATAACAGAAAAAAGAGTTTGGAAATTCTTGATAACTCCAACCATGTTTGCTTTGCTGATGGTACACAAGGATTTAAAAATGCCACACTGGTTCCATGGCGATGGGCAATGGGGGACTGACTGGCACGCTGGCAACCCAGGTTCGCACCCTGAGCCTGGGAAATCAGGAGTGGTGGCCAGCAGGGAGAGAATATAGGGTGTACACTGGATGCTCTCCTCCCGGGGGTGGGGTGGGAGTGGGTCTGCACCATTCTGGAGTGACTCCCGGTGGTGACACACGATGCGGCATGGGTGCACACATGCTTCCTGTGCATCTTGCCAGGAGGGATGCTAGTTCCAGCTGCTGTGGGTGGGCAGGCACCACAAAAAAGGAGAATCTCTCCCTGACTGGCTGGATTATGGTTGATGGATCCCCCATAGCCACAACAGCCCAGGATTGCCCAAGCTGACCTGGCAGGCCTCCAGGATACATCAATGTGTTTATAGGCACTTCTCCTATGGAGGGGGGGACCTACCTGATGAAGGGTTACATCAGGTTACCCGGGACCACAAAAATGAGGCAGCAGATGGAGATGGCGGCATGGTGGCAGCAGTGAGGCATATGAGGCCCAAATGAGTGGCTGGTCAGGGGGTTGGGGAGAAGCAAAAACAAATCCCCCAGTTCATCCTACATTCTCTGGGTAGGATTTTTGACCGACAAACTCCCACAAATTGTAGACTGTTTTAAATCAAGAAGTGGACTTACATCCCATCTCAGAGACACAGGGGGATGTGCTTATAAAGTTAAAGGGTTTCCAGTGGAAATCAGATTGCATGCAGCTGTCAGTCGATGTTGAGGCCCTATATTACTCAGTTAAACAGAAGGATGACTTAACTGCATGTAAATACTATCTGTAGAAAGCAGGGACAACATATCTGGTGCTTTCTATCCTTGCTAGTATTTACTTTATTCTAACATACAATTCTTTTTAATTTGGAGGAGATAATTATTTACAAAAGTGTGGTACAATGATGGGGACCTACATAGCCCCATCGTATGTTCATTTGTTGGGGGTACTGAGAGAAACAGTATATTTTCTGAAACTCCCCACACACAGTTGATATCGTCATGTGGATCATCACACTGATAACCTCATCTGCATGTGGAAGAATGAACCAGAGAAGGCCCAGAAGTTTGTAGACTGGCTAAATACAGGTATTAATAAAATGAATATGAAGTAACAAGCTGGTCCAGTGGCTCGGCAGTAGTACTACTGCCCACCATGCTGGTGACCTGGGTTCAGAAGCAGACCTGAGTCACATGGGGGCCAGCTGCGGGGGTGGAGAGGGTTCAGCATCTGATGGACTGTTCTCTCTCTCCTGTGAATGGGGGACTCATCACACCACTCCTGCACTACCACAATGAGGAGGCATGGTGGTAGGGCAGAGAGTGCATTAAGCAGGGGAGGTCTGCAGTAGATGCATGGTGAGCGTGTGTCTCCATATTAATACATATATGCTTGCATTATTGCATGCTACAAAACTAGGGAGGAAATGGAGGAGAAAGTCAAGACGTCTGCAAGATGATGCCTTAGTTCCATCCTGACCAATGCAGCCACTCAGTCGAGGACAGAATCTGGTTGTGGACACCAAGGGGGAAGAGAGCCTTCCCCTTTCCTCCCTGGCCCCACCATGGGGGAACAACCATGGGGGATACTATGACCAGTAAGTCTTAGGGGAGAGGTAGATGCCATCTGGATGGTGTTGGAGGCTAAAGGGATGGTGCCTGGTGGATAAAGATGTTGAAGAAACAAAATAATAAATTTTACATCCATAATAGATGCTAGATCAGTTAATTTTTTGGACCTTATTATTAAAAATGATGACTATAAATTTGTTACAGCGAAGAGCTTTCATAAACCCACAGCAACGAATTTGCTTTTGAAAGTTGGTAGTATGCATACCTTTAATTTTAGAAAAATTGATACCGTATAGTCAGCATCTAAGATTGAGATGTAATTGTAGTGAAAGGGAAGATTATGATCAGTAAGCAAACTAGCTGAATAAAAGCTTTTTAAAGTGGGGATATCAAACATAGAAACACAGAATTTGATAGCAGATAAGGACAGCTTGGCCCACCTAGTCTGCCCACTTCCCTACCTAATGAATAAGCTGCAGATCCTAGTTAACCAACAGCCTACTTCCTCCTACCCCTCACTAGAATGTCTTATATCTGTCCCATGCATTCTTGAATTCCCCCACTGTTTTTGACTCCACAACTTCCTCAGAAAGGCTGTTCCATGCATAATCTCTGTGAAAAAATACTTCCTCGCATTACATCTGAGGCATTCCCCCTCTATCTTCAAATTGTGCCCCCTTGTTCTTGCACATCTCTTTTTCTGAAAGATGCTACCCTCTTGGACTTTGTTGATTCCCTTGAGGTACCTGTAAGTTTCTATCATGATCCCCCCTCTCCCTCCTTTCCTCGTGGGTATACATATTAAGCTCCTTTAGTCACCCTTCGTATGTCTTCTGGTGCAGACCCTGCACCATTTTGGTTGCCCTCTTCTGCCCTCAAAAGCTGTCTTGGAGGACTCTAAAGGAAGACTTAAAATGAAAAGTAGAAAGGATCTGCTATACATAAAGTAAAAACAATTGTGAACTAAGGGCCAGTAACATTTGTTATGGAATATAAAGGGATTGCAGGTAAAATAGGATTTGTGATACAGAAGAGTTGGCCTGTTCTCTTATGTGACCCAAATCAGGCATTTAATGTGGGCATATACCAAATAATTATGTTTAGAATGCGGTGCAGTCGAATGGCATTGGCTTTTTAGGTTCAGAGCATGTAAAGATACCGCCAAAGGGAGGAGTTTGAGTGAGTATCCTATTACAGGAGAATAGTCAGTGGATATTTCATCATTTAACTGTCAAGCGAACAGGTTTGAGAATTAAAATAATGTTCATGCATAGTACAAGAACATTAATAACCAAAAACTTTTAACACATTGTTTTTCTATGTTGTTGATTCATTTTGTAAATATGTGATTATATTTGACTGACTTTAACAAGGAATAGTGAAGTAGCATGTTCATTATTTATAATGATCTCTTCTTTCATTTCAGTTTAGGCTATAATAGAAGTAGATACATTTTGTGCTAACATTCTAATCATGTATAAAACAATATTTTAAGTAGTTGTATTTAAATGCCCAAACTGATCCTTTTATACTGGAAACTTTGTTCCAGGCACTTTGTGAAACTGTAATTATTTTATTATTGTAGTTGTCATGTTCGATTAATGTTTTAATATTTAAATTGATTTGCTTAATTGCAATGTTGAAGTGCTTTGTTAATGAAGCAATCAAGATCTGCATGTGTTTTGACAAGTTGTTGTATTTAAGAAGACTGTTGCTAGTGTAACCCCCCTGCAAATGGGGGTTCCCAAAAGACTTCCAGGAGCTTGCTTGAATGCTCCAAGCCTGAATGGTGTTTGGCATTTAAGCCATTTATCAGTGAGTGTTTTTAGAGCCTCTGGTACTGTCTCTTTAAGAGCTGTCTGCTTGCAGACATAATTAGTTTGTATGGGGGGACTGTGTTGCTCTCTGAGTACCACTCGAGCTGCTGTAATTCACTTCATTTTGCAGTCACTAGGAGTGCAAGGGAACCTATCTGAAAGATGTAACTGTTTGCCAGAAATTATTTAGAGTAATAATGAAATTACAGTTTGTCTAACCTGCTTTCTTTGCAGTCAGAACTGTGTCTGCTAGTTCCCATTCTAGTTTTGAACTGCTGAACTGGATCAATCAGTGTGGGGTAAGCTAGCTCTAAAATGATGCCTTGGACCGAATCAGAACTTGGACTCATAATCTGAGCCAGCCACAAGAGGATTGTATGGGCAGTGACTCTGGGAGATGTAGTTTAGACTTCAGTGCCTTTTGGACCAACAGCAGCAGTCTATTGTGAGTGACAGCCAATCCAGTCAAGAACTGGGAGGAACTCAAAGGAAGTGCCCGTTTCGTCAGTTGGAGTTCAGTTGAGCTTTGGCAGTGAAGAAGGAAGGAGCCCTGTGCTTTTCAGTGTGCAGTTTTAGTCAAAAACTGTGTAAGGCCCAGAGTTCCGTCTGCAGCTTGTGTAACAGCTTGTTAGACTGAATCCGTCCTGTGAAAAGAATCAAAGGATCTCTGAAGAGTAGAAACCAGGCTCACCCTGTAGAAGACTGGAAGAATTGCTGAAAATTGCACTCAGGTCTGTCAGGAACTGAATCTGCTGTGTGTTCTCCGGGTATTGTGCAGTAATTGCGATCGGGATACAGATGCAGCCTGCCTGGTATAGTACTTTCTTTATATGGATGTGTGAAGAGGTTTGTGTACCTCAAGTGAGCCCTGCTGACATTGAAGGACCCTATCTTATTTGGAGGTCGTGAGTACTAATTCAGGTTGCTCCTGTTGAATTGCCACATTAAATCCAAATGGAATTACTGTACTGTTGACTGTTTAATTCCTCCTTTTCTCGTGTGAAAGGGCCCCTACCAGCTGCCACGGTTTGGACTAGCCACTTGTGGGCTTGGGTACCCAGGGACAGTAACTGATAGGGATAGGCCTGTGCACAGAGCCATAGGGTAGATTATTAGAGTGATAAGCTAATTAACCTGATTTCCCCTGTCCTTGTTATATCCCCTAAATAAATCAGAGCTGCTTGTTTCAGCAAAGTTATACTGCCTGAGGTATTTGTCTATGTTAAAGTACTGTACTGTGATTGTTGCACTGTATCTCATTTCACAGGAGGTCCCAGTGCCGGAACCAGACCTGGGGTAAGTGTATACCGTGAAGGTAATTCTGATATATTGTGTGGGCCACTAGTGGGAAGAAAGGGGTTGCAGTGTCCCAGAGGGCTGTGACCAAGTTAGTTTAACTATTGCAAACCCTGACCTCTGGGTGGAGGCACCCGCCATTGGATCCAGGCCCCTCAACCTGTTAGTGGCAAATCAGGCAGGGGTAGTAGCCCCTGGGATAGCGCCATCTAGGGGTTACACTAGTATAACCTTGCCTCCCTGATGAATCTCTCTGATCAAAGTGCTAGGGTATTTTCAGGCAAGTAGTCCTCCTTGCAGGTATGTTCTTTTTGGAGTACTGTATATATTGCACATTGAAGGACTTTTTTTTTTCTCCTTGAACTTTGGTGACTAAAAATATAAATCTTTGAAATGTTTATTTATTTATTTTATTTAGGTCTAACCCTGGATAGTTACCTTACCTTTGTGCCTCACATTGAAGATGTTGCCAGAGATGTTAATACCAGAATTAGGCTCCTCTTCAGACACAGAAGAAGTCTTACCCAAGAAGCCTTGAAGGTTGCAGTTCACAGTTTGGTCCTCTTGATCATTGATTATGGTCTAATCATATTCTGTGCTGCAACCTCCACATCTCTTAAATGACTTACGGTGGCCCTGAACAAAGCTGGGGAAAAAGCAGTGGGGGGTGGTATTCTAATTTACTCTAAGAGTAATCTCAGAGTGTCAGTGGTAACTCATCAGCAGTCCTCCCTGTCTTTATGTGAGCTGCTGCACACTGTGTTGTTACTTGGAAATACAAAGAAGCTGCATGTTGTATGCACATACAATCCCCCCAAGGGTGGTCTGCCTGGGCTTACCCACCTCCTGGATACCACTGGTCCTTATGTTGGGGATCATGAACTTTTGATCCTGGGAGATGCAAACTTAAACTGGAATAGAGGTAATTCCAAGCAGTTTGAACCTCTGCTGGCGAGTCTTGCCCTGACTCTGCTTACCCAGGAGCCCACTAGATGGTCTGCAAATGGTGGAACTAGCTCCCTACTGGACTGGGTCCTATCACATCATCCCAAGAGGATCAGCTCTGCTGGAACCCTACCTGACTCTATCTCAGATCACACTCTGGTGTTTTGTGTGTGGAAAATCCCCTCACCAAAAATTTCCCACAAAATCATTCATGATAGGGATTTTTCTAGGTTTGATCTGGGGTCATTTCATGAGGATCTGAGGATCACAGACTGGTCAGGGGTGCTTAGTGACCTTGATCCCTCTATCGCTATCTCCCAGTTTCTCACTGTTTTTTGGTGCCCTGCAGGACAAGCATGCCCCCCCCATTAGGCAGAGAGTAAGGGGGTCTGCCACAAAATGGTTCAAAATGGTTGCACTGGAGCCTCTTAGCCCTCATGCGTTCAAGAGACAAGTGTTGGGCTCACTTCAAAGGTACGTTGGATCAGTCCATCTTCCAGCAGTATCAGAAGCTCAGAAATGAATGCAAAAAAGTCATCAGGGCAGCAAAAAGTTAATACTGTAAATCCGGCCTGCTTAGCTCTGCTAGGGACCCACGAAGGTTCTGGAGGAAGGTTCTGGGAAAAGAATGGAGGAGAGCCGGGGCCACTCACAATTATGTAGCAGCCAATGTCTGATGTCATCATGGGTGGCCCCTGGTAAACTGCTTGCAAAAGTTTCCTGGTAAACTGCTTGCAAAAGTTTCCATATGTTCCTTGCGCCTAGCAACTTATAGTTCCATAGGTGTGGCCTGATGAAAGAGATATCCTCGAAGAAGATCTTTTATACATTTGTGGCTTCCAAGGCAGATGGTAGCAAGGTTGCCACCTTTTGTGGCAGGGCTGTATGCCCATGCCCTGAAGATCAAGCACTTTTGGGCAGCCGGCTCCTGTGGCATCAACAGAGATCCCAAACAGTGGGGGTAGGAGGACTAGGATAAATAATCAGGAAGAAATGAAACTGTGGGGTGGAGGGTGAGAAAACGACTTCACCATCGTGTATGTGCTTACCAACCAGGTGGTACCTTCTGAGATTATGATGAGCTTTGAGCTTAATGCTTATGCCTGTAGGACAGTGCTAGCTATGGTGGAGGTAGCACCTAAGAGGGAATGTAGAGGGTAAGGGGAACCATAGGGTGTCCTTATGTTGTATATATCTTTCAGGACCCCAAAATTATCCCCCCTTTGGTGTGTAAACTCAATAGGCAGTTCTGATTGGGGATCACCCATGACAATGTCTATATTCACTGTCCTAAGAGGATGTGTAGTTAACAATAAAGATTCCAAGGCAATATCCTGCAGGGGTCTCAGGGGGTAGGGTGCAGAGGTTCTGTGCTGCAGTAGAGAAAGGTTTATTAATGTCTCATTAAGTCCCTGCATTTGGTTTCCCGATTTGAGGATAGTCTCTTGCAGAGATACTCGAGAGGCCTCACTGGGGGAGTGCCAGTGTGGTGGGGAATACCCAGGGCAAAGCTAAAGACAACCCTTCCTGCAAATCTTTGCAAACTAATGGACCACATGTGCCAGCAGCAATTGCTACTGAGCAACAGAAATGCACCATGTCTGGTGACCCGGGTTCTGGAGCGGACTCGGTTCGCAGGGGGTTGGCCGGGGGAAGAAAGGCTGAGCGTCTGAAGAATGCTCGGCTTCTCCAGGGGAGGGTGGGTGATCCATCCTGGTGAACGGTGACCTCTGGTGGAGGCTGGGGGCATGACAGCTCATCGGCACCTTGGGGGTCTGATTGGTCACGGGCTGAAGCCTGTGGACTAATCACCTCTAGGGGCTGCATCATCAAGGGGGGGGGACATTGCAGACGTCGGTGCTTGCGCCTTGGCGTCAGGGCCAGCAACGTCTTCACAGAATAGGGTAGACAGAGCACCAAACCCAGTCCTGATGTGCCACTGACTACTGCTGTCTAAGGGGACCGGAGAAGACATTAAGGTACAGGGGTTCGCCCCACCACGAACTCCCCCGGGGGGCAATCCGCAGAAGGATGAGGGACCCCGAGCAGCAGGTAAGTCGGTGGCAGGGATGGGTTTCATGGACGACTCCTGAAGGGGCAGATCTGGCAGGGACGTAGGAGGGGAGAAAAAAGAAATTAAAATTAAAAAAGAAATGCACCATGGGCTTGAGTGCAGCCTCCACACCAGGTTGTCCTGGGATATACCCTGTGTAATTTTAGGGGTGCATCCTGGATAAACCAGGAAGGTTTATTAGCAAGGGGTGAGGACAGTGAACCCCAACTAAACCACTGTAGCAGCTGTCTGGGCCTGGGGCCCCCTTCCCCCACGTGAGTGGGCCTCGGAAGTGCTTTCTATTATGCTGTTTATGTGGCGAGAGATTATAGCCAAGCAGACCAGCCAGTAGCTATCTCTGGCTTTGTTTTGTTTTTAAAGGGAGAGTGCCATCAAGATCTGCTCTGGGCTCCCACCCCCAGCTACCCCAGCTAGCCCCTCCCCATCACCCACCTCTCTGTGCAGCATCAAGTCAATTTGTTGAAAACCATTCAGTCTTATTCCTTCTGTCCCTTCATCTTGTGGAGCTGGGTTACTATAACCACCAATGTCTACTGTGCATGCTGCCTCCATTGCTCACCCCTGGAGCTGTCGTGGAATCAGGCTTTAGCTTTGGGCTGCATTGCTGGGAGTGAGCATTTGGATGTAAGCTGGATTCCTTTGAGTGGCCAAATCAGCCTCGGCTTCCGTTGCAGTCTCACAGATTTTTTTGTCCCTCAGGATACTGTATCTGTAATCTGGCTGGGTAGGGGGTACAGAACTTCAGTTTATGCTGCTGCAGCATCTGTGGAATAGGAATATACTCCCTGCATCTCCACAAAGTGTCTGGGCCATAGTCATTGTCCAAAAACACTCTATCCATTCCATAATGTATCCCCTTCAATTGGCAGGCTTTTTAAAGTACCATTTCTTTAATTGGATATCTATTAAAACTCAAGAGGGTAGAGTGGGGCCTGGCTGTGGGAAGAGTGTAGATAAGCACCCAGCATTCTCTGCATTTATTCAATGTCCAAACTACAGTCTGATCCCAAACCAAGAGCAGTGTGGAGCCAAGCATCTATGAAATCTTTCATATCTGCACCCTCCAAATCCTCAGGTAGGCCATAGATTCTAATATTTTTTTCTGGCACAGTTTTCTGTATTTTCTTTCCTGTCTACAATGTCAGAGTGGGTCTTGGCCAGTTGTAACAGCATACTTTCTATCGACTCCATGCAGTCAGTCTGTGCAGCAGCTTGCCTTTTAGTGTCAGCAGCTCTGACTTCTAATTCCTCCAGGTGACTGTAGACTTTTGTAAGGGAGTCCTGGAATTTGGCTCTGAATTTCTTCAGTTTATTTATTTAGTTTTTGTTGACCGAGTAAGTGCACTAGACAAATTCTGCCTATTTTCAGGCACGACCTGGAGGAGGGGATATAGATGAATGCCAACTGACTTTGAACCAGATTAAGCTGTTGTTTAGCTAGAATTGCATCAAGTGTCTTGCATTTTTTTTTGTTAGGCCCTTGCCCAAGTGTGAAACCCCTGAGACTCCCGACTGAGCAGTCTGACATCTGCACTCTGGACAGCTTGCTGCCTTTTCAAATAGGTGGCCTTGTCTTTATGAATTTCATTCTTGCAAATATTTCTCAGGCACCTATAGTTCTGCCAAAGTGAGGATGAGATATTTTTGTAGAGGGCCTAGGTTCTGTTCCTGACTTTCAGATGGGCAGAGTGTGCACCAGTCATCCATCACGATTTAAGCCCCCTGACTTTCCTTCTGTTAAGGGGGTGTGGAGGTTTGAAATAGTGGTACGTTTAGTGATAAAGAAATCTAGAACAGTATTGATTCAGTAGCAAATTTAACATGGGACCAGTCATCATATCCTAGGGAATTCATAAAGGAGGTAGGACAGAACCTGGTGTAGCTGTGGCAAACAATAATCTTAGTTGGTGGTTGGGAGCTCCAGTATGCCAGATGCATAAAAACAGGGGCATAGTCACTGGTATGAGTCAGGGAAGCTACACTAGCAGCAAGAGATAATCTGTCCTCCAGTTGTACTAGGATCCAGTCAATCAGTGACTGCTTCTAATTGTTCACTTAGCAAGAGACATTACAACTTGGTTCAAGTTAAATTCACTTATAATCATAAGCTAACTGGAACACCAGAAGGGGTCATAAGGTGTTGGGGTCATAGTGCCTTTGCTCCCTCCATGGGGTCAGCCTCACCTTTCCAGCAGCATAAACATTTCAGGACTGGGTGATCCAGGACCACTGAGGCTCACAGTGTGGCCCACCTGCCAAATAGTCAGTGGGGTTGAGGTTGGGAGCAGGCCTCAAGAAAGACTGCCAAATTTAAATCAGTAAATAATGCTCTCTGCTGCTTGTGCAATCAGCACCATTCATCAGCTACTGATAGCACCAGAAGGGGTTGTGCAGGGTGGGAGTGCAGTGTCTTTGCTCGCCTTCCCCCCATCACTGTCTGCCTCCCCTTTCCAGTGGTATGGATATTTTGGGACTGGGAGGTCTGAAAACAGTAAGGCTCACAGTGTGTCCCACCCACCAACTGGACAGTGTGGGTGATCGAGGACTGGCTTCACCGCCATCATAAATTGCCTCTAGTCACTAATGGCCCTCAACGCTGTGGCTGGAGCCATAGAGGCATCACACTGTGGGTGTGAGCCCTCTCCAATGTTACTAGCTTCTGCCTTACCTGTGTCACTTATGCAGCAGCAATTAGGTCTGCAAATAAACTGCAATCCATGTGAGTGGTCACAGTGCTTTTGCTGCTCATTTACCACACTAGTATTAATCTACTTAGGTAATGTACATGGGTTTACCTATGCTGAATTGACAACACTGTTGTCAAAGTTCGGCATAGCGAGATCCCCAGTGTCGACAGGCTAAATTTCGCCTGTCCGACATTGGTGTGTTTCTATCAGGGGACTGCGCCCTCCTCAACCCCACTACTAAAGATTACCAACTCCGAGTCAGAATTGATTTGGGGAGGGGCGAAAGATGGAAAAAGGGTGAAATTTCACTCTCAGGTCCCACACAGCGACGATCTCAAAACCTGTCGAGACTGTCGCTGTGAGGGATTTCACCATGAATGCTTCACTGTTCAGTCGGCATATGATGTACATGTATACTTAGCTAAGGTCTTTTCATTGCAACAACAGTTTCAGGCAGCACCTTTTCATTTGGATTGCTAATAGCTTTTCCGTAGCCTTAATCTGGTTAAATTAATTAGTGCAGCTGTGTGCTATCATCTCAAACCTGCTAATACCCTTGCAATCCACTCGCATCATTCTAATTAAGTGAATTCATCACTGGTTCATAAGTTTCCTAATACTCTGTATTGTGTCCTACTTCTCATCTTCTTACCCTGAACCTGACAGCAGTCATTGTGCTAGTCTGCACTGTCTGTTTTGGATTACCATTGCAGAAACTAGCAATACTGTGTATTTAATTAGAATTGTGGAGGTTTCACTAGTCACTAGTAACCTAGATCTGTAGTATCTTGTTTCCTTTTTCCTCACTTGCCTCTGTCCTTCTAAAGTTACTACAGAATGTGTTGCTAACCATTTTCCAGCTGATCAAAAATATCACCACTTGCGCAAATATGTGCCTTCCCAATAGTTTGAATTTTCTAACATAATGGTGTTCCATGCCAGTAAAGTACAGAAAATCTGGCTGTTGATGCATAAGTTGTTTCTGCCAAAAGTGCATCACGTTAACTGTTGTGCCTTTTGGCAGGCTATGATCAGTCACACTACAAACAAAGTGTCTCTTTTCTGGCTTTTCATTCATTAGGTATCCTTGTCTGGTGATACTGAGTCCATACACAGACCTATGTCCCCATTCCCTGCTGTATCCCAATTCTGGCAATACCAGAAGGGTACTTAATTAGCCCATTAACATCAGAAGCCAAGCCAGGGCTGCTTACCAGTCGTCCGACACCCCAAGGATCTCTGAGACCATGCTCAGGCCCTCTATGCCAAACTCAGCCTGCTCCCTCTCCAACTACAACTTCCTTAGAAGGTATAGACCTGATTCCAAATGGGGGTTGGGGGGGGGCTGATGGTATACTATAAATGTCACTAGAGTGTGTCTGTCGCATATTATGACTCAATTGTCATCCCTGTGAGTTCTTGCATTCAACCCTTTTTCTATGAAATACTAAAAACTTCAGCTTCATGGGATCTGTGTCTACAACTCCCTAAGGGTAGTATTGCTGGCCTTGCCTCCCTACTCAACCAGATCTCCTAGGATCAGCAATAATGAGGTCTTCATGAAGGGAGAACTACACCTGCTGTCGGCTAGTCAGGCAAGCATGCCAAAACTCATGATGCTGCAGTAAGCAAATTGCATCTCCATCAGCTCCCCCTCGCCTCTACTCTTCCCTCCACCAATGGTGGTCATCCTGCCTTGTCAGACATGATGCTAACAAATAGATGGGACAGAATACAGCTAGCAAGAGTCCTACCTGACTCCACTAGTGATCACTCCCCACCTTCTGCCTGTGGAAACTGCGCATGACTAAAGTCCACCCTCAAGGTCATCATCCTTAGGGAATTCACAAGATTAGATCCTACAAGTATCCTTGCAGACTTGAACATTGGTCAAATGGTCCCCTAGCTACTTCACAACCTGTGTTGGCTCTGCTCTTACCTACCTCATCACTCAAATTTCCTCTTTCCAGGATTCGTATCAACCTTTTTTTTAAGAAGATAGTTTCATAGTGACCTTCTCTATCTGGATATGAATTTAGCCAACTTTCCTTGAATGTTATACTACCACACATTTTGTCTCTGTTTACACACTGTAATAAATTATGTATTGTACTGTTATTGTTGTATTTTCTCAGGTCGTACCTGAAAACAGGCAATATCTGTCTAGTGTACCTACCCAGTTAACAAAAACAAAATAAATAAAGCCGGGGACAAGTGCTAGCTCTCCTTTAAGGCATCTCCTAGTTTATTTGTTTGGAATGAGTAGAGGTTCCTCAGAAATGTCTGCTAAGGGGTCACCTATCAGGCCAAAGCTGTCTATTGCAAGGAGTAGTTTCTCATCTCTGCTTGGGACCTGTGGAGATTCTGGACAATATTAAAATTCTATTAGTTAGCCAGCTCATCACCACAGCAGTAGGGCTCCCATTTGAGACGCCGATGGTCCAGATTTGGAAGTGAACCCAGATCACTGGGGGCTGGCTAGGTACTGTATGGTCCTTATCTGCTGACAGATTCTATGTTTCTATGATTCCAGAGAAGAATCAAGCATCCCAGAGAATGCTGTCCTTCTCCAGGGAGGGAAGGAGTGGGCGGCTGCCACATTTTCCCCACCTTTGTGACCACAGGTGAAGCTGTGAGTAGGTGAGCCTTCGGAGAAGGTAGATGTTGGCTGATGCCATGCAGCAGCACACTCTAGTGTGTGTACTTGCTCATGGCGTCATGGAGTCAGACTCTCAAAGGGGAGCGGGAAAAAGTGGAAAATGGCCTCAGTGCCCATAGATAATGGGCCCCATATATCTGTGCTCTCACCCTGTTGCTATTCACCACCTGACAAGTGACAACCAATGGGAGTACATCCCCACCGCACCCCACCTGGAGGGAACCAGGACCATGATGTTTATAGCTCTAGATCAGGGCTCAATTGGGTAGGTGATGCTCATGGTACAAAGTGAGAAAGGGGCTTGCAGCCCTCATGGTAGATAAGCACTAGAACTGCACAGCTTACACCAAGGGCACTTAGACAGCTGGGATCAGAGCTGCCTTACCTGTACAGGTGCTTATTGGAGACTGGTGGAGTGCCAGGGGATTGGAGATCTGCTAATGTGGTTCCGCACCACCGGGGAGGAGACAGGGAAGGTCCTGGAAACTACAGACCAGTCTTACCTCCATTGTGGGTAAGCTGATGGGTAACCCTAGTCAAGGTCAAGGACGACAAGCAGCATGGATCTATGATAGAAAGATTATGTCAAGCAAGTGCCAGATCATTTAGGACTCATTGCCAAGGATGAGTCTATAAAAGGGAAGGTGTAGGTTTTTAAAGGGGATGTGTGTGATGTGCTGTATGATTATTTTAGCAGTCACTGCGGTTATCCAGCAATTAGGTTGCTATGTTAGACTTGGCAAAAGACTTCAGTAAAAACGTTAAAACATACTTTTTAAAGAAGGCTATAGAGTAGAGGTAGGTGAAGTTGCTGAAATTCACTTCGCAAATAAATTTGCAAATTTGGGCAACTTCGATTTGCTGATGACACCAATTCATGTATTTTTGCCTGGCAAATTGCCCAAATCTGCATGGTGCACTTACATGAATTGTCAATTCAGTAGCAAATAAGGCAATTTGTACAGTTTTCACCAGAAAAAGAAGGCATTTTTGGCAAAAACTACACAAATTGTGGTTCTCCAAAAGTATAAAATTTTTCCTCCCCCCCACAGTGCTGTAATTCCATCACTTTCCACCTACCAAATAGTTAAGTCCCCCTCCCATCCCTGCCAGCACCCACCTCCCGTCTTCCCCCTCCGGAAAATTAAAGGTTGGAATTAGAGTCATCATTCCTCCCATCCACAATGCAGTAAGTTCTACCCCCTCCCACTTCCCAAATACTTTTATATCATAAATCCTTCTCTCATCCCCCACTATCACCCTCCTCCCTTCTCCCCTTCCCCTGGTGAATTTATGGTTAAAATACAATGCTTTATCTTCCCCATGCAGCAAACACATCTCCACCCCCACCCAACCACACCCAAATGATTCACATTAGACCCTTGGCCCCCACTCCACCCTCCCCAAGCATGCAGAACAATTCATTTATTTGTGACCTGTAAACAAAGAAAACTGTCCCCTAGTGCAGAGCATCTACTCTGTTCAGTGTCCATCTCGATAATGGCATGAATGCATGGTGATGTCTTTGCTCCTAGTAAAACCTGATTGGCTGAAACTCAAGAGGGGGTCCTTATGTGAAACATTAGGTTCTGGTCAGATGGGGAGGCAGGGGAGTGTGTTTCAGTGCACAGGTAGGTGAAGGGTAAAACACTATATTTTAAGCAAGTAATAATACCCGACAGGGTGAGCGGTATTGGGGAATACCGGACTGCCCAGGGGCATAATGAGGCCCGATGCTGCAGGCGGAAGGCCTTATAGCCCCTGGAAGGTCCTGTATTCCCCAATTCTGCCCACCCTGGAGGGTATTATTGCATTTAGAAAATGGGCAACTGTATTAAATAATGTATTTAAAAAATATATTTTTAGCTGTTAAAAGTCTTAGCTGTTTGCGTTGTTTATAGTAAAATAGTTCCTCCGCATGCATCGGGATTGTGTGTTTTTTTTTTTTTACCTTTGGACTTTTAACCTACTAGAACATCTGTAAGCTTTGGTAACCTTTTGGCTGGTTTTCATGGTTACACCCCCCCCCACACACACACACACACACACCAACACACACAGATATATGGGCTACAGTTAAATTGCTTTTGTTTTACATTCTTTTTTAATAGTCATTTGTTCATTAAGTTTAGGTATACATTCATTCTACTGTTCATTTTTTTCATTGAGGAATGTAGTCGAGGAGCGATGGTGATGGTTGCATGACCTGAAGAGGAAACAAAACAAGCCTGCTATGTAGCAGTAAATTTTATGTGTTTTTATTTGGGGATTTGTGTTTCGTTTTGAGGTGGATTACAGAGGAGGGCTGCAATTTTACAAGAGAATGAATTTAAAACGAGGAGAGTAGGTGGCAGGCACCCACCGTGTGGAGCAGTTGATGAGGTCATTTGGGAGAGTAGTGGAGGTGGCAGGGCGGACTGTCACACTGTGGAGAAGGTCCATAGATTTTGTTTTGTAAGAGGAGATCGATTGACTTGGGACAAGAGGAAAACTAAGCCTTCAGAAATCAGATACATTTGTGAGGTTTTGGTGGTGGTTGTGTTTTGGAAAAATTGACTGAGAATCCGTGACCATGGCAGGACAGGGTCACGGGTTGGGGGAGGTTTTCTGGCACCCTCAATCAATCGCTTAGTCATCTGAGGGGAAGAGAACATTAGAGCAAAAAAAGAGAGCTCCTTTTATTTCTTTTTATACTGCTGCTGTGCATTTTTCTTTTTTTTAATATTACTGGGTATTGTGTTCCAGCAAAAGATTAAAGGGGGTGTTTCAGCAGCTCTTACTAAGCGAGGGGAAAAAATGGCAGTGATTTGAAATGCACATTTTGGATTTTAGCCAGTTAGGATGCAGGGTGGGTGCTGGGATACTTCAGTGGGTGAAGGGGCACTGTAGCCTGGTACTTTTTATTTCCTGGGCATCTATTGAAAGTTAATGTACCCCCCGGCAAGGGTACTAGCCAATCAGATGCCAGGGAATAAAAAGTCCAAATTCTAAACATGAATTTGCCAAGGTAAAGAGGTGGAGAATCAAGGAGGGGTGTTAGTGGGGGTAGGGAAGGGGGATTTATGATATAAAGGTATTTGGTGGGTGATAGGGTCATGGAACTTATAGAATCCAGAATCCCCTGCAGCTGACATCAGAGGATGACTGCAGCAATGGGAAATTCAATAGCCTGCAGTCCATGCTAGAGGTTTTATAGGCTCCAGATGTTTTCCAGGCCTGCTGTTCTCCCAGGGCTAAGTATATTCCTCTGGGACTGTACTTTGCCAAGGGAGGACAGCAGTACCAGCAAGCAAAAGAACAGAGTTTGCAGAAACTGTGACATGCACTGCAGGCTACTGAATCGCTCACTGCTGCAGCCCTCCTCTGATGTCAGCAGCGAGGGATTCTGGGATTTGTAGTTACAGAGAACGTCAGCTTACAAGTTAGCAAAATTAGTCTGATACAGTCTACTATACTACAGTAATTGGTAAGTAAATTAAAAAGTGTTTGCAAACAAAGTGCAAATTGGGACCAGCCATCATTTGGGTGTGGGGCTCTTATTGCTGACTGTCCCTCTTTAATGTGAGTCTCTTGCAACAGGCTTCATGGATGAACTGCTTCAGCTTCCCAGAATAGCCCTAGGCTACAGGTCATAGGCCCTCTGATACAGTTTCTAACATTCCTGTTTTGCTCTGTTGGCCATGTTTGCTTTCATGCTTGTAAATCTTTTCTCCTCCATGTTTCAACCCCAGGCTCTGGATCTGGAGACTACACCTTTCAGCAACTTGAATGCAGCTTCCATTTCAATTGTTGCAGTCCATCCCGACCTTTCCTTCCATATAGATTCTGACTGAGCAGCTCTGAAACTCCAGACAAAATCTATCCATGTTGTAACTCCAACTCTTTCTACCTCCATCTCCTTCTTCTCTCATACTCAAGATGTTTACTTGAAAAGAAAATGCCTGGTCTGCCACACCAGACCCACCCTCAACAACATTTGGAAAAAAAAGCTCTGTATCTAGGCAGATCTGTGCTCTGGCCAATAGGAATGCAAGAACTAACTCTTATGTGTCTCTCTAGCCCAAGCATTCAAAAATATATTTTTTTATTTTATTTATTGAATACAATCAGAATATTACTATGGCACAGAGGTTTAAAGAAACATTTTAGTAAGACTGTTTTTCCTCAGGTTGGGAAGATATTCCTTACAAGTGGCATGGCTCACTCATCATTAAAATTTGGATTCCTGTGCTTCAGAGATCAGCGTCAGTGCCAACTACTTTATTTTCACAAACATGAGTGTCTCTGGGATTTCTCCTTACGTAATATAAGTTACTCATTGCCCAGGTCTCGCAGACACTCACATGCCCTTTCTGTTTCCAGACCTAATACAAACAAGGACACTATTCGGTTCTCATACCTGATGACCAAAACTATCAGTTTTGGCAAGACAACTAAACTTGTATTTGTGTACAGCCTGTCCATGTACTCAAATAGACACTGCATGCTTTTGCTGTAAATATGAAGTAAAAATCCATTAATAAAACAATAAGAGGGTTACATGCTCAAGCATCTGTCACTTATAACTTAGTTTGAACTTTATTTTAAATGCTTATAAAGTTTTTTCCTTTTTCAAAGTCCATACTCACAGAACAGAACAAAAGCTGCAAGGCTCAGATCTGAGCCATATATAACACTACTAGTTCCAGTAGCTCCCCGCTTTGGGATCCCTTTGACAGACGCTTCCAGAACTGCATGAGCAAGCATTTTTCTTTGTCTTTTTAATTGCATGTTAAATTTGAAGGAGTGAGTTTGAGATAATTGATCAAGGTTTTTAAGCCCTCCAGCAATCTGGGCTTAGGTATAGCCAAAGAAAAGTATCAGGAAGGCAATCACTCAAATCTAATACTCTGGAAAAAAAATAAAAAGAAGATTTTGTTTAAACCAAGTTTGGGAGGCCTGAGCCCTAATCCTGATGTACAGAGATACAGCAGAACATGTATTACTGGTCCAGAATTGTGTGAAGGGAACATATACCTCATTGATACCAACAAGGAAGCTAATGCCAGTGGTGGAAATGGGGCACCAGTGGAACTCAGTTCCAGGAATGGAATAACAAGTCTGGCATTTTCAAGAGCATACTGAGTAAGAACTTCTCCTGTGTAAAATATTCCTCCGAATTCATACAACTGACTAAACAGAGTGTAAAATGCAAAATGTCCCCAGACCCTTGTCAGTTAAGGCCAATCCTACACCAAGAGTGGCTGATTCCCCCTGTGAATCTGTTCTGTTCTCCACATTGGCTACTGCTTGTTGATGACATATTGAAAGGAGATAATGTCCCACTGTCCTTATTCTGCATGAATTCTGATACTGTAACTGACCTGAAAACAAAGTACTGTACTTAAAAAGATCCATCTCACACACACCACCACAGCATGGTTCCTTACCTGAGTTAGAACCTAAAAAACAAATTCCTGCAAATAAGCACGGGAAATCACATGTCATATGTTTTTCCTATAATGCACAGATATGATTTGGAAAGAAGACATACTTCTTTTACTTAAGTATCATTCATTTTCCACCCAGGAGTACAGTGACTGGGTCAAACTAAAGCATGCTTCTTTCTTGCTGGAAAGAAGCCTCTTGACATTCCCAGGTGATTGGTATTAATCCAACTCTGCACTCTCATCAAGGGCTGAAACAACGGGCCAGCAGGAAAAGAGAAATATGTGAATCCTCTGGCAAAAGTTCGCTCTTTTACAGCTGTAATAACCACTGCAGTAAAAAAAACACAGAAATACATGTTTGGAACAGGGCTCCAGTAAGGAGAGGGCAGGAGGAAAGAAAAGATTTTGAGCACACGCCGGTCCAAAGATTTAGTGCACTACTCGGTCCAAGCTTAACCCTGTGCCAGTAGCCGAAAAAAGTAGAAATGAAAATCACATCTAACATTCAGGCCCATGTGGCTCAGGTTTCTGTGCTCATAAAGAACACCCCGAAGCTGGCGGAGAAGTGAATGCTGCATCTCCATAACTGCCTAAGGCTCAGTCATGGTCTCTTCCCTTAGAGGTAGCATTCACTCTGAACAAAAATTCAGTTCAAGAGGTAGTGCAAACTCACAAGTTCAATAGGAGGCCCCATACCAAAAACATAAGTGACAGTCTTGCCTCATTCATAGATATTCCCCTTATGAGACCACAAAAATGTATTTTCTGAAAAATTCCATGCTGGTTAACAGAGGTGATAAATTGTACAGACTAATTTCATATTACGTAAACGATATCATGGCCTGAAAGGTTTCCTTTTCTGAGCAGAAAGAAAAATGTATTCCTTTTTTTTCTTACCATCTTGCTTTTTCTCCCTCTGCTGTCTTCCTTCATTTCCGCAACGCCATCCATCCCAGTTTTTTATGTATGTATGTATTTATTTATGTGTGTATTTATTTATCTTTCTTTCTAGTTATTTATTTATTAGAGTTGGGAGCTGGGATGGGGAAAGAAAGGGGGGTGATGTGTCTGAAAGGTTCATTGGCCTGGAGGGATGGAGAGTAGATTCTGCAGATCATTAGGGAAGCAGGGGCCAGCAGGGAGCTGGACATCATTGTCCATTTTGGGATAAATGACCTAGCATCGGAAAGGGTAAGAGTAGTACAGAGGACATTCAGGGAGCTGGGTAGGGGCCTCAAGCAGATAGCATGCATGATGGTATTTTCCGAGGTGTCATCTGCAAAGGTCAGAGGACAGGTAAGGATACTTTGCACCAGTACCTCTAATAACTGGCTGAACGAATGTTTCATGGAGGAAGGTTTTGACTACATTGGGGACTGGGGACCAACCTGGGAAGATGGGGGACTCTATTAGAAGAATGGCATGCATCCTTCCAAGAAGGGGACTGCAGTCCTAGGCGGGAGGTGTAGATGCTGCTTGGATGAGCATTTAAACTAGTCAGAAGGGAGGGGGAAAACCAAGATAAGCAACAGTCCCCCCCCTCCCGATAGTAAAATGTCAGAGGGAGAGGGCCCAAGGACAGAGACACAGGAAGTTAGGGACAGAGACAAGAAGAAAGGAAAGGGGAATACTACCCAGGAAGGGGAGAATGGCTCAGAACAAACCAGAAATGAAGGAAGCGAAACAGAAGGGAGTAAAACAGAGGGTGCTTCAGGCAACATCATAGGCAGGAGGAAAAGGAAGGCACAGAGAATAAGGCAGGGGAGATAGAAGATATGGAGAGCCATGTGTGCTAATGCCTTGGAAACAAAATCCCAGACGTAAAAGGCTACCATGGCAGAGACTAACCTGGATCTAGTGCCCATAACTGAATCATGGTGCACTGAGCACCATGACTGGAACATGGCCATACCAGGCTACTCTCTGTTTAGGAGAGACAGGGTGGGGAGGAGGTGTTGCATGATATGTGAGGGAGGGAATAAAAGCCACTGAGGTGCAGGTGCACCAAGGTGAAAAGGGACTGGGGGTGATGTAGTTCATCCTGGGAACAAGCTCTGGGACTTATATCCATACCAAGATAGTGTACAGACCTCCAGAACAAGGGGAGGAGATGGACAAGGCACTAGGGGACGCCATCATCAGGATGGCAGGTAAGAGGGAGGTGCTGCTAGATGGAGGTTTCAATCTACCAGATGTAAAGTGGATTCTTCTGGCTGCAGCTCCGGCAAGGAGCAGGGCAATTTGTGACTCACTTCATGGAGCTTTTCTAAGATGGCGAGTAAAATAGTGTACTAGAAAGGGGACAGTGTTGGACCTAGTGGTAACTAACAGGAAGAGGCACTGCAGATGTCACAGTGGGGAGTGCCCTAGGTAAGGTACCAATGATCGCTGTACAGAGTGGTTTAGCATAAGGAAAGGAGCAGAGGCTAGCTACAAGAGGATGAGGATCCGTGACTTCAGGATGGTAGCTTTTAAAGGAATGGGAGACTGCCTCAGAGAATGCCTCAAAAGAATTCTGCCAAGAAGATGTAGAGGCACAGTGGGAAAAAATAAAGGAGGGTATAATTAGGGCAACAAACCTTTGTGTGAAAGATGTAAACTAAAGCAGAAGGAAAAGGAGACCATTATGGTTCTCCAAAGAGGTGGCAAGGATGGTAAAAAAATAAAAGGGTGGCTTTCAAGAGGTACAAAAAATGCAGAGAGAGGAGGACAGTGAGGTGTATCAAACCAGGCAGAAGAAAGTGAGTAAGGTAGTTGAGGGAGCAAAGGCACAGACAGAGTAAAGGATTGCTAGAGGGGTGTCAAAAGGGGACAGTGAGGATCAGAAGAGCGGAAGGGAAAGGCTGCATAGAAGGGGACCAAGAAAAAGCTGACATTTTAAACAAGTACTTCTGCTCGGTCTTCATGGTGGAGGGAGGAGGATGGACCACCAGAAGAAGCAATTATAAAGCAGGAGGGAGTGGATATAAATTCATTTTTGGAAGAAAGAATACTGAAAGGACTCACAGCCCTGAAAGGTAGATAAGGCCAATGGGATCAGATGGAAAACACCCCAGGGTACTAAAAGAGCTCAAGGAAGTGCTAGCTGCCCCGACTGACAGCCTTGATCAACAGCTCACTGGAAACAGGGGTGGTTCTGGAGGACTGGAGAAGAGGTAATGTACTCCCTCTACATAAGAGCAACAGCAGGGAGAAAGTTAAACATTACAGACCAGTCAGCCAAACTTCAGTGGTGGGGAAACTAGTGGAAACCCTACTGAAAGAGAGGCTGATTGAGCATCTGGAATTAAATGGGCTACAGGACCACAGGCAGCATGCATTCACAAAGACTAGGTTCAAAACCGGTTAATGTAGTGGAGACAGAGTGTAATGATAAATGGCACACACACTACGATAGGGTTATTCAGAATAACAGAACCTCAGCAAGCATCTTAAATTAGTATTTTATTAATCTCCCCAATGTAATTGGATTAAAAGAAAACGAAGAAAAACTAAGAACTGATTCACAGTTTTTAAATGAAGATTTTTCACATGTATTTAATGAGAATCAAACCATTTCACAGTTTAGATTTAAATGTGTAACATGCAAGGAAGTTAAGGATTTAAGCAGGAAATTAAAGGTCAACAAAGCCCCAGGAAATGATAAAATAGAAATAAGGTTCATAAAAGATGGGCTAAGCATAATTGCCCCAGTCCTTACTAGATTGTTTAATTGGAGACTGCAAGAGGGACTTGTTCCAACCATATGGAAGGAGGGCAAGGTCATTCCAATTTTTAAAGGGGGGACGAATAACTAACCCGTCAAATTATAAACCTATAGCTCTATTACCAGTGATCTCTAAAATCCAGGAGAGACTGGTACATGGCCAGCTATATATATACCAGGAGGAGTATGATTTGCTGACCAGTCACCAGTCAGGGTTTAGGAAGGGGCACTCCATGGGCACCACACTCACAGATCTCACTGATCTTGTAGCAACATCTTTGGATCGTGGGGAATCGGTGGATGCAGTGTTCATGGATTTGTCAAAGGCATTTGACACAGTAGATCATCAAACCCTATTAAAAAGGTTTAGGAAGCCAGGGGTCTCGGAGGAGACCTGTGGTTGGTTCAGGTCTTACTTGGTGGGGAGGAGACAGATCACTATGGTGGGTGGGGTGTAGTCTTCCCAGCTTGGTGTTCAGTGGGGTGTACCACAGGGGTCAATCTTGGGACCCCTGTTGTTCCTGATCTTACCAATCAAGTGCCCACGGTTGTTCAGAGGTCCATGGTTAGGCTTTACACAGATGACACGGTACTCCTCTCTATGGTAACAGATGTAGACAAAATCAAAGAAGGGCTCCAAAGTGATTTTTTTGTCCATTCAGGAATGGTTTCAAGATTCTAACCTAATTCTGAATGGCAAAAAATCCAAATCAATGTGTTTTAAGAGCCAACATAAAAACAAACAATCTCCTTCAGCACTGGATGTAAAAACCTTAGCCAGTGAACCATTACAACAAATTAATGAACACAAGTACTTGGGCATCTGGGTCAATTTTGGCCTGAAATGTGATTACCATATTGATAAACTAGTTAAATCCATTAGCTGTAGGCTGCGGGCCCTTAGACGGACAAAATATTGTATGGATCAAACTATGAGGAAGTTATTAGTAAATCAAATGCTGGTCCCAGTTATAGACGATGTGATTCATATCTCTGGTCATGCTACCAACACAAACATGAAAAAAGTAGAAGTTATGTATAACAAATTAGCTAGATTTGTCTTATTAGCTGATACATGGATGCATCATTGTAACATGGGTTTAGAATTAAACTAGCCTACAATAGGTAATAAGTTTAAAAGGGCATTAGCTAGCTAAATGAGGAATACTATGGTTAGTAAAATACCAAAATAGCTATTAGATAAGATGGAAAGAACAATGCATTTACATAACCTTAAAAACAATGGCTTACTGAGGGGTTATTATGTTAGGACCCCAAGAACAAGGTATGGTGAAATGTCATTTTTATATTCATCCACAAAAGTGTGGAATAAATGGAGTATCCAAACAAAACATTTATGCAACAAAAAAAATCAATTTGACACTGCTTTAAAGCAAGAACTTACAACTAGATGCAGATGCTTTGATTAAGATCTAGTGTAAACTTTGCACAAGTTACTATTTAAAAGTTTATTTCTAATTTGCACATCAAAGTTAACTTAAAATGTCTATACGTATTTTTGTCTATTTGCCCATGTTAATGTATTTGTCACTACGTGAGTTGAAACTAACTGTTTATTGTGATATGATGTATGGGATTAAATCTCTGTAACCGTGAAGTTTTACCGCTTTCAGGAACACCTTGAAAACAGGACTCTGTCCTAATGGTGTTATGTTATATCTTCCTGATAAAAAATAAAGATTTGACTACTATTACTATGGATGGGAAACTGACTTGTGGAGTACCACAAGGTTCGCTACTGAAGCCTGTCACTTTCCATATCTTCATTGGGGTATTGCAAATGAACTGGAGGGAGAGGTATGCCTTTTTGCAGATGACAGATGACACCAACATCTGTAATAGGGTGAATACTCAGCAGGGGGTATATCAAATGTGCACGGATCTAGTGAAACATGAAGAGTCATCAAAAACACAGTAGTTAGGGTTCAGTGCCAAAAAGTGTAAAATCATGCATCTAGGACATAGGAACCCTGGTGCTGAGTATATGATTGGGGGAGTTATTGGCAGTCACTAAGCAGGAAAGAGATCTTGGGGCTATAATATCACAGACCTCAAGGTGACATCACAGTGTGACAAGGCCATTAGTAAGGCTAGTGGAATGCTGGGGTGCACAGGGAGAGGAATAACCAGCAGGAAGAGGAAGGTGGTACTGCTGCTGTATCACGCTCTGACATGTCCTCACTTGGAGCACTGTGTCAGTTCTGCACACCATATATCAGAAAGGAAACAGTCTGGAGCCAGTGCAGAGGAGGGCAACCAAAATGGTGCAGAGGTTGCAAGAGAAGCCCTTAGAGGAGAGACTGCGAGATCTCAATACGTATACCCTGGAAGAGCAGAGAGTGAGAAGTGACATGATTAGGACCTACAAATACAGTACTTTACACAGGGGTGAAAAGAGTGCAGGATGGAAGCCTTTTCCAAGTGAAGATGAGCTCCATGACTAGAAGGCATGCAGTGAAGCTGGAGGGGGGAGTTCAGGAGGGATGTCAGGAAATAGTTCTTCACAGGGTGGTAGACACATGGAACCAATTGCCAGCTGAAGTTGTGGAGGCTAGAATGGTGGATGGCTTCAAGCAGGCATGGAATAAACATAGGGGTATACTGGAGCAGAGGCAGAGAGGGTCACCAGAAAACATATAGGGTCTGTGGAGATAGAATAGACAGGTAACACTCATGCAGACCGGGTGGGCTAAGTGGTCCTTTTCTGCCGATAGATTCTGTTTCCATGCATCTATTCCTGATGACCACACAGTCCCATTAGCCACTCCATCTGTCATCAGGCAGGTAGAGATCACAGACGGGAGCCTCAGTGGGCCAGTGGCTGTCATTCTGATAATAGTGGGGGAGGTTGGATTTTTTTCCCATTTTCCCATCTCCTCTCAACCTTCGAGGAGGCACTGAGGGGTGCCTCAACAGGCTTTTTGTGCAAAGCCTACTGCAGAGTATTGCTGTGCTTGTGTAAACTTGGTGCTAGCCCTCTCAGCTGGAGTGGCACTGCCATGTAGCAGTGCCACTCCAGGTCTCTCCAGCCAACTTCTTGAGTCTGCTTCCAAACCCAGGCTACCAGCATAGCATCAGGTACCACTAGATCATCAAGTGCCTAACAAATGCATTTCCTAAAGGATTTTGTTTTGCCTAGCATTTGCACGGATGGCTAAAATTCCTGCTTTATCTGCTAGAACTGCACCAGTACCTTAAATCTACAAAAAACAGCACAGACAAAACAGTAAAGGTCACTTTAACCAATATCAAACAAAGCTGAGCACTTTTCAAGGTATCTTATCAGAGGTGACATGCCATTTTAATTGATACCATAACTGCAGTACTGCTACATGCTGCATCACCATCACTTTCCAGTAGGCAGAAAGACAGTGCACATTCATTCATTCTTTGGAAAGTTGTGTTAGATATAAAATACATCCATGAAGCTGTTGCAGCAGTCCTTAACAACCTAATGAGCTGAAGTAGCCATTTATTGGATAACGAAGTCCATTTTATAAAGAGAAGGGTGGCGAGTTTAAGTTCATCAAGGCTATCCTCTGAGCTATTTGAACTGACAGTGGACAGATAAACAGTGGCCAGTTTTGAGAACCACTGGTTTTATTTTGGATTGAAATTAATACATATACCTAAGAAATCTATGTAAAAGGAATCTGAAAGCTACCAAATCTAATTACTTTTAGACTGCCCACTAAAATAATATAAGACATCCTGAAAGGTTCTGGGGTGTCTTTAATGAACTATGAAAGGATTCTATTTCTAGTCCAATTTCAGAGGAGCAGGAATTATAAGAACTTTGTGATAGCTAATCACCTGAAAACTCTATTTTTACTAATCCTTATAAGGAAATGTTGGACCTGTTTAATAAAGAAGGCTCATATTTTAAGAACCATTATCAGGGGGTGCTAATGAGTGATCTGGAGTGAGGACGTGTTTTACCAAAGCTCCCAAAACCCAGCTTAATATTTAGTCAAAATCTGCTGCATCCTATGATTAAATATCAATATTTTGGCACAGGAGACTGCAGCAGATAATATGGAAGAATATCTTACTAGCAATATGGGCAGATCCCATAAAATGATGACCAAAAATGCCAAAAAACAACCACTAGCCTCCAAGGCCTCCACATCAGGGATGATTTCCCTCTCTGCGGCCGAGATGTCGTCTTTGGGACAGGAGGTAACGGAGCAAGTATTCACGCCTAA
This sequence comes from Neoceratodus forsteri, assembly GCA_016271365.2. Taxonomy (NCBI): domain Eukaryota; kingdom Metazoa; phylum Chordata; order Ceratodontiformes; family Ceratodontidae; genus Neoceratodus; species Neoceratodus forsteri. Next base: position 920,804,881 of record CM057456.1, on the reverse strand, counting down.
ATAGGCTAGAAAGTGCCATAGATGCCAGACTGCAGTCGCTAGTAGAACAGTCAGCGGTGCAGGCCTCCAGGATTGCAGACACCAAGGACTGAATTTCCCATATGGAAGATGGATTGGAACCACTACCAGGGAGGGTTGCGACTCTGGAGAAAGATCTGGCTGAGATGAAAAATCTGTTTGACTATCAGGAAAATTACCACAGGAGGTTGAACCTGCAGATTAGAGGGCTACCAGAGGGTACAGAGGGTGCAAGTGCTTTAGAGTTTTGTTCCATAACACTGCCTAAACTGCTCAGTCTAAACATAAAGGGAGGAAGGGTGAAGCTGGAGAGAGCGTACAGAGCAGTTGCCCCTAAGCCTCCATCGGGCCAACCTTCTAGACAGATAATATTTAGATTTCATAATTACCAGGACAGAGAGAAAGTTCTTGGGGCTTACCGAAATATCCCAGAACTCAAATATGAAGGCACACGATTGTTCTTAATGCAGGACTACTCTAACCATTTGCTAAAGAAGCGCAGGACCTTCAATCAGGTTATGGTACAACTCCGGGAGATAAAGGTTGAGAACTTTATGATATACCCAGCTACCCTCAAAATCAAACAGGAAGGGGCAACATACTCTTTTTGGGAGGCTGAGAAGGCGTTAGTGTTTGTGGAGGAACTAAAGAAAAAAGTGGTCTGAGAACTGCCGAAATTACCTACTGGAAAGCTCTGGATATGATATGAGTACTTATTTTCTTTTTATTTGTCTTCATACTGCTGTGGTACAGCGTCCCTAAGTAGCCAATTAAGTTTGGCTGAATTCTCTCTGACCCCCTAACACTGTGGTTGAATTTATGAGGACATACAGACAGCTGACATCCTTATGATGATCCCTGTCATTGCTACTGGAGGAAAGGTGGGAGCAACCCCGCGGTGAATTGTACACCTCGTGTGGGACTGTAAGGAACATCGCTATAGTGGTTCACTGATGGGGTGTACATAGCTCCTTATTCGAATGAAAAGAGGGCCCATGGAAGAGCTAGGACACCAGAGTCAAGGTAGGCCTGGGGTGGGGTAGGGGTTCTGGGCAGCCATGTGGTTTTCTTTTTCATGCTGCACAGCCCATGCCTCACTGCCTGGGTCCTCATTTTGTTGTAAATTAATGAACAAGACTCTGTGTTTACTGCCTGGGTTCAGCAAGGCCTAGGGATCAGTAAATCTGAAGTGAAGGGTTCCAACCAAAAGAGTTTTTTTTTTCATGGGAGGGGTCTGAGGTGGTGGGGGTTATGTGTTCTTTCAGCCCGATATTTTGCAGCACTCCTAATCAGAGGAAATAATTGAAGAAGGGTGGGTGATCCCCTGCGGTAGGATGAGAGTACCCCAGGTATGCCAGTCTGACTGAGTGTACAAAGGAACTAGGAGAGAGATGGGGGGGGGGGGCTCCGAGAGTAAAGAGGAAGAGAAGGAGGGAGGGAAGAGAGATGAGAGGGAGGAAGAAGAGGAGAAGAAGGAGAGGGGTTCTTATCTTTCACCTCCATGGGGATGGATAAAAGAACACTCGGGGGATGCTGATGGGATTTTGATTATATACGTTTTGATTATATATATTAAAAACATGTGAACGCTGGGGCTGGGGCATGGACTCCACGTCTACTGTGTCAGGGGTATTGCTATTTTGGGTAGAATGACAGGGTCTCAGTGCGAATCTGAGATCCTGGGAGGACTAAGTGCACAAGTTGGTTTGGGGAATATTTGCATAGGGAGGGCGGAGACTAAGTGCATAAGCTAGTTTGGGGAATTCTTGCACTTGGGGGAAGGGGTTCTATATTACTTGTTTGTTGGTTCTGATTGTTGTAAATGTGTTCAAATGTTTTTACTCTACATTGTTGTTAAATGACATCTTGAAGGAGTCTGAAGTTGTTACTATGCTTGATACAAAATGGTGGCTATGCATGTTCTTTTGTGATGTGAACAGCAGATGGCAGAGTTGGATGACAGGGAAACATAGAAACATAGAATTTGACAACAGATAAGGACCGCTTGGCCCACCTAGTCTTCCCATTTCCCTACCTAACGGATAAGTTGCAGATCCTAGTTAACCAACAGCCTACTTCCTCCTAACCCCCACTAGAATTGCCTTATGTCTGTCCCATGCATTCTTAAATTCCCCCACTGTTTTTGACTCTACGACCTCCTCAGGAAGGCTGTTCCATGTATCCACAGCCCTCTCTGTGAAAAAATACTTCCTCACATTACCTCTGAGCCATCCCCCCTCTATCTTCAAATTGTGCCCCCTTGTTTCTGCACATCTTTTTTTCTGAAAGATGCTACCTTCTTGGACTTTGTTGATTCCCTTGAGGTATTTTAAAATTTCTATCATGTCCCCCCCTCTCCCTCCTTTTCTTGAGGCTATACAGCTTTAGTTCCTTTAGTCTTTCTTCATATGTCTTCTGATGCAGACCCTGCATTATTTTGGTTGCCCTCCTCTGGACAGCCTCCACCCTGTCTATGTCTTTGCGGAGATGGGGTCTCCAGAACTGTACACAGTACTCCAGATGTGGTCTTACCAACTGTCTGTACAGAGGGTCAACAACTTCATGTTTTCTACTGGTGATGCCTCTGCCTATGCATCCCAGTATCCCCCAGCCCTCCTTACTGCCTTCTCACATTGTGGCCCACCTTTAGGTTATCTGATATGACTACCCCCAGGTCCCTTTCCATTTTTGTTGTTGTCAGTACCTCACCCCCCACTGTGTACTCTTCCCCTGGGATTTTGTTTTCCAGGTGCATTACTTTGCACTTCTTTGCATTCAGTCTAAGCTGCCATACACTTGACCATTCCTCCAGCCTTGCCAAGTTCCTTTTCATCCTTTCCACTCCACCTTGTGTATCAACCCTGTTGCAGATCTTTGTGTCATCTGCAAAGAGACATACTTTCCCTTCCAGTACCTCTGCAATGTTACTTATAAAGACATTAAAAAGGACCGGCCCCAGTACTGAACCCTGCGGTACCCCACTAGTAAAACTCCTTGCTTCACTGTGGACTCCATTTACTATTACCCGCTGTGTCCTGTTGTCCAACCAGTGTTTTACCTGTGCTACCACCCTAAGACCCACTCCCAGGCTGGCTAATTTGTTTATTAATCTTTTGTATGGTACTGTGTCAAATGCCTTGCTAAAGTCTAGGTAGGCCATGTCCACAGCCCCTCCCTGGTCTGCTGCTTTGGTCACCCAGTCAAAGAAATCAATTAGATTTGTCAGACATGACCTTCCCGCTGTGAATACATGCTGCCTTGGGTTCTGTGCCCCACTGGCCTCTAGGTACTCAACAATTCTTTCCTTCAGAAGTGATTCCATCATTTTCCCTACCACTGAGGTCAAACTGACAGGTCTGTAGTTTCCTGCCTCTGTCTTGCTCCCACTTTTGTGAAGGGGAATCACATCCGCCCTCCTCCAGTCCTCAGGTACCACCCCATCCTCCCATGATTTATTAAAAAGGGTAGTCAGTGGTGTTACTAGTTCTTCCCTTAGTTCTTTAAAATTCTGGGGTGAATCCCATCAGGCCCCATTGCTTTATCCACCTTCAGTTTTAAGAGTTCTTTCAGAACCCTTTCTTCTGTGAAAGGACTAATATCAACCCCCCTATCCAGAGTGCTTCTATTGACCAGATTAGGTATTTCCTCCTGCTTTTCCATTGTGAATACTGAGCAGAAGTATTCATTCAGTATCCCTGCTTTTTCACTGTCGCTCTCTGCCCAACCACCTTCCTCTTTGTTCAGCCTCAGTATCCCTGCCTTAGTCTTTCTTTGCTCCCTAATGTACCTATAAAAGGTTCTATCCCCCTTCTTAACCAAGTTGGCTATCTTTTCCTTGGTTTGGGCCTTTGCTATTCTGACTGCCTTAGCCGCTTCCTTCTGCTTTAACTGATACAGTTCTCTGTCCTGCTCCTTCTGTGTTTCCTTATGCTTCCTGAATGCTATCTTTTTTTCCCTTATCTTCCTCGCCACTTCTTTTGAGAACCATAGTGTTTTTTTTCTTTCATTTTGATTTGTTTATTTGCTTCACACAAAGACTTGTTGCCTCTGTGATGGCGGTTTTGATGTTTCCCCATTGTTGCTCCACCCCACCTTCTTGCCTGTTTGCTAGTGCTTTCTGAGGCACTCTCCATTTTGTCAAAATCAGCCCTCCTGAAGTCCAGTACCTTCACTTTTGTGTGGCTTGACTCTACAGCTAAGTTTATCGTGAACCACACTATTTGGTGGTCGCTTGTTCCTAGATGGCTACCCACTTCAAGATCAGAGATCCTCTCTCCATCCCCATTTGAGAGTACCAGGTCTAAGATTGCTGTCTCCCGAGTGGGTTCCAAAACTAGTTGTCTGAGGCATGCCCCCTGTAGGGCATCGAGAATGGCTCTGCTCTGGGATGTGGCTGCAGCAAAGGTGCTCCAGTCAACATCTGGTGTATTCAGGTCCCCCATCAGCAATATCTCCCCTTTGTCTGCCATGCCAAGGATGCCTTCTGTCATTTCCTTGTCCATTTCCTCCCCCTGAGATGGGGGTCTGTATACAACCCCTGTGCAGATTGTGGAGCCATTGCCAGTCTCCAGGGTGACCCACAGTGCCTCCTCTCCTCCCTGTTCACCCTTTAGGGGAGCCCTTTACACATTTGGGATGGCTAATGGCAGTGAGGTGCAGATAATGTCATGGAATATTAGGGGTTTCTCCACCCCTGTTAAGCGCACAAGTATATTAACAGCCCTATGGAAGCAGCAGGTACAGATTGCCCTATTACAGGAAACGCACCTTACACAGAAAGAGCATCAGAAATTGGTGGGGAATGGTGTGCATGCTATGTGGCCTCATAATTTCGCATAAATGAGGGGTGGCACCTATAAGCAAGCATCTCGTGATTGAGGTTACTAGGCAGTCGTGATCCCAGTGAAGGATGATATGTTTTTGCGGAGGGAGCATTGTATGGGAAGAAAGTGACTATAGCGAGTATTTATGCTCCAGCCCGATTTGACCCCTCCCTTTATCAGAGAATTTTGGATATCCTTGTGAGGGAGTAGTTTGAAGGGCTATTCTTGGGGGATTATAATGTCACAATGAACCGGAAACTGGACCACTCACAGGGTTGGGGATGGCATGCGGGGGGGGTGAGCTGATGGGTGGAAGGGATGGTGGACCTGGATTTGGTAGATAACTGGAAGTCAGCTAACCCTGATGCAAGGGAGTTCACTTTCTATTCCAATCTACACAAGACCAGATCCCATATAGACCATCTGTGTGTTCCCAGAGCTTGGATGCATAGGGTGAGTTGTGTGTAGCACAGCCCTATACACATCTTGGCTCATGCTATTGTCTCTCTGGTGTGTCGGTTCAGAGGGGAAAAGGAGGGGCTTCCACCCTGGAAATTCCCATGGTATCTTCTTAATAACAAGGATTTTTCAGAGTACCTAAAGGAGAAATGGCAGCTGTATCGGGAGACCAATGAGGGTTCGGTTGAGTCAGCAGAGATTTTCTGGAATGCGGGGAAAGCTTTCCTCCTTGGGGCAATTATAAGTTTTTTAACCAGATATAAAAGAGAGAAGCAAACTAAGAGAGAGGAACTGAGTGAGAGGGTGAAATCCCTGGAGAAATCTCTGGTACAAAACCCCACAAATGAAATTCTGAGGCAGCTTACTGCAGCTAGGGAGGCTCTGAATGCCTTTGTTTTAGAGGAGGCCCACCCTTAATGGCTCTTTGCCAGAAATAAATTATTTGAATGGGGGAATAAACTGGGCCCTTTATTGGTGTGTCTAATAAAGGGCAGAAGGGTACACTTGCATATTACTGGGATTGGGACAGAAAGGGGAGCAGTGTTACATGATAAGGGAGCAATTAAACCCAGGTTTATGCAGTTCTACCAGGGATTGTACAGATCTGAGTGTGGGGGCACTTTGGGGGAGGCTAAGATGTTTCTGGATGGACTGAAGCTGCCATGGCTCAACCCTGAACAAAGGGAGGAGTTGGGGAAGGGGATTACCAAAGAAGAAATAAAAGGGGCTATCCAGAAAATGAAAACAGGAAAGGCTAGTGGGCTAGATGGATTTCCATCTAAATTTTATAGAACCATGCAGGGTCAACTAGCAGAACCCTTGTTTGGAGTATTTAATGAAGTTAAGGTGGGGGGCCCCCTCCCTGCCTCCTTCAGTGAGGCGGTCATCTGTTTGATCCCTAAACTAGAGAAGGACACACAGGAATGTGCGTCATTCAGACCGATATCTCTGTTGAATTGTGACACCAAGATTCTGGCCAAGATTTTAGCCGGGTGGCTGGACCGGCCGTTACCAAGACTTGTACACCCAGACAAGATGGGGTGTGTTTGTGGGAGATACTCATACCACAATATGAGGAAATTGCTGAATGTGGTGTGGCTTGCCTCTCAGCGCCCAGGTGGTACTGCTGTGCTATCAGTGGACTCTGAGAAGGCTTTTGACCATATAGAGTGAGAATATCTTATGGAGGCATTGAGCTGGTTTGGACTGTGAGAAAGATTTATTGGGATGGTTCAAGCATTGTACGCAGCTCCTATGGCTAGAGTCCTGGTCAATGGGTCACTCACAGACAAGGTCACTCTACATAGGGGTACGAGGCAGGGATGCCGCCTATCCCAGCTACTTTTCACTCTAGGCATAGAGCCGCTGGCAGTGAGTATCCGCGACAGCCTAAATATCGGCGATCAGAGGTGGTTTGGGAGGACAACATAAAGTAACATTATACGCAGATGACATGCTCCTCTACATCACAATCCAGCCCATTCAGTGCCTCCACTCTTAGACTTAATAGAACAATTTGCAGTTTTCTTGGGGTACAAATTAACCTAACAAAATCGGAGGTAATGATATGGGGAGGGATGGGGCAGGATCATGGGAAAGGAACATGGGGACTTAAAAGAGTATCAACTGCCTTTAAATACCTGGAAGTGTATGTGGGTAGAGACTTGGGCTCTCTGTACTGGCTCAATTATACACCCCTTATCACCAAAATTGAGGAGGAGCTCTGACGCTGGAGGGAGATCCCAATATCATGGATGGGGCATGTAAATGTGATTAAAATGAATATTCTGCTGAGAGTGCTCTATCTTATGCAGATGCTCTATATGGGTCCTACCAGATCAGATTATAAAAGATTAGAGAGAGCATTCACGGGCTTCCTGTGGAGAAGCAAAAGACCAAGGGTTAGCCTGAAATGCCTGCAGGCAGATAAATCAAGGGGTGGGTTGAACTTCCCTGACCTCAGGAATTATTATCTAGTTATTCAATTCCGCTACATAAATGATTGGGTACATCGACCAGGGACTGCAGGGTGGATGGACTTGGAGGAAATGTCTTGCCCAGGCAGGGTCTCGGCATATTTGAGTTTAGGTGGCTTGAAAAGTTATTGTCAAGGAGGTGACAGAAACTCTTTAGTGGAATCAGTTATAAAGGGATGGGAGAAGCTTTGAAAGATGGTAGGTGCACAACAGGATGAAACTCTGCTGCTGCCAGAGATGGGGAATCCAGCGTTCTTAGCAGGGATGGAGTATGGGGGCTTTCAGTGCTGGGAGAGGGAAGGGATTAGATGCCTCTGGGACTTTTATGTGATAGATCAGCTGGCCTCTATGGAAGAGATTAGCAGAGGTCTAGATCTTCCCACAGGACACCACTGTCGCCTCCTCCAGGTAAGAGCTTGCATTAATGGAAGAGGGAGAGCAAGAGCATCTGAATCCCCTCTTTCCCAGGTAGAACATCTGATCCTGATAGCAGGGAAAGAGGCAAAGGGATTGCTTGGAAGGGCTGCATAACTGGGCAGGAATTCTTTACCAGATTACATGCAGAAAGTCAAAGAACAGTGAGAACAGGACTTAGAGAAGGAGCTCCAAGATGAGAACTGGCAGTGGATGCTACAGTTACATAGGGGAATGTTGATCTGTAATAGATACCAGGAGTTAGCCTACAAGTTCCTGCATAGACTGTATTGTCTGCCAATGATGGTGCACAAGTTCAATCCAGGGATATCACCCATATGCGGGAGATGCCTGGTGAAGATGGGGACATATATTCATTATTTTTGGTCCTGCCTGAAGCTGCAGAAATTTTGGGGAGATGTGGCAGAGGAGGTAGAAACTTGTTGGGAAGAAGAGTCCCCCCAGTTCCACTGACCATGTTGTTTGGTATGGAGGAAGATGAAGAGGGGAATTGGAACCCTCTGCCTAGATGGGTGCGGGTTATGCTAGCCTTGGCTAGACACTGTATCTTAAACACATGGGTCTCTGCAGGAATCCCAACACAGAAGCAATGGAAAACTCTGGCCATCCACACACTGGCGCTGGAATTACTATCTTATGCGATTAAGAACAGGGAGGAATGGTTTCTGAGGGACTGGGGGCCCTTCCTGGACTCCCTAACAGATCCTGAAGGAGGGTATGTAACAGAGTATGGCTGGATAATATAATAACACAATGGGAGAAAGGGGAACATATAAAGTTTAGAACAGACTGTATTGCCGTGCTGAAGGGAGTGAGTCCTTACTATATTGCTGTTTTCTTCTTTATATTTGGCCACCTAGATTGAATATTTATTAATTTAAGTATAAAGAAGTTTTATTTGTTAAATTTTAATATGAAATGAACTCTGTTTGAATAATGTTGGAAGGAAAATGAAGTTTGTCCATATTGTTATAACAAAAATTTTCTAATAAAAATATTTTCCAAAAAAGAATCATTATCTCTCTCAGAGGAGTTTTAGCCTAGTAATCTTTTATATCCCAATTTGAACTTAAATGAAGTTGGGTTTAGGTGGCTGATGGTATCTCAAAGCTTCCATTCTGCTTGTTCATGCAAGAAGCAGGTTAACGTTTGCCATGGTGACAGAGCAACTATTTCAGGCCTATCTCCATTTGGTGGCTTGAACGACAGAGCTCTGCTGTGAGTGGGGTCTACCATGTGCTGAACTACACTCTAAGTAAGTGGCCAGTTTGCATCTAGAGTTCCTTGAGGTCAGCTGATTTTGGTATTACATTGTGCAGTTGTGCTCTTCATTCTCAATTGCTAAGTGTTCAATGTTAGCTTATGCATGGTTACAATAAAGTTTGCAGTTTGTATCCTAGCTTGTTGCATTTGTTTTGTTTTTGCTACCTCACTTGATGTGAATATTGTTTTGTTATTTTCAGATTGAATACAGATTCCTGGTATGGGGCTGTGGGGGTATTGCCTCCCCTCCCCAAGAGCAAGAAAGTGATTTTCATAAGGGTCATGGGGGACCTTAGAATCTTACCCTACAATGTTTGAGGGAATTAATAGCCCCATTAACTGCACTAGAATACTACAGGACCATAACAGGGGAAGGGTTGCGGTAAAGTTCAATCAATCAATCAAGTTTATTTCATACTGGAAAGAGTGTAAGCAAACATGCCCATTTTCACAGTCATCCAGGTTATAGAGTATCACAACATATACAGCAAAAGAAAAATACAAGAACAGAAATAAACATATTTACAACAAATTTAAATAAAAATTAAGACAGTCATAAATATCAGTGAGAATGAGGGAGGTAGACAGTGGAAGGGGGAGGTAAAGATGAGACAGTAAACATATTGCTGGGGGTGTGGATGGAGAAAAAGGAGACAATGTAAGGGGTGCCCTTAAGAGAGAGGAGCGGATCCTCACAACTGCTATATGAAACTTATCACAGGGAGTACTTACTAGAGTAACTTGCCAGGAGCAAATGTTTTGCGGAGGCAATAAATAAGGGGATGGAGCCACAGGACTGGGAACCAGGAGGTAGGTTGTTGTAAGTTTCACACCCTGATAGCAGATGTAGTTTTGCGCGTGTGTGTGGTATGAAGGAAGGGAACCTTAAAAATTTGGCTGGTGCTCCCTCTGGTGCCACGCTTATGGGCAGATTTGGGGAAAAGGTCCAAAACACTTTGTGGCAATAAGTTAAGGTTAACCTTGTGTAGAAAAAGAAGTGTTTTAAGTTGAAACCTTCCTTCCAGGGGTAGCCATGAGAGAGAGGAGGGCAGAGGGAACAGTGATGGGTGGACCAGGGAAGGCCAGTGACGAAACGTGCAGTGTTGTTGTAAGAGGTTCTCTGTTTGGAGAAAAGAACAGACAAGGGGGAGAGTAGACTGTGGAGCCATATTCAAGAAGGGGAAGGATCAAGAAGCAGGCAAGGTGAGATCTCAAGGCTGGAAGAAGGAATTATCTGATCCAGAATAGCAGTCCTAACCTCATGTTTATTTTCTTGATAAGATTAGCAATGTGTATTTGGAAAGTGAAGTGTGGGTCAAGAACCAAGCCTAGATATTTAAAATCTTTGACTTTATCAATACTGTTCCCATGAAGGTCAGAGAGGGTGAGGTTTAATTCTACATTTTTTCTGTGGCCTGCAAAGAGTATGTACTTAGTTTTTTTTAGAGTTAAGAACTAGGTTTCTGTGAAGGAACCAAGAGTGGAGCCTTAGGAAGTCAGTTTGCAGGTTAGAGAACATGGTGTTGAGGTTTTTATCACTGCAGTATAGAGCTGCATCATCTGCATAGAGAGCATACTGACATACTTAGGCCAGCAGATTAGGCTATATGGTCTATCAAGTCTGCTTGATAATTAGTGCCTTTCCCAGAGCACCATTATTTGCCCCTCACTTTCTACAAGGTCCCCCCACTGCTGCTCTGGGTTGCACCCTCCCCTATACCTGTCCCTGCCTTTCTTGAACCCCTTCACAGTTGCAGCAGCCACCAACTCCCTGGGCAGCGCATTCCAGGGCTCCATCACCCTCTCAGTGAAGTAGCGTCTCTTTGTTTCCCCCTCCAGTCTCCCCCCGTCCAACTTCATAGAGTGACCCCTGGTGGCCCCCACCTCCCTCAGCCGAAGCACCCCTCAAGGCTTACCCTATTTATTCCTTTAAGATAGTTGAAGACCTCTATCATATCCCCCCTGTTCCTATCTTGGTGTTTTAACAGATTTTTGGAAGATTATTAATGAAGACAGGGGAAAAGCAGGGGACCTAAAATAGAACCCTGCAGGATGCCACAGTTAATTTGGTAGATGTTTGAGAGTACCCCTTTTATGGTTGTCCTGTGAGATCTATTTGAGAGGTATCTGTCTACCCAGCAAATTACATCCCAAGATATACAAAGGCAGGAGAGAGAGTCTAGGAGGAGGCTGTGGGACACCAAATCAAAAGCTTTGGTCAGATCAACGAATGCCAATCCTAAGTACTGACCACTGTCACTTGCTTTAGTAATATCACTGGTGAATCTGACTAAAGTCGTTTCTGTGCTATGGCGAGCTCTGAAGCTGTGCTTCAGTGAGCAGATTATGTTCTTGAAGAAAAGAGGTTAGTTATGAGTGAACAATCTTCTCGATGTTCTTGCAAAGAGGTGCCAGAAGTGAGATAGGGTGATATTTCCCTACATCACTCCTGGACCCCGATTTGTATAGGGGTTTGATCGTAGCTGTTTTCTAGATACCAGGGAAGGTGCTAGAACAGAGACAGTGCGGATGAGGATGTTTGTCAGGAGGTTGGCCAGCGGCAAAATACAGAGCTTCAGAATTTTATAATCAATGCCATCATCACCGATGCAGGGCTTAGGGTTGTTGCTTCTGATAAGGCAGATGGTATCTGATGGTTTTTAAGGCATGGCAGTAGAATTTAGGGCAGTTTTTGGGGCCACTGCAGGGATGGTTATCGGCAGGTGGGGGAGTTGAGAGACAGGGGTCTTGGGTGGAGTGTTTGAACTTATCAAGGTCACCAAAGAAAGAATTAAACATGTTGGCCACTTCGCTGGGGTCATTTGTGAACCTGTCCCCTTGAAGTAAGGTAATGGGTTCTGAAGTCTTTGTTTTTTCTAGAAGAGAGTTTAATGTCCCCCAGAGCTTTCTGGGGTTGTTAGATTTGCCAAGTTGTTTGTTATGGAAATGGTCAATTATAGCCTTTCTGATGCCAGATTTGCACTTGTTTCTTAGTTCTTTATAAGTAACAAGGAGGGAAAAGTCACAGTTTTTGTTGTAGCGTGACCAAGCTTTGTCCCGGGCCCTCATGAGTTTAATGATGTCAGAAGAGACCCAATCATTTCTGTGTCCTCTGACCCTGATTTTCTTTAAGGGGGCAATTTTGTCACAGATACCAAGGAAGATGTTTGTGAAAGTGGTGTAAATGGTGTCAAGGTCATATAGACCATTTGTAAAGGCCCAGTCGACCTGATAGAAGGCACTTGTTATCCTTTCAATGATGTCATCAGTCAGACACCTGGAAAAGATGAAATTAGGAGGAGGTTTGTGGGGATTTGGAAAGCCAGAGGCAGGAGATGACACTGGTCACAGAGGCAGTCAGTCAGAGTGCCAAGAGCCCAACCTTACCCAGCTGGAACACTGAAAAGTATGTCAGTCTTGGATGGGAGAGATATATGCTTTCATGTGGGAACCCCCCCCCACCCACAAACACACACACCACTGGGGCATAGTCAACCTTTCCAAAAAACATTTCCCCCTACATGTCCTCAAGGCTGATATGGATCCTGAGGGCCAATCTGTTAGGCTACTGTGCATATACAGGGATACACCTGTCACACTTTCACATATATATGCACCGAACGTGATATCAGACCAAGTCCCCTTCCTTAAGAAGGTATTACTTGACATTGTTACAACTCCCAACCATCTCTATGTATTTGAAGGGGACTTTAAATATTTTCTTGGAAACTTGGGAACATATGGAACCAGGAAAAAGTGGGCATATTAGGGCAGGGTGGATTCTTGCCAAGCTGTCCAGGGAGTTGAGCTTTACTAACTCATGGTGTTTTTTACACCATCAGACCATCAGGAAAAGGATTTTGTTATTCTGCCCACCATAATGACTACTCAAGAATAGATAATTTCTTAATCTCTTTTAATTGGATGCATGCGGTTTAGAGCTGCACCATTCATAATTTTGCTAACTCAGATCACGCAACCATTAATATAGACATTGAAACCATTCCCATCCCCAGAAATCCAACTTGATGCATGAATGACATTTTTTCCATTGACACCGCTTATAAAATGCACATACAGTCTGCGATTTCCACCCTTATTAAGGAAAACTCTACCCTTGGGATTGTTTGAAGGCTGTAATTAGGGATGAAACCATTATGTATGCCTAAAAAGTTAAAAGGGAGAGGGTGCAGAGGAACCTAGGCCTGGAGTCTGCCATTTTCATCCCAGAGGCAGAGCACCAGATCACCTTCAGTGAGGAAGTGAAAAGATGATTAATGGAAAAAAAAAAGAGTGTCCTGGAGAAAAAAAAAGAGTCTCTTGAAAGGTTGTTACAGGTAGAGAGTAAAATTGTACCATTTCACTAGGCAATGGTACTATGAAAGGGGAAATAGGGCAGGGCAGCTACTTGTCCTATGGCTTAGAAAGCAAGAGTGCAGCAGAGCAACCCTTCAGATTGGGCACCATGATAGCCCGAGAGGTCAATCCAGGGACCCCAGAGTCATTTTAGAAGAATTTCAATGCTTCTACTCAGCTCTTTACAAGTCAGAGGGAATGCCAGGCTCCTCTCCCTTTTTCAAAGGTTATGCCTTCCCAACCTTTCAGAGACTGCCAGGGACAAATTAGAAAAAACAGTCTTGGGGCAGAGATTCAGGTTCATATCAAAACACTTAAAAATATGAAATCCACTGACCCCGATGGTCTCCCCACTGAGTGATATAAGCACTGTGCCCAAGAAGAGCTGGATTTACTCACTCAAACCTTTACCATATACTAGGAAGGTGGGGCCTGCACAGTCTCAGCCCCAAATTTCTTCAAGCAGTAACCACCCTATATACCCCTCCCCAAGCTACGGCTAAGGTCAATGGTCTTAATTAGAATGAGGTACCAGACAGAGGTGCCCCCTGTCACCCTTATTGTTTGCTATCAGCCTTGAACTCCTGGTAGTTGCGATGCATCAGAACGCAGGTATTAAGGGCATTAGCATGGGCCATGAGGAACATAAAACCTCCCTTTATGCTGAATATTCTGCCTTTTTTGTCTATGACATTAACAACTTGGTCCCTGAATTGTTAAAAACACTAGGTAAATTTAGCAACTCCTCTAGGTATAAACTGAGGAACTCTAAATCAGAAGCTTTAGTAGTTAGTGGGTTATGTTCCCCCCTTTTTATTTATTTATTTTTTGATAACCGGGTAGGTGCGCTAGACACGAAAGTGACTATTTTCAGGCACGACCCGGGAGGTCAACAACACAGAGAGATACAGGTACATAGAATACTGTGTCAAGAGATATGCAATACATCACAATCAGAAGTGAAACAAAATTAAGACAAATGTTGGTACAAGGCACATAAAGGTGTAAATTATACAAATGGAAGATAAGTGCCCATGTGAAAACTGTAATAGTAATATCACAATATAAGGTGCAGAAAAAATGCCACAGGGTATCATTACATCTGGCTGAAACTGAAAGGATGTTATCGGGAGGAGGCAGGGAGAGAGATAATGGTGGGATAGGATTAAGGGGGAGGCTGAAGGAGCAGGGTGCCAGCTCACACCATAGAAGGTAGGGAGGATACCAAGGGCAGCCAACGCAGAGGGAGTCAAGATCTATGGAGGGTTGAAGCAGGTACAATGAGAACATGCAATAAGGAGGGAGCGGTGCCTCTTCTTAAAAGTGGCATGATTAGAGGCAAGGCATACATCTAGGGGCAGCGAGTCCCAGTAGAAGGGGCCTACGTGCGAGAAGCCTGATTTCCCCCTTTGGTAGTTCTACATCTGGGTATACTAATCAAGGAAAGGTAAGAAGATCAGAGACCATAGGAGATGGGCTGAGGGGTCAGCAAGGAGGCGAGGTAGGTAGGTAGGCATACTTGAACGCAGTATACAGTCCAGAATGTTCCCAAGAGAGAGGAGACGGTGTGCAATGGGGGATAGCCAATTTAGGTCTGAATACAGCAGGCAGTGATGTCTTAGTCTGGAGGATGCAGAGGCATAACGGCATATATTGTTATAAGTTGTGTCCCACCTATGAAGACAATCCTTCAGAAAATCCTTCCCTTTCTCCTGGGCTAGGAGAAAACAAATTCATTACCATGGAGTTCAAGTAACTCCAGATCTGTCACAATTATTTTCAATAAATTATATACCCCTTTATTGTGCCTTGCAGGTGGATTTGGTGAGATGGAAGGTACTCTACCTGTTGAACAGCAGAATTTTCATTTTTAAGATGAATCTATTGCCGTCCCGGTGGTGCTGTGGGTTGAGGCACTGGATGCCACACCTCATGCCACACCAGAGACCCGAGTTCAGGAATGGACTCAGGCCGCCAGAGGTTGGCAGGGGAGGGAATGGATTGAGCATCTGGAGGACTCCTCTCCCTTCCTGGGGAGGGATCCTGGGCTGTGCACCACTCCTTAGTGGACCCAATGGAGATCGGGGGCATCGCAAGGAACATGTGGCACCACAACATAGGACGGAGTGGCGTCAGGCATCGGTACGTAGTACTTGGATGCCATTGCACAACTGCACTCTGAGGGAACTCAAGCTGGAAAAAGCCCTGGTGGTCCTGTGGAGGTGAAGGGGGCCCCAGTGACCCACCCACATCCCGGTACCAGACCTGCCTCAATGGGATCTCTCGTCTCTTGCACCGGTCTAGCGGTTGTCCCTCTAATCCCAGGCAGGCAACCAAGGGTGGGCAGACCCTCCACTGAGCAGTTGTTGTGGGGGGCTGGACACACTGTGAGGACTAGGGGGAGAGCCCATAAGAGGAGGTTTCAGGTTGGGAGTAGAGGTGACAGGCCTGAGAGTACCTTGGAGAGATGCTCTGGACCACCAGAGATAAAGAAAGTCTACAAAAAAAAAGATGAGTCTATTACCCAGGTTTTTGTTTCTTTTCCGAGCCCTCCCACTCCACATTCCAGACTACTTCTGCTTCAAAACTCTGAAAGACATTTCCATCTTTATTTGGCAGGGGGGGCACAAGCCCCACATCAACAAACAAATACTGTCAACTTTGAGGGGGGTTGTCTATGCCAGACCTGCAGATTTATTACTTCACCTCACAAGCTACAGCACTAATAACATAGGCAGAGTAATGCCCTGACTCTAGATGCTATAGGATGGAAATTATTAAAGCGGGGATGCATCTCCTTGCAGTTCCCATGGCATCCAGTTTGGATATCCTTAAAGCTAAGGCCATGAACCCTGGGGTATACGATACTATTTGGATACTGATACAGATTTGGAAATGTACTGCTCCCACCCACACTGTAGGACCCTTGTCACTAATCTACTACACAGCTTCATTCCACCCTCTTGGGATGTATCCAGGTTATGCGACTAGGGAGAAACAAGGTATTACAAGATTTTCCCAGTGTGTGTCCCAGGGTGCTGTGAGACATTTTCAGGATGTGTTCCAGAAGTTCTCATTGTTTAGCTTTAAATTCTTCAAATGTTTACAGATACAACATTTTATACCTACAGGGGACAACGTTAAGCATATCACAAGGGACCACAACTCTCTGGAAAGCTTTATTTATAGGGGGGTAACCCTAGTCACCCATTTGAGGCATCTTCCTGAACTCTACCAGGTCTGGATGGGTAAGGGATCCCTTCCCCTAGAAAATATCTGGTTAAAATGGTAGCAGGCAGAAGGAATGCTCATTACACAGAAGTAGTGGGCTAAATATCTTCAGACTGATTGGAAGGTCTCCTCCTCTCCAGCATGACAGGAGACAGTTCCACTGGAAAATAGTAGTGAGATATTGCCACAAGCCAACCATTACTAAACAATCTGGCACCACCGCATATGGCTAGAGCTGGAGGAATTGTAGGGGTTGGGGATCCCCTTTCCACATTTTTTGGGACTACCCAGACTGCAGACTTATTAAGAGGCCATTCCCAATCCTATCCTGCAGATTTTGGACTGCTCCTTCACTAAAACATTCTGAACCCTGGTGTTGAGTATCCTTCCATCCCCACCTAAGAATAAGCAACTCCAGTGCTGTGTCATATTTTATCAGGGGCAGCATCTAAATGTATTATGATAGGCTGGTTAACTGATGCTTCCCCACAGGTGAACACTGGGTTCAGAAAGTAAAAGATATCCATGAAATAGAGAGACTGACAGCTGTCCTGCAAATGAGGCAGGAGGTTTTCTTGGACTTTTGAAGCCCCTGGGATATATATATATATATATATATATATATATATATATATATATGTATATGTATATACACACATATATTATGGCACAGTAGCACCACTATGTTTAGGGTTGAGCAGGGCTTTCTGTGTTAAACCTCACATTTTGCACTTTAATAACTTAACTATTCAACAGATTTGCACAAAATTTTGCATGCAAGGTCTTGTGGAGTAGATCTCTTGACGTGGAAAAACACTAGACGAGACACAGGAAAAATATCTAATATATAAAGTACTGTCCCCTTAGATATTAATATTTTGTTATTTATAGAATATTCAAAATTGTAAATAAATTGAGAACATAAAGGGATAGCATCATCAACAATGTGTACAAAAAGGATTCTACTTAGTAACTGGAATGTATTGTAATTCCTGAAACTGAAATGAATTGCAATGTATTGCAATTCCCATCTTGCGAGATTTACAGATGGAGGAATTATTTTATGAATGCATTATTGAATACATTATCAAAGGAAAGGTGTTAACCAAGTATGCTGAACCAGCAGATGTGATATTACCCACATGGAATAATATCATGGCAATACATTCTCCACCTTTATGAATCTAAGAATACATAAGCAATAAGATACAATGGGGTGTGCATTGAACAGATATTACTGCACATCCAGGAGCATAATAAGGCTCGAGGCCACAGGCTGAGTGCTATTAGCCCCCCCGGCGTACGGTAATATCTATTCAATGCACACCTGGAGTGTCTTATTGTGCTTATAAAATGGGCTACTATTTTTTTTTACTTTTTACACTTTGAAAAATTATGTTTTTATGTAGAATAAACAGATTTGATACTGTGAATTTATAATAAAATAGTCCTTCCGCCCATTTAATAATCATTTATCATGTGCAATTTGTCCTTTAGTGGCAGCGGTGGAAATTGTTTTATTTTTATTTCATTTGACACCCCCCCACCCACCAACACACATACACAGTTGGTGTGCCATTTTATTTGTTTATTTTTTTCCATTTAACTGGGGCACACCAGGGCCGGATTAAGGCATAGGCAGCATAGGCACAGGCCTAGGGCCCCAGCCTGCCAGGGGGCCCCCAGCAATCCCCAACATATATTTACTATATATGCTCTTTTTGCCTGATGCTTTGTAAAGGCCTTAGCCACGGAGCAATGTGAGCAAGACAGTGGCTGAACTGTGACATGACTCTCACCTCCCTGATTAGGTGTTAAATGCAGAGGATAGTTTAAGGGGGCCCTGGTCAGGCTGACCTTTAATGTGTGAATAGGCCCATTTCCTTTGCGTTGTCTCCCAACCCCACTTAGAATCAAGTCTTACTCTTAAATGTAATAGATTAACAGTACAATTCAGTGGGTGTGCTTTATATTTAATCTCTTTCCTAAAATTAAGAAATCTACAATGCATTTCAGTGGTACAATTAAAAATTGTACTTTTTTTTTAATTCTCTCATCTCACTCATATTGAAATTCTGACCCTTATATAGCTCTGTTTTCAGGGTGAATAAAGATGAACATATTTCCAGAATCCCATCAGTAAATCTTGCCATTTATTGATCCTGGCTTACTTATCAATAATAGAAATGTTTGATCCTGGGGAATGATTTCTTCCAACAATCACTCACTTTGAAATACAGCATAATCTCTAAAGTTCATGACTCCTCTAGTACACCACTTGAGGACCTAGCCTCTTTAGAGATGGGTCTTTATCCCACCCCACAAAAGCCCCACATCCTGGTTCATAATACCTGACAGGACAAAGTCCAAAGAAGCAGCTGCTGCGACTTGAAGGGATAAGGTGGTGTGCACACACAAATAGGCGTCCAGCCCAAATGCTTAACAAGTTCCAGAACAGTGTAGCACTCTGCAGTAATAGTTGAAAATATTCAACCAACCATAGATGAAATTTCAAAACATTTATTTTGTATTCAAGTTCACAGCATAATCTGTGGTTTTATGGTCCAAGGGGTTACCGTAGAGTGCTACACTATTCTGGATCTTACCTGATAGGACAAAATGATAACACCCAGAATGCAAGCACATACATGTGTGTTTGGTGGTGGTGGTGGTGGGGGGGGGGCCTTTGGAGTGGTGCACATCATGACAATTCATATCCAAAAACTGTTTTTACCAGGCCAATTAGTAATTATGTTCTCTAAATGATCAAAATTCAGACTATTGTTCTTTTTTCCATACTGATATTATTAGTTTCATTAATTCTGAAGCATATTAGTTAGGTTATTTATGTTTTATGCCACTTTTAGGGGACAGTAAGAACACAGGAAGGGGCATAACCAGCAGAAAGACAGAGGTAGTGTTATCCCTGAATAGATCGATGGCGAGGTCCCACCTCAAGTACTGTGTCTGGTTTGGGAGGCCCTATTTCCAAAAGAACATAGATAGGGTGGAGGCAGTATAGAAGAGGGCAGCCGAAATGGTGCAGGTCCTGCATCAGAATCTCTATGAGGAAAGACTCAAGGAATTAAATATGTACTCTCTAGAGGAATGGAGGAAAGTGGGGTGCATGATAGAAACATTCAAATACCTTGCAGGTATTAAAAAGGTACTAGACACAAAGAGGACCTTAGATATAACGCAAGGGGGGTGAATACCAAAGGGCGAGTAGGGTCTGCGTTGGCACAGTAGGTAGGGAAAATAAGGCAGACTAGGTGGGCTAAGAGGTCCTTCTCTGCTGACTTCTATGTTACTATGTTTCTATTTTTCTTTAAGTTTCAGTAACTGATATGCAGTGGCCCAGGGGTGCGGTTACAGCAAAGGAGCACAGTCATGGTGAAGGGTCATGGTTGCAGTGAGGGGGGCCCCACATTTCTCTTGGGCCTAGGGCCCCAGGTTGCCTTAATCTGGCCCTAGGGCACACAGAACAGGAAAGCTAGAGAGAACGATAAGGAACTGTGTCTTTTTTTTAACTGAGCCACCACTGATGGCTGCATCGAGCGGGTGACAACTGTTGCCAGAGCAGGAATGGAGTTGGAGAAACAGTGGAGTAATGAGTGGACAAATGGGTTTTTGGAAAGTCTGCTTTTTGTTTGACAATGAAATTAAACAGGGTAGATGAACAGGAAGGCACCCACCCTCCTCTTCCTGTGAACCATGACAGAGCAAACGTGTAATGACTGAGCAGAACTGTTTTTACCATCCAGACCACGAGCAAGGAGCTGTTGAGGGTGGGACAGTCTTGTAATATTAAACTTTTTTTTCTCCTTGGTTAAACTGTACTGAGACCGCTGTGAGGACAGGTCAGTGCCCCCCATTCCACCCAGAGATTGGCCATTTTTTCCTGGTGGCCGAAAGTTCTTGTTTGCTCCCATTGCTCTGTCAACTGTCCAGTTAGAAAAAAAAATAATACAATGTTATAGCTTTAACGTCTGAGGGGGTGAGAGCAGGCACACTGCAGAAGCAAGATTGCTAGAAGACAGAATGGTAGAACAGGACAGATTATATGTCAGAACTGAATGGAATGAAAAAAAAAAGGCTTCTTGCTTAAACCTGTAATTGGTAAAAGTATAATACAGTGAGCAGACATGAGTGCAGTAAGCAGAGATAAATCGGGACATAAAGAGAGCTCTCAGTTATAAAGGTAACATTCTGTGGGGGTTATACAAATGATTAAAAGTTAACAACTACCAGATGGCTTTTCTCCTCTACTATTTAAAATGAGAATGTCATCTCGTAATGCTTAGGAAAAAAATGAAGGCATTTCAAAATGTTAATGTTCGAATGGCACAATGATTCCTTTTGTACTGCGGTCCTTTTTTCTGTACTTGTTTTTACCTGTGCATCAAACGGACTTGATGCACAGGTAACAACCAATGAAAATGCAAGATTTTCTCTGCCCATTTTATCAAATAATTTCTTCAATGTATTATAGAGTATTTACATGGGAACAGAATGTAAGATTGTATGATGAAATACATAAAGCAAATTCATACTAAGAAATTTGCTTAAATAATGAAGTATTAGAATGAAGTATGAGACTGCACTCATTTTTGTATACTTCTCTGTAATGCCTTTTTAAAAAATATAACAGTTTTCACTTTTGGAAAAAGAATAATGTCATGGTTTATAATATTATTTAAAATGTATAGGTTTGCAGTTAATGTATTCTAGTTAAACAATATATTCCAATACCAGATCTTGTTTATAAAATGAAAGGGAAAAAGGCACTGTAACTGTCAAACTATGTTGCTCAGTTAATGTATTTTAGTTAAATAATATATTCCAATCACACAGCTTGTTTATAGAATGAAAGGGGAGGCACTGTAAATATCAAACTATGCTGTTCTTACCTGTAAAATGTGACATAATCCACAGTGGCATGGCAGCTCTGAAATTCCCATGATTTTAATTTTTGGCACTCACGATGGGCTCTGAATTTGACCTTCACTGTCCCCTGGCAAAGTACAGGCACAGGCTTCCTTTGTGAGCGGTGACAAGCTTCATTGGATTCAACTCTCCAGGATTCGGCAAAGTCATCAATGTCGAACTTGAAGTTCCCATCCCTCCCAATCAAATCATCCCGTCTGTGTCCATTGTAATTGCCACAAAGGCCGCAGAGTTTGCCTTTATGGTGGGGAGCAGCCATAACTTCAACAAAACTGTCCCCATCCCAGGAGATCTGCAACCCTAAGGAAAAAGATTAAATTTCCAGCTTAATATGCATTTGATTATTCTTATTATCATGTTTACTCATGTCCCTCTGCATAGACATCACCTGTGCCTACTTTATCCTTTGGGTAAAAGACAGTTTTATTCAATAACACTCAGTGAGGGCAACAACTGATTAGGGACATTGTTTTTGCCAGAGATCAGTCAAGTTCCTAAACAGGGGGCTGGACCCAGTATTTCACTAATTAGTATATCTGACATGCAAGAACCTTTCCTGTGAGATCCTGAACACACCCAAATATTGCACATTCAGATTTGGATTTTAGAATCCACAGATTCGGACTATATTTCAGATCCATACTCTACGCACTTTTTTATTGTGTATTATGAAATAAGAAGAATGTTGAATCTAGACTGGATGACAGGTGCTTTCAGCCAGGCTGTTTTCCCAGTGCAAAAATATACACAGTTATGGTTTCAAGTGGATCAATCATCGTGCTCCTTGAGGTGCTGAATCAACTCCAGTATTTCAAAATAGATTAGGAGTCACTGTTAGCTTCAAAAAATCTTCCAGACAACTTCTTTTTACTTTATATTTTATTCCCTACATTTCACTCACATGTTGAACTTGATCGCAGGGTAAAATCTGTATGTTAAATATACATAGTTCATTATATCTTAATAGGTAGTTTTTTACATCTTTAATTTTCAATTAGTCTTATAATTCACAGGCACATATAATCAACCTCTAACCTTAAAATATCTTATTTTTATTTCTTTTATCTTCACAGTCAGTTATCAGTTTTCATATGTCTAACACACGAATGGCTTTCTAGGAACAAAAAATATATCCCTTAAGTATTTTAATTGCCTTTGGCCGAGGCAGTTATTCATCTTTTTATGCTGCCCACTTAATCCATGCTGGTTTCCCAGTGCTTAACTTGCTGCAAGGGTTTAATTTTAGGAGGGCTTTTATAACTTCTGGCTCGGTTCCCTCCTGCCCTACCTTGCCTCCTCCCTATCTTCTGCACCAACCCCCCCTCTCATGCCCTCAGGTCTACAGACTCCAGGTAATTAGTAATCCCCCACTGGTGGACCTCTGCAGGGCAATTGGCCTTCTCCTACCATCTCCCTAAGCTTTGGAACGACCTGCCGACCCAAATCTGCCATTCCTCCTCCAAGTATTCTCTGTCTGCTGCCCTCAAAAACTTCTACATGGCAAACTGTTCATGCCCCTGACCTCCTCCCCCCTCCCCCCCTTCCTGCTTCTACCCCCCCTATCATTTCCCCCTTCATCTTAGGTGGTCTGACCAGCGGATTTAGCAAACATCCACAAATGCTGGCTTACATTTTTCTACCAACCCACGCACTTGCACCATACTGCACTTTTGCTTATCTCTCTGTCAGACGTTTTCCCATAGTCAGTACAGTCGTCTATGTATAGTGTAACCTATCCAGACCTAATCCCTACTCCCTGTTCTTAAAGCCTTCAGGGCACCAAGTTCTAAGCTGTCAGCATTGTGTAACTATTTTCAATATAATGTAAGTAAGTAGGCCTGTATGTATGTATATATGTATACAAAGTATGTAATGTCCTCTTAATTCATGTAAACAAAGTATGTAATGACACTCCTAATTCATGACGCCAATGTGTAACTCAACTGCTATGTATCATGTACACTACTGCTATTCTCTGTACCCACCCAGGTCGCACCGTGAGACGAGCATCTTGTTGCTCAGTGTGCCTTTCCTGGTGAAACATTTCAATAAATAAATAAAATTATACCCCAAATGGTATTCACTTGTTGTAATTTCCCCTGCATCCCTCAGTAATTGGACTGGCATCTTTGGTTTGGGGACATTGGTAACTTTGGCTTATTTTGCATTTACAGGAGCTGGGAGACTCCCAGTTCCATGTTGCACTGGACACCCTAATGCCCCCTACATTTTTTTGTTTGTTTTTGGGGAATGCCCCCCTTTCCCTTTTTGTCTGGTTTTGTTTATCCTCACCTGGCAGTTGATCCCAACAGGGTGTCACAAACTCGCTCAGCCGGTCAGCTCTCTACTCCCAAAGTGCCAACCTCTGAGCATATGATTTGTATACAGTGAACAGACAAGGTAACCCTCTTGTCTGTTTTGTGGGTTCAAGTCACCTTAGTCTCAAGCTCTGAAGGGATTCAAACTGATAACCT
This sequence comes from Neoceratodus forsteri, assembly GCA_016271365.2. Lineage (NCBI taxonomy): Eukaryota > Metazoa > Chordata > Ceratodontiformes > Ceratodontidae > Neoceratodus > Neoceratodus forsteri. The sequence continues at coordinate 920,780,899 of CM057456.1, read as the reverse complement.
CTTGGTAGCATACCCAATTATCAGGCTCAGATAATTCTGTCTTCGGGGGGCCAGATATCTTTGCCTATGATCACCCAACCAGGTCTTTCAAATGAACCCCTAGAACTCTATGCAAGAGTTTTAGAGAACTCTATCCATTTCCCAGTTTGGTATACAATAAGCCCATACACAGTGTACTTATAACCTTAAAAGTCCACTTAAAATAAAAAGAATTGTCAAGTCACTCCAGCAGTTTAGTTTGTAAAAAAATATCTTTACTTTAAAAAATATCAAAACAGAACAATAATTACAGAACAAAATATATATCCCAACACATACAGCCTTAAAACAAACAGGAAAAAGTACAGTTCCTACAATACATACATTTAGACTGGTCTAATCTTATTCTTTTTCAGTGCTGTGATGATTCTCCCTCAGTCAGATAATATTCTGTTGCATCTCTGTCAGGTTCATTTCCGCAATTAAACACACTTCTGAGCCGGCCTTCTCATGAGGTCACTAACTCCGCCTTGGTGTATCAAACTCTATATTTTGCAATACAGGGTCTCCAAATAAAATATTTAAAAAAACATATGAGATGACCTCACTGACTTTCTTCCCCACAGGTTAACTGGTCAGAACTGGTTTTTGTTCCGCTACACATACATCTCAAAAGTTTCTTTGATCTAAGTCTCTGTATTCAAAGCAAAAGTGTATTGGCCTTTTTAATCCTGTCTGGACCTTGGAATCTACACCTCAGGTCTTTCTGATGTAATTCAAAGGTTCCCCGGGAATGTACAGTATTTTGGACCTTCCAAATCCGTCTGGGTGCTCCCTGGCTCAGACATCAAACCTCTTCAATGTCCATTCTGGCCTCTTTCCGACACTCCTCCCCACAAGTCCTTCCCTGCAAATATGCAAGTCAAATGATCTCCCTGAGGGCATTATGAATGGCTAATTTTATTTCCTGGGATGAAAGCAAATTGACAAGGTAGTTGCACCCCAGATCTCTGCAGTTTAAAATATCTCCTGTCCTTTGAACTTATCCCCGGGGGGTCTTGATGTGTCAGTTCCAGTAAGACAGCCTTTTCCTTGAACTGACCCTTCCTTTCACATATTTTATATGTAATAACGAAAATTAATACAGCACTCAAGCACTCAGAGCTGGCTTTCTACGTCACACAGGGGTTCTAGTTCTTGGGCTCTTTTGGCTTGTTTGGAGGCTTCATGAATACACAATACTGATAATAATATTAATATGGATGTATCTTTCTGAATCGCTACCTGGAATGGGAAGCATTTGATTATTTCATGATTGGCCCCCATTCCCTTTGTTTTCCCCCAGGAGATGTCTTCCTTTCTTCTTGGTTGGGTTTCTGATGGGTGGGGTTGGGGCTTTTGTTTCACCAGGGTTATTGCACAGAACATGAGGGTGGCAGTAGCCCCCGATATATTATCGTGGAATGCTTCTGTTTCCTTTTTCATTGAGGCAGTCCCCTCTGTGGATGACCCTGTTAGTTGGATGTTTTTTTTTCCAGATTTACCCAGTTATGGTGGCTAGTGGGGCCCTTGGGTGGAAGGGCGTGTGCATTTATTTCATGCTGGGTTCTACCCTTCTTCCTTCTATCTGGTTTCTTGCTTATTACGTACTGGGCAGGGACATGGCTTAATATGCCTGAAAGTTTTACCCTAGGAGGGGAGTGTGACAGGTGGGGATTACACCTAGGTCTGGGCCCACCACCTTCACTGTGCTTATCCCTTTTTGAGGGTTCTGCTCTGATGAGAACTTCAATGGTTCCTGTAGGCAACTGTCATCTGACACCTACATTTGTACCTTTTGGTACTGGCCCCAAAGAGGCCCTCACGTTCTGTGATCTTTGTTCTCTACTTGTTTTTGGTTGGTAGTATTGCAACTGGTTCATGTGCTTTCTCTGTTAAATTTGGGTGTTGAAGTCATTGGTGGCTGTGGAGGTTTTCAGCCCTATTCGATTTGGTACCCCCTCATACTGTTAGTTCTTTTGTGGGTTCTGGTTGTCACAATTGACCTGTACTGGTTTTGTCTTTCTTTACTGTTTTATTTGGCACTTTGAGGATTATCTAGCTGTTTTTGTATTCTCATAAGTGTTCTGGATTTTTGTTCTTGTTCTCTTTTGGTGATATTCTTGCAACTTGTTCAATAAACTTTAATTATAAAAAAAACAAAACAAGCATAACTAATTTTTTAGAACATAAATTACTGAGACAATGCATCAAGTACACAACTGAATCCCTGTGCTGCCACTGAGTGGACATGAAAACATACAGCTGTGACAGAGTGTTTTTATGGGTGTGCTAGCTTATTTTCTCCATAGCTCCCAGTTCTGTTTGTCTCATCCATTGCTATCAGATGAGCTGATTAATCTATTTTATAAAATGTATTACAAAACTACATTTAACCACCATTTAGGGTTGAAACACAAAGCCACTAAAGTAGGTAAATGCAACGTTAGAGTGAAAAAGTACCCTGTAATGTTCTAACATTAATGTCACACTCGGTCCCTGTCATTCAAATAGTTGCTGGCAGAGGTGGTGAGAAGTAGATCTATGCCAGTTGCCATCCACTATTGTGCCTGCTGGCAGCAGGGAGGTTCATCACGCAGGTCGGATGCCAGACATGGGTGGAGGGTGCTGACTGGGTAGGTGCGGGGAGTCATTTTCCAACAGGGATCAGAGTGGGGGTACCACTGGACTAGCAGGGATTTTCAGCACTGGATAAGGGATTGAGGCATAGGGATACTACTGGACTACCAGGAACTTTCAATATCTGATCGGGGTCAGAGGGGGTACCACTGGACTACAATGGACTTTAACTATTGGATCAGGGTGGGAGGGGAGTGCCACTAGACTACCTGGACTTTCACTATTGGATCAGGGATCAGACAGCAGGTGGGGGTATCGCTGGACCACTAGGGAGTTTTTATACTACACAAAGGACATCAGGACAGGATGAAGGGTACCACTGGACAACCAGGGAGTTATTATAATATACAACAAAGATCAGGGTGGGGGACTACTAGACTGCCAAGGATTTTTTAAGGCTGCTTGGCATAAGCCAGCAGACTTCTTGTAGGCACATAAGAGTAGATCTGCCAGAAGAAAGTCATGGAAAATTGCCAAGTGAATTGTGGACTACTTTTGAGCATCCCTGTGCCACCGCCTGCTTACCCATAGACATCCCCTTAGAGATTAAATGCAAATATGACTTAGAAGTAATCTCTAAAGGTGGGCTATTGTGCACTCACACTGTACAAAGTTTTTATATTTCACTATGTGTAGCACTATGCAAATTGTCATGGCCTTTCGCATAGCACTATTCATGTGGAAAAGACAACTTTGCCAGGTGAAGACTATGTAAAGTGGTACTTTGCCCATAAAGTGCCACTTCACATAGCAGTTCACCTGGCAAAGACTCTGTGAAATGACATTTCGCTCACAGAGTGTCAGTTCATGTAGTCTGATAGAGGGCTTGCCACTCTGAAAAAAAAAAATCAATCAATCCCCTCCCTACTCACACAAGAACCCCAAAAATCACCCTCCTCCCCTGCCCGCACCCAATATCACAAATAAGTATTCTAGGACCCCTTTCTCCCACCTAGCCAGCATAACACACCCATGCAGCATCCCTCCTCCCAGGAAACATTACAGCACTTATCTTTCACTTTACTGAATAACTATTTGAATAAGTAACCCCTTCTTGGCTGCCGACCCACTCAGCACCCACCACCCTCTTTCTGGCACCCAACTCAAAGGATACAAAAAGGAAGCTGGGCAGAGCAGATGACAGCAACCAGCAGAGACCCTATTCTCACCACATCAGCTAACTTCCATCTGTATGAATTGCAGCAAGTGCTTCCACCCCAACAGTCACAGAACTGATCCCCTAACAGTGAAAGTATTGTACCCCCAACAGTCACAGCACTGTCAACCAACATTCAAAGCACTGACCCTTAACAGTCACAGCACTGTTTACCTCCAACAGTCTCAGCACAGCCTCCATGCCAACAGTCACAGCCATGTTCAATAGTCACAGCACTGACCCCCTAACAGTAACAGCACTGTGCCCAAACAGTCACAGCAGTAAACCCCCAACAGTCACAACAGTTTTCAATCCACCTGTGACAGCACAGTTACCTAAATAGTCACAGCAAAGTCCCCCTCTAATAGTCACAGCACTGTCCCCAAAACAGTCACAGCACAGTTTCTACCCCAACAGTAACAGCACTACCCATCAACAGTCACAACACTGTCCATCACAACAGTCACAGTACAGCTTCCACCCCAACAATCACAGCACTGTTCCCCAACAGTCACAGCACTGACACCTGAACAGTCACAGCAATGTCCACCCCCAGTCACAGCACCATCCACCTCCAACAGTCTCAGCACAGCTTCCATGCCAATAGTCACAGCACCATCCAACAGTCACAGAACTGCCCCCCCAACAGTAACTGCACTGTCCCCCAACAGTCACAGCACTGACCCCTATAGTCACAGCACTGTCCACCCCAGCAGTCACAGTACTGCCACCCCGGCAGTCACAGCACTACCCCAGCAATGACAGAACTGTTTCAACATTCAAAACGCTGACCCCCCCAACAGTCACAGCACTGTCCACCCCTAATCACAGCACTGTCCAACCCTCAATGGTCTCAGCACAGCTTCCACCCCAACAGCCACAGCACAATCACACAACAGTCACAGCACTCACCCCTCAAATGTCACAGCACTGTTCTCCAAACTTCATAACAGTGATCTCACAAAAGTCATAACACAGTTTTCAACTGAACAGTCACAGTACTTTCCCCCTCAGTAGTCACAGCACTGTACACCTCCAGCAGTCACAGGACTGCCTTCCAGTAGTCACAGAACTAGCCCCTGAACAATCAGAGCAGTTTCCATCCCAACAGTCGCAGCACTGTCCACCCCAACAGTCACAGTACACCTTCCACCTCAACAGTCACAGCACTGCCCCCCCAACAGTCACAGCACTGTCCAGCCCCAACAATCACGGCACAGATTCCACCTCAACAGACACAGCACTGACCCTCCAACATTCACAGTACTGTCCCCTCAACAGTCACAGCACTGTCCACCCCCAACAGTCACATCACTGCCCCTCCAATAGTCAAAGCACTGATCCTCCAATAGTCACAGCACTGTCCCCCCAACAGTAACATCAATAACCTCCCAACAGTCACATTACTGTTCACCCTTAACAGTCACAGAACAGTCCACCTCCAGTCACAGCACTGACCACCCTCAACAGTCACAGCACTGTCCCCGACAGTCTCAGCACTGTCTCTCAACAGTAAAAGCACTGTATCCCAACAGTCACAGTACTGTTCTGTTCAACAATCACAGCACTTCTTGCACCCAAACAGTCACAGCATTGACCGCCAACGGTCACAACACAGTTTCCACCCTAACAGTCGAATTGTCCCTCAACAGTCACAGCACTGCTTCCATCCCAACAGTCATAGCACTAGCCACCCCCAACAGTCACAGCACAGTTTTCACCCCAGCAGTCACATTGCCCCCCAGCAGTCACAGCACTGCTTCCATCCCAACAAACATAGCACTGGCCACCCCCAACAGTCACAGCACAGTTTCTACCCCAACAGTCACAACACTCTCCATCCCAACAATCACAGCACTGTCTGCTTAATGGTCCCTGCACTGACCCAACAGCCACCCTGAGGAAGCTCTGCATATATAGGGTGCTACGTAGGAGAATATTTGCACTGCATCTGTTATTTGGCACATTAAGGTTCTGCACTTATGCTTGAGTGCTGGGCTTTTTTCTTTAACTGACCCAACAGTCACAGCACAGCTTCCATCCCAACAGTCACAGCATGTCACCTCAACAGTCACAGTACTGGCCCCTCAATAGTCACAACACTGCCCATGCCCAACAGTCACAGCACAGCTTCTGCCCCAACAGGCACAGTACTGTTCTCACAATGGTCACAGTACTCTGCCTCCAACAGTCACAGTACTGTCCACCTCCAACTGTCACAGAATAGCTTCCACCCCAGCAGTCACAGCACTGTTCTCTCAATAGTCACAGCAATACCCCCTCAGCAGTCACAGCACTGACCGCCTCCATAGTCACAGCACTGGCCACCCCAACAGTCACTGTACAACTTCTACCTGAACTCTCACAGCACTGTCCCCTCAACAGTCACAGAACTGACTCCCCCCCTACAGTCACAACGCTGTCCATCCCAACAGTCACAACAGTTTTCACCCCAGCAGTCACAGCACTAACAGTCACAGCACTTACCCCCCAATAGTCACAGTGCTGTCCATCCCAACAGTCACAATAGCTTCCTCCCAGTTACAGCACTGTCCCCCAACAGTCACAGCATAGTTCTCCATACATCACAGCACTGTCTACCCCCATAAGTCACAGTACTGACCCCATCAACAGTCACAACTCTGACCCTCTCAGTCACAGCACTGACCCCCCCAACAGTCACAATAGTTTCCACTCAGTCACAGCACTGTCCCCAAAGTCACAGCACAGTCCTCCAAACATCACAGCACTCTCTACCCCAAGAGTCACAGCACTGACCCCTAAACAGTCACAGCGCTATCCACCCACAACAGTTAGAGCACTGTTCCGTCAAAAGTCACAGCACTGACCCCTCAACAGTCACAGCACTGTCCACCCACAACAGTTACAGCATTGTTCCCTCAATAGTCACAGCACTGACCCCTCAACAGTCACAGCACTGACCTCTTAACAGTCACAGCACTTAACCTCCACTTCCCTCCTACACCCCATAGAGTATTTCATTTATTTACTGTATTTATTTAGACATCAATAACTGGGACAGGCATGCTGAGCAGAGGTTCATTTCCAGACTTTCCTGGTACAACCGTAAACAATGTGAGTGAAAGTACAATAGGATTAGAGCTACCAAACTGGAAAACTGTAGTGAAATAAACCTGGAGTAACCAGGCTTGTAATGTGTGTGTTCTCTACCAAGAAGCAGATTAAAGTAGAGGTGAGAGGCAGCAACACAGTGGGAAGTAATGAGATCTAAGGTGCTATTTGAGAGAAGGGTATGAGTGGGAGTGGTAGATGATGTTGGGAAGGGAGTTCCAAAGGGAGTACAGATGCACTGAATAGGCATACTAGCCACTTGAGGTGTAACAGTGAGGAATGCTGAAATAGCACAGGTCCGAGGAGAGAAGTAGGAGGAGGCACCGTAGGGTGAGAGTGGCACAGTGAGGTACGAAGGGAGAGAGGCTTGCCAGTATTTTGAGAAGTAAGCAGCACAGTAAGAGAGAAGATGTGATTGTAGAGAAGGGATTGAGACTGTCAAGCAGAGGGAACAGTGGTTAGTGCATGAAAGGGATTCAGCAGTGAAGCACAAGAAGGAAGAGAGACTCCAGCCTGGCCAGAGCAGATTTCGGGGCAGTGCTGTAGACCACATCTGCATAGCCGAATATCAATATGATCATTTTCAGGAGGGTTTCTCAATGTTTTGGGAGGGGCAGACAGGACCGATTCCTGTATATGGCACTAAACTTCCAAAGGAGTATTTTATGTATGTAGATTATATCCTGTCTAATATGGACAACAGTCAAGAAATGTAATCAATTTTTGTCTATCTGACCAAAGCCTTTGACATGGTAGACCATATCCAATTGCCACATAAGCTGGAGACCTCTGGTATTACTGTCAACACTCTACACTTGTTTAAGTTTTACCTTTCAGGTGATAGTGAGAGGGTTAGGGTAGATGCGGCTATCTCTAGTACCTGTCAATATTGGTGTCTCCCAGAGCGCCACCCTTTGCTCTCCTCTCTCCTCTCTTCTGCCTTTGCAAATGACCTTCCCTTGCACCTAAATGTTGATGCAAGTACAATTGTACAGACTAATCCCCCCATTGACCATAGTAAAACACTAGTTTAATACCCACTACTGCTGTTTCATTCACAGCGGGAGTGGTACCTGCATGTTCACATCAGCATTTGAAACTGCTCTATTGGTAGCTGTGGGACACCATGTAAACTTCCTGGTCTGCCAAAAACCTGTTAAACGGAGTGGGATTTTAAAGTTATAATGATGAATTTGCGCACTGCCATTTTAACTACTAGGACACCCATCTTAGGTACGTCACATTAAAGCCAGCTGAATAAAACCACTGCCAGTCACCTTTAAAGCTTTTGTGGTTATGTCTAGTGGATTCAGGTATAAAGTTAGTAGAATGGATTTATTTCAGGGCATATTAAAATGAAAAAATCAGAAATCTGATGGATCTCTTAAGATTTCCAACACCATACATCTCATCATTATCAGACAGCTACTGCTATGAGCGCAGAGCTATAAACCTGGAGGCCTGTGTTTGAATCCCATAACCTCCATTTACTTACTGATCGACCCTGAGAAAGTCACTTAACCTCCCTGTGCTTAACTTCTCTATAATAACTGAAGAGTGTTATCTCCCATAGGGAAACCAGGTAATAATTCAACGTTATAACCACTGGTTATAACAGCACACGTGTGCCAGATTTCCCTTGTTAACTGCATGCGCACACTGCTACCCTTGCATACAGCTCCTTCTTGCTGCACCTCCTTACACAACTCTTTACTTCTTCAACAATTTAACCACTGCCAACACTGGATTTTATCTGCCAGGCTGCAGTTCATAGCCAAATAACTGTCTCCCGGTTCGCATCTTCGGCAGCACAGGAAAAAAAAAGTGAAACTTAAAACCGTACTTCAGCCGACCACATCTGAAGTAACACTACCACTAGCATCCTCTTAAATAAAGATGAAGAGAGAGCAACTGAGAGGAAGGGGAGACAAAAGCAGCAAACATAAAGAGCCAGCATTAAAGCTTTAAACAGCAACACCATCTACAGGACACAATGTACCTTTTCCACTGCCACATCCACATTATGGTACTGCTGTTTGGGCAAGAAAACTCTACCCAGCAATTATATAAAACAATATATGGGTGATTGCACCAAAAAAACTCAAATTTTATACATTCACTTGGGGTGTGATGCTATTATAAACCCTTCAAGCTTCAGTCTTGGGGTTTATGAAGCATCACACACCTTGGGTGTGTATAATACTCTCATTAATACATTATGCACCCCCCCATGTATTACTGTATATGTAACTCTCTCCCTCCTTCTTTTCAAATTTTTTTGGAGATGAAAACAGCAGCAAATCCTCTCCCTTCCCTCTTCTGGATTGTAATTAACTTTGGGAAGTAGTTTGCATGAAAGTCACTATATAAAACCAAATCTTTTTCCTTCCTGATGTTCGCAGTGATATTTCACGCATTCATTAGGATAAGTATACTTTGGATTCTTTTCACTGAAGCTAAGAATTGAGTTGCAAACAACCTAAAATCTGTTTTCTGTGAAATGTTCATGGACAAACAGAAAACATTCCTGAAATTCACGTATTTTCATAAATAAGGAATGTTAATGAAATGTCACTTAAATCTCTATAACTGTGCTTAAACAGAATCAGACCCATTTTACAAGATTATGAAAACTCAATAGAATTATCCAGGATATCTGTTCATATTATTAAAATTAGCTGGGGAAAACTTGAATGTGATGTTGTTTCTACCTGGATCTGAACATGGCAAAAAATAAAATGCACCATTTTTGATGGTGTTAGAATGAATGAAATGCACAGCTCCAACAGCATGTAACATAATTTAAAACATCTGGTAGTCATTTCTATTTTAAATGCAGTTGCTGGTAGCAATCTCTATCCATTTCCCCCTCGTCTAAAAAAAACATCTATCAAACTAAGTTTCGTTTACTAGACCATGAGGAGAGCGTTATGCTAAAAACAGATGAATGTTTAAGTTTCCCCAGGTAACTCTCAGGGAGAGGATGGTGCCGAGATTTAATCTTTGCATCGCTTTTGAATTGTTCAGTGGTTGAACAGATTGTTTATGATACAGAAGCTGAAGCCACATAATATGTTTACATATTTATGGAAAGGCCAGTCACTTAACCATTAAAGTTTTTATTTATTAGTAGAAATGATACTGCAATAAATGGACTGTTATGACAGACATTAAATGGACCACAATACAATATACACAATAATATATAACAGCAATTTCTGTATATAACCTTCAGGGTATCATAAAATCTTGGCACCCAAAAAGAGAGAGGGTGGTTTAAAATGTTTATAGTCCAACTTGTAACCAAAAGCAATGTATGAATTAACAAAAACTAAGCTTTAATCATTATCCAGTGTCCTCTGACATTCACTTTAATGTTTATCGTAAAAAAACATGCACATCCATTTATTCCCTAGGACAGTGCCACTGGGGTACAGAAGAAACAGTGAACTAATTGTATCATTAACATGTCATGGGTGGCATCTCGGAAACTTGGAAATTGCTCCCCCAAAACTCTGGACCCCAGGAGCAAATTAGTGCCTGGAACCCATCCTTATCTTATTTGGATGACATTTGACCTTCAAAGGCTCCTTAGTTTAAAACAAACTGGTGAAATATGATTCCTCTGAGTTAAACTGCTGTTATGGTTTAAATGAGTATTTTAAACCAATGAGAATTCTTTCTGGGGTTTTATGTATGATCTGGGTTTTAATACTATGGGATTTTCTAAAAAACTGTCATAAATTTCCACTGAACCATGCCAGTAATAAACAATGAGCTTACCATGTAAAATTACATTTTTTCTGCACCTTTTTTAATTCTACTGTCAACATATTTGTAAGGACTGATACATGATGATAACCATGGCTGTAACTTGCTCACACACCTGGAACTACTCTGTAACCCAAGTCTTTCTCTGTATGAAAATATTTATTGTTATCCTGGGTTGCCCCTGAAAAAGGGACCTTCGGGGCTCAGTGGGCCTACCCGGTCACCAAATTTTAAATAAATAAATAAAAATAAATAAATAAATAAAAAATAAGCTTCTGAGGAAGGAATTGGTTGGTGCAAAAGCTTAGGCACTTTGTTCTTTTTGTAACATCTAACTTGGTCCAAAAAAAGGTATCAAACCATTTGCTTCTGGATCTGGAACTAATTCTGGCTGTTTTGAACATGCTTGAAGCAAATTGCTAGTGCTAAAACACTTGTTCGAACACACGGTCAGAAAGCCAAGCAAAAATGCAGGCACAAAGTTGTTTGCACCTTACTGACCGCAACCCCCCTACTGACCACATCAGATATGTGACCAATAGGGATCCAAGGGGTAAGCCAGCAGTTAATGTCTATCACAGGTAATCGTTCATGCGGAGTAATCTGCTATATTTGAGGTTTCCAAGGTAAATGACTTTACAGCTCAGTCAAGGCGTTATGAGGACATATGTATGCCATTATGTCCTTATCAATATGCAAGGAACAAGCTTTTGCTCCATGGTATGTGTGCCCCCCCTCCACAATTGGCAGCAGTGGTGCCTGAAAAAAAGAACAAAACCTGCAGGAACTGATCCTCCCCCCCTCAATCCCTATGCCCAGTATATGTTCCTAATTTTCTGGTGGTCTAGTGGACCATCCCACCCATGATCCCCATTCACAGTTCATCAACCTAATTTGCTGATAGTCTAGTGGACCCCCTCCCACCCAGTTCTCATGCCCTGATCACTATACTAAATTCCCTGATAGTCTAGTGTACCACACCCCCGATCCCCATGACAAGATCATTGCACTTAATTCCCTGGTGGTCTTGTGGACCCCCACCCCACTGATTCCATGGTCTATTTGAAAGAAAAAGACCTCCTTCATGGCCAAAAGACAACAGCCGGCACTTACCCATCACTCACCTGTGCTGCTGGTCACCATCTACTATACACAGTTGCTGCAATAAAATCTAAGTCTGCAATCCATCCTACTGTATATGCACATTGACTTAAGATTTCAGTTCAGTACTTTTTATTTTTAGAGATAATTTGTATACTGGAGCCAGCAATGTCTCCAAATGAGGGGTGTCTTAGTTATCACCCCCCAAGTATATAAGTGGGTACTTTGAACTCCCACCTGAAATATATGTTTTGGGGGAGGATCAACAGCACTGTTAGGAAAATGTGACTCTCTGTAACAAGACAGCATGATCATGCATCTCAGCAAGAGGCTGTGTTTGGATAGTGGCTCAGCCAAGACCAGTCTGCTTTTGTGGGCCAAAGTTAGCCCCTGGCCCCGGGAATGGAACTTTGCTTAGTTCTGAGAAGGGCAGGTATCCACCTTCACTCTGAACAAGGGGTTGGAACCTAATCATTGCTCTCAAAGAGGGGTGGAATTTATACTGCAGCTCTGAAGGAGGAGTGGGAACTGTAAGACATAGAAACATAGAAACATAGACTTTGACGGCAGATAAGGACCGCTTGGCCCACCTAGTCTGCCCATTTCTCCCTCTGAAAGAGAAGGAATTACTTGTAAAAACATAGCCAAATGGAGGGGGAGCTAAGGGCCAATAGGAGTAGACATAATTTTCTGAGCTCTCAAGAGACCACTCTGTAAAGTGCAAATTTCACAACTTATAGACTCGCTATTTAGATTTAGTTTGCTTTACCTGAAAGAGAGACTATTACTTGACCATCTGGGGAAGCTGGGTGTGAACAGGTAATGACACATTCTCATCAGAACCAGCAAGAGATCACTGGGAGAAGCAAGGGTCAATGAGCTACTGGAGGTGTGGCCTGGAGGCAACAGCAGAGACAGAGCCATCCCTAAAGGCCATCTTAGATGCTGTACAAAACCTTGCTGATTGAGTGCATGCCTTTAACAACAGGGTTACCATTCTAGAAACTAAAGTCAATGTGGTATCTTCCAAGATAAAAGCAGCCACTGACACCACCAACAAAACATTTACTACAGTGTCAGGTGTGGTTAAAGAAAATAAGCATATGAGAATGAGACTGGAACATTTAAGATCATAAGTACAGCACATGTGAGAGTCATTGGTGTTCCTGAATCTATGGAGGGGGATGACTTGATTCTTTTCACACAAAATATAATAACTTTACTATTTGGACACCATATGGATGTCCGAGTAATCCAAGTTTATAGGATTACTCCAAGAAAAAAACTGAGATTCTGGTCCAGTCATACATGGAGATGTTTACTAGGTTAATAGGTTGGATCAGACACAAGAAGGCGTAAGCCCATCAAGAGTGTCTCCCACTACTCAGTGAGTGTATGATAGATGACCTCTTGTCTATCCAACTTGATGTGGGAAAACACTTTGAGTGGGTTGCCATCCAGAGTCCTAAATATTGAGGTATGTGGGAGCCTCTCTAGGCTTTGCTTGGTTCCAAAATACAAGGGAACAGTCTGCTTGGGTTTAACAGAGAACTGATTTGAGCAGAACCAGCACTGGATGTTGTCAAAGTGCCACTGAAGCTCAGGGAAAGAAGCTCCTGAAGCAAAGAGTACTGTGTCATCTGCATAGCTGTGGATATGTGAGGAGAAACCGATGGAGGGAAGGTCATTTAAGAAAACAGAAAAGAGGGGCCATCCCAATGGCCCAACATTGTGCTGTAGTGTGGATGACCTGAGTTTGGGGGCAAGCTGTGTCAGGTGATAGGTCAGAGTGAGGCAGCTGCAATGCAGCAGCATGCGTCGGTCAAGGAAGGTTGGTGGTGGATGCTGGTGCCATAGTGACCCCCTGCAGCAGTGATAGGGACCTTGCTGTCACTACAGGGAGCTGTGGCCTCAAAGGCTGTAAAGGTATGGCCAATGTCAAGGGGAGGAGGGAGTGAAGGAACAGTAGGAAAAAAACAGGGAAGAACCCCCCCCCCATCCCTACCTGCATGATGGCAGTCTGTCTGAACAGGGTATAACCCTGAAATGACACATGGAGGTGCATAAACTCCTTGGTACAAAAATGGAAAAGAGGATGGGGTCCTACATGACACCAGGCCTTACTACCAATCTGGACTAACTGTTACCAGTTCAAGAGGCAAGAGTGGAACCATCTGACTGCAAGCACAGACAATTTACCTCTCCCCAACCCCCACCACCACAAGAGGTATAAGCCACAGTATCAAAAGCCATAACCAAGTCAGAGAAAATGGTTGTGGTGATCTGGACCTGATCCATGCCTTTCAGCACAGAATCAGTGACCTGAATGAGGGAGGAAACAGTGGAGTGATGTTGACAGAAGCCAGGCTAGGAAAGAACAGGGGAAGGAGGAGTGAAGGAAGGAGAGCTGCGAGGGTATGTTCTTTTTTCTGCATTTTTACCACGACAGGGAAGATAGAGATGGAGCTGTAATGCACTGAAGTGGGGTTGTCCCCATAATAAGCAACAAGAAATATGGCAAGATGGTGTACCCTTAGGACCTTTTCCTGCCATTTAGGAGGTGAGGGTTTGTACCCAACTCTCTGGACATTTACCCAGGCTGTAAGATGCCCAATAGCAAGGTGGCCAATGACTACTGAAACATCAGTTTGTTTCATTTTATTTAACCATCAGTTAGGGACCAACCTACTAAAGATTTTGCCGCAGGCACAGTGGGAGATCCCCTTTTATGGATAGGTCCCCTATGTTTAATAAGCATCAAAAAACAGTTTAAGAGATGTGACTTTGCCATTTAAAATGCAATGGCGTCCAGATTATGTACATTTAGTACCCTTTGCTTTCATGGGGAAGACCACAGTTTGCACCCAACTGTTTAGACTGTTAACAAGGTTGTAAAGAATCTAGTAGCCAGGTGGCCAGTGACTACCGAACAGTTACTAGTGGCAATGAATACAGATACCTTATTTACTTTATTTAATATTCTAATCTTTAACAAACAGTATTCTATACATATTTTGAAGACACATGTTACAGAGAAAATTTTGAATCTATATCTTTTTATGCTATTTTAGATTACCCTATTTCTCCTGTCCTTGTAAAATGCTCATTTCTTTTCATTACGAGTCTGCTTTAGCATGTTATTTGAGATTTGAATTGAGTAAATGAGTGGCCCTTTTAATATAGCTATCCCCAGGTTTTCTTCAATATTTTCTGCTGTATATGAATGCCCATTGTTTAACTAAGGAATAATGCATGACAGGGTGTGTGTCCTGCGGGGATAACGTAATGCCTCAGGTAGTTTGGCATGTGGCCGCAGGCCAAGTGTGTCCAACATCTAAGAGGTGGTGCTATCCAGAACGACACACCCTGGAGTGCATTATTCCAATTATTTTATTTATTTATTTTTTATTTGTTTAATTAATTAATTAATTAATTAATTAATTTTGGTAACCAGGTAAACCCACTGAGACCATAACAGTCCCTTTTTCAGGGGTGACCCAGGGTTAATTACAAGCAGACAATCTATAAAGTTACACAACAGATACAGGATGACATTTCGTAAGTGAACTCACTTTTCAGCAGACAATTATGCAGTGAGCATAGAATGGTGTACAACAGAATACTGCAGTGTTCATAACACAAATGATAGTTTACAGTGACAATTTTTGACAGTCAGCATAGATTATCAATTAGGATACATTTGTGGTTACAGACAAAATGTTGCAGTAGGGAAATATAGAGGAGGGTACAGTATTCAATGGTAGCAAGTGAACTGGTTAAGCTCTAACAGATGAGCCTTGAGTGCCTTTTTGAACCATCCAAGGGAATTTCATGACTGTATATTTGCTAGGAGAGCATTCCAGAGGGGCAGGATGCTGGCTGAGAATGACCTCCGTCACAGGGTTAACTTGACTCTAGGCACAGTGAGGAGTAGCCAGCTCGAGGATGTAAGGAGCCTGCTGTTTTGTTTGGTAGATAAAGTATTAGCTAGGCTTGGTGGTGCAGAGTCCGACCTTAGCTTGTAGACAAAGCATAAATGTGGGTACTCAAGGCATCCTTTCAGTGGAGGCCAGGACAGGGCTTGGAGCATCTGGCAGTGGTGCTCCCTAGGGTGAGCCACCAAGGCGAAACGGCACACCCTGTGATAAAGGGTACTAAGTTTTTGCATTTCTCCACCTTTTACTGTGAGTAGCACTTGTGACCCATACAGCAGGGTGGGTAGTAGTGTACTGGTTGCAATCCTCAGCTGGGAATCCAGTATGAGGAAAGGGCTAAGCCGGTACTATAGCCCCTGCTTCTGATTTAGAGTCCTAGTTAGTAGTTCGATGTGTGTCCTGAAAGCGCAATTCAGTCTAAAGTAATGCCTAAGTATTTTCTTGTGTCTACTACATCAATCCTTGTGCCAATTAAAAGGCTTGGAGTTAGAAAAGAGTCTCTGTCTGGCCCCAGGCTTGTGGGGCTGAATAGAACAGCCTTAGTCTTTTTGCTGTTAAGCACTAGTCTGTTCCTGGCCAGCCATCTCTCAAGTGAGAAGTGTAAAGAAGCACAGGTCCTTGGAGAACTTGTAGAGCACTGCACTGTCTGCATACAGGAATATGTTCACCTCACCACAGTGATTTGGCATGTCGTTTATGAAAATAGAGAATAGTAAAGGTCCCAGGATGGATTCCTGGGGAACCCTGGCAATAATTTGGCCTTTATCAGATTGAACACCTTGCCATCTGACAAACTGGGATCTCCCCTGAAGATAGAAACATAGAAACATAGAAGTTGATGGCAGGTAAGGACTGCAAGGCCCATCCAGTCTGCCATTTATTTTTCTGCCTTATGAATGTACCATCGGCCTTTGCTCTGTCAATGGCCTATCTATTCATACTCATCTGTATTGCTCCCTTATGGCTATCCCATACCTGTTTAAAGCCCTGCACTGTATTCATATACACCACTTCCTGAGGTAGGCCGTTCCATGCATCCACCACCCTTTCTGTGAAAAAGAACTTCCTCGCATTACCCCTTAATCAGCCTCCCTCTAATCTCATGCTGTGTCCTCTTGTCCTGCTATTTTTCTTATATTGAAACATGTTAGACTCTTTCACCTTGTTAATGCCCTTAAAGTGTTTGAATGTTTTGATCATATCACCTCTCTCTCCCTCCCTTGCTCTAGGGTATACATATTGAGCTCCGTTAATCTGTCCTCGTATGTTTGCTGATGTAGTCCCTGCACCATTTTGGCTGCCCTTCTCTGGACTGCCTCAATTTGGTTAATGTTCTTGTGAAGGTGTGGCCCCCAGTACTGCATGCAGTACTCCAGATGGGGCCTAAGCAGTGTCTTGTAAAAAGGGATAATTACCTCCCTCTTCCAACTTGTGATACCCCTACTAATACACCCCAACATCCCTCTAGCCTTACCTACTGCTTTAGTGGTCTGCTTGGATGATTTCAGGTCATGGTGATGATGACACCTAAGCCTCTTTCTTCCCTTGTGACTGCCAGCAACTCTCCTCCCAGTCTATAGGTGGCTTCAGGGTTTCTCTTTCTTATGTGCATGATCTTGCACTTCTTTGCATTAAACTCCAGTTGCCACTCTTCTGACCATTTTGCTAGTTTATCCAGATCTCTTCTCATTCTGCCCACCCCATCTGGATCATCTACTCTGTTGCAGATCTTGGTGTCATCTGCAAACAGACAGACCTTACCCTCCAATCCTTCTGCAATGTCACTGATGAAGATATTGAAGAGGACTGGCCCCAGGACTGATCCCTGAGGTACCCCACTTGTGACTTGCATCTCTTCTGACTGTATACCATTTACCACCACTCTCTGTTTTCTGCCCGTCAACCAGTTTGCCACCCAGTTGACCAACTTCTGACCCACCCCAAGCCTACCCAGCTTGTTAATCAATCTTCTATGTGGAACAGTATCGAAAGCTTTGCTGAAGTCAAGGTAAGCGACATCAACTGCTCCCCCTTGGTCCACCACTCTGGTTACCCAGTCAAAGAAATCTAAGAGATTAGTTTGACAGGACCTTCCTTTTGTAAACCCATGCTGTCTTGGATCCTGTGCTCCTACAGATTCCAGGTGTTGCACTATCCTTTCCTTATGGAGTGCCTCCATAATCTTGCCCACTACTGAGGTAAGACTGACTGATCTGTAGTTCCCTGCCTCCTCCCTGCTACCACTCTTGTGGAGTGGGATCACATGAGTTCTTCTCCAGTCTTCTGGGACCTCTCCTGTGTTCAGAGACTCACTAAACAGTTCTGATACTGGCTCTGCTAGTTCCACCCTTAGCTCCTTTAATACCCTGGGATGTATGCCATCAGGTCCCATTGCCTTGTCCACCCTTAGCTCATCGAGCTCTTGTAGGACCCTTTCTTTTGTGAAGGGACTAGTGCAAACCTCCCTCCCCTTGTGTCCATGGTGCTAAGCTGTGGGTCCTGCCATATCTTCTCTTCAGTAAATACTGAGCAGAAGTATTTATTTAGGATAGATGCTTTTACATGGTTTACATGGATAATTGGTAAATCACTGAACTGTCAGACAGTCTAGGCCTATGAGTCTGAGTTTTGTTTGGAGTAACTGATGCTCCACCAGGCCAAAGGCCTTGGTGAGGTCTACGAA
Organism: Neoceratodus forsteri; assembly: GCA_016271365.2. Lineage (NCBI taxonomy): Eukaryota > Metazoa > Chordata > Ceratodontiformes > Ceratodontidae > Neoceratodus > Neoceratodus forsteri. Next base: position 920,762,502 of record CM057456.1, on the reverse strand, counting down.
GACAGATCCAGTAAACTGGCCTTTGTCGAGCGCTGCGAAGAGGTGATTGGTGAGGCAGACAAGTGCAGTGTCTGTGCGGTGTTTTTTTTCTAAAACCATGTTTTCTAGGCATAAATATGCTATTACTCTCAATATACTCTGTTAGTTGTTGTAGACAGCCCTCTCCAGTACCTTACTAAGGATGGAGAGGATCAATATGAGGCGACAGTTTTCCACATGTTCCCGTAAATCCCCTTTATGAATGGGCGTGACCAGGACTACTTTCCAGAGTGTTGGAACTTTTTTTTTTTACATTTTTAAAATTATACAATGGCTCGTTTGAAAAAAAAAAAAACAAAATTAAAAAGTACATTTAAAGTAAAGTTTTAGTCATTTGTAAATGGGTAGGTATATGTACATAAAAAACAGTGCTGATTTCTTGTTTTATCCAGTAGGTGGAGCTGATGTACTGCTGGTCTGCTTCTGTCCTCTACCCAGCAACTTCCCTAATGACTTGAGGATTTGTTACTTGTTCTGGCCCCTTCCCCCACATCTAGAGGTTTCATGTGCCTCTCCCTTTAACTTGCGCAGATTCCATTCAGCAGTTCAGTTCTATGCCCAGCCTCGCTCCATGCAGTGATGATTGAGGTAGTTTGTGTGGTGGTCTTTTATTTATCTCCTGTTCTCCTAAAGGTTCGGGTGTGTCTCAGTTTTCCCAGTACTCTCATAATCTGTCCGTTGATGAACATACTAGGAACACAGTTAATAAGTGCACTGGCATTTTGGGGTGTATCCTCATGAATATTAAAAGTAGGGAACCAGAGATGTTACTTCCACTTTACACTAGCCTTATTAGACCACATTTGGAGTGCTGTGCATCTTTCTGTGCACCCCAAACTACAGGTGGACAAAAGTCAATTGAAGGTATACAAAGGAAATTTACTTAGAAGGTCAGAAATCTGAGGGGCCTTAAGCTATTTTGAAAGATTACAAAATCTAAAATTGTACTCTATGAACTATAGGTGCTTAAGGGGTGATCTAGCTGTGCATGATGAAGTTTTGTTTCAGACTATTGGCATAGTTAAACAAACAAATATCAGCAACTCTAGATCACATAAATTTAAAATAAAAGCTGATACCAACAAGACTAACAAGCATAAGTTCTGGTTCACACAGAGAATAGCTAGTGTCTGGACTAGCCTGCCAGCTGAAATCATTGAGAGCGATACCATGACCAAATTTAACAAGCATTTGTCAATGCCAGAGTTCATTGTTGGGATTGCTGCTGGTATGCACCAACAGGCAGCACTACAGTTCCTAGCAGGAAGAACAAGTTATGCCACCAAGTTCACATTCCCATTGAAATACAGTGAAGTACATACCTGTTTCCTCAATTCGTGATCTGCCTTTGAAGAGTGACGATGTGTCTGTGGTTCAGAGAAGATGAGGGCAAGGGAGCCCCACCGTGGGGGGGTTATGGTTAGAAACCCTAACGCCCCAGGCGTTTGTTGGTATTTGCACCACAAATTTTCAACATGGCATTTTGAGACCCCCTCACCTCATGAAGGCATTTGGAACCTCTGCTCATGAACAGTGGCACTGTGATTTTGTTAATCTGTCCCGAACATTGATTTCTCACGGCGACCGTGACATTCCTCATCAGATGTGTGAAAACACAATTGGGCAGGATGTGAAAAATTACAGCTGTACCATTCACAGGGAGGTGTGAAGAGATGGCAGTGTTGAACATTTGGAGTGAAAATATTAAAAATGCTTGCACGGGTACGTGGAAACTGCACAACGTACACTCGTAACAGTCCTTTAGTGGAATAATTTCACAGGCATTTTGTGACCTCTGCTCATGAACACTGTCACTATGATTTTCTTACTCTGTCCCAAACGTTGATTTCCTACAGCCACCGTGCCATTGTGCACAGATGTGCGAAAACACATTTCGGGCAGGATGTAAACAATGACAGCTGTACTATTCATAAGGAGGTGTGCAAAACTGACAATGTTGAAACTCTTGAGTGAACATATTACAAATCCTCGACGTTACAAGTGTGTATGGAAACTGTGCAATGCACGCTCGTAAAATAGTCATTTTATGGACTTTTGCCACCAATTTTTCAACATACGCATTTTGGGACCTCCACTCACGAGCAGTGTCACTGTGATTTTTGTAATCGGTCCCGAACACTGATTTTCCACAGCGACCGCGCTATTCTGCGCTGAAAGTGTGAAAACACATTTCGGCCAGGATGTGAAAAATGGCAGCTGTACTGTTCATGAGGAGGTGTAAAAAAATACCAATGTTGAAAATCAGGAATAAAAATATTATATATTCGTGACGTTACAAGTGTGCGCTGAAACTGCGCAACGCACGCTGGTAACATAGTCATTATATGGACTTTTGTCACCAAATTTTCAACATAGGTATTTTGAGATCTCCGCTCATGAACAGTGTCACTGTGATTTTCGTAATTGATCCTGAACCCTGATTTCTCACTGCGACTGTGCTATTCTGCGCTGGAAGTGTGAAAACACATTTCGGCCAGGATGCAAGAAATGACAGCTGTACTGTTTATGAGCAGGTGTAAAAATATACCAGTGTTGAAAATCTCAAGTGAAAATATTACATATTCGCGACGTTAAGCGTGCTTTGAAATTAACATGATACAGCTATTAAACTCACTCATTTTTGGAATTTTTTCACCAGATTTTCAACATAGGCTTTTTGGGAGCCCACCTCACGAACAGTGATACTGTCATTTCGTTACTCGGTTCTGAAAGGTGATTTTGCATAGTGACCACAAAATCACCTTTCGGGACAGATTAACCACATGACAGTGACTGAAATCATGAGGTGAGGTCCCAAGAACCCCATGTTGAAAATTTGGTGCCAAAATTCGCAAAAATGGCCGAGATATGCACCAAAGTTGAAAAAAATCCCATTTAGGCCATTATACAGCTTACTGGCATTTCTTCAGTTCGCAGTCGGCTTTGACGTGTGCAGTCGTGTTCCCAGTCCACCAAAGATCCTCGTGCCAGGCTCCAGAGGTAAGTGTGGGGAGGGTGGGTATGGGGATGTCAGCTACACAGAAGGTGGCCGGGTTGGGAGAGCCACCACACTCAACGAAGGACCGTTTTCTTGTTTACAGGTTTAAAAAAAATTTAAAACATTGCGGGAAGGTTTTCTTTCTTACAGGAACATTTGGCGCACTGGGGTGGGCTCCCAGCATGCCACCTGAGTGTTTGATGGGGGGGGCTGTAGCCAACGGGGACTGGGCACCCCCGTCAGCACATACCAAGTGTTGGGGGGAGGACAAGAGCCGAGGGGGATTGGGCACCCCCCTAGGCACACAACAAACTGGGGGGAGGTACATTATGCTGATGGGGAGTGGGTTCCTCTTTGGCAAATGAACTGGGAGGGGGCATGTCAACAGAGTTAGGCACCCCCATCGGTTTTGTTGTTTGTAATAGCAGGCGAGTGGGCATGCCGACAGCCTAGGTTCAGCGTGTTCACACTGCTGTAAGCTATTGCAGTGTGAACGCGCAACCAGGAATGCAATGCAGGAATGCAACATCAAAGGACAGAGCCACGCCACTATTGGTGCAGCTCTGTCCTTTGAAAAGTTGCCCAACTCCATCCCAAAAGCTGAAAGGGAGTCATCGCCTCCCGACTGATTTGCCTGCCGCTTGACCTGCCCCTAGAAATGGAGCTCTCCATTGAGCACACCCCTGTAAACACCTCTTATAGCAATCAGTTTGTCTGCACCTGCATGCCACAACAAACTCAGAAATGGGCTGGATAAATATATAGGTTTACATAAATTTTACTTCCACCAGTAATAAGGTGGTGAGTTCCTATTAGGCCTTCACCTCCGAAATCATTCTATGATTCTATGAGTACATTCGCCACATGTTTGTACCAGAAGAATGATTAGAAAGAAAAATGCTGTTTGCATTTAATAAGTGGAGCACCGACAATGGTGTGCTTTTCAAAAGCACGTGCCCACTCTGTTCGAGCCAGGAGCGGGGACTGCAGTGTTGGGAAGCCGATCCGGATGACAGTTTTGTTTCATTTATGAAATAAGTGTTTACAAAATGGCAGGAAAACAAATGTTTTCCACACTTAAGTTGGTTTGGCAGTACTTCTTCAACAGCATAACTGTTAAGCTGCCAATGATGTGCATCCGAACAGGGGACAGTAAACCCAGCTGCCGAGCAGGGTACAGTGAAGCCGATCACACTGATGACTTTGCTGTCATTTATGAATCTGGGTTTAAGGTAGAGGAACAGGCACAAGGATTTACTGGAATTGTTGGCGTAGAAAACAATAAAGGGATTGGTAGATGGGCAATAGTGTAGAATACCAGGTACACCTAGGAAGCTTGTCGTAAAAGCTTCCTGAATACAATGCTGCTTTAGTCACGTGCTATACTTGGTTGTCAGTTTATTTAAGTGGGGATCTTTCCTCCCCCACAACCCCCATTGTTTGTTTTTGGTTTTTGTTTTTTTACAGGGTGGTGTGGGGGTGAACCCCAACCCAAATAAACTAATAAAAAGTAAAGGAATGGGAGACTGTACCAAACACAGTAACTTGAGCAGTTCACTAATAGCATAGGTCCTACATGCACCCAATATTCTACACTATCACCAGTAGATGTTTGACATTGTGAGAGGTGAGGGTTTACATTTTTTTTTAAATTGGGAAGTACTGTCAAATGCCATGGAAGACATGCCTAGTGTGGACAACTTGGACATGGCCTGTGGAGTGATTTTGTTTTTACATTTAATATGATCTTGTATGTGTTGGGACTAGATCTGTGATATCGTCATGGGAAAACATCACAGGTCTAGTCTCAAACTGACCAGTCAGAGCCCAGAGCTATTTCATGCCACTGTATAACATCATTTTTATAAAGTGTTCAAAAACAGCTGAGAATACTGACAGAAACCTTGGGATAGCCATACTAAAAGGAGCTCTCCTATAACTACTATAAATCTAAAAAGTAAGCAGGAAGGCACTGCATGACATGACTTATCAAAAGGGCCAGCAGTTATGGGGTGTGTGGCATTTTCTATGGGCCGCCACATCTTGCCAAGATCTTGCCATAATCACACACTTGGTATGACACATCAGCTTTAGTGTTGCATTACACAGCAGTATGGTCTAGATGCTGCTGTAGGTGTTTTTAGGAATGTCACATGACCCCCTTCATGTGGCATCAGTGGAGGAATAGCATTGTAATAGCAGTGGCATGTTAGGGTGGTTGCACATGTCACCCAGTGATGTGGATGCACTGCAGTGATGGAATGCCATGGGAGAGGGAAGGGGAAGAAGAAGAAGGAGGGAAGAGGAAGAGGGAGAAGGAGAAGGAGAAGAAGAAGAAGAAGAAGAAGAAGAAGAAGAAGAAGAAGAAGAAAACTAGCATGCCTATACAGGAGTGCTACATGTAGTGTCTGAAGTGCAGTGTGATTGACAATTGTCATACAAATGATGTTTCTAACAAAGGCATACTGTATACCTGTGGGCTTTTATATATTGTTGTACACTGTTGTGCTCTCTGCCCCTGTATCAGATCAACAGTGGACTTATCAGCTCACAATTACAGCACTTCCAGTTTATCTGCATAGGCTGTATGTTGGTGACTATAGAGCTGAAACAATTGTTGCGCAGCACACATTTATAATTACCACATTCTGTGTGTCCAAGTGGGTGTTCCAACAGGGTAAATGGGCATTCCATGGGCATGCCATGACTTCCATGGGTGCTGCCATGGGTGCTGCCACTGGTCACAGTGTAGTGCTCCACACCACACTAATCCCGTGTCAGTCTGGCCCACCACCATTAAGAATAAGATGATGTGCACACTCATTACACAGTGTGTACCCAAGCACCCCTTTTACATGCCTTTTGTGGGTATTTTGGCCACATTTCTGTAGAGGGGGAGAGGATATCTTACAAGACAAGAATAAGGGCAACATAAACTAGAACAAACAGTTATAGGTACATAATTTACGATAACATTCACTGCTATTTTAATAGCTTTACATTTGTCATCTAAAATGTAGTGATGTGCTAATGATGCACCTTCAATACTATTTGCTGTCATGAAGGGGTGCGGGGTTTGCACCCACCCTGTGGCATAGTCAACCACTGTGTAAGAAATTCTGTAACCTGGAGACCATCACTCTACTGGGGCAAAATGCATGCTTATAAAATATTTTTCAACGTTTGTAAGAATAATAGTTAAATAGAGTAATCAAAAGCTTCCATGAATAATGTGTGAGTTGTCATATTTATTTAATTTTCCAAATTTTTTCAGCATTTCATTTAATGAAAAGGGGAGGGTTCCTTGAGATTTTGAATTTATGACACCATTTTGTGTGCTGCATCCGCCTGGAAGAAAGGAACACAATGGACCCTTGGAAAAAGTAATTTCAGTCCAAAGCTGAATGTAAGAAGAGGCATTTAACTGGAGCTGAATGATTTTGCCCTGTGAGAACATTTCCCATTGGAGAGTAACTCCAGACTGTTTGCAACCAATTGATGCCACCGCCTGCCAGATGGGTTCTGTGAAGCCTCAATTCAATGCATCAGCTATGACAGAGAAGGAAGAGCAGCATCCCAGTCACTGATCGAGATGCAGGTGGGGGGTTGTTGGTCTTTGGGTTACCTTGCTTCAGAGTAGTGCACTGGAGATCAGAGTTACGAAGAGAGAGACAGATGGCTCTAGAAGAGGATGCATCATTTGGAGCAGCTCTGAGTACTTCCTACTTTGCAACAGAAGAAAACCCTGAGTAACAGCTGAGACTGCAAAACTGTGAGTAACCTTCAATGTTTAGGCCATCCTTCCAACTTGGGGTATAGATAGTGTTAAGGCATTGGGTCTTGGAATTCCTGGTCAGGACTGTGCTTGCTTTTAAAGGCCCTGGCTAAAGACCATAAGTACCTTTTTCCGAGATTTATGCTTCCTTGTAGATTACAAATATCTATCACTGCAATTTAACTGTCATTGTAAGTGCATGGCAACCTTTTTTTTCATGTTGACTGCTTTATCATTGGCCCAAGCACAAATAGCTAGACACGCATCTGATCCTGAGTTGGGTGAAGTCCAAGAAGCAGGAAAAAGTGAAACACAGAGATACTGCGCTCAGATCCAGAAGTAAACAGCCAAGTGGCAACCAGTGTACCAGCATTTCTTGATTTTTGTCCCAATGAAAAACCAAGGTGCTCAGCAGCAAGACTCACCCCAGATGACTCTTCGTTAGGGGGCTGCAACACTCACTTGGTGTGGTACCCACCCAGTCTGATCTGGGAGCTCCCTATGGCATTTGGGGGGGATAAAGTTTGGTGCACCAGCCAGGTGGGGGAATTGATAAGGACTGCTACTTGGTGATGGATTACGTGAGGAATAGTGTGCTTTAATTTTCTGCTAACCTTTGCTCCCATTTTTTCTCTACTGACCACCCTATCGCTTTTCCTTCCCCTCCATTTAATAAACTGTTGTGTGACTTACAGTATATTTCCTTGTTTGGTGTATAATTGTGTTACAGTGTCATTGCTGTGGGAAGTGACAGTGGGGGCTAGGTTAATATAGTAGCTCCTGGAACTAAAAGCCCTGAGTGCAGTGTCCAGGTATTCTTTATTGCTATCCCCAGGTAGAGGCACAGCATCACGAAAAGTCTCGAGTATTCAGTGTAGTACAACACTAGTAACCAAGGCTGGCCCCCTTGGTGAATAGGGAATGGAAGACCTGACGGCGCTGTGCAGATGCTACTCATGGAATTATAGGCCAGTAAGCCTGACATCAATGCCAGGGAAGATACTGGAAAAAATCATAAGAAATAGAATTGTTGACTATTTGTAGAAAAGCAGCTTGGATTCAAAGGCTTAGTATGGATTCTGTATAGGTAAATCATGCCAGACAAATCTTAATGCACTCTTTGAGAATGGTACCAAGGAACTTGTAACTGGAAGACCTGTACATGCTATGACCTGGACTTCAGCAGAGAATTTCATACTATCCCACACAGGAGGCTTGTTCACAAAATGGAAAACCTGAGTATAGCTGGTCGGGTAATACAATGGGTTAGTGACTGGTTGCAGGATAGGAAATAGAAAGTAATCTCTAAGACCAACAGAAAAAAAAAAATGTTCATTGTATTTTAAAAGCTAAAATCAACTGGCGAGTGAATTTTTTTATCCCTTACAGAGCTCTTTTTCCTTGTCCCAAGTACTCGATAGTATCCAGTGTTACCTCCTTTTCAAGCACTCCCCAGTGTCTTGTGTCACCCTTCTCTCACCCCATCCCTTTTCAAGCATTCCCTGTTGTCACGTGTAAACCCCTGTCTCTTCCTTTCACTTTCTAAGCCCCCATCATTTTGCAAGTTCTTCCTGGTGTCTGTCTAGTAGCAACCCCCCATCCATTTCCAAGCTCTCCCCCAGTGCCATGTCTTTCCTCTCTCAATCCTTTTGCATGTTCTGTCTGCTGTGTAGTGTCACCACCTTCCTCTCCACCTTACAAGTTCTCTTCAGTGTCTAGAGGCAACCGTTTCCTCTCTCTGTCCCTTTTCAAGCACTCTGGTGTTCAGTATCATCCCCTGCTCCTCCCTATCCTCTTACAAGTTCTCCCTGAAGTTTAGTGGCAGCCCTACCTTCCAGAGCATCCTAAACCCCCAACTCAGTCCTGGGGTGGTGACCATCCCAGCCCTACACTCATTTCCTCAGCTGGGCACAATTTAATTGCGAATACTGCAACTGCTAAATATCACCGTTTGTGTAATCTGCAATCAGACTGTCGCCAGTTGAAGGGATGTGTTGAGGTTTGTGCTGGTCACCTTTGTGGGATGGGGCAGTGGATTCGAGGTGCTCTGCGGGATCTTGGATGCCACTAGACATCAGAAGGAACATGCAAGTGGATGGAGAAATTAAGACAGTAACACTGCTGGCCAGGGAGTACTTGGAAAGAACCAATCCCTCTGTACAGACAGTTGGTGAGACCCCATCTGGAGTACTGTGTCCAGTTCTGGAGACCCCATCTCCGCAAGGACATAGACAGGATAGAGGCAGTCCAGAGGAGGGCAACTAAAATGGTGCAGGGTCTGCAAGAGAAGCCGTATGAGGAGAGACTAAAGGAGCTTAATATGTATACCCTTGAGGAAAGAAGGGAGAGGGAGGACATGATAGAAACTTTTAAGTACCTCAGTGGAATCAACAAAGTCCAAGAGGTAGCATCTTTCAGAAAAGAGACTTGCAAGAACAAGGGACACAATTTAAAGATAGAAGGAGGGCAGTTCAGGGGCAATGTGAGAAGTATTATTTCACAGAGAGGTAGTGGATGCATGGAACAGCCTTCTGAGGAGGTTGTGGGGTCTAAAACTGTGGGAGAATTCAAGAATGCATGGGACAGACATAAGGCAATTCTTGTGGGGGGTAGGAAGAAATAGGCTGTTGGTTAACTAGGATCTGCGGCCTATCCTGTAGGTAGGGAAATGGGCAGACTAGATGGGCCTAGCGGTCCTTATCTGCCGTCAAAGTCTATGTTTCTATGTCTATGTTTCTATGTTTCTATGGGGAGGGAGCACCAGCAATGAAATAGCAAAAAAAGGGGACACATCAATTTGCTACAGGCAATTCACCCCATGACAGTTTATACCCTCTCCCCTGCTGAAATGGAATACTACAGCATGATTTTATTCATATTATTTGAACCTCCTAAATTAATAACTTACCTTACACTGTAAAATGTTCACTTTCCTGTAATGGTTACCGAAACCTAGAGGGAGCAAACTGGCACAGGGTGAATAGCCCATAACTAATTGACTTGTAGCCACAAAGAAGTGATTCATCTAGACAATCAAGAACTTTGTTTACTGTTTTCTACTGGCAATCTATCAACATGTGTGCCCCTCCCAAATCAAAATTACGGGGTTTACCTTGGACTTTACCAAGCCCTACTGCCAAATTGCTTTCTTATTATTGCTCCTTTCTTCCGTCACAATGGATGTGGACTGTGGCCGGAGGACCACAGTAGAAGTGTCAGTATATTCGGTACAGTGGCATTTTTAGCAAAGTGAAAGGCCACTTTCACACCATGTTTTACTGCTGCTAATGGGAGTGAGCCCAATTCTGCACTCAATGCACTGGGAACAGCCCTGAAGGAACTGGAAGTTAGTGTGAGCACACACCTGCACATCTAAGGACTACTAAAACTATTTGAGAGCTGGAACCCCTTGTAGATAAAGAATTTGGGGGCCAGTACCTAACAACAACATGGCCACTGCCATCTTTGTTGTTGCCTCTGACCTCCTCAGCACAGAAATGGGGTCAGATGGCAGCCCTCATAACCAATTAGGCTAATGGATACCTCCTACAAATCCAGAGGGCTCTTAGACTACTAGAGGATTTAATTAAAGAGGAACAGTTAGCATAAATAAGCCCCAGACACAGATGCGGGGCTGGTCCCAATTCACACTTTACCCAAAGAAAATTTTACTTACTGTTTACTGCTATTTACTGCTGTATAGTAGGTTGTATCAGACTGAATCTGCTGACCCCCAATCTGACATTTGCTGTAAATATAAATCCCAGAATCCTCTGCAGCTGATGACTGCCATAGGGGGCTGGAATTTGAAGTGGAAGGAGACACTTTTACAGTGCCAGCAGTAGATTGTGTGTCACCATGTGTGGCTGAGCTGATCCAGGCCTACCATTTGCAGAGCCACTGCAGCTTGTGCAGATTTACTGAAGGGAGGCAGCTTCTTTCACAACCAAGAAAGAGGAGACTGCTGAATACCAAAAAAGAGATTTTAAAGCGATTAACTAGAGAAACCATCCTTTGGCGATAAACTATCCCCCACTTTGTGCTCCAGTTTGAACTGACAGTCACTGCCCCAATTCACTAATCCAAAATAAAGAATAGCTCTCACCTCCCTTGCATGGAGTTTTTTTCTTTTCATTACCTCATGGCTACACTGGAAAATAACTAATTGCACATTTCAGTCTTGGTGCAAAAATGAAGCAAGTGCAAGTTGGGGCATATCTGAACTTCCGTTAGTGTTTCAGCAAAGTTTTTGTTGGCCTTCTTAATGGAATTGGTACCTGCAAAGTTTTTAATGTCATATTTGTCCATGAATAAAAAGAGCTGATTTGATTTTTGCACCAAGACCAAAATGTGCAAGTGGTTATTTTCCAGTGTAGCCATGAGGTTGTGAAAAGTAAAGAACTCCATGCAAAGGAGGTGAGTGCTGTTCTTTGTTTTGGAATAGTGAGCTACAGTGTTCTAACTGAACTAAGCACCATCATGCCAGAGAGCTCTCTAGGTGTAACAGTATTGTCCCAATTCAGTATGTGAACTCAGAGACTGCCACAGCTAGTGTAAGAAGTAATAATCTGCGGGCACCACAGCCAGGTAACAGGCCCGCAAAGCTGGGAGTTACCATGCTGTATCACTGATCAAGGTGGTGGGTGATCCTCCGAAAATGTTATATCCAGACTGACTGATTAGTGAAGACAGCCAGAGTTGAAAGTGAGCATCTAGAGTTACTCCAGAGCAGAACCCACATCCGGGATTACTGCAGAGCTGAACTGAAATTCTAGAGTTACTCCAGAGATGAAACAAACACCCAGCATTATTCCAGAGCTGAACGGAACATCCAGCATCATGGTTAGCTGAGCCAGAGACTGCAGCCGAGATCTGTTACATCCAGTGAGGTATGCACTGCTTAGGGGGCCTTAGTGCTGCAACTACAGTTAGCTTAGTTAGTTTGCATATAAGACTGTAATTGCAACTGGACTGTTTTTCCTAAGCACCAAGCTGGGCTATTTGGGATTACAAGTAGGCCATCCTGCCTTGGGATAGAAATAGTGCACTTTAATTTGGTTGCTATTTCTTCACCTGTAAGATCACGTGCAACATGACTGTCAATGGGCCTACACTGATTCAACAACTGGGTGCACCAGTAACATTACCATGAGCTCCCTACAGAATGAAGGGTTTGCTTTAGTAGCAGTGAGTGATCGGTGATTGGGGCCTCAAGATTCATATAGTATGGCAAAGTGTAATGTGCTGCAAGGTGGGGGTGGGCTTTGGTAAGAGCCACTGCCAGAGCCAGTATTATTACTTTCATTATATTAACCCTTTTCCACCTCTAGATCTTTATTTATTGTTCACCAATAGCATCCTTTGCTTGCTGTTTGAACTTTAATATTGTGTCCATCATACGATAATGAGTCAGTTGTATTTGAGTTTGAACTGTTATTGCACTGGGTGAAAGTGGCGTGGGGTGAATATGTGGGGCCACTGTGGGTTGGTATTATTTCACTGGGGTCAGTGCTAATTTGTCACCACATAACTTTCCCTGAGTGGAGGCACAGCACATTTATACTTTCATCCTTGGATCATGAACCCAACAGGAGTTCACTGACCCAGATCCATTAACATTTTTAAACCCATAAGGCAAGGGTAGTACTGTAATGTAGACAAATGACCAGTGATGTCCTACGGGGGGTCTACACTCAGATCAGCATTGCTTATGTATGAAAGTAAGTTGCCAAGTCTGCTGATGACACCAAGATGGAAAGAGCAGTTAAACACAGAAAGAAGATAAACAAGCTGCAGAAAAGTTGGGCAAGCTTAGGGAAGTAAGCAGAGAGATAGCAGATGAACTTCAATGTGGAGAAATGTGTGAAATCATGCACTTTGAAAATAATTTAAAGAGGAACAGTCAGCACAAAGGGCCCCATACTCAAAGGTGGGGCTGGTCCCAATGTGCACTTTGTGTGCAAAAATATTTTGGCTTACTTACTGTTTACTGCAGTATAACCTCTGATCAGATGTTTTCCACTTCTGCTTTTCTCCAGGGGTTAAGTACAGTCCTCGGTGACTGTACTTAGCTCATGGGGTACAATGGGACCAGCAAGCAAATGGACACAGCTTATATAAACTCTAACATGCACTGTAGTCTATTGAATCTCCCACTGCTGCCTACTGCGCTAATGTCAGCTGTAGGGGATTCTGGGATTTGCAGTAACAGAAGATGTCAGCCTAGAAGTAAACAAAATTAGTCATTTACAATCTATTATATTGCAATAAACAGTAAATAAACCAAAATGTTTTGCACACAATGTGCACACTGGGACCAGTCCCACACTTGAGAGTGAGGCCCTTTGTGCTGACTGCTCCCCTTTGAAAGCAAAATACTACTTAAATGGTTCAGAGATAACCAAATGTTAACAGGAAGAAGATCTGGGAGTCATGACTGGCAGCACATTCAAATGGAGTAAACTGTTTGGTGGCAAGTAGCAAGGCAAACAGAATCATGGCATGCATCAAGAGGAACTTTATAAGCAGATCAAAAGATGTATTATAATGCTGCATGAATGTACCAATCCTTGATCAGGCCCCATCATGAGTACAGTGTGCAGTTCTGCTCCCCGTGTCTAAGAAAGAATATTGACATGATCGAAAAGTCAAATGTACAAAGGTGATTGAGGGCATGGAGAACAAGAGCTATTGGGACTAATTGGCAGAACTAAGGCTCTTCTCACTGGAAAAGAAAAGACTCAGGGGTGACATGATATAGAGCAGGGGTTCTCAAATGGTGAGGCCAGCCTCCCTGGGGAGGCCCCAACCTGTTCCAGGGGAGGCTCAAGCAAGTCATGAAAAAGTATTATATTTAAATTTTAAACTTTATAGAGTTTGTGTGACGGGATAAGGCAAACTGAAAGAGGACAATAGTAGGTGAATTTATGCATTTATTCACAAGTCTGTGACCAGGGAAGGTACTGTACACTGAGCCATGGCTTATTTCAGGTGTACCCAGGGGAAGGGTAGTGAGAGAATACAATTCAAAATGTAACTGAAAAACACTTAAGCAATACAAAGTGAATAAAAGTGCAAACAAATTAAGAACAATAAACTAACAATGTGAGGAACAATTGGTCAATTCGACTGGCAGCAGAACTGTCCAAATACAAGAGTTAACCATACAGGAGGGAGCAAAATTATCACTGAGAAGTTGCTTAAGAGCAGGGTGAGAGGGTGAGAGGCAGAGGTTGGCAGGAAGGTTATTCCAGTTAGAGGGGAAACAGAAAAAGCAGTCTGATACATGACGGTATGGCAGTAAGGGGTAACAATGGTTCGAGAGTCAAAATATTGGAACAAGAAGGTTGTCCTGTTGGGGGTGTTCAATAAACTTAATAATATTAGAGCCAGCTATGCAAAGAGGTTTCAATTTATTCCTGATGTACTGTGAAAAGTAGGCTATTTTTCTATGGGGAGGCCCAAAAATATTTCAGTATTTTGGGGGAAGCTCAAGATCTTTTCCATGGCTTAGGGGAGGCTCACTATGACAAAGTTTGAGAACTGTTGATATAGAGGACTGTGTATGAACAATCATACACAACAAGGCTGTGCTGCAATCGAGAGGTATCCGTGGTAACGAGACATTGAGAGCGCAGCTCAAGAGGTCTCGTTACCACGGAAAACTCAAGATTAAAACACAGCCTTGTATGTGTATGGTTGTTCATACACAATCTTTTATAGTGTATGGGCAACCATTAATACAAGCCTGTGTCCAGCAAGGTCCCCCCATAGTCCCCAAATGCCTTACATCAGTGATTCTTTCAAGCGCCCCTCACTTCCTGGGCCAGCTCTCACCTGCACAGCCATTTCATCAAGTGTGGTGGTTTGAACAACAAGGCAGCACAAAGTCATTCTATCTTGTGCTGCAGCAGTAACGTTGCTAGTGCAGCACAACAACATCCTGTTGTCGCTACAGCAGCACAACAAATCTATTCTAGGGATGGAATTCCATCCACAACAGGGTTCCACCATACGCTATCACAGTATTTAAATCCTTGAAAGGGGTAACACTAGTAGATCAAGTGCAGCTCTTCAGAATATCCGAGGATGAGAGAACAGACATGCACATGTCACTGAAAGGAGAAAAATTCAAGGGAGTTATCAGGAGGAATTATTTCTCAGAATGAGTGGTGAATATGTGGAACAGACTCCCACAACAGGTGGTATCAGCTGATATTGCATCTACATACAGTACCTTTAAAATGGCGTCTCAGAGTATTCCTGTTGAATCAGTGGAAGAATACACCGGTGGTCTCCCATATATAAATTGTTCTTTTGTTATTTGCAATTAGCAATAAATATTTGCATTCAGCTTACTGACAGAGTCAGTGTTTCTGTTACACTTTTCCATGAGTTGTGCACTGGTTGCTTGTTTTCATTGGTAACTACAGGGTAAGCCAAATTCTCAGCAGCATCAGTGGCCAGCACCAGGGAGTGCAGACCCTCCCTGCAGTTGTTTTCAGAGGAAAGAAGTTGATGGGCAAATAATCTTTTTCTTCCCGAAAATCATGCACTTGTACTTATTTGGGCCATATATAAGGGTCAGATCTAAGGCTGCACACCCCATTTGAAAGTTGGTCAGTGGAGACTTACCAATACCAGGTCCTAGATGCCCTTATCCAGTAAGCCACCATATCAATACTGGCAAAACCAGGCAAGGATCCAACCTTCATACAAAATTATACATCTCTCTCCCTCTCGAACATAGACCTCAAAATTTTAGCCAAACTATTAACCACTAGGCTACAAAAGGTATGTATTGCACTTTTAGGCCCAGAACAGATGGGTTTTGTGGAAGGCTAGGTATCCTCAGATCATCTATGTAAGACGTTTCACATCATTTCTGCATCCAGGGGACAAACACCCCTGTGGCTCTAGCCTCCCTGGACACAGAAAAAGCTTTTGCTAGAATATCTTGTTTTTTTGTTTTTTTTTATGAAAGTCTTAGAGCACTTCGGTCTTCACCCGAATATATTGAGGACCCCAGTGGATAAATGACCTACCTCCCACCCTCCTACAACAAGAAAACATTGGCACATTTAAAAAAGACCTTCGTACCCATTTGGGCAGAGCCAATCACTGTGACTGCATCTCTTAATTCACTGGTGACGTCTCCTGTGTACTTGGCTTACAACCACTGTCTTCCTCCCCTCCCTTCCTCCTTCCCTCCTCCTCCCCATTTCCCCACCTTTGGACCCTGCACCAATCCTTTCCACTACACCCCAACTCCCCTCCCTCTTGCCATGCCCATCTGGATTTTCCGCAGTCAGATCACTATAATCCTCCCACCCTCAACCCCTCTTACCCAGTTGCACTCTTCTATGACAACGCTACATCTGGCTGCTACCTCACCCCCCCATATTAACTCCACTTACCCCTTCCATCCTCCCCCAGACAATGCCACTGACAGCTGCTACTTCCTCTACAACTGCACTTAGCATCGTAACAACATGACTACTGCAAACTGCCTATTTTATGGCTATCTACTTATTATGAGTTCCTGTCGGTAACATAATGTATATTTGAGGATATTGTGGACTTTGTTTCAGCTTGTACTGTACTACATCTCCTACTCTGAGTTGTATTATGCCTTTCCGTTGAATATTCAAACTGTATGTCTTCAGTATTGTATCAGTTCTTCGACTTGGAGCCTTTGTAAAAGAGCCTCTAGCTCAAAGGTTGTAATCCCATAACAGAAATAAATAAATAAATAAAAATATCCAATACATCAGATTCATTTACTCTTAGCCCTCAGCAAAAATCCATTGTAACATGGTGCTGTCATCTGGATTCTCCTTGTCTGATGGCACTAGACAGGGTGGTCCCTATCCTTCTTCCTGTGCAATCTTTATTTGGAGCCCTTTGCAATTAAACTGAACCATTTTGGGACATGCAATACAAACTGTCACTTTTTGCAGATGACATTTTATTACATATCCAGAACCCTAGCACTTCTATACCTGAAGTTAAAATCTCTTTGTATATTTTGAACATCTCCCAAACTGTTGTTTTTCCACTTAATAACAAAACCAGACAACAGGACCTTGCCGATATGGGGCTGACCTGGTCTACAATCTCCCAGCTGTATTTGGCTATATACAGATCCACATGCTGGAAACAAATGGTGAAAAGCAACCTGACCTCCCTTCTAACCAAAGTCAAACAGGACCTCCACCATTGGTCCACCCTCCCTAATGCACTATGGGGCAGGGTGAATATTATTTACATGAATATGCTCTCCAGAATCCTCTACCCCTTAGCATGTTACCCATCAAGCTTCCCTTCCAATGGTTCCAATCCCTGCACAGTACCATTGCTTTCTTCCTCTGGCAGGGCAAGCAACGTAGCAGAGCATATACTAAGCTGGCTGCTTCGAAGCCTGCTGGGGGCCTCAGCCTCCCAGACTTTTTGGTGCACAACCATGCAACACAGGAAGCCAAATGGGGAGAGCCTACACACCCCCCAGATAAGCCATACTGACCACAATGGCTGGAGATAGAGGACCTGCTGTATAACCAGTATGGCATCACATTGACATCCTTGTTCTATGCTAGAGCAGCTGCCTTACTGCAACCCCTGAAGACTACACCTATTGCCACCTCCCTATATATCTACTCCCAGATGACTAGGGTAGCAAAAACCAGATCGGAAAATATAACCTCCAACCTATTTGGAATTTTATTTATGTATGTATGTATGTACATACAGTGGCATCCCCCAGGATGAAACATACTTTTAAAGCACTCTGCAGTATGCTGCAGCAGACCTACTGAATAAAGCTATGTAATTTCAATGGCAAGTAATCCCCTTTGTCATGCAGGAAACTATGGCATTCACTTCATCCTGGCAGTGTTACATTTTTATGAATGACAAAGGGGACTAATTACCACTGCGCTTGCCACTGAGTGCAAAATCCACTATACCTTAGTACCCGAGCAATTATCTTTTGCAGTTCTTAACCTACTGTCCTGTCCTGTCCCCTTACATTCCCTGATCCCTTCCAAACTCTGCGAATCACCTCCTTGCTCCCCTGCTGTAGCCTTAATCAATCCTACTACGTCCCCCTATTCATGAAGGTTCTGCACACACGGTACCCCTGCAACCTACTCCCCTATTTTTACCCCCCATCCAGTGTATAGTAACAAATTCCTTGGGTGGCCTGGCCTGACTGTAACCTGAATGGGTTGGCCCCCTTTAGTCTCATGTCAACCCCAATGTATGATGTATTGTGTCTTTCCTGTATTTTTTATCCATGTTCTTTGTACACTGCTGTATTTATCCCCTTTTTGTAACTAATTCCGGGTCGCCCCTGAAAAAGGGACCACTGGGGCTCAGTGGGCTTACCCGGTCATCAAAATTGAATGAATAAATAAATAAAATTACCATTGAAATTACATTGCTTTATTCAGTAGGTCTGCTGCAGCATTCTGCAGAGTGCTGCAGAATTGTGTTTCATCCTGGGGGACGCCACTGTATGTATGCACGTATGCATGTATTCGTTCATTTGAAAATAAACCTTTCAGCACAGGTGCTGTTTTACAAAGGTTCCACATCAAGGCCAAGGACAATGTACACAGAGAATTTATCAACTGAATGCAAAAGAAAGCAGTTTCAGAGGAGCATTGTCAAGTATCAGCACAATCAGGTAGTGCAAATCAGTATTACAGCACATTATGTTGTCAAGGGCATGAAAGAGCAGGGAAAAGCTAGTGCAGAGTATATGACAATATCTTAGTAGTAGAAGACAGTGATAACAAAATACTGTACAATCAGTTACAATAGGCGAATATGCCAGTTGTAGCAGTTACGTTTGGATTCAGGCGTGACTACCCTTTTCAAGTCTCTCTTAAAGAGCGTTATTTTGGGAAGACCCATCAGGGATTCAGGAAGTTTGTTCGGCCATTGGGGTGCTCTGACTGCAAAGGAACTTGTGGCCTGGTTAGTTTTTTGGAAGGGTGCTAACAGGGCATTCCTAGCCATGTTCCTAGTGGAGTACTTGTTATCTGGGCGGAGGGGGGTTTGTATGGAAGTTGGGGTAATGCCCAACAGAGCTTTTTTCCAAGCAGACAGGTCTGGTACCTTATTCTGTCCTGTAGGGGAATCTAATTGGTTAAGGAATATAGGGAGCAGCTATGGATAAGCCTATCCACACCAAGGGCAAGGTGACAAGCCTTATTTAGTACTAGCCTACCTCTATTAAGAACAGAGTTGGTGGCCACACCATAGACTGGAAGGCATATTCTAACAGCAGGAGGACTGTGCTGGATACCACTAGGTGCCTGACTTCTGGAGTAAAGTTTAGATGCTGCCTCAATAGCACCCCTAGTTTTTTATTGGCATGGCTGACAACGTTGTCCACATGGGGTTTAAAGGAAAGAGTATCATCCAGGGTGGCTCCTAGGAATTTAAATGAATCAACCTGTTCCAATATAGTACCATTAGCATTACGGATGGCAAATGGAGTGACCTGCTTTTTCACTTGTGGGTCAGAGAACAGCATAGTCTTCATTTTCTTGTAGTTTAGGACTAGTTTATTTAGCTTGAACCATTCCTCCAAGGACTCAAAGTTATTTTGTAGGTCACAGGAAGGTATCTCCTAGTGTGTACCACTAGTAAAGACAACAGCATAATCCACATAGAGAAGCACCTTCAAAATAGGGCATGCTTCAGGGAGATTATCTATGAAAAGGCCGAAAAAGAGTGGGCCAAGTATAGAGCCTTGAGGCACTCCTATTGAGATGCTATTAACATCTGATAATGTACCAGGAATCTATACCTGTTGTGTGCGGTCAGAGAGGTAGCTATGGAGCCAGGTAACCATGTCTGGGGAGAGGCCTAATGTGAGGAGCTTCTAGAGCAATAGTGAATGATTTCACGATTCATCAATTCTTGATGAATGAATATTAACAATATTCACATTGCAGTAAAAACTATCTATGAAAGAGTAGCATAGCTGGTCAAGTGGCATAGAGGGCTGAAGCACTGTGCATCTTACCTCTGACCACGCCGGTAACCTGTGTTCAGGAATGAGCTTGGGTCACCAGGGGTCGGCCAGAAAGGGAGAGGATTGAGCATCTGATGGACAACTCTCCTCTACCGGGGTGAGAAGGCTTGCAGACTCAGCCCTTGACTGCCCCGGTGGAGGCCTGGAGGTAGTACTGGCAGCCTGAACAACACTAAGGGAGGGGCCACAGTTCCATAGCACATGTACACCTCCACATGCACATGCTTATGTTCCACTGTGGCAAGGGGGGACCAGGGGAGAAAAGCAGAAAATGGGTTGATGCAGACTATATGAAACCCTGCCCACCCACCTCCACCCCGCGCTATCGCCAGTTCACACAGTCCAATCTGGATGTGTGCCACTGGCTAAGGGAGGATGGCCCTCCCACTCCTGGCCCCACCATGGAGGGTAATCCATGAGGGACAGAGGGCTCAGTGAACCGTGAGATACATACTGAGCAAGAGAGGGTGGGGAAAGGGCTGAGATTCTGCCTGCAGCAACCCATGGACAAAAAAAGAGTGGCATGACAAGGGCATTACTACACTGGAGCATATAATTATGGCAGCAAAGTGGGCTACTTTTGCCCAGACGCAAGCAAGATTCCAGTTCCACAACAAAGATGTTTTCTTCTTCCTACAAGTTAGACATGTGTCTCCTTCATTACCCCTAGGAGCCCCAGCTCTGTCTCAGCTAGTGCAGAGTGCATCTGCCCTCCATTCTATCTCCCTACTATAAGGTGCATTAGAACTGTGATAGCCAACAGGTTTGGTACTCTGGCGAAATACTGGACTGAAGCCCTCACCTGGGAAGTCTCAGACAAGCATGGGAGAAAGTCTGTTCCAATACCCATAGGTTTGTCAAAATTAATCACTACAGGCTAATGAAACCAAAATATTACAGGATGTGCATCATGCACCTGAGAAGCTTCACGCCTGGCACATCCTTGACTCCTTTTTGTGCACAAAATGTGGTACCACAAGAGGTACTCTAAAGCACATCCTATGGGACTATGCCAAGGCACGACTCCTGTGACTGCAGGTGCAACAAGTAATGGACCCCCTGTTTGGCCTAACAGATCCTTTTACCCTTGAGAGATGCCATATAGGCCTTGATGTGGAACAACTTATGGGGTAAAGAAAATGCCATTTCACACTGGTGTTATATCTTTATGCTTTACTGGGGATATCTGATCTGCAATAAAGGATACTGCATGACAATATGCTAGTGGTACATTGTGAAAGACTGCGGTAACTGATGGATACCATTCACTTGTACGGCAAAACAGTGTACATGTCATCTTCTGCCATTGGTCTTGTCTAACACTAAGTTGTTGGGGAGGCTATGTGCTGTCTTGATGATTTTTGAGTATTGTATAATGTTGTATCGGTTATATTCTTTTGCTGTATGTCTTATAATGACATTTCAATAAAATATATTCATTAAAAAAAGTCAGTGGGGACCAGGTAGGAAAATTGGGAAGACTAGATTGACCTTGTGTCTTTTTCTGACACCATTTTCTATCTTGTTTTGTAACATGTTACAGTATATATAGATTTATGTATGGGCAACCATACATAACATGGCTGTGTTTCTATCAAGGTGTGAGATGACATCATAGAGTGAATCTCAAGGGATAGCTATGATATCATCTCACCCTAAGGTGGAATTAGCCAGGTGCTGAGTTTTTTTCTAATGTGAGGAATGAGGGAAGGTGGCAGGGGTTGGGATTGACTTGGAGTGGGTGAGGGGTGGTTTTAACCCCATTTTTAGTTTGCTGGACCCCCATACCGAGGCTCCGAAGTGTCTTGGCTGAAGTGTCAACGCCAAACTGAAAACAGGAGTCTGAATCGAAGCAAAAGGGAAGCTGCCAGTTTCTTATGTTGCAATTTGTACAAGAGCAGAATGTGCTCACAAACTGGCTGCAGGTGCTGCAGACAGAAACAACAGCAGCCAAGCAAACACAGGCATCAGAGCACATGGAGCACCTAGTTACTTGGTAAAAAAATCATAACGTTTATTATTGTGGCATTGACAGAAACAAAACAGAGTGGCAGCCTCTCGGCTTCGTCATTTGCATTCACTCATCCTTACATCATAGTCTCTTCCAACACTTATTAGCATCCCCAAAACATGAAAACTAATCTCAGCAAGGTTCCTTATTGACAAATATGAAACCCCATGAGAACTTCTAGAGTTAGAATTAGTAAGCACTAGCTGTAATGTACTGTAATAGGAAAATCCTACCAGAGGAGGCCCTAGTATTAGCACTGGTGGTTTGAACAGATGCAGGTGGACTCAAGACACTGGTGGATCACACATTTGCAGCTGCACCCTTAAGCCCTGTCTCTTTTATGACCCTGTCCTCACAAAGGATTCTATCGTCTACCTATGCATACAATACTTCTCTTTCAGAATGGGACCCAAAACAGGAAGTTGTTCTTTATCTGAAAGCAACAATATTTGTTAGCAGAACAAAAAAAAGTCATTGTATAGTTTTTTAATTATATTGTATTTCTGGTAAAAACATCAATATATCCACTTTTCTTTTCACTGTATTTCCCTGCTGAACTGGGATATGGAGTTCTGAAATTCGTAAAAGTAATTGCTTTCCGACCAAGCCCACTATGAATAAATTAAATATGTTCATGCAGTACTACACTGGTTACCATTGGAAATGTGTGCTAACCCCTTCCTAATATATCCACAGTATAGATCTAGTATGTAAAGTCAAAAACAAACCTAAAGCAAAGGAATTTTTAAATTTGCTAGTGGCAGCCATCTTTAGTGACTTGAGTCATTAATTATAAAATTAGCAATAAAAGCTATTTTAAAAAATGGAAGGGAAATAAAAATATACTGATGTTAACTTTATGTCAGAAATATATTAATGCTAAAAAACTATATGATATATATATATATATATATATATATATATATATAGCCTACTAACAAATACTGCTTGCTTTAAAAAGGCAATCCAGAAAAACACATACAAGCTCTCCTAAAGAAAAGACCATTGTCTGGTTGTTGCAGTGCCAAAACCAACAATTTCAAATAACCTTGTTTATAAAGTTTCAGTCTTTTTAGCTTGCCACTGACAATTCCTGATGCTAAACAGGCTGATCTGGCTGCTGAATGTTCATGAACCAGCTGTCAGGAATGCCAGCAACTAACAGCCTGTTCAGGGTTAGGAAAAATAGCTTACACTGCCTCTGTCAGGAAAAAACACATCACTTTGCCCATGGAACCCCCACCCCTCAGAGACTTTCTATCATACCCCATGGATCTGGGACTATTGTGGACAGCACTGTATTTTTCTGCGTATTAGCCCATGAGATTTGGACTTGGGACTGGGTTGTGTGTATGGTTTACATACTGTGGTGCTATAAAAAACAGTGTGAAATCCATTGAACTGTCATCCTGTGATCTTGAGCAAGTGCTTGTAGCAATAGTTGTATTAGCAGCAGTTTTATTTATAGGACAACCTTCCCCAAAGGCTTAGGGTGCTGTACAGAATGCCGACAATAAATAAAAACAATTTTAAATAAATACAATTATAAGTAACTTAAATAAAAAAAATACTTCTCATGGTACTGCTTTCTTTGTGTATAGCAGACAGAGTGGAACAAGCCATGTTGAAAAGAGAACATTTCGAAACCTGCTAAAGGAAGCAGGAGATGAGAAATAACAAGAAGAAATAGCTGAACAGGCATGTGGAGAAAGCAGTACCATGAGAAGTATTGTCCCACTTTAAAGAATATCCGTTATGATAAGGATACCAATCAAACATGCATTTAACAGGGCATTCTTGGACCACCATGGGCGCTGAAGAAGTGACCATTTCAGCCACAGAACATTGGCTGGATATAATAAGTGACTTTCAAGCATTTGTGACAATAAACTATTCAATGCTTAATACATATTTTTGGAGTTTTAGAGTTTTCCTTCCCAACTTTACCTGTTCAGATTTTAGTGTCAGTTAGGAAGACTCCTCCACGGTAATTTCATTTCAAATAAAGGGTTAAGCAGCCAGGATCCAGCCTCCTTTTGCTGCGCTCAAAAGTGTAAGAGACCCTGATGTACTGTGCATGGGAAGGGGGGGTGCTGAGCGACTTCAAAGGAATCGATTGGTGTGATCCAGATCTACAGGATCAAGATCTGTGGACCGGTCAAGCAGGTTAAGTATGAGAGAAGAGAGCAAATCAATGAACCGTGTCAGTTCAGTTTTCGATTGGGTACAGCTGTAGCAGAGTGCCACACATTTTAAAAGAGGTATAGACTATTGGTCTGAATAGACTCAACAAATCCTCAAGTACAGTACATTTCTACTGTCACACAAACAGGTGAGTATGCCATTCATGGCTGTTGAAACTGGTGGAAAAGCGAGTGTTCACAGGCATGGGTTAGCCACTCTTGTTCTGGGCTGTTTCTCAAACAATTGTCCATATAGTTCATTGAACAGATTCATTTGTGTCCCTTTAGTGCAAGTTATTTCAACTGCTCTTAAAGCAATAGTAAATTCCATTTAGGAGCATCCATTAGGGCCCATTTTGTAAATGTTTCACCTTAGCTGAAACTGCGCAACATGATGTGTATGCAGTCAGTGCAAGTAGCGTGCCAGTTCCCACCAGCTGCTCCTTTGTTATGCATGGACCCCTGGACCCCAAGTGGTTTTGACGGTCAGATGGACAATCATCGGCATGCCACCTATATCTTTATCGGTGTGCACTGAGTGCTGTGACAGCTCTACCCAGGCCACTGGCACCAGATATCAGGAGCCCAGCAGAATCCTTCTCCTGAGATGACTGCCCAACCATCTACACAGTCATTTATGTCCACTGCTGAGGGGAAAGTCATGAGTACTCAGGCCCTGCCTGTTGTGAGGAAAGTTGTTGTTTCAGTTTGCCCTGTGATCCCTGTTAGGATTACAGTTTGGGTTCCCAGCCATTCATTTTGCTGTTTATAAGTCACTCTGGAGTGGGGTCATGTTTGTTAAAGTAACATGCACCAACACAAGATCCCAGGCAGCACAGATGTGCCTACCATAAATAAATCCTGGGTACCCAGACAGTGCTGCAGCAGTGGAAGAACCCTGATTATCTCCAGGAACACACTGGCTGGGGCTGTGGAGGACAGCATGCCAGAAAAGCCTGAAAGCACAGACAGAACCCACACAGCCATGTTAAGTGAAATAGCCACACCTCCCTGAGCACGTTTCTTTGGTGTTGCTAAACAACTCTTGCTTGCTGCAAGGATTTGTTGTTAATAAATGCTTATTATTATTTTGTGTGACTGTGATGAGATTAGGCCTCTGAGTTTCAGTGAAAAATACACCTGACCCATTGCTGGGGCTTCAAGATTTGTTTGCACCACAGGTTTGTATTCTAGAAGATAATGCTCTGGTATATGTCAGGGAATGGAGATGCCACAAAGAGATGGTGGCTGCTTCAGTTAAAAAATTGGTTCTCAGCCGTCACTGGCTGGATCAGGGTCTCAGTTCATACAAGGAATGGCAGCAACAATTATTTGTGAATTTAGAATATGAAAAATGGATACCAGTATTAACAACAGGGTAAAGCTATTTGAAAAGAGATTGGGTAAACTGTACGCTTTATGCACACGGCCAAACGGCAGTGACCCAGATGGCACTTAATGATGGGCCTAAATGGTCACTGTGGCCACCTGCTCTAGAAATTAAGGGTTTATCTATTAATAGTTACCTCATCCCAAGGGTGTCTGTACTTAATTACACACCTTACTTATCTGTTACCTTGTAGGAAGTTTGGAGACGTGTTTATTTGTTTTGACATGTTTGTTTTGATTGTTTTTATTGTCTGTCTGTTTTTGTATCTCTTGAAAATTCAGTATAAAATAAAAACATAAATGTGTGTGTTGGTGTACACAGCCATCATTAGCTGGGTGTGGGTGCTGCATTGTGGGAAGGAGGGATTGCATTGCTACACAGTTATTCTTCTGTTGTTCTGTTGCTGTACAATCATGGAAGGTGTCCTGCAGTGGGGAGGTGGGCTGGTACTGCATCCCAGTGGCAGGTACCATTTTGAACAGGCCCCCTATAAAATAATTTCAAGTGTCAGAATACGAACCCCATTATCATAGAGAATGTAACCTAGGCCTTCTCATCCTTTTGAACCCTCAAGGTGGGGGGTGCCACTGCCTGACATACATAGCTACCCAGTAACATGCGAGTGACAACACAAAGGCCACATTCTTGGAGGCACTGCTGAGATTTCCTATTTACCAGACAGGAAACACGCTTAACTTGCATGAAGTTACTCATTGGACTGTTGTTTTTTACCCCATTTTAAGCTGCTGTCTAAAACCCACATCATGGCATTTCAGGAGACTGATGGAAAGTGTATGAGTACTGGCATAGACCAAGGCTATGTTAGTTTACATTAACATTCTGGATTGGTCCAGCATTACTAGAATTGCTGACATTCTGGAGAAGAACCTAGAGGGCCTAGGAAAGCTCAGGGTATACTGAATTAAATAAAGAAACACAGAATTTGGTGGCAGATAAGGACCACTTGGCCCACCCAGTCTGACTATTTTTTCCCCTGCCTATACTGTCACTGCAGAACATACTTGATCTCAGTCCCCCTCCTGCTTTCCATTAAGATTCCTTTGTGCCTACCCCCATGCACTCTTGAATCCTGCCACTGTTTTCGCCCCCACCATCTCGGCTGGAAAACTGTTCCAGGCGTCTACCACTCTTTCAGTGAAGTACTTCCTTACATCACTCTTAAATTTACCCCCTTCCAGCTTCATTGCATATACCTGTTCTTGTGCATCTTCTCCTCTGACAGATACTCCTGTCCTTAACTTATTCACCTCACAGAGGTATATATAGGTGTCTCTCATGTCCACTCCCCCTTCCTGGCATACATATGGAAGTCCTTCAGTCTCTCCTCATAGGGCTTCATATGCAGTCCCTACAGCATTTTAGCTGCCCTCCTCTGGACAGCCTCCACTCTGTCTATGTCTTCCTGAGATGTGGTCTCCAGAACTGGCCACAGTACTCCAAGTTGTGTCTCTCCAGCCATATTATACAACAGCAACAACCACCTCCCTCCTTCTGCTGGTGATACCCCTCCCTGTGCACCTTAGCATCCCACTGGCCCTACCAACTGCCTTGTTGCACTGTCTCGCTACTTTGAGTTCATCAGATATGATTACTCCCAAGTCCCTTTCCTGCTTGGTAACTGTCAATACCACTTCTCCCATTTTGTACTCCGCCTCTGGGTTTCTGTGCCGTAAGTGCATGATTCTATACTTTTTCACACCAAAACCCAGCTGCCATGCCCTTGACCACGCCTCAAGTTTTCTCAGGTCACTGCACATTCTTTCCATCCCCTCTGGAGTGTCCACCCTATTGCAAATGTTGGTGTCATCTGCAAAGAGACATACCTTCCCTTCCAGCTCATCTGCAATGTATGTCACTTATAAAGACATTAAAGATTAAAGCTATGATGTTACCACCAAAATGATCAGTGCAACTACCGAAAGTGATAAAGTAGTTCAAACTTTTAACCTGCCCGGCAAGTTCACGCCTAAGGGACTGATGAAGCATGGTGTTTGCTCTGCAGGGGTTGCCTCCTCCTGGGCCTGGAATGAGTCCTTTGCCTCCAGCTGGTTGGAGGGAAAACATGAGTTGGTACCCACACCTGGACTGGATGACCCAGGTACTAGAGGGCTTCTGGGAGTAGTAGACAGGTTTGTGGACAAAGTGAACCAGCTAACATGAGGGTACAAGGAATTTTACAGATGTCAGGCTTTCTTGGGGTTAAGACCTGTTCCCCAGATGCTGATGCATGGGTTGAGCAAGCCACCTTGATGGTGCAGGTTCTCCACTGCTCAAGCAAAGAGAAAATGGCTTTCTTTGGAGAATGCCTACGATGACCTACATCTGATGCATTTCAGTCACTGAAGGTGAATGACCCAAAAGCAACACCAAAGGACTACCTGATCATAGAAGCATAGAAATTTGCCAGCAGAAGAAGGCCTTGCAGTCTATTGAGTCTGCCCAATGCAAGGCCCATGCACCTTGAGTTACATAACTGCTCTTGAGGAAATATTAGGTGGGACAGAAACATACAAGATAATAACTCAACAACAACAAAGTCCTGCACTCACCACTCAAATAAAGGATAGGCTCCAAGTAGAATTTCAAAGAGGCTTCATTTTAATATACAGTGCAATGTGCAGTACGAACACTAGCTCCGGATGTGTTTCTGAATCTTCATGACTCCTTCCTCAATGAATCCATTGAGGAAAGAATTGTGAAGACTCAGAAATGCGTCTGGAGCTAGTGTTTATACTGCACATTGCACTTTATATTAAAATGAAACACCTCTGAAATTCTACTTGGAGCCTATCTTTATTTGAGAGTGGTGAGTGCAGGACTTTGTTGTTGTTGCTATAATTGTTTATCCCGGAGCACCCCCACTCTGGTGCAACATCTGGTTTGAGATTTTATAAGATAATAACTCAGTATCAATGATCCAGCATGAAAGAAAAAGATTATCTGATTTTTTGGTGTCCATAGAACACATTACACAAGGAGCTTGCCGTAAAGGATGTTTTGCTAAAACTACCAACTTTCTGAAGCCTAAAACTGGGACAGTGCCCATCCTGACCGTGACCCCTCCCCCCCAAAAAAACAATACATCATTCTGCTGCAACTAGTTCTGAATCATGATGTACAGAAAGTTAATTAGAAGCAAACTTGCTTTAAATTGTGTTCGGACATTTGAGCTGCTTGCATTGCTCCGCCTGACAATCCCATCCCAATCCGCTCACACTCACCTCCTTTATTGAACAAACTTCACTTCAGTGACTCCCACCACTGCACTGGATTGTTGTCATACATTCCCTCGCAGCTGATCAGTTCAGGTACCTTAGTTCACTGCTGCCAGTCTCTTCTCTGTCTGGATTTCCTCTCAGCAGCTGGCAGGCAGATGGCCACATGTGCTTGCTTGCACTACTACCCAGTCTAATCTAACAGGAAGGAAGGAAGGTGCTTTACAGTGCTCCAGCTGACCCGCTTACCATCTGACTACCTGAACATTTTCATGTTAACAGCACAATGTAGGCGCAGGGGTGGAAGTTGCAAATTGCTGTACATCTTGAGCAACGCCACGGTGGTGCTGAAATAAATGTCACTCACCGCTCAGCAGTCAGCAAACAAAAAACAGGACAAAAGAGGACAAGTAAGCAAAACCAGGACAAATGTGACATGTTACAAAATTTGTGAGGACACCGGGACATGGTGCTTAAAATAGGGACTGTCCTGGGAAAATCAGGACGATTGGTAGCTTTATGTTTTGCTGCTTCCAATATATGACTCGAACAAGTACTCAGAGGAGCAATCTACTCTGATCAAATACTCATGAATGTTTGACTGAGGAATCACATGGACAATTTACCAGCATAAATGGAACTGGTTGGCGAGGTCAGAGAGCAAGAAGCATGTCTCTTGGTGGTTTGAAATGCCATCCCAGGAAGCAGATGATACAAAGCTTGGTGGCTGCTTGTGCCTTCATAACCACTCCATTAGAACCCTCTACTTGAGAACTGATGGAGCATATGGACAAGTTAACTCAGCTGATCATGGATAAAATCAAGCCATGACATGAACCTCCAGCAAACACACAGCCTGGAGTGTCCATTGCCCAAGCTACGGTAGGATCCTCCCAGGAAACAGAGAAGCATAGAAACATAGAAGCTGTCAGCAGAAAAGGAAATCCTGGCTCACATAGTCTGCCCTAAAGTCCCTACCTACTGTGCTACCATAGACCCTAACTGATCTCCATCCTTTCCCCTGACCCTGTTATCAAGGTCCCCCTGTGTCTATCCCATGCATGTTTGAAACCTATTTCAGTACCCCACCACATCTGCTGGGAGTCTGTTCCAGATCTCCACCACCCTTTCCATAAATAAGTATTTCCTCACATCCCCTCTAAGTCGTCCCCCTTCCAGATTCATAACATGCCCCCTTGTCCTTGAGCACCTCTTTCTGTGCGAAATGCCACCCTCCTGTACCTTATTGATACCTTTGAGGTATTTGAATGATTCTATCATGTCTCCCCTTTCCCTCCTTTCCTCTAGAGTGTACACATTTAACTCCCTGAGTCTTTCCTCATAGGACTTCTGATGCAGGCCATGCACCATTTTGGTTGCCCTTCTCTGTACTGCCTCCACCTGATCTATGTCTTTCTTGAGTTGGGACCTCCAGAACTGGACACAGTACTCTGGGTGGGGCCTCATGATTGCTCTATATAGGGATAACTCCACCTCCTTCTTTCTGCTGGTGATACCCTTCCCTATGCACCCCAGCATTCTACTAGCCTTTCCCACTGCCTTATTACACTGCTTTGCTACCTTCAGGTCATCAGATATGATGATCCCCAGATCCCTTTCCTGTTTTGTGGTTAACACCTTCCCCACAAATGATACATTGCCCTTGGGTTTTTGTGCCCCATGTGCATAGTTTTGCACTTTTTGGCATTGAAGCCTAGTTGCCAAACCCTTGACCAGTTTTCCAGCTTTTTCAGATCTTCCCTCATTTTTTCCAGCCCCCCACGGTGTGTCCATTCTGTTGCAGATGTGTCACCTGTGAACAGGTATACCTTTCCTTCCAGCCCCTCTGCAATGTCACTAATAAAGACACTGAAGGGGAATAGTCCCAGTACTGACCCCTGAGGCACCTCGATGGCTACTTTACTCCCTTCCGAGTGAACTCCTTTCACCACTACCCTCTGAGTTCTGTTACTTATCCAATTTTGTACCCATTTTACTATCTTTGGACCCACTCCCAGGCTGCCCAGCTTGTTTACCAGTCTTCTGTGTGGAACGGTGTCAGAGGCCTTACTGAAATCCAGGTAGGCCACATCCACCATTCCTCCCTGATCCACCTCCCTGGTAACCCAGTCAAAGAACTCTATCAGGTTTGTTTGGCAAGATCTCCCCCCATGAACCCATGCTGCCTCTGGTCCTGCAATCCACTGGTTTTAAAGCATTACCCAATCCTTTCTTTAAATAGTGTTTCTATAACCTTGCCCACCACAAAAGTCAGGCTTACAGGTCTGTAGTTTCTTGCCTCTTCCCTATTCCCACCTCTGTGTAGCGGGATCACATCTGCCCTTCTCCAGTCACCAGAAATCTCCCACTTATCCAGTGATGGACTGAACAAGGCTGTCAGAGGCGCAGTCAGTTCCTCCTTTGGTTCCTTCAGTATCCTGCTGTGAACCCCATCTGGCCCCATTGCCTTGTCTACTCTTAGTTTAGCTAATTCTCTGAGAACTCTATCCTCTGTAAAAGGGCTAGTGTCCACTTTCCTTCCCCTAATGCTCTTTTCCCCTATATGTGGCCTGTCACCTACCCCTTCCTTTGTGAATTACTGAACAAAAGTACTTCAGTTGTGCTTACGCAACTAGATGAGATGATGCTTGTGTGACATGATTTACTCTGTGGCTTTCTGCCTCTCTGTGGGATATACCACCTGGTAGGGATATGACACAAGGAACCCTAGAGTAGGGTTCCCTCCTACAGGTGCCGCAGGAATGATTGTGTCGGCTAAAGGTAGGTTAGGAAGAAGCCCACAGGCAAGAGAGATAAGCCATTGGAGGAGGAGGGGTGGATGGTGGGCAATGAAAAATGAATCCTGGAGAGGCCCAGGATGAGTGACATTTTAAGCCTGATGGGGGAGTGACATAGTTGCTCTGCCCATTGAGCCATGGGATTAAAGTCCTCTAGATGAGATGATGCTTGTGTGACTTGATTTATTTTGTGGCTTTCCGCCTCTCTATCACTGGGATATACCACCCTGAAGGGGTATGACTCAAGGAACCCTAAAGGAGGGTTCCCCCCTACAGGTGCTGCGGGAATGATTAAGTTGGCTAAAGGTAGGTTAGGAAGAAGACCAAAAAGAATACCCAAAGGTGTCCAGCATTGAAGAGGCGAGAATAATGAATGAATGAATTCGGAGAAGATGATAAGGGCGGACTTCCTAAGGAGAGAGAGGGGAAAGCTGAGGGCCACCATCCACCTCCATCCAACAGTGGAACCTAACTAATTAACCTAAGAAGGCACTAACTCTAACTACTATTATGAACATTGGCATGGAGGAGAGAAAAAAAACCCTTTGAGGAGGAAATCTCTGGGGATCCAAGGCCTAGGTCGCCTTCCCTCCAGGCTGACGACATTTGATTTGAGGACATATGTTGTTAAAGAGAAGGATTCATTAAAGAGAAGGATATGAGTAGGGAAGATGATGGGATAGAGGAAAATCCCCAAAAGAAAGCATGGATCGAAGAAGGAACATAAGGCAGCGATGAAGACTGATGATGATGAAAGCAGCAGGAGGGTGGCAGCTCAATGAGGTAGCATAAGACCCAATGGGAAGAATGCTTTATTGAGCAATGGGAGTAGGTAGACACTGAGGCTGATAGGGTATGCTTAGTTATGCGATGTGAATGATTAGACCCTGAGGTCGTAGTCGATGAGCATAGGATACAATGATGGGTATGCTTGAGTAAGAGATGCAAAGAGACAAACCTTGAGGTGAGGGTGAGTGGTTGATGAACCTGATACATGCAGTAGGATGGCTGTGGATCCATAAGCTGGCATAGGAGTCACGACAGGGTCGAGCATAGGAGTCATTATAGATATGCCCAAAAGAAATAGCGATGGCAGGCCCCGATTGGAGTGAATCCTTGATGGCCGGTATGGAATGTGAATAAGAGGAGACAGGAATGAACTTGAAAATGAACTTGTATGAAGGTAGTCTGCTCAATAGATCAATATGAGAAAGTAGGCTTCTCGAAAGGAGGTAGACTTCGAGGCCAAGAAGGCATGTCTGGAACCAGAGGGTATGCAAATGAGAGGGTACACTCAGGTCGAGTGATTGAGATGGGCAAAATTGGATAATGTACAATGAGGAGTGAAGCCGTGAGCAGGAGTGAAACCATGAGTGGAGTGAATCCATGATGGCTGGGATGAGAAAAGGCAGGTAGAAATGGGGGAGGAAGGGGAGAGGGAGATAAGGTGCCTGCCTTGCGCCACAGCTTGGAGGGACAGGAAGCGAATCCTCAGAATCGTGGGAGCAGCTGCATGAGGGAGGGGAGCCGGATGTCATTGTCCACCTAAGGACAAATGACCTGGCTAGGAATGGGATCAGAGCAGTGCAAGAGGAGTTTGTAGAGTTGGGGAGGGGCATTAGACAAGTAGCACATACAGTAACCTTCTCGGAGGTGCTGCCTGTCTATGGCAAGGGTGATGCTAGGGTACTCCTCACCAGGGAATGCAATGAATGGTTGAAAAACTGGTGTGGAGCTCAGGGTTTTGGCTTCATTGGGGACTGGGGAGCCACCTGGAGGGATGCAGACATATACTGGTGTGATGGTCTGCATCTGTCCAGGGGGGGAACCAGGATCCTAGGTGAGAGGTTTAAATGTTTCATTGGCAAGCATTTAAACTAGCCAAGGGGGGAGGCACTGGAAAGGAGCAGGGAAATCCCAGCCTCTCCCCACAAAACATGGTAATTAGTGAGGTAAACACCAAGGTAGAGAAGTCATTAGGGAGTAGGACGGAGGTAAATGTAAAAAAAGGCAAAGCCAGTAAGGACAGGAATGGGGCTAAAAGGAGTAAGGCCATCAAAAAAGTGGAGGGTGATGAGTACCAATGCCCATAGTCTTAGCTCCCTGAACTAGTGGCCTTGATGGATGAGGGTTGCCTGGATATTGTGGCAGTCACAGAAATATGGTACACAGAGAACCATGACTGGGATGTCAACTTACCAGATACACAATCTACAGAAGGGACAGGGAGGGTAAAAGAGGAGGAGGACTAGCTCTCTATGTAAAGGAAGGGATCAAAGCAACAGAACAAAAGAGTAAACAGGGAGCAGATGAGACTCTCTGGGTCACCCTGGAGACAGGAAATGGCACCACAATCTGCATGGGGGTTACATACAAACCCCCATCTTAGGGGAAGGGAATGGACAAGGAAATGATGGAAGGCTTCCTTAAAATGGCAGAAAAAGGGGAGATATTGTTGATGGGGGAACTGAATATGCCAGATGTTAACTGGAGCACCATTGCTGCAGGCACATCCAAGAGCAGGGTCATTCTTGATGCCCTGCAGGGGGCATGCCTCAGACAGCTAGTATTGGAACCCACTCGGAAGGGAGCAATCTTAGACTTGGTACTCTCAAATGGAGATGGAGAAAGAATAACAGGTTTAGAAGTGGGTAGCCATCTGGGAACAAGCGACCACCAAACAGTGTGGTTCATGATAAACACAGCCGTACAATCAAGCCATACAAAAGCAAGAGTATTGGACTTTAGGAGGGCTGACTTTGGGAAAATGAGAGAGTGCCTCAGAAAAGCACTAGCAAACAGGCAAGAAGGAGGGGTGGAGGAACAATGGGGAGTAATCAAAACAGCCATCACAGAGGCAACAAGCCTTTGTGTAAAGCAAATCAACAAAACACAACGAAGGAAAAAATGCTATGTTTCTCAAAAGAGGTGGCAGGGAAGGTTAAGGAGAAAAGGATAGAATTCAGGAAATATAAGGAAACACAGAAGGAGCAGGACAGAGAACTTTATCAGTTAAAGCAGAAAGAGGCAGGGAAGGCAGTCAGAATAGCAAAGGCCCAAACCGAGGAAAGGATAGCCAACTCTGTTAAGAAGGGGGATAAGACCTTTTATAGGTACATTAGGGAGCGAAGAAAGACCAAAGAAGGGATACTGAGGCTTAATAAAGAGGAGGGAATGTGGGTAGAGGGTGACAGTGAAAAAGCAGGGATACTGAACGAATATTTCTGCTCAGTATTCACAAAGGAAGAGGAGGGAGAGGTATCTAAACCAAACAAGAGAAACACCCTGAAGATGGGAGTCGATACCAGTCCATTCACAGAAGAAAGGGTTCTGAAAGAACTAATAAAATTGAAGGTGGACAAAGCAATGGGGCCTGATGGGATTCACCCAAGAATTCTAAAAGAACTAAGGGTAGAACTAATGACACCGCTGACTACTCTCTTTAACAAATCATGGGAGGATGGGGTGGTACCTGAGGACTGGAGGAGGGTTGATGTGATTCCTCTTCACAAAAGTGGGAGCAGAACAGAGGCAGGAAACTACAGACCGGTTAGTTTGACTTCAGTGGTAGGGAAAATGATGGAATCACTTCTGAAGGAAAGAACTGTTGAGTACCTAGAGGCCAGTGAAGCACAGGACCCAAGGCAGCATGGATTCACGATGGGAAGGTCGTGTTAGACGAATCTAATAGATTTCTTTGACTGGGTGACCAAAGTAGTAGACCAGGAAGGGGCTGTGGACATGGCTTACCTAGATTTTAGCAAGGCATTTGATACAGTCCCACACAAAAGATTAATACACAAGTTAGCCAGCTTGGAGTGGGTCCCAGGGTGGTAGCCTGGATATAAAATTGGCTAGACTACAGGATGCAAAGGGTAGTAGTAAATGGAGTCCACAGTGAAGAAAGGAGGGTTACTAGCGGTTGCCGCAGGGTTCAGTACTGGGACCGGTCCTTTTTAATGTCTTTATAAGTGACATTGCAGAGGAACTGGAAGGAAAAGTATGTCTCTTTGCAGATGACACAAAGATCTACAACAGGGTTGATACACCAGATGGAGTGGAAATGATGAGAAGGGACTTGGCAAGGTTGGAGGAATGGTCAAATGTATGGCAGCTCAGATTCAATACAAAGAAGTGCAAGGTAATGCACCTGGGAAACAAAAACCCAGGGGAAGAGTACACAATGGGGGGTGACATACTGACAACAGTAAAAATGGAAAGGGACCTGGGGGTAATTGTCCAGAAACAGTAGCCCGAGGAGCGGAGGAGTCGCAAAAGGTGCTTCTCAGCCCTCCCCCACATCGCCAAGCGAGTCCCGACCCCCTGCCCAGAAACAGTAGCCCCGAGGAGCGGAGGTCGCGAGGGTGCTTCAGCCCTCCCTCACATCGCCAAGCGAGTCCCGACTTCCTGCCCAGAAACAGTAGCTCCCCGAGGAGCGGAGGTCGCGAGGTGCTTCTCAGCCCTCCCCACATCGCTGGCGAGTCCCGACCCCCTGCCCAGAAACAGTAGCCCCGAGGAGCGGAGGTCGCGAGGTGCTTCTCAGCCTTCCCCACATCGCCGAGCGAGTCCGACCCCCTGCCCAGAAACAGTAGCCCCGAGGAGCGGAGGTCGCGAGGGTGCTTCTCAGCCCTCCCCCACATCGCCGAAGCGAGTCCCGACCCCCCTGCCCAGGTAATTAGCCCTGCTCCAGCGCGTGAGGAAAAGCCAGCGTCTGCCTGCATTGCGGCTACCGAAACTGCGTGTTGGCGCCTTTTTTTTGAGTTCAAATTTAAAAACATCTCTCACGCCAGGACTGTATTAATTTCCAGAGCTTTTCAGCCACATAGAAAAGTTAGACCAGATTTGTTAATTACTGTCTATGTCCTTGCACTAGATTTCCTGCATTTTTTACCCTGTTACATGAAATGGGACTGTGTTCCTCCACTTAATTTAAGTTAAGCTGATTTAGATGGGATTTGCATGTGTTTAGCCACCTGGTAGCCCACTGTTTTTTTGTAGTGTCCCCTGGGTTCTTACTAAAATCCCAAAGCAGTCCAGGTACTGCGAGTTGCCCAGAAGTTGATATTCAGCCCCACGCCCTGTCTAACTACAGTGCTCCGAGGTTCAGCCCTCCACCCTATCCCTAGCTCATATTTGGTCTGCATTGTTCTGTCCCTCTCTCCCATGCCACCTATGTTAATCCTTGCCTCTTCTCCCTTTCCTTCCAGAAACAGTAGCCCGAGGAGCGGAGGTCGCGAGGTGCTTCTCAGCCCTCCCCACATGCAGGCGTCCCGACCCCTGCCCAGGTAATTAGCCCCGCTCCAGCGCCGTGAGGAAAAGCCAGCGCCTGCCTGCATTGCGCTACCAAACTGCGCTAGTTGGCGCCTTTTTGAGTTCAAATTTAAAAACATCTCTCACGCCAGGACTGTATTAATTTCCAGAGCTTTTCAGCCACATAGAAAAGTTAGACCAGATTTGTTATTACTGTCTATGTCCTTGCACTAGATTTCCTGCATTTTTTTACCCTGTTACATGAAATGGGACTGTGTTCCTCCACTTAATTTAAGTTAAGCTGATTTAGATGGGATTTGCATGTGTTTAGCCACCTGGTAGCCCACTGTTTTTTGTAGTGTCCCTGGGTTCTTACTAAAATCCCAAAGCAGTCCAGGTACTGCAGTTGCCCAGAAGTTGATATTCAGCCCCACGCCCTGTCTAACTACAGTGCTCCGAGGTTAGCCCTCCACCCTATCCTAGCTCATATTTGGTCTGCATTGTTCTGTCCCCTCTCCTCCCCCCGCCCCTTACCTATGTTAATCCTTGCCTCTTCTCTCCTTTCCTTCCAGAAACAGTAGCCCCGAGGAGCGGAGGTCGCGAGGGTGCTTCTCAGCCCTCCCCCACATCGCCGAAGCGAGTCCCGACCCCCCTGCCCAGGTAATTAGCCCTGCTCCAGCGCGTGAGGAAAAGCCAGCGTCTGCCTGCATTGCGGCCACCGAAACTGCGTGTTGGCGCCTTTTTTTTGAGTTCAAATTTAAAACATCTCTCACGCCAGGACTGTATTAATTTCCAGAGCTTTTCAGCCACATAGAAAAGTTAGACCAGATTTGTTAATTACTGTCTATGTCCTTGCACTAGATTTCCTGCATTTTTACCCTGTTACATGAAATGGGACTGTGTTCCTCCACTAAATTTAAGTTAAGCTGATTTAGATGGATTTGCATGTGTTTAGCACCTGGTAGCCCACTGTTTTTTGTAGTGTCCCCTGGGTTCTTACTAAATCCCAAAGCAGTCCAGGTACTGCGAGTTGCCCAGAGTTGATATTCAGCCCCACGCCTGTCTAACTACAGTGCTCGAGGTTCAGCCCTCCACCCTATCCCTAGCTCATATTTGGTCTGCATTGTTCTGTCCCTCTCCTCCCCCCCTTACCTATGTTAATCCTTGCCTCTTCTCCTTTCCTTCCAGAAACAGTAGCCCGAGGGAGGTCTTGCGAGGGTGCTTCTCAGCCCTCCCCCACATCGCCGAAGCGAGTCCCGACCCCCCTGCCCAGGTAATTAGCCCTGCTCCAGCGCGTGAGGAAAAGCCAGCGTCTGCCTGCATTGCAGCTACCGAAACTGCGTGTTGGCGCCTTTTTTTTGAGTTCAAATTTAAAAACATCTCTCACGCCAGGACTGTATTAATTTCCAGAGCTTTTCAGCCACATAGAAAAGTTAGACCAGATTTGTTAATTACTGTCTATGTCCTTGCACTAGATTTCCTGCATTTTTTACCCTGTTACATGAAATGGGACTGTGTTCCTCCACTTAATTTAAGTTAAGCTGATTTAGATGGGATTTGCATGTGTTTAGCCACCTGGTAGCCCACTGTTTTTTTGTAGTGTCCCCTGGGTTCTTACTAAAATCCCAAAGCAGTCCAGGTACTGCGAGTTGCCCAGAAGTTGATATTCAGCCCCACGCCCTGTCTAACTACAGTGCTCCGAGGTTCAGCCCTCCACCCTATCCCTAGCTCATATTTCGGTCTGCATTGTTCTGTCCCCTCTCCTCCCCCCGCCCCTTACCTATGTTAATCCTTGCCTCTTCTCTCCTTTCCTTCCAGAAACAGTAGCCCCGAGGAGCGGAGGTCGCGAGGGTGCTTCTCAGCCCTCCCCCACATCGCCGAAGCGAGTCCCGACCCCCCTGCCCAGGTAATTAGCCCTGCTCCAGCGCGTGAGGAAAAGCCAGCGTCTGCCTGCATTGCGGCTACCGAAACTGCGTGTTGGCGCCTTTTTTTTGAGTTCAAATTTAAAAACATCTCTCACGCCAGGACTGTATTAATTTCCAGAGCTTTTCAGCCACATAGAAAAGTTAGACCAGATTTGTTATTACTGTCTATGTCCTTGCACTAGATTTCCTGCATTTTTTACCCTGTTACATGAAATGGGACTGTGTTCCTCCACTTAATTTAAGTTAAGCTGATTTAGATGGGATTTGCATGTGTTTAGCCACCTGGTAGCCCACTGTTTTTTTTTTGTAGTGTCCCCTGGGTTCTTACTAAAATCCCAAAGCAGTCCAGGTACTCGAGTTGCCCAGAAGTTGATATTCAGCCCCACGCCCTGTCTAACTACAGTGCTCCGAGGTTCAGCCTCCACCCTATCCCTAGCTCATATTTCGGTCTGCATTGTTCTGTCCTCTCCTCCCCGCCCCTTACCTATGTTAATCCTTGCCTCTTCTCCTTTCCTTCCAGAAACAGTAGCCCGGGAGGCCCGGTCGCGAGGTGCTCTCAGCCCTCCCCACATCGCGGCGTAGTCCCGACCCCCTGCCCAGGTAATTAGCCCTGCTCCAGCGCTGAGGAAAAAGCTGCCTGCCTGCATTATGCTACCGAAACTCGCGTGTTGGCACTTTTTTGAGTTCAAATTTAAAACATCTCCACGCCAGGACTGTATTAATTTCCAGAGCTTTTCAGCCACATAGAAAAGTTAGACAGATTTGTTAATTACTGTCTATGTCCTTGCACTAGATTTCCTGCATTTTTACCCTGTTACATGAAATGGGACTGTGTTCCTCCACTTAATTTAAGTTAAGCTGATTTAGATGGGATTTGCATGTGTTTTAGCCACCTGGTAGCCCACTGTTTTTTTGTAGTGTCCCTGGGTTCTTACTAAAATCCCAAAGCAGTCCAGGTACTGCAGTTGCCCAGAAGTTGATATTCAGCCCCACGCCCCTGTCTAACTAAGAATGCTCCGAGGTTCAGCCTCCGCACCCTATCCCTAGCTCATATTTTCGTCTGCATTGTTCTGTCCCTCTCCTCCCCCCCTTACCTATGTTAACCTGCCTCTTCTCTCCTTTCCTTCCAGAAACAGTAGCCCGAGGGTGGTCGCGAGGGTGCTTCTCAGCCTCCCCACGCCAAGCGTGAGTCCCGACCCCTGCCCAGGTAATTAGCCCTGCTCCGGCGTGAGAAAAGCCAGCGTCTGCCTGCATTACAGCTACCGAAACTGCGTGTTGGCGCCTTTTTTTTGAGTTCAAATTTAAAAACATCTCTCACGCCAGGACTGTATTAATTTCCAGAGCTTTTCAGCCACATAGAAAAGTTAGACCAGATTTGTTAATTACTGTCTATGTCCTTGCACTAGATTTCCTGCATTTTTTACCCTGTTACATGAAATGGGACTGTGTTCCTCCACTTAATTTAAGTTAAGCTGATTTAGATGGGATTTGCATGTGTTTAGCCACCTGGTAGCCCACTGTTTTTTTGTAGTGTCCCTAGGTTCTTACTAAAATCCCAAAGCAGTCCAGGTACTGCGAGTTGCCCAGAAGCTGATATTCAGCCCCACGCCCTGTCTAACTACAGTGCTCCGAGGTTCAGCCCTCCACCCTATCCCTAGCTCATATTTCGGTCTGCATTGTTCTGTCCCCTCTCCTCCCCCCGCCCCTTACCTATGTTAATCCTTGCCTCTTCTCTCCTTTCCTTCCAGAAACAGTAGCCCCGAGGAGCGGAGGTCGCGAGGGTGCTTCTCAGCCCTCCCCCACATCGCCGAAGCGAGTCCCGACCCCCCTGCCCAGGTAATTAGCCCTGCTCCAGCGTGAGGAAAAGCCAGCGTCTGCCTGCATTGTGGCTACCGAAACTGCGTGTTGGCGCCTTTTTTTTGAGTTCAAATTTAAAAACATCTCTCACGCCAGGACTGTATTAATTTCCAGAGCTTTTCAGCCACATAGAAAAGTTAGACCAGATTTGTTAATTACTGTCTATGTCCTTGCACTAGATTTCCTGCATTTTTTACCCTGTTACATGAAATGGGACTGTGTTCCTCACATAATTTAAGTTAAGCTGATTTAGATGGGATTTGCATGTGTTTAGCCACCTGGTAGCCCACTGTTTTTGTAGTGTCCCCTGGGTTTCACTAAAATCCCAAAGCAGTCCAGGTACTGCGAGTTGCCCAAGTTGATATTCAGCCCCACGCCCTGTCTAACTACAGTGCTCCGAGGTTCAGCCTCCACCCTATCCCTAGCTCATATTTCCGGTCTGCATTGTTCTGTCCTCTCCTCTCCTCCCGCCCCTTACCTATGTTAATCCTTGCCTCTCTCTCTCCTTTCCTTCCAGAAACAGTAGCGAGGCGACGGAGGTCGCGAGGGTGCTTCTCAGCCTCCCCCACATGCAAGCGAGTCCCGACCCCCTGCCCAGGTAATTAGGCCCTGCTCCAGCTGCGGAGGAAAGCCAGTCTGCCTGCATTGCGTGCTACCGAAACTGCGTGTTGGCGCTTTTTTGAGTTCAAATTTAAAAACATCTCTCACGCCAGGACTGTATTAATTTCAGAGCTTTTCAGCCACATAGAAAAAGTTAGACCAGATTTGTTAATTACTGTCTATGTCCTTGCACTTAGATTTCCTGCATTTTTACCCTGTTACATGAAATGGGACTGTGTTCCTCCACTAAATTTAAGTTAAGCTGATTTAGATGGGATTGCATGTGTTTAGCCACCTGGTAGCCCACTGTTTTTTTGTAGTGTCCCCTGGGTTCTTACTAAAATCCAAAGCAGTCCAGGTACTGCGAGTTGCCCAAGAAGTTGATATTCAGCCCCCGCCTGTCTAACTACAGTGCTCCGAGTTCAGCCTCCACCCTATCCCTAGCTCATATTTCGGTCTGCATTGTTCTGTCCTCTCCTCCCCGCCCCTTACCTATGTTAATCCTTGCCTCTTCTCTCCTTTCCTTCCAGAAACAGTAGCCCCGGAGGCGGAGGTCGGAGGTGCTTCTCAGCCCTCCCCACGCGAGCGAGTCCGACCCCCTGCCCAGGTAATTAGCCCTGCTCCAGCGCTGTGAGGAAAAAGCCAGCGCTGCCTCGCATGTCGGCTACCGAAACTGCGTGTTGGCGCCTTTTTGAGTTCAAATTTAAAACATCTCACGCCAGGACTGTATTAATTTCAGAGCTTTACAGCCACATAGAAAAGTTAGACCAGATTTGTTAATTACTGTCTATGTCCTTGCACTAGATTTCCTGCATTTTTACCCTGTTACATGAAATGGGACTGTGTTCCTCCACTAAATTTAAGTTAAGCTGATTTAGATGGAGTTTGCATGTGTTTAGCCACCTGGTAGCCCACTGTTTTTGTAGTGTCCCTGGGTTCTTACTAAAATCCCAAAGCAGTCCAGGTACTCAGAGTTGCCCAAGTTGATATTCAGCCCCGCCCTGTCCCAACTACAGTGCTCGAGGTTCAGCCTCCACCCTATCCCTAGCTCATATTTAGGTCTGCATTGTTCTGTCCCCTCTCCTCCCCGCCCCTTACCTATGTTAATCCTTGCCTCTTCTCTCCTTTCCTTCCAGAAACAGTAGCCCCGAGGAGCGGAGGTCGCGAGGGTGCTTCTCAGCCCTCCCCCACATCGCCGAAGCGAGTCCCGACCCCCCTGCCCAGGTAATTAGCCCTGCTCCAGCGCTGCGGAGGAAAAGCCAGCTGCCTGCCTGCATTATGCTACCAAACCTGCGTTAGGCGCTTTTTTGAGTCTCAAATTTAAAACATCTTCACGCCAGGACTGTACACTTTCAGGCTTTTCAGCCACATAGAAAAGTTAGACCAGATTTGTTAATTACTGTCT
This sequence comes from Neoceratodus forsteri, assembly GCA_016271365.2. Taxonomy (NCBI): domain Eukaryota; kingdom Metazoa; phylum Chordata; order Ceratodontiformes; family Ceratodontidae; genus Neoceratodus; species Neoceratodus forsteri. The sequence goes on along the minus strand of CM057456.1, from coordinate 920,719,990 downwards.
ATGTCCTTGCACTAGATTTCCGCATTTTTACCCTGTTACATGAAATGGGACTGTGTTCCTCCACTTAATTTAAGTTAAGCTGATTTAGATGGGATTTGCATGTGTTTAGCCACCTGGTAGCCCACTGTTTTTGTAGTGTCCCTGGGTTCTTACTAAATCCCAAAGCAGTCCAGGTACTGCTGAGTTGCCCAGAAGTTGATATTCAGCCCCACCCTGTCTAACTACAGTGCTCCGAGTTCAGCCTCCACCCTATCCCTAGCTCATATTTCGGTCTGCATTGTTCTGTCCCTCTCCTCCCGCCCCTTACCTATGTTAATCCTTGCCTTCTCTCCTTTCCTTCCAGAAACAGTAGCCCGAGGCCAGGTCGCGAGGTGCTTCTCAGCCCTCCCCACATCGCCCAGGCGGGTCCCGACCCCTGCCCAGGTAATTAGTCCTGCTCCAGGCGTGAGGAAAAGCCAGCGTCTGCCTGCATTGCGGCATACCACCGAACTGCGTGTTGGCGCCTTTTTTGAGTTCAAATTTAAAACATCTCACGCCAGGACTGTATTAATTTCGAGCTTTTCAGCCACATAGAAAAGTTAGACCAGATTTGTTAATTACTGTCTATGTCCTTGCACTAGATTCCTGCATTTTTACCCTGTTACATGAAATGGGACTGTGTTCCTCCACTAATTTAAGTTAAGCTGATTTAGATGGGATTTGCATGTGTTTAGCCACCTGGTAGCCCACTGTTTTTTATGGTGTCCCCTAGGTTCTTACTAAAATCCCAAAGCAGTCCAGGTACTGCGAGTTGCCCAAAGTTGATATTCAGCCCCGCCCTGTCTAACTACAGTGCTCGAGGTTCAGCCCTCCACCCTATCCCTAGCTCATATTTCGTCTGCATTGTTCTGTCCCTCTCCTCCCCCGCCCTAACCTATGTTAATCCTTGCCTCTTCTCTCTTTCCTTCCAGAAACAGTAGCCCGAGGAGGCGGGTGAGGTGCTTCTCAGCCCTCCCACGCCGCAGGCGAGTCCCGACCCCCCTGCCCAGGTAATTGGCCTGCTCCAGCGTGAGAAAAAGCCAGCGTCTGCCTGCATTGCAAGACTGCGAAACTGCGTGTTGGCGCCTTTTGAGTTCAAATTTAAAACATCTCCCGCCAGGACTGTATTAATTTCCGAGCTTTTCAGCCACATAGAAAAGTTAGACCAGATTTGTTAATTACTGTCTATGTCCTTGCACTAGATTTCCCTGCATTTTTACCCTGTTACATGAAATGGGACTGTGTTCCTCCACTTAATTTAAGTTAAGCTGATTTAGATGGCTTGCCATGTGTTTGAGCCACCCTGGGTAGCCACTGTTTTTACATAGTGTCCCTAGTTCTTACTAAAATCCCAAGCGTATTCTGTGAATTTTCACGAGGTTGCCCAGAAGTTGATATTCAGCCCCCGCCCTGTCTAACTACAGTGCTCCGAGGTTCAGCCCTCCACCCTATCCCTAGCTCATATTTCGGTCTGCATTGTTCTGTCCTCTCCTCCCCGCCCTTACCCTAATATTAATCCTTGCCTCTTCTCCTTTCCTTCCAAACAGTAGCGAGGAGGCGAAGTCGCGAGGTGCTTCTCAACCCTCCCACATCACGAGCGAGTCCGACCCCCTGCCCAGGTAGTGGCCCTGCTCCAGCCCAGCGTGAGGAAAAAGCCGGCCTGTCTGCCATTGCGGACTACCGAACTGCGTGTTGGCGCCTTTTTTTGAGTTCAAATTAAAAACATCTCTCACGCCAGGACTGTATTAATTTCCAGACTTTTCAGCCACATAGAAAAGTTAGACCAGATTTGTTAATTACTGTCTATGTCCTTGCCGATTTCCTGCATTTTTTTACCCTGTTACATGAAATGGGACTGTGTTCCTCCACTTAATTTAAGTTAAGCTGATTTAGATGGGATTTGCATGTGTGTTTGCCAACTGGTAGCCCACTGTTTTTTTGTAGTGTCCCTGGGTTCTTACTAAAATCCCAAAGCAGTCCAGGTACTGCGAGTTGCCCAGAAGTTGATATTCAGCCCCACGCCCTGTCCAACTACAGTGCTCCGAGGTTCAGCCTCCACCCTATCCCTAGCTCATATTTAGTCTGCATTGTTCTGTCCCTCTCCTCCCCCGCCCCTTACCTATGTTAATCCTTGCCTCTTCTCTCCTTTCCTTCCAGAAACAGTAGCCCCGAGGAGCGGAGGTCACGAGGGTGCTTCTCAGCCCTCCCCACATCGCCGAAGCGAGTCCCGACCCCCCTGCCCAGGTAATTGGCCCTGCTCCAGCGGCGGCTGAGGAAAAGCCAGCGTCTGCCTGCATTGCGGCTACGAAACTTCTTAGCGTTGGCGCCACCACCCGAGTTCAAATTTAAAAACATCTCTCCACGCCAGGACTGTATTATTTTCCAGAGCTTTTCAGCCACATAGAAAAATTAGACCAGATTTATTAATTACTGTCTAAGTCCTTGCACTAGATTTCCTGCATTTTTACCCTGTTACATGAAATGGGACTGTGTTCCTCCACTTAATTTAAGTTAAGCTGATTTAGATGGGATTTGCATGTGTTTAGCCACCTGGTAGCCCACTGTTTTTTAGTGTCCCTGGGTTCTTACTAAATCCCAAAGCAGTCCAGAGTGCTGCAGGTTGCCCAGAAAGTTGATATTCAGCCCCACGCCCTGTCTAACTACAGTGCTCAGTTCAGCCCTCACCCCTATCCCTAGCTCATATTTAGTCTGCATTGTTTGTCCCTCTCTCCCCACCTACCTATGTTAATCCTTGCTCTTCTCTCCTTCCTTCCAGAAACAGTAGCCCGAGGACCGGAGTCGCGAGGTGCTTCTCAACCCTCCCCACATCGCCAGCGCAGTCCGACCCCCCTGCCCAGGTAATTAGCCCTGCTCCAGCGCGTGAGGAAAAGCCAGCGTCTCTGCATTGCTGACTACGAAACTGCGTGTTGGCGCCTTTTTTGAGTTCAAATTTAAAAAACATCTCTCACGCCAGGACTGTATTAATTTCCAGAGCTTTTCAGCCACATAGAAAAGTTAGACCAGATTTATGGAACTACTGTCTATGTCCTTACACTAGATTTCACCATTTTACCCTGTTACATGAAATGGGACTGTGTTTACACAATTTAAGTTAGCTGATTTAGATGGGATTTGCATGTGTTTAGCCACCTGGTAGCCCCACTGTTTTTTATGTAGTGTCCCCTGGGTTCTTACTAAAATCCCAAAGCAGTCCAGGTACTGCAGAGTTGCCCAGAGTTGATATTCAGCCCCACCCTGTCTAACTACAGTGCTCCGAGGTTCAGCCCTCCACCCTATCCTAGCTCATATTGGGGTCTGCATTGTTCTGTCCCTCTCCTCCCCACCCCTTACCTATGTTAATCCTTGCCTCTTCTCTCCCTCCCTTCAGAAACAGTGACCCGAGGAGGCCGAGAGGCAGTGCCTCAGCCCTCCCCACATCGCTTGACCGAGTCCCACCCCCTGCCCAGGTAATTAGCCCTGCTCAGGCGTGAGGAAAAGCCAGCGTCTGCCATTCTTGTTCCCGAAACTAGATGGCGCCTTTTTTGAGGTTCAAATTTAAAAAGCATCTCTCTCACATGAGACTATGTAATATTTCAGAAACTTTTCAGCCATAGAAAAGTTAGACCAAGATTGGTTAGTACTGTCTATGTCCTTGAACTAGATTTCCTGCATTTTACCCTGTTACCAAGAAATGGGACTGTGTTCCTCCACTTAATTTAAGTTAAGCTGATTTAGATGGGATTTGCATGTGTTTAGCCACCTGGTAGCCACTGTTTTTTTGTAGTGTCCTAGGTTCTTACTAAAATCCCAAAACAGTCAAGGTACTCACGAGTTGCAAGTTGATATTCCAGCCCCGCCTGTCTAACTACAAGTGCTCCAAGTTCAGCCCTCACTATCCCTAGCTCATATTTCGGTCTGCATTGTTCTGTCCCCTCTCACCCGCCCCTTACCTATGTTAATCTTGCCTCTTCTCCTTTCCTTCCAGAAACAGTAGCCCGAGGAGGCGGAGGTAGCGAGGGGTGCTTCTCAGCCCTCCCCAAATCACTTGACAGTCCGGCCACTTGAGTAGTAGCCTGCTCAGCGCGTGAGAAAAAGCCAGCGTCTGCCTGCATTGCGGCTACGAAACTGCGTGTTGGCGCCTTTTTGAGTTCAAATTTAAAACATCTCTCACGCCAGGACCGTATTAATTTCCAGAGCTTTCAGCCACATAGAAAAGTTAGACCAGATTTGTAATTACTGCTCTATGTCCCATGCACTAGATTTCCTGCATTTTTTACCCTGTTACATGAAATGGGACTGTGTTCCTCCCACTTAATTTAAGTTAAGCTAGATTTAGATGGGATTTGCATGTGTTTAGCCACCTGGTAGCCCACTGTTTTTGTAGTGTCCCTGGGTTCTACTAAAATCCCAAAGCAGTCCAGGTACTGCGAGTTGCAGAGAAGCTGATATTCAGCAACACCCCTGTCTAACTACAGTACTCCGAGGTTCAGCCCTCCACCTATCCTAAGCTCAATATTTGGGTCTGCATTGTTCTGTCCCTCTCCTCCCCGCCCCTTACCTATGTTAATCCTTGCCTCTTCTCTCCTTTCCTTCCAGAAACAGTAGCCCGAGGTCGCGAGGGTGCTTCTCAGCCCTCCCCACATCGCCCAGGCAGTCACGAGCCTGTACCCAGGTAATAAGCCCCTGCTCCAGCGCGTGAGGAAAAGCCAGCGTCTGCCACTGCATTGCGACTACCGAAACTGCGTGTTGGCGCCTTTTGAGTTCAAATTTAAAAACATCTCTCACGCCAGACATATTATTTTAGAGAGAGCTTTTCAGCCACATAGAAAAGTTAGACCAGATTTGTTAATTACTGTCTATGTCCCACACTAGATTTCCTGCATTTTTACCCTGTTACATGAAATGGGACTGTGTTCCTCCACTAATTTAAGTTAAGCTGATTTAGATGGGATTTGCATGTGTTTAGCCACCTGGTAACCACTGTTTTTTGTAGTGTCCCCTGGGTTCTTACTAAAATCCCAAAGCAGTCCAGGTACTGCAGTTGCCCAGAAGTTGATATTCACCCACGCCCTGTCTAACTACAGTGCTCGAGGTTCAGCCCTCCACCCTATCCCTAGCTCATATTTAGACTGCATTGTTCTGTCCTCTCCTCCCCCGCCCCTTACCTATGTTAATCCTTGCCTCTTCTCTCCTTTCCTTCCAGAAACAGTAGCCCGAGGCCGAGGCAGCGAGGTGCTTCTCAGCCTCCCCACGCCAGGAGCGAGTCCCGACCCCCCTGCCCAGGTAATTAGCCCTGCTCCAGCGTGTGAGGAAAAGCCAGCGTCTGCCTGCATTGCGGCTACCGAAACTGCGTGTTGGCGCCTTTTTTTGAGTTCAAATTTAAAACATCTCTCACGCCAGGACATATTATTTTCCAGAGCTTTTCAGCCTAGAAAAGTTAGACCAGATTTTATTAGTGCTGTCTATGTCATGCACTAGATTTCAGCATTTTTACCCTGTTACTTGAAATGGGACTGTCATTCCTCCACTTAATTAAATTAAGCTAATTTAGATGGGAGTTGCATGTGTTTGTACCTGGTAGCCCACTGTTTTGTAGTGTCCCCTGGTTCTTACTAAAATCCCAAAACGGTCAGGTACTCTGCAGGTTACCCAGAAGTTGATATTCAGCCGCCCTGTCTAACAGTGCTCGAGGTTCAGCCCTCCACCCTATCCCTAGCTCATAGCTCCGGTCTGCATTGTTCCTCCCCTCTCTCCCCCCCCTTACCTATGTTAATCCTTGCCTCTTCTCTCCTTTCCTTCCAGGAAACAGTATTAGCCCAGGAGGCGGGTCAGTGCTGCTCAGCCCTCCCCACATCGCGAGGCAGAGTCCCGACCCCCTGCCCAGGTAATTAGCCTGTTGGCCAGCGTGAGGAAAAGCCAGCGTCTCTGCTGCCTGCATTGCCCGGCTACGAAACTGCGTGTTAGCGCCTTTTTGAGTTCAAATTTAAAACATCTCTCACGCCAGGACTGTATTAATTTCCAGAGCTTTCAGCAATAGAAAAAGTTAGACAAGATTTGTTAATTACTGTCTATGTCCTTGCACTCAGATTTCTCCATTTTTACCCTGTTACATGAAATGGGACTGTGTCCTCCACTTAATTTAAGTTAAGCTGATTTAGATGGGATTTGCATGTGTTTAGCCACCTGGTAGCCACTGTTTTTTTGTAGTGTCCCCTGGGTTCTTACTAAAATCCCAAAGCAGTCCAGGTACTGCGAGTTGCCCAGAAGTTGATATTCAGCACGCACCCTGTCTAGCTACAGGTGCTCCGAGGTTCCAGCCTCCACCCTATCCTAGCTCATATTTCGGTCTGCATTGTTCTGTCCTCTCCTCCCCGCCCTTACCTATGTTAATCCTTGCCTCTCTCTCCCTTTCCTTCCAGAAACAGTAGCCCCGGAGCGGAGTCGCGAGGTGCTTCTCAGCCTCCCACATCGCGAAGCCGAGTCCCGACCCCCCTGCCCAGGTAATTGGCCCTGCTCCAGGGCAGTGAGGAAAAGCCAGCGTCTGCCTGCATTAAGGCTACCAAAACTGCGTGTTAGGCGCCTTTTTTGAGTTCAAATTTAAAACATCTCTCACGCACAGGACTGTATTAATTTCCAGAGCTTTTCAGCCACATAGAAAAGTTAGACCAGATTTGTTAATTAATGTCTATGTCACCTGCACACGATTTCCTGCATTTTTACCCTGTTACATGAAATGGGATCTGATTCCTCCACTTAATTTAAGTTAAGCTGATTTAGATGGGATTTGCATGTGTTTAGCCACCTGGTAGCCCACTGTTTTTTGTAGTGTCCTGGGTTCTTACTAAAATCCAAAGCAGTCAGGTACTGCAGGTTGCCCAGAAGTTGATATTCAGCCCCGCCCTGTCTAACCACAGTGCTCCGAGGTTCAGCCTCCACCTATCCTAGCTCATATTTACGGTCTGCATTGTTCTGTCCTCTCCCACGCCCTACCTATGTTAATCCTTGCCTCTTCTCTCCTTTCCTTCCAGAAAAGTAGCCGAGGGACAGTCGCAAGGTGCTTCTCAGCCCTCCCACATCGCCGAGGCGAGTCCCGACCCCCTGCCCAGGTAATTAGCCCTGCTCCCAGCGTGAGAAAAGCCACCTGCCTGCATTACAGGCTACCGAGCACAAATGTTGGCGCCGCACGAGTTCAAATTTAAAAACATCTCCACGGACTGTATTAATTTCCAGAGCTTTCAGCCACATAGAAAAGTTAGAACAGATTTGATAATTACTGTCTATGTCCTTGCACTAGATTTCCTGCATTTTGCACCTGTTACATGAAAATGGGACTGTGTTCCTCCACTTAATTTAAGTTAAGCTGATTTAGATGGGATTTGCATGTGTTTAGCCACCTAAGTAGCCCTGTTTTTGTAGTGTCCCTGGTTCTTAATAAAATCCCAAAGCAGTCCAGGTACTAGCGAGTTGCCCAAGTTGATACCTTATTTACGCCCTGTCTAAATACAGTGCTCAGAGGTTCAGCCTCACCCTATCCATAGCTCATATTTCGATACTGCATTGTTCTGTCCCCTCTCCTCCCCGCCCTTACCTGTTAATCCTTGCCTCTTCTCCTTTCCTTCCAGAAACAGTAGCCCGAGGAGGCGGGGTCGCGAGGGTGCTTCTCCAACCCCCTCCCACATGGCAGTGAGTCCCGACCCCCTGCCCAGGTAATTAGCCCTGCTCCAGCAGCGTGAGGAAAAACCCAGCGTCTGCCTGCATTACTGACTACCGAAACGCTGCGTGTTAGCGCCTTTTTGAGTTCAAATTTAAAAACATCTCTCCGCCAGGACTGTATTAATTTCCAGAGCTTTCAGCCACAGAAAAAGTTAGACCAGATTTGATAATTACAATATGTCCTTACTAGATTTCCTGCATTTTTACCCTGTTACATGAAATGGGACTGCGTTCCTCCACTTAATTTAAAATTAAGCTGAATTTAGATGGGATTTGCATGTGTTAGTACCCTGGTAGCCCACTGCTTTTTAGCATAGTGTCCCTGGGTTCTTACTAAAATCCAAAGCAGTCCAGGAACTGCAGTTGCCCAAGATTGATATTCAGCCCCGCCCTGTCTAACTACAGTGCTCCGAGGTTCAGCCCTCCACCCTATCCTAAGCTCATATTTCGGTCTGCATTGTTCTGTCCCCTCTCTCCCCCGCCCCTTACCTGTTAATCCTTGCCTCTTCTCTCCTTTCCTTCAGAAACAGTAGCCAGAGGAGAGAGTGTAAGGTGCTTCTCAGCCTCCCCGCCATGAGCGAGTCCCGACCCCCTGCCCAGAATGGTGGCCTGCTCCAGCCCAGCGTGAGGAAGCCAGCGTCTCTGCCTGCATTGCCGGCTGCAGGCTTCTGCGATGTTGCAGGCGCCTTTTGAGTTCAAATTAAAAAACATCTCACGCCGGACTGTATTAATTCCAGAACTCAGCCACATAGAAAGTTAGACCAGATTTGTTAATTACCATCTATGTACTTACACTAGATTTCCTGCATTTTACCCTGTTACATGAAATGGGACTCACGTTCCTCCACTAATTATAAGTTAAGCTGATTTAGATGGGAGTTGCATGTGTTTAGCTACCTGGTAGCACACTGTTTTTTTGCCAGTATCCCTGGGTTTACTAAAATCCCAAAGCAGTCCAGGTACTTTCTTGTGAGTGTTAATTACTGTCTGTCCTTGTACTAGATTTCCTGCATTTTTACCTGTTACATGAAATGGGACTGCGTTCCTCCAATTTAAATTAAGCTGATTTAGATGGGATTTGCATGTGTTTGCACCCGTAGCCCACTGTTTTTTGTATAGTGTCCCTGGGTTCTTACTAAAATCCCAAAGCAGTCAAGCACTGCGAAAGGCCCAAGTTGACATTAGCACGCCCTGTCTAACTACAGTGCCCGAGGTTCAGCCCTCCACCCTATCCTTCCCTAGCTCATATTTCTGCCCGCATTGTTCTGCTGTCCTCCTCCCCCGCCCTTACCCATGTTAATCCTGCCTTCTCCTTTCCTTCCAGAAACAGTAGCCCGAGGAGGAGGCGCCAGGGCGCCTCCAGCCCTCCACATCGCGAGCGGTCCCGACCCCTGCCCAGGTAATTAGCCCTGCTCCAGCCGTGAGGAAAGCCAGCGCCTGCCTGCATTAGATACCGAACTGGTGATGCCGCTTTTGAGTTCAAATTTAAAACATCTCTCACGCCAGACTGTATTAATTTAGAGCTTTTCAGCCACATAAAAGTTAGACCAGATTTATTAATTACGTTATGTCCTTGCACCAAATTTCTGCATTTTACCCTGTTACATGAAATGGGACTGTGTTCCCCCTTAATTTAAGTTAAGCTGATTTAGATGGGATTTGCATGTGCTTAGCCACCTGGTAGCCCACTGTTTTTGTAGTGTCCCTGGGTTCTTACTAAACCCAAAGCAGTCCAAGTACTACAGTTGCCCAAGTTGACATTCAGCCCCGCCCTGTCCAACTACAGTGCCCGAGGTTCAGCCTCACCCTATCCTAGCTCATATTTAAGTCTGCATTCTCTCCCTCTCCTCCCCCGCCTCACCTAGCCCAACTTGCCTCTTCTCTCCTTTCCTTCCAGAAACAGTAGCCCGAGGAGCGGAAAGCGAGGGTGCCTCAGCCCTCCCCACATCGCCAAGCGGTCCCGACCCTGCCCAGGTAATCAGCCCTGCTCCAGCGTGAGGAAAAGCCAGCGCCTGCCTGCATTAGGCTACGAAACAACGTGTAGACGCCTTTTTGAGTTCAAATTAAAAACATCTCTCACGCCAGGACTGTAAACTTCAGAGCTTTTCAGCCACAGAAAAAGTAGACCAGATTTATTAATTACGGTTATGTCTTACTAGATTTCCATTTTTACCCCATTACATGAAATGGGACTACGCCCATCCACTTAATTAAGTTGCTGATTTAGATGGGATTTGATATGTTTAGCCACCTGGCCCACTGTTTTTGTAGAGTCCCTGGGTTCATAAAATCCCAAAGAGTCCAGGTACAAGGTTGCCCAGAGTTGATATTCAGCCCCACGCCTGTCTAACTACAGTGCTCCGGTTCAGCCTCCACCCTATCCCTAACTCATATTTTCGGTCTGCATTGTCTGTCCCTCCTCCCGCCCACCTATGTTTAATCCTCCTCTCCTTCCTTCCAGAAACAGCCCGAGCAGCGGAGGCCGAGGTGCTTTCGCCTCCCACATCGCCCGGCGAGCCCAATTCCTGCCCAGGTAATTCAGCCCTCTGCTCCACAGAGGAAAGCCAGCGGTTTGCCTGCATTATGCTACCGAACCGCGCGTTGGCTACTTTTTTAGTTCAAATTAAAAAACACTCTCGCACGCCAGGACTGTGTTAATTTCCAGAGCTTTTCAGCCACATAGAAAAGTTAGACCAGATTTGTTAATTACTGTCTATGTCCCTTGCACTAGATTTCCTGCAACTTAACCTGTTACATGAAATGGGACTGCGTCTCCAATTTAATTAGCTGTTGAGATGGGATTTGCATGTGTTTAGCCACCTGGTAGCCCATGTTTTTGTAGTGTCCCCTGGTTCTAAAATCCCAGCAGTCCAGGCACTGCGGTGCCCAAGTTGATATTCAGCCACGCCCTGTCTAACCACAGTGCCCGGGGTCAAGCCCTCACCCTATCCCTAGCTCATATTTCGGCCTGCATTGTTCTGTCCCCTCACCTGCCAACCTATGTTAATCCTTGCCTCTTCTCCCTTCCTTCCAAAAACAGTGCCCAGGAGCCCAGTCAGCAGTGTTTCGCCTCCCCACATGCAAGCATCCCGACCCCCCCAGGTAATTAGCCCTGCCCAGCTGTGAGGAAAAGCTAGCGCCTGCCTGCATTGCGGCTACTCAAACTGTTGCTTTTTTTGAGTTCAAATTTAAAACATCTCACGCCAGACATAGGCCAGAAAAGAAAGACCAGATTTATTAATACTGTCATGTCCTTAACTAATTTCCTGCATTTTTACCCTGTTACATGAAATGGGACTGCTCCACTAATTTGTTGCTGATTTAGATGGGATTTGCTGTGTTAGCCACCTGGCCCACTGTTTTTATAGTGTCCCTGGGTTCTAAATCCCAAAGCAGTCCAGGCACTGAGTTGCCCAGAAGATATTCAGCCCCGCCCTGTCTAACTACAGTGTCCGAGGTTCAGCCTCCACCTATCCTAGCCTATTTCAGTCTGCATTGTTCTGCCCTCTCTCCCCCCCTACCTATGTTAATCCTTGCTCTTCTCCTTTCCTTCCAAAACAGTAGCCCGAGGAGCGGAGTCGCGAGGCGCTTCGCCCTCCCCACATCAAGCGGTCCCACCCCTGCCCAGGTACTGCCTGCTCCGCGTGAGGAAAGCCAGCCTGCCTGCATTGCGGCCACCAAACTGCGTGGTGACGCCTTTTTGAGTTCAAATTTAAAAACATCTCTCACGCCAGGACTGTACAATTCCAGGCTTTCAGCCACATAGAAAAGCTAGACCAGATTTCATTACTGTCTATGTCCTTGCCTAGCCTCTGCATTTTTACCCTGTTACATGAAATGGACTGCCTCCACTTAATTTGCTGCTGATTTAGATGGGATCATGTGTTTAGCCACCGTAGCCCTGTTTTATGAGCCCTGGGTTCTACTAAAAACCCAAAGCAGTCCATAGGCACTGCCCAGAAGTTGATATTCAGCCACGCCCTGTCTAACCACAGTGCTCCGAGGTTCAGCCCTCACCCTATCCCTAGCTCATATTTCGGTCTGCATTGTTCTGTCCCCTCCCCCCGCCCCACCTATAAGTTAATCCTGCCTTCTCTCCTTTCCTTCCAGAAACAGTAGCCTGAGAGTTGAGGTCGCGAGGGTGCTTCTCAGCCCCTCCCCACATCGCCGGGCGAAACCCCGACCCCTGCCCAGGTAATTAGCCCTGCCCACGCTGCGAGGAAAAGCCAGCTCTGCAATAACAACAAAACTGCAGGTTGGTATGCAAGTTCAAATTTAAAACATCTCACGCCAGGACAGGATAATTCCAGAGCTTTTCAGCCATAGAAAAGGACCAGATTGTTAATTACTGTCTATGTCCTTACCAGATTTCCGCATTTTACCCTGTTACATGAATGGGACTGTGTTCTCAACTTAAGTTAAACTGATTTAGATGGGATTTGCATGTGTTTAGCCACCAGTAGCCCACTGTTTTTTTTAGTGTCCTGGGTTCTTACTCCTAAACAGTCCAGGTAATGCGAGCTGCCCAGTTGACATCAGCCCCACGCCTGTCTAACTACAGTGCCCGAGGTTCAGCCTCCACCCTATCCTAGTATATTTCGGTCTGCATTGTTCTGTCCCTCTCCTCCCCGCCCCTTACCTATGTTAATCCTTGCCTCTTCTCTCCTTTCCTTCCAAGCAATAGCCCAGAGCGGATCGCGGTGCTTCTCCCCACACCGCCAGCAGTGTCCCACCCCTGCCCAGGTATCAGCCCTGCTCAGCGGTGAGAAAAGCCAGCGTCTCTGCATGTCATTAAGCACTGGAACCAAGTGGTTGGCGCCTTGAGTCTAAATTTTAAAAAACATCTCTCTACCGCCAGGATCATTGTATTAATTCCAGAGCTTTCAGCCACTAGAAAGTTGAATTAGTTGTGAATTCTGTCTATGTCCTTGCTTTTCGTTCCTGCATTTTTCACCTGTTATAGGAAATGGGTTCCTCCACTTAATTTAAGTTAGCTGACGTAGATGGATGCATGTGTTTAGCACCTGGTAGCCCACCGTTTTGTAGTGTCCCCTGGGTTCTTACAAAAATCCCAAAGCAGTCCAGGCACTGAGCTGCCCAGTTGATATTCAGCCCCACCCTGTCTAACTACAGTGCTCGGTTCAGCCCTCCACCATCCCTAGCTCATATTTAGGGCTCTTGAACAGTCCCCTCTCTCCTCCCCCGCCTCACCTATGTTAATCCTCACTCTTCTCTCCTTTCCTTCCAGAAACAGTAGTCTGAGGAGCGGAGCGAGGGCTTCCCAGCCCCCACAGCAAGCGAACCCGACCCCTGCCCAGGTAGGGCCCTGCTCCGCGCCGTGAGAAAAGCCAGCGTCTGCCTGCATTGCGACCACCAAACTCACGTGTTACGCCTGAGTCCAAATTTAAAACATCTCTCACGCCAGGACTGTAAACTCAGAGCTTTTCAGCCACTAGAAAAGTTAGACCAGGTTTTGTTAATTACTGTCTATGTCCTTGCACTAGATTTCCTGCATTTTTTACCCTGTTACATGAAATGGGATTGTTCTCCACTTAATTTGAGTTAAGCTGATTTAGATGGGATTATGTGTTTAGCCACCTGGTAGCCCACTGTTTTTAGTGTCCCCTGGTTTCATTGTAATCCCAAAGTAGTCCAGGTATCATGAAGTTGCCCAGAAGTTGATATTAGCCCACTCTGTCTAACTACAGTTCGAGAATTCAGCTCCACCCTATCTAGCTCCATATTCCGTCTGCATTGTTCTGTCCCCTCCTCCCCGCCCCCTACCTATGTTAATCCTTGCCTCTTCTTCCTTTCCTTCCAGAAACAGAAGGCCTTGAGAGTTGAGGTTTGAGGGAAGTTTTCAGGCCTCCCCCACTCTCACCGGCAGTGAGTCCCGACCCCCTGCCCAGGTAATTAGCCCTGCTCCAGCGCCAAGAGGAAAAGCTTGCATGCCTGCTTCCGCATTGTACAACAAACTATGTGTTGGCGCCTTTTTTTTGAGTTCAAATTTAAAACATCTCAGCTCAGGACTGTATTATTTCAGAGCTTTTCAGCCACATAGAAAAGTTAGACAGATTTGTGAATTATGTCTATCCTCAAACTAGATTTCCTGCATTTTACCCTGTTACATGAAATGGGACTGCCTCCACTTAATTTAAGTTGCTGATTTAGATGGATTTGCATGTGTTTAGCCACCAGCCTGTTTTGGTGTGTCCCAGGTTCTTACTAAAATCCAAAAGAGTCCAGGTATCAAGTTGCCCAAGTTGATATTCAGCCCCACGCCCTGTCTCTACACAGCCCGAGGTTCAGCCTCCACTATCCTAGCTCATTTCGGTCTACTTGTTCTGTCCCTCTCCCCCGCCCCTCCCTATGTTAATCCTGCCTCTTCTCCTTTCCTTCCAGAAACAATAGCCAGGAGGCGGTCGCGAGGTGCTTCTCAGCCCTCCCCACATCGCCGGCAGTCCACCCCCTGCCCAGGTAGCCCTGCTCCAGCGCGAGGAAAAGCCAGCGCTCCTGCATTGCGGCTGCCAAAACTGCAAGATTGGCGCCTTTTGAGTTCAAATTTAAAACATCTCACGCCAGGACTGTATTAATTTGAGCTTTTTCAGCCACATAGAAAGTTAGACCAGATTTGTTAATTACTGTCTATGTCTTGCACCAGATTTCCTGCATTTTACCCTGTTACATGAAATGGGATTGTTCCTCCACTATTTGCTAAGCTGACGATGGATTACGTGTTTAGCCCTGGTACCCGCTGTTTTTGTAGTGTCCCTGGTTCTACTAAAAATCCCAAAGCAGTCCATGTACTGCAGTTGCCCGAAGCTGATACTCAGCCCCACGCCCCTGTCTAACCACAGTGTCCGGACCAGCCTCCACCTATCCTAGCTCATATTCCGTCTGCATTGTTCTGTCCCCTCCTCCCCGCCTTACTAGTAATCCTTGCTCTTCTCCTTTCCTTCCAGAAACAGTAGCCCGAGGAGCGGAGTCGCGAAGTGCTTCTCAGCACCCCTCCCACATCGCAGTGGGTGACCCCCTGCCCAGGTAATTAGCCCTGCTCCAGCCCAGCGTGAGGAAAAAGATCTTTTCCGTATTATAAGCACCGAAACTGCGTATACGCTTTTTGAGTTCAAATTTAAAACATCTCACGCCCAGACTGTATTAATTCCAGAGCTTTTCAGCCACATAGAAAAGTTAGACCAGATTGTTAATTACTGGCTATGTCCCACTAGATTTGCATTTTACCAGTTACATGAAATGGACTGTTCTCCACTTAATTTGTTGCTGATTTAGATGGGATTTGCATGTGTTTACACCAGTAGCCCACTGTTTTTGTAGTGTCCCTGTCTTACTAAATCCAAACAGTCAGGTACTACGAGCTGCCCAGAAGTTGATATTCAGCCCCACGCCTGTCTATACAGTGTCCGAGGTTCAGCCTCCACCCTCCTAGCTCATATTCGGCCTGCATTGTTCTCTCCCCTCCCCCCCCCCCTCACCTATGTTAATCCTTGCCCTTTCTCCTTCCTCCAAACAGTAGCCCCGGTGAGCTGAGGTCGCGAGGGTGCTTCTCACCCTCCCCGCCAGACCCAGTCGACCCCTGCCCAAGTACTAGCCCTGCTCCGGCCCAGAAAGAGCCAGCGCCTGCCTGCGTGCACACCGGGAACCGCGTGGTTACGCCTTTTTGAGTTCAAATTTAAAACATCTCTCACGCTAACAGACTAATTTCCAGAGCTTTCAACCACAGAAAGCTAGACCAATTGTTAATTACTGTCTATGTCCGCACCAGATTGCATTTTACCCCTACATGAAATGGGACTGTTCTCCCTTAATTTAGTTGCTGATTTAGATGGATTGCATGTGTTTGCTCGGTAGCCCACTGTTTTTGTAGTGTCCCTGGGTTTCTTTACTAAAATCCCAAAGCAATTCAGGTACTACGAGTTGCCCAGAAGTTGATATTCAGCCCCACGCCCTGTCTAACCACAGTGCTCCGGTTCAGCCCCCACCTATCCTAGCTCATATTTCCGTCTGCATTGTTCTGTCCCCTCCCCCGCCCACCTATGTTAATCCTTGCCTCTTCCTTCCTTTCCTTCCAGAACAATAGCCAGGCGGTGTGAGGGTGCTTCTCACCCTCCCCCACACGCCCAGGCGGGTCCCGGCCCCCCTGCCCAGGTAATTAGCCCTGCTCCAGCCCAGCGTGAGGAAAAACCAGCGTCTGCCTGCATTGCGGCTACGAAACTGCGTGTTGGCGCGCCTTTTTGAGTTCAAATTTAAAACATCTCTCACGCCAGGACTGTATTAATTTCCAGAGCTTTTCAGCCACATAGAAAAGTTAGACCAGATTTGTTAATTACTGTCTATGTCAATGCACTAGATTCCTGCATTTTTACCCTGTTACATGAAATGGACTGAGTTCCTCCAACTAATTTAAGTTAGTTGATTTAGATGGGATTTGCATGTGTTTAGCCACCTGGTACCCCACTGTTTTTGTAGTGTCCCTGGGTTCTTACTAAAATCCCAAACAGTCCAGGTACTGCGAGAGTTGCCCAAGTTGATATTCAGCCCCACGCCCTGTCTAACTACAGTGCTCCGAGGTTCAGCCCTCCACCTATCCCAAGCTCATATTTCGGTCTGCATTGTTCTGTCCTCTCCTCCCCCGCCCCCCCACCTATGTTAATCCTTGCCTCTTCTCTCCCTTTCCTTCCAGAAACAGTAGCCCGAGGAGGCGGTGTGAGGTGCTTCTCAACCCTCCCACATCGCCCAGTGAGTCCCGACCCCTGCCCAGGTAATTAGCCCCTGCCCCAGCGTGAGGAAAAGCCAGCGTCTGCCTGCATTATACACCGAAACTGCGTGTTGGCTACTTTGAGTTCAAATTTAAAAACATCTCTCACGCCAGGACTGTATTAATTTCAGAGCTTTTCAGCCACATAGAAAAGTTAGACCAGATTTGTTAATTACTGTCTATGTCCTTGCACTAGATTCCTGCATTTTACCCTGTTACATGAAATGGGACTGTGTTCCTCCACTTAATTTAAGTTGTTGATTTAGATGGATTTGCATGTGTTTAGCCACCTGGTACACAATTGTTTTTTTTGTAGTGTCTCTGGTTCTTACTAAAATCCCAAAGCAGTCCAGGTACTCAAGTAGCTGCCAAGTTGATATTCAGCCCCACGCCCGTCTAACCACAGGCTCCGAGGTTCAGCCCTCCACCCCATCCCTAAGCTCATATTTCGTCTGCATTGTTCTGTCCCCTCCTCCCCCGCCCCTTACCTATGTTAATCCTGCTCTTCTCCTTTCCTTCCAGAAACAGTAGCCCCCGAGGAGCGGAGGTCGCGAGGGTGCTTCTGCCTCCCCCATCGCCGAAGTGAGTCCCCACCCCTGCCAGGTAATTAGCCCTGCTCCAGCGCGTGAGGAAAAGCCAGCGGCTTGCCTGCATTATGGCTACCGAACCGCGTGTTGGCGCCTTTTTGAGTTCAATTTAAAAACATCCTCACGCCAGGACTGTATTAATTTCCAGAGCTTTTCAGCCACATAGAAAGTTAGACCAGATTTGTTAATTACTGTCCATGTCCTGCACTAGATTTCCTGCATTTTTACCCCTGTTACATGAAATGGGACTGCGGTCCTCCAATTAATTTAAGTTGTTGATTTAGATGGATTGCATGTGTTTAGCCACCTGGTAGCTCACTGTTTTTTTTTGTGGTGTCTCTGGTTCTTACTTTGAAATCCCAAAGCAGTCCAGGTACTGTAAGTATGTCGAAGTTGATATTCAGCCCCACGCCCCCGTCTAACTACAGTGCTCAGAGGTTCAGCCTCCACTATCCCTAGCTCATATTTCGGTCTGCATTGTTCTGTCCCTCCTCCCCCGCCCCTTACCTATGTTAATCCTTGCCTCTTCTCCTTTCCTTCCAGAAACAGGCCCCGAGGAGCCGGAGGTCGTGCGAGGGTGCTTCTCAGCCCTCCCCACATCGCCAAGTTTAGTCCCGACCCCTGCCCAGGTAATTAGCCCTGCTCCAGCGCCGTGAGGAAAAGCCAGCTGCCTGCCTGCATTGCGTGCTACCGAAACTGCGCGTGTTGGCGCTTTTTTGAGTTCAAATTCTAAAAACATCTCACGCCAGGACTGTATTAACTTCCAGAGCTTTTCAGCCACAGAAAAGTTAGACCAGATTTGTTAATTACTGTCTATGTCCTTGCACTAGATTCCTGCATTTTTACCCTGTTACATGAAATGGGATCATGCTACTCCACTTAATTTAAGTTAAGCTGATTTAGATGGGATTTGCATGTGTTTAGCCACCTGGTAGCCCACCGTTTTTTGTAGTGTCCCTGGGTTCTTACTGAAAACCCAAAGCAGTCCAGGTACTGCAAGTTGCCCAGAAGTTGATATTCAGCCCCACGCCCTGTCTAACTACAGTGCTCCAGGTTCAGCCCTCCACCCTATCCCTAGCTCATATTTCGGTCTGCATTGTTCTGTCCCCCTCCCTCCCCCGCCCCTTACCTATGTTAATCCTTGCTCTTCTCTCTTCCTTCCAGGAACAGTAGTCTTGAGGAGCGGAGGCCCGGGAGGGTGCCTCAGCCTCCCCACATCGCCGGCGAGTCCCGACTCTGCCCAGGTAATTAGCCCTGCTCCACGTGAGGAAAAGCCAGCGTCTGCCTCGCATTATAAGGCTACCGAAACTGCGTGTTGACGCCTTTTTGAGTTCAAATTTAAAAACATCTCTCACGCCAGGACTGTATTAATCAGAGCTTTCAGCCACATAGAAAAGTTAGACCAGATTTGTTAATTACTGTCTATGTCCCAACAGATTCCTGCATTTTTACCCTTGTTACATGAAATGGGACATGTTCCTCCACTTAATTTAAGTTAAGTTGATTTAGATGGGATTTCCAGTGTGTTTAGCCTCCTGTAGCCCACTGTTTTTTACGTAGTGTCCCCTGGGTTCTTACTAAAATCCCAAAGCAGTCCAGTACTGCGAGTTGCCCAGAAGTTGATATTCAGCCCCACGCCCTGTCTAACTACAGTGGCTCGAGGTTCAGCCTCCACCCTATCCCTAGCTCATTGTCTGCATTGTTCCTGTCCCCCTCCTCCCCGCCCCTTAATACCTATGTTAATCCTGCCTCTTCTCTCCTTTCCTTCCAGAAACAGGTAGCTCCCAGGAGCGAGGTCGCGAGATACTTCTCAGCCTCTCCCCACATCGCCCAAGCGAGTCCCGACCCCTGCTCCAGGTAATTAGCCCTGCTCCAGCCTGAGGAAAGCCAGCGCCTGCTCGCATTGCGGCCACCGAAACCGCGTGGTTACGCCTTTTTGAGTTCAAATTTAAAACATCTCATCACCAGACTGTATTAATTTCAGAGCTTTTCAGCCACATAGAAAAGTTAGACCAGATTTGTTAATTACTGTCTATGTCCTTGCACTAGATTTCCTGCATTTTTACCCTGTTACATGAAATGGGACTCGTGTTCCTCCACTTAATTTAAGTTAAGCTGATTTAGATAGGATTTGCATGTGTTTAGCCACCTGGAAACCACACTGTTTTTTGTAGTGTCCCCTGGGTTCATTACTAAATCCCAAAGCAGTCCAGGTACCATGAAGTTGCCCAAGTTGATATTCAGCCCAAGCCCTGTCCTAACTACAGTGATCCGAGTTCAGCCCTCCACCCTATCCCAAACGTTCATTCTAAGTCTGCATTGTTCTGTCCCTCTCCTCCCCGCCCCTTACCTATGTTAATCTTGCCTCTCTCTCCTTTCCTTCCAGAAACAGTAGCCCCAGGAAGCCGGTCAGCCAGGGTGCTTCTCAGCCCTCCCCACATCGCAGAGCGAGTCCCAACCCTGCCCAGGTAATTAGCCCTGCTCCAGCGTGAGGAAAAGCCACGTCTGCCTGCATTATGCCACTGAAACCGCGTGTTGGCGCTTTTTGAGTTCAATTTAAAACATTCACGCCAGGACTGTACACTTCCAGAGCTTTTCAGCCACATAGAAAAAGTTAGACCAGATTTGTTAATTACTGTCTATGTCCTTGCACTAGATTTCCTGCATTTTTACCCTGTTACATGAAATGGGACTGATATTCCTCCACTTAATTTAAGTTAAGCAGATTAGATGGGATTTGCATGTGTTTAGCCACCTGGTACCCCACTGTTTTTTTTTGTAGTGTCCTCTTGGGTTTCATTGTTGTATCCCAAAGCAGTCCAGGTACTGCGAGTTGCCCAGAAGTTGATATTCAGCCCCACGCCCCTGTCTAACTACAGTGCTTCGAGGTTCAGCCTCCACCTATCCCTAGCTCAGCATTTACGTCTGCATTGTTCTGTCCCCTCCTCCCCCGCCCTTACCTATGTTAATCCTGCTCTCTCTCCTTCTTCCAGGAAACAAAGTAGCCCTGAGGAGCTGGAGGTCGCGAGGGTGCTTCTCAGCCTCCCCCACATCGCCAAGTGAGTCCCACCCCCTGCCCAGGTAATTAGCCCTGCTCCAGCACGTGAGGAAAAAGCCAGCGTCTTGCCTGCATTGCGGCTAGAAACTGCTGATGTTGGCGCCTTTTGAGTTCAAATTTAAAAACATCTCACGCCAGGACTGTATTAATTTCCAGAGCTTTTCAGCCACATAGAAAAGTTAGACCAGATTTGTTAATTACTGTCTATGTCCTTGCACTAGATTTCCTGCATTTTTACCCTGTTACATGAAATGGGATCGTTCCTCCACTTAATTTAAGTTAAGCTGATTTAGATGGATTTGCATGCTTAGCCACCTGGTAGCCCACTGTTTTTTTATGTGAGTCCCCTGGGTTCTTACTTAAATCCCAAAGCAGTCCAGGTACTGCATGAGTTGCCCAGAAGCTGATGTTCAGCCCACGCCCTGTCTAACCACAGTGCTCGAGGTTCAGCCTCCCACCCTATCCCTAACTCATATTCTGGTCTGCATTGATCCCTCTCCTCCCCCCGCCCTTACCATGTTAATCCTTGCCTCTTCTCTCCTTTCCTTCCAGAAACAGTAGCCCGAGGAGCGAGGTCGCGGGGTGCTTCTGCCTCCCCGCATCGCCCGAGACTGAGTCCCGACCCCCTGCCCAGGTAATCAGCCCTGCTCCAGCCAGCGTGAGGAAAGCCAGCTGCCTGCCTGCATTCTGGACTACGAGAACTGCGTGTTACAACCTTTTTTGAGTTCACATTTAAAAAACATCTCTCACGCCTAGGACTGTATTAACCTCCCAGAGCTTTTCAGCCACATGAAAAGTTAGCACCCAGATTTGTTAATTACTGTCTATGTCCTTGCACCAGATTCTCCATTTTTAGCCCTGTTACATGAAATATGGATTGTGTTCCTCCACTTAATTTAAGTTAAGCTGATTTAGATGGAGTTTGCATGTGTTTAATACCTGGTAGCCCACTGTTTTTTTTTATAGTGTCCCCTGGTTTCTTACTAAAATCCCAAAGCAGTCCAGAGTACTGCGAAGTTGCCTAGAAGTTGATATTCAGCCCCACGCCCTGTCTAACTACAGTGCTCCGAGGTTCAGCCTCCACCCTATCCCTAGCTCATATTTGGTCTGCATTGTTCTGTCCCTCTCCTTCCCCGCCCCTTACCTATGTTAATCCTTGCCTCTTCTCTCCTTTCCTTCCAGAAACAGTGGCCCCAGGAGGCCCAGTCAGCTGGGTGCTTCTCAGCCCTCCCGCGCATCGCCTAGCTGAGTCCGGCCCCCTGCCCAGGTAATTAGCCCTGCTCCAGTGCGTGAGGAAAAGCCAGCGCCTGCCTCGCATTGCACTACCGAAACTGCGTGTTGCGCCTTTTGATTCAAATTTAAAAACATCTCACGCCAGGACTGTATTAATTTCCAGAGCTTTTCAGCCACATAGAAAAGTTAGACCAGATTTGTTAATTACTGTCTATGTCCTTGCACTAGATTTCCTGCATTTTTACCCTGTTACATGAAATGGGACTGTGTTCCTCCCTTAATTTAAGTTAAGCTGATTTAGATGGGATTTGCATGTGTTTAGCACACCGGTAGCCCACTGTTTTTTGTAGTGTCCCCTGGGTCTTACTAAAATCCCAAAGCAGTCCAGGTACTGCGAGTTGCCCAGAAGTTGATATTCAGCCCCAGCCTGTCTAACTACAGTGCTCCGAGGTTCAAGCCCTCCACCCTATCCTAGCTCATATTTCGGTCTGCATTGCTCCTGTCCCCTCCTCCCCCGCCCCTACCTATGTTAATCCTTGCCTCTTCTCTCCTTTTCCTTCCAGAAACAGTAGCCCCGAGGAGCGGAGGTCGCGAGGTGCTTCTCAGCCCTCCCCACACACGACAGCAGGTCCCGACCCCCTGCCCAGGTAATTAGCCCTGCTCCAGCGCTGAGGAAAAGCCAGTCTCTGCCTGCCATTGCGGCGCCACCGAAACTGCGTAGTTGGCGCCTTTTGAGTTCAAATTAAAAACATCTCCACGCCAGACTGTATTAATTTCCAGAGCTTTTCAGCCACATAGAAAAGTTAGACCAGATTTGTTAATTACTGTCTATGTCCTTGCACCAGATTTCCTGCATTTTTTACCCTGTTACATGAAATGGACTGTGTTCTCACTAATTTAAGTTAAGCTGATTTAGATGGGATTTGCATGTGTTTAGCCACCTGGTACCCCACTGTTTTTTTGTAGTGTCCCTGGTTCTTACTAAAATCCCAAAGCAGTCCAGGTACTGCGAGTTGCCAGAAGTTGATATTCAGCCCCACGCCTGTCTAACTACAGTGCTCCGAGGTTCAGCCCTCCACCCTATCCCTAGCTCATATTTCCGGTCTGCATTGTTCTGTCCCCTCTCCTCCCCCGCCCCTTACCTATGTAAATCCTTGCCTCTTCTCCTTTCCTTCCAGAAACAGTAGCCCGAGGTGATCGCGAGGGTGCTTCTCATCCCTCCCCATCGCCCGAGGCGAGTCCCGACCCCCTGCCCAGGTAATTAGCCCCTGCTCCAGCGTGAGGAAAAGCCAGCGTCTGCCTGCATTACGGCTAACCGAAACTGCGTGTTACGCCGCTTTTGAGTTCAAATTTAAAAACATCTCTCACGCCAGGACTGTATTAATTTCCAGAGCTTTTCAGCCACATGAAAAGGATTAGACCAGATTTGTTAATTACTGTCTATATCTTGCACTAGATTTCCTGCATTTTTTACCCTGTTACATGAAATGGGACTGTGTTCCTCCACTTAATTTAAGTTAGCTGATTTAGATGGGATTTGCATGTGTTTAGCCACCTGGTAGCCCACTGTTTTTGTAGTGTCCCCTGGCCCCACACTAAAATCCCAAAGCAGTCCAGGTACCGCGAGTTGCCCAGAAGTTGATATTCAGCCCCACGCCCTGTCTAAATCTACAGTGCTCCGAGGTTCAGCCTCCACCCTATCCCTAGCTCATATTTCGGTCTGCATTGTTCTGTCCCTCCTCCCCGCCCCTTACCTATGTTAATCCTTGCCTCTTCTCTCCTTTCCTTCCAGAAACAGTAGCCCGAGGGGCCCGGTCGCGAGGTGCTTCTCAGCCCTCCCCACATCGCCAGGCGGGTCCGACCCCCCTGCCCAGGTAATTAGCCCTGCTCAAGCCCGCGTGAGGAAAGCCAGCGTCTGCCTGCATTGCGACTACGAAACTGCGTGTTGGGCGACTTTTTGAGTTCAAATTTAAAAACATCTCTCACGCCAGGACTGTATTAATTTCCAGAGCTTTTCAGCCACATAGAAAAGTTAGACCAGATTTGTTAATTACTGTCTATGTCCTTGCACTAGATTTCCTGCATTTTTTACCCTGTTACATGAAATGGGACTGCGTTCCTCCACTTAATTTAAGTTAAGCTGATTTAGATGGGATTTGCATGTGTTTAGCCACCTGGTAGCCCACTGTTTTTTTGTAGTGTCCCCTGGGTTCTTACTAAAATCCCAAAGCAGTCCAGGTACTGCGAGTTGCCCAGAAGTTGATATTCAGCCCCACGCCCTGTCTAACTACAGTGCTCCGAGGTTCAGCCCTCCACCCTATCCCTAGCTCATATTTCGGGTCTGCATTGTTCTGTCCCCTCTCCCCCGCCTTACCTATGTTAATCCTTGCCTCTTCTCCTTTCCTTCCAGAAACAGTAGCCGAAGGCGGAAGTCGCGAGGTGCTTCTCAGCCCTCCCCACATCATGGCGAGTCCGACCCCTGCCCGGAGTAATTAGCCCTGCTCCAGCGGTGAGGAAAGCCAGGCGTCTGCCTGCATTGCGGCTACGAAACTGCGTGTTGGCCTTTTTGAGTTCAAATTTAAAACATCTCTCACGCCAGGACTGTATTAATTTCCAGAGCTTTTCAGCCACATAGAAAAGTTAGACCAGATTTGTTAATTACTGTCTATGTCCTTGCACTAGATTTCCTGCATTTTTACCCTGTTACATGAAATGGGACTGTGTTCCTCCACTTAATTTAAGTTAAGCTGATTTAGATGGGATTTGCATGTGTTTAGCCACCTGGTAGCCCACTGTTTTTTTGTAGTGTCCCTGGGTTCTTACTAAAATCCCAAAGCAGTCCAGGTACTACGAGTTGCCCAGTTGATATTCAGCCCCGCCCTGTCTAACTACAGTGCTCGAGGTTCAGCCCTCCACCCTATCCCTAGCTCATATTTCGGTCTGCATTGTTCTGTCCCTCTCCTTCCCCCCCCTTACCTATGTTAATCCTTGCCTCTTCTCCCTTTCCTTCCAGAAACAGTAGCCCCGAGGAGCGGAGGTCACGAGGTGCTCAGCCCCTCCCACATCGCCCGGGCAGGTCCCGCCCCCCTGCCCAGGTAATTAGCCCTGCTCCAGCCCGCGTGAGGAAAAGCCAGCGTCTGCCTGCATTGCGAGCTACGAAACTGCGTGTTGAAGCCTTTTTGAGTTCAAATTTAAAAAACATCTCTCACGCCAGGACTGTATTAATTTCAGAGCTTTTCAGCCACATAGAAAAGTTAGACCAGATTTGTTAATTACTGTCTATGTCCTTTTCTAGATTCCTGCATTTTTACCCTGTTACATGAAATGGGACTGTGTTCCTCCACTTAATTTAAGTTAAGCTGATTTAGATGGGATTTGCATGTGTTTAGCCACCCGGTAGCCCACTGTTTTTGTAGTGTCCCTGGGTTCTTACTAAAATCCCAAAGCAGTCCAGGTACTGCGAGAGTTGCCCAGAGTTGATATTCAGCCCCACGCCTGTCTAACTACACATGCTCCGAGGTTCAGCCTCCACCCCTATCCTAGCTCATATTTCGGTCTGCATTGTTCTGTCCCTCTCCTCCCCCACCCTTACCTATGTTAATCCTTGCCTCTTCTCTCCTTTCCTTCAGAAACAGTAGCCCCGAGGAGGTCAGCGAGGTGCTTCTCAGCCCCTCCCATCGCCACGAAGCGAGTCCCGACCCCCCTGCCCAGGTAATTAGCCCTGCTCCAGCGCGTGAGGAAAAGCCAGCGTCTGCCTGCATTGCGGCTACCGAAACTGCGTGTTGGCCCCTTTTTTTTGAGTTCAAATTTAAAAACATCTCTCACGCCAGGACTGTATTAATTTCCAGAGCTTTTCAGCCACATAGAAAAGTTAGACCAGATTTGTTATTACTGTCTATGTCCTTGCACTAGATTTCCTGCATTTTTTACCCTGTTACATGAAATGGGACTGTGTTCCTCCACTAATTTAAGTTAAGCTGATTTAGATAGGATTTGCATGTGTTTAGCCACCTAGTAAAGCCCACTGTTTTTGTAGTGTCCCTGGGTTCTTACTAAAATCCCAAAGCAGTCCAGGTACTGCGAAGTTGCCCAGAAGTTGATATTCAGCCCCAGCCCTGTCTAACTACAGTGCTCCGAGGTTCAGCCTCCACCCTATCCCTAGCTCATATTTCGTCTGCATTGTTCTCCCTCTCCTCCCCCGCCCCTTACCTATGTTAATCCTTGCCTCTTCTCCTTTCCTTCCAGAAACAGTAGCCCGAGGCGGAGTCGCGAGGGTGCTCTCAACCCTCCCCATCACTTGACGGTCGAGACCCCCTGCCCAGGTAATTGCTTCCTGCTCCAGCAGCTGTGAGGAAAAGCCAGCGTCTGTTTCAAAATTGCGCTACAACGAAACTGGCAGGTTGGCCTTTTGAGTTCAAATTTAAAACATCTCACGCCAGGACTGTATTAATTTCCAGAGCTTTTCAGCCACATAGAAAAGTTAGACCAGATTTGTTAATTACTGTCTATGTCCTTGCACTAGATTTCCTGCATTTTTACCCTGTTACATGAAATGGGACTGTGTTCCTCCACTTAATTTAAGTTAAGCTGATTTAGATGGGATTTGCATGTGTTTAGCCACCTGGTAGCCCACTGTTTTTTTGTAGTGTCCCCTGGGTTCTTACTAAAATCCCAAAGCAGTCCAGGTACTGCGAGTTGCCCAGAAGTTGATATTCAGCCCCACGCCTGTCTAACTACAGTGCTCCGAGGTTCAGCCCTCCACCCTATCCCTAGCTCATATTTCGGTCTGCATTGTTCTGTCCCCTCTCCTCCCCCCGCCCCTTACCTATGTTAATCCTTGCCTCTTCTCTCCTTTCCTTCCAGAAACAGTAGCCCGAGGAGCGGAGGTCGCGAGGGTGCTTCTCAGCCCTCCCCCACATCGCCGAAGCGAGTCCCAACCCCCCTGCCCAGGTAATTAGCCCTGCTCCAGCGCGTGAGGAAAAGCCAGCGTCTGCCTGCATTGCGGCTACCGAAACTGCGTGTTGGCGCTTTTTGAGTTCAAATTTAAAAACATCTCTCACGCCAGGACTGTATTAATTTCCAGAGCTTTTCAGCCACATAGAAAAGTTAGACCAGATTTGTTATTACTGTCTATGTCCTTGCACTAGATTTCCTGCATTTTTTACCCTGTTACATGAAATGGGACTGTGTTCCTCCACTTAATTTAAGTTAAGCTGATTTAGATGGGATTTGCATGTGTTTAGCCACCTGGTAGCCCACTGTTTTTTTGTAGTGTCCCTTGGGTTCTTACTAAAATCCCAAAGCAGTCCAGGTACTGCGAGTTGCCCAGAAGTTGATATTCAGCCCCACGCCCTGTCTAACTACAGTGCTCCGAGGTTCAGCCCTCCACCCTATCCCTAGCTCATATTTCGGTCTGCATTGTTCTGTCCCTCCTCCCCCGCCCCTACCTATGTTAATCCTTGCTCTTCTCTCCTTTCCTTCCAGAAACAGTAGCCCGGAGGCGAGTCGCGAGGGTGCTTCTCAGCCCTCCCCACATCGCGAGCGAGTCCGACCCCTGCCCAGGTAATTAGCCCTGCTCCAGCGTGGAGGAAAAGCCAGTGTCTGCCTGCATTACAAGCACGAAACTGCGTGTTGGCGCTTTTTTGAGTTCAAATTTAAAACATCTCACGCCAGGACTGAATTAATTTCAGAGCTTTTCAGCCACATAGAAAAGTTAGACCAGATTTGTTAATTACTCTCTATGTCCTTGCACTAGATTTCCTGCATTTTTACCCTGTTACATGAAATGGGACTGTGTTCCTCCACTTAATTTAGTTAAGCTGATTTAGATGGGATTTGCATGTGTTTAGCCACCTGGTAGCCCACTGTTTTTTGTAGTGTCCCTGGTTCTTACTAAAATCCCAAAGCAGTCCAGGTACTGCGAATTGCCCAGAAGTTGATATTCAGCCCCACGCCCCTGTCTAACTACAGTGCTCCGAGGTTCAGCCCTCCACCCTATCCCTAGCTCATATTTGGTCTGCATTGTTCTGTCCCTCTCCTCCCCCTTGCCTATGTTATTCCTTGCCTCTTCTCTCCTTTCCTTCCAGAACAGTAGCCCGAGGAGAGGTCGGAGGGTGCTTCTCAACCCTCCCCCACATCGCCGAAGCGAGTCCCGACCCCCTGCCCAGGTAATTAGCCCTGCTCCAGCGCGTGAGGAAAAGCCAGCGTCTGCCTGCATTGCAGCTACCGAAACTGCGTGTTGGCGCTTTTTGAGTTCAAATTTAAAACATCTCTCACGCCAGGACTGTATTAATTTCCAGAGCTTTCAGCCACATAGAAAAGTTAGACCAGATTTGTTAATTACTGTCTATGTCCTTGCACTAGATTTCCTGCATTTTTTACCCTGTTACATGAAATGGGACTGTGTTCCTCCACTTAATTTAAGTTAAGCTGATTTAGATGGGATTTGCATGTTTAGCCACCTGGTAGCCCACTGTTTTTGTAGTGTCCCTGGGTTCTTACTTAAATCCCAAAGCAGTCCAGGTACTGCGAGTTGCCAGAAGTTGATATATCAGCCCCACGCCTGTCTAACTACAGTGCTCCGAGTTTCAGCCCTCCACCTATCCCTAGCTCATATTTCGGTCTGCATTGTTCTGTCCCCTCTCCTCCCCCGGCCCCTTACCTATGTTAATCCTTGCCTCTTCTCTCCTTTCCTTCCAGAAACAGTAGCCCCGAGGAGCGGAGGTCGCGAGGGTGCTTCTCAGCCCTCACCCACATCACCGAAGTGAGTCCCGACCCCCCTGCCCAGGTAATTAGCCCTGCTCCAGTGCGTGAGGAAAAGCCAGCGTCTGCCTGCATTGCGGCTACCGAAACTGCGTGTTGGCGCCTTTTTTTTGAGTTCAAATTTAAAAACATCTCTCACGCCAGGACTGTATTAATTTCCAGAGCTTTTCAGCCACACTAGCCCCGCCGAACGCTGCGCGTTCGGCTCCCCCTCCCCACCACCACCCTTGCTCGGCTCTCCAATTTATAGGGAAGTGTGGTCAGGTGAATCGGCTGAAATATCCTATCAGCCAACTTTACCAGCAGCAGGTTATACAAGCATTTTCACTAGTGGCCGCTGCAGCACCTATCCCTCTCTCCGTAGTTGCTATGAACACTTTACTTCTTGCTATCCTCCTTCTTGCCTGGTCCCCACAGCTCACCCCACTACCCCCCCTAGTGGCACCTAACCCCTCCCATTATAACTGTTGTACCATCCCCTCAGCCATCAAAGGTACACACAGATTCTGCAACCCCATGAGCCTCCTTACCAGACAAACTGAACCCGTGGCCATTATTTTCACATGCTAAACTTAACCCACACACGCAGCAGGTATACACTGCACCTCTAGTGTCCTCCCCGACCCCTGCCCCACCACCCTCCCTATCCTCTCTAATGCCCCCTCTCTCTTAAGCTACTTTCCTGTGTACCCCTAGCCTTCCATCCCCACCTCCAAAGCAAAACGTCTCTCAGCCTACCAGTCACAGTGTCTCTCATCAAAACTCTGTTTGCTGGCCCTCCTCTGGCACACCCTCCCTACTCCTCCTTGTAATGGTAACATCCACCCCAACCCTAGCACCCCAGCAAGATTACCTCCTAAAAGCCTGGAGGCGGCTGCGGCTCGCCACCCTAAATATATGCAGCCTTCCCAAAAACACACACCTCAAGGCTGGATCGCTCAGCATGCCCCTGACATACTTGCACTCTCCGAGACCTGGCTCACAGACAAAATACACAATGATGGTCTCCCTCCCTAATTATGCTCTTTCTCGGGCAGATAGGCCCAGCAAGAGGCGGGGCTGTGCAATTTATGTCAAATCCTCTCTCAATGCCACTGAAGTCCATACACCAGCATCACAATCACGGTGCCCAGGTACTCACAATAAAACTCTGCCTGGGTTCCAAAACACTCCACATCGTCTCGGGCTACATCCCCCAGAAATCAAAAACTTGCATTTGACTCCATTCTCCAAATCATCTCCCATCTGCCCAACACTAGCGAAGTCATCGTTATGGGGGACTTCAATATAAACTGGTTATCCCTGGCCTCTTCCAGCTACAAAGATGCCGCCCGGGCCTTTGATCTCACCCAACTAGTCGCCTCCCCACCAGAGGGACTTCCAGATCCGGGCCTCCACCCTCCTGGACCTCATCTTCACCAACCGCCGAAATCTCTCCGAATTACAGTACTCCCGATGCTATCAGCGGCCACTCGCCAGTTACCTGCTGGTGGTCGTGCAAGTGCCCCAGCTCCCCTAAAATCTCCTGGCAACGTAGACTCAAACAGAGCGGTTTAAGAACCTTAAAGCCCACCTAACCACCAGCAACTGGCTCCCATTTATACTGCCCAGTCAGTTGACTCCGCTCTGGATCACTTTATAACCACCTTCAACAAAGCCTGTGATTTATACGCCCCTTTTCTAAGCTAGTTGTGAAATCCAGATCCACCCCTGGATCACACCCCCTACTAAGCCTGCTCCAGCATAGAGATAACCTCTAGCACAAAGCCATAGACTCCCCAAAGCATCCAGGATAGACAACTCTACAGGAGGCCACAACAAATGCACATGGGCTTTGCGGCAGGCGTAAAGCCACTACTACCAACACACCCTAACCTCTACCTGGGGTGATGGGAAAAATTTTGGATAACATAAAGGAACTTAGTGGCAAACCCCGCTCCCCATCCCACACAACTCACTATTAATGGCGAGGTCACCCAAGATCATACCACTATGCATAAGCCCTTAACTCGGCCTTCTCGGATCTATCCCACATCCCCCTCCTAACTCCCCCAACATGAGCCTACCAATACCCCCCCTTCCGGCTCCGAGTCATCACCCTCCACGAGGCTAAACGCTATATTTCCAGGCCATCTCTCATACACTTACAGCAATGACTCCCTTGATCTTAAACTCCTGAGGCTCTCCCTTGATGCCACTCTACCACACCTCACTAAAATTCTTAACCTCTCGCTCTGCCCAGGCCAGTTCCCCTCTACCTGGAAGAGAGCCATAATCACGCCCATCCTGAAGGGTGGAGACCCCACCAACACCAGCAACTACAGACCCATCTCAATACTTCCACCTCTCTCCAAAGCCCTTGAAAGAATAGTCTCTGACCAGTTAACCGAACACCTATCCAAGCATAAGCTCCTTAGCCAGGAGCAGCATGGTTTCCGCTCAGGTCATAGTACCATCACCGCTCTCACTGAGCTCACCTCATTCCTACATGAAGCCCTGACCATGGCTCAATTGCGGAGGCCATATGTGGACCTAACCAAGGCCAACACGGTCAGTCACGAGCTCCTGCTTCAAGTCCTCCCTAAACTAAATGTGGTCCGGAGACCTTGTCCTGGTTCCAGGATTACCTCACAGGCCGCTCGCAACAAGTGAGGATATGCTCCACCTCTCCACCCCTAAAACAGTTGCCTCAGGGGTCCCTCAGGGTCAATCCTAGGCCCACTGCTGTTCACCCTCTCCTAAACTCCTCCCCAAGGCTTGCAGTGGTCAGCTGCTCCTCTATGCTGATGATGCGGTTCTGTTCTGGAAACACCCCACCCCTACCGCCTCCAGCAGGCCCTTCAAAGGCACTTCCGGAACTTGAGACCTGGTTCTCTGAACACCGCCTAATCATCAACTATAATAAAACTAAATCCATGATTTTTGCCCACCGCTAAAATCCTCATAGTCAGTCTGCTCTCCTCATCAAGAGCGCTCAAGGTGCCCCTCTCGAACAAGTATCCAATTTCAAATACCTAGGTGTCACCCTAGACACCTCCCTCTCATATCAGAGGCACCCAAATTCTCTCCATCTCTATCAGCTCAAGGGTAGGCATCCTGTATCGACAAGCACTGCCTACCCCGCAGGCAATGCGGCTAGCAGTCACCTCCTCCATCCTCTCCCTGGTGGACTACGGGATCACTATATCAGGCTCTGCTGAACCCACCTCCCTGAACAGGATAAACATTCTCCTGAACAAAGCCTGCCGCCTAGTCACTGGTTGTGATCGGCTAACCCACCCTGTGATCTCTATACGTTATCTGGTTGGTTAAACTTTCAACAACGATTACAGTTCCACACTGCATCCTTGCAAAAAATACACCTTCACCTAGCCCCGTCGGACTTTCCCCCTAATCAGTTCTGCACCCCTCACATGCAATACAAGACTTGCATGCTCCCCCTTCCTTGTACCTCAATGTAGAACTTCCTTGGACAAAGATCCTTCAGATACGGGTCCCTCTCTGGCTCAATCGTTACCGCTCCCTCTCACAGACCCACAGCATCTTTCAACTTAAAACAGGCCTCAAAGCTCACCTCCTTGAGAGAGCCATATGTGGCTGCGGCTAACTCTGCTCACCGGTTAATCTGCCCCCCTACTCTCGACTCCAGGCCTACGAAGCCCACGTATCTCATTAAATCCCGCCTGGGTATCCCAAGATTGCTGCTCTATCTCCTCAACAGTCACTAAGTTTGACTGGACTGCTCCTTTGATTTTTTTTTATGTATATTCTGCCTGTTACATGTATGTTCTCTACTGTATTTGTCTACCCTCCACCCTTGTAACCGACGTGGAGCCTTTGCAAAAGAGTCTGTGACTCAAAGGGTTGTAATTCTGATTGTTTCCAAATAAATAAAAATAAAATAAATAAATAAAATATTAGATGACCTAAAGGTGGGCAAGCAATGTGAGAAGGCAGTAAGGAAGGCTGGGGGGATACTGGGATGCACAGGGAGAGACATCAATAGTAGAAAACAGGAAGTTGTTATCCCTCTGTACAGACAGTTCGTGAGACCCCCATCTGGAATACTGTGTGCAGTTCTGGAGACCACATCTCCACAAAGACATAGACAGAGTGGAGGCTGTCCAGAGGAGGGCAACCAAAATGGTGCAGGGTCTGCACCAGAACACATACGAAGAAAGAATAAAGGAGCTTAATATGTATACCCTTGAGGAAAGGAGGGAGAGGGACATGATAGAAACTTTCAAGTACCTCAAGGGAATCAACAAAGTCCTAGAGGGTGGCATCTTTCAGAAAAAGAGATGTGCAAGAACAAGGGGCACAATTTGAAGATAGGGGGCGGCTCGAGAGTAATGTGAGGAAGTATTTTTCACAGAGAGGGTTGTGGATGCATGAAACAGCCTCCCTGAGGAGATCATGGAGTCAAGAACAGTGGGGGAATTCAAGAATGCATGGGACAGACATAAGGCAGTCCTAGTGGGGGGGTAGGAGGAAGTAAGCTGTTGGTTAACTAGGATCTGCAGCTTATCTGTTAGGTAGGAAAATAGGCAGACTAGGTGGGCCAAGCGGTCCTTATCTGCCGTCAAATTCTATGTTTCTATGTTTCTAGGACAAGGAAGGTAAAATAGGAAACGGATGAGGTACAATGATGGACTGAAGCCATGGAGGCTGGTGTGGGAAAGCAAGGTATGAAAGGACGAATGATGGCAGGGAGGTCAATGGGGTAGCATAGGACCCAGCCAGTACGGGATGAGAACTGCAGTAGGGTGAGTCGGATGAGGTGGCATATAAGTATATGATCCATGATAGGTATACCCAAAAGAAATACTGATAGCAGGCCAGACAGAGCAAGTGAATATCAGGAACATTGGACGATGGTGGAGAGCAGTTAGCTAGCCTTTATCAAAGGGCAATGGACAGGAAGGCATGGCCGTGAGTGGAAATAGAATAGAATCGAGGTAGCAGGGAAGCAATGGATGATAGATGAAAAGGAGTGACACCATGAGTGGACTGAATCCTGATGGCCAGTACGAGAAAAGGCAGCTGGCACAAAATAAGGCATGGGGAATAATGACAGGAGTCAGGAACCTGAGACATGCGGCAGGAGAGCCGTGGGTCACGGAGCAAATGGACGATGGACAATGAGGAGGGACGCCATGAGTGGACTGAATCCTGTTGGCCGAGCAGGGATGGTATGGATGAGAGAATACTGAACAAATTCAGGAACCTGAATACATGTGGCATGAGGGACACAGTTCGATGAGGTGGCATAGGAGCCATACAGAACAGCAGCGGTGAGGGCAAGCGTAGGGCTAGACAATGATGAAGAGAAGCCATAAAGACTGGAACAGGTAAATATTGAATGTAGGCCTGGATCAGAGGGAATCCTGGATAACTGGTGAGAGATAACTGGGGAGAAGATGGTAGGCAGGAACCTGAATATAGGTAGCAGGAAGGCCACGGTTTGATGAGAGGCCATGTCTACGATAGTCAACCCGGAGAGTGAGAGATGCGAGGAATAGGGGGAGAGCCCAGGATCGACCTCTGTGGGAATCAGATCCAACTGCCAGTGAGAAGGCATATAAGTACTTTCTGTGTAAACAGCAGAGACCGAAAGATTCTGATCCTCCTGGAAAGTACGTAGCCTGTAGTACCTTAATCAGGCATCAGAAAAGTACTACCACTCCTTTAAATGCACTGGGTTAAATATATAAGTTTAGTGCAAAGGGAATGTTTTTTTTGCAGCCTTGAGGAACACTGTCATTGAGAGCACTAATATCCAAAAACTCCTGGTAGGATCAATGATAAAAGAGGTACTCTTCCTGTTTATAGACTTGTTAACAGCACAATCAGGACATGCTCCTATTCATCATCATAATGTGAACCTCAGAAATGTCCTCCAAAGTAGAGGTAGGAAACCACAACAAAAATGGAAAAGTGAGCATCAAAAGGGGAAACAAGGACGTACCGAGATAAGCTGGGTCGGGTCGAGGGCTGGAGCAGACAGTGAGACGGCTGGCAGGAGCAGGAACTAAAATGAGGCAGAGAACCACAGATGGCCAGCTGCTCCTCTCCCCCACTGTCAATGTATTCGTCCAGCAGAAGCAAGGGCAGCAAAGGACCAGGAGCTGCTCGGCAGGAGCGGGCAGGGGATTGAGTGAGCAGAGTGAAAGGAGCACTCTAAAGCGCCGATGGAGAAGGGCCATAGGCAGTTTGGAGGAGAAGCCCCAGGCAAGGAGCACAGCTGAGGTAGAGGAGCGGTCTGGAGCAGGTAGCTGAGGTGGCACAGGGAGATGATGCCACACTCGAAGGGACGGCAGTGGTGGTCCCAAACAGAAGGAGAGGCACGGAAGGTATGGGAAAGGAGGAGGGGGAGAACAGAGAAAAGGGGAGGGAGCGGATATGAGACGGGGGGACAAGAGACTAGCGCCGAGCTACCTGCACCACATAGTGCAATCGGGAAACAAGTGCAAAGCACAGAGGAGCAGAAAAGGAGAGCTGATAGAGGAGGTAGACGACAAGGCAGCCAAAGTGGGCTCCAGCTGCAGCAAGGAAAAATGAATCCTGGACAGGCCCAGGATTGGTGACCTTTTAAGCCTGATGGGGGAGTGACGTAGTTGCTCCTGCCCATTGAACCTCAGGCTTAAAGCCCTCACAATTTTCAATATGTCTTCTTTCTTCTGGTCCTCTTCTACACTTCCCCCTTTCCTTTTTTAGACTTACTATCCCTGCCTTGCTTTTCTTCTTTTTACTTATGTAACTGAAAAATGTTTTATCTCCCTTTTTAACTGACATGGCAATGTTTTTCTCTGTTTGGGCTTTTGCTCTCCTAATTGCCTTCCTTGCCTCCCTTTGTTTTTCTTGATAACTCTCATTATCTTCTTCCTTCTGTGTTGACTTGTACCTTTTGAATGCCTGCTTCTTTTCCTTTACTATCTCTGCTACTTCCTTGGAGATCCATAGTGGTCTGTTTTTCCTCTTGCTCTTTTTAACCTGCCTGATACAGAGGTCATTTGCCATCTCAATGGCCTTCTTTATTTTTGCCCATTTTTCCTCTACCTCACCTATTCCTGCTAGGGCATCCATGAGGCACTCTCCCATTTTCTTGAAATCGGCCCTCCTAAAGTCCAAGGCTCTTGTTTGGGATTGGAGATAAAGATCACCTGAAGGAATTGGAAGTTTGGAACCCCCCCCCCCCCACACACACACACAGTACATGAGCTTACCAAAAGATAATTTACTGTCTTTGTTACTTTGTTAATCATTGTGAATTTTTCAATTTTCATGTATCTTTATTAATCATTGTGACATTACCCAGGTCCATGCTGCAAATGAGTTTTACTCAACAGTGTTTCACCTGGTAAAATAAAGATTGATTGATTGATTATTGAGAATTGGAGCACCAACAGTACAGTTGTCAGGTGGCCCAACATTTTGAGGAAAGTGGATGAACTGCTTCCAGAGAGAAGAATAAAGCAGGAAAACTTTGGAAGGAACCAGTAAGAGAGTGCACTGGTATCAAGAATGAAAGGCTCTCTAAAAACCATGTGGTATGACTTGTTTTAGATGGACACTGTGAGATGTCCAAGGTTGTTGGGTGCACATCAGAAGTTAAAGTGAAGGCGGATGTTGTCCTCACTCAGACCTTACTCGACAGTTTTATTTTATTTATTTTTATTTATTTGGTAATTCTGATACAACCTTTGAGTATACACTCTTTTACAAAGGTTCTATGTCAGGATGTAAAACAACAGAGACATAACAAAAACTTGACAGTTTACACAAAACATAAGATTGATATGTAATACAGAATATAGATAAACAATGCATTTGAGTAACCTAGACAACTGAAATTAAACAGCGGGAGGAGATTCCCAATTAGCAACGTATGTCATAGCTGCCCAAGGGGGGCCTGTAAAGGTACAGTATCAGAAAGTGTAGGAGAAAGAAAGGGGGAGAGTGCGAACGAGGTTACCCAATTAACAATGTGTGGCATAGCTACCCAAGGGGGGCCTGTCAAGGTAGAGTGTTGGAAAGGGTAGGAGAAAGAAAGGGGGGAGAGTGCGAATGAGGGGTAGATTAGAGAGAGAGGAGAAAGAGAGGAGGAGGAGAGGGAAGAGAGAGACAGAGGGAAAGGGACTGGAGAAGGAGAATATTTAGGGGAGTGGGTGGAAAGGGAGGTGTTGGGGTATGGAGGAGGGAATTGGAGGGAGCTAGAGGGGGGGTGGCAAGGGATGGCAGGTGGGGGTCCAGGGTAGGTAAAACAGGAGGAAAGCTCAGACAGATGAGGAGGGTATCCGGGTTGAGGATATGGACTCAGGTAAGGGAGTCAGAGGTGTTTAAGAGCGGGTATCCAGGTTGAAGATATGGATTCAGGTAAGGCAGTGCCAGGCATTTGTATTCAGTAGGTATTGCTTCCATTCTCTTTTAAAGGACCAAACATTTGTTGTAAGAAGAGCTGCAGCAGGGATCTCATGTAGTCATAGTGGAGCATGGTACATGAAGGATCTTTGTCCTAGGGAAGTTCTATGACATGGGACATCAAGCTGTGTTGTCATTGTTCTTTGTGTGTTGTATTTGGAGCTTGCTTACTTTACTAGGTCTGCAATGCAGGTAGGGGTTAGGGAGAGCATGGCCTTTATCCCTAGCAGGCAAGTTTGGTATTTGATTCTGGATTGAAGCAGTAGTATGTGGGCCAGACCATACAGGGTACAAGTGTGCGTGAAGCAGTCAGCATTTAGCAATAGTCTGCAAGCCTTGTTAAGGGCAGTGGAAACCCTTTTAAGGGCCGTATCAGTGGCAGCACCATCAACCTCCAGCCCGTAGTCGACCAGGGAGAGGACAGAGCTGGAGACTGAGAGCCAGAGGGCTTCAGCAGTTAGGCTTTTCTTGTGCCTAAACAGGATCCCTAATTTAGTGTTCACAGCTTTCACCACCATGCCAATGTGCTGAACATATGAGAGGGTATCATCCACAATGACACTAGGTACTTGAAGGAGTGAGCCTGTTCCAGCGGGGCAGTCAGGCGATTTGTGATTGTTAGTTCTGGGCATCTCCTTTTTATTTGGGGGCTAGACAGGAGTATCGTCTTGTTTTTTTGTAGTTTAGTAGCAACCTTTGGGAGTAGAACCAGGTCTTCAGTTGCTGGAAGGATGATGGACAGTGGATCTCAAATGACCATACTGATCAAAGAATACTATGATTAACATTTGTCTTTTTAACCATTACTGCCTCTAGAGGGATTGTATATATGGAGACTTAATGGTTCTTGGATAAAGCATCTGTTTCCTCAGTACGAGCAAGTATTCTTGCTCCTTGACATTCAGATTGTAGCTAGTCAAGGAAGTGAACTGTTATCTGTGCAGTTATCTAGGTGTTTGTCTGAGCTGGCTGAAATGAATTGTTATCTGTGCAGTTATCTAGGTGTAGAAGGAGCTGTAAATTAGGGGGAGTAGCTTAGCTAGAAGGAAGCCAAGTGTTTTGGATTTAAAAACTGCCCTAGATAGCTTCTGGCAGAGAACAGGCAGAGAACAGCAAGAGGAAGGGGGTGCTGTTAGAACTATACTTCTCTACCGGGACTAAATTGCCCTCCTTCCCTCCCCTCCACCCATAGCCAGTTTTACTTTTATAGCCACAGGATTTGACTGACAACAGGAACTTCCTGTTTGGGAGCAGGAAGGGCGTGATCTCAGAGCCACAAAAGGCTCACCATCCTAGAAGGAAAAGAGTAGCTCTCCGTCCCTCCCTAGCTGCTGGAGGTCTGACTCTGAGCAAGTAAGGAGACTACTGAGAAATATAGGAACTTCCTGTCTCAGAATAGGAAGATCAAGAGCTTTAAGAGCACGGAGGCAGTAGGTAAGTAGGGAGAAAATTAAAAAAATAAATAAACAGAGGAAAGAGTAAGTATTCAAAACAACAGTTAAGGGGCCAGAAATAAGACATGTTGGGAGTGGTGCAGTGGCTGTGAAGCAGCAGTCTTCCAGGCGACATTCTGGAGGATGCAGTGTTGTCTCATCTGCAGGCATCTCTCTGGGCTGAGGGAGGAGGTTGCTCATCTCCAGGCTGAATTGGCCAGGATTTGGAAGAACCTTCTCTCCCACTCAGGAACCACCAGGGCCACTGCCGTTGCCTCAGAGGTTGCAAAGAAAGAGGAGTGGTTGGACCACAGTGGGCTCAGAGAGGGTGAGGGTGGTGGAACAGAGGCGCATCCCTCCAGTTGTATTTCTCCACAATTCATATGCCGTTCTGGCATAGTGTGGTTCCTCTATGGAGGTACCCACAGTGGAGACCAAGGAGGATGCTGGGAACTGCCACAAAGGAGACCCGCAGGAGAGTGGCATGGGACCCCAAAGAGGAAGAAAACAACTCCTGGTGGGGGACTCCATTGTTAGGAGGGTAGAACTGGGGAAGGAAGGAGAGAGGGAGGTAAGGTGCCTGCCTGGCACCATGACTTGGAGGGACAGGGAGTGAATCCTCAGGATCATGGGAGCAGCTGCACAGGGGAGGGAGCTGGATGTCATTGTTCACCTAGGGACAAATGACCTGGCTGGGAGAGGGCTCATAGCAGTTTAGGAAGAGTTTGTGGAGTTGGGGAGGGGCCTTAGACAAGTAACATGCACAGTAACCTGCTCGGAGGTGCTGCCTGTCTATGGCATGGGTGAGCCTAGGGTGCTCCACACCATGGGATTCAATCAGTGGTTGACAAACTGGTGCAGAGCTCAGGGGGTTGGCTTCATTGGGGACTGGGGGTCCACCTGGAGTGATGCAAGCCTATACTGGCACGATGGTCTGCATCTGTCCAGGAGGGGAACCAGGATCCTAGGTTATAGGTTTAAATGCTTCATTGGCAAACATTTAAACTAGCCAAGGGGGTGGCACTGGAAAAGAGTAGGGAAATCCTAGCCTCCCCCCAAATCAGGTAGTTAGTGAGGTACACACCAAGATAGAGATGTCAATAGGCAGAAGGACAGGGGTAAATGGAGAAAAAAACAAAGGCAGTAAGGAAAGGGATGGGGCAAAAAAAGGTAAGGCCATCAAGAAATGGAGGATAATGAGTACCAATGCCCGTAGTCTAGGCAACAAGCTCCCTGAATTGGTGGCCTTGATGGAAGAGGGATGCCTGGATATCATGGCAGTCACAGAAAATGGTACACAGAGAACCATGACTGGGATGTTAACATACCAGGGTATACAACCTACAGGAGAGACAGGGAGGATAGAAGAGGGGAAGGAGTAGCTCTCTAAGGAAAGGGATAAAAGCAATGGAACAAAAGAGTAAACAGGGAGGAAAGGAGGCACTGTGGGTCACCTTAGAGAATGGAAATGGCACCACAATCCACACAGGGGTTGTATACAGACCCCCATCTCAGGGGGAGGGAATGGACAAGGATATGACAGAAGGCATCCTTAGGATGGCAAAGAAAGGGGAGGTATTGTTGATGTGGGACCTGAACATGCAAGATGTTAACTGGAGCACCTTTGCTGCAGCCACATCCAAGAGCAGGGCCATTCTTGATGCCCTACCGGGGACATGCCTCAGACAGCTAGTGTTGGAATCCACTTGGGAGGGAGTAATCTTAGACCTCATACTCTCAAATGGGGACAGTGAGGGGATCTCAGATCTAGAAGTGGCTAGCCATCTGGGAACAAGTGACTACCAAACAGTGTGGTTCATGATAAACTCAGCTGCAGAGTCAAGCCATACAAAAGTGAGGGTACTGGACTTCAGGAGGGCTGACTTTGTCAAAATGGGAGAGTGCCTTAGAAAAGCACTAGCAAACAGGCAAGAAGGAGGGGCAGAGCAACAATGGGGAAACATCAAAACTGCCATCACAGAGGCAACAAGCCTTTGTGTGAAGCAAATAAACAAATCAAAAGAAAAGAAAAAGCCACTATGGTTCTCAAATTAGGTGGCGGGGAACGTTAGGGAGAAAAAGATAGCATTTAGGAAGTATAAGGAAACGCATAAGGAGCAGGACAGAGAACTGTACCAGTTAAGGCACAAGGAAGCAGGGAAGGCAGTCAGAATAGCAAAGGCACAAACTGAGGAAAAGATAGTCAACTCGGTTAAGAAGGGGGATAAAACCTTTTATAGGTTCATTAGGGAGCATAGAAAGACAAAGGGAGGGATAGTGAGGCTGAATAGAATGGATGGTGGGTGGGCAGAGAGGGACAGTGAAAAAGCAGGGATATTGAACGAATACTTCTGCTCAGTATTCACAGAAAAGGAGGAGAGGGAGGTACCTAATCCAATTAACAGAAGCATTCTAGATGGGGGGTCAATCCCAGTCCTTTCACAGAAGAAAGGGTTCTGAAGGAACTCCTAAAACTGAAGGTGGACAAAGCAATGGGGCCTGGTGGGATTCACCCCAGAATTCTAAAAGAATTAAGGGGAGAACTAGTGACATCACCAACTACCCTTTTTAACATATCATGGGAGGATGGTGTGGTACCTGAGGACTGGAGGAGAGCGGATGTGATTCCTCTTCGCAAAAGTGAGAGCAAGACAGAGGCAGGAAACTACTGACCTGTCAGGTTGACCTCTGTGGTAGGGAAAATGATGGAATCACTTCTGAAGGAAAGAACTGCTGAGTACCTAGAGGCCAGTGTGGCACAGGAACCAAGGTAACATGGATTCACAGCAGGATGATCATGTTAGACGAATCTAATCGATTTTTTTGACTGGGTAACCAAAGTAGTAGACCAGGGAGGGGCTGTGGACATGGCCTATCTAGACTTTAGCAAGGCATTTGACACAGTCCCACACAAAAGATTAATAAACAAATTAGCCAGCCTGGGAGTGGGTCCCAGGGTGGTAGCCTGGGTAAAACATTGGCTAGACAACAGGATACAGAAGGTAATAGTAAATGGAGTCCACTCTGAAGAAAGGGGGGGGGGGTTACTAGTGGGGTACCGCAGGGTTCTAATGTTGGATTGTTGCTGACAGAACTGCAGCGCCACTCGTAAGTGGCTAGGTGCTTTGGTGATAACTATAGAGGCAACAAACTTGTGCTCCCCTGCCCGTGGGTGTTGAAGCCCCGAATTGCCCTCCCGACTGCAGGACCTGCACAGTGTGAGAGACTGTGCAGTGGGTCCTTGCCATTTTTCCATTGGTCTGGAGGTGTGTGGGGGGGGGAGCTGACACCTGTGAGCTGGAGGGGCGGACAGCGTCTCCATTAAATTTGCTATGCCAGCGTAGTGTTAGCGTGTGAGTAGCACGAGCGCCACTCGGTACTGAAAATCTTCCAGTGAATGAAGAAGGAAAAAGGGCAGGTTCTCCTTTTGTGTGCTTCTTAATAGTGTAAGAGATTAATAGTTTGTATCCTACTGTTTAAATTATTATTGACGTAGGGAATAGCCTAGCTGGAGAGCACTATTGTGAAGCAGTTTGTCTTGTTTTTTAGTGTTAATTAACTGTATCAGTTTTGTTATCCAGACAGGCTAGGCAGACATTTTAGGCATTATTTAACTGTGTCTGATTAAATTTTGATAGTTAATTACTGTATTTGTAGCTTAGAATGTGTAGGGGTTATACTGGAGGATTTAAGGGGTCAGGATTACCTATGGGAGCTCACTTGTACATGATTTGCATCCTTTTATCCCCCTCCCAGTGTCAGACACTACTGCTAGACACTGTTGGGAAGTGGGGATTGGTAGGGGTCGTGCTGATTGTGGACAGTGGGGAGACCCATGTACGGGCGATGGTAGGATAGAGGTTGTTAGGTTCAGAAGGCACCCTGGGTTATGACGGGCATCTGGGAGAGGCCAGACGTGGCTGATGCCCATCTCCAGGGAGTCCACCAGACCGAGTGGTCAGGTAACCCGAGGGGCTGCACCACCCTCCAATCCCCTGATTGCAGTGCTTTGCAATGCCAGATCGATTAGAAATAAGACGCCAATTATTGCTGCCTTGATTTCTTTGGTTGATCTGGCTTGCATCATGGAGACCTGGGTGGGAGATGATGCGGGCCCTATTTTTGAGGCCGCAGTCCCTCCTGGGTATACCGTGGCGCACTGCCCCAGAGTTGAACGCAGGGGTGGCGGTGTAGCTATCTGTTTTAAATCCAGCCTGACCTTCACCGTGCACCCAGTGAGAACTCCATTTGAATGTGTGGCTATTCGTGGAGGACTTGGCACGGGCTGCAGGATCTTCCTCATCTATCGCCCTTCTGGGCCGATGGGGAATTTCCTGCAGGAGATCGCTGAATTTTTCACCGACAAAACATTGGGATCCCCCAGGTGTGGAAAGGATGAGAAGGGACCTGGCAAGGTTGGAGGAATGGTCAGAAGTATAGCAGCTTGGATTCAATGCAAAGAAGTGCAAAATAATGCACCTGGGAAACAAAAACCCTGGGGAAGAGTACACAATGGGTGGGGGAGGTAGTAACAACAAAAATGGAAAGGGACCTGGAGGTAATCATATAAAATTACCTTAAGGCTGGAAAGTAATGTAAGAAGGCAATAGAGACGGCTGGGGGGATACTGGGATGTATAGGGAGACGCATCACCAGCAGAAAACAGGAAGTTGTTATCCTTCTGTACAGACAGTTGGTGAGACCCCATCTGGAGTACTGCATCCAGTTCTGGAGACCCCATCTCTGAAAGGACATAGACAGGATGGAGGCAGTCCAGAGGAGGGCAACTAAAATGGTGCAGGGTCTGCAAGAGAAGCCATATGAGGAGAGACTAAAGGAGCTTAATATGTATACCCTTGAGGTAAGGAGGGAGAGGGGGGACATAATAGAAACATTTGAGTACCTCAGTGGAATCAACAAAGTCCAAGAGCGTAGATTCTTTCAGAAAAAGAGATGTACAAGAACAAGGGGACACAATTTGAAGATAGAGGGAGGACGGCTCAGGGCAATGTGAGGAAGTATTTTTCACAAAGAGGGTGGTGGATGCATGGAATCGCTTTCCTGAGGAGGTTGTGGGGTCTAAAACTGTGGGAGAATTCAAGAATACATAGGACAGACATAAGGCAATTCTTGTGGGAGAAGAAATAGACTGTTGGTTAACTAGGATCTGCAGCTTATCCAGTAGGTAGGGAGATGGGCAGACTAGGTGGGCCAAGTGGTCATTATCTGCTGTCAAAGTCTATGTTTCTATGTCACCAGAGTGTCTGTGCCAATCACCATCTGCTGATCTGCTGGCAGCACTTAAATGTTTGAATGTATGAATTGGGGTAGATGGGGCCTGGAAGTAGTGGGTGCTGAGTCCCTGGGGGTGGGGGTCGGGGGTTATGAATGCTATAACAGGGATTGGACAGGAAATGGGAACCACAGCATTAAAAGAGAGGAAATTCATATTTTACTTGTGGATCAAGCATTGGGGCACCACTCAACTACCAGGGGAAAAGTTCATATTCTTCTCAGGGATCAGGTGTGGGAGGGTGTGTACCACAGATTGCCAGGAAAAGGATTCCGACTGAGCAGCAAGAGAGTACTGGTAGACTAAAAGGGAAGATATTGGTAACATGTAAATCCCACAAGTTTAAGAAAAAAGCTTTACAAATATGACTAAAAGAAAATTTAACTTGAAAAATACTTAAGCAGATACATATGTACAGTTTGCAGTTCATTTTATGGTGTTAAGATTTTTCACATCTTTGGAAAAAGAAGCAAAATAAAACCTTGTGTCTCAAAAAATCAACTGCACAAAATATTTTTTTTCAAAGTCAAATATACTGTGACTTATCATGTCCTTACTTTTTAAACTTTTTCCCCACATTTGGTGAATTTACAAATTACCCCCTTCCCCCATAAATGATAACTTGTAAATCCCACCTAAAATGTGTTTTGGGGAAACAAATTAATACCGTTGAGTCTGTGTCCACTATGAGTCACACAAATGGTGGAAAATACACAGAACTAATGTAAGTTACATATAAAAACTGCATACCCAATTTTTGTTAAAAAACACTTTATGAAAAATTCATAAAAACAGAACTGCACATACATGGAAGCACCTCTCACACAATGTGTTCACAAAGTTTGCTATAGATCTGCTGCAATGTGTGTGATGATAAAGCAATATGCAAATCAAGCTACGGCTTTCCATCTGTGTCCGACAGGATAGCTGCAACACACAAGCTACCATTTGTACGTATCTCAAAAAGTCAGACGGTTCATTGCAAAAAGCTATCTTATTGCAGAAGTTAGTGTTCATTAATATTAAAGGCACAAA
Organism: Neoceratodus forsteri; assembly: GCA_016271365.2. Taxonomy (NCBI): domain Eukaryota; kingdom Metazoa; phylum Chordata; order Ceratodontiformes; family Ceratodontidae; genus Neoceratodus; species Neoceratodus forsteri. The sequence continues at coordinate 920,675,661 of CM057456.1, read as the reverse complement.
AGTAAGGAAATGCAACATTAGGGTGTTTTGAACCCTAACTCTGCCCTACCCCCCCCCCATCTACAACCCCCAAGAATCCCATCAAATTGAATGCCAAAGAACAACTGATGTTTCAAACTTCTGTTTCAACATCAGAAATAAATAACACAGTACATGGAACAGAGTTACACCCCATGATGAACACTGCACTCATATGTTGTGAGACACAAGGCCACTGGATACACAGCTGAGGTATTGTGTGCTGTTGCTTCTGCTTCATGAGAGGACCACAGGATTATTTTTGTTATGATGCAGCTGCTTCACAATGATGTCCACTATAGGACTGTGGCAATTGTGTGATGATGTAGCTGCTTCAGGAGTGCAATGGCCCACAGGTCCATTGGAAAAATCCACTACTGATCTGGCATAAAACGTGCAAGGATACAACTGGTTCGCAAGTTGTACAGACATGTTGCTCCAAGCCTGTATCCTGTGGCTTTATGTCATATAACATACGACTGCAGTGTTTATCATTTGGTGTAACTGTATTACTCACATTTTATCTATTTATTTTGCTAAAATATATGTATGAAACCTTTGGTGAGCTTTGGTAATTGATTTGGTGTGGTTCACAAAGGTGGTGGATGGGGTGGGTGAAGTTGGAGTTTAAAAAAACACACACTTCATTTATGCACATTTTTGTCCTTAATAATAAACCTTAACTAGTGCATGAATGCAGTTATTTGCAGTCACTATATTGGTATACATTATTCTGTAATATGTGAATGACATGGCAGTCACCCCTGTGAATTTATAAATCTTTGCATTAATTCCCAATTTGTGAGAGGAGAAACAATCACTGCTGTCAAAGTCTATGCATGTAGTTACATGAACGGAATAGCACTTTTCCCTTCTGGAGAATATATGCAAGACAAAATGTTCTCTGTTTGACCTTATTTAAAATGGCCACAACAAAATTAATGAGTTAAAAGTAAAAATGAAAGTGGAACCATTTTCATTTATCAATGGAGCTCACTAGACTTAAATGAGTTACCCATCTGTCTTAAACAGGACAGCAAACTTGTTCTGATTGGCAATATCTTGTAAGCTTGTATGCTGATGACTTGGTACTACTGACCCACTCCAATGATGTCAGCTCCCTTGCCAAATGGCTAACTGATGACTTTAACAAAGTCCAGACCTGGATAACAAGTCACAAACTGGTCCTGAACCAGAAGAAAACCCAGACCATATTATTTGGCTCAACTGCAAAATCAAAGCCTCTGCATCCACCTCTGACCATCACCACTCCAGATGGTCCTCCTCCCAACAGTGAGCACAATCAAGTATTTAGGAGTCATCCTTGGCCCCCAGCTTAATATGGGGAATCACATTGCCAATGTCTGCAAAGCCATGAATTGCAACTGGCCTGGCCTACAGGGCCAAGTATAACCTCACCCAGCAGCCAGACTTGTTCTTGCGAGAGGAGTACTCCTTCCCTCCATTAGCTATGCCCCTGCATCTTTGCCTTTTCTCCTATGACTCATCTCAGTAGGTGGCACACTGCATACAACAGCATCTGTCGCTTTGCCCTAGCTGCTCCCCACCTTGCTCATTGTTGTGAACTCTACAATCACCTAAATTGGCTCTCCCCGGCCAGATACTTAGAATTTAGGGTAGGATGTCTAATGAGTAAGCTGATTAAAACGGGCATTCCTTCAGGTCTGGCCCAGCGCCTACCACCAGCTGACATTTCCCCTTACTCCCTGAGGTCCCAGGCCCAGAGTATGCTCAAAGTACCTGTCACCAGAACTCTCATGGGTGCAAGAACTTTACGTGTATTGCCCCAAACTCTGGAACTCTCTCCCAGAATTGGTTCGCCTTGCCCCCTCCCATCACTGCTTTCACACATCCCTGTGGGGCTACTTGAAACAAGTCTCAGCATGTCTATGTGCCCAACTACACAGAAATTGAGTTTTGCTCCCTAATTATCAGTGTCCAGTTGCCCTCTCAGGGCCACCTAGCATCTCAGCTGTGTCTTCTACCCCAGGGTCAATGGCCACTGTACTCCTTGTTCAGTCCCAGATACCACATCTTGCTCATAGAAATGTGTCAGTTGTCCAGCTTGCACTTGCTGTAAATGTGACTGTATTGATTTCTGTACCTTTGACTTCTTTGTCCTGTCCTATTCACTACATCTTGCTCACTGAAATGTGTTGAATGACCCAGTTGCACTTGCTGAAAATTTGATTGTATCCTGCACCATTTTGCTTCCTACTGGCTGTAAATCTCTTCCCTGTCCCATTATGTAGACACTCTGTCATAATGTACATTGTACTTATTGTCTTTGTCATATCTTGTTGTACTCTCCCAGGTTGTTCCTGAAAATAGGCATAATACTTGTCTAGTGTACTTACCTGGTTAACAAAAGCTAAATAAATAAATAAATAAGGTTCTTATTTACAGAAATGATAATTGTATTTTCAAATGACACATTTAACTGTGCCTGCATAAATGTTGCTATGAAAACTGCGTTATGTATTGTTTTCTTTTTATGGAGAACATTCTGTACAGTTCTCTTCATGAAACCAATACGTTGGAGTTTTGGATATTTCACTACCTGTGTACAGTATTCTCTGCATGAGCTGTTGACCTATGAGGGCAGTGCTCAGAATTCTACACACAATCTATGACAGTCAAAACTCCAAATAACTGGTTCCATGAAGAGGACTTTACAGAATGTGGCCCATACAAAGAAGACAATACAACACACAGTGTTTCTTTTTTTCAGGTATAATTAAAATATGAATAAATTGGAGATATTCATCATTTGTGAAGATAGAATCGTTGCAAATTGCTGCAAATTAGAAATAATTGTCATATTTCAGTTGTATTATTGAAGGATGGATATATGGGACTATTGAAGATTTGTCGATGTATGCAGTTGTTACCCTTATTATTGTTATAAACTGTAACTGTTTTGCAGTTTTGCAACTGGTCATACAGTATGACAATCTTCAGTCTTGGAATTACATTTTAGGATAAGAGTGGTTCCTGCAACAGTATTAGTTTATTATTGATCAAAGCCAATCAATAATATACTAAAACTGTAAAAAATCCCTCCCAACTCAACATGTCCGCCCCTGAAAAAGGGACCTTCGGGGCTCAGTGGGCCTACCCAGTCACCAAAATTTAATAAATAAATAAATAAGGTCAACTGCACATGAGGTACTCTTTACAGAATAATAGTGTTTCACATGCAGAGAAAAAGAGTGCTCTGATTGGTTGGAAACTCTCCCTCAATCAATAATTCCTTTATTGGTACAGTGCTCCCTCGATTAGTTACCAGCTTTGGTGCAAGAAAAAATTGTAAGACAATCAAGGGTGTCACATAACTAAAGGGTAGTAAAAACAGTTATTTTATTTTTAAAATCATGTATTAAAAATGTAAAATCTCAATGCTAGCATTTCACATTACATTATAATAGGTTGTGATGGTCCTTAGTTTTTCTTTGACTGCAGTGATTTTGTTTTTAAGTTAAATGTTTACATATATTTGATCTGTTTTAACACCTTGTTCCCATAAATCTTAGCAAGAATTGTTACTGCAGTCTTTGCCTATGAACATCTAGCTGGGGGATTGTCAAGTGAAGGATTACTGTTACCAGCTTCGTCAGAAGCACGTTCAAGTTCATAATAAGCAGGACCATGACAAATCCTCAGATGTTTTAATCAAAAATCATTTAGAAAATAATGCATGTGGGCAAGGAAAAAACTATCCTACCAGTCGCAAAATGACTGTAGCTAGTGTTTTAGTTAAGTGAATGAGATAATTTGCACCTCGGTTTCAACCTAGTGCTTCAGTCTCTGCGGCAACAAGATGTTTTCTGACAGACTGCTGCAACACGGGACATTATGTGCTTAAGGACCAAGGGGCTGATGGGCTTATTCAAAAGTGGCCTGATGGATGAGGGAGGGTGTTGGAGAAATGATAATGTAACAGATTTGACTATGGCACATAGGGGATACTGAGAGTGGAGGAAAACTGAGGAAATTAACATGGAGGCAGATTGGTACGGGGAACAGCTGGCAAATATTGAGGATGGCAGATAATCAAAGGGCAGATAATTGAGGGAGCACCGTAATATCTTTGGTTATTTATTGGCTGTCATATTTCAGCTATATTATTGAAGGGTGAACATAAGGGACTACTGAAGATGTGTCTGTGTATGTAACTGTTACATCTATTATTGTGATAAATCATAATTGTTTTGCAATTTTGTAACTGGTCATACTGTGTGATTGATATTCAGTCTTGGAATTACATTTGAGGATAAGAGTAGTCTAAATAGAAGTATTAATTAATTAGTTAATTTTTTTTAATCCATCTTTATTCACTTTTTCCAAGAAAAAATAAAACAGACAAACATACATAAACCTGGCAAGGACCAGGGTACACAGCCTCAAACTGACCGTGCGAACTATGTACAACCCACCTATATACATCCACAGCAGGTTGCCACCCCTAAAACAATCCAGGTCTCCTATATCATCCATACACTATCACACTAGATCTGCATATCAACTCATTCTACCCGTCATGCTCTAACTCCCCATACCACAATAACCCTTTATCAGCATCGAGACCCATTCGCTATCCCAAATCTTCCCCTCAAGGGTGGCATCCGTCAGTGTCCCCTGGAAAGAGAGAGAGTCCCCCATTCCCCCTCTGAAGCTAACAGACCCTTACCATCCTAAATCTACCCTCAACTATATAACCTAATCGCCACCACAACACGCAAAGTAGGACCAAAAATAACTCTTACACACTCCCAAATAGTTTTCATCTACTGATCCCCCTCTGACAGACAGCCTGTGTTTACCCACTTGTGATCTGGAGAGTATATACTGCATCAAGCATCGCCCATCTTTTAACATGTAATCCCCCTCTCTCCCTCATGTAAAGATATCTCCTTATTTTAACCAACATCCCCATTAAGTCTTTTACCCATTGATTGTAAGTGTAAACATGGTAATCTTTCCAGTGCTTTAATAGAAATGCTTTAACTACTGCAGTCATCAAGGAGAGATGATACCTAGGTATAACACCTAAGATTTGGCAAAAATCACCCAAAACACATATCTCTGGTGTTATAAATTCTGAATAATCCAACATTGGATCCATACGTCTTTTGATTTCCCCCCAGAGGGGCACTATTTTAGTACATCCCCAGAACACATGTAGAAGATCACCTACTCCCCCCCCCCACATCTGAAACACAGGTCTGTCTGTCTCAGGTTTCTATCACATAGTTTCACAGGGGTAAAGTACAAATTGGAAACAATAAAAAATTGCATACTTTTATATTTGGGTATAATATTGTATTTGCTGCTTTCCCAAATATTGTCCCAATCTAAATTCCGAGGAGCCATCGCTTTATCCCAGTATCCAACTCTTCTAGTAGAGCTTGGACTAAGAAAATCTAGCATTACTTTATATATTTGTGATAAAGGATGAGCTCTTGAATCAACCTCCTCAAGCATTCCCCAGGAAAGAGACTTGTCTGTAACACCCCCCAACTTCCTCAGCACACCCTCTACCATATGCTTGATTTGTAGCCTTTGGAAGAAAGGCATTCCATCACATCTTGGTGGTAAGACCACTCTGGTACCCTGAGCAATTTCCCTTAGCCTCACACCCAGCATCTGATTAGCCTACCGCGAGTTAACTACCCGATTCCCAACCACAAAATTAGGGTTACCCAACACCAGCTGATCTCCAGCCCTCATTTGGCCTTTCCTCTGCGCAGGGATAAGTAAAGACCACCAAGCGCCTGCTGTTTTCGCAATTGGGTTCCTATACCCGCTTTTGAAAATTTTTCCAATATTAGCATACAGCATTGCATCAGGGGCGAGACCCACATCTTTTAACATTTGTCTCTCCAATTGGAGCCAGATTGGATTATAACTCTTCCCCTCAAGCTCTTTAACCCACTGGCTCATCAGACCCAACTGGCCCGCCACGTAATACATATGGAGATCGGGTAGTAGAATCCAACCCCTTTTATGCGATAATCGCATAATATTATACTTTAGCCTAGGCGGCCTGTCCTTCCATAGATATCCCGAGATTAGTTTCCTAATTATACTGAACCACTTTTGAGGAATACTATATGGGACTAAATATACCGGGTATAACAAGCGGGGTAGTATATTCATTTTGATAAGACCCAATCGAGCCATAAAGTTTAAGAGCAATTTGTTCCACCTTACTATATCCCCTTTAAGTTCAGATATAATTTCCCCCAAATTAGTTTCTGCCCCTCCTCCAAATCCGCCATAATCCAAATACCTAAGTACTTGATTTTATCTGTCCTCCTTTGTATTTGCAGTGGTATAAAATCAGCCCTAGTGACTTGCGGCGTCAAGGGGAGAATTTGGGTCTTATTCAAATTCAGCTTATAGTTGGAGACCCTAGAAAAGTGCTTTATTACTTCAGTTGCCCTCTTAAAGCTAGATGCTGGGTCCTCCAAATGCAGCAATATATGATCCGCAAAGACTGAAAGTTTCAACTCCCTCTCCTCTATCTTAATCCCTTTAATATGGACATCCCTATTGATAGCTCTCAAAAGGGGCTCCAAGTATATATTGAAAAGTATCGGAGAAAGAGGGCATCCTTGACGGGTCCCGTTCCCTAACCGTATTTCATGTGATAGATAGCCATTACATAATACCCTGGCCGTTGGCGCCGTGTATAAGTTCCTAATACCCCTAAGAAGACCCTCAGGGAATCCCACCCTCTCCATCGTAGCAAAAAGAAAAGGGTGGGAGACCCTATCAAAAGCCTTCTCTGCATCTAGCGATATCAGCGCTAAAGGTAACTGGGAGTCGGGTGCGTAATTTAATATATGGTGCAACTTCCTAAGAGCATCATGAGCTCCCCTCCCAGGCATAAATCCCACCTGTTCTTGACTAATAAGACTAGGGGCAATATGCAGAATTCTGTTTGCTATAATTTTTGTAAGGATCTTAATATCTTGATTCATTAAGGCTATAGGTCTGTAATTCCCGGGGACATCCCTGGGTTTATCTGGCTTGGGGATCAAAGTAATGTACGCCTGATACATCAGAGGGTGGAGTACCCCTTCCTGCATTATAGCACTGAACAAATCTTGGAGCATAGGAAGTATAGTTTGTATATGTACCTGGTAGAATTTGGCGGGGAGGCCATCAGGCCCCGGGGTTTTACCAGCAGGTAACGATTGCACTACCCCAATAATCTCCGAGACCCTTATTGGAGCCGCCAACTCCCTGGCCTGTATTGGGTCCAGTACTGGTAGGGGGATCCCCTCTAAAAAACTCTCAATCTCTACCTCCCCAGCTAGGTCCTCCACCTGGTATATTTCTTCAAAGTATGACTCAAAGGCCTCCGCCATCTCTTGTGGATCAGTTAGGAGTTTCCCCCCCCATTGTATGGAAGGAACCGTTCTGCTTGCTTCCCATTCTCTAACTCTAGCTGCCAACAGCCGCCCTGGGACATCTCCCTGCATCAAGTATTTGGCATTAATCTTTTCTAACCAGAATTCTATTTTACTATTAACAATATCCCCCAGTTCCTCCTGCAAGTTTTTGAGTTCGGCATCAATCTCCCCCGAGGACCCTTCCAATGGTGTCAGCGAATCAATCGCTCCCAAAATAAACTCCTCTTTCGCCCTTCTCTCTCTACTTTTTTGTACAGCAATACCCTGGGCCACCCCTGCATACAAAACCTTGCAAGTGGGCCATGCCAAATTCTTATTTTGAAGTGTAGGTATTTGCTGCTGTATGATTTCCGACAATGCCTTCTCTAACCTATCCCGCACCTGGGGCTCCTCCAGCAAGAAATCATTCAGCCTCCACCTATACAGCCTGGGAGGGGTGGGTCTAGGTTCCCACAACATTTGGATGGGCGAGTGATCCGAATAAATTCTAGCCCCTGTGGTCACTTCCTTAATTTCCCCAATCACCTCTTTATTTACCAGAAAAAAATCGATTCTAGACTGGCTCCTGTGGGCTGCCGAGTAAAAGGTCATAGACATTCCCCCCTTCGAGTACAGTTTAATTGGGTCTACCAATGCCGTCGCCTCGAGTAATCTGTTCAGGGTGATCTGGGCTTTGGACAAAGGCCCTTTAGATGGTGGGATTCTATCTTCTTGATTACTAAGGCAAGTATTCCAGTCTCCCTCCAATATTAATAGAGGCGATAGAAGATCCGCTAAGTCTCTTTCAATAGAGGCAAAGAACCCAGGATCTGGGGGTGTTGGGCCATAAATAGAAGCCACTGAAATTGCCTTGCCCAGTAAGGTGCCCGAGAGATATATCCCTCTACTGTCCTCCCTGGCCTTAACTTGCATCACCTCATATGGGCAAGATTTCTTTATTAGTATCACCACCCCTCCGGAAGCTCTTTCCCTACCTGCCCTGTATACCTGCCCCACCCATCGCCTCTTAAGCCCATTCAGTTCCTCTGTCAGTAGGTGTGTCTCCTGCAAAGCAGCAATATGTACCCCCATTAGCTCAATATGCCTTAAAATCAGCATTCTCTTACTTCTACCCCTGAGTCCTTTAACATTCCAAGAGATTATTTAAATGCTTGACATTTACCAAAACCTCGATGTACTTTGGTTAAGCCAGCTCTCTTCTTTTGCTCCAGGTCTGCTTTCACCTTACTCCCCATGTTGGACTCTCACTCTTTCCCTCCTCCACCCCCCACCAATCCCTCGATCCATAGATCGTCCTCCTACCAAATATCGAGTCATGGATGAACCCGCTCCTGTGCTCTCCCCCACCCCACCCATGTCCAGATAACTCCAAGACCATTCCCGAACCCACCAAACTATTAATGCATAGTAGTACTCCTTTCCCCGCTATCTTTGATTCCTCTTATCTTCTGCAACCCCCTCACCTACAGTGCGCCATGTTCCCACTTGTAAGAACTGCCTCTCATCCCTCCCTACAAAATAGGTAAGGATCCTCCAACCCCAGTTTCCTAATAGGTTAACAAACCTAGAGGACACTCCCTTTCTCATGTCCCCTACTCCATTGATAGTCCCTCGCATACATTAGGGGGAACCATTAAAAGGCTCCCATTCCCAAATTACCCCCTCTATACTTTCCCTATAGCACTGCCCCGACACTTATACCACCAAGTGCCATTTACTTTATTTTACCTGAAGATGCAGTGTTACACCACCCCACTTAGAATCGGTTACCTCAAAAAGCACTAAAAGCTCTACAATTATTGCTTACCCCCCAGAGGTTGGCAAATTATCTGCCCACCCCCTTTATTAATCCCATAGGGCACCCCATCACAAAGAGGCCATATTCGTTTGATAAACAGCACCGCCCTATCAACGCTTGGCCTCTTTTCTGTCGAGTCCCACCCCATGAAGTGTGACAAGCCTTGTCTGTCTCACTTCCCACGCTTCCTCCCTCCCACCCACCACCAAAACCTTCTCTCCATTTAACTGTCTCCCCATGGCATCGACTCCTCTGCTTTTGTAGGCAATGTTTTCTAAACCCCCCCCCAGCATTCGTGTTACTGCTTCCCATCTTGACCCCCACAGGGTAGTTCCCTTTCAAGTACCCACCCCGGATTGACCCCTTCAACTCTTCTATCTCCCTATCATTAACACTCAACCCCAACTCACTGAACTGCTAATGCACCTCCATTTTAATAATGCAGAATCTAAACACCTACTTCCCTTTTCCCGAAGAGGACTCTGGCGTCCCCCAACCTCTATAAACCCTTTGAATCCAGGACTAATAGCAATAGTCCGATGACCCAGTATAACATACAAACTATTTAAAACGTTAAACATCAAATTCGTTGCCATTTCCCCAGTCCCAGTCCTTAAGCTTGTCACAATGTCCTGTTCTTCAAACACACATTCAAGTTGCTGACTTGAATAGATCTGGAAGCTCAAGTTGCAACCCCTCGAGAGCTTCTTTTGCGGTCAGAAACCTCTTCTCCCCTGATTGCAGCCACACAACTAGAGTCACTGGATATTGCAAATGAAACTTTATCCCAGCCAAATAGAGCTTTTGCTTAATTTTGACATATTGTTTCTGTTTCTCTCTAACAGCCGGCGTTTGATCCTGGAAGAGCCAGAGCGAGGCACCGTTCCACTGCAGCATCTTCTTCTACCTAGCAGTAAGCAACACATAGGATTTCTCCTTAAAATTGAGAAAACGCATAATTATCACTCAGGGTCTAGCTCCAGGCGGTGGCATCTCCCGTAATGCCCGGTGGGCTCTCTCTAAATTGTACGCCTCACCAAATGGGGAAGGGCCCAGTAGCTTAAGCAGGAAATCCTGCATAAACGTAAAACAATCCTGCCCTTCAGCCCTCTCCGGTAATCCTGCGATGATCAGATTATTCCTCCTACTTCTTGACTCTTGATCTTCTATTCTTTCCTCCAGCTTTTTAACTTGCCTTCTAACCCCCACCAAATCCTGTTCCATCGCAGACGTTTTCCTTTCTTGAGAAGAAATCCGAGCTTCTGCATCACCCATTCTTTGGGCAAGTGAATGCAACACTGGCTTCATTGCTGCCAAATCTGTCACCAGCCCCTGTAACATTACTTTAATATCTTGAATGTTCGCATTAGTCGAGCATGAGCCCCCCTCCTTCCCTGAATCGTCTTCTTGGTCATTCGGAGTAGGGTATTGGGGCTTTGGCCGTTTGGTAGTGGGGGTTCTTGCCGCTAGAGGCTCGCCAGCTTCAACCTCCATCCTGATGCTTACAGTCCGCCTACTACTGCAGCCAGACATTCACTATCAGCAAGATTACTTTGCTTCCTTTTCACCTGAAATTTTCACCGAGTCCTCCTATAATAAGACCGCGGGGCTTCTCAACTCAGCTACAACTATTTCGGTTTAAAATAAACCGGTCTTGAAGATTTTAAAGCGTATTCTTTATAATAGGGCCTCGGAGCAGCACAGGAGACGTCCGAACAGATTCAGCTCATCACGTGATCTCCCTAGAAGTATTAATTTAGTCATTTATTTAGTAATTAAAATTCCATTCCCAGGGATGTCTCATTGACATAAAATATCTTGCTTACGATGGTGTGCCCGTAGCTGCAGTACATTCAGTCATATTCACACAATGTACACATAAAATGTTACAATGTCATAAATGAAAGAAGTTACAAATAGCCAAGTCCATTAAAATATTTTGTTATGTCTGCGATGCCGGAGACCCGGGTTTGGGAACAGACTTGGGTCGCCGGAGGGCTGGTTGGGGGAGAAGGATGGAGCGTCCAGGAACAGCTCTCCTTCTCCGGGGGGAGGGTAGGGAATGCACACCAGCGTAAGGCTGACTCCTGGAGGAGGCTGGGAGTGCAGCAGTACAGCCAGGGCACAGTGTACAAGGGGGAGTGACAGACGTCGGCATATGCCTTGACATCAGGACGTCACTCCCCACAGAAAAATGGAAAAGAGCTGCCTGGTCTGCCAGATGATGGCTGCTGACTCCCCACCTCCTCAGATGCCCCGACACCCCGGGAATCCACCTCAGCAGCACCCAGGGACTGATAGTAGAGTGCGCTGGTATCCCCCTCCTGGTGTCTTCCCCCTCGGAATAGAGGGACCCATCCGGCGAAGGGTTACGCCGGGCCACCCCGGGTCAGCTGTGATCTGAGGTGAGTAGGAAGGGGGTCAGGGCGAGGAGGTCGGGGGGGGGGTCATGTGCAGCCAGAAGGAGTGGCAGGCCTGGGGCTAGGAAGGCGGAAAAAATATATATATATTTTGTTACATTGATTTTGTAGAAGAAAAAAATATGTTGCAGGTGATACCTTTTATAGGATCATTTTGTTAGTCCAATAAAAGGTATCACCTGCAACATATGTGTTGATTTTTTTTTATGTACATCATCAGCTGGACTAACATAGCTACCATAATTTCTTTCTATGTTGGTTTTAAAACTGAATAAAAATCTTGCCTTTGTCTCCTGGAACACTTGAAAATGAGCTAACTTCACCTTAAGCAGAGGGTTTAGGATCTCACTTAATGCCTGTATTATATTTTTTTAATCTATTAAATGACTGGACTATCAGACCTCTATCCTGGTCCTAAACCTTAGATCAACTGTTGTGATGTCTGCTTACAAAAATGTATGAGTTCCCCCACTACAGCCATGCTATCTTATCCCAAACTTCTTCACACTCTTATGATCTAAGTTACCATCATTACAGATTCTTCTCGATTCCCAAATGCCCTAAGGTTATTGGCCAAGTTCGTTTCTCTTTCAGACTTCCCAGTCTCTAGAACATACTACTTACTTGTAGCATGCTCTGCCACCTCACATGTTACCATATGTAGTGTTGTGCAAAACTGAAAAATTTCACCCAGAAAAATATTTCACAAAATGCAAAATTTCTCCCAAAGAGTGAAAGAAATTTCACCTGCGAACTGGTGAAATTTACTGCTCACGGGTGAAATTTTGCCATCTGCGGGCAAAATTCCACAATTTCACACTGACTTCCTCCCTGGTATCTAGTGCCCCCAGCTGCTCACTGGCCTAAATTTACAAAAAAAAATCTCCTTGGTGTTTAGTGGTCCCCCAATCACCGGCTGAAATTGAATAAAGCCCTCCCCCAAGTTACCCTCATGTCCAGTCCTCACGACTCCTTGTACTAAAAAAAAAATAAATAAATAAAATGCCCAACTCCCTGGTATCTAGTGGAACCCCACCTCCCCACCCTGTCAGCAGATAGCGTGCACCTACCCCCAGTACTCCAGCAGTCGGGCCACTGGCACATCCCTCCACTCACCTCCATGGCCCAGCAGCCTGACTGAGTACTTCAATAAATGAGCGGTGCTTGTACAAGCACATGCTTATTCATTGGGTTCAGACAGCCAGCACTCTCATTACACTGAAGTGTAGTGAGAGTGCTGGCTGTCTGAATCCGTCAATGAATGAGCACGTGCTTGTATAAGCATGTGATCATTTATTGAAGTGCTCAGTCGGGCTACCGGCCATGGAGGTGAGTGGAGGGCTGTGCCAGTGGCCTGATCAGGGTACTGAGGGGGAAGCAGGGTGGGCATTATCTGCTGACAGGGTGGGGGGTCCACTAGACACCAGGGAGCTGGGCATTTAATTATTTTTTTTTTTTAGCACAAGGAGTCAGGAGGACACGGGACATGAGGGTAACTCGGGGGCTGTATTCAATTTTAGCTGGTGATTGGGCATTGAGGGGGATCACTAGACACCAGGGAGTTAGGCATTGATTTTTTTATCACAAGGAGTCATGAGGATCTAGACCTCAGGGTAACTTGTGGGGGGGGGCTTTATTCGGTTTTGGCCAGTGATCGGCTGGGGGGGACCACTAGACACCAGAGAAAATTCTTTTTTCTAAATTTGGGCTGGTGAGTGGCCAGGGGGGCCCACTAGACACCAGGGGGATGACCATTTGTGGGGGAAAAAATTGTGGGCAAATCTTGCCATTTCACAAAATGTTTTGCATGGCGAAATTGCCGATTTCATGGCAATTTCGTCAGGGAGGTTTTGTTTTGCAACATCTCTAACCATATGTGATATGTTCCATCTCATTACCTGCTCCATATGCTGTTAAAGCCAAATGCCTTTGTAGTACAGGTATTAGTTACCTTGGAATTTTTGTCCAGCAGAAAACATGCCAAGCTGCAAGCAGCTCATTTGCAGCTGTGTCTGTGGGGCGGGGGAAGGATACATAGGAGGGAGAACAATACATAATGTGTAACTGTATTGCACTAGTAGTTGGATGTGGCAAAAGAAGTGTTTAAAAGAATTTAATAAAAATACAAGGTAAAACTGTTCAATTTAGTGCCACCAACTCTGGATAAAACTGAAGATCAATGGACACTATTAGATAATAGCTTAGCAGAAGCCCAGCTTACCATGCAGAAGTGTGTTAGTTAGGGTGAAAAAAAATATATATATATATATATATATATATATGTGTGTGTGTGTGTGTGTGTGTGTGTGTATATATACATATAGATAGATGGTTCCATACCACGTTAGCGAAAGAACAACAGTGCAATGAATCTCAACAAGTGCATGTCACCGAAAACAAATACAGCAACTGTGCACTAACAATGAAACCACCATGAACAATGGTTCCAATATAGTCTATGGGACCCAAAATGTGTCATATATTTTTTATGCAGGGGGGCTATGCCCCCCTGCACCCTCTTCATTACAATAATCAAGTCCGAGGGGGGCCTGAGACTGAGATAATGGAGACAACTCAGGAGGGTGCTACTTGGTGGAGGACTCAAGACACCAGAATGGGGGGATGGGGGACAGTAGAGCACAAAACCAGGGGATTGGAAATGAGAGACCAACAAAAAACTTAAGTCCCACACAAAAAGAAATTAAAATTATATACCCACCCATAGCCAGTTCAGAACCCAGAACCTCTTCTACCACAAGCATCCACTGCCTCCCCAACACCAGACAGCCAGCCCAGCACTGCATACCCAAACTAACTCCCATATCCTTGTTTACGTCATGTCCCTCCTACCGTCACATTATCTGTCTGTCACCTTTATTGTTCCCTGACACTCACTGTTCCCACATTCACTGCCCATTCACCCTTGCTCTCTTCACAAGCACTCAAATAGAGTCACTCAAATGTGAGCCGCTCAATTTGAGTCACCCACATAATGGTATACCTAGATAGATAGATAGATAGATAGATAGATAGATAGATAGATACACACACCACCGAGTTCTGACATATATACCCTTCCTAACAGTAACAATTTCTGTTTGGGTTATTGTTCTCAGTTTTGTCTAGTGTCCATCAAGCTTATCATGTTTATTTTTATGATGTGTACCTTTTGCAGTGGCTTTGTTTTGATGGTTTTATTTTTGTTGTACTTGTCAGTGTTATGTTTTTTTAACCCCTCCCCCAAATGTATCTGTAAATGAGCCTTCCTGAGCTCAGCGTACTCTCCTTGGTCAAAAATGTTACATAACACAGACTATGTTTGTATGCCATCCAGTTATCCATGTTTAGATATCATCTGTGGCTTTCTTAGATTGTAAGGTCACCTCCTACTTAGGTCACCCTTGCAGAAGTTATCTGTTTAAATCTCAGAGGGATGATTTACCTGGAGAAATAAAAGCTATCATCATCTTTCTTGTTGTTCTGTTAAGCAATCATTTTTTGAGAGTTTATTTGATCAGTGATGCCCATCTGAATTGCAAGGAGGACAAATGAGAGGTGGAAGAATTCCACAGAGACCAGATAGGAGGAGGAGTAATGAAAAAGAACTAAATGAGAAAGAAAAATAACCCAAAGACAGAGAGTGGAAAAGTGTCTAATGGCATTGAGAATTACCAGAGAGAGGAACAAAGGGGTATAGAGGGAAATAGACGGCATTGATTCCATCAGACTCTGGGGGAAGGAGGGTGGAAAACAGGGAAAAAGAAAGTCACAGAAAATCCTACTGGCTTTAAGGTCAAAAGAACTGTTGTTCACTGGTCTCACCTGTTTTTGTAGTCACTTTTAGTAAGTAGCCATCCAGGTCAACTTGGATATATGGAGATTCATAAGGTAGAGAGATGCGTGTTCCATTCTTTTTGACCGTGAGGTGCTGGTGCAGGCTGATGCTGCTCCCAGCCATTATGAGTTCCACAGATCGAGTCCAAGAGAAGGAGCGAGTTCGCGGCATCATTTTTCACCAGTATCTCAAAACTTGATCTTGGAGAGCAGTCCTTGGTCAGAGTATATTGGCACGTTCCCTGAAAGTTAAATGTCCTTCCATCAAAGGTATTGTAGTGGGGGTCTCCAAACACAGTGCAAACTCCAGGCTCTGTAGAAAATAAAAGGGCAAATACAATCAGTTAAAACACTAAAAACGAAAATGTTAAATGATTGGTGAGATAACTGGGTACAGTGAATGAACTATGCTTGTTAATCTTTTAACACTAAAATTACCTGACCTGTAAAATGTGGAACCAATGATTACAATGTGTTTCTTTCATAGTGTTTATTCTATTTTACCTCTTTGACTATGTTTGACATCTTTGTGGAGGGACCACTGGAGGGAGAGGAAATGGGGTCAGGAGACATACAAACATACGAATATGTGAAGAAGACAGCAGAAGAAGGCCATTTGGCCTATTAAGTCTGCTTGTATTGCAGGGTCCACAGCTTGAGCTAATGTCCCTGCCTTCCCTCCCCACTCCTCCCATCCTCTCTACCCATGATCCTTACCTTCCCCCTATGCTTATCCTAGCCTCTCTTAAAGCTGCCCACTGTCTTCAATGAGATGACCTCTTCTGGCAGCGCGTTCCAAGTGTCCACCACCCTCTCTGTGAAGAAGTGCTTCCTGACCTCCCTCCTAAACCTTCCACCCTCCAGCTTAAGACTGTGCCCCCTCATGTTATGGTTGCCACTCAACTTAAAGAGACTCTTCTTATCAATCTTATTTATCCCTTTCAAGTACGTTGAGACCAGAGCATTCCTTAAATGTGTGTAAGTGGGTGGCTGTGTCAACCATCTAGCCCCATCTCTTTTGTTGGTGAACCCCATCTCTTCCTTCTACCCCTTTCAATATCACTCTCCCAATGCAAGGGTGCAACTCAGGGATCACCTATGTCCTCCATGTGTGATACTCTCCGTGCCACCCCTGTTGTGCACCTTCCCAAACTAAGCTGCACAAGGTATCCAGATGAGGTGAGCAACCCTAAGGACACTCGATCCTTTCCTGTCAACCCATCACAACAATCCAAACTTGGGACAACTGCCCAGGCCCCCAACATGAGAAGCCATCCCCCAGTCACTACAGTTCTGGGCAGTCCATGTAGCATGTTCTTAATTTATGGACACTTGAAAATGATTATGTGATTTACATGCACTAACATACAGTATAACAATATGTAAAAGTCTAGTTTGAAAAGAGTTTTAAAAATATGAACCCTTTTGACAGAGCTTAATGTATAAAGAAAAACTGCTGGGTCTACAGTGTCTGCGATTATGAGATGGCTGGAATTTAGATGCGAGTAATGCTTTTTAATTCAAAATGCCAACTTTTTCTTTTCATCAAACACAGAAACATTCATTTTTTCATTACCAACATGAAATCAGGCAGAAAACATAAAGATACTGCAGTATCTGATCAGTATAAGATACTGACTCCAGGATTCTCCGTCTAACTCTAGATGTCATGCTAGCCCCTCTCACTGACCTATTAAACCGGTCTCTGTGCCTTGATCAATTCCCAAGCACCTGGAAATCATCTGAAATTACCCCAATTCATAAGAATGAAGATCGCACATTACCAAATAACTACAGACCAATCTTCATCCTCCCCCCACTCTCTAAAGCCCTGGAAAATAGTATTCACCCAACTCATGGAATATCTAACCAAATACAGCATACTATGACCAGAACAGCATGGCTTGCACCCTGAACACAGCACCAACACAGCCCTCCTAGAGTTCTCACAGAAAATACATTCTGCACTTGACTCTGGGGATGTTGCTGGGGCAGTGTTCATTGACCTATCTAAGGCCTTTGACACTGTGTGTCACCCCCTATTGCTTGACTCCCTCCATCAGCTAGGCTTCTCATCTGGCTCCCTTGCCTGGTTCTCCAGTTACCTCCATGCAAGATCCCAACAGGTCAAGATAAATGGTACGCTATCAGCTGCCCTACCTGTTCACTCAGGTGTCCCCCAGGGTTCCATCCTGGGCCCCACATTGCTCAGTCTCTTTCTAAACACCCTTCCTAGCTCCTGCTTGGGCAGTATGCTCCTATATGCTGACGATGCAGTTCTCGTCGCCTCCCACCTCGACCCTATCACCCTCCAGAACTCTCTGCAACTCACCTTCAGCCAAGCTGAAAAATGGTTCCTCGACCATCGTCTAGTTCTGAATCTCAAGAAGATAAAATCTATGCTTTTTGCCACCACCAGAGTAACTCTAGAAATGCCCCTGTTCTCATCCTCCCCAGCACCCTACACCCCCTTGAACAGGTGTCTGCATACAAATATCTGGGCATCACCTTTAACTCGGCTCTCTTTTTCCACTCTCATCTTAATTCCCTGTCCACTGCCGTAAACACCCGGATTTGACTCCTCTACCACCACAAAAACTGCCTCCCTCAGAATGCCCTCTGGCTGGCTATCACCTCCTCCATCCTGTCACTGATTGACTACGGGCTCCCTATCTATGTGGCTGCTGACTCCACCGCCCTCACCAAAGTCCAGACCTCGATCAACAAGGCTTGCAGGCTCCTGACCGGTGCCCCCAGCAGAACCACACATGCCAGCTCTACTTCTCCTCGAACTTACTCATCTTTGATGAGGGCCTGCACTACCACACCTGTATACTGGCAAAAAATAACTACTTGGGCTCTCCCCCCCCCGGGGGTTGCTGCATCCCTAAAATTGGCCTCCCACTTGGTCGCCACCTGAAGTGCAACCAAAGCCACCTTCCAGGTCCTGAGAGCCAGGACCTCTCTCGCCCAAAGATCATTCCACCACAGAGCCCCTCTTGGTACAACTCCCTCCCCACTCATATCACAAACATCGCCAAAATCGACCCCTTCAAATTGCCCCCTGAAACCACCTCATTGACACTCAGAGCTGTAAATACCCCTGACTGGCCCATACCTAGAGCTCCGTCTGGTCCAATTTACAGACAATGTCCTTCCAGACTGCCTTCTCCCCCAGCAACCACCCCTTCCTCCCAGGTATCGCTCCCTAGAACCCCTAGTGGTACCTTATTATTTATATACTAGACTAATTGTAACTAATTGAAGCCTTTGTACACCTTTGTATTACTGAAATTGCTTTGTGTGTTCTTTTATTGTATCTCACCTGTAATGTTCTCCATTGTTGTACTCCACCACCAATTGTCTACCCTCCCTGCAACAAGGTGCCTTTGTAAATGAATCTTTGACTCAAAGGTTGTAAATCCGAATTATGAAGTAAATAAATAAATAAATAAAATACTGCAAGATGTTGATAGACAAAAATATTTGAAGAGGGGAATGTGCTTAAAGAAGTTACAAATTAAACTGTTGTTGTGCAGTACCTCTGTGTACTGATCCACTTTAAGTCATGGTAGGGGATAACAAATATAGGATTAGAGCCTTGGCTTGAGATTCAGTGAGACCCCCTTAAATTGCTCAGTTTTTTTTTTGGGGGGGGGGGAGCCAAGGTGGTGGATAATCAAGGGAATTAACATGGATGCAAATTGCTATGGGGAAAACAATTGGAAGATAGTGAGGGTGGCCAATAATTAAGGGTCACACAACTGAGTGAACCCTATAGTAGCTTGAGTTACAGTGGTCCCTCACTGTAATGAATAGCTCTGGAGCCATCAGTTTTATTTGTTACAGCGAGGGTTCATTCAATGTACTTACACAACTTGGTATGATGTATGTTCATGCAACTTAGAGACATTGTGGCTGTTCACTTCTCTGTTTGTGGGATATATCACCCTGTAGGGGTATGACGCCGAGGAACCGTAGAGGAGGTTCCACTCCTATAGGTGTCATGGGAATGATTCCCTTGGCTAAAGGTAGCTTAGGAAGAACCCCAAAAAGAGTACCCAAAAAGGGTGTTGCACATCTAAGGAGGAGAGGAATCAGAATGATATTGAAGATGAGAATGAAGGTTGATAGGAAGGGTAGGACAGGAGAGAAACGGGATGCAACGAGGAGTAATCAGTGGAGAGGAAGCTGATATGAGGTAGGAGGGCAAGGCTTCCTAAGAGAGAGGGAACAGCTAGGGCCACCATCCAACAGAGGAACCTAACTATGAACCTATGAAATCTCTAACCCTATCTAAATATTATGACCATTGACACAGAGGAGAGGAACCCCCCCTTTGAGGAGGAAACTTCTGGGGATCCAAGGTCACCTTCCCTCCAGGCTGAAGGATGTTTTGGTTAGAGACGGCTCACCTACTGCAGTTTAGAGTCGAGATTAAGGGAAGAAGAAAAGACTTAAATTTAGAGGAAGCCCTCGCTCTGTCCTTCTAACAGGAATGCTTTTGAGGGTTGCGAGCAATGTCTCTGCAACTAGGCTCTCAAAAGCAAAGAAGGAGAAAAATGACTGCTGAGACACTCAGCTGGCCTACATAAGCCTATGAAACAGACCAGGTGAACCAGAGGTGGTCAGCTGGAGAATAGCGTAAAGGGTGCCACCGAACCCACTCAGACAGTGAAAGGGGCCCTGCTGATGAGAGCTCCACTCTTCATAGCTTGAAGTCATAAATTCTACATCCAGAGGTGTTGCTGAAATGAGGGATGACAAAGTCCACACGGAGTGAAGACATTCTCACTATGGGCCAGAAAGAAGGACGCCTCTCTGAGCATCGCATGCTCTAGCTGTGGACTTCGTGGGTGCAGAGTGAGACCATTGGCTACAGGCTAGCCCTGAGCCATGGATCAGTGGACACAAAAGGCACATCTCCGAGTGGAGAGCAGGTCGAATCAAGGTAGCATGAGACTCATATGAGGGGTACATTTGGATAGACAATGTGAATGAGGAGACCTACATAGAGGTCGTATGGAGCTAAGTAGACCCCGATGTGGGTCCTGAGAAGGATATAGCAAGTAGTAACCAAAGGAGTGCATACCATCCAGTCCATAAATAAGCCAAATTAGGAGAGGACTGATTGCATGAGAGTGAGAGATGAGAACGGCTGAGCGCAGCCAGCAGCTGACAGTGGAGGTACGGAGTACCAGGAGTAAGCTAGGCAGAATGGCAGGTCGAAGTAGGTAAAATGGCAGGTAGGAGGAGCTGGGAGATCGGTATAGGAAGGATGAAGGTTGAGATGAGTGGAGGCCAACAGGGAAAGGAGGGTAATACAAGCCGAGTGGAATTGACCTCTAGAAGGTTGGTATAATGAGGGTCGGGAAAACAGGTATGAGTACGAGTGGAAGAGATGGTAGAAGCCAGCCACCGGGAGCCACAGTGCCCATCGTGACTCAGCAGTCCCCCGCCATGGGGAAAACAGAGCCACAAACTAAGCACCAGGACACCAAGAAGTGAAATAAAATTGTGAGGTAAAGTAAAGTGAGGTAACGCTGACAGCTGTAACTGGCTGACATTGGAGTGGAGAGAAACACAAGCTGAGGGACCATGAATGTAGTAGTAAAAGATTATATGATAGAAGTAGGCAATTAGTAGAGCAGAAAAAAAAAAAAAAGGACAGCAAAGATGGCAAGCCAGCCAAAGACCCCAGCTGACAGAAAACACGGCAGGCAGGGAACACATAGCTGAGGGGCATGAGGGTGCACCAGGCACTGAGAGGGGGGCACAAAGGCAGCAGAAGAGGTCCAAACAGAAGGAGGAGCCCTTGAGTTGGTGGTGTCCAGCCAGCAGGTAATGTGAAATAGATCAGGATCCCAGAACTGTAATCAGCCAGGAGAGGTGCCATGAAGTGAGCAGAGAAACGAGGGGGGAATAAGGAGAACCAGAGGGAGAACGAGATTAGTTGGTGAGCTCAGCCGGGCAGGTGACGTCACACCCAGAGCGCCGGCAGTGAAAATGGAGTGGGGGCTGGAGGCAGGAAGGAATGCACAAGGTGGGGTACAGAAGCAAGCGGGTAGTGAATGGGAACTACAGCAGCAGCAGCAGACAGAACAGCATGGGTAACACAAGGGCTGAGCCGAGGGACAAGCGGGAGAAATGCTGCAAAATGAGCAAGGGCCAGTGAGGCGACCCAGACAGGAAAGCGAGCTGGCAGCTGGAGGTGACCGCAGGAACATGGGCAGACATAGCAGAAGCTAGGATCGAGGAAGAGTGGCGCCTCCCGCGCCGCAACAAAAGAAATGATCCTAGACTCGCCAGGAGGAGTGGCCTTTTACAGCCTGAGGGGGGAGTGGTTTGTTGCTCCGCCCATTGAACTACAGGCATAGCCTTGCAATTATAGATGAAATGCTTGAAAATAAGAAAAAAAAGAAGCACTCAAAATGTGATCATAACATAGCACGCAATGTATTTTATTGAAAATGATCAGTTTAAAAAGCTGAACTGCTAAAATGTATTTTACACAATGTTTTAAAAGTACAGTTAAAGTGATTTTATCTGGTTTTAGTTTTTATAGTAAGCAGCGAGTATTAATGTTTTAAAGAAAATGTACAAAGTGGACTGAATCTCATGTCCTCTGGTCTGTTCAAAGCATGCTTGCAAGATTATTTTTTTTATTTGTAAAAGCTATAGAAACATAGAAACTGATGGCAGATAAGGACCGCAAGGCCCATCCAGTCTGCCCATTTTTTTCAACCTTATGAATGTGCCATAGGCCTTTTCTCTGTCAATGGCTTATCTATTCATAGCTGCAGCGGTGATATACAGAGCTGACATTCCAGTTTCAAGTCCTGACAGCCCACCCTCAGCTGAGATTTGTGGCTCTTCAACATCTTCACCTTGCTCCTCAGGGTCACATTTCTCAACAGCTCAACTATTGTGCAAAGAACGTCTTAGAACAATATGGCATTTGAGAGGTGTGTCGCTGCCAAGCCAATTACAGCTGAAACTGCAGTGGGCTTGGCAGCGTACACCAATGACCAGGCACTCTGGTCATGATAGTAGTTCTGCTTTGCTGACATGGCACATCCTCTACTTGAAAGAAATGAACCGCTTCAGTAAGAAAGCACTTCATTTCTTTCTGTAGCCGTAACTGCGGCCATGCGCATTAGAGTGCACACTAACGAGCATGGCCGGAGTTACAGCCGCTGTACTCTCTCTCCACGTCCTGGAAATGGGAGCCAAGAGACGAACATACAGCAGCTCATTTTGACAACACACACACGCACACACACACACACACACACACACACACTTTCACTTGGTTCAAAACGTCAGTTCACCTCAGTTAAGTATCACTTCATTCCGGGTAATGCAACACCAATGAATACACACAAACTGCTAGGCTTGGTTAAGTTTCCCTAAGTGATGCCCCCACCCACCAGGATGGACAGTGAATTGATTAATTTGAGACTGGGAACAGTGGCACAGCAGTTGTTAACATGTTTAATGTAAGAGCCATTTCTCCCTGCTCACTGTGGCAGTGCTTTCCCCATCCTGGTCTGGCACCGATATGGAGGATGTCTTTTGTTTTCAAATCCTTCCTGGCCATAAATAGCTATGCAGTGTCAGAATGCTTTTATCAGACCCCCTCCTCTCCGACCTCCATTGAGCGAGCCCATGAAGACAGAATGATGTGCTAAATATCTGCTCTGAGCAATGCACTTCCTAGCCCACAGTTACACCGGCGTTGCCATCTGCCAACAGTAACTGAACCAAGTTCCAGCAGTCATGCTGTGGGCTTGTGGACAGTGCATGATGAACAGTGCATGGATGGGCTACCCCCCTCCCCACTCAGCCATCTTCCAGCCCTCGGTGTCACATCACCCAGGTAAGTCACTCAGTTGGGGGGTGACAGGTTGTCAGTAGAATCACACTTGACCAAGCACTGGTGGCGGACTGGCAGTTTTTTCAAATCAAGTGCTACCACTTGCAAGTTTCCCTGGCCCACAGAGTCCTATAAGAGGTAACCTTGATGACTACCCGACCCATCTGGCAACCTGTGACCACCAGACTGACAGACTTCAGATTCATGACAATTGTCATAATTTTCAGCTCAAACAAGATTGTGAGCGGCACGGCAGCACAGCAGAACGCACCAGTGGCAGAAACTGGAACAGATAGCCTCCGGAGTCCTGACCCATGACATGAGCAACTCAGTCTCTGCCCTGTCCTGATACAATACAGGCTGCTGCCTGAAAGTGAAACCTGCAATGCAGTGAATCAGGAATCGCAACTCTGCTCCTCCTGAGTCCAGTCAGTCCTGTAGACAGCTACAGCAGCAGCTCTGAGTATGAAGTTTGGGTTCCTCAATCCATCCATCCAGGTAAGACTACTGCAGCTGTGGGCATAACAAATGTTATGACGTTGATAACAGTTACACAGAGCAGTACAGCCTGGCTTGGTTGTCCATGGCACTCTGTGATCTGTACACTGCAACAAGTTGTGTAAGTTGGTCTTGGGCAAGCTGGGTGGGCTTTCAATTAGAAATAACACCGTGGAGTGGAGTGGCAGGGAGAATGTGCTGTGTTTTTAAGCATCAGTTATGCACTCCAGTTTATGACCTGGGGGGGGGGGTTAAAAGCCTTTATTTAACTGGCATACATACTGTATACATTTGACATCAATCTGATGACCTCATACAAATGTTTCTTATCTATAATATCAACTCCATACATCCAAGTGGTGTGGTGGCTGTGGGATTCAAACCCAGTTCTCCAGCTCAGTGCTCTTAACCACCACTAGGCTATATTGCCTGCATGTTTTTTTTCAGTCTAAATAAGGAGGTACTGGAATGGGATTGTTGGGTGCTACTGGCTCACCTGTCTTGAATCTTTTAAACTCAAGTTGGATGGATCACTTCCTCATAGAGAATACCATTACTGTATGCATGAATGCATAATTTAATATATGGAGAAACTAAAGTGATGGTTCTCTCCCACTACAGCAATTCCCAGCCTGCATGGCTGGTGACAAATGCAAAAGACTGCAGCCCAGTTAATTTGTTCATTTAGGATTCCCTATGTCCCTATAGGAAACAACTAAAACTATGCATACATCGTTGGGACTACACGGCATTTGAGAGGTGTGTTACTGCCAAGCCAATTACAGCTGAACTGCAATTGGCTTGGCAGTGTACACCAATGACCAGGTGCTCTGCTCGTGACAGTAGTTCTGCTTTGCTGACATGGCGCATCCTTTACTTGAAAGAAATGAACTGCTCCAATTAGAAAGCACTTCATTTCTTTCTGTAGCTGTAACTGCGGCCACGCGCATTACAGTTCACGCTAATGTGCGTGGCCGGAGTTATGACCACTGTACTCTCTCTCTCTCTCTCCCTCCCTCCCTGTCTTCGCTCCTCTGATCCCCCCAAAAGGCTTCAACATTAGCTGCAGTGTGGCTTTCTTCCTGGTCCTTGCTCCTCTGACCACCCCCCAAATGGCTTCAACATTAGCCACGGTGCACCTTTATTTATTGGCAGCTCCTGTCACCCACTGCATTCTCTCTCCCCGGTCCTCACTCCTCTGAAATACCCCCCCCCCCAGGCTTGTACAATACCTGCAGTGCACCTTTACTTATTAGCAGCTTCTGCCACCCTGCAGACTCTCTCTCTCTCCCCAGTCCTCACTCCTCTGATCCCCCCCCAGCCCTCTATATTAACCATGGTGCGGATCTACTTATTGGTGGCTCCTGCCACCCAGTGCACTCTCTCTTCCTGGTCCACTAAGACCAGTGGGAGTGGCTGCTCTGACTTGCAGCTCCTTCCTGCATTTACAGTGCAGCTTCCACCATGTAGCTCCTGCCACTCTCAGTGCTGCCTCCTCACTCCTCTGAAGCCAGTATCAGTACCAAACACCACTGTAAATACCTGCAAGTGAACATTTGGCATTGACAAGTGCTTGTTAATCTGAGCAATAATGTCATCCTCCATCAGTGGCTTGGTGATGGGGGCAGCTGTCATCAACATGAAGCCACTCAGTCAGTTGCTCGCTGTCATTGATGAGTTGCAGACTGCATGCCAGCTGAAGAGTTTCAGTGCCATCAGAGGGCTCTGTGTTTAATTCCAAATCAGGGTCAGAGTCAAGGTCATTTAGGTTGGGCTGTCCAAAAAGAGGACCAAGAGCATCCTTCCAGCAGTTGTTGATTTTTTGGGGAGTGATCTGGTCCCATGCCAGGGCAGTTACATACCACATGTCTTTGATAGTTCATTTCTTTAAAAAGCTGATGAGTTGTAACCCAGTGTTTTGGGATATGATCTCCCATAGAAGCTGCTTGCGATAGAGCGATACAGTTTTTTTAGTGTTGCAGTCTCACCTTTGTCCATCAGCTGCATATGGGCGGTAGTGTTGGCTGATCCTCCCATCTTGTGAACAGAGCTCCTCAGCACTAGGGTGGGCTGGACATTGGTCCTGCAACAGCAATGCTCTGGGCACCTCTCCTTTGCTCCTTAAATAGCGGCAGACTGCTTGCACAAAATCATTGTGTAACTACAGACTAACAATGTCCCGAATCATCCACGCTTTGCTAGAGTGGGTGTACAGTAGCAGAAGGGCTTCTCTGTTGACATGGTGCAAGCGGTGAAGATTGCCATATTTACCAATGCAGAGTGGCCACATCTTTTTTCGCTGAAGTCTGTTTTTTTCACTGCACTGCAAAGTAAAGTTTTGCAGCTTGTCCTCCTGCTTTCGCAAGCTACACTCAGTTGATTTGGGTAGCCCATATTTGGTGGCGGGCTGAAAGGTTGATTTCCCATTCTTCAGCCTGCCCAATATCTACATTTTTTGTTCTAGATCTAGCACATTTCTTTTTTTTTTTTTGACATGTTTTATATTTTATTTTTATTTTGGGGGGGCTACCATCAAAACATGTTGGAGGACCAACCAACCATGCACTGAGGGAGACACAAAAAGGTTGAAAATGGTGATATTTAAGAGAGCACCTTATTGACTTCGGATGTCAGCTGTCAATCAGTCAATCAGTAAGTAAAAGTGAGCTGAGAACAGGGAGCTACAACAAAGCAATCAAACAACTGAGGGAGACACGAGAAGGTTGAAAACAGCAGTTAATCAGTCACACAATTAACCATGACCACGATCAACTAGAGCTGCAATATAACCAAGCACGAGAAAGGGTCCTAAAGGAACTGGAAGTAATAAGAGTTGATAAAGCAATGGGGCCAGATGGGGTGCACCCCAGGGTCCTTAAAGAACTAAGAGAGGTGGTGGCTGAACCTCTGGCTATCCTGTTTAGCCGATCACTGGAAACAGGGGAGGTATCCAAAGACTGGAGGACAGCAGATGTAGTCCCCTTATACAAAAGTGGGAACAAAGAGGAAGCAGGGAACTACAGACCAGTCAGCCTCACCTCGGTAGTGGGAAGATCATGGAAGCACTACTGAAGGAGAGATTGGTGGAACATCTGTTGTCAATGGACTACAGGACCCAAGGCAGCATGGTTTCACCAGGGGGAGGTTATGTCAGACCAACCTTGTTGAATTTTTTGACTGGGTGACTAGGGAGGTGGATCAGGGGAGGGCAGTGGACATGGCCTATCTGGACTTCAGCAAGGCCTTTGACACTGTGCCACATAGAAGACTGTAACCCCTAGATGGCGTTATCCCAGGGGCTACTACCCCTGCCTGATTTGCCACTAACAGGTTGAGGGGCATGGATCCAATGGCGGGTGCCTCCACCCAGAGGTCAGGGTTTGCAATAGTTAAACTAACTTGGTCACAGCCCTCTGGGACACTGCAACCCCCCTTTCTTCCCACTAGTGGCCCACACAATATATCAGAATTACCTTTACAGTATACACTTACCCCCAGGTCTGGTTCCGGCACTGGGACCTCCTGTGAAATAAGATACAGTGCAACAATCACAGTACAGTACTTAACATAGACAAATACCTCAGGTAGTATAACTTTGCTGAAACAAGCAGCTCTGATTTATTTAGGGGGTATAACAAGGACAGGGGAATCAGGTTAATTAGCTTATCACTTTACTATCTACCTATGGCTCTGTGCAGGCCTATCCCTACCAGTTACTGTCCCTGGTACCCAAGCCCTAGTGGCTAGTCCAAACTGTGGCAGCTGGTAGGCCCTTTCACAGAGAAAAGGAGAATTAAACAGTCAGCAGTACAGTAATTCCATTTGGATTTAATGTGGCAATTCAACAGGGAGCAACCTGAATTAGTACTCACGACTCCAAACAAGATAGGGTCCTTCAACGTCAGCAGGGCTACTTTGAGCTCCACGAGATCTCACACATTTATATGGTAAAAAAAGAAAGTACTATACCAGGCAGGCTGCTTCTATCCCGATCGCAATTACTGCACAATACCCGGGAGAACACACAGCAGATTCAGTTCCTGACAGACCGAGTGCAATTCAACAATTTCTTCAGTCTTCTACAGGGTGAGCCTGGTTTCTACTCTTCAGAGATCCTTTGATTCTTTTCACAGGACGGATTCAGTCCTAACAAGCAGTTACACAAGCTGCAGACCGGAACTCTGGGCCTTACACATGTTTTTTGACTGAAACTGTCCACTGAAGGAGCACAGGGTTTCTTTCCCCTTCACTGCCAGATCTAAAACTGAAACTCCAACAGGCAAAACCGGGCACTTCCTTTGAGTTCCTCCCAGTTCTTGACTGGATTGGCTGTCACTCACAATAGACTGCTGCTGTTGGTCCAAAAAGGCCAAGTCTAAACTACATCTCCCAGAGTCACTGCCCATACAATCCTCTTGTGGCTGGCTCAGATTATGAGTCCAAGTTCTGATTCGTCCAAGGCACCATTTTAGAGCTAGCTTACCCCACACTGATTGGTCCAGTTCAGCAGTTCAAAACCAGAATGGGGAACTAGGCAGACACAGTCTGACTGCAAAGAAAGCAGGTTAGACAAACTGTAATTTCATTATTACTGTAAATGATTTCTGGCAAACAGTTACATCTTTCAGATAGGTTCCCTTTGCACTCCTAGTGACTGCAAAATGGAGTGAATTGGCAGCAGCTCGAAGTGGTACTCAAACAGAGAAGCACACAGTCCCCCATACAACTAATTATGTCTGCAAGCAGACAGCTCTTAAAGAGACAGTACCAGAGGCTCTAAAAACACTCACTGATAAACGGCTTAAACGCCAAACACCATTCAGGCTTGGAGCATTCAAGCAAGCTCCTGGAAGTCTTTTGGGAACCCCATTTGCAGGGGGGTTACAAACTATTACAAAACTGGGAATATGGGTGTGGGCAGGACAGTAGTGTGGTGGGTAGGTAACTGGCTGGGTGGCAGGACACAGAGGGTGGTGGTAAATGGCTGTCACTCCACAGAGGGAAGAGTGACCAGTGGGGTACCACAGGGATCAGTGCTGGACCGGTCCTATTCAATATCTTCATCAGTGACATTGAGCAGGACCTAGAAGGCAGAATTTCATTGTTCGCTGATGACACAAAGCTCTGTAACAGAGTAGACACACCAGAGGGTGTAGACAGAATGAGAAGCGACCTGCAGAAACTTGAAGAATGGTCAGGGGTTTGGCAGTTGAAATTCAATGCAAAGAAGTGCAAGATAATGCATATGGGGCACAAAAACCCTGGCACAATATATCAGTTGGGGGTGAGGATATAGCATGCACCAAGCAGGAAAGGGATCTTGGGGTTGTCATCTCTGATGACCTCAAGGTAGGGAAACAGTGTGACAAGGCAGGTAAAGCAAATAGGATGCTGGGATGTATAGGCAGGGCATCACCAGCAGGAAAAGGAGGTCATAATTCCGCTATACAAGACACTAGTGAGGCCCCACCTGGAGTACAGTGTACAGTTCTGGAGACCATACCTACCTAAGGACATAGACAGGGTAGAGAAGGTTCAGAGGAGGGCAACAAAGATGGTGCATGGTGCAATCACAAGTCCTATGAAGACAGGTTGAAGGAACTGAACATGTACTCCCTGAAGGAGAGGAGGGAGAGAGGGGATATGATAGAGACATACAAGTATCTTACAGGGAGGAACAGGGTGCAGTAAAACACTATTTTTAAGCGAAAAAGATGTTCCAGGACTAGAGGGCATGGGATGAAGTTGGAGGGAGGACGATTCAGAGGAAACATGAGAAATAATTTCTTCACAGAACGGGTGGTGGGCAAGTGGAACACCCTGCCAGAGGAAGTGGTGGGGGCTGAAACAATCATGGGATTTAAGAATGCATGGGATAGACATAAAGGAATTCTGGAGGTCAGGGGTAAGGGGCAACAGACTTCTAGGAAAACAAACTGAACTTACAAGCTCAAATGGGCAGACTGGGTGGGCCATAGGCCCTTATCTGCCGACACTGTCTATGTATCTATGTATCTATGTATCTATGTAAGCAGTTAAGCAGGTGATACTTGGGCCCAAATGTCCTGTTCATTATAACTGGGATTCATTATGAGGGACATTACAGTGAGGGACCACTGTATTAAGTAATTAAAATTTCGTCCCCAGGGATAAGCCTCATTGACATAAAAGCTGTCATTTACAAAGGGGTCCCTGTAGCTGCTGCACATTCAGTTACATCATTCACATATTATCTGCATGCAATTATTTAATTTCATAAAGTAAAAACAGTTACAAATAGCTAAATCCATTAAGATATTTGGTTACGTTGGTTTTATAACTGAACAAACTTTATGTCCATGTCTCCTGGGACACCTGAAAATGAGCAGGCTTTAACTAGACACAGCACAGATTATGCACTGCTTTTAGAGTCCTTTGTGTTTAAATTAGCAGCAGGAAAGGTTTGTTCATCAATATAGTTAGGATGGGTAGAGAAAGGGGTGTGCCTCTGTATAGCAGATATGTGGGGTGCTCTTCCTCTGAAGTTAACAGTTGTGCCATGGAAAAATGTCTTTGTGACTCTATACATTTCAGAAGCAACACTTCGCAGCTCAGCTGTGATGTTTGCTGAACTGCTTGGGAAGCCAAGATTGGAGTCATGAAATCCAGAATCTGTAATCAGTCACAGTGTTTTCTTGAGATATATCCACTGATTCAAATGCATTCAAGAAATTACATATGTTATACTGTAATTAGCCAGTTGGTAATACTGATGCTCCAACCGACAGGTGCTTCCCGAGACATATATATATATATATATATATATATATATATATATACACACACAAAATACATACTATACAGAACACACTTTTCATTTGAATTGAGAAGATCTATTTTAAAGGGACACTGTCAACCCCCATAGGTCTCAAACTGTCCCTAGTTTAAACAAGCGTTTGTCAATGCCGAATTTTTGCTTGCTGGTGTTAGCATTGGAAGTGCAGGAGTTAGACAGATGCAGAATAGGAATGGCAGTGAAGTACTGAACTTCACGCCAACCCCACCTCTACCCTGCAGAGATGGACAGGCATTGGAGTATGCCTTTGGGTTATTGCGATTCTCAAAGTTATTAGCGTACGTGCAAACTGCGCAATGCACACTCGTAACATAGTCATTTTGTGGACTTTTGTCACCAAATTTTCAACACTAGCATTGTGGAACCTCCATTCCTGAACAGTGCCACTGCCATTTTGTTAATTTGTCCCAAACATTGATTTCCCAAAGCGACCATGCCATTGTGCGCCGGATGTGTGAAAACAAATTTTGGCCAGGATGTGAAAAATGACAGCTGTACTATTTATAAGGAGGTGTGACAAAATGCCAATGTTGAAACTCTGGAGTGAAAATATTAAAAAGTCTTGAATTTAAGATCTAGGCTAATATACTGTATATAGATACATAGATACATAGACAGTGTCGGCAGATAAGGGCCTATGGCCCACCCAGTCTGCCCATTTGAGCTTGTAAGTTCAGTTTATGTTTTCCTAGAAGTCTGTTGCCCCTTACCCCTGACCTCCAGAATTCCTTTATGTCTATCCCATGCATTCTTAAATCCCGTGATTGTTTCAGCCCCCACCACTTCCTCTGGCAGGGAGTTCCATTTGTCCACCACCTGCTCTGTGAAGAAATTCTTCCTCACGCTTCCTCTGAATCGTCCTCCCTCCAACTTCATCCCATGCCCTCTAGTCCTGGAACATCTTTTCGCTTAAAAATAGTGTATTCCTGCACCCTGTTCCTCCCTTGTAAGATACTTGTATGTCTCTATCATATCCCTCTCTCCTCCTCTCCTCCAGGGAGTACATGTTCAGTTCCTTCAACCTGTCTTCATAGGACTTGTGATGCAGCCATGCACCATCTTTGTTACCTCCTCTGAACCTTCTCTACCCTGTCTATGTCCTTACCGAGGTAATGGGTTCCAGAACTGTACACTGTACTCCAGGTGGGCCTCACTAGTGTCTTGTATAGTGGAATTATGACCTCTCTTTTCATGCTGGTGATGCCCTTGCCTATGCATCCCAGCATCCTATTTGCTTTACCTGCTGCCTTGTCACACTGTTTCCCTACCTTGAGGTCATCAGAGATGATAACCCCAAGATCCCTTTCCTGCTTGGTGCATGCTATATCCTCACCCCCCAACTGATATATTGTGCCAGGGTTTTTGTGCCCCATATGCATTATCTTGCACTTCGTTGCACTGGTTTCTGCAGGTCCCTTCTCATTCTGTCTACACCCTCTGGTGTGTCTACTCTGTTACAGAGCTTTGTGTCATCAGCGAACAGTGAAATTCTGCCTTCTAGGTCCTGCGTAATGTCACTGATGCAGATGTTGAATAGAACCGGTCCCAGCACTGATCCCTGTGGTACCCCACTGGTCACTCTTCCCTCTGTGGAGTGACAGCCATTTACCACCACCCTCTGTGTCCTGCCACCCAGCCAGTTACCTACCCACCACATTACTGTCCTGCCCACACCCATGTTCCCCAGTTTGTGCTGAAGTCCAGATAGGCCATGTCTACTGCCTTCCCCTGATCCACCTCCTAGTCACCCAGTCAAAAAATTCAACGAGGTTGGTCTGACATGACCTCCCCCTGGTGAAACCATGCTGCCTTGGCTCCTGTAGTCCATTAACAACCAGATGTTCCACCAATCTCTCCTTCAGTAGTGCTTCCATGATCTTCCCTACTACTGAGGTGAGGCTGACTGGTCTGTAGTTCCCCGCTTCCTCTTCGTTCCCACTTTTTTATAAGGGGACTACATCTGCTGTCCTCCAGTCTTTGGGTACCTCCCCTGTTTCCAGTGATCAGCTAAACAGGATAGCCAGTGGTTCAGCCACCACCTCTCTTAGTTCTTTAAGGACCCTGGGGTGCACCCCATCTGGCCCCATTGCTTTATCAACTCTTACTACTTCCAGTTCCTTCAAGACCCTTTCTCGTGTAAAGGGACTTGTGTCCATTTCTGCACCATTCTCACCCCTTGTACTCCCTTCAGACCCATTACCTTCCTCTTCCTCAGTAAAGACTGAGCAGAAATACCTGTTCAATATGTCAGCTTTACTGTTGTCATCCTCCACGTGGCCCCTATCCTCCCCCTTCAGTCTCAGTATCCCTTCCTTTGCCTTTCTTTTTTCACTTATGTACCTGTAAAAGGTTTTGTCCCTCTACCCACTGATTTTGCAATGTGTTCTTCTGTCTGAGCTTTGGCTTCCCTTACTGACCTCCCTGCCTCCCTTTGCTTCTCCTGGTACTTCTCCCTATCCCCTTCTGCCTGTGTCTTTTTGTATTGCCTGAATGCAATCTTTTTGGCTTTCACTTTCTTTGCTACCTCTTTGGAACTGTACATGTCCTTACCTGCATACATGGTCCATTAATAGTACAATTTTGCAAAGATTAATAAGAGAAACATATGTTTTATAATGGAAGAATCCTATTTTCCATCATGAATCCCCCCACATACCGCATAGCAATTATACTCACAGTAAAGCCCACCAGGATGAAGCACAGTGTGATGGGTTTACTGCATGACAAAATGGATTAACTCCCATTGAAACTGCATTATTTACTGCAGTAACTCTACTGCAGAATTCTGGTGGGCTTCACTGTATGTGTCCCTTTGTGAACTATAGCAGACACCAGTCAAAACTATTTTTTGACATTCTTTGCTACCACTTCTTCTGCATTCAAAATTATGTGTAAGTAAGTAGAAGTTTGAATAAATTACTTAAATGTCATTTAAATTTCTGACCTTCCTTGCTTTTGCTTTTTAATGCTAGAATGGGGTTATGCAGAAGTGTGGCATATCAATCACAGGGCAGCCACAGATGTATAGGATTCAGAGGCACTTCCCTCTTAGCAAGCCCCAGGATACCCTGGGGGATAGATAGCCTATGATGATAATACCCCATTGCGCACCTTATTGCTAATACAAATTGATTTTGCTATGAAGTAAGATACGTTTCTTCATTATTGTCAGTGTGAACTGACTGCCCAATCTCTCTGGTGCCAGTTTAGCAACATACTGTAACGGTGTATGTTTCTTGCAACCAGATGATACACTATTGAAGCAACTTGAGTCTAATAATCTGAGAAACTGAGATACTATTTTCTACTAAATGGGTCTTACTATATGCTTCTTTGGGGCTCTTGTGTTCCTGTAGCCCCCTTAATGCAAATCAAAATGTGTTCTGATATTACTCTTGCAGGAAGTGATTAGATTTTCCCACATGGTATGTTTAAAGATGTCAATGGGTGAATAAGATTGTGTAATACGTTTTCTGTTGTATATGGTGGTATATAACAAAAATCACAGCTGCTACTGAAACAAATGCCTTTCTTTAGTCCTGTAAAAAATATAATATTTCATTCCTAAAATAATTTGTATAGTAAAGAAGACAGACGGATTTGAAGTCTGAATTATAAAACTTGTATGTTTTTTTTTGTTTGTTCAATCCAATAGTAAAGTGACCATTATTACACAATAAAACTGCTAGATTTGAGCAATCTCTGTCATTTTACAAATGTATTATACACAGAATTTTTTTTTTAACTTGCATTACATTAGTCCGCCAGAAATATGAAGAAAACACATTTTAGGTAGCAAACAATTTTAGAAATGGAACAATGAGTGCAAGACATATGCAAAACATTTAACTAGCTTACTGTAAATATGTAGATGTATACATACAAATTCAGTTTTTAATTTTATTTTACCAATAAAACCATTTAACAAAATGCACTCTACATCGGAGATTAATAAACACTGTTAGGAAAGGGGGTTATTTGTACCTTCATTACCCTGTGGAAGCATACTTTGACTGTGATTACCAGATAATAATAATTCCTTACTTATGTTATACATGTATCTCAATTCCACACTAATTTCAAGTTTCAGGTCTGAAACTAGTGTGCAATAAGACTGCACACTACTTAATTTTGATCATAAAACAATACTTGTAAATAAAAATTATTTTTCTGTCTTGCTTTTATTTTAAAATGAAAAGGCTTTATGACAGGTTATAAAAATGACTTATTAAAAAAAAGAAAAAAAAGAAATAAAATGTATCATAAATTGGATTATTAAAATATAAGACCTGTGGTTTAAGTTAACACCTTTCGGGTTACTGATCTTCTATTCCAAAATACAATTTAGGAAGACAAGTTATGTGATGCACTATGTAGAAACATCAAAAATGTAGTTTTTCAATGGAATTTATTAAGAACTGACCCAACCTTATGGATGCCTGAAACTGAGACCCTCAGGTGACTAACTTTCTGTGTTGTCGGTATGTCACCATGGCTACACCTAACTTAATATTAGCAAGACACTGCGATGACGGCATTAAACTGTTTTATAACACTTGATTGTTTTATGAATAAGTGTGATAACCCACTCCAGGTGTGTGTTAATGCTATAATAACCTCACTTCCTGGGTGACTGAAGGCCCTTGGCTGTACTTGGGGCCTCACAACCCATCCTCGGGCCTCACTACCCATGCAGGTCATTTGGTTATTACAATACTGCTGCACATTCAACATTCCTTACTTATATGCAGCTGGTACATAGCATAGATAGACCATCTTAGGGTAGCTGGTTCATTCCACTGGGGTGTCAAACAGACAAGGCATATGGATGAGTCCTGGTAGGACGAAACACGTGTCTATGTCTTCTGTTGGCACCCTTTGCAAACTGTGTGAGAGGCCTTCCTGAACCATGCATTTCTGCTTAAAGTTGAATCAGCATAATATTCTGTGGTGATTTGCATATGCAGCCCGTGATGCTTTGCATTGTGGGGGCATGTATGATTTTGTATTTCTTTAAAACTTGGCTTCCTGGTCAAATGCCCTTTGGGGTAACCATTGCCTCAGTGCTTGCACACAGAGGTTCTTTGTCTTTTAAATTGTTTTTTGTTTTAATTGGGTTCACTACAACATAACCCAGATAGACCATCTTAGGGTAGCTGGTTCATTCCACTGGGGTGTCAAACAGACGAGGCATACTGATGAGTCCTGGTAGAACGAAACACGTGTCTTTGTCTTCTTTTGGCACCCTTTGCAAACTGTGTGAAAGGCATTTCGCACCATGCATTTCTGCTTAAAGTTGAACCAGCATAATATTCTGTGGTGATTTGCATAATTAAAACAGAGCCGGATAAGTGGAGAAGCAGCAATAAATTAAAACAAGAGTTGGCTGCAGCCAACTTCCACTGCTTTAACATTTTCTCATACTGTATGCAGTGTGAGTCAGACTATTCATTCTGGCACTGGAAAGGGGTAGGCATTGCTGATAACGATAATGGAAGGAACATGGCTATGGAGTTGGAATCCACTGGATGCATGGATCATGGACAACCAATTCACAGGACTCCAGGGCCATTGGACCACAACTAAATGATGAGGAATGGTATAAATACATATTGTCATGGCTCGTCAAGGTATGGGTTGAGGGGAATGAGTTCAGTGGCAACACATTGTTCCCAGAGCTTAGGTGATGGGCTGACCCCTATGGCTGTCACAGTCCAGTATGTTAGTTGTCACACAGCCTATATGCAACCACTAACATTTGAATAGGTGATCTGCATTAGTGTATGTGACATTGCTGTCATGGGGGGAGAATCCACTCCCTGCAAACGTTGACACCCATATGTATATGACAACTTTGGTGGGTGAATAAAGTACAGGTAGCTCTACGCACCCTTGAAATTACTCACTACTCCCTTATCTAGCGAGGAACAGTATGCATACATATTGGCATGGCCAACGAGCAGCTTTCAAGGTATGGTGCTAGGGAAGAGGCAAGGCAATTTTATTTGTTTGGCACCCAATTCTGAAGTCTCTGGGTGCCTTAAAGAAGTAAAACACAAAAATACAGTAATTTAAATTATACAAAGCCCAAATACAAACGAAAAGAATATTAAGATAATCAATATATTACTGCTAAAATGTATCTTCTAATTTGGGTAGGCCTGGCCAAACCGGTACATTTTTCAAGGAAGTCTTGAAAGCCTTCATGATGCCAGCAGAGTGGGTGCTCTGAGGAGGACAGTTCCATAGCAGAGAAACAGCAACCCCCAAATACTTGTTCCCTAACTGCTTGTGTCAAGAATGAGGGACCAGAGGCAAGCCAAAATCCATGGAATGAGGAGGGCAGATTTGGGTATAGGGCATCAGGAGGTCTTTGAGGTAACCAGGACCCAAACCATGTAGGGCCCTGAATGTTAAAAAACAGATCTTGAAGGTGATGTGCCAACAAATAGGCAGCCAGTGCAGAGTGCATAGACTGGCTTGATGTGGTCACTACAAGAAGATCCCAAAACCAGATGAGCTGCAGCATTCAGGACCAGCTGCAGGCAGCACATCAAACCACCTGATTACCATAACTATAGAGCATTACAGTAGTCCAGTCTGGGGGCTGAAAGAGGTGTGAACTGTCATTTCCTGGTTAGCGGGTGCTAGATGGAGCTTGAGCCAGGCTATGTTACAAAGATCTTAAAAGCCATCTGCATTCTGCCATTGACACTGTTGCTCTAATGTCAACTTGCACTCCACAATGACCCCCAGTCCTTTACTGCATCCACAGCTCTGAGTGGTTGGCCATTTAAAGATGGTAACAAGGCAGCAACACTCATCATAGCTGACCCACACTGACGTAGCGTGACAATCAAAACTTCCACCTTACCTGGATTGAGACAAAGTCATTTGGAGGCTATCCATTCATTGGTTTCCTAAAGACACTGTCCTAACACCTGATCTGTGTTCTTCCCATCATGAGCACAAGACAGGTAGAGTTGAGTATCATCTGCATAGCAATGAAACTCAACCCCCTTTCCATTTGATGATCTTACTCGGTGGCAACATATGCACAGCAAATAACACAGGCACCAGGATCAAACCTTGAGGAACTCCACAAGTAAGTGCAGGTACTCCAGAGATAAAATTACCTAGAGCCACCTACTACAGTGTGTCCTCCCAGTAATGTAGAACTCAAACGAGTTCCAAACAGTGCCTGCGAGTCCCACATAGTTCCTCATGAGATCAAGCATCACACTGTAGTCCACCATGTTAATTGTGAATGGGAGATCCAGGAGGACCAAAATGGAAAATAGTCTTCGATCTCTCACAGTTAGGAGATCATGAAACACCCTGATGAGAACAGTCTCAGTACTATGATGAGGCTTAAATACTAACTAGAGCAGCTCCTAGATGTTAAATTGTTCTAGGTGAGCCTCAAGCTGTGCAGCAGCCACCATCTCAATCACCTTAGGCCTGTAATTCCCCATATTGTTAGGGTCCAGAGATTGTTTCATCAGGAGCGGTTTAACCATGAACTTTTTGAAGGGTGCAGGAAAGATACCCTTCATCAGGGAACATTTGACAACCTCAGTGCAAACTGACCCCAGGGATTCCAGGCAGCCAATCAACAGTCAGGTAGGCCATGGGTCCAATAAACAGCAAATAAGGTGCAGACCTGCGGTCACCTGAAGCATCTCCTCATCCACAGCTGGGTGGAACTCAGTTCTAGTTGGGAGATCACCAATGTCCCTTCTAGAATGGTACTGTTGGCCCATGACAGGCTGTTTGAGGAGATCCCAATCCAAATGGAGGATACCTTGTCAAGATAGAATTATCTGAACCTGAATGGATTGTAGACAGGAGGATTTATCAACCTGTTCACAGTGCAGAAGAGCAAAGCTGGCTGATTCCTACTTGTAGCAATCGTCCTTGACAGGAGCTCTGTATTTTTCAAGGAGATGGCCCGCTAATTCTCATTACAGTGAGCCCTCAGTGCCAAGTCATCCTCTACAGGTAGGATGTCCATCAAGAACACTCCAACTTCCATCCCTTGTCTTCAACCACCTCAGCTCATCATGGTAAGGTGCATCAGGATGTCAAAGAGGACTGGACATGGTAGGGTGCTCTTGCTTTTTTGCCACAATAAACCTTTTTGCAGCAGCACTTCTGTAGTGTTTATTTTGCACACTAAATCTTCTTTCCTCCTGCAGGATGCTAGAAAGTCAAGGGCAGTCAAGACAACCATCTTATAGTGCCCAACAGCTGCTTCAGACCCCTGGGCATAAGCCATCACCACACCCAAGATGTGCAATGGTGCCTAGTGTTTATGAGGCTCCTTTATATTTTGTCCACTAGTGGATTATCTCCACAGGAGTGGTATTTCTGCAGGGGGCCCTGCAGAGGAATAACAGTGGGATAACAACTTTGACAGTAGCACCATGCACCTAGTCCTATGTCATGGGCAAACCCCTACACTGTCACATTGCAGCACATTAATGGTCAGACAACTTAAGTGCTACCATTAATATTTGAAATAGCAATCTGCATAAGTGCAGCTGTGCAGCTGTGCCACTGTCAGTAGGGTAAAATACATCTCCTGAAGACAGCATCACTCCTTTGTGTATAGCAGTTTTAATGGGTGACAGTAAAGGGACCTCTGTGTTTCCCACAACAGCACCACCTACCACAGCAACTCTAGTTGGGTCTCCTTATATGGCATTCTTAGGAGAGAAGGAACCTGACTCAAGGACCTCATTTATCTGTGTCACGGTGAGCACAAATAGACAAGCAAATTAAAAGTACAGAACTTCAGTGCAAAAGCACTGAAACAAGATTTACCCTGGAAAGAAATTGTCTACAAGGCCAAGTTTCAAACAAATACCAAATTACATATACCTCACTAATGCAAAACATCATGGGAAGTATATGAATTATGATTTGTATACACTTCCTGTGATGGTTTTCATTCATGGGTATGTATAATTTGGTGTGATACACAAGTCCTGATATTGAAATCTCTATGGAGATATCCTGCACAAGCAGGGTAGGTAGAGGCACAAACATATTTAGTGTATAAGGAAAGGGTAAATTTTGCTGTTGAAGTCTTTTGCAGTATAAACAATGTGGTCCCAAATATTTCCTCGCACACAGGTCTGTGTAGGATTGGGAGCCTGAACTAATGAGGCACTGATATGCGTTGAGGCACTCAGCTATGCATTCAGAGGACTGGGTGAATAACAGGAGTGTCCAAACACCTTATTCCAAATATTCAGCCCAAATATACTATTTAGGTGCCCAAATTTTCGATATACATTTTAGACATGGGGTGGGTAAAATAAAAAAAAACAGTTCCCCCTTTTGGCCAGAGCTAGTCTTCTAGCCACCTCCTTACTGATTCCAAGCTTGTCCCATCCACCTGCCCCTTTCCTGGAGTCCCACACAGATAAGAAAGTGAAGCCCAGCTCCTGGCATCTTGCTAGGAACCAACAGCATCTTTAGCATGACCTCCCTCCTTAGCCTGACTACTCAACTATCCCCATTGATAAAAGTAGTACATCAAGTTTGTGCCCATCTTCCCACACCCCAGATGAGTGAGCTGGGTGCATGGCAGGAGGAGGAAGGGGGGCCAGCTGACACAATCTGAGATAATGGCACTAAGCCCCCCCAATCAAGGATCAGGCCCGGGGGGGGGGCACAGACCTGATGTATACAGTTTTTATCAATGGGGTAGGTGGATTATGGAAAAGGTGTCATACTAAAGATGCTGTTGGCACCTGGCCATCACTTTCTTATCTGTGTGGACTCCAGAGAAGGGGGAGGTAGGTGGGAAAAACTTGGAACTGGGAAGAAAGGTGGCCTGGAGACTAGCTCTGTCAGCCTGGGGAGGGGGGAACTTTCTTTATTAATTACCACATACCTTTGTCTTAATTCAAATAGTGAATACTATTTGTTACTCAGCTAAATATTTGGGAAGTCTAACATTTGTGGTACAGTGGTACAAGACAGGATCCATTGCAGTAATCCTGCAGTATATCACAAAATGCTGTAGTATACTGCAGGGAACAGTGTAATTCAATGGCAATTAAACCCTTGTGTCATGCGGTATTTTTTTATCTCACTTTGAGAGGGTTCTTGCAGTAGGTAATCACCTTGAGGATTGCGCCCCCTAGAGTCAGGACCACACAGAAACTTTAGCTAGCAGTGTCTGATGGGGGACCGCCCACTGGCATCACATGACCGATATCAGCATGAGGCTGTATAGTGGGCGGTCCTCATGCCCGCCTTCCAGTTCTTTCCCGCCGTCGACCTGAGCATGTCGGACCTTGCAGAGATCATCCCTGCAGTTCACCCACCTTTTCTTTGGATGAGTATCCATCTTTTTCTTTCTTTAGAGTTATGTTTTTATTTTGTGCATGTCTTTGCCGTCACATAAAAATAAGTTTGGTTTGTGCGGCGCGCAGCTAGAGCATAGACTCTCACTCCCTCTGCCTTTTCTGCTTAGGCCCAGAGCACAAGGTTGAGGATTGTGAAGCCTGTTCCAGCTTCAACTAGGCCACACGGAAGCATCACCTGTAGGCCCTTGAGGCCCATTTATTGAAGAAGAAAATGCCACGATGGATAAAGAGCTCCAGAAGCTTAGAAGTACTTCCTCCACCTCTCCTACGGACTCCCATAAGCACAAGAAAAAGAAGGAGAAAGAGAAGGACTGGGACCAGGATAGGTCCCCTTCTCACCCACAGCCGCCCTTGGGCCCCTCAAGTGATCAGCGACCCTCTTCCTCCAGGAAGTCTGTTACTGCATCCAAGTCTGCTCCACCCTCTCAGGAGCCAGCCCTTGGGTCCCCCACCACCACTGGTCATAGTGGCCGTGGGAGCCTCAGCACAGTATGAGGCTTCTGCCACTCTTAAACATAGAAACATAGAATTTGACGGCAGATAAGTACCACTTGGCCCACCTAGTTTGCCCATTTTCCTACCTGATGGATAAGCTGCAGATCCTACTTAACCAACAACCTACTTCCTCCTACCCCCCACTAGAACTGCCTTATGTCTGTCCCATGCATTCTTGAATTCCCTCACTGTTCTTGACTCCACAACATCCTCAGGAAGGCTGTTCCATGCATCCACAACCCTCTCCTTGAAATAATACTTCCTCACATTACCTCTGAGCCATCCTCCCTCTATCTTCAAATTGTGTCCCCTTGTTCTTGCACATAATTTTCTGAAAGATACTACCCTCTTGGACTTTGTTGATTCCCTTGAGATACATGAACGTTTCTATCATGTCCCCCTCTCCCTTCTTTCCTCAAGGATATACATATTAAGCTCCTTTAGTGTCTCTTCAAATGTCTTCTAGTGCAGACCCTGCACCATTTTGGTTGCCCTCCTCTGGACAGCCTCCACTCTGTCTATGTCTTTGTGGAGATGGGGTCTCCAGAACTGCACACAGTACTCCAGATAAGATCTCACCAACTGTCCATACAGAGGGATAACAACTTCCTGTTTTCTACTGTTAATGCCTCTCCCTATGCATCCCAGTATCCCCCAGCCCTCCTTACTGCCTTCTCACATTGCTTGCCCACCTTTAGGTCGTCTGACATAATTACCCCCAGGTCCCTTCCATTTTTGATGTTGTCAGTATCTCACCCCCATTGTGTACTCTTCCCCTGGGTTTTTGTTTCTCAGGTGCATTACCTTGCACTTCTTTGCATTGAATCTAAGCTGCCATACATTTGACCATTCCTTCAACCTTGCCAGGTCCCTTCTCATCCTTTCCACTCCATCTTGTGCATCAATCCTGTTGCAGATCTTTGTGTCATCTGCAAACAGGCATACTTTTCCTTCCAGTTCCTCTGCAATGTCACTTACAAAGACATTAAAAAGGATCGGCCCCAGTGC
Organism: Neoceratodus forsteri; assembly: GCA_016271365.2. NCBI lineage: Eukaryota > Metazoa > Chordata > Ceratodontiformes > Ceratodontidae > Neoceratodus > Neoceratodus forsteri. The sequence continues at coordinate 920,633,055 of CM057456.1, read as the reverse complement.
TGAACCCTGCAGTACCCTGCTAGCAACCCTCCTTTCTTCACTGTGGACTCTGTTTACTATTATCCTTTGCGTCCTGCTGTCCAGCCAATTTTTTATCCAGGCTACCACCTTGGGACCCACTCCAAGGCTGGCTAACTTGTATATTAATCTTTTGTGCAAGACTGTATCAAATGCCTTGCTAAAATCTAGGTAGGCCATGTCCACAGCCCCTCCCTGGTCTACTACTTTGGTCACTCAGTCAAAGAAATCTATTAGATTCATCTGACATGACCTTCCCACTGTGAATCCATGCTGCCTTGGGTCCTATGCCCCACTGGCCTCTAGGTATTCAACAATTCTTTCCTTCAGAAGTGATTCCATCATTTCCCCTACCACTGAGGTCAAACTAACTGGTCTATAGTTTCCTGCCTCTGCCCTGCTCCCACTTTTGTGAAGATGAATCACATCCACTCTCCTCCAGTCCTCAGGTACCATCCCATCCTCCCATGATTTGTTAAAGAGAGTAGTCAGTGGTGTCACCAGTTCTACCCTTAGTTCTTTTAGAATTCTTGGGTGAATCCCATCAGGCCCCATTGCTTTGTCCACTTTCAGTTTTACTAGTTCTTTCAGAACCCTTTCTTCTGTGAATGGACTGGTATTGACCCCCCTATCTAAAGTGTTTCTCTTGTTTGGTTTAGGTACCTCCCCCTCCTCTTCTTTTGTGAATACTGAGCAGAAATATTCATTCAGTATCCCTTCTTTTTCACTTTCACCCTCTGCCAACATTCCCTCCCCTTTATTAAGCCTCAGTATCCCTCCCTTGGTCTTTCTTCGCCCCTAGTGTACCTATAAAAGGCCTTATCCCCCTTCTTAACAGAGTTGGCTATCCTTTCCTCGGTTTGGGCTTTTGCTATTCTGACTGCCTTCCCTGCCTCTTTCTGCTTTAACCGATAAGGTTCTCTGTCCTACTCTTTCTGTGTTTCCTTATATTTCTTGAATGCTATCCTTTTCTCCTTAACCTTCTCTGCCACCTCTTTTGAGAACCATAGTGTTTTTTTCCATCATTGTGTTTTGTTGATTTGCTTCACACAAAGGTTTGTTGCCTCTGTGATGGCTGTTTTGATTACTCCCCATTGTTCCTCCACCCCTCCTTCTTGCCTGTTTGCTAGTGCTTTTCTGAGGCACTCTCTCATTTTCCCAAAGTCAGCTCTCCTAAAGTCCAGCACTCTTGCTTTTGTATGCCTTGACTCTATGGCTGTGTTTATCATGAACCACACTGTTTGGTGGTCACTTGTTCCCAGATGGCTACTCACTTCTAAAAACAAGATTCTTTCTCCATCCCCATTTGAGAATACCAGGTCTAAGATTGGGTTCCAGTACTAGCTGTCTGAGGCACACCCTCGGTAGGGCATCAAGAATGACCCTGCTCTTGGATATGCCTGCAGCAAAGGTGCTCCAGTTAACATCTGGCATATTCAGGTCCCCCATCAACAATATCTCCTCTTTTTCTGCCATTCTAAGGATGCCTTCTACCATTTCCTTGTCTATTCCTTCCCCCTGAGATGGGGGTCTGTATACAACCCCCATGTGGACTGTGGTGCCATTTTCTGTCTCCAGGGTGACCCAGAGTGCCTCATCTGCTCCCTGTTTACTCTTTAGTTCTGTTGCTTTTATCCCTTCCCTTACATAGAGAGCTACTCCTACTCCTCTTTTACCCTCCCTGTCTCTCCTGTAGATTGTGTATCCTGGTATGTTGACATCCCAGTCATGGTTCTCTGTGTGCCATGTTTCTTTGACTGTCACAATATCCAGGCATCCCTCTTCCATCAAGGCCACTAGTTCAGAGAGCTTATTACACAGACTACGGGCATTGGTATTCATCACCTTCCATTCTTTGATGGCCTTACCCCTTTTAGCCCCATCCCTGTCCTTACTGCCTTTGACTTTCTTTTGCCCATTTCTACTGCAGGGTCTATGCAGTCTGGCAGGGCTGATAAGTCATTCATCAGAGGACTGCCCAGGCTGTTAAGTCAGGCATCGGGGTCTCCGGCGCCCACCTGGCCATGGTCAACTAGTAGGTCGTCAGACCTTCCAACATCCACCTGACTGATCAGCTCATGTCAGGGTCTGGCATGGGTCCTGACAATGACCAGTTGCTAGATTTCTCACAGCCTTCACTGGCTGGGTCTCCCCACCATGTCTCCCCCTCCTCTCCCATGGAAGAGCCTCCTCTGCCCTCCCCAGATCAGCGAGGAGCAGATGATGAGGGTTGTCCGACAGGTGACACCTTTCCTGGCTCACCTCAGGACCTGATACTGGATCTCTCAGGTAACCCTTTGGGCCCCTCCCCACCAGTTCCTCTGGTGGAGAAGCTGGCATTGACTCTGGGCGTGCCTCCTGCTGGTCCAGCGTCTGACCCATTTTTCTCAGGTCCCTCTGGGCCAGGTTTCAGGCCTCCTCAGGGTCCTCCACTGGGTCCCACAGCATCGTCGTTGGGGCTCCTGTCAGGTTACCCTCCATCGGTTCACCCGACACCATATTATGCTCCTTACATTCCTCCAGGCAACCCACCATCAGGCTTCCATATGCCGGAGTATACACCTGTTTACTCTTTACTGGGTTACTCAGTGCATACATTCCATACATATATTGATGTTTTTGTATGACAACACAGGTATTTGTTGAAAATGGGGATTAATTTCCCAACAGATAAACCTGTATAAAAATAAATTTTAAACAAACAAACAAACATACACAGAGCTACTCGACATCAGGGTTCCCTTCGGGATATCCACAGGTCCACCAGCCTCCTCTGCCCCCTCCACCTCCTTCTCAGCCTCAGGTGGACTTCTGGGCTATTCTCCAGTCCTGGTGATCGGAGACCAAGGCTCAGCTTGTCTTGGAGCTGGATAGACGGCACCCGAGAGATGTTATCCGGGTTCCATCGGACCAGACATCTGGGTCCACTCCTACAATAGACCCACATCAGTCGGCGTTGGGCCTGTTGAAGGAACCTTTGCTAAGGCTGACAATGGACAGAGCCTATCCTAGCCCTAGGGAGGCCTCTTGTCCTGACGTCCAGTCTTCAGAGTCCTCGGATCCTAGCTCGGATTCAGACTCTTCTTACTCTGCAGTTTCGTGGTTTGAAACTCCTCCCACAGAGGAGCTTAAGCCTAAAGAGTCCCCTAAATCCTCACCTGAGGACCCTTCTTTCGCAGACCTCCTCAAAAAAATTGCGGAGGTCTACGAGTGGAAATCGGATGCACAGGACCCTAAGTGCCAAAGACTGGCTGAACACCTGGACATCCAGGAGGCAGCTCTTGTCCTTACATCTCCTTGGTTGAAGCCACATGAGGACCTGGCCTCCACCATTTGGATGATGCCTTCTTCCAGTAGCCAAAAAATAGACAGAACGTACAGAACACCAGAGGAGAAAGATCACCTGAGTGTTCACCCCAAGGTGGACTCTGTAGTTATTACAGTGACTCATGCCAGATCCTCCAAGCCCAGACACATGAGCACCTCCTCTCCTGATAAGGAGTTGAAGCAGCTGGATCAATTTGAGAAGAAATTCTGTTCTTCCTCCACTTTGGCCATGCGTGCCTTAAATTATGTAGTGCACATGTTGGTCTACCAGAAGTCTCTTTTCCATCAGCTGGAAGCTGTCATCAAGGCTACGCCAGACTCTGAGTCCAAAACTCTCTTGGCTGACACTATTAGGTCCACCAAGGTTGCCTGCCACCATTCACTGAGGGCCACCTATGATGCGTGGACTCTTTGGTCGGGGCACTGCCATGGCAGTTTGCCTCAGGAGGTATTCCTGGCTAAGGGCATCTGACTTGGCACCTGACATTCAGGCAGCCATCCAAGATGCTCCCTTTAGGGACTCTGTTCTCTTCAGAGGTGATGCCCAGAACATTATCACCAGCATTCAGGACAAGGGCAAGGCCTTACAGTAGGTCCACACTATGTTCCACCCCAGATTTAAGGCGAAGCAGCCATTTCATCACCAAGCTTAGTGGCAGACAAAGCAGCAGCAGACAGCCAGACATCATGCAAAACATTGGGCACCTGCAACAGCAGCCACCCCTCCCACCAAAGCTCAAAAGGCCTCAGGCACAGCTCTCCCCAACCCTCCCTCTGTCTCTTGACTCGTGGCCCACCCCCACTCCTCCTCTTCCCTCACATGAGAAGGTGGGCAGAAGGTTCGCCAGTCACCTGCCAGAATGGGAGGCAGTCACCATGGGCTTGTGAGTCCTTCAGTTGATCAGACAGGGCCACACTCTGGAGTTCCTTGAGAAATCCCCAGACAGGCCACCAGGGGTGTCTCATTGTCCAAAGGTGCACATTCCCCTCTTAAGGAAAGAAATCAAGGCTCTTCTGCAAAAGGAGGCAATAAAGCCATTCCGTCAGACCAGGTAGTAAAGAAGTATTACTCCCACTTCTTCCTAGTCCCAAAAAAGATGGGAGATTTGCATCCCATCTTGGGCCTCAGTGCTCTAAACCTGTACATAGAGTACAAACTGTTTTGAATGCTGACCTTCCCTGGTCTGCTGCCCCTCCTGCACAAGGGACAGTGGCTGTGTGCCCTGGACATGCAGGATGCCAATCTGCATATCCCAGTTTTTCATTCCCATTGTCGCTACCTTAGGTTCTCAAAGCCTTCCTATTTGGCCTGTGATCAGCACCTCGGGTTTTTACCAAGTGCCTTGCAGTAGTGGTGGCGGCCCTGATGCGCTAGGGCCACTATGTGTTCCCTTACCTCAACGACTGGCTTCTGTCAGCCCCATCAAGGGAGCAGCTGGAACTTTCCCTTTCGGCTACCCTGTCCCTTTTTGCGCAAGTGGGGATTACTGTCATCCTTCCCAAGTCCCAACTTGCCCCTTTCCAACACCTCCAGTTTACTGGAGCAGTGCTGGATACGGCCCTGGGTATGGTTTTCCTCCCTTTGGACAGGGCAGAAACCTTGCAGAGACAGGCTCATCTAGTAGCCTCCAGCAGGCGGGTCATGGCCAGGTTGGTGTTACAACTCCTTGACCATATGGCAGCGGCAACTCCCACTGTCCCTCTGGCCTGGCCCCACATGCAAATTTTGCAGTGAACACTCAGAATGCAGTGAGTTCAGCAGTCAGATGACCTAGACCACATGGTCATGGTCTCCAGCTCGCTGCAGTGAGATCTTCTATGGTGGCAGGATCTCAGCAACCTCACCAAGGGGGTTCCCTTCCAGTCCCCTCCTCCTACCCAGATACTAACTACAGACGTATCGGGGATGGGTTGAAGTACTCACTTGGAGAGCCACAGGACTCAAGGGCTATTTTCTCAATCAGAGCTCTCCCTGCACATAAACGTGCTAGAGTTGAGGGCAGTGCTGTTTGCTCTTCAAGCTTTACAGCATTTGCTTTGCCAGGTCCCACTATTAGTCCAGTCAGACAATATGTGTGTAGTCTGGTACCTCAACAAGCAAGGGGGCACTCACTTATATCCCCTCTGCAGGGAGGCAATGTGGGTGTGGAACTGGGCAGTTCTGTGTCGAGTTCACCTCATAGCTGTTCACGTTCCAAGCATGCAGAATGTCCTAGTGGACAGTCTCAGCTGCACCAGAGTAAGAGCCCACAATTGGGAGCTAAAGCAAGAGGTGATCGAACACATTTTTGACCTATTGGGTCATCCTGACCTGGATCTGTTTGCCTCCCATACAATGCAAAACTACCCAGGTTTTGCTCGCTTGCTCCCAGGCATGGTGTTTTCTGGTGAGACATGCTATCTCTGCTGAACAGGGAGGCTTCTGTATGCCTTTCCTCCCTTTCCATTTCTGCAGAAGGTGCTGCTCAAGCTTCAAGCGGAGGGGAATTACATGGTTCTGATCGCCCCATATTGGCTTTGCCAAATATGGTTTCTATTTCTTCAGCAGCTTGCAGTTGAGCCTCTGGGTCCCCTGCCTCTCTCTGCCATGATCTCCTTACTCAGGAGAGGGGCACGCTGGTTCATCCAGGTCTGAAGTGCCTTCACCTTCATGTGTGGCACCTCATGACATAGCTGCTTCATGCTGTGGAGTTTTCTCCAGAGTGGCTCAGGTCCTTGTAGAGGCCAGAAAGCCTTCTACAAGGACAACGTATGCCAAGAAATGGAAGCGTTTCTCCATTTGGGCCACCAAGAAGTGTTGGGACCCTTTCTCGTGCCCTGTTCCCCAGGTCATGGAGTATCTACTGCACCTCTCTGACCTGGGTCTGAGTTGCTCTTTGCTGAAGGTGCACCTGTATGCTATTTCTGCCTATCACACCTTGGTGGAGGGCAAAGCTGTAGGTTTCCCAAAACCTTCCTGAAAGGGATCCTCCACCTGAAACCCCCAGTGCTCAGTCCTCCGCCACCTTGGGATCTCAATTTTATTTTGGAAAAACTGACCTTGCCTCCTTTCGAACAGGCTGGTAGTTGTGATATGTGCTATTTACCATGGAAAGCACTCTTTTTAGTTGCAGTCACTTCTGCTTGAAGGATTTATTAGCTTCAGGCCCTGATGTGTAAGGAGCCTTATTTAATTTTTCACAGAGATCGGGTGGCTCTGCGTACCAATCCTTAGTTTTTGCTGAAGGTGGTTTCTGAGTCCACACTGAACCAGTCTATTCAACTTCCAGTGTATTACCCTGAGCATTCCAATCAGGGGGAGGCTATTCTGCATACCTTAGATGTTCACAGAATCTTGCGTTACTATACCAACAGAACCAAGTCTGTCTGGAAATCGGACCAACTTTTTGTTTCCTTTGCACCCAAGAGAGAGAAGGTGCGGCAGTTTTCAAACAGTGTTTATCCAAATGGTTGGCAAACTATTGTTTTCTGTTACCAGAAGTATGGTAAAACCCTCCCAGGGAAGGTTAAGAGGCATTCTACCAGAAGCATGGCTGCTTCTACTGCTTGCTTCAGGAATGTGTCAGCTGCTGACATTTGCGTGGAGGTCACTTGGAGCTCTGTCCACACTTTCACCAAGCATTACAGTCTGGACATTGCCTCTAGGTGCAGGGATGGCTTTAGTTTAGCTGTCCTCCAATGCCTCCAGTTCTAATCGCTCTGCTTTTCTGCAGTCCTTTCCTGCCTCCAGTGTTTCAGTTCCTTCTGATTCACACTGCTTGGGACTCAGTCCTTACCTACTGCAAAAGCCCTCTCAAAGTAAGATAGTACAGTTATGTAAGAACTTACCATAGCAGTAGATCTTTGAGAGAGGTTCTTGCAGTAGGTAACCTTTTTCCCTCCCTCCTCCCACCATCTTCTGTTGCTCTTTTTCTTTCACTTTACATTGGCTTCAGGAGCCTCTTTTTCAGTTCTCCTGTTGCCCCTTTGGGAGCACTGGAAGGTTGGTGTGGGGACCGCCCACTATATAGTGTCACGCTGACATCGATCATGTCGTGTTGGTGGGTGGTCCCTTGTCAGACACTGCTAGCTAAAGTTTTCTTGTGGTCCAGATGCCAGGGGGCGCAGTCCTCAAGGTGATTACCTACTGCAAGAGCCTCTCTCAAACATCTACTGTTATGGTAAGTTCTTTTGTAACTGTACTGTATGTCACTTACTGCAAGTTACTGCGTTGCTTTGGGGCTGGCACTGCTGTATTTGAAAATTAACAGTCATTATTTGCATGCCCCTAGTTAAATGTAGTTATTGAAAGACCCCTTGCTGAGCAGCAGTGTGGATGACTATCTGTAGATTTTCTACAATCTCCCTGGCAAACACTACAAATCCATTTTATTCACACTGCAGAGCAATGCACTACCACTTGACCATCAGGGCAGACCTCCAGGATTCCCTTATGTCTATCCCATGCTTTCTTAAATCCTGTGATTGTTTCAGCCCCCCCACTTCCTCAGGCAGGGTGTTCCATTTGTCCACCACCCTTTCTGTGAATAAATTCTTCCTCATGTTTCCTCTGAATCACCCTCCCTCCAACTTCATCCCATGCCCTCTAGTCCTGGAACATCTTTTTCACTGGAAAATAATGTTTTCCTGCACCCTGTTCCTCCCTCTCTCCCTTCTCTTCTCCAGGGAGTACATATTCAAGTCCTTCAGCCTGTCCTCATAGGACTTGTGATGCAATCCCTATACCATCTTTATTGCCCTCCTCTAAACCTTCTCCACCCTGTCTAAGTCCTTGCATAGGTAAAATCTCCAGAATTGGACACTGTACTCCAGGTGGGGCTTTACTAGTGTCGTGTGTAGTGGAATTATGACCTGCCTCCCTTTTTCTGCTGGTGATGCCCCTGCCTATGCATCCCAGCATCCTATTTGCTTTACCTGCTGCCTTGTTGTACTGTTTCCATACCTTGAGGTCATCAAAGATGATAACCCTAAGGTCCCTTTCATGCTTGGTGCATACTATATCCTCATCCCCCAACTGATATGTTGTTTCAGGGTTTTTGTGCCCCATATGTATTATTTTGCAATTTCTTTGCATTACATTTTAACTGCCAAACCCTTGGCCATTCTTCAAACTTCTGCAGGTCTCTCCTCATTCTGTCTACACCCTCTGGCATGTCCACTCTGTTACAGAGCTTTGTGTCATCAGCAAACAGGGAAATTCTGCCTCCTAGATCCTGTGCAATGTCACCAATGAAGATGTTGAATAGGACCGGTCCCAGCACTGATCCCTGTGGCACTACACTGGTCACTCTTCCCTCTGTGGAGTGACAGCCATTTACCACCACCCTCTGTGTCCAGCCACCCAGCCAATTATCCACCCACCACACTACTGTCCTGCTCACTCCCATATTCCCCAGTTTGTTTAATAGCCTTCTGTGCAGCACAGTGTCAAAGGCCTTGCTGAAGTCCAGATAGGCCACATCAACTGCTCTCCCCGCGCCACCTCCCTTATCATCCAGTTGAAAAATTCAATGAGGTTGGTCTGGCATGACCTCCCCCTGGTGAAACCCTGCTGGCTTGGGTCCTGTAGTCTGTTGGCAACCAGATGTTCCACCAATCTCTCCTTCAGTAGTGCTTCCATAATCTTCCCTACTGACTGGTCTGTAATTCTCCGCTTCCTCTTTGTTCCTGCTTTTGTATAAGGGGACTACATCTACCGTCCTCCAGTCTTTGGGTACCTCCCCTGTTTCTAGTGATTGGCTAAACAGGATTGCCAGAGGATCAGCCACCACCTTTCTTAGTTCCTTTAGGACCCTGAGGTGCACTCCATCTGGCCCCATTGCTTTATTGACTCTTGTTCCTTCCAGTTCCTTTAGGACCCTTTCCTGTATACAGGGACTTGAGTCCATTTCCATGTCCTTCCCACCCCTTGTACTTCTATCAGGCCTGTTACCTTCCCCTTCCTCCATAAAGACTGAGCAGAAATATCTGTTCAGTATGTCAACTTTACTGTTGTCATCCTCCACATTGCCCCCGTCCTCCCCCTTCGGTCTTACTATCCCTCCCTTCACCCTTCTTTTTTCACTTATGTACTTGTAAAAGTTTTTGTCCCCTTTAACCACTGATTTTGCGATGCGCTCTTCTGTCTGAGCTTTGGCTTCCCTTACTGACCTCCCTGTCTCCCTTTGCTTCTCCTGGTGCTATGCCTATCCCCTTCTGCCCGGTTCTTTTTGTGTTGCCTGAATGCAATCTTTTTAGATTTTGCTTTCTCTGCTACCTCCTTGAAAACCATAATGGCCTCCTCTTCCTTTTCCCCTTGCTAACCGGCTTAATGCATCATTCTGTTGCTCTTGTAATCCCTGTTTTATTTATTTATTTTTTAGTTAATCCTTTTTTCTCCTATACTTCTGGGATGCCTTACCTTATACACGTCCTGGCATCTCCCTTAGGTCTTACGGCCGCCATCCTGAGGAACTCCACACTGCTATTTGGGCCCCACAGCTTCTACCCCTGTGGCGGGGTGGCAGAAAGTCCCCCCTATACTCCCCACCCAAACAGGATCCAGTAAGTGCTGCATACCCTCGGAACCGGGAGCCCACTTTGGATATGGCCATCATGCCTCCATGACCAGGTGCCTGATTTCCTCTTGTTCTAGTTCCCCTCTGACGCATGTGGTGTGCAATGACGCTAAGGGACAGGAGCACACACGCTACCGCATGCACTCCTTCCTGGTGTCTGCCCCAACATGTCCCCCTTTAGACTGCTGGTGCCACTGCATCACCCCCAGCCAAAGCTAGAGGCCACCAGTGCACTGATAGCAGTACACCCCTTCCCTGGAGAAGGAGAGCAGTCCTACGGACACTCAATCCTTCTCCTCCCCTGCCAACCCCCGACAACGCGGGCTCATTCCCGAACTCAGGTCGCTGGTGTGGCCACAGTGTGCTGCCCAGCGTCTCAACCCTCAGAGCCGGCTTTAATCCCTGTTTTAAATATTGCCCACTGTTCCTCCACCCCTGATTCCCACCCCATTCCCATTAGTGCCTCTTTCAAGTATGTCCCCATTTTCCCCAAATCTGCCCTCCTAAAATCCAGGATAAGTGTTTTTGTGTGATCAGGTTCTGCTCCTTCTGTGATTTCAAACCACAGTGACAGTGGTCACTGTTCCCCAGGTGCTCCCCCACTGTTACCACTACCATATTGTCCCCATTTGTGAGCACGAGGTCCAATATTGCCTTCTGCCGAGTTGGATCCATGACCAGTTGCTTAAGGAAAGCACCATGAAGGGAGTCCAGGATAAATCTCCTCCTAGTTCATGCTGCTGCTGGGAGACTCCAGTCCACGTCTGGAATATTGAAGTCTCCAACCAGCACCACCGCTTCCTTGTCCGCCATCCTTTGGATGGCTAGCCATTAACTCCTTATCTTTCTCTTCCTCCTGAGCTGGTGGTCTGTAGACCACCCCTGTGTGGATGGCTGACTCCATTTTCCTTTCCAGCTTAACCCACAGTATCTCCCCCCAATTTGGTTCTTCCTGGATCTCTGTGGCCTTTATGCCATTTTTCACATAAAGTGCCACTCCTCCTCCCTTCCTGCCTGCACTGTCTCTTCTGCATATGTTGTAGCCAGGCATGGCCAACTCCCAGTCGTGGTTATCATTACACCAGGTCTCTGCGATGGTCACAATGTCCAGGTCCAACTGTGACAGTGCAGCCTCCATATCCCCCATCTTGTTGCAAAGACTCCTGGTATTGGCACACATGTCTTTCCATGATGTGACCTCCCTGGACTGTTTAGCTGTTCTACTCCAGTCCACTCCCTGGTTGTCCTTTATCCCTGGTTCTCCCTGCTGTCTGCCCTTCTGTTGCATTTTGTCATTTTTCTGCCTATCTACCCCTTGGGTGCTGGTTCCATGTCAACTCCGCTCAACATATTTTGCCACGGTCAATTACGGCTTGAATATTTCAGCACAGGTAGTCTCAGTGTACTATGTTTACAGCATTTGCCAGTCTAGTGTAATACTTAGTGCAATATTCAACGTGATGTGCGATGTGAACCCAAATGCCAAATCTATTCTGTCAGCACAGAGGTTGAATACCCACCCACATGCTTAACCAACAACAGCATCACCCCCCCGCAACCCCTGCATGCTATCTCTGATATGGCCACTCAGTCTGCTAGCCAGCCGCTAACTGGTTGCCTCCAGGCAGCCTTCTTGTCCATTTAATCGAGCCACTTCATTCAGTTGGTGGTCAGGACTCCCTGTTTTTGGTCCTGCCCAGGAGGCATTTGCCTCTCTCTCACATCCCAAATGTGTGATGGCAGCTTCCTGAGGCAGGTTCATTACACCCTGAGCCACCTTGTACAACTGGTGAACTTTCTTGTGGCAGTTTCAAGGCTGTGTGCACTATCCATGAATTTATCTGCCCATTATTCTGATCAGGTGGGTGGCTGGGGAAGGGAGAGAAAGGATAAAAAAAAAAGAATGCTTTACATTTAAAGTCAACCACGCTGTCCAGCCCCCGACCTACCCAATCACTGAACTGATCATGGGTTCTGTGTTCTGGCCTGAGCCATCACATTCAGAAGCAACAGGCTGCAGATCCAGCATCATTCCAGGATGTCCCATCTGTCACCCCCAGCTACCTCCATCAGGAAAAGAAAAGGAGAAAAGGTACCTTAAATTACATCCTAGTATCAGTGCAGTCTGCAGTATGTTTTCCGGTCTGATGCAACTTGCATCCCTCTGCTCTGTTTCAGCTTCATTTTTACTGCTCCTGGCTGCCCATTTCCTGTGGAGGATGCTCCGGCTCCCCTGTAATCTCCAGGAGACAGTCAGCCCACTCTTGACATAGTTGGTGTCCACATTAGGGTCTTCGCATTTGAAATGGTGGCCTGGTTATTACCAGGCCTTGGTTGGCAAATAAAAAGTATGTGAAATGTCACTGAAATATGTGTTGTTGCATTTTTAAAAGGGAGGCATGTTTACTTCCACTGCTTGGTTGCCAAACTGGTTGCTGTTTTTGAGCTGTATTTGACATGTGTTGCACTGTGCCATTCGCTGTAATGGTTTATGCTGAGCTGAATGTGTGGCAATGTTTGCGCTGAAACATTTGTGCTGAAATGATGTGATATCTTGATTGCCTATCTCCATCTTTTGCACACTGCTTTGTAGTGATATCTCCTCCTCCTCCTGTTTTCTGGTTCCACTGCTAGCTATGGGGGTGGGCAATTAGGTACCCTCTTTGCTGACCTGACCCACTTGGCTAGTTTAAATGCTTGTCCATGTAGCATTTAAACTTTTCATTGAGTGATTGGATTCCCCTGCAGGATGGATGCAGGCCATCAGGCTTGAATAAGCCCCCATCCCTTCAGGCAGGTCCTCAGTCTTCAATGAATCTGAACTCTTCCTCACAGCACCAGCTCTTCAACCATGTGTTAAAGTTTCTGGTGTGTGCCCCTATACTCTCCCATGCCTCTCACAGGTAGTACTTCTAAGAAGGTGACAGATGTAGCTGTTTGCTTGAGACCCCTTTTCAGAACTCTTCCTGAACTTTCTTAGGTCATTAGTTCCTAGGAGGATAATGACATCCAGCTCTCCCTCCCATTTTGTCTTCCTGGCAATCTCCAGGATCTTCCTCCCATCCCTCCATGCCGTGGCACCTGGTAGGCACCTCAGCTCCCTATCCTCCACCTCACATGTTCCTAGCTCAGTCCTCTGTACAATAAAGTCCCCCACCAGGATTCACTTCCTCCTCCTCTTCTGCGGTCCACTGCTCCCTCCACTGAGGTCACCTCCTCGGTTGACCACCACATCCTTCCCTTCAACTTCTCCAAGTGCTTCTGTCTGGTTGTCCCTGTTTGCCAGTGCGATATATGAGTTCAGGAATAGGATTTGGGATTTGCCTCTGCCTGACCATCCTAACCCTGTCTGAGCCCACCATTGTCCAAGTGCTCCTTGTTTTTGGCATCCTTTGAGGCAGAGGCATTGGACTGGGTGGTCTCTGGATGGGGGCAATGGTACTCCTGACCCAGTTTACCTCTGCTCTGAGTCCAGCTACCTCATTCCACAGTCCAGAGAGATGCCTGCAGATAGGGCAGTACCTCAGTATCCAGAAGGTCTGTCTGAATATGGCTGTCCTGAATCCACTGCATTGCACCTATCCCCACATTATTCTGCACTTATATAGCTATTACACTATTTGTGTAATTACACTATTACATTATTCATCTGTTAGCTATTACACTAGTTGCCTGTTTCTAAAGCCCTCCTTCTAGTTCCCCCAGATGTGTTCCTCTTCTTCTAGGTCCTTGTATTTGTTTTTTTGGAAGTGTTTTTACTCGATGTCAGGATATTTTTTTTGTAATTTATGGCACAGTAGCCCCCGAGTTGGCTGCACTTTTACGTTACTGCAACTTGTTGTGCTAAGGGCAGGCTTACTCCCCCTTATGCCCCTCCTACTCCACGTCCCCTGCTATTCCCTGAGCTTGGTTCCTGTCAATCAGATTTAACAGGGCATTTAATTAACAGTGGGGGTGGTGGCGAGAGGGTTAGCAAAAATTTGCAGCAAGTAAAAACAGCAAGGAAATAACAGCCCCACTTAAATCCCACCAAAATAGGTTTCACATTTTCAACAGCAAGTAAAAGCAGCCAAGAAACAACAGCCCCACTAAAAGTACACCAAAATAGGTATGAAATTAGAAGAAATAGGTTTCTAATTCAAAGAAATAACAGCCTCACTTAAATCACACCAAAATAGGTTTCAAATTTTTAACAGCCCCAAAACAATTGCCTGTTAGCCCCTTTTAATAAGTCAAAAAATCAACCTGTTACCAAGAGAAATCAACAATAAGCAGTAAAAGAAAGAAGAAATAAAAGCAGCAATGAGCAATTACTGCACTGAAAAGAATCTGATTTCTTCCCTTTCTAGCCTCTTATGAGCCTTTTAGATAATTCTTATGCTGAAATGAGGCTGGATTTAGCAGTGACTTATTATGTCAGAAAAAACTCAGTCTGTAAATTATTCACATTTAATTATACACTGTTTTAGTGTAAATATAAAGATGATTTATTAAAATACAAAGTTATAATAAAGAAAGAAAATAGTTGTGTCTCAATTTGCAGTGTATTCTAGGAGTCTTCAAGAACTTTCACCCATATCTATCACTTGTCTTGCATCAGCAACAGCCTCAGGAACTCGGACAGTCATTCCAGTCATCTTCTTATCTAGGCAGACTTGGCCCAAACTAGATGTTTCTGTCAACCATAAGCTAAATCCAGCATATCCATGTCCTCATTAGTGATTGCATCCAGTTCCTTAAAGATACATTCCTCAAAGATCAAGTGTCAGGTAAAGCAAGCCAATGTTCCTTCAGAGGCACCAAATCCATCAATGTCAAGATTGTCATTAAGAACAATGTCTAATAAGGATTCTCCTATCTTTCCCATGGCAGTGAGCTTCTCTCCATTCTGATGAAGTGGGCTGTTACTTTATCTTCTGAATTGAGAGCCTGGCTAGAGGTATTGAAATTTTGGTTACTGTGGAAGGGCTGAATTCCCCACCTGCTTCTCAGTCTTGGGACCAAGTTCAGTTTGCTCTGTAGTTTTCAGTACTGTATTTAACTACTATGCCCCCCCAAAATGGCAAACTCATTCTTGCACCAGTTTACATGTAATTTGGCGCCATATTCAAATGGTGGATGCGTGCACCTGAGATTAAGAGGGGGACAATCAAAATTAAATTTTACCCAAAAGTAGCAATATGCATACATGTATTGCTAATCATGGGGCATACATTGCATTAGTAGGGGCAGAGCTGTCAAAATGCACCATAATTGCAGGCACACTGGAAAATACTCCAAAAGCTGATCTGTGTCCCTGTGTTTCCCTGGTGTCTACACCACCCACCCGACCTCCCTCTCAGCACCCCTCTACCTCCCCACCACTAACATAATACTGACACTGGGGTGCCTAACTCTCACTGTTGCCAGTTCATAGTGTTTTTTATAGCCTGCAACAAAGAATATTGTCCATCGATGTCTGTTCCTGGAACCCCTGTAACTCTCCCCCACCCCCCCACACAAAAAACACTGACACTGGGGGTGCTCAATCCCCCAGTGTCTTCACCTGAAAAATGAAAACCATCGCTAGTCATTTTTGTGGGGGAGTGGGAATATCCTGAAAAAGGAAACTGTCCATTGATGTCAGTTGCGCCATTATGAGACCCCCACCCAACCTCCTCCCACTCAGCATCTACCCCCACACACACACACACAGCCCTTACTTACCCACTGGGGTCCGACACTGTAATCCTTTTTCAACTGCAGACTCATCTTCACTCATCAATGCCGGACCGTGAACTGAGGAAATCACGTATGTGGTTCAATGTATTTCAATGGGGATTTGAACTTAGTGGCATAACTTGGCCATTTTTAAATATTTTTGCTCCAAATTTTCAACATGCCTATTTTGGGACCCCACCTCATGAACAATTACAGTGGCATTAAGTGAATCTGTCCCAAAAGGTGATTTCTCAGTTGCCACATGAAATCACCTTTCAGGTAGGAGTTGAACATTTTCTCACCCTTGTTCATAAGATGGGGTCAAAAGAAGGCTATGTTGAAAATTTGGCATAAATATATTAAAAAAATAATAAAGTTATAAGCCTACATTGAAATTTGAAAATGCAGGCTTGTAATTTTAATCATTTTTAATATTTTGACCCCAAGTTTTCAACATAACCATTTATTCACAGCAATTCATGCATGTGACAGCTGTAATTTTTCAAATTCTGTCCAAAATGTGTTTTTGCGTCCTGAAGGTGATTTTACAGTTGCTGCACAAAATCACCTTTCTTACAGGAGTTGAAACTTTTCTCTGCACTTGTTCATGAGATGAGGTCATAAGAAGGCTATGTTGAAAATTTGGAGCAAAAATATTAAAAAACAACAATGTTATGAGCCTACCTTGAAATTTATGAATGCAGGATCATAACTTTCATAATTTTCAATATTTTGAACCCAAATTTTAAACATAGCCATTTCTTCACAGCGCCTCATGAATGGGACAGCTGATATTTTATAAATCCTGGCCAAAATGTGTTTTCATACCTGTAGCCCGGAGTGATGTTTCAGTGGTGCAGAATGCTGTTTTGGCAGGGATTGAAAATCTTCACCTGCCGGGTCCATTAGGTGGGGTAATAAGTAGGCTACGCTAAAAGTTTGGTGTACAAATACAGTAAACTGCTTAGGTTATGACTGAACATTACACTATTTCAATGTTCACTCATAACTTCACTAATTATCAACATTTTGACTCCAAACTTTCAACATAGCCATTTATCCATACCACCTCATAAACGTGATGTGTCATTTTTAAAATCCTGGATGAGATGTGCTTTTGCACCTCTGGTGAGAAAGGACATTTTGGCCAATATACTATAAATGGTACCTGTCATGTGTATGAGGCAAATCATAAAACAAGTATCTTTAGAAGTTGGGGTTAAAATTAACAAAAACAACTTGTTTACCAAGCATCAAACTTTTGGCATTGACAAATGCTTGTTTAAGCAAGCTGCCACAAATTGCGGAAACTGACACAAAGACAGTGCTCCCAGATTGGACAAAGCATTTTCCTGTAGGGCACCCTCATTTTCCCCCTATTTTCCCCGTAAAACTCGAGTGAAATTCCTGTAGATTTTCCTGTATGCTGAAACCAATTTGGAGTGGCAACTAGGGAAACATTTGGGAGCCAGTTTGTCAGATACTACAGGGAACAGAAGGGGAGAAAAGCATGCCTGGTCCAGCTAAACAACAAAATACCACACTTTGTCAGACACAGCAATGATATTTTAGATAAACTTAGTATTTCTGCTGTGAAAATATTATACAGACACTGTCTGGTTAGGGATACCGGCTGAACATACTAGTTCTACTCAGACATGATCAGGAATATGTACAGATAATATTCTGTTCCTTTATTTTGTCTCCAGATTTGATCCTCATATTCAAGTTTCTTTTACTTTATACAGTTGCTCTAGTACATTTGTGTTACTTGCATATAACAATGGTTTGGCAGTCTGTCAAGACAAGGATATGAATCAGAACGTGGACTAGTGTTCACAGTTAGCCTACCATCTAAGGAGTAAACCTTGGTAAGATAGGTGGCCTGCCCATAAATCTAAAAGCAGTTAAAACAGAGGCTAAACAGGGAAGCTGTTGTGTATGTAAGATGCACATTTCTATGGTTATTCTCTTATTGTAAATTATTCTGTATGTTGTAAACACATTGCCCATTAATTCCAGTTGTAAGGCTTTTCCCCCCCTCCCCGGTCATTTGAAAAACAAAATATCATGCTAGTATAACTCCTTGTTTTTTACCTTTAAACAGATTTGATCCACAAATGCAGAGAGACTGACTGACTGAGACTCGGGGATTAGTACTGCCAGTGGCAAGTTGCTCAGCTTACCTGATGCTGTTGTGAGCGCTTGCCTTGTATTTTCTTTTACTTAAAATCCAGCAGCACAGGGCACAATATGCTTTCTTTTCTGACCTCAGCTGGTGCTGAGAGAGACGCAGACAGGGTTCTCAGCTCTGGATCGTGGCTCGGTCCCATTGCCGTTGGCCCCGACGATGATCCATGGATCGAAAAAACCTCTGGTGCTCCATCAGAACTCAGATGCTCAAAAAACACCATGACACCAGTCTGAGCTCCATTTGGTCATGCTGGCTCCAGGCTGCTGAATTAAATCTCCTCCAGGCTGGCTGCAAAATAAATCTGAACAAAATGGCGACTTCGAGCATTTAACGACATGCCTCTCAAAAATATTCAAAATGCCCGCCGTCACCTGCACAAAGCAAGCTGCATTTATCCAGAGAAGCTCAGTCTCAGTTAGCCTATCAGGGCACTCCTAGTGCATGGTCCTAGCTCATGATCAGCCCTCAGCAGCCATCCGTGATCACAGCATGATAGGAAGGAGCACCAATTAAAATATTCCTCTTGCTCTCTCTGTGAGTCTCGGTGGCCATCTTACTGTTCTCCTATAGTACCTTTAATTATCCCCGTAGTTTTATTTAAAATTAGATTTCTTCCCCGTAGCCCGTTTTGCAACATAAAAACCCGTAAAATACGGGAATCCCCGTAGATCTGGGAGCACAGCAAAGATTTGAGTGCTTTTCAAAAGAAGGCACTCGTGTTTTAGCACAATTTGGAGGATGCTGACAGATGCGAAAATCAATTCTGCAACTGCGACATCCACGTTTAAAAATCTATCCCGAAATCTTTATTAGAAACTCTGCATTAAAAGTGAACTCCTAGGAAGACAGCCACACTAATAGCAAAACTAAGGTTTTGTAATATAAAAAGTTTCATGAAATAATAAAAAATATCTGTTTTTTTCCTATAACGTTTGCAATGTTTTCAGTCAGCTGCAGTGTCACAATGCAGAGCTTTCAAGTATGAAGGAGTTAGAGTTCAATCTGTGGGTTATGATTTATACCTCTTAAGCAACCAAATTATGCTCATTTAAGGTACACAATAGGTATTTTAAGCTGCTACTACCCCCTTCAGGTGATACACTGACCAGCCTGAATTACTGCCCTGGATGGGGGAGGGCATGGTCCAGGGTACTCCCATGGGGTATTGATAGTCTGCTCACTGGGAGCCCTGTGCAGTCAAGAAGTGTGAGTTGCCTGACTGCCTATAAGAGATGACAGATGTGGGAACATTTGGGTGTGAGAGTGAACAAAATGCACAAAACGGCCGGGCTTCAAGCACAACACTTTTACTGAGGGATACTTGTTCTATTACAGTTGATTTGTACAGGATGAAGATCATTGGCCCAAGGACCACATTAACTTGGCTACTCAACAGTTCCAAACTCTCACTAGACATATTCATATCCACCATCTGGATTCCTATAGCCTGCCAGCCCTAAGACAGCCCTGGGACAGTTCTCTGCAATACTGTGCATAGCTCTCAACTGCTATGAATTTTACACACAAATTGACCCTTGCTCCGTAGAGATTTACTGATGTTCCTTATAACGTTAACACTATTTATGGACAAATACAAGCTACTAAACATTTTAACTAACTTGATAGAAACTATCCTTAACACTAAATATCTGGTGCCCACTATTTTTAAACTTATTCTTCTTTAAAATAAAAATGTGCTATGAATTCTGACCATTTGCTCTACATTTCAAAGGTCAGAGCTACACATTTTAATGCCAAGAGATTGAGAGGTATAATACTGGCTAGAGGTCCTTCTCTACTTCCAGAAGTTCAGACTTACCACAATGCCTCAAACCTCTCTGTCTTTTCACCACAGTAAATAGAATTAGTGACATACTGTACACAACAAGTTAGCACCTCTTATGTAACACCACTGTAAATATGGCCACCTAATACTGGTCTGGCTCACTGGAGCTTTCTCCACCACCAGTCTTTTTTCTGGGTCTTCTTCTTCATCATCAGCATAACTACAACCGTCAGCCTTCTTTCTAGATAAATGCCTGCTGGGGGGGGCGGGTGTTAATGTTCCAGAACCAGTTTTTAAAAACTGATCAGAACATCATCAGAACCTGAAATAATACTATGATGAGGTTATTTAGTAGTACCAGTAAATTCTTTATTAATCATCTGTAGACATTACAAATTCTTCTAAAAGCTTCATGAAATGAATAAATACCATAATGACATCATATACAGCTCCCCCTCCTGAAGGTGGTACGAGTCAAGCAAGCTGAAAGCCACCGTTTTCATCTGCTCCCCCAAACTTGAACACAGCAGACGACTCCCCCCGCCGAGGGTGGTCGCAAGGGCAAGCAAGCTGAAGGTGCCCTCCCCTGAGCTGAAAGCCACCATTTTCATCTGCTTCCCCAAACTTGAACACAGCAGACCCCCAGAGGGTGGTCGTGAAGGCATGCGAGCTGAAGGTGTCCTCATCCAAGCTGAAAGCCGCCATTTTCATCTGCTCCCCCAAACTCGAACACAGATGGCCCCCCCCCCGAGGATGGTCGCGAGGACAAGCAAACTGAAGGTGCCCTTCCCTGAGCTGAAAGCCACTGTTTTCATCTGCTCCCCCAAACTCGAACACAGCAGATGGCTCCCCCTAGAGGGTGGTCGCGAGGGCAATCAAGCTGAAGTTGCCCTCCCCCTAGCTGAAAGCCACCGTTTTCATCTGCTCCCCCAAACACGAACACAGGTATGCTACAAGCCAGTGGTGGAGGCTCATTGGACAGTGGAAGAAGGCAATTTTGGTGCCAGTTTTCAAACTTAAATTGGGCTGTTCCAGACTGCTTTTAAAAGTCGTCAGATAAATTTTGATAGTTTTTTTTTTCCAATAGGTTTTCTGGCTAAATTACCAGTTGCCATACTGTTTCAGCAGGGTACTTTAATTTAATTTAGTAACATTTTAGCAGGGAACTTTAAATATAGATACATTTTGCAACATACCTATTGCTTTAGTGCTCCTAGCAGGGTACTTTAATTTAATGTACTGCACTGCATGAAATATATCAATTTAGCCAATTTTTCACATATTTAAAACCTTCTGATGGGAAGATACTTCCCTGCATTCTGGCAAAAATCAATTGCTTTCTTACTTTTCAGCTAGGTACCTATTTTAACTGTGTTGTATGTTTAGCGAGCAGAACACCCACTAAATTAATTTTGAAGCAGGGTGCCTCTCTAAATTGCTGCTGAATTAAGACTACTCAAAAACTAAAGTATTTGCAAGTGTTTCCGCCTGGATTCCCAGCTGTGTGCACATTCTAGCAACTTTAAGAATTTATTTGTGAGCCCTACAAACTGCAAGCTGGTCTCCAGTTTTAACTTAAACTCTTTACGACTGCCTAAGTCCCCTCGGCTACAAACTTCTCAATGTGGCAAAAGCAGAAGTAACTAGTAAGATAATCTGCACAACGAGAGACTCTAAGCCTGTTTGTAATTTGTTCTGGCTGTTTTATCCCCTGCTTTTGCGAGCCGTGACTCAGAGCCATTTTAATTTTCAAAATATTCTGGCTGTGTAACCCTCGCTGCAAGCTACTCCACCTCCTCCCCATTTCAGCCCCTCCTCCTACATGTACCTGTTTTATTTCTGTGTCTCTTGTTTCTCCCCACAGCAGATGCCCCCCCACCCAAGGGTGGTTGCGAGGGCAAGGAAACTGAAGTTGCCCTTCCCCGAGCTGAATGTCACCATTTTCATCTGCTCCCCCAAACTTGAACACAGGTACACTACAAGCCAGTGGTGGAGGCTCGTTGGACAGTGGAAGGCCCTGCCGATGATTCACATCAGCTGTCCCATCGCCCCCACCACCACCCTTGGGAGTGTTGCCTTGTGTAGCTCTCACCATGTGATGGCCCAAAACCTATCAGTCTATTCTTACATTAGCAGATTATCTGCTCATGCTGCTAGAGGCCGCTACCATTTCAAAGCTACATTTCCAAACTCTAGGCAGTGTCACCATGTTGCATTTTCTCACTATTTTCTCCTTTCTTGCACCACTGGTGTCTCTACCACCATCCTCCTTCCCTGAATCACAGGCATGTCTGCTGCCATCCAGTACTCTGACTGTACCTGCCCCGCCACCTCCCACGCAGATCTACCACCACTTAAGTTCACCTTCAATACTGGGCTGCAGGCCCAACCATTCTCCCACCATCATTCTGTGCAGGTCTGCTAGCTCTAAAATTCCCCTCACAGATGTCCTCAGTGCTCACAAACCAGTCACCTGCCTCCCTGTGTAAACACCTGTGGGCACGGTCCTACACAAAACTTATGATACACCCCCTGCTCCTCCTATCTGGAAATGTCGAGCCTAATCCCGGTCCAAACCCCACCCCTGGTCCAAACCCACTAAAACTCCCTAAAGGCCTAAAACTGTTACTCTTAAATATCTGCAGTCTTTTAAACAAAATAGCCCTCCTGTAGCCACTTGCCCTATCCATGTGTCCAGACATCTTAATTATCTCCTAGACCTGGTTGAAACCTCACATCAAGGATGCAGAAATTGTTATTCCTGGCTAAGCTATCATTCACCACAATCGATCCGGACAGAAACGAGGAGGTGACGTAGCCATGTATGTTGCATCCTCATTTCAATTCAACAAAGTCTCAGTATCTGTGCCCACACAGTCCATCGACACCTTATTGCTGAAGCTATCCTTCCCCCACACTATACATATGTTCACAGCTGGTTCCTACTACTCGCTAGATGCCACCATGCCCAAAATCCTAGAACACTTCGGCAATCTAAATTCACTGGCATCGGGGGGGGTGCACTTTATATCCTTGGGGACTTCAATTGGAACTGGCTCTCCAGTACTAGTGCCAAGCTGCGCAGCCAGGTGTCCACTCTCAATCTGTCACAAATGATCACCGAGCCAACATGCCTGAACCACAAATCCCTAAACCACTCTCTCCTGATTGGTCCCTCACCTCCCACTCTCACTGCTTAATAGCCTCGGGCATCTTACTGGACTCACAAAGTGATCATCATGTGATTTTCTCAGTGAGAAAAATATTCAGGCCTAAGGCACTTCCCCACAAAACCCTTCTGACCAGGTCCTATAAATCCTTGGACCTCGTCTTGCTTCTAAATGACCTGGCTAATACAGACTGGTCAGGCATCACATTAGCTTCCTCCATTGACTCTGCCCTGGAATATTTCAAGTCCAGGTCATTGCTGTCTGGGACGATTATGCCCCTCTCAGGCAGTCTCGGGTGAGAGGTGACCACCTGCCTTGGATCACAGCTGACATCATGACCTACCTCAGTGTCAGAGATATGGCATGGAAGACCTACAAGGCATCTGGCTTACCTGCTGATCACCTCTGGTATCGAACCCTACATAATGCATGCATGAGATTAATCTAGCAGGCAAATCTGCTTATTTCAAAACTGCCTTCTTCATAAACCTAAACTGTCCAGCTAAATTTTGGAAGGTGGTCAAATTGCTTTTCTCTCCTCTGTCCCAGCCATAAACCCCTGCCTTAAACATAGGTGGCTCCACTGTAACTGACCCTGTCACAGTGGATTCCGAATTTCACTCTTTCTTCACTAACTGTACATTGTCACTGCTGTCCTACCTCCCACCTCCCCCAAATTATCCTCACCCCTCCCACCCAGCCCAAGCCATCCCCCACGCACCTCATTTCACCTTCCACCAGGTTACCCCACAGAAAGTATTAAAGGAACTTCTCACCCTAAATCCATCCAAAGGCAAATGCCCCACTGCCTGTACTCAAGAATGCTCTACCTGTTGGCTCCTGCCATCGCCTCTCCACTGGCAGGGCTTTTCAACCTCTCCTTCTTTCAAGCATCTATCCCATCTGAGTGGAAGCATGCCACTGTCATCCCACTCCCGAAAGGCGGCAACCCATCCATCCCTGGTAACTACCACCCAATCTCCCTCCTCCCCATACTGGCTAAGCTTCAGGAACACCTGTTCCTCTCACAACTGTCCTTCTTCCTCAACTCCTCATCTTATTTCACACCTTACCAGTCTGGCTTTAGGAAGAGCCACTTCACTGCCTCCTCCCTCATAAGGCTCACCGATTCGATCCATTCTGGTATGGACCTAGGCCACATCACCTCAGCAATTTTTGTCAACCTGACAAAGGTGTTAGACACTGTCTCCCACTCACTCCTCCTGTCCAAGCTCTCTCTTGCTGGACTCTCAAATGTGGCTACAAACTGGTTCCAATCATACCTGGCCGATTGAACCCAACTGGGCCGCATTGGAAACACCACCTCTGCCCCCCACCGGGGTGCCACAAGGCTCTGTACTTGGATCTCTCCTGTTTTCCATCTTCCTTAACAATCTGCCCTCTGTTTGCCCTCACAAATTCAATTCATATGTATGCAAATGACACTGTACTGTATACCTCCGGCCTAACGGCCACTGATGTGGCAACCAGACTCTAGATGAACTTCAATAATGTTCAGCAATGGTTTTGTGCAGATCAGCTTTCACTCAATGCCATGACCTTCGGTACTAGGCAGAGACTCTTGAGGCTCCCCTCCATCCCCAATTTCCACACCCTGGACGGGACTTCCCTGGAGGCCTGTACCTCCTTTAGATACCTCAGTGTCTGCCTTGACTTTTCTGTGCATATCAATGTCATCCACAAGAAGCTCCACCCCAGGCTGGGTGCTGTATACCGTAACCGTGGTTGCATCCCGCTGCCATCTCGCCGAGCTATTGTACAGAAAATTATCCTCCCAATCTTTTGACTATGGGGACGTAGTCTACAGTGCTGCTTCCAAGTCCACTTTAGCCAGACTGGACCCACTCTTTCACTCACTCCTGTCATTTTGTTCTTGACTGTCCTCCTCCCACCCACCACTGCATCCTCTACCAGTCCCTGGGACTCTCCTCCCTGCAGGACCGAAGACTGTCACACTGCGCACCATTCACGACCAAGTTCTGGACCTAGTCTCTACCCACCTACCTCACACCTATATTATCTACTCCTACTCTTTCTGCATACGAGCTGAGGAACAATGATGCCAGGCTCCTATCTGTACCACACATGTCCACAGCTGCAGCTCAGGCAGCTTTCAGGTATCGCATGCCTAAACTATGGAACTCCCTCCCTACAGCCATTCAGCATGCATCCACCACCCAGCACCTCAACTCCCTCCTCAAATTACATTACTCCTCCAACTGCACATATGACTAAATAATCTTGTCCACCCTATGGCCAGCATCCTCCTATTGTGTATGTATAACTTAGAAGCGAAGGGTTCTGAAGTATGTGCATATCGTAGTTTTTGTCTGTTTCTTACATGCATTGCACTACTACTTGCTGCTGCACTGTATTTACGTAATGTACTGTACTTTTGTGCCCTGTACTTTTGTATCTTGTCTGCATACTGTATTCTCTCTTAATCACTTTGTGAACCTTGTATTCATGCTTGTCCTTCAACACAGCTAATTTGCACTCTCCCTTACTCCTCCCCCAGGACACATCTGGAATTGAGCAGTAGCCTGCTCAGTATGCCTTCCTGGTAAAACTTTTAAATAAATAAATAAGCATACATCATAAATAATTAAAAATGTATTTACTATGTCATTCACATGGAGACAAATGTATCACATACTATAACGTCCCAAAATAATGAGTTGATCTGAATAATATTTTCTCTTCATAGTTATTGCACTTAAAGAGCAGCTGATGCCTTCAAGAGAACTTTACCAAAACATAATATTTAGATGCAGTCCAACTTGTATTTCATATTAGTTCTGTATCCCTCCTCCCTATTATTTATTACTGAAGTCATTTGCATGAAAACTGGATCTTTGCTCCTGAAGGGTTCATCTGTTCCTGTTGCTGTCTCCCTACCTGAGGTTATAACGCATTGCTTGTGACATCACAGTTACTTCCATGGCAACAAACTGTGATGTTACAACAGTGGATTATGACTTGAAGTAGAGAGTCAGCTGTAAAGGTAGCTGAACTGTGAGGGATACAGATCATACATTCATGCAAATGTCCTTAGTAATAAATACTAGGGAGGAGGAATCTTTAGAATATACATGGAATGGAAGCTGAATTGTACCTAATTATTATGTTTTTCAACGTTTTTTCAAGGCATCAGCAGCTCTTTAAGAATTTTGTATACGGTTTGTACCAGATAGAAAAGAGTTCAACTGCTTAAATGAGGGATCCAGAGATTTAGCAATGAAATGTCCAAGCAGTTTTTGTGCAGGAAATTATAACAGTGACAGAATAAATCCACAAGGGCCATATTCTCTGAAATATCTAACCTACAACCACACAGTGTCAAGCTATGACAATCTGAATATCCAGCAAACCTAGCTTTTAAAATACAGTAGAAATCACTTCAGGAAAATACCTCAGTGAACGAAGATATTTCCCAATTAAGCCACTGTTTTATCAGAAGCTTGAGTTTTGATGCCATTTTGTGAATTGTGGTCTAGGTAACCATAGTCTATATGCCACTACTGTACATTTTGAATATTGAACGCAATTATAACCACCTTTTTTACATTTAAAATAAATAGACAACAGTGTGTGTTTAAAACATGGTCTCATGGAGCATGTCCATGGTCCAGGTATCCAGGGTAGAAAAAATAGGTTACTCACCTGTAACCATAGTTCTAGGAGTGGTATATGGTTCATATCCACACTCTGGCGGTTCCACTGGAGTGGTCTGTTTGGCTGGAAGTCTTTAAGCTAAGCCACTCCTATCACTCGGGAGGTATATCCCCTGGCTCCGCCCCATGATATCAGATCTTTGCATGCTGGAAATAGCAATGGATCCATGTGCACTTGTCAGGGGAGGTCGAGTGGGTTGTGTGGATGTGAACCATAAACCACTCCTGGAACCATGGCTACAGGTGAGTAGCCTATGTTTTTTTTTGGGGGGGGGTATGGATATGATTCACTATCCACACTCTGGCAGACTCCTAACAGTTATCTGGGAGCAAAGAGCAAGGTGCACTACTTGGCAAACACTGACTGGAGAACACTGGTCCCAAAACCAGCATCCCAGCGTGACTCAAGGTCGATGTGGCAGTGGGAAATGAAGGTGTGTGCTGACTTCCAGGTAACAGCCCTGCAGATTTCCTGGATAGGGATGTCCCTGGATGCAGCCACTGAGGCAGCAGTATGTCTGGTGGAATGTGCCCTAAGCCCTACAGGAATCTCCCTACCAGCCAAAATATATGAGCGTTTGACACAGGATGTGATCCACCTGCCAATAATCTGCTTTACTACCAGTCCACCAGGCGTGGCTTAATTGTACGTGACAAACAGCTGGTGAGCCTGTCCCTGAACTCCAGACATGCACTCCACATTATAAGATAGCACTTTCTGCAGGTCTAGGGTATGGAGCCTGCAGTCAGGCTCCAAAGGGTGCTGGTAAAGTATACCAGTAAGTTAATCACTTGGTTAAGATGAAACTCCAAACTTCGGGTTGGGGTGAAGGATGACTTTGTCTGCAAGGAAGACCACATAAGGAGACTCCACTGACAGCACTTGGAGCTCCCCAGTCCTTCTCGCTGATGTGATAGCCACCAGGAAGACTGTCTTCTGTGACAGGTGTGACATCTCACACCTGTGCACTGGCTCAGAATGCTTTCCCATGAGCATAGCCAGTAACAGCAGTAGGTCCCACGGTGGAGTAGTTCACACACCAGAGGGGACAGGTGGTCCAGGCCCTTAAAAAGGCATCCAATCACCTTCTCTGGGGCCACCATCGATTTACCAGCCCATGCCCAGTAAGCAGAGATGGCTGCCAAGTGCACCGTGAGGGTCATCGTCTGCAGTCCCAACTGGGAACGGGACCAGAGGTAGTTTAGGATGCTATCCACAGGGTAGGCAAGAGGACCAAGCTCCTTGTCCTCACACCACATGAAAAATCTCTTCCAATTAAAGGCATAGCATCTGCAAGTCGACTCCTTTCGGAAGTCTACCACAACATAGAGCACCTCATCCGAGAGACCCAAGGCCTGTAACTTTAGCCAATTAGGAACCAGGCCATGATGTGCAGAAACTGCAGATCTGGGTGAAGGACCATCCTCTGAAGTCTTATCAGCAGATCCAGGTAGAAAGACTGTCTCCAGAGAGGTCTGCTGCTGAGGAGATCTGGGTATCAGAACTTCATCTGAACCTTGTCCTTCCAGCACTTGGCCATGACTTTGTGGATCAAGGAGAAGGAAGGGAAGGCATACACGAGGCCTGGGGTCCAGGGCCTCACAAAGGCATCCCCTAACAGTGTCCCAGACTGTGGTAGCAGGCACGAAACAGCCTCAGTCTGGCATTCTCTGAAGAGTCATACAGATCTACTAAAGAAATGCTGCATTGGGTGAACAGGTGGTTCACCACCTCCTGATGCATGGACCACACATGTAACATTTCTCCAACCCGGCTGAGAGTGTATGCCAAGTGATTGTTCTCTCCTGCAACAAGAATTGCCAGGAGATCTGCATCCAGGGTGTGCTTGTGGGCCAGGTGCAGTGGGCCTCCTCACACAAGGGGAGGGAGGGAGTTTCACCCTGTCTGTTCAAGAAGAACATGGTTATGGTGTTGTCCGTCTGTACCTCCACAACCTGACCCCTAACTAGAGGAGTGAATGCCATCAGTGCCACCTGCACTGCACAGAGCTCCAGCAGGTTTATGTGGTGATGGAACTCCCTGGGTGACCAGAACCCATGGGATCTGTGGTCCCCCAGGTGAGCTCCTCACCCCACCAGAGATGCATCCCTCGAGTGTGAAGGTTGGTTCTGGGCAGACAAACAGGATTCCTTTCTCCAGGCTCTTTGGGGTCAGCCACCACTGGATGGCATCCCATGTTGGCTGGATCACTGTGACCGGCTGGTCTAAATGTGCTAGGCACTGGGATCACTGACGGCCCAACTCCCACTGGAGGTGGTGCATCCACCAGTGGGCCCAATAGACCACACTGGTACAGGACACCATATGCCCCAGTAGCCTCAGAAAATCCCAGGCAGGGCACAAGAGCCCAACCTGAAATGATCAGGCAAAGGAGGTAAGATCCCATGCCCAATCTGCAAGGAGGAAGACCTTGGCCCTCAGGGAGTCACCTTCTGCCCAGATGAACTTGATTTCCTGCTTTGGTACCAGTTCGGACTTGTCCGAGTTGACCAACAGGCCCAAGTCTCGTCAAGTGTGGGGAGCCAGGTCTCAGAACCTCTCCACAGTCTCCCAGGATGGACCAGCTAACAGCTAGTCATCCAGACATGGATACACCCTGACCCCAATGTACCACAAGTGGGTTGCCACCATTGCCATGCACTTGGTGAAAGCCCAGGGCACCGAGGAGAGGCCAAAGGACATGACCAGGAACTGGTGCAGAGCCCCTTTCACTCAGAACTGGAGGTAATGGGGGTAGGACCAACAGATGGGGATGTGGAAAAATGCATCCTGGAGGTCTAGGGAGCAGAACCACATGTTCTGCTCCAGCAGTGGAAAGATCTGATTCAGTGTGGCCATCCTGAATTTGCATTTCTGCATGAACTAGTACAGATCATGTAGATCCAGTATGGGTGGCAGCCCCCCCCCCATCTGTTTCAGGATCAGGAAGTACCTAGACATGTAACTCTGACTGGCCAGGGCATCTGGGACACAGGTTATTGCCCGTTTTGCAAGGAGCTGAGCAATGTCCTCCCAAAGGGCAGACTGCATGTCCTGAGACACTGTGGATTCTTGAGGTGCATGGAGGCAGTAAGAGTGGAGAGTGTTGAAGTCCACAGTCAACCCTTTGCCCACTACACCCAACATCCACTTGTCCATTGTGATAGCAGACCAATGTGGCAAAAAGTGACGTAGCCAACCTCCGATGGGGAGTGCAGACAGGGACAGGATGGGTGGAGGGATGATGCCTCCTGACCCATTACTGTGCAGCATTTGTGGGAACACCATCAGTTACCACCAGAAGGGCACCACTACCTTTCTCTCTCCTTTCGTATAAGTCTGGCCCCTGGACTTTTGCTTGGGGCACCAGGTGTGGTTCTGCCCCTGCTGGTGCTGCTGCTGAGGCTGAAAGGACCAAAAAACCTGTTTCTTAGGCTTTCTTTTCAGATACTTCTGTGACGATGCCACAGAATCTAGGGTGCCACGGGACTTCTCAATTCTGGTGAGATGTTTCCCCAACCCAAGGCCAAAGAGGTCAGTGCCCAAGAAAAGGATATCACCAGCTTATCTTGGGTGTCCACCGTGAAGGAGGGCAGATGTAACCAGGCCCTGTGACACATGAAGATGGATGTAGCCATGGCACAGGAGCACAAGTCACTTATGTCCAAGGCCATTTGGAGCTGGTGTTTAGCCAGCGACTGTCCTGGTCTCTGATTACCATCATCACCATTTGCTGATCAGCAGAGAGGTGAGGGAGGATTGCATCAAAGACCCCCATCAGGGAGTGACCAGAGCTGGCCACCATTAAGGCATAACTAGTCTGAGAGAGACCCATGGATGCAACAGCGTAAACCTTTTTAGCAGCATGGTCAATCTTGTGGAACTCCTTGTCCAGAGGCTTGTCCACATCTCCCTGGTGTCCAGACTTGCATAACACTGAATCTGTGACCAATCCCTCTGTGCAGGAGTGGTCTGAGAACCAGAGAGGGATACCACAGGGACTGTATACTTGCAGATCATATAGGCAGAATGTGCAGGGCAGACTAATGGATGCTGCCAAAGCTCCAGGGCCAGTCTCCCAAAATGGCCTCAGCCACAGAGAAGACAGCCTTTGGGGGATTCATCCCAGTCAAAAATGTCTGTAAGGTGATACTTGGCCCTTTTTTGGACTGGCTAAAGCGGGATAGACAGGGACTCTGAGATGAGTTGAACAAGCGCCCTGAAGGACACCAGGCCATGATCAGTGGGAAGGAAGTCCCAGAAGAAGGCATGGGCTCATGATCAGGGTAATAAGAGGACTCTTCAAAAAATGACCTTCGACAATTTTTCACCATGGACATCCCTGGTATCCTCTCCTGGGGTGATCCTCACCTACAACTTGCCTGGCAAGCCAGTGGCTGAAAAGGTATCCTTGGTCAGAGCACCCACTGTCAGCTGCAATGGTGGTGGCTCCCACCAAAGAGGTGGAGAAGCAGATGAGGGCACACCTGCTTGGGGTAGACCAGCAGAGGTGCCACTGGCATTGGCCAAGTAACCAGAGATCCAGAGGGTAGAGCCCTACCCTGCCTCATGATGGCCTACTGTTGCCAGAGGAGCTCCTCATAGCTCTGTTGCAGCTTGTGATGATGCCTCTCCTCACCCAAGGATGAGGAGATCATGGAGCATCAATGGCAATGCCTTCTGGTCCAGCAGGATCAACAGCAGAATGCCGACTGAGATCTCAGCCATTACTTTGATCACCAATCAGCCAATCAACAGTGAGAGGAGCCTCCCAGCTGATCATGGTAAACCACATGCCTGGCCACATTAAGCAGCATGGGTATGGAAGGCTCAACTGCTGGTGAAGGTGGCTCCCGCCGAGGACTGGTGGGGGAACACTGACCGGACCACATCCTCCAGGGTTAGGATTGGGAGCACCAGGGTCTGCAAGGTCGAATCCTCAGTCTCATCTGACAACTGGTTAACAGGCTGTAGAAATATCTTGGTGACCTGCTTGACTGGAGTCCAAGTCAACTGGCTCAATAGGGGAACAAAAGAGCTCTCAATCTGCCTGACTTGCTCTTCAGCTGAGGGGTGCTCAACACCGCCAAGTGGTTGAGTGAGATGAGAGACTAGGAGGACTGCAATCTCTCCTGGTCCCATGACTGGAGCTGGTGGCTGTTGTGCTTCTTGCCACCATGGTGGGCAGTGCTCTCCCCCAGTGTCTGGAGGGCTGAACACATGTCCCAGAATTCTCCATTGAATGCTCCTATGATTCTGGCCCCAACCAGGAGCAGCACTGAGACAGAGAAGGTGCCCGCCACAGCTGCAGCAGCTTCCACCTCAAGGGCCGCAAGTTGCCGAGGCGGCCCGGCCACAGCCAAAGCCTTCTTGCAGCCCTTAGGGCAATACTTCAGATCCCATTTTGAAGGCTGACCCAGCAAGAACTAGAGCTTCCTGTCCTCAAGGGGCTCTGGAAGCATGCTTAAGCAAAGGCTACACTTAGCCACATCATCTTACTCACCCAGACAGTACACGCACGTGTCACGCAGGTTGATGACTGACATCTTCTGCTGAAACTGAATGCAGAATTTAAACCCCGGTTTCCATTGCTCCATCAAAGACTGATGTGGGGAGTTGGAGGAACCAAGGGAATAAGGTAAGTAATTTGAAAAAGCTTTGAAGGCAAAGTTTGCCAATGGCACACTAAACCTAAGTGGGAGTTGCAAAGGAGGTGACCTGTTCTTCCAGTGGAAAAAAAGATCTGACATCATGGGGCAGACTCAGAAGATATACTACCCAGGTGGTGGGAGGAGCTTAGCTCAAAGACATCCAGCAAATCAGACCATTTTACTGGAACTGCAAGAGTATATATAGTGAATCATAACCACACCACTAGAACATTTTATTACATCTGCATTAAAAATATTTTCATTACCGAAACTGTTGAGGATTCTGGGAAGCACATCATTCAACCAGGTGAGTGCTGATCCTGCATCATCACCTGCCTTTTCCCCATGTTCTCACCTGAAAACTGTATTTTGTCTGGATTCCCAGTGTGTCAGCCAGCTGTCAATGGAGATAAAAGTTTCTGTCACATGTGTTCTGCATTTTCACATGCTTTCTACTTCAGCATGGGTCTGGACATGCTTGCACCTTTGTTGTGGGCTTGCTGGAACCAGAGAAGCAAGCCATCCTCCACACTGGTGTCCTTCCCCTCTGCCAGTATTTTCTTTGGGGGTTAACATTCGAGCACCACTCACTCAGCATATCCTCTTTGCACTATTTGATCTACCAGGCTTAGCTTCATAAAATGCTGTAACGAGCAGCTACAGAGGCTAATGTTGCTTTTGGTTCCTTGAGTGCCTCCAAAATGTTTACCCTGTCTGCAAGGCATGAATCAACCCTTTTTGCCATGGCGAGACTTTCAGTAGATCTATCCACAGTACACAGGCAGTCAGAGCTAACCAGATAAAGGGAACAGGCACTGCATTTATACAGCAGAAGGGAATCTACTGCGTTCCCATTAACTGGACATTCCCCCAAAAAATTGCCGATTAACTAGTTAAAGAGCCCAATGAAATGCATTGCACAAAATCAGTGTCTGGTGACAAGTTCTGATTAAGTGGCCATTCCTTTTAAGCAGCTTTCCATTAAGTAGCATATACTGTATTTGATTCAAACAACTAGAATATAAATTTAGTGTAAGCCTGTCTTAGGTAAGGAACTGTCAGTAACTCTAGATATGATTCCAAGTTCTGATAATTTTTGGAAGCTATAAACCATGAACTGAATTTATATTTGGAGAGCATCCCCAAATCCTATTTCTTTTCATACTCCCTTAATTGGTTGTAAACCACCTTCCTATATGAGACACTAATATTAATCGCAAGTTTCACCATGGAAGAAAGTGAAGAGATTTATTTTATTTAAGATGAAATACAACTGTGTTAGCCACCCAGTGTCAAGCACTAAGGTGTCAAGCTTTTTCATTTCACTAAAGCCAAATAGGGTAATATGCATAGGAGAGATTCTACTAAGATGTAGCCAATAAGAGAATACTTGTGATTTGCTAACATGAAGTAGTCAAGTGTCCGCCAGTTCTGCCCTTTGGGGAGAACCAGAATCTGCCTCCAACATTTTACCATTTTTTTAAGAGTTCCCGCACTGTCAATTTCCCATATATCTGCTGCATACAGACTCCTAGTGGAGAGTTTAACAGTTGCTGCTTTAATTGATAAGGTTATTTTACAGAAAATGGTGCAGGTTCGGGAGGGTTCTGAACTTAGCCAAACCAGTAATCCAATCCTCATTGATATGAACCACATCTTCCAGATGGCAGAGCACAGAATTAAATGTGGAAAAGGGACACTGTCAACCTTTTTGCATATCATTTCTAGTAGAAACACATTTTATGATTGCTTACCCCCTCTGAAATTCACTGATGTTGCTGGTTGTTTATCTGCTTCCTTTACTAGTAGAACTGAAATGCGTGCTAATGGTTTTATTACACTGAACCTTGTTTTGTTTTGACCTTGATCTACTTTTATTCCATGCTTCCTGAATATTAGTGCAGTATAGCCTAGCGGTTAGAGTAACAAGCTATGAATGAGTTTGGTACACTCAGCACCTGGGTTTGAGTCCCATAATCTTCACTTGCATACTGTGTGAGTCTGAGCAAGTCACTTAATCTCCCCAGTGCTCCCAGGTCACCCCTGAAAACAGGCATGTGGGCCTTGCCCAGTTACCAAAAACTAAACTAAATTAGGAACATCTTTTAACATTTCAGCCACTCGTGAAGCAATAGTCTTCTCTCCTCTTACTGTGCCATGAGTGGCTAGACTGTGTTGGGGGTGGCCCCAAGTCCAGGAAAGATGCAGGGGAGTTGCTCAAGGACTGTAAACGGACATGTTTTTGTGTGTTAACACCAGTATGGTAGGCAGTCTGTTTTTCATTTTTAAAAAGAAAAAAGGAATCAAACTACCAGATGCAGCAACAATTTCTGCAAAACTTGACCAATCATATCATGTGTTTTTTAAACTACAGACACTTTGAGGCCTAAGAGGGATGACAGTGGGCCCTTAACAATAAAACTCCAATCTGCACAACTAGTATCACAACTATTTCTTTCAACAGGTTGACAGAGTGTGTGTGTGTGTGTGTGTGTGTGTGTGTGTGTGTGTGTGTGCGCGTGTGCACATGCGCATATGCGTGTGTGTGTCTGTCTGTGTGTCTGTGTGTCTGTGTGTATGTGTGTGTGTGTTTGTGGTTTAACAGAATTGAGAAAAGGTCTGCTTTGGTGTGTAACTATTTAGTATTTTATCATTTCTAGTTCTTTTTTAAATCATTATTTTGCTTATTCTGCTTTGACAGAGAAAGAAGAAAAATAGTATGTGAAGAGGCAACTTACTCACTTTCAGTGCAAACTGGACAGCATCCTTTTCTGTTCAGGATTTTACCCTGTGGAGGAGAAACATGTTGTGGTTGGAGTGTTTTCTATAGAGATTGCTGTTCTTTGTACAGCAGTGTTCCCACTAGGCTAAGACTATGGTCAAGACAAAGGAACTACTTTGTTATGGAGAGCAACTGGGACCACAAATGTGCAGTTGAGCTGGCAAGCAAATAGCCAGACCTACAAATGTCCACAAGCTCCAGAGAACATTTAGCATTTAGGGATGTTTTTCAGACCACCCAGTCTGGCAAGTATTACTAAACTAGATCCAAGTATTGATTGATAGAGTCATCCTTCAACTTCACTGCAGCATACAAAGTCTGTTTTAAATATTCTGGTGAGACATGAGCCACTTGATTTGGACAGTAATAATGAGCAATATTTCAGCCGCTTTCTGGCAGTTAATGACAGGGCCGGATCAAAGCAATTTGGCCTAGAGGCACCTGAGCAATGAAAACTTCCCCCTGCCCATGACCATACTCAACAGTTGCACACATATGGCTGTCACTAGACAGCATTTTGTACTTGCGCACATACAGTACAGTATAGGTAATTAACTTTGCCTCTCCGAATTTATGACCAAAGTATGATATTATTGTTCATTTCACTCCACATTCCATTTTCAAGTTGTGACAGATAATGCGGCTCAGAGTCTCAAGTGTTCCCTCCCCACTGCTCTGGTTAACAGGGCACTGTACATGTGTGCATCATTTGTTCATTCTCTACAGCCCTGTCCCTCCCAATTCAAGTCACATTAAGGAGACAAGCAGTGTACTCTAGTGATTAACGTACATGTAATCCAAGGTTTTGCAGGTTCAAATCTCATCAGAGCCACTTAGGTCCAGCTGTCCAGATTGAAGCTTTTAAATCAGTTAAGCAAAGTAGCCTGGTTTAACAGAGTCTAAATCAGTTAGCATCTAGACTGTGATGCTTTTAGAACCATTTTTATGTTGTCTTGCACACATGCAAGCAACATGTTGTGGCAGTAGAAGATCAGTAGGAGAAATGCAGAGGTGTGTCAGTTTTGGCGAATGCAGGGCACACTGTAGAAGGTGCGTCCCTCATTCGCCAATTAGTGAGCATTCTAGCAGTGACACTAGTATTTTTTAGTGCCACCAACTTGTAATGATTTAGCCACTGCAATCAGAACCAAGCTCGTCATGCAGCGGCACTGATGACATGCCTCCCCTACGTGCCTTGCCTGGTGAAAAAGTTGAGTAAACATGGCGGCTGCTCCGCCGTCTGCCTTTTGCAATGCCATGATGAAGCCGACTTTGGGGGTGCCCAATCCCCCTGTCGGCATGCGTAATAACCCACCACCCTCCAAGATTGTGTGGCACACTGGGAGCCCACCCCAGTGTGCCTTCCTGTGTTTGCAAGCCGACCGCGTCGGCAAGTTCCTGCCACCGCCCACCCCTACTGCAAGCCACTCTGGAAGCCCACGCGACTGTGGCCAAGATGACATCCCACAAGTCATGGGGCACATTGGGAGCTCATCCCAGTGTCCCCAACATTTTGTTTCATACCCATAAAGAAAGAAAATGGTCCGTGCTGTTCTTTTCTTTTTTTTTTTTAAACCTGAAACAAAGGAAATGGTCCCTCACTGTGGGTGAGGCCCCCTCCCCCAACCCACACCCACCCCCGCGCACCCCACCTACCCACACCCCCTCTCCCCACATACTTACTCCGGAGCCTGGGCGGATGATCGGCCAGTGAACAGGAACACGGCTGCACTCTTCAATGCCGACCGCAAACTGAAAAAATGCAGGTAAGCTGTATAATGGCATAAATAGGGTTTTTTCAACTTAGGTGGATATCTTGGCTATTTTTTTGACTTTTGACTCCACATTTTCAACATGGTGTTCTTGGGACCCTACTTCATGAAATCAGTCACTGTCATTTCGTTATTCGGCACGAAAGGTGATTTCGCAGTCACTGCACAGAATCACCTTTTGGGACCAAGTAACAAAATGACAGTGCTACTGTTCATGAGGTGGGCTCCCAAAAAACCTATGTTGCAAATTTGGTGAAAAAATTCAAAAAAATGACTGTGTTATGCGAATGCATTGCGCAGTTTGCATGCATGCTCGTAACTTACAGAGTTTTTAATATTTTCACTCCAGATTTTCCACATTGCCATTTTTCCACACCTCCTTAGGAATAGCACAGCTGTCATTTTTCACATCCTGCCCGAAAGGTGTTTTCGCACATCTTGCACACAATGGTGCGGTCGCTGTGGGAAATCAATGTTTGGGACAGATTAAGAAAATCACAGTGCCATGGTTCATGAGCAGAGGTCCCAAAATGGCTATGTAGAAAATCAGGTGAAAAATTTTTAAAAAATGACTGCATTACGAGTGTGCATTGTGCAGTTTCCAAGTACACTAGTAACTTCGATAATTTGTAATATTTTCATTCCAGATTTTTAACATTTCCATTTCTTCACCCCTCCTTATGAACAGTACAGCTGTCATTTTTCACATCCTGCCCGAAATGTGTTTTTGCACATCTGGCACAGAATGGTGCAGTCGCTGTGAGAAATCAACATTTGGGACACAGTAACAAAATCACAGTTCCACTGTTCATGAGCAGAGGTCCCAAAATACCTATGTTGAAAATTTAGTTAAAAAAATCCCCAAAATAATTGCGTAACTGGCATCTGTTGCCCAGTTTCTATGTACGCACGTGACTTCACCAATCTTCCATATTTTCACTCCAGATGTTCAACATTACCATTTTTTTACAGCTCTTCACGAACAGCACAGCTGCAATTTTTCACACATCCTGCCCGAAATGTGTTTTCACACCTGTGGTGCCAAATGGCGCAGTCACTGTACAAAATCACCTTTCAGCTAACAAACTGATAGTGCCACTGTCCATTAGTTGGGGTCACAAAAAGCCCATGTTGAACATTTGGAGTGAAAATACCCAACAAACACTTGGGGTGTTAGGGTTTCCAATTGTGATGCCGGGGTTTTTATATAATTGATTAGCAGTTTTTTCCTTTGACAGTACTAACTGTAAATAAAGTATGTATATAGGTGTTCTAGAATTGTTATGTTTGTTAAACAAAGTGAGACAAGTGTTATGCATTTACACAGTGTATTAACACTTTTACAAGCAAAACACTAATCAATTTTCTGGCCCCACCCCGTAGAGGCTGATAGGCGTCAGGGATGTAATTTGGTATTTTCAGCAGTAATATTCACACCCATTCCACCCCCAGCTTGCAGCCACTGACAGGCATCGAGGTGTGCCTTGGACTCTTTGATCCCAAAGTTCACCCCCATTCTCCTATAGTGCATTCATCTCAGCATATTTCCTTATGGAATAGGGTGAGCGTAAGGACCGGAGACCCCACAGCACACTGCGACACTTGTCAGTATCTGCAGGGTAGGGTGAGGTGAAATGGCATGAGCATTATGGCTGATGACCAAAAGGCACACCCCAGTGCCTGTCAGCCTCTGCAGGGTGGGGGCGGGGTTGGTATCACTTCAGTACTTCACTGCCATTCCTATTGTGCTTCTCTCTAACTCCTGCTCTACCAATGCCAATGCCAGCAAGACAACATTCAGCATTGACAAATGCTTTCTGAGAACTGTTTCCTAGCCCAAAAAGGGAGGTGAGCTAGAGAACTGTTACTAAACCTGTTTAGCTAAATTTGTTTTACAATAGGCTGGACTGGACTCTGTAACTTTTCTTGAGAATGGTTCTTTTGAGCTTCCATGAATAATTATGGGAATTTCCAAAATTTCATTTTGTTTTATTTATTTAAAACATCTTTTCTCCAGGAGACACCCCATTAGGAAGCATGCCTGATCTAAGTGCAGGTTGGTAGAACAACAGCAACAGCATCTATGAGGTTGTGTACAAAATGATAAACACATGCAGTTGTTTAACAGAAATGTAATGCACCAGGGTAAGAACTGGACCATAGACTATAACTACAGTAGACAGTTCATCCCTGCTTTCAGGTCTGGACACAATAAACTGATTTTAGTTAGATCCATTTTGAGAACCATTCTATATTTTCACCAGGGCATGACTCACACCTAACAATGAAACATAGAATTTGCCAGCAGAAAAGGACAGCCTGGCCCATCATGTCTGCCCAGAGGCAAGTCACTTAACCTCCCTGTGCACTAGTAGTCACAGCTGTAAAACTGGGTTGAAGCAGGACCCCACTTAAAACAAGATGCAGCATCTCAGTTGGGCAATTCCGGGTAAAGAAATGTACAGAAAAATTGAAAACTGGTCCTGATTCTGCAAAGCTCAAATGAAGTTAATTTTCTGGTGTTATACTCAGCAATGTGAACTACAGGGAAGGGACTGGAGGTCTCTCTAGAAACTGATTGTTTTCTACACATTAATCTGTCCCTGTTAGTTGCCATCTGGAGAAGCTACAGTGGTGTCAGCCAGGATGCAGCCCAAAACTGCAGCATACTGCAGTAGTGATACTGCAGTAAACAGGGCAGTTTCAATGGTAGTTAATCCTTTTTGTCATGCAGTGCAACAGGATATTGTACATAACACTGTGTCGCAGGATATCTGAGAAAGATATGAATTATCACAGTAAAAGACTGTAATCAATGTATCTTTGTTGCTATTATGGCCCATCTGTAAGACACAGATATTTTTATGTTGGCGCGCTTGCGCAGCCAACATCTTGCGGCAGTGGGGATTTGGAGGTGCGGCCGCTGTTGGGCGAATGCAGGGCATGCATCAGTAGGTGCGTCCCTCATTCTCCAATCAGCC
Source organism: Neoceratodus forsteri (assembly GCA_016271365.2). Taxonomy (NCBI): domain Eukaryota; kingdom Metazoa; phylum Chordata; order Ceratodontiformes; family Ceratodontidae; genus Neoceratodus; species Neoceratodus forsteri. The sequence continues at coordinate 920,593,421 of CM057456.1, read as the reverse complement.
TGCATGCCGGCGCCACACCATGCATACTAATGTGGCAAGCACATCTAAGGAAAGGTCCGCTGCAATCTGAGCAAAGCTCGTCACACACAGCAGACCCTTCCTACCTGCTCGCCACATTAGCAGCATGGCAGGCGGCGGCAGCCCAACGGTTGACTGCGGGGGTGCTCAATCCCCCCTGCCGGCTTACTGTGGCCACACAAATTTGCCGATGAGGGAGCCCACTCCCTGTCAGCATAAAGCAGCCCTCCTAAAATTTCTTATATGCCGAGGGTGCCCAATCCCCTCAGCTCTTGCCTCCTCCCCGCTTATTGTGCTGACGGGGGCGCTTGGTCCTGGCCAGCATAAATTCACTCCCCCATTGTGTGCCAACAAGGGTGCCTCCACTCCCTGCCGGCTGCAGCAACCCCCAAAAACAACTAGGCGGCACACTGGGAGCCCACCCCAGCATGTGAAGTCCCTCGAAAAAAAAAAAAAACTGTCCCGCGATGTTAGTTTTTATTTCTTCCTGTAACATAAAATGGTCTCCTGCCCCCACCCATACCCACCCACTGCACACCCTGCCTTCCTTCACCCCCCCACCCCATACTTACCTCTGGAGTCTGGCGCAATGATCTTCGGTGGACCAGGAGCACATCTGCACTCTTCAAAGCTGACCGCGAACTGAGGAAATGCCGGTAAGCTGTATAATGGAATGAATACGTTTTTTTCAACTTTGCTGCATATCTCGGGCATTTTTTTGAATTTTAGCACCAAATTTTCAACATGGGGTTTTTGGGACCCCTTCTCATGAATTCTATCTCTGTCATGGCATTAATCAGCCATGAAAGGTGATTTCGCAGTCACTGCACGGAATCGCCTTTCGGGACCCATTAACGAAATGACAGTGCCAATGTTCATGAGGTGGCCTCTCAAAAAGCCTATGTTCCAAATTTGATGGAAAAAATCCAACAAATGCCTGTTTTACGAGCGTGTGTTGTGCAGTTGCTATGCAGGGTCATAACTTTGCAAATTCGCAATATTTTCATGCCAGATTTTCAACTTTGTCATTTTTGTACACCTCCTTGTGAACAGTATAGCTGTCATTTTCCACATCCTGACCTAAATGTGTTTCTGCACTTCTGGCGCACAATAGCGCGGTCACTGTGGGAAATCAGTGTTCAGGCCAGATTATGAAAATGACAGTGACACAGTTCATGAGCAGAGGTCCTAAAGTGCCTTCACTGAAAATCTGGTGATGATACTCCATAAAATGACTGTGTTACGAGCGTGCATTGACAGATTGCACACGTGTTCATACCATCGCGCATTTGTAATATTTTCACTTTGGATTTTCAGCATTGGCATTTTTCCACACCTCTTGATAAACAGTACAGCTGTCATTTCACATATCCTGCCCAAAATGTGTTTTCTCACTTCTGGCACAGAATTTATTTATTTATTTAGCTTTTGTTAACCAGGTAAGTATACTAGACAAAACATATGCCTATTTTCAGGTACGACCCGGGACAGTACAGGAGATTAAGAACATATAGAGCACAAATTGAAACAAGTAAGGCATATACACTGAAGTCAGGTGAAGCATAGCACACATAGTAGGATTAGCTGAGGATATAACAGTGGTCATCATCAAATGTGAAACAGTACAAAGTTCTAAAGCAATATTCCTAGCAATATATACAGATATATACAGGATTGACACACTTTACACAGGGCCGCACCCAGGCGGGCAGGCAACAACAGCAGGGCCGGAGCCAAGTACATGATATGATGCAATCAAGTACAACACAGGGACCAGGGTACTCAGGGAGGTCTGCGACAGTCGCATACTGATGAGAGCTTCAAGTGCATCCATAGGGAGGATCGTAGACATGCCTAGGAGGGGGAGGACCTGACCCGGTCAGGAAAAGAGTTCCATAATCTCGGGGCACAGGATGCGAACTCTCTGTCCCCCATTTGGGTACACGAAACAGGAACCTTAAGGATGGCAGGGCCTATTGACCTTAGGGAGTAGGCAGTGGGGGGAGCAGGCACGAGCAGCTCCGCCAATCCAGGGGGGGTGCCAGTGCCCAGAACCTTGCCCGTGAAGCAGCCCAGGACAAAGTTCATGTTGCTGGATGGGGAAAGCCAGTTTAGCTTGCCATACAGATCACAATGGTGAGTGAGACGAGGGGCTGCAAGAGCAAAATGGCAGATGTTATTATAAGCTACAGTCCACCTAGTGAGGTGGACCTTGATAGTATGGGCAAACAGAAGGAGCCCATAACATAGAGCTGGAAGAAACACCCCCCTGGCCAATGCCAGGCGAGCAGCCGAGGTGAGATTATTCTTTGTCCTGTACACCAGACCCAATTTCCAGTTAATAGCTCGACACACATTGTGGATGTGGCACCCATGGTCGAGCTGGGGGGTCAAGTGTCACCCCAAGGTATTTGACAGAGTCGGTGCTGAGAACAGGAACACCATCAATACCAACGATGGACAGAGGGACTGGGGAGGCCTTTAGCTTAACCTGGGATCCAAACAGCATGACCTGAGTCTTTCTAAGATTAAGGACCAGCTTGTGGGATGCTATCCAGGACTGGATGCTCATGAAGTCTTCACTCAATTGGTGGTTGATGACCCCAATATCCCTGGTATGAGTGAGCATAACAAGGTCCTCAGCATACAGGATGGCCTTGCATGAGGCAGCTGAGGAGGGAAAGTCATTGATGAATATGGAGAAGAGCAGGGGACTGAGGACTGACCCTTGGGGAACCCCTGAGGACCCGCAGTGGCATCTGAGTGCATCTTACTATACTTGGTAAGTTGCTGCCTACCCTGAAGATAATTATGGAACCAACTGAGTGCAGGTGGGGACAGGCCTAATGTCCTAAGCTGAGTGCATAGAAAGGTATGATCGACTAGGTCAAAGACCTTCTAGAGATCAATAAAGATGGCCCCAGATAGTTTGCCCTGATCCATAGCAGCCCTTATCCCTGAAGTGACAGTGACTAGGGCAGAGGTTGTACTATGCCCTTTACGAAAGCAATGCTGCGAGGGAGACAGTAGCTCATGAGACTGGATATAATCCGTGAGTTGCCATGCCACAACTTTCTCAAGAAGCTTCCCAATAGCAGACAGGATGGCAATTGGCCTATAGTTATCAAGGATCCTAGGGTTGCCCTGTTTGAGTATGGGGACAATCCTCGCCACCTTCCACAGGTCAAGGATAACCCCCGAGGCTAAGGATAGGTTGACAATATGGACCACAGGGGAGGCAATGAATGTAGCCACAAGGCGGAGAAGCTTTGGTTCCATACCATCATGACCAGCACTAGAAAAAGGGGAGAGACCAGAGAGCAATCTCTGCATCTCTTGTGCTGTCACTGCCTTGAGGAAGAACAGAGGATGAGGTAAGGTGCCAATTGAGATGGGGGGCAGGACAGGGCTGTCACTACCACTGGGTGAGAATAGGGAGGTGAGGGCAGATAGGTCAGAGAAATGTGAGTTGAATGCATTGGCAATAGTCAGTGGATTAGTACAGCTAGTGCCATCAATAAGCATGTCAGGAGCCTCACAGGTGGAGGAGCCACTCACAATGTTTTTAATATTCCTGCAGAAGCTCCTAGGGTCCTTGGCTGAGGTCCGTAAGGTGGCTTTGCAAAATTTGCTTTTGGCAGCCCTGATAGCCTTTTTACATTCATTCCTGAGCCTCCTATAATGCTGGAATATGGCCTGGTCCATTAAGACCTTGAACTTGGCCCAGCATTTGTCTCTAATCCTCATGAGAGCAAGGAGGCTCCCATGCAGCCATTTCATAGCAGCCCCCCTTACCCTCCATCTAACAAGAGGGGCATGCTTGTCCTGTAGCATCCCAAAGTTGCTACAGAAGTGACAGGCTGCTGAGGAAACATTCTGGTCATCCATCACTGCGGACCAGTCCATGAGCATAAGATCCTCCTGGAAAGCACCAAGGTCAAACCTGGAGAAATCCCTGACCTGAATGATTTTAGGGGGTATCCTGGGGGTGGAGACCTTCCATATGCAGTACAAAGGGGCATGATCTGAAATAGAGTCAGGGAGGATACCAGAGAATCTGATCCTCTCAGGCCTATTGGACAGGATCCAGTCCAGAAGCATGCCAGTACCACCCCTGGTCAACCACCTGGTGGGATCCTTAATGAGTTGAGCCAGTGAGTGGCCGGCAAGTAAAGTCTCATACTTCTTGGCATTGTTTCCAAGCCAGTTTAGGTTGAGGTCCCCTAGAATCAAAAGCTTGTTGTTCCCGATCCTGGTGCCAACAGAGTCAAGAAGGGAGGATAAGCCCTGTACCCCGCCCGTGGTCGCTGTGCGAAATCACTTCTTGGGACAGTTTGAGGAAATAACAGTGGCACTGTACATGAGCAGAAGTGCTAAAATGCCTATGTTGAAAATTTGGTGCTGAACGCCCATAAAATGACTGTGTTCCAAGCGTGCATTGCATATCTCCCATGCACCCTTGTAACTTCGTAAATTTGCTATATTTACATGCCACATTTTCAACACTGGCATTTTTTTACACCTCCTTATGAACTGTACAGCTGCCATTTTTCACATCCTGTCCAAAATGTTTTCCCGCATTGCACTACCAAAGTTAGTGCCAGCGTGACGTCATTTGGCATTGACAAATGCTTGTTAAAACAGATACTTACGAATGTGCCAGCAGAAACAGACCACCCGGTCTATCTAAGTCTGCTCGAGTGTGCAGCCAACACCCCTAGTTTTCAACTGCCCCACCTCCCCTCCTCTTTGTCATCCCACTGCCTCCCCCCACCTCTCCCACTCTCACTCATCCCTGTTCCCTGTCCCATGCCCTTTTGAAGCTGTTCACAGATTTACATGATACCACCCATTCTGGTATGGCGTTCCATTTTGCTACCACCTTCTCTGTGAAATAGTGTCTCCTCATTTCCTTCCTAAATCTTCCCCCTCTATCCTTAGCCCGTGTCCCCTGGTTACCCTCCCCCTTCTTAACTTACAGACCCCATCTGCCCCATCCTAATTGATTCCCCTCCGATATTTGAATGTCTCTATCATGTCCCCCCTGTCCCTTCTATCCTCTAGGGTGTACATATTCAGGTCTCCCAGCCTGCTGTCATAGTCTCTCCCCTCCATTCCACATGCCTTCTTTGTTGCCCTCCTCTGCGCCTCTTCCAGTAGCCTAATATCACGCTTTAGGTATGGCCTCCAAAACTGCACATAGTACTCTAAGTGCGGCCTTACCAGCAACCTGTAGAGGGGCAAGATCACCTCTCTTCACCTGGATGAAAACCCCCTCGCTATGCACCCCAGCATTTTGTTCACTTTTGCAGCTGCTCTCCTGCACTGGGCAGTGTTGCTCATGGTCCCTGTAATCATCACCCCTAGGTCCATCTCCTCCTCAGTGATCCCCAGTTTAACCCCCCCCAGCCAGTATTCTCTCCTTGGCTTCTTCACCCCAAAGTGCATAACCTCACACTTCTTTGCATTGAACCCCAGCTGCCACCTCTTTGACCACTCCTCTAGCTTGCGTAGGTCTCCCTGCAGCTGCTTCCATCCCTCCTCTCCATTCACCAATGCTCCGATTTTGGTGTCGTCAACGAACAGACTTAACTTGCTCACCACCTCATGTGCAATGTCTGATATGAAGAGCCCAAACAATACTGGCCCCAACACAGAGCCCCATGGCACCTCACTTGTCACCGGCCTTGGAATTGAGAGCTTCCCTCTCACCATCACCACCTGTTGCAGCCTGCCACTCAGCCCGCTAGTAATCCAGTTAATCATTTCTGCCCCTACCCCTATACCAGTTAACTTCTCCCCAAGCTCCCCATGAGGCACCGAATCGAAGGCCTTGCTGAAGTTCAAGTAAAGAACATCCACTGCATGACCCTTATCCAGCTCACCTGTTGCCCAGTCATAATATTGTATGAGGTTGGTTTGACAAGACTTCCCTGAAACAAACCCATGCTGCCTCACATCGTGGAGGCCATTGTCCTCCAGATGCGACACCAGTCTTTCCTTTAGTATCATTTCCATGAGTTTGCACACTATGGAGGTGAGACTTACTGGACGATAATTACCTAGTTCATCCCTTGGCTTGCTCTTGTGTAATGGTACTACATGTGCCATCCTCCAGTCCAGTGGCACACATCCTGACTCCAGTGAGGTGCTGTACATATCTGCCAGCAGCTCCGCCAACACCTCCGCCATCTCCCTCAGCATCCTGGGGTGGATACCATCTGGCCCTGGTGTTTTGTCTACCTTCAGTGCCCTCAGTCCCTCTAGGACTCTACTTGCCTCAATTCTTCCATCTGTCACCTCCTCTCCCCCTGTCCCCACCCTAGCAGTCCTCCACTTTCTTCCGTGAACACTGAGCAAAAGTATTCATTCAGTGCTTCTGCCTGCTCCTCCCCTTTTCCATCCACTCCCCACCCCTTTTTATCCTCACTATTGTCTCCTTGCACTTCCTTTTCTCCTGATGTATCTGAAAAGTCTCCCGTTCATTCCTGCACTAATCTCAGCTCCCCTGGGCCTTGGCTTCTCTCACTTTTCTAGTCACCTCCCTGGACCATCTTGCATATTTCTCCCTGTCCACTTTCTTCCCTGTCATCCTAAACCTCTGGTGTGCCATTTGTTTTGCCCTCACCACCTCCACAACCTCGCTGTTCAATCAGCATGGTTTTCTTGCTCTGCTCCTCTTACTCTGGCCTTGGTGCAGGCTTCTGTTGCCTCTGTAACCCCCGTTTAATAATATCCCATTTCTGATCCATGTCCATCTCTTGCCTTATGCCCTCCAGTTTCCCTTTCAGTACTTCCTGCATCCTCCAAATTCCTCCCCCCGAAGCTTACCACCCAAGTAACTGATGTTTCTGGCTCCCTGCACATTGTGATATTAAACCACACCATTTGGTGATCGCTGTCAGCTAGTGGGTCCTCTCTTTTTATTTCCCTCACTGCAACTCCATTTGACAGTACCAGATCTAAAGTGTTCTTTAGCCTAGTAGGTACAGTAACCAACTATGTCAGGAGACCCTCCTGGATCGCATCCAGGAGCACTTGCTCCCTAGCATTGGAGGTGACCGGAATGCTCCAGTCAACCCCTGACAAGTTGAAATCCCCCACAATGACCACCTTCCCTTTTCTACATACCTTTTTGATTTTCCCCACTAACTCTCTGTCAAGCTCCTCAGACTGGGACGGCATCCTGTATACCACCCCAAACCTCACTTTCCTTCCCCTTGAGTCTAGGAGCTGCAGCCAGAAAGCCTCTGTTCTCCTTTCTTCTCCCTCGTCCCTCGTGCATTTGATCCCAACCCTCATATAGACTGCTACCCCATCCCCCCTCCTCTCCCTATGGTCCTTCCTGTATAATTTGTATCCTGGGATTGCCAGACCCCAGTCCTGGTGCTCAGTTGCCCATGTTTCTGTGGCAGCTGCAGTATCCACCCTCCACACTGCTAAGATTGCTTGTAGCTCAGCGGATTTGTTTCCTAGGCTTCTTGCATTCAATGAGACCACCCTCCATAATGCCCCCTTCCCTTCACTAGCCTCCATCTCCTCCCTTCTACTCCCTCCTTTTTTGGCCGTCCCGAGTCTTTCCCTGCTAGCTTGGGGGGTAGGCTGTGACTCCACGCTATACTTGTTTTCATTTATATTACTGGTCATTTCTTGGGAGGTAATTCCTGGTAGCAGGTGACTCAAAACAATCCTTTAGGCATGCAATGTTCCTTTAGGTTTACAAAACATATAACTGCTTATAAAATGGTTTTGAACAAACAATAAACCTTATTGGTCGAGACCAGTCATGTACACGTGAGTCAATTTCACACAAATGCCCAGTGACATTTTGGAACTCTTTTTCTATAACCGAAAAGCCCTTTTCCTAAACAACAGAGGGCCTCTTCACAAGCACAATAACCCATTCTAGGGTTTCCAGTGTGATTTGTAAGCAAAACTGTAAGTCACTATTGCTAAAGCAAACAGTTCAAAGAGTTAATCCTGGTCACAAAGTTTGAGGTATAATTTGAGGTATGTACCTACTTACTGTAGGTTATACCTAGAGTGTGTTTATTTTTAAATTGTTTATGGTAAAATATAACTAACTATGCACCAGTAGTGAGTCTAATTCTATTATTATTAATTTATATAGAGAATTGACTCATAGCCTTTCCATCCTCACTTGTCTTGATTGTTTCAGGTTGAGATGTTTGCTGGCACAGTTGGTGCAAAGTTACAAACTTTGCTCTTTATGTAAGTGCTGCAAGTTTTCCTGACCTGCATCAGGTTTTCCAGTACCGGGAAGTTTCTTTTTTTAAATAAATAAATAAATGTAAAATCACCCACACGTAGTACCTTTACCCAACTTCCTCCCCCAGTCAAACTATTAAAAAATCACCCGTCCCCATCCCCCACGCTCATAGCAATTCCCATTCCTCCTCTTCCTCCCAGCCTGACCCAGTAAACTAATCACACCTCCCTATCCCTTCGCTTTAGGCACCCATCCTACCCGCCTCACTCCCGACACCCACATAAATGATACTCTAAAGGTCAAATGCTGGGTGACCGGCTCAGAAATCGCTCCACCTCTGCCAGCTTCCATCTAATGATGAAGGAAAATACTCTCACACTAAGTTAGCAAACCACTGGGTCTGACTAAATCAAGTCAGGTGGTTAGCACAAGTCTGTTTTCATCCATTTTTTAGGCGGCAGCTGGCATAGATAGAGGGAGAGTTGTGTCAGTCATCTGTCTCTGGACATTTAAAAAATCTTTTATGTGGGTGTCAGGGGGACACTACCTCGATACTGTATGCCCTGGTGTGCCGCTGTAGTAAGATTTATCTGGGTAGAACTATTAAGCATATTTAAGTGTCGACTGCAGGAACACATTAGGGATATAACATGGGGTAGGGAGGACAATCTGCAGGGTGGGCATTTTAGGAATGTTTACCATTTAGATCCCCAATACACGTACTGTCCTGGACTTGAACATGTTAAGCCAAAGCCATAAGGTGGTGGTAGGCTTCGTGTTCTTTTGCAAAAGGAAGCGGCAAGGATTTTTAGGCATAAATGTCTGAGGTCGAATGGTCACAATGACAAACTGGACTTTAAACTGTTTATTTAATGAAGTCCATTATAACTTTTGCTAACTGTGATTCCCAATTTGATTTTAATTGTACTCCAGATTTAATGTTGTTGGATGGGATCGGTTACCTCTGTTAATGCTGTACATACCGCCCAAAAACATTTAGTCCGTAACAATTTTCGTATGTAATATAAGAAGTTTTCTCCGATTTTGATTTGCTGTCATCAAACTGTGTAGTAGGAATTGTACAGACTCTATAAAATATTACTAATGACTTTTTATTACTCTCTTATTTCTGAGGCAAATTTATACTTTATTGACACCTTCCCAGTGAACAAGTCAGAAGAGCAATTGATACCAAGAAGTAGCATCTCCATCAATACAGGAAGTGAAACTCTTGCCAAAATGAAGCTGTGATTTATGGATTGATGGAAGAAATAAAAAGCAACTACAGTCAGGAGCTCTAACCTTTACAACAATTTGAGTTGTGATCATGATGTTGTTGCTGCTTCATGTTAGTTTCTATGGACATTAATTCACTAAATCTGGAAATAATCCATTGTATTAGATACTGGGCACTGTAATAGTCCTATTCCAACTAGGCAAGATCGATCTTTGCAGTACTTTGTGCTGAGATTGTAATGTTTAGTGAGTGATGGTTGTTGTTATGAATGTATTTACATATTCACACTATATTATTGCACTTGCACCTCTCTTGTGATAAGAGCACATGAATATCGGCTATTTTCCTGGAATAGCAGATGCTGCCTCTTTAAGAAATTTAAAAGAGAGCAGGTAACCCTTGGTTACAAAAGCACTATTTAAGCCCATGAGTACTGGCTTAAACCATGATGAGTACTGACTTAAACCATGGCACCTGACAAAGCTTTTTTCTTTTAACTTTCTTTATAATCCTTAGTGCTGGCCCCTTAGCCCTCTCTCCAGTGAGGCCTCACGAGCTGCCTTGTCCCACCCAGCCTGAGGTCTTCTTGGGTCTGGTCACCTGCTTTCTGGGAACTCTCCCCAACTCCTCTGACTACCCCGCCCCGGCTCTGAGTCCCCTGAGGTGGGCTGTCTTTACTCCTCTATCTATAATCTAGAGGGGCAGTCAAGGAGTGGCGGAGAGAGACAGAGGCCAGCCAGGACAGACCCGGCAGTGTGCATGGAGCAGTCCACTGGGCCCATCTTTGCCTGTCCGGGTGCCAGGCTTCTCCCTTGTTCTGGTTGCTCTCAGGGGTGTAGATGTGCAAAGACACCTTGCATACAATGGGCGCACTCCTGCACCCATGCGTAAGGCATCCAGCGACACCCCAGTCCCCCGTAAGAGCGTACTGCAAGTTGTGCTGCCCCTAGTCCCCACTGGGAGCCACTGATACTGCGGCAATTGCTACCCACCCACTCCCAGACCAGACGAGGAGAGCAGTCCTCTGGATGCTCAGTCCTCTCCTGCCCCAGCCAACCCCCGATGACCCGAGCTCATTCCTAAAGCTGAGTCATTGGCATGGTGCGAGTTGTGGCATCCAGTGCCTCAACCCTCAGTGCCACTGGGCCCACCCCCTGACAAAGCTTGACAGGCACAAAGTGTGGTGGCTCTTGGGTGCCTGTGGACCACACTGCTAACCTCTATTTTTGCTCATAGAGCTTATATTTCTATGCACTATGGATGGAGTTTGCATTGTCTTTTGTGCTCTAGCACTTTTTATGTTAGCGCGCTTGTGCAGCAAACATCTTGTGGCAGTGGGAATTTGGAGGTGCGGTCGCTGTTGGGTGAATGCAGGGTACACATCAGTAGGTGTGTCCCTCATTCCCCAATCAGCCTGCATGCTGGCGCCACACCATGCATACATAATGTGGTGAGCACATCTAAGAAAAGGTCCGCTGCAATCCGAGCAAAGCTCATCAGATGCAGCGGGCCTTCCCTTGACGTGCTCACCACACTATGCACATGGTGGCACAGTGGCCACCAAACTACCGACTTTGGGGGTGCCCAATTCCCTCAGTTACCCTGCCCTCTGTATGGCCAACGGGAGCTCACTCCCATCGGCATAAAATCACCTCCATTGTTAAATGCCGAGGGTGCCCAATCCCCTCGGCTCGGCCAGCCCCTCACCACTTTCTTTGTGTGCCGATGGGGAGCCCACCCCTGCTCGACATAAAGAAACTCTATTGTTAAATGCCGAGGGGCCTAATCCCTCGCCCGCCCCTCTCTTGCTTTCTGTGTGCTGACGCTGGTGCCCAATCACTGTCGGCATAACATCACTCCCTGTGTTGTGTGCCGCCGAGGGTGCCCAATCCCCGTCAGCACAGACCACCCCAACAGTTAGGTGGCATGCTGGGACCCCACCCCAGCATGCCAAACCTCAAAAAAAACTGTCCCACGATGTCTGATTTTTTTTTACCTGTAAACTAAACGGTCCTCGTAGTCTCTGTGCACCCCACCAGACCCACCTCTGCGCACCCTGCCTCCCCACACCCCCTCACCCCATACTTACCTCCGGAGTCCGGGCGATGATCTTTGGTGGACCGAACATCGTCTGCACTCTTCAAAGCTGACTGCGAACTGAAGAAATGCCGGGAAGCTGTATAATGGAATAAATAGGGTGGTTTCAACTTTGCTGCATATCTCAGGCATTTTTGGGAATTTTGGCCCCAAATTTTCAACATAGGGTTTTTGGGACACCTCCTCATGAATTCTTTCACTGTCATGGCGTTATTCTGTCCCGAAAGGTGATTTCACAGTAACTGTGTGGAATAACCTTTCAGGGCTGAGTAACAAAATGACAGTGCCACTGTTCATGAAGGGGGCTCTCAAAAAGCCTATGTTGCAAATCTGGTGGGAAAAATCCAAAAAATGACTGTTTTATGAGCGTGCATTGCGCATTTGCTATGCACACTCATAAGTTAGCAAATTCACAGTATTTTCACACCAGATTCTCAATATTGACATTTTACCACACCTTCTTGTGAACTGTACAGCTGTCATTTTTCATATCCTGGCCGGAATGTGTTTTCGCACTTCCAGCACAGAATAGCGCGGTCACTGTGCGAAATCAGTGTTTGGGACACATCACAAAAATGACAGTGAAACTGTTCATGAGCAGAGGTCCTAAGATGCCTGCGCTGAAAATTTGGTGACAATACTCCATAAATTGACTGTGTTATGAGGGTGCATTGCACAGTTTGCACGCACGCTCGTAAGTTCGCAAACTTCTAATATTTTCACTCCAGATTTTCAACAGTGCCATTGTTCTGCACCTCCTAATGAACAGTACAGCTGTCATTTTTCACATCCTGACCAAAATCTGTTTTCACAGTTCAGGCGCAGAATAGCACGGTCACTGTGAAAAGCCCATGTTTGAGACACATTATGAAAATGGCAGTGACACTGTTCATTAGCAGATGTCCTAAAATGCCTATGTTAAAAATTTTGGGACGAAAGTCAATAAAATTAGTGTTTTACGAGCGTGCATTGCGCAGTATGCAAGCATGCTCATGACTTTGTGAATTTGTAATAGTTTCACTCCAGCTGTTCATCATTGGCATTTTTCCATGCCTCCTTATGAACAGTGCAGCTGGCTGAAATGTGTTTTCACATGTCTGGCACAGAATTGAGCGGTCGCTGTGTGAAATCAGTTTTTGGAACAGCTTGAGGAAATTACGGTGACACTATTCATGAGCAGAGGTCCTAAAATGCCTATGTTGAAAATTTCGTGCCGAAAGTCCATACAGTGACTGTGTTGCAAGCGTGCATTGCGCAGTTTCCACGCACTCTTGTAACTTTGTCAGTCCATAATATTTTCATGCCACATTTCCACCACTGGCATTTGTGCACACCTTCTTATCAACAGTCCAGGTGCCATTTTTCACAGCCTGCCCAAAACGTGTTTCCACAGCTGTGGCGCACAATGGCGTGCTCGCTGTGCAAAATCACCTTTCACGACACATTAACAAAATCAAAGCACTATGCGTCTTTAGCTCCGCCACTGCCAATGCCAGCGCGACAACATTCGGCACTGACAAATGCTTGTTGTTATTGTAAATGAGATAAGAAACTTTTATTGTGTTTGCCATGAGTTTCTACATGCATTTGTTAGGCTATTTTTGGCAACAACAGTGCAGTACAGCTACCGTTTGTCATCAGTCACTGAATTCCTTATGAATATTTAAGCTGGCAATTTGAAAGGCACTCCGATCTTTAATAAAGCTTTTCTTATAGATGGAATCAGCTTTGAAGCTTTTATTTGGGGCATAGTGTTCCACATATGATCTTACATTTAGTAAGACTCATAAATTGGGATTACCAGGTGTGTTTTGAGTGTTGGGATCTCTTTTTTGGTGGTCCTGTATGTTACTTTGTGGGGTCATTAGCCAGTCCATTTCCCTTGCACCACATCCAGTTATGCAGCTTGCATTGAATACCCTCCTTTGGCTACATACTTCCCAGCAAACTAATCACACACTCTTATGCCTTCACCCTTTAGGCACCCATCCTACCCTCATCACCCTCCCCGATACCCACATAAAGGATACTCTAAAGGTCCAATGCTGAGCGAATGGCACAGCAATCTATCCACCTCTGCCAGATGTCATCTAATGATGAAATAAAATTCATTAGCATTAAAGCATTGCAAACCACTGGGTCTGACTAAATCAGATCAGGTGATTGACACGAGTGTATTTTCATCCATCATTAGGCAGCAGCCAGCACAGGTGGAGGGAGAGTTGGGTCAATCACCTATCACAGGACATTTAAAGAATCCTTTATGTGGGTGTCAGGAAGACAGAAGGAAGGATGGGATGGGTTTCTAGAGGGTAGGAAGATGAAGTGTGTGATTATTTTACCGAGTAGGGCTGTGGGAGGACAAGAATGGGACTTGCTATGAGGGTCATTATATGTGATCTGACAATATGACTACACTTAATTTTGTTGGGTTGGGGGGACAGTGAGTTGGGTACTATGAGAGTGGGGGGACGGGGTGATTTTCAATGGTCAGGGCTGGAGAAGGAGGGTGGGTAAAGGTACTATATGGGTGGAGTGGTTTTTATATTTAGGGACACTTCAGCAGACAACATTCTATGCGAAGTGGCACTTGGCCACCAACATGTCACTATGTCAGGTCTTCACCTGGCAAAGTGCCAGTTTCACCAAAGAATTACTAGAGTTCTAGAGCCTTCATTAATTATAGCATGGGTGACCTGGGGTGATTTGTGTGTTTTTTTATGGCTGTATGTAATTTAGCAGAATGAAAAGCTTTAAAAACAAAACATGTAGTCCTGCTGGCGAGACCTAGACACATACCTAGAAAACAGAAAGTTTGGATTAGACTGCATTATTTAGTTGAAGACAGAATATCAGGATCCTAACAGTAGACTTGTTGCTGCAGTAGTGATTATCCTCTGAATCAATGGTCCTGTATGCATCACTATCACATGGGACAGGAAGCACTGTAGGAACAAGAAGAGCCATAAAAAATACTAACATGGAGATCCCCAGTTGCAATAAAACTAGGAAGCAAATAAAAAAAACTCCTTACAGCAAACAAAGGAAGGACACTAGGACATACCTACAGATCAAAACACTGCACATAATTTTTTTTGTGAATTTAGACTTTAGTTCCCCTTAAAGGAAGCTTCTGCAAGTGCTAGAATCTGAGTTTAAGTATAGCCTAGATCAAAGATGGGTATATTGTGAAACTTAGCCATGACTAGTTCACCAGGCATAAAGGGCCCCTCTCCCTCATTTTCAGGCATTAATTTGAGGAGGGTATCTGGGTTTCGAGGGGAGCATAGCAAGAAGAATTTGAATAGCTGTCATGCTAGCCCAGTTGTAGCACTGCCACTCACAATGCCAGTGACCCAAGTACTGGAACTGCTTTGAGTCATCGGGGACTGGCTGGGGGAAGGAGGGAGGGAGGTATGTCTGTTGGACTGCTCACCTCCTTTGGGGAGGGAGGGAGGCATGCTGTCTCCGCTGTTTGACTGCCACATCAAGGGAAGGCCAGGACATGGCTGGTGCCAGCATGATGCAGCCATGTGCAAGTACGTGCCCTGGGCATCACTCATAAGCTGAATCTCAGGGGAGGACATAAGAAGTGGGGTAACAATGGCACTGGCCAGGCAGATGAAGCCCTGTCTACCCGCCACATCCAACTTCAGGTTACCTCACCTAACTCCTGGGGGAACTCCAGGGTTTTACCACCACCATGAGTGGTTGAATGAAGAGGGGCAAGGAGCTGATGGCAAACCCCACCTGGGAGGCAAGCTGAGTGGGAACACAGTGGTGTGATGCAGATGGCCCATGGAGTCCCAGTAAATAAGGTAAGCCTTGACAGACAAGAGGAGGCACTGGCAGAAGGAGGAATGAGGTCCTACCCAGAGGGCCATGGGGGATACACAGAATAAAAACATGGATCAGAATTGCACACTCTGGGTAGGGGGTTGTACAATCTGGGGAGCTCCCTGCTCTTGCACTGCATGCAAGGAACAAGACTGCACATACTGATGAGGTACATGCTGCACTATCAGGGAATGGGGCAACACAGTCTGGGAAGGAAGATGCACTGTCTGGAGAGGTACATGTTGGAAGGTTTGAATTGCAGCACATCGCATTGCTACTAATCTGTGCTTCACAGCTCAGTCACCTCTCAGCTCAGCAGATCATAAAGAATTAATGCGGTGACTCTGGCCAAAGGAGAGACAGCCCTCTGCTAAGCCTACTGCTTGCCCCACTGAAAAAACTGCAGCCTCAAGGGGCTCTGTGTCAAATGTCAGCTCCAGATACAGATCCAGTGGAGTTTCAGGCACTGCCACAGCAGCAGGACTTCACTTCTCTTGATCCGTGCTGCTGCTCCCCACCAGCTGCCAACTACACCTGCTGTGAGTGAGTCAGATCCATGGAAGAGGACTGCCTTGGGCTGCGTCAGTGCCCCATACTGTACCATAAAGAGCCATCCACCAACAGCCTGGCTTCCCAAAGCTGTGATAGGAGCTTTGAGAGCCTTGGAGGACAAGGTGGCACAAATTGTTGGGGTGAGCCATGCCCCGTTTTAAGCCTGGCTATACTGTTACAGGTAATTCAAAGAATTTGGTGACAGAACCTGGATAAGGCTTCAAAACTTTCTTACTTGCAACAAAAGGTGAAAATTAAAGGGATTCAAATTCACACACAGATTTTCAGATGGTTTGTCTCATTCACCTCTGGCTCACAAAATGTTTGAAGGCCCCATGGCAAAGAACACAAATGGCCTCCACCTGCACTATCCTTTTTAGGTTTTATGGTATTACTCCTTGCTGGTGCATATTCAGATTCATCTAAACTTTTAAACACTTCATACCCTGCCCTATAATTCCATTCAATTTCAATAAGCATATAGCCATTTGTCAAAGGCTCGTTTGCAATGGTGTCCTATTGGGATCAAGTGCACAGTGAACATTTAAACAGCACAACAGTGGAATCATCCTATGAAAAACATTACAACCAATTAAAACAATGACACATAATCAGATAAAAATAAGGATAGTGTTGTCAAAACCTGTGAAAAAGAAAACTTTTCTACAGTGGATTGATCATCACAGTCTTCAATGTCTTGCAATAGGATGAATGGACAAGTTGCCAATCGGGTGTTATGACAGGGGAGGAGATGGTGGAGGACGTCATTATTCATTCTATTTCAGGACACTACAGACTAATTGGTCCACATAAGGACAGTTTCCTTTTTATACAGGTGCTGAGTTTGACAACACTATCCTTATATTTTAGGGGCTTAGGGGGGGGGAGGAGGGAGGTTGAGTGCTAGACAGTGGGTAGGGTGGGCGTGCTTCACTTATGTGGACATGTTTAATGACTTGGGTCATAGGAGGGGAGGAAGAGGATGGGTTATGATATGCCATGTGTGTGGTGGGAAGCGTCATGAGGCTGAGGCTACCTATAATAACTATTAGAAATAACACTTCACTGGGATTGTGGGCAGAAAGGAGAGAGGTAGGGTGTAGAAGGTGGGTGGGGCGCTGGTGCTTACTTGAAAGTGTTTCGGTCTTCCCCTGATACCCCTCTCCCTACTCTAAACCAAACCTTCAATATTTCTCCACACTCTCTGACTTTTTGCATGAAAACCAGTGAAACTCAGGTTCTCCCTCTCATCAACTCTTGTCCTGCAACCCTTTTCACCCATGCTGGCCTGAAATGATCCCCACGTGGCATTACTTTCTTGGGGCTCATGATTAAACCAGACATTTTGGCTATCCCTGCCCCAACTCAGATCCTCTTTTGCTGGTGCTGAGGGTAGAATGTGACCAGTGAAAGAAACTAAATCTGACCCTAGTTAGTAAAATTGAGATTCTGTACATGGTTACCTCCCCTAAGCTTCTTTATTTGCTCTGCAACCTTCCTTTACCCATCCCCAATGTGTGGTTCCTTAAAACTGACCAACTCATGGACTCCTTTCTTTGGGGGGGTTAAATGTCATGTTACAGCAGGGCCAAACTTAGGCTCACTGGACTTGGGGAGGCTGGGGGTTACCCTGGATGAAGGGGTACTGCTTGCCTCTTCTAGGAGTCCAAACCCTCCACTGGTTCCATGATAACATGGAAATCTCCCCTTTATGGACACAAATGGAACCACAATTTATATCCAGAGCTTTCCCTAGTATTATACTATATTGCCCACCCTCTAAACTTTGCCGTACTGTTCCTACCACATCTGCCTAAATACCAAGCTGGAAAGCACTGGCTAAACTCCAGTGGTTGGACTTACAGTATGTCAGTTAGACCTTCTCCCTCTTTGGTATAGTTCTCTTTTCACTGAGGGCAACTCACCCATATACTGGTACTCCTGGTACGCTAGGGGCATTTGGCACTTACAAGACCTCCTCATACCTGGTACTCGACATTTCCACTTCTTCGAGTACCTGTAGCATCAATAATATACCTCTAAAGATCACCGGAGACACTTGCAACTTTGCACTGATGTTCTTCATTTTCTCTGTTCTGCTCAGAAAGAGCTTCCCTCACCTCCTCTTTCCCTGCCACACATTTGGCTTAGGAAATCCACAGGTAAAGTTGGTTGCATTTACAAATCCATTATGGAGGCATTACCCAACCTGTCCATTGCGGCCCGGCAACACTGGAGGCAAGATCTTGGCTTGTCTCTCTCTCAAAAGGACTGGGATGCCTGCTGGACCCTGGCCCATGTAGTGGTCAGAGAGTCACAGAGTCATCTCATTCAGGATAAGGTACTGTGTTATTGGTAAAGAATTCCACAGATGCTTTGTAAACTTGGAGTACTGCCTCATGATGATTGCTGGTGCTGTCAGGCCACTGGTGCCTTGCTAACCCACATATTATGGTCCTACTCCTTAATCTGGACCTTCTGGAAGGAGGCTCCTGCCTCATGCCAAAGAATTCTTTGCACAAGCATTCCATTTCTCCCTCTGGTATTCCTTCCGCATGCCCCTTCAGCTGCACCACACCTTCATAAGGACCAGTTTAAATGGCTGGCCATGGCAGGCATCAAGCCTAAACACATGCCTTTGTCTTACTAACTGCAAAGTACTTTTAATTTAAGCAACAGTCAGTGAGCAGAGGGCTTGGGGGAGTCAGCTGCTGAGGTCACTGGAGGGGCGGAGTTAATGTCCTTCAAACTCCACGCCGTGCATGCCTTAAATCACCTGCCAATTCATTCCTGGACCTGTGTATTTGCCCCTGGGCTATTTCCCCTGCTACCTTCACTGAATTCTGTTGCTAGAAGATTCAGAAGAGAAAAGCAAGTGCCCAGGTGAGAGACTGGTATCCTGCCTTTTGCCTTATTGACTGCAAAATACTTTTAATTTAAACAACACTCAATGAGCAGGGGGCTCGGGGGAGTCGGCTGCTGTGGTCACTGGAGGGATGAAGTTAATGTCCTTAAAACTCCGCTCGTAAGCATGAGCATTTACTGAGTGGAGCGAGCACCATTCCATTTCAGAAAAACTGTTGCAAAAATTCTGGAGATATGTATATATTTTAATACAGGAAAGTAAAAGAAATATTTTTTTTAATTAGTTTTAAAACTGGTTACATACTGTAAAAAGGTTTAGGCTTTGCTTCAAGGGGGTAGGAACAAATTAAAGGGGTTTTTATAAAGTTACAGCTCTTATAGGACTGTTCCTTTAATAGACATATTGTAAACATGCCTCTGTTTATATCTAACATTTGATTTTTGAAGTCTTTTTTTCCTGCTGGGACAGTATGAATTGCTTGAGAATTGCGGTATGTCTTGTATTGTGTGGGGTAGGCGGTATTAGTGTAACAAGGTACAGTATGAATCTGCAGAGCAAACACAGCCTGATGGTCCATAATCAACTCTATAGGTAACTATACCATTTCAGAGGGAAGCAGACATTTTAGAAGAAATGGATTCTCTAACAACTGGAGCAAATTCTGTAAGGCTGGACAGTTTGAAAAGCCTGACACACAATGTTTACCTAGAGGACTGGAAAAAGGTTGTGTGACATATGCATTACTTTTAATTTTGGGTGGGGACATTGAGTGAAATCCAGGGCCTGCATACATCAAGGAACAAAGTGTGAGAATTGTACATGATAATGCAAGGAGTTTGGTCACCAAGATGAGTATATTGACGGCCATGGAATCTGAATTAAAGTCAGATGCAACTGTTTTTTCTGAAACTTGGTTAAACCAAAGGGTGGAAGATACAGAGATAATAGTGCCAGATTTTCCGTTCCTGAGGTCAGATAGGGAAGGAAGGGAAGGGGGAGGAGTGACCTTATATTTGAAACATACTTTGTGACCTAGTCAGATATTAGCAAAGGGAGTTTAAATAGCATTGAATATCTGTTGGTATATATGCCAAATATAAATGCAGCAATATCCATTATTTATTCCCCATCCAGCACTCAGATGAATAAAATGTAATTAGTCTTAAATACAATTATGGACTAATTGGGGGACAAACCAATAATAATGGTAGGTGATTTCAATTGTGATTGGGATAATGTTAGGCGGAAAAATTAAAGGAGATGTTCTCGCCTCTAGGGGTAAAACAACATGTTAGAACACCTACAAGATATACAAATCTATTGGCAAAAGGAACAGTTTTGGATTTATTATTAGTATCCCCACAGGTTTTGGTGCAGGAAATAAAAGTTAGGGCACCTTACTTTAGTGACCACAACTTAATATATGCAACTTTAACTTGTAAGCAACAAAGGCATACCAACATGGATAAGGGGTGGTCCAGGAACATGAAGCATTTTGTAGCTGAAAGATTTAAATTGGATATGCAAAAGGAATGTTGGGATAGGTGTAAACTAATTCCTGACTTGGACCAAACAGATATTTTACTGATACTTTCCTGTCAATTTGTAATACACATGCCCCACTAACTAAACTGCACAGAAATGTTACTAGAACACCTTGGGTGACAGAAAAGTTACTTAAAATAATTAGGATCAAAAATAGGCTATGGGAAATAACTAGAAAAAACAAATTACATATGGATTGGGAGAAATTCAAAGTTAAGAGAAATGTGTGTAACAGCTTAATAAAAAAAGCAAGGGATAATTACTTTAAGTCTAAAGTGATAGGGAATAACGATCCAATGCTCTTCTGGAAAAATGTAAATGGCATAACTAATCCAGGGAAAAATAATCAATATATGATGCATCAAATGAAATGTGGGGATAAACAGGTGCAAGACCCTTTAGAAATATCAGACTTGTTAAATGATTATTATATTGATCTCCCAAGAGTGACGGCAGATGATCGTAAAGACCTGGATATAATGGAAGGGATAGTAGGTAGGGAAAATATCCTCCCTTTTAGGTTTAAAAAAACTGACTCTTACTCAAATAAGAAAGGGATTAAAAAATATTAAGATACATAAAGCACCAGGTTTAGACGGCCTTGAGGGAAGGCTTTTGAATCTAGCAGAGGAATACATTGCACCTATCTTAACATATATATTTAATTGGAGTCTGTGTTCTGGAAGTTTCCCCATAGTATGGAAACAAAGTAAAATAATTCCTTTCTTTAAAGGGTGGAGGGATTAAATGAGCCAGGAAATTACCATTCTATTGCTTTGTTATCAATTTTGTCCAAATGTTTTGAAAAACTGTTTCACCTGCAAATTATGTAATATTTGGAAAAATATAATATTTTAATTCTATTACAATCAGGAGTTAGAACAGGACATTCTACAACATCAGCACTGATTGAATTCAATGATTTAGTGTCGACTTCCTTAGGTGCTGGACTTCAAACTGCTGTGTTATTTGTAGACCTACCAAAGGCCTTCGACCTGGTGGACCACTCCTTGCTATTAAGCCAGCTAAAGACTATGGGTATCACTGATGGACCCTGGGATTGGGTTAAATCCTACTTGGAAGAAAGAACACAGAAGGTATAAGTGTCTCAGATACTATCCCAGAGTAGGGAATTAAAGTGTGGGGTACCCCAGGGACCCATATTATGCCCAATGTTGTTTTTGATGTTGATAAATGATCTCCCCAAAGAGGTAAAACATACAACCCTTAGACTTTATGCCGATGACACGGCATTGATAGCCACTGGGGAATGTAAAACAGAACTCGCACAAAGGTTACAAACTGACTTTAATGCCATTGAGGAGTGGTTCACCAGGTTGAGGCTACAAATGAATACAAGAAAAAACAAAGTTCTTTACTTTGGGGTAAAAAAAAGAACCAATATTGAACATAACTACTCTGAAAGGTACATCCCTGGAGCAAGTAACAGAATATTGCTATTTGGGCACATTGTTTGATGCTGAATTAAAATTTACGTAGCATGTCCCAAACTTGTTTAGAACAACAAACAAAAAACTGGGTTCCCTGAGACGTACCTCAAGGTGTCTGGATATAAAGACCCGTAGGAACCTGGTAGAACAGCAGATTATGCCAGCGTTAGAGTATGGAATTATTATTTATAGGATGACAAATAAAAGTATATTGGTGAAATTGGATAAGCTTTATTATAGGTTAGCAAGATTTAAATTGGGAAGTAGTTTTCATACGCATCATTGTAAACTATTAAGCAATCTAAATTGGCACACTCTAGAAGCAAGAAATGATATGGCATGGCTCAAATTTCTTCATAAATATATTACAAAATATCCAGCACACTATATCTCCAGTAATGTAATGTCCTGTCCCTACACTACAAGAGTATTGACTAGATCAGTGCATGAAAATAAGATAGAAATTCCCAGACAAATGACAAAATTTGGGGTAAAAACTTTAAAATATCAAGCTTCTGTTAGATGGAACAGTTTACCTTATTCATTGCACACTTTAACATCCCATGAAGAATTTAATAGAAATTTGAAATCTATTTTTATTACTGAATGTCATTGTTGACACTTGTATGTATTTGAGATGTTAAATATAAACTTCATTTAAAATGTGTGTTTAATGTATGTTTGTAGCGATGTCATGTATGTAGATGTTTAATTGTATTGTTATATGTATGGGTGAAACATCTGAAACAGGACTGTCTTGAAAACAGGGGGCCCGATTCCAAGTCACATGGTGCAACTCACGGGCGTAAGCAAGTTGTGCCATGCAGTGCTATGCTGGGGACCCTGCACCCTATTCCAAGACAGGCAGGGTCCCCTGCACCTATGACCCGTGACTTGCAGCAGCAGCAGGCATGAACCACGGGAATGGCGCAATGGACCTCAGTGCTGAAAGTTGCAGCCCACAGTTAACTGCCCCTCCCAGAGCCTTCCACTGTGTAACACCCCCACAATCCCCTGGGGGCCATGGGGGGCTCGCTGGGTGACACAGATGCATGGGGGGCACAGCATGAAATGGACCCGGGGACTCACCAAAAATCTGGGGGTGGGGGGCATCACTGTGTTGGGGGGTCCATGGGGCAGGGCACTATGTGAAACGTGGCGCTGTGGGGGGCATCCATTGTTTAGCCAGGACGGATACCCCATAGACCACCTCCATGCTGGTCTAACCAGCTGTGCCACTGCAGGACTAGGATTTGTTTAACTGAGTTATGGCAGCTGCCCTTCCGGATTAGGGCACAGGTGCTGCCGCAACCAACCCTTGTGCCATGCCACAGTGGGTTGCAGGTATAGTAGGTGGCATAGCCCACCTTTTGCACAATCCACCTACAGCATGGCACAAGCCACAACTTGGAATACCAACTTGTGTATTGCATGGCACAAGGTGTGATTTGTACCATAGGGTTTGGCGTAAATTGCCTTGAACCAGGCGTAACACAACTTGGAATCGGGCCCTGGGTAGCTAACCCTTATGACATGTATTTCTATTTTCTGTATAGAAATAAATAGTTTTACTACTACTAGTGTTACAAAGATGGAGATTTCAGAACATCCCCTCTCTTCATCACCGGGTACAAGCAATGGGTACTCTTGCACACAATAAACACCTCAGCTATGCTGCTGCTGTCAACCTCCCAAAATTTGATTCAATCTGGTGTCCCTTCCTGTCCTATCTTTCCACAGCTACTTCTTAGGTCATGTGGTTGCCTCCACTCTGGTACTTTTGTACCTTCACTCAGTATGTGACAGAGTTCTCCCCGCCCAGCTCCATCAAATTTTCTAATATGTGTAGTGACTTGGTAGATGTTCTTATTCTATTGTAGTACAGTCGGCCCTAATTTGTTGTTAGGTTCCCGATTTAATGTGTTTGGGACCCATTTTCGAAAGGATAGTGTGGCACAAATGGGTTTTGTGCCACGTGAACCATGAATAGTGCCTGCTGTCGGGGCATTGACAATATTCAAAAGGCACCTTTACGTGGCAAAACTCCAACAGTGCTGGTGTGCAGAATTGTATGCTGCACCCATGCAAATGAAGGATCCCTCATGCACACTCAGCACAGTGCAAAATTCAGAGCTTTCAGAAATGCTAAATGATCACTTGCATGGTGCAGTTTAAAATTTCTGAAACCCAGTCTTTAATGGTGTGTAAATGGGGTGTGTGCTGCACACCCTGTCCATGCACTGTGGGATAGCACTGTCCCTGGTGTCTAGTGGTCCCCCTCCCTAACCCTGATCCCCCAGCTGTTTGATTTATACAATTCCCTGGTGCCTAATGGCACCCCCATCCCAATCCCCTCGTAGTTCAACATATACACCTCCCTGGTGGTCTAATAAACCCCCGTACCTATCCCTGACCTGCCAATATATTAAAATGTATATCCTTCTCTGGTGTTCTAGTAGACCCCTTCCCTACCCCTGATCTCCCCTTGCAATGCAGTTTATATGTCCCTGTTGGTCTAGTGGACCCCTCTCACTATCCCTGATCTACCTGTATAATACAATAGATATCATTTCCTGGTGTCTAGTGGACCACCCAACCCCCTACACTGGCAGACAGTGCCCCATTACCCCACTCCCCTCCATCCCATCCCCGAGTCAGTGACTGGCACAGCCCTCTGCTCTCTACCATGGCTGGCCACTGACTGAGTTGCCAAGGATTGTGTACTGTACAATCATCTGTTTCAGTATGCACTCCTAGACAGCTCAGTCAGCGCCCGGCCATGGTGGAGAGTGGAAGGCTGTGCCAGTTGCCGGCTCAGAGAAGGGATGGGGTGGTAGGGTTGTGGGGCACTGCCTGCCAGGGTGGGGGGTGAGGGGTCTACTAGACATCAGGGAATGATATCCATTGTATTATACAGGCAGATTGGGGCTAGGGAGGGGGGTCCACTAGATCACCAGGGACGTATACTTTGTATTTCATGGGGAGATTGGGAGTAGGGGGGAAGGACCACTAGACCACCAGAGAAGGATATATATTGTATTATATTGGCAGGTCAGAGATAGGGAACTATTGGTGGATCGGGGCTGTGGGGCCACCGGACACCACAGAATTGTATAATTCATACAATGGGGAGATCAGGGATAGGGAGGGGGGGGGACTGTGGCCTGGCACATTAGGGCCATTGCTCCACATGCAAATGAGCCCATAATGGGCATGCAATAGGCCTGTTAGTGCCATGCATGCCCAAGGGCTCATCTGCATGCTTGCACTGAATATTGCACATAGGAGCCATGTCGCTAACTAGTGTGTGCCACTCTTTACCCTTATGGACAGTCTTCAGCCCAGTGTTTTGGTAGTGCAGTGCACAGCATGGCGATTGATTTGCTTTGCACCATGCTACCATGGCCCAATATTCAGACAGATAGTGCAGTCTATTCAGATTGCGCTATCTGTCTGAATATTGCGCCAGAGTAAGCCAGCATTATTTTTTACGCGACACACCTGTTTGCGCTGTGCAGCTGACCGGCTCTGAATATGGGGCCCTTTATTTGTTATTAATAGAATTTCCACTCCTGTTTTCTATGTTTAGGCAGGCCATATGATAATTCTCCTATTTTAGGATCTTGAAGATATTATATGTTCCATTCACTGATTTCATGGTATTGGTAAAGCAATGTTATAGCCCTACTAGTTTAAGTTCGTATCATCATTGCTTGTTATTTGTTTTACCATATTTTCCATTTTTGTGGCCATGTTCTTGTCATTATGTATTCTGTTATTGGAAATTCCAATAAAAATATAAACTCCAAAAAGAAAGTGTCTGTGTGGTGGAAAGGGATGCACCACTTCACAGTGGGTAGGGGTAGATTCTTATTTTAAAGTGCTTTTTGAGTAACAAAAAAAAAAAAAGAACTTCACTGAGCAGAGTTGAGGGTGAAGCAAAAACTTTGCTCAGCTGCATGTAGCATGAAGTTCCTGATTTTGCAGGCAAAGCTAAATTTCATAACACCCCCTGTACTGAACCTGCCTTACTTCCTACCCAGCCACCTAGCCACATGGTTATCTCTATATTACTCTCCTCAGGGGCAAAGCCAACTGCCATCTAGAAAGGACACACTTTCTTTAGTTCCACAGTAGACACCCTATACATTTAAACTAAAGCAGTTTATTTGCTGTCAATGCCTGGTATCAGCACCGTTTGTTTTATAGTCACTCGAGTGTGTGTTATTACACTTTTGGGAGCTTTCTTGATTGGGAACCCTGGAAAAACAACAATGGATGGGAGCCAAAAAAGGTCCACAGAACCCCTAGCCTAGCAGCATAGAGAAAACCACAGCCACTACAAACAATTATGTTTTTTGTTGGTGAGTGCTGTGGAAAAGTGAGCAATCTTGCTGGACCTAAATGTGATGGCTTTGAGAATCACCTGCTGGTTTGTGATGTACAATCGAGCACAGTGCTGCAAGAAGCAAAGAATGCAGATGGAGCAGTATTAAGGGCTTCAACTGTGACCATTGGACTGTTAAATAAAAACAGAGCTCTGTGCTATCAACTGGAAGTGCTGGAAAATTGTGCCCATTCTTGCAATGTGAAAATTCTGGGTTTACTGGAGCACGAGGACTGTGATGATGCACAACATGGCTTTAAGAAGGGTTTATCATATCAGACAAATCTCCTAGAGTTTTATGAACATGTGAGTAGGGCCTTGGACCAGGGTATTTCTGTGGATGTAGCGTTTTTGGATTTTTCCAAAGCATTCGATAAGGTCCCACATGGGGAATTGGTTGATGCTTTTTAGAATACCTGGGTATGTTACATCCTGGGTAAAAGCATGGCTGAGTGAGGGAAAGCAGAGGGTTTGTTTAAAGGGTGTATATTCTGATTGGTTCGGAGTAGAAAGTGGAGTTCCCCAGGGATCTGTACTGGGGCCCTGTTTGTTTAATATGTATATATATATATATATATCTATATATATCTATATATATATATATATATACACACACACACACACACACACACACACACACACTGACTGGAGGAGGGGATGTTTGGGAAACCAAATT
Source organism: Neoceratodus forsteri (assembly GCA_016271365.2). Taxonomy (NCBI): domain Eukaryota; kingdom Metazoa; phylum Chordata; order Ceratodontiformes; family Ceratodontidae; genus Neoceratodus; species Neoceratodus forsteri. Next base: position 920,566,525 of record CM057456.1, on the reverse strand, counting down.
TGCAGATGACACTAGGATTGGTACTAGTATCAAAAATGGTGAAGATGTAATGAAGCTGCAAAAAGCCTTATTTAAAAAGAAAAGATGGGCTAGGGATTATAAATTATCCTTTAACACTGATAAATGTGTGGTTATGCACTTTGGGAAAAATAAAAAAAAGCTGATTACGTTCTAAATGGACATATACTGGAAAAGGTAGTGAAGAAAGAGATTTGGGTGTTAAAGTGACAAATGATCTCAAGTCCCATCATCATTGTAGCCAGGTTATAAAGCCCGCTGGTGTTATTCTTATCAATATTAAGAAGCATATTAAGAGTAGGAAGAGGGAAGTGATTGTGCCTCTGTTTGGTGCACTGGTGAGGCCACAGCTGGAGTATTGCGCCCAGTTCTGGTTACCAGGGTTTCGGTTAGATGTCAAGAGATTGGAGAGGGTTTAGCGAAGGGCAATTAGGTTGGTAGCTGATGTTAGGGACCTAGATTATGAGGACAGATTAGAAGATTTGGGGATGTTCACACTGGAGTATAGACGATTGACAGGAGACATGTGTATGGTGTATAGTTCACTTAAAGACTTCAACCTAAGGGATAAACTGGGACTTACACTAAGGGATCAGCGTTATGACACTAGGACACACTCATGGCAGTTGAAAGGGCAAAATTTTAGGACAACAAAAAGAAAACACTGGTTTAGTGTTAGAGTCATTCCAGTGTGGAACAACTTGCCTAAGGAGGTGGTTGCTAGTAAGACCATGCTTGAGTTTAAGAGGAAACTGGACAAACATTGTATAGTGAACAAAATAGGGAGCTACCATAACTAGAGTCAACAGCGAGCACAATGGACGTAAGTCTTCTTTGCTCTGTAATTTCCTATGATACCTATGATATGTGGAGGGGGATTCTGCTAAAGACATCATAACAGGCTGACAGGGACACAAACTGAAACTTGAGCCACCCCCGGCGGCCAACCGGGCATATTGTATCACTTCTCACAGCATCCAGAACTGAGCAATAGCCCTGAAGTATGCTGGTAATTCTGAGGGGAGCCTATGAAAGGGACCATGTCATTGAAGCAGGCCATAAGGTAGAGTGTCTGGAAACAGACACAGGCGAAATACTTTCTATTTATCTGGACCTCAGCTTCGACACAAGAGACATGCACAAGTCTTTCGATGCCATACAATGCAAGCTGAGGTCCCTGGGGATTAGCCACAGTCTACAGTATCCAGCACACCTCTGGACTGTATACTTGGGGAAACAGTACATATTTAGTGACTCTCAAAAGGCTGAGAAGCTTTTTGCAAAGATTCAGGCTGACTTTGGCTTCAGAGAAATTGCGGAGGATAGTGAAGATGACTGAAGGTGAGAGACTGTGTGTAATTAGGGGCTGGGAACTGGAGGCACGAGCCTGTGGTGGAGGAGGTGAGAGTGCTATTTAGGGGTTACATGCCCCATGAGAGGGGAGTATGTCTCCTTTGGTAATGTCTTTCAATATAAGCATGTTGATGACAATGTAATTTGTTACTGCTCATGATGGTATGGGTGCAACATGGTGCCAGCCACGTGGAGGACTTAGTATCTCCTTTTTCTACCCCCTCTCCCAGCACCCATGTTGGTGGTTCCTGAACCACAGCAATTAAAATCACTTCTCTTGGAGACAGCTTCCTTACTTGGACTCATAGCTCCTTGAAGCATCACAATATGCTTGGGACTCATTCAAATTTACTACAGAGGGACTTCTGGGCCCTTTGATGTTGTTAAATGTCTGTTAAAAAAGTGCTCTCTGTACCTTTTATTAGAGTTCATAAAGTAGTTTGTGTTGCTAAGTCTATTTATTTTTTTCTCCAATTATGCATATTTAACATTAGGCTGCACATTTGGTGTGCCATAGGGTAACACTACACTTATGGTGTAAGAAGGATGAGAGTCCTCCCCTATAGGATTCATAGCATTGGCCACCGTAATTATATTATGGTAGGATGTCAGTGTGATGTTGTGTTAGGCACACAAAGGATGCTGTTCTTTTACCTATTGATTAGATTTCTCGACCACATGGCTTGTCCTGTGAGCATCTGGTGATTAACTCTATATAGGTCCAACTTTTATGTGGTGGCAAAGGTTCATTTATGTACATTATATTGATACTACAGTATGTTTTGTATTAATGCAATAACTATGACCTTGTGTATGTGGTATTACTCTGGGCATCTAAGATGTTGTATCCTAGTGTTAGATTTACTGTTAGGTAACTCTACGGATCTCTAGATGTCTTGTTATCAGATTTGTAAGTGTACACTTATAAATTCAGTAAAAACAATTTACAAAGAAATACACCCTCCCTCATGTAATAAGGCCTCTGGAAGATCAGCTAACTAGAGTAGGTATTTTGGAGGATGGGGGCACATAGTTGTGCCCACTGAAGATTAGACCCAATTCTGATTCTTAAAATATGGTACCTAGGAAATAGACTGTGTTGCAGTCAATGATATTCCTTTCTGCTAATGGATGCAGGGGGAGTCAAGATGTCAAATGATAAATGGGTTGGGGCAAGAGGACATTTGGCTTCAGGGTTCACTACTATGTAGAGTTGTGCAAAATATAAAATTCCACCCATGGAATGCCCACAGAATGACCATTACGATTCCACAGAAGTTTGTTGAATCTGCATTAAAATTCTGTGGAATTTTGCCAAATTTTAAATTTCAGTATTTTTGCTCTGATTTAAAAAGTACACGTCCCACTGACACCAAATGTGGTATGTGGACAGTTCTTAACTGTTTACATACATGTACACATGTACCAAATCAGAGTCATAGGCTGAAAGTGGGCAGAGTTATGTGGCCAAACATTTAATCAAAAATTTATTTTCAGTTATTTTGATCTAATTTTACAATTTCTTATCCAAATTTCTCCACAGTTTTAGAATTTAGAGAAACATACAGCATGGGTAAATGCACCAAGTTTTATGTCTCATGCTTCAAAGGGGGCTGAGTTATAGGTAGTTAAATGTTGTAAAAATTTAGATTTCTGTTATTTTAGTATAATTTTGATATATGTATTCATTGAAAGGTTACAAAATGTTACAGGTATATGGATATCACTACATTTATATATGTAAATATGTACATAGTTTCATATTTCTAGCTTCAAATGGGACTGAGTTATAGCCTGCCAAATATGTTTCCAAAATTTTAATTTCAGTTATTTCCCCCAAATTTAAAATAACATATATCCAAATGTTACCAGATTTGAAAACATTTAAACTACTATACCACATGATCATTTCTGACAAAGTTCATATTTACAACTTTAAATGGGACTGAATTAAAAGTAGTCAAACTTTCACAACATTTTAAAATTAAATTTTGCAATGATGTAAACCACAAAGTTATAACCCCCTGAAACTTTAAACTGGAGAATGCAATGACATTAAATACGGCAGGTTATTAGACCTTACAAGGAGACTGTGAGGGCCTAATTCTCAAAAAGTCATTGCAAGACACACCAAAGGTGACTTGCACCGACTGTCAGTGCTCAAGGGACCCTGTGCCCGAGTCCATAACATCAGGGTTCCCGGTGCCAAAAAAACAGGATTCATTGCAAAGGCAGGCTTCACCAAACACTAGGTGCACTGGCAGGACTTGCCACATGGACTGCCCCCCCCACCAAGAGCAAGAAAGTAAATAATGCCAGGAGGGGTCCTAGGGCAGAAGTGGCACAGGGGATGCCATGGGGGTATGAGGGAGCAAGTGGGCATGCCAGGGGGATGATCAGGCACCCAGCAGGGGTGCCCTTGTCAGCACCAGTCATGTAATGGTGTATGTCATGCTATAATAATGTTACCTCTACTAGGTGCCCAATCACCCCCCCGGCATACCCACTTGCTCCCCAGCACCCCTATAGTACTATCATGTCCCTTCTTCCCCCAGACCCCACATACAGAGCCCAACCACCAGGTTCCCACCTTGAGGGGAAATGCTGGAAGGGGTGTAGACCACCTCCTGGCTAGTCTAAAGTGACTACCTTGCTATGGCCATGGTGGGGCTTTCAGAATCCCAATGAAGAGGATGTTGCAGCCCGGCCATGGCATAAGCCCCCTTGCGACCTGGCGTACCCTGATGTAGGTTGCAAGGGTGGAGCAGTGCCCATTTTGTGCAGTTGCTTCCATTCCAGCACAGACTGCAGTTCGAAATAGGGAATGCCACAAAATATGATGCAAGGTGCAACTTGTGTCATTGTTTTTTGATGCAAGCACCTTGCATCAGTCTAGTGGCTTCTGGAATTGGGCCCGGTGTGTCAATTTTATTAATTGCTTGCTGTCAAAATAACATCTGTATGTAAAGTCAAATTCCATGCATCTTTGTGAAAACTGTGGAATTTCATGAAAATTCCATAAAACTGTATTCACTAATTTCACCCAGCCTTATCTGGGGGATTCTAATTAAAGAACAGGAGCATGAGAGGCAAGTAGTTCAGGGAGTCACCAGGTTCAGGAATTAGATACATAGTTTCACAAAGAAATGGACAGCTGAGCTGGGTAGCACACCAGTGGTAGCCCCCCCCCCCACTGAAGCAAGGAGGCACAGAGGCACAGAGTGTCAACAGTTCCAACCTGAATGTAAGATATATAAGGATCATACTCAGTAAATTTATGATCCAGGGAGCCTGGAGTACGTGCAAGTCTGGGACTCAGAGGTACTCAAAAAGATGTAGTTGATGAAGACAATGTCTGGGGCACCAGGAAGGCAGAATTATTGCTATTCCAACAGGATAGTTTGATAGGAAAATTAGTAGGTCACGTTTTAAGAGATTTTGTCACCGTAAAGAACAAAGAGGTTAATACGTGCATTGTGAATGTTAAATTTCACAAAACAAATTCTGGATGCCTCATCTATATGCTAACATAAATATCTGAGAAAATGTTACCAATATTTTTTTTCCCTCTGTAAATTTAAAATTGCTAAATCAATTTGTCCATTGTGTTAGACACTAGGATACACTGACATCGGATATGCATGTGAAATGTTACATCTATGCCTACAAAAGCAGAGAAGTTACAAACACCCACATTTTTGAGACTTTTCACAAAATTATTAAAATATTTACATGGTAATTTTTGAACCTCTGTAACTTAAAAATCTCTAATCCAATTCTCTCCATATTTAGTTTATTCTATAACCATTACAAAAAGGTTAGTCATGCTAATTTACACATGTCTAACTCCAAAGTTGCCTGAGTTATTTGCAGGTACAATGTTTAATGAAATTTCCCTGCAAAAAAATAAAATGACAGACTTTGAGCACATATAATTTTGAGACAATGCATCATAATGTCATGACATTTGCAACATTGTTAGAACTCCTATGATCAGGTAATCATGCCAAATTTAAGATTTCTGGCCAAATAGATGGCTGAGGTATATGCAGATAAATAGTTTCATGAAAATTCCCACAAAAATAAAATGACAGAATTTGAGCACCTATAATTTTGAAACAATCTATCCTAATTTCACGAAATTTGGTATTTCATTGCAATTCCTCCCAGAGAGAAAGCATGCAGCATTTTAGAGCTCTAGATCGTAAGTTGGTAGAGTTATGAGCAAATTAATACATTTTAAAAATTCCACATAATTCTGATGAAATTCCACTAAAGTTAATGGAATTTCATGAAATTGAATCACAATTCAGTGAATTTGGAAGTTTCTCATTATGTCAAAGCTCTGTTTGATATACAATTTTTAGAGACAAAATTCTGAAGTTTGTTGACCATATAAAAGTATGCAGGATTTTTTACAGGAATTTCCAGAAAATATTGAGGACATTTCTGCAACTCTTATTAGTAGTAGAAAAACTCCACAAATCACATATTAGTGTGAGGTGGTGTAAATATTTCCAAAGTTCATTTTTCCTGGCATTTTCACTATGTTAGCAGCTTGTGGAAATGTTTCATAGACGTTTCCCAGAATTCAGAAACTATGAATAGTAAGTACAGAAACAGTGCATAGCTTGGATTTTAAAATGTAAAAAAACTTTACAGGATACAAAAATAAACCAGTTCTGTAATTTAAAGTTATCAAATGCTAAACAAGTTTCTTTCAACTGCCTTGATTAATTAATAAATAAATATCAATTTAACGGCTCAGCACCTTTGAATCCGGTGCCAAATCAGGTAAATGAGGAGCAGTTCACTACTTGCTCCTTAATTGTTTCAGTCACTGGTAGTTGCCTGGCTCTCATTAGCAGCAACGTGCATCATTATTTGCAGGCAGCATGTTGACACAATGTATGGGCTGGAGGCTATAATTTTTTTTCAGCTGAACATTTGCATTCCGGGCCCCTTTGCAGAAATGGGCCCCTGCCACATTTTTCGCACTCCCTTTAGTGTGGTCATCATGACAGGCGGGCAGGAAGGAATTCTTACTATAGGGCTCCTGGAGATTTCTCTCTCATGCAGCATCACATTGTTGACCATTTTGGAGTTTGGTAGACTATGTTTTTAATGAGAAGCTTTGTTAACAATTTTTAAATTATACAAAACTTGCATTTCTCTTTATATAATGGCCCAGATATTCAAAAGGGTTGCGCCATGCGCAACAGGGTTGCTCATGCGCAAGTCCTACATTGCGCCATTCTGCAATATTCAGCAGGAGGCAGTTACGCCACTGACAACAGGTTGCGCAACAGCGCAATGCAAATGAATGCATGCTCAACAGGAGGGGGAGGAACCATGCATAAACTGCGCAACCCGATATTCAGTCGGGTTGTGCAGAGTTGTGCATCCGCAACCCAACCTGTGCCTGCACAACTTTGAGCCAAAAAAAAGGATCAAGTTGAGGGCCACCACAGGTGAGCTGCTGTATTGCAGGGTGCAACACAGCAGCTGCCACTGTCTTTATTTAACTCAGTCCCTGTGCCCCCCACCAGCCCGATCCGCGGGCAGAGCGTAAACAACCCCCCACATCTCCCAATGCCCGATCGCGGGCAGAAAGTAACATGAACCCCCACCCACACATCTCGCAGTGCCGATTGCGGGCAGAACGTATATCAACACCCCCACAAACAGCTCCCGATGCCCGATCGCGGGCAGAGCGTGAAACAACCCCCAGTGCCCGATCGTGGGCAGGAATGTAAAAGCCCCCAACCCGAATATCTCCCTGGTGGTCCAGTGGACCGTAATGCCCGATCGCGGGCAGAATGTCAAGTTACAACCCCCAAACATCTCACTGGTGTCTAGTGTCCCCCCAATCCACCCACCCACGAGCCCCTCCACCCCACTCCCCCTGGCAGCGGCGGGCGGCAGCATCCCACCCGCCTGCCGCCCGCCGCCCGCCCGACTGACTGTCCGGTAGGGCTGCCGCCCATTGGTGCAGGAGCTACAGCAATGGGCGTACAACATACAGACATGACAGTCCAGATTTATGAATATGTCATTCACAAATCTGAACTATCATGTCTGACTTAGCTAGTCCAGACGGTGAATGATGTCCATTCACAAATCCGGACTGTCATGTACGGTATGGGCTGCACGCCATTGGCTGTAGCTCTGCACCATGGGCGGTACCGCCAGACAGTCAGTCGGGCGGACGGCGGGCGGGCAGGCGGGTGGATGCTGCCACCCGCCCGCCGCCGGGGAGCGGGTGGAGGGGCTTCGGGGGTGGGGTGGGGGACACTAGACACCAGGAGATGTTTGGGGGTTGTAATCTGACATTCTGCCCGCGATCGGGCATTACGGTCCACTGGACCACCAGGGAGATATTCGGGTTGGGGGCTTTTACATTCTGCCCACGATCGGGCACTGGGGGTTGTTTCACGCTCTGCCCGCGATCGGGCATCGGAGATGTGGGGGGTTTCATGATACTTTCTGCCCGCGATCGGGCATTGGAGATGTGGGGGTTTCATGATACTTTCTACCCGCGATCGGGCATTGGGAGATGTGGGGGTTTCGTGATTCTTCTGCCCGCGATCGGGCTTCAGGAGCTGTGTGTGGGGGGGAATGTATACACAGATACTGCCCGCAATCAGGCTGCAGGGTGCTTCGGTCCCCGACGGCTGCTGCCTGGCAGGGCGGCCAGGCACAAGTCCTCGGGGATCGGCGCACCTACATGCTAATGGCATGCAAATGGGGCCGTAAATAGATGCAAATGGCCCCCCCGCACCTTGCATAAATTATGGCCCCATTTGCATGTCACCTTTTGAATATCGGAAATTTAGCGATGGCGCAATGGTACTTGGCGCCACCGCAAGTTTAATGCTCAACTCTGGCAACTTGCGGTGGCGCAAGTTCCACTGCGCCACGCAGTGGTTGTGGCTGGGTGATATTCAGCGAGTTGCTCAATAGCGCAACTCCTTTGAATATCACCCGCCACCCCTGCGCAACTATTTTGAGCAGCGAGGGCTTGCGCCTCAGAATGGTGCAGTTTGAATATCTGGGCCAACAATTGTAGTTTCAACATCAACATGAACAACAGCATTTATCTTAAAGAGCTAGTATGCCACTTTTATAAAAGAAATAAAAATATTTTTTAGTAGGGTTGTTCAGAATCCACTAAATGGAACTGGGTTTATCAAATTCTGATCCAATTTTCATATTTAGGATTTAAGGAACTGCAATCCAAAAACCCTAAATCCTAAACTAAATCCTAAAACCTATTTTTACATAGAAATGCAGGATTTAGGATTCCAAGTCTGAATCCAATTCTGAAGTTCTTTTTGGATTTGAATCAGAATTGGATACAGAATCAGAATTTTCTAAAATCCTAAATCCAATTGGGTCAGAATCTGCCAATTCTGAGCAGCCCTAGTTTTTAGGTGCCCTTTTAAATGATTGTTTAGATTCTGTCTATGATGTAACAAACAATACAAAACATAAACTATTATATAAATCCCAAAGCTGTGTTGTCTTTCCACTTGTGCCAGTCTACACGTGTAACTCCAGCAGAACAGGTGAAGAGGTAGAATGTGACTTTATGCCAATACTGACCCACCTCTGTTGGGCAGATACAGCAATATATATATAAATAAATAAAAAGTGGGAGTTGTTTCAGACTCACAGTAGGGCAGCTCTTGATAGAGGTGCACTCCTTCTTGTGGCATTCTGTCTTCCCTTTTACACATGCACAGATAGTGCAGTTAACTGAAGACCACATCTCTCCATCCTGAAAAGAAGAATGCAAAACTGATGTTACTCCTTCAGTGGTGATTCTAAATGACAGCCTTTCCACCAGTATACACAATGGCTATGTTACGAGTCCATTTAATACCAAAAATGTTTTTTGTTCATTTTTTTACCTCTTCTGGCAGCTTTTTACCAATGATGACCTGACTGAGATGCAACATCTCGTTTTTTGTGGGCTCTTGCTTCTGCCCAGTTTCACAGCTGGGTGTACACAAGCACTGGGAGGTCATGTGACTTCCATAAGGGCATACAGGGAGTTACTGATGAGAGAGGTGTTTGTACCTACAGTAGGATCTCCTGGTATATGATTCTGTGCTTTGACCACTGAAGTATATCACCTTACCTTCCTCTGGAAACCTTTGCTGCAAATCACAGGGAGAACAGGGAACAGGGATGACTATTAATGTCCATTGACCTCTGAGGCTACATGACTTCCTCAAGGTCAAACAGGGAGCCAGTGACCATTGTGGTAGCTGATCCAAGGATCTGCTAGTATACAATTCTGTGATCCAACTCCCAGGACACATTACCTGCCTCAAAGAAACTTTACCAGTCAGGCAGGGAAGTGAATATGTTATATTCAGTAGTTCACACCCCTCTGATAGGCAAATGAAAAAAAAAAAAAAAATACAACACAAACCCAAGACTTGTGGGATGAGGCATGTATACAGCTGCCCGCATAGTAACACTGCATGATAATATGCAACCAGCTAGTCACAAAAATCCTACATGCTAGTTGAATGCACAAGTAAATTGTATAATACATTTTGCCCAACAAAATGCCTATCTTGATCTAAAAGTGTTAGGGACATCACTAGAATTTACAATAGTGACAAAGTAACAGACAAAAATGGCCAATGCAGGAATCAGAACCACCCCGGTAGCAAGTGAACCACAAAGAGAAAAGCACTCAAGGCCAGTGCTGGCTGGGCAGTGACTGCCCCACTGTCAAAAAGAAGAATATATGGAGACTTGTGGTAGTTAAACTAACAAGTTAGACAAGGAAGAACAGAAAACAAAACTACATACATAATGTTACATTTCTTAATTAGAATACTGATTTCCTCTTGTCCTAGTTGGGAACCAGTTATTTAATATGAGTATTTACTTACTTAGCACGCAAAATATTTACTAGCCAGAAAGTATTTTTTATCCTTTCTAAAAGCTAAAAATACTGTAGGAGGAAGAAAGGGTTATCAAGGGGGACTCTGAGCTCCCAAACTTTAGCAGTTACTGCAAATTAGATGGCGAATCATCTCTGATAATGATTTGGATATCAAACTCACATTAGGAATCTACTAGCTCACCACAAAAGTCAATACAGCTTTTATTTTTTTTGCTTACAGGATGTTGCGCGTGCACTCACACACAGACACACACACACAGACACACACACACACAGATATATTGGAGATACAAACACACACAGATATATTGGATGTACACACACACACACACAGATATATTGGGTGCACACACACATACACACACACACAGATATATTGGAGATACACACACACACAGATATATTGGATATACACACACACAGATATATTGGATACACACACACACATATATATATTGGATACACACACACAGATATATTGGACACACATGCACACACAGATATATTGGATACACACACACACATACACACACACACACACACAGATATATTGGATATACACACACAGATATATTGGTGATACACACACACAGATATGTTGGATACACACACACACACACACAGATATATTGGATGCACACACACCGATATATTGGATACACATACACACACACAGATATATTGGATACACACACACAGATATATTGGATACAGACACACACACGCAGATATATTGGAGATAGACACACACACACACACACACACACACACACACACACAGATATAGTGGATACACACACAAATATTTTGGATACACACACACACACACACAGATATATTGGATACACACACACACAAATATATTGGACACACACACACACACACACATATATTGGAGATTCATTGCTGGGTTTGCACACAGCAGATAGATATCTTACCCCACTACACAATACAGTAGATAAACTGCACACACATCACTTAGCTCTTCTCTGCTCTACACTCATACTAGAAGGGCACAGCTTTTACATTCAGCTTTTAACTGGCACCACCACCACTTTTTCACAATTAGGGCCTCTAGGGCATGAAATTTGTTGCCTCAGGAGTTGGTAGAAATTGTATCATTTGATAGATTTAAACTGGAGCTGGATAAGTATTTAATATCTATGTCCCACAAGACAAAATTCTCCCACTAGGAGAGGGAGATAGACTAGATGGGCACTCATCCTTTTTCTGTCTTAATGTAACCAAGTAACCCTTCAACATACAGAATGATTTGATACACTTTAAATTCTAAGAGCCTAGACATAAAAATAGACTGGATATTTGCAATTCGCACATCTCTGCCTGCAGAGCTCCGCACTCCTGTATGAAACATAGAAACATAAAAATTGTCGACAGATAAGGACCACTAGGCCCATCCAGTCTGCCCATAGGCCCTATGCATTGTATGTGGACACTGATCCTATGTGATCAATGGCTTGTCAGCACTCCCTCCCCACTCAGACCTCCCTTGTGCCTGTCCCAAGCATGCTTAAACCCCTCCACTGTGCTTGCCCCCACTACCTCCTGTGGCAGACTATTCCATGTGTCGACTACCCTTTCTGTGTAGAAAAACTTCCTCACATTACCTCTTAATCTACCCCCTCCAATTTCATATTGTGCCCCCTTGTTCTAGTACTTTTTCTACATCTAAAAAGCTCCCCTGCCTGCACCTTATTTATGCCCTTAAGGTACTTGAAAGTTTCAATCATGTCCCCCCACTGTCCTCTCTCCTCTAGTGAGTACATATTGAGGTCCCTTAGTCTCTCTTCATATGTTTTGTGGTGTAAGCCCTGCACCAGATTTGTTGCCCTTCTCTGGATAGTCTCCACCTTATCTATGTCCTTGCACAGGTGTGGTCTCCAGAACTGCATGCAGTACTCCAGGTGAGGCCTTACCAATGTTTTATAAAATGGCATTGCCAGCTCCTGCCCCCTGCTAGTGATACCTCTGCCTATGCACCCCAGCATACCACTGGCCCTCCCTGCCACCTTTGTGCACTGCTTTGATACCCTAAGGTCATCAGAGATGATAACACCTAGGTCCCTTTCCTCCTTGATGACAGTCAGCTCCTCTCCCCCCAACCTGTAGCTCTCCCAAGGGTTCCCTCTACCCAGGTGCATTATTTTGCGCTTCTTTACATTAAACCTCAGTTGCCACATCTCTGACCATCTTTCAAGCTTCTCCAAGTCCCTCTTCATTTTCTGCACCCCTTCTGGTTTCTGCACCCCTTCTGGAGTATCCACCCTGTTGCAGATCTTGGTGTCATCTGCAAACAGGCAGACCTTTCCTTCCAGCCCCTCTGCAATGTCACTAATGAAGACATTAAACAGGACTGGTCCTAGTACTGATCCCTGAGGTACCCCACTGGTCATCCCCATCTCCCCAGATTGTACCCCATTTACCACCACACTCTGCCTCCTGTCTGTTAACCAGTTCCTAACCAGTTCACCACCTTGTCTCCCATGCCCAGACTACTCATCTTGTTAATCAGCCTTCTATGTGGGACAGTGTCGAAGGCTTTGCTGAAATCCAGGTAGGCGATGTCTACTGCCCCTCCCTGGTTAGGTTCCCTTGTCACCCAATCAAAAAAACTATTTTTGTTTGACATGACCTTCCTGCTGTGAATCTGTGTTGCCTCAGATCCTGCGCACCACTGGATTCCAAATGTGCCACTATCCTTTTTTTCAGCAGTGTCTCCATGATCTTTCCCACCACTGAGGTGAGACTAACTGGCCTGTAGTTCCCCGCCTCCTCCCTACTGCCACTTTTGTGCAGTAGGACTACATGTGCCCTCTTCCAGTCCTCTGGAATGACACCCGTGTTGAGTGACTCTGTGAACAGGGCCACCAGAGGTGCTGCTAGTTCCTTTTGCAGCTCCTTTAATATCCTCGGGTGGATGCACTTGTCATGAAAGGATGACCATGGTTGTCCATGGTCAACTCTGTCTGTCCATAAAGAGAGACAGACAAGTGGAGGGAACAACAGAAGTGGTGGAAGGTTCCAGTCCACCAGTAATTTGACATAAGAATGGCAAATTAGCACCTTTTGAGGGGATAGGGTGGGACAGAGATCATCAAGATTGACAACAATGGTAACTTCACAGTCAGCTCCAGAGTCCTGATAAGGGCAATTCATGCATCTGTGACTGCTCTGTGCATGTTGGTGACAGTTACATGTGAATTGCCCTTATTTTAATTTGTTTTAAAACATCTTTTTCACATTTTGTGCTCATCTCTAGCCAAGCTACTATTAAACCAGATTTCAACCAACTAGCCATGTCAGCAGATTTCGGGCCGCAGATCATGCTTTCAAAGTTTTTGTGAAAATCCATCGAGAAACAGCCTAAATAAAAGTAGCTGAGCATTGCTGTTTAACATAAAAGTGCCTACCCAAACCTAACTATGGTGGCATGATACTAATAAATTTAATTCAATTCATATTTAGTAATATTAATAAATGTATTCATTACCATGGACAAGCTTGCCATGAATCATGGACAAACCATGGATGGAGTTATCATGGACAAAGCTCAGTGACAGAGTAGGGATGACCATGGATGTCCATGAAAACATGGGCAACCAGAGAATGGGGCAATGTTGAGGGTGTGTTGAGATAAAAAAGGACCAGACAAGGGATAGCCAATCAAATGTCCATGCCAACACCAAAATAGATCCCCTGCTCTGCACAGAGCAGGGGATTGTGAGATAACTATATCCCCATATGGTTATATAACTTTTTTAAAACAAAACAAAAAACAAGTGGATACCCCATGCCTCCTGCTCTCATCCCTACATGTCCACTCTGGGGGCTGGGAGAGACATGTTGCTGGACTGACTGGCCCCCAGGAACATCCAGATAGGCTGGCATGTTGGGTGCATATAATCGGTACTGCTGGGATCCCCCCCCCCACCTCACGTAATACTTGTCAAGTTTGTGCAAAAGCACATCCCTGCCCCCACTGCATGTGTATAAATGCATGAAGAGCAGGACTGGATGTAGAGGAGATGCATATCTATAGGTATGTTTATACATACCATGCTGGTGCACTGCCATCTTCACTGCTCGGTCGCCACTACACCTAAAATGTTGCTGGCTCCTGTTCACACACCAACATTGTGCACTGTTGCAGAAAGGCTTCCTGCATTTCATCTGCATTGCTACTGGGGTCAGGTGTGTTCATGAAGCAGATGACAGATTGAGGTGGCCTGGCTAGTTGGGTAGGTACTGAGTTGTTTTATTTGCTGCTATGGAAAATATGTGATACATATAAGATCCAAGTCAAACGTTAGAGGCGGTATCAACAGTAAGGGAGTTGTAGATGGGTTTATCTGCCTCTGTCCCTCTTTTTTAGCTCATAGTATCATATAAAACAGATACTTTTAATAACTAAACATAAAGATATTAAAAGACAAACAAGCAAACCATTAGTGGCATGACTGTAAAATAATGATCAAGGAATGTGGTATACCGCAGAACAAGAGCAAAGGGGTAGAGGAATATGAACATGGAAAAAAGAGTACTTATAGGACTATAACAGTGGGGCATGTGGTATGTAATGCTGTGCACTGGTGCAGGCACAGCAGCATGTTTACATGCTTGTGTACCCCCCAATGGGTGGGGCGTAACTTGTCACCTCCCATCAGCTTGTCCCACCAGTCTCAGGTCCCGTGAGTTCCTCCATTTGCTCCTGCTAGCCCCCAGTGTTCAAAACCTTAGTAGAGGGACCCAAGGAGCTGTGTGCAAAAAATAAACTGCTAGTTCGGCAGTACAGTGAATGCTGTGTTGCACTTTGTGCACCGGCTCAATCTGCCTGCTTAAATGTGCAAGCTAGCTGCGGCTAGCTCAAATATCATCTAGTGCTATGGCACTTTAATGTGAAACACCACTCGGGCAACTTTGCTATGATCCCCTTTGTGTGCCTCGACCTCTGGGACCCCAGAAATGCCCACTGGAGGAGGTTCCAGAGGCATTTTGGGGGAAAAGAATCAAAGTGTTGAAAAAGGTGCTATAAAGCACCATTACACTAAAGGAAGCATGTTACTTTAAGAGTAGCCAAGGCTGCTGTATGAATGGGAGCTCTGCTTGCTACTGGGGGGATAGAGCTATGGCACTGGTGACTGGCCAGGAAAGCCCCTGCCATGCTTCCTTCTACCACTGGACACCAGGGCAGACAGGCATACTGCAATGGTTGGGGCATTTACTTATTAAACCCGTTTGGTTTGCCTGAAAAAATCGATTGAAAGTTGGGACACTGTTTGAACTGATGTACAGTAGCCATATTTGCTACCTTTGACCTGGCAGGCACCCAATCGGAAAGCCAGGAGCTCTGGAGGATTTTGACAGGGGACTTGTGCGAAGAGGCAAAAACAATGTCTTGGCACCAAATCATGGAACCAATCAGGTGTTGAGTGGGCCTAATGAATGTTAATTTTATGGATGGAAAACAATGTCAGTCAATCAGAGCCTGCCCTGAGCTCACCAAACCCAGAGGACAGTTTCAGTCATGTTCAGTTTGGCACAGCCCCCTCCTGAAGGAGGGGGGCTCCATGATATTGATGCAGAAAGGGTGCAAAAAGCCTGCCTGGGGGCTTGCACAGCCACCAGCCCAGGTCCCCTGCATTGCCTTCCAACACCTGGAAGGAGCTGCTTCAGAATTAAAGTGCAATTTGCTGTCCAGAGGCAAGAATGTTTTCTGAGAGGTCCACAAGGGAGGGGAAGTCTCTGTGACCTTCAAGGGAAGAAGGAGACCTGCCTGAAGGCTTATGCAGCCACCAGCCCTGGAGGAGCTGTACGTTGCCCTGTGTTGCCCTCCAATGACTGGAAGGACATGTCGACAGAATGAAAGTGTTGTTTGCTGGCCAGAGTCAAGGAAATTGTCTGGGAGTTTCCCAGAGGGAAAGGAAACTTGCCCATGATGCCTGAGAAAAGTATGGAGGCCTGCTTGGGGACTCATGGAGCCACTTTAAGCAAGGGAACCCTACCTGATGTCCTGCTTGGGGGCTCGGTGTGCCTTGTTAGCCAAGTGAAGCTGTCTGATGTTTCCTGTAGATGAAAAGTGAAGTGAGAAGATTCACTCTTCTGTTTAAGCCTGCACCTGTGAGGTGAGAAAATTCATTCTCCTGTCCAAGTCTGAGCTTTGAGAAGAGAGGATATGTCCCTGTCTTCTGCCTCGAGCCTGCACCTATGCTATCTGAAGCTGAGAGATTGTTTCCTGCTAACCTCTGGTGGGAAACCCAGAGAATATGTGATGCAAGCTGTGAGCAAATCAGGGCTTGCCCTGCATCTGGGGAACATAAATAGTTGTTAACTGAGTTACTGAGTTAACTGCTTAAATAAAAGTTCAAGTTTCATCAACCAGTGTTTGCCACAATTGCAAAAGAGGTTTGAATTCAAATGACCGAAGTGCACCAACACCGGCCAACTAGCTGCTCCATATCAGGCCTGTAACTAGACCTTGAGTACCCAGATAGGACTCTTAGGAGTAAAACTGGCAGCAGATGGGGAGTGGGTAATGTAATAGAACATCAGGTCTAACATCTGTTGGATGCATATGCTGGTGGGAGGCAGGCACTGTGAATGGTCTGGTTTACCAACAAAGTAAATATTGGTGTTTACAAAAAATGCTAATACCAAAATGTTATTTAATCCCAATGTTCCTTCCCCTTTTCCTAGCCCTCCCCCATGTAAATAAATTGTTGGTTAACTTTTTTACATCTGTCGCATGAGCATATTATTAGTGAGCATGATATTAGTGAGCATATTATTAGCCAAAGTCAATAACTGCAAATGTATTGAAATATGGATCTGGTTTATGGTAATCCATGTGTGGGGTGACTGATAGGGGAGGTGGGTAGTTAGCAGTGATCTACAACCAACAAAGCCTATTAATGAAGCCATCAAAAATGCCAATAAAGTAACATGGTCTATCAGGAGAAATATAAAATCTGAGGATCCTACAGTATTGGCTCCATCTTCTAGAGCATATGTCCATAGCCATTTGGATTACGGTTCACAATTTTGGTGCCCATTCAAGAAGAAAGATGTTTTTCAAGTGGAGAGAGTACAAAAAAGATTTACTAAGCAAATGGCAGGGCTAGAGAATCTTACTTATCCAACAAGATTATCTTATTTGGATCTAACGTCATTACAGCAGAGATGCTTAAGAGGAGATCTGATGTTAATGAGAGGGGTTGTGCAACATCAATATCTAATGAGTATAATGGGGTTTGAACTTAAGCAAGGCACAGTTATTACTAGAGGACACTCCCTTCAGATTAAAGGGAAATATTTTTACACTAGTATGAGAAAATACTACATTTCTCAAAGGATGGTTATCTGTTGGAATCCGGGGTTGGAATTCACTCTCAGTTTATACTGTAACCAGCCAAAATAAGCAATCATTTAAAATTAAGTTGGATAATTTAATTTTGGCAGGAGTGCAGTAGTTAGAATATTATGGGTACCGAGAAAGGAGTGCTTTATGGGTCTCAGCCTTTTGCTCTTGATACAGCCTTTGTATGAACCTTAGCATCCCAGGGGCTATACTGCTAAACCAGCTGGCCCACTATATTTAATTCTGGGTGGAAGCACCACACTATTTATTTTTATCTTGGGAAAGAACGAACCTTTTCCACCTGAACAAGAGCTCAGGCCTCTCAACCTTGTTAGGCCTGCAAGGCAGCTGTAATAGCTCACAGGTACATGACACCTGAATTACACTTGCAGAAAATGCCTGCACTGGTACATGACCCCACCAAACCTGGGATCACAGTTCTCCACAAGAGAGCGACCTTCAGCGTTCCACAAGTCATTCACATCACTTGATCTGCAGCAGTGTAACTTATTTGCACTGCTCACAGTGATGTAGATCAGGTCATACAAACAGGCCTATAGTCTGTGGATTCCACTATGGCGTGTCCTGCATGTGTGGAGTGGGCACTCTGTGCCTTCATAACAATCCACACTTGCAGATGGAAACAATCGGTTTGGTGGCTCAGCCCTAGGCTGTGTACCTTTTCCCAGGTTTCTTGCATTGTAATTATTTAGGGAGTAAGGTACAATAGGGATTGGATTTCCATAAAGGAATCCACCCTTTGTGGACCTAACTCCATGACCCAAAGGAAAACGTAGTTTGCTGTGGATGATGGGATTACCAGTCAGTATCCCACCCCAAAGGAATCACTTTAGCACTGATATGAAATACGTTAAATAAGCAATAACCCACTCCAAGGTGTGTGGTTACTGGGAATTAATCAACATCCTAGGTGCGTTGTGAGGCATGAGGATGAAGCCCGACCGTCCTCACAGCACCCAGGGTGTTGATTAATCCCCAGTAACCACACACCCTGGAATGGGTTATTGCACTTATAACTTGGGATTAATATATATTTGGATATCTGGACTGAAAGGTTGTTCATTATGTAAGAATATGTAGAGGTTAAGAAGTGTGCTTCCTCCCAAAAAAGTAGTGCCTTTTTGTAAAGTATTGCTTTGTGATTATTTCACTTCTATTTACTGATTGCTGCTAACTGTGAAAATGTTAGGTGTTTACAACATTATAATAAAACCTCAGATATGCTCTTTCTTCAAATTACATTTATTTAATCAGCGCCACATACCTTTCATCTCTTCAGATTTAGAGGACTTTAGTATCTTTACATGTGGGCATGTTCCAATGTGGTGTCTTGTTTTCATAACGGAATAACATTTCTAAACTAATCTACAATGTTGAAAACAAGTTATGGACATATTTGTTAGACTTTTACGTGCAAATATGCTCAAGGCTGATGGAAAAAGACCATAATCATTGTTTTAGGACACATTTCAGGTGTTGCGCACTGGTTACGCTTACACAGGCTCTCCGAAAATCACACTGCATACTATAGTTCCGCATGATATTACACATTGCTTGCATTTTAGTACTACATTGTTAGAGATATCTGTATCATATCTTTTCAGTATGTTGAGCACAAGGCAGTAGCCACTCATTGGAAGATGTAGCACTGAGGAGCCCAAGGCAGTAGCCACTCATTTCTATGCCCAAGAAGCCTTTGTCACAAAATGTAATTCTTTCACACACTCACAATTTGAGGTATTTCTTTTATTTACTCTCTGTAATATCTGCAAGGAAAACCTGAATCTGTGCGACAGGCAAATATCCTGTGGGTAGGTCGGTGGGAAATCACTGTATTTCTTGATCTTCAAGCTGGCAGATGGAGTTAATGTTACTTTGGAAAAGTCCCGACCCTGTGTTACAGCTGGAGTGGTAATCTGTCTAGGAGACCGATCATCCTCAGCGTGCGTGTAACAGGGATTAATGTATTCACATGTGACATGTTTTACCCAATCACAGTTTTCTATTTATTTTCCCATGTTTTAAATGTAAATACACAGAGAAAGAATTACAAGGGATGAAGGCATGCACCGCAGTATAAAGAATGAATTGCGAGGAGTCAGCAGAAGCTAGGAGCAGTTGCAAGTGTTAGAAGCAGTTAAGTACTGTACATCCAGTAATAGATTCTTGAAAGAGGAGATAGAGTCACAACCCTTTAAAAAGTCCATTGAGGCATTCCAGGATTTAGCAGATCTATAGGAGAACAAGTTATGTCCAAGTGTGGATCTTCGAAGAGGTAATAAAGTCATACCTCCGAGTATTTACTGTCAATTAACCTGAAATTTGACTTTTGGCACTGCAAGCCTCAGATCCAATCAGATCCCTGAGATGATGGGGCCTTTCTGAAATGGGAAGAGAAGAGTGTGCAAGCCTCTCACTCACTCCCTTACTCTGCTAAATACAAGGCTTCTAGGCAGTGTACATTTTAAAGCACACTTTAATCCATGTCAGATCATGAGCTGCAGCAAGGCACATATTCATGTGACAGAAACCAAAGAACGGCACCATCAGAAGCACTCGTTCTCTAAATATTGATGGCAAATAGTACAAATCTCCAATCTGTATTGCCTGGAGGCAGATCGGTTGATTTTCTTATATTTTACATACAAGGAGCTGTCTTGGATAGAAACCACATTAGCACTTTTCTGCTGTGCTTATTTCAGTGCATAAGGTATGCAGAACAAAACTGCCGGATCTTCAAGGATCATAATTATGAAAAGGTGGATAGACTACTACTACTGTGGAAGTCCTTTTTTCCTTCATAGTGTGGAATGTGCTTTTTCATTATTATCCACGTTTTCAATAATAAGTCAAAATGCAAGTACAAAACATGAAGATACTGTAGGAAATTGAGGAACAAAGGAGCTCAGAGTTGTACTGCCCACTTGAAGTGATGGCAAGGTGTAAAAAACATGGGTAAGGGCCCTATTTAGAGACCCTGTGAGACCCAACCTCAAATCCCTCAATTTTTTGCCGGGTATGAGACTCTGCAAGACCAGGCTCACTTTAAGCCTTGATTTACTCATTCTCATAGCAAAGTCCTCATTTAAGGCTGGTTCAAAATGCATACCAGGTCACACTGCAGCTGAAGTCAGGAAGTGATTTTCAGCTATAACTTAGGAATGTATTGAAGGCTGGGACTTATTTGGTAAAGTGAGTGGATCAATTCCTTCTAGTTTGTTCGTAATGCTGTCTGTGGTCAACAACCTTGCCATTAGTTGGGCCACTAACTGTGTATCTGGCTGTTATGAGGGAGCAGTAAACCTCTCAGGAATGTGGTAGTTTACATCTAGTGAATGAATTGAATGAATTACACTGACACTCACATTATGTGTGCTGCATCTGTGTCCAGTCAGCACTCATAGACATGCAAACACTGTACAGCTGATGGGACACTCATACACTCACCACAAGTCTGGGTGATGTGCAACTCACTTACTGACTGTTGAGTCCACTGTTTGGTGGACAAGTCAGAGTCACTCAGATGAAGACACTCAGCAACATTCGTGAGGAGGCCATGCCAGCACAGCTAGCTGAAGAAGTCAGAACTTGGTGGATAACAATGCCTGAGGCAGGACAAGGGTATATGGAAAAGGAACAGTCTAAGCCTAACCTGGCAGGTATCCACACAATGTACACACAGCTAATGGGACACTTACAAGCTGATCGAGTACAAGTGATCCACATCTCAAGTGAACTGTCTCTGACTGGAAGTGTGAGGGAGGCTGAAACACTTTGAGGGATCTGGAAAGGATACTAATCAGTAATGCCCCATAGCAGAAGTCAGCAGTATTCCTTTCAGGCCACCTGGCAGGGACCCTAGATGTCCCAGCACAAAGTGGCCCTTCCATGGTGAGACAGGATGGACAGCTGCTTATCTGAGGAGCTCAGGCAGAGCAAGATTGCTGACAGAAGAAAGATACAGCTTAAGCTGGGAGGGTCAGAGCATGGTACAGTAGTGACAGTTTGTTGCAGGCAGTAATCTGCCACTCACCTGATGCTCCAGGCCTCATACACTGCCTCCTCACACCATGTTTCATGCACTGTCATCAGTGCCTCATGTCTCATATGCAGCTGCTTAATCTTGATGCCCTCCATGCCGAGCTGCATGCTGCTCTCTCTCCTTGATATTCTTCCCCTCTTTTTACTCCAGGTCCTCTCTAACTCCTCACATTGGTACTGTTTTCTCCCTTGAAGAGCTACCTGACTAACCCTGGGCTAGATGTCACTGCCTCCCTCTCACTCAGAGCCAGGATGCTGCCCCTTGCTCTTCTGCTCTCACACTCCTCACCTCCTGCTACACTGCACATAACTTTCTCCATTGCCTGCTGGCCTCTCACACTCCTTGTCATCCACTACCTGCAACAAACTACCTGCCGTGCATCTGGCTTAAGGAATTGTTGCGAGGAGCACTGGGGTAAAGAGAGGGCACAGCACAGCTTGGTGACATAGAAAGGGGCTTACAGGGTGGGTGACTGGGTCAGCCAGTATCTCACCCACACAGCACTGCTCACCAGAGGAGTTCAGTCTTTCATTATTTATTTGCATTTTCAGTTGCAGGGCCAGAGCGAGAGGAAGCAAAAGAATGATGTCCAGAAAGGAGCAGAATGAACTGTCAACCACTAAGAGGACTGTCAAAGGTAGGCTGGAGAGATGGGGGGGCACAGCTGCACAGAGCGGCTACAGTCCACAGCCAGTGTCAGGCCAAGAAGTCTTTCACTATTAGAGTGCTGAAAATATTAACACAGTGGTTATTGCAGTTCTGTGGAATTGAGTCGTTCCTGTCTGGGGCACCCAAGGGTGATAGGGGTGTTCAGGTGAAATGGACCCCTGCCTACCCAACCTGCCTATCCAAATTAGTTGGGGGGGATATGGGTAACTGCCAGGGCAGAAAACCTGTGGTAGGTCAGGCTTTCTGGTACTACCATATTGTGACATCCCTACTGAAGAGTTCAGCTCTCCAGTCTTGAGATTAATGAAAACTTTATTTATCTCATGGGGGTGGGAAGCAGAAGGGGCTGTAGTCCACAGGATAGGGGTGAGCACTAGTGAGCTATTGTTAGGTACAGAAGTCTTTCATTGTGTTGGAACTGTGAACAGCAACATAGAGGTTACTGCAGTTCCATGGCATAGAGTTTGTTACTGTCTGTGGCACCCGAGGGTGACTGGGGTGGGGTCAAGTAGAATGGGCCCCAAGCTGGAAACCACTGTCATGTCAGGAAGTCTTTAATTGTGTTGGAACTGTGATGAGCAACACAGAGGTTACTGCAGTTCTGTGGCATAGAGTCTATTACTGTCTGTGGCACCTGAGGGCTATGGGAGTGGCCTTATGTGAAACAGACCCCCGGCTACCCATTGTTGGGGGATATGGGGTAAAAGCCAGGTCAGAAACCCCATGGTAGGCCAATCTTCCTGGTACTATAGCATTGTGACATCCCTGCTGAGAGTTCATCTCTCTCTCTCTCTCTCTCTCTCTCTGGTCTTGAGCAGAGCAGTTTCATTACATAAGATGTGATGGAATAGAAGCTCCCAGACGGTGTAATGAAACCTGTATCTCTGTTCAGTGTTTCCTGAACTGATTAATGAACTTAAGAAACACAGAAACATAGAAACATAGAAACTGACAGCAGATAAGGACCACCAGGCCCATTCAGTCTGTCTGTGTACCTTTCTTTAATTAGCTGCCGCTGACCCTACTTGGTCACCAGCTGCTGCCTCTCCTTCCCAACCCCCTCTAGGGTTCTCTTATGTCTATCCCATGCATGTTTAAATCTGCTCACTGTGCTTGCCCCCACCACCTCCTGGGGCAGGCCATTCTAAGCATCCACCACCCTTTCCATGAAAAAGTACTTTCTCATGTTGCCCCCTAGTCTACCCCCTTCCAGTCTCACGTCATGCTCTCTTGTTGTTTTAGAGCAGCTTCTCTTCTGAAAGATGCTGCCCTCCTGTACCTTATTAATCCTTTTGAGATACTTGAAGGTCTCTGTCATGTCCCCCCTCTCCCTCCTCCAGGATGTACAAATTGAGTTCCTCCAATCTCTCCTCGCATGATCTGTGGTGCAGGCCCTGCACCATTTTTGTTGCCCTTCTTTGAACTGCCTCTACCCCATCTATGTCCTTCTGGAGATATGGCCTCCAGAACTGGATGCAGTATTCCAAATGAGGTCTCACCAATGACCTGTACAGTGGCATTATGACCTCTTTTCTTCTGCTGGTAATACCTATGCACTCCAGCATCCCACTGGCTCTCCCCAATGCCTTGGCACAATGTTTGGCCACTTTTAGGTTGTCCTGTTTTGTGACTGCTAATATCTCCCCCCTCATGATGTAATCCTCCCCTGGGTTCCTGCACCCTAAGTGCTTGATTTTGCACTTCTTCATATTGAATCCCAGTTGCCACACTCTGGACCATTTTTCCATTTTAGCTAGGTCCTTCCACATTCTCTCCGACCTTCCTGGATTGCCCACCCTATTGCAGATCTTTGTGTCATCTGCAAAGAGGCACACCTTCCCCTCCAGTCCCTCTGCAATGTCACTGATGTAGATATTAAACATTACTGGTCCAAGAACTAAACCCTGTGGTACCCCACTGGTCACCCTCCCTACTTCGGATTTAGCCCCATTTACCACCACCCTCTGCGTACTATCCTTCAACCAGTTTTCAACCCAGTTCACCACCTTGTGTCCCAGTCCCAGGCTGCCCAGCTTGTTCACAAGCCTCCTATGTGGAATGGTGTTGAACATCTTACTGAAGTCAAGGTAGGCCACATCCACCCGCTCCCCCACCATCCACCTCCCTAGTGACCCAGTCAAAGAAATCAATCAGATTAGTTTGACATGACTTTCCTGCCATGAATCCATGCTGCCTCAGATCTTGTGTGCTCCACTAGATTCAAGGTGCTGTACTATCCTTTCCTGCAACAGAGATTCCATAATTTTCTTCACCACTGAGGTCAGGCTGACAGGTCTATTGTTTCCAGCCTCCTCCCTGCTCCCACTTTTGTGGAGAGGGTCCACAATAGCCCTTCTCCAGTCCTCCGGAACCTCCCCCATTTCCAGTGACTTGTTGAAAAGGGCCACCAATGGTGCTGCCAATACCTCCCCCAACTCCTTTAATATTCTAGGGTGTATCCAATCTGGTCCCATTGCCTTATCCACCTTTAGTTTTGTAAGTTCTCCTAGGACTCTCTCTCCTCTTTGAATGGACTAAAGGAGCTTAATATGTATGTCCCCGAGAAAAGGAGGGAGAGGGGGGGACATGATAGAAACTTTCAAATACCTCAAGGGAATCAACAAAGTCCAAGAGGGTAGCATCTTTCAGAAAAAGAGATGTGCAAGAACAAGGGGGTACAATTTGAAGATAGAGGGGGGACGGCTCTGAGGTAATGTTAGGAAGTATTTCTTCACGGAGAGGGTTGTGGATGCATGGAACAGCCTTCCTGAGGAAGTCGTGGCATCAAGAACAGTGGGGGAATTCAAGAATGCATGGGACAGATATAAGACAATTCTAGTAGGGGGTAGGAGGAAGTAGGCTGTTGGTTAACTAGTGTAACCCTTAGGTGGTGCTATCCCAAGGGCTACTACCCCAGCCTGCTTGGCTAGGAGCAGGTTAAAGGGCTTGAGTTCTGAAACGAGTGCCTCCACCCGGAGGTCAGGGATGGTAGTGGTCAAGTTAACCTGGGCACAGCCCTCTGGGACACTGTAACCCCCCTCTTTCCTTACTAGTGGCCAGAACAATACACAATAATCACTTTCACAATACCCCTGATTCACCACAAAAGTACTCACACTGTTTTCACTTATCACCAGGGCTTTCCTGTGGCTCGACCCTGGGGACCCCCTGTTAAACAAGGTTATACACAGCAAATAGCAGTACAGTACTCTTGCACAAACTGGAACCACAGTCAGGGTAAATGCAAAAAGAGTTAGATCTGATTTATTTAAGGGACTTGGACAAGGGAGAGGTGTAATCAGGTTACTTTGCTTAAAGGCTGTATCAATCTAACAGTTATGCATGCACTTTAGGGTCCATAAAAAGTCACACACTCTGGGTACCCAAGTGCAGAAGAGGTGGGCTAGCCAGGATCGTTGCCTGGGGTAGGCTGGCGTCGCAGCTGGTTTGGGCCCTGTGATGGAAGAAAACAACATGCACCACACACACTAATTGTAATCCGGAAATAGAATGAACGGTGGGTGGGCAGAGGGGGACAGTGAAAAAGCAGGGATACTGAACGAATATTTCTGCTCAGTATTCACAAAAGAGGAGGGGGGAAGTGCCTAATCCAATTAACAGAAGCACTCTTGATAGGGATCGATCCCAGTCCTTTCACAGAAGAAAGGGTTCTGCAAGAACTCCTAAAACTGAAGGTGACAAAGCAATGGGTCCTGATGGAATTCACCCCAGAATTCTAAAAGAATTAAGGGACGAACTAGTGAAACCACTGGCTACTCTTTTTAATAAATCATGGGAGGATGGTGTGGTACCTGAGGACTGGAAGAAGGCGGATGTGATTCCCCTTCACAAAAGTGGGACCAAGACAGAGTCAGGAAACTACAGACCTGTCAGTCTAACCTCTGTGGTAGGGAAAGTGATGGAGTCACTTCTGAAGGAAAGAATAGTTGAGTACCTAGAGGCCAGTGGAGCACAGGACCCAAGGCAACATGGGTTCACAGTGGGAAGGTCATGTCAGACGAATCTAATAGATTTCTTTGACAGGGTGACCAAAGTAGTAGACCACGGAGGGGCCGTGGACATGGCCTACCTAGACTTTAGCAAGGCATTTGACACAGTCCCACACAAAAGATTAATAGTCAAATTAACCAGCTTGGGAGTGGGTCCCAGGGCGGTAGCCTGGGTAAAACATTGGCTGCACAACAGGACACAGAAGGTAATTGTAAATGGAGTCCACTCTGAAGAAAGAGGGGTTACTAGTGGGGTACCGCAGGGTTCAGTATTAGGTCCAGTCCTTTTAATGTCTTCATCAGTGACATTGCAGAGGACTGAAGGAAAAGATGCCTTTTGCAGATGACACAAAGATCTGCAACAGGGTTGATACACAAGGAGGCGTGGAAAGGATGAAAAGGACTTGGCAAGGTTGGAGGAATGGTCAGAAGTATGGCAGCTAGGATTCAATGCAAAGAAGTGCAAATAATGCACCTGGAAACAATAACCCAGGAAAGAATACACAATGGGTGGGGAGGTAGTAACAACAAAAAAGGAAAGGGACCTGGGGGTAATCATATCAGATGACCTTAAGGTTAGCAAGCAATGTGAGAAGGCAGTAGGGAGGGCTGGGGTATACTGGGATGTATAGGAGAGGCATCAGCAGCAGAAAACAGGAAGTTGTTATCCTCTGTACAGACAGTTGGTGAGACCCCATCTGGAGTACTGTGTCCAGTTCTGGAGACCCCATCTCCACAAGGACATAGACAGGATAGAGGTAGTCCAGAGGAGGGCAACTAAAATGGTGCAGGGTCTGCAAGAGAAGCCGTATGAGGAGAGACTAAAGGAGCTTAACATGTATACCCTTGAGGAAAGAAGGGAGAGGGGGGACACGATGGAAACTTTTAAGTACCTCAGTGGAATCAACAAAGTCCAAGAGGCTAGCATCTTTCAGAAAAAGAGACTTGCAAGAACAAGGGCACACAATTTAAAGATAGAAAGAGGGCGGTTCAGGGGCAATGTGAGGAAGTATTATTTCACAGAGAGAGTAGTGGATGCATGGAACAGCCTTCCTGAGGAGGTTGTGGGGTCTAAAACTGTGGGAGAATTCAAGAATGCATGGGACAGACATAAGGCAATTCTTGTGGGGGTAGGAAGAAATAGGCTGTTGGTTAACTAGGATCTACGGCCTATCCTGTAGGTAGGGAAATGGGCAGACTAGATGGGCCAAGTCAAAGTCTATGTTTCTATGTTTCTATGGAGCCGGAGGGCTCAGATCATGAAAGAAAAGAAACAACAAGACAATCAGATGACACACTTAGATTAAGCTGTTGTTGCAGGGAGCTACCCTGATGGTTACTCACGAGGACATGGGACAGACGTAAGATAATTTTTGTGAGGGGTAGGAAGAAATAGGCTGTTGATTAAATAGGATCCTCAGCTTATCTTGTAGGTAGGGAAATGGTCAGACTAGGTGGGCCAAGCGGTCCTTGGTCCCAGGTGGGCCAAGCGGTCCTTATCTGCCGTCAAAGTCTATGTTTCTATGTTTCTATGTTACTCAAGACTGGACACAGGCTGGACGAAAATTGAGACTGCAGGTGGTTGATCTGGAGTGCCAGGAGAAGCAGGGCCCACACGATTCACCGGGGTGTCGTTCCTGTTCAAGCATAGAGCAGGGGGCTGATCTCCAGGCAGGTCTCTCGTTGATTGCTTTCTCTGTGCAGTGGGGTAGTCTGGCAGGGCCAGTGTGGCAAGGCCCAGGCCATATGGAAATGAACGCGGATTCAGTCCATTTGAGCAGGATACAGCTTCCAGCAAGCAGAACACAATCCACGCAGTGGGGAACCAAATCACAACCCACTATAAACACACAGCACATTTACATGTAAGGGATTCTACTATACCAGGCAAACCGCTCTCCAGTCACAATCGCAAAGTCTCTGCACACACCGGAAGTTTAGAGGTAGCTAGAAATCCTGACAGGCCAATACATTCAGCAAAATCTACGGTCTTCTTCAGGTTGATCCTGGTCACAACTCAGTGGCCTACTTTGTTCTCATAAACTCTGACTCATCCGAACTGATTCTCTTCTCCCTCTCAGGGGCAGCAGGCAGGCATGCAGGCCAAAACTCATGCCTTTCCACAGAGACTGTCTCGAGCTGTTGCTTCTTCAGCTCCCAACTTAGATCTGACTCAACTGCCAGCAAGCCTGGGAATTTCCTCAAGATCCAAAAGGTTTGGTTGGCTGATTCATCTGTAAGTCACAACAGGAGCTCCCCCTTCAGGTGCAAAAAGGCACCAAAAGCCCCAAACTACAATTCCTACAGATTCTGACTCCAGACAGCTCCTGTAGTCCGGCTCCATTTTAGGTCCCACCAGTACTGACTGGTCCAATTTGGCAGTTCAGGACCAAGATAGCGGAGATAAACAAAACAGTCATTGCTGCAAAGAAGGCAGGTTAGACAAACTACATTATCATTGTCACTCTAAATGATTTTCAGCAAATAGTTACATCTTTCAACAGAGCTCCCTCTCAGATTACTTATGACTGTAATCCAGGCAGCTCTTAAAGAGACAGCACACAGAGGCTATACAGGCACTCTCTGGCAATCACATTTAAACTGTTAAAACGCAGGACACCAGCCTGGCAGTGAGCATTTAGGCAAGCTCAAGGTAGACTTTTCGGGAACCCCCATTTCTAGGGGGGGTTACACTAGGATTTGCAGCTTATCCATCAGGTAGGGAAATAGGCAGACTAGGTGGGCCAAGCGGTCCTTATCTGCCGTCAGATTCTATGTTTCTATATTTCTATGGACTGTTGTCCACCTCTCCTCCCACCCTGATTCTAGCTGCAGTCCCCCCCTCACTCTTCCTCCGTGAAAACTGAACAGAAATATTTGTTCAGGATTGATGCTTTACCCTGGTCCCCTTCCACTCCCACTCCTTCCTCCCCTTTCAGCTTTCAATCCCCCCCCCCGATCCTTCTCATGTCAGTATTGTATCTGTAGAAGGTCTTCTCCCCTTTTTTAACTTCTTTTGCTATATTTTCCTCTGTCCTTGCCTTGTCACCCCTGACTGCCTTCCCTGCCTCCCTCTGTTTTTCTGTATACATTGCCCTGTCCGCCTCCTTTTGTGTCTCCTTATATTTCCTGAAGGCTAACTTTTTAGCAGCAGTATCTGTTAGGAAAAAAAATCATCATGGTGCTTCCTTTTCTTAATAACATATTTTTGGTAAACTCAGCAGTATCCATTTTCTCATTGCTAAAATACGGGTTTTGAATATTTTTTCAGTCTTTGGTAACCGGATAAGGCCCAAGTGGTTAAGTGATTTGCTCAGAGTCACACAGTATGCAAGCAGAGACTGTGAAAATCAAACCCAGGTCTGGTCTGCTGGATGCACCAAGCTTATTCACAGCTCATTACTCTAACCTCTAGGCCATACTGCTAGACAATTTTTTTTTGAACATCCCTGCTTGCTGAATCAATTAAACATTCTGGTGCGGGGCTGTGATGTGTACCACCATAAAGTATCTGCCAGCAACCTTCTAATACATTCATTGCAGGATCAATCCAGTATATAGAGTCAAAACGTAACCACAAAGTAAGGAATTTTTAAAACTGCTAGTGGTCACCATCTTAAGTGACTTGAATCATTAATTTCAAAGTTAGTAATACAACCTTTTTTAAAAACATCAGAGAAAAATATACATTGATGATAAATTATGTCAGAAATATTTTATTGTAAGAAACTATAAGATGAATATGTTTTCCACTAATAGATACCATAGCTTTAGGCTCTCATGTCAGGTATATGAATTCTGAAAATTGATTGTTACATACAGCTTCAAAGTCACACAAATTTGCTGTCCCCTTTAAATTTGGTGCTAAACTTTTGCAGCAACAAAAGTTTGCTGGCCTGCCCACCCCAATTAAGATATAAGCATGGGAGTTAGGTCAAAGGAGTGGTTACTTATGTATCTGGAATATACTTTGTTACAGAATATTAATGGGTAAACCTAGACATTTCCTGTTGAATTATATGTTAACTGAACCTACCAACAATTCAAAAATCCATACCAGATCCTCGAGCGGTAGAATTTCTATCTATACATCATTTAATAGATTTGGTGACATAACCTTTCAAAACAGTGTTGCACATTTTTGGAATACCCTACCTCAAGAGTTGAAGACCATAGATAGCCTTCCCAGATTTAAGGTGAAGTTACAAGAATACCTGAAATCAAACTGTGCATGTTTTAAAAAATTGTTAATGTTATTGTCTCGTTGTTTGTATAATCTGTATTGTTTTTTGTAATCACCCAGGACTTTGTTGAAAATAGGACTCACATCCTAACAAATGTATTCCTGTATAAAAATAAATTGTATCTAATCAAATCAAATATTACAATGTTTAAAAACCGGGGGCAGGGGGAGGCAGGTAAGGGATGCAAAATACTTTTCAAGCTGCATATAGGAGAGGTGCCTGTGCCAGACTAAAGTTCTTAGTCCCCACGCTTGCCAGAACAGCCATTCTGGACCCACTCAAAAAGGTAAGAAGACTTCCTTTTTTTTTAATTTTGAACTGAGCCAATGGAGATAGGCAGTTCGAAGTGGCTGGCAGCCCATATTGTAACTAGAGGTGTGAGAAAAAATTCCGCTAGCAAAATTTCCATTAAAGTCAGACTTTCACTTCCAGGAAAATTCAGAACTCATTTTGGAAGCTTTCACGGAAATTCCACCTTAAAATGGCAAAATAAATGTATCGACAGTGGTTATCGTATTAAACTGCGGGAAAAAAATTCTGCAGAACTGATCAATGTCAGTGGTCAGTTCTGCTGCTTTTTCCTCAGATTTCAATATATTCATTCCTCTCCCCTGCTGATCACTGCCCGCTGCCTCCCCCAGCTGATAGCCAGCCCTATGTAAAAAAAATACCTGGTGTCTAGTGGTCCCCCCACTTGCCGATCGCCGGCCAAATTTATGTGTTGTGGTGTCCTCCCACCCACTGATCATTGGCCCCAAGTAAAAAAATTCCCTGGTGTTTAGTGGTCCCCTCCACTCACTGATTGTAGCCCCAATGTAAAAAAAAAAAAAAACATTTAAATAATTTTCCCTCCCTGGTGTCTAGAGGATCCTTCTACCTATCCACATTCCCCTTAAAAAAAAATAACCAGTAGTCCGTCCCTCATTCTCTGGTGTCTAGCAGAGCCCCCCTACCCCAGCAAGTAGTCTCTCACCACCCTGCTCTACCCCAAACCCTGACAGAGTGAGCGACTGACACAGCCCTCCTCTCTCCACCCCAGCCGGCTGCCCACTGAGCTACCAATGAATGAGTGCGTGCTTGTACAAACATGCACTCATTCATTGACAGCTCCCACTCACTGAGTAGTATGAAAGCTCTGTGGGGTGGCACAGACAAAAGCGGAGAACTGTTCTGGTGGCATGAAAATATTGCAAATGCGCTAACTTACGAGCGTGCGTTGTGCAGTCATTTTATGGAGTATTGTCACCAAATTTTCAAAACAGGCATTTCAGGGTCTTTGCTCATGAACAGTGTCACTGTCATTTTTGTAATGTGCCCCAAACACTGATTTCGCACAGTGACCACGCTATTCTGCGCCAGAAGTACGAAAACACATTTCGGGCAGGATGTGAAAATGACAGCTGAACAGTTCACAAGAAGGTGGTAAAATGCCAGTGTTGAGAATCTGGCATGAAAATAGTGCGATGCACTCACTACGGCGTGAGTTGCGCAGTTACATACGACGCCGAGTAAACAGAAATTTTTTGGATTTTTACCACTGAACTCAGAACATAGGCTTTTTAGAGCCCTCCTCATGAATAGTGGCACTGTCATTTCATTATTAGTCCCCGAAGGTGATTCTGCGCAGTGACTGGGAAATCACCTTTCGGGACTGAATAACTCCATGACAGTGCAAGAATTCATGAGAAGGGGTCCCAAAAACCCCATGTTGAAAATGTGAGGCCAAAATTCACAAAAATGCCTGAGATATGCATTAAAGTTGAAAACCCCCAATTCATTCCATTATACAGCTTACTGGCATTTCTTCAGTTCGTGCAGTGCAAAGATCATTCTCAGTGTCAGGCCCAAATGCCAGTAATCCTACCCAGGTAGTGCTTTGTGCAAGATTACTGATATCTATACCTGATGGTACGAGTGGGGATGAGGATCAGTGCACTGCTCTGGATGTAGAAAACAATTTCTTCTGGCAGACTGGTTGACTTGATGGGCATAATAAGGATTAGGTGGGAGGGTGGTGGAGCTGAGATGGGTGGGGTGCGGCATTAACAATATTAAAAATGGATGATAGGTACAAGTGCTGGCAGGGTAAGGGGAGGGAGTTTGGGGTGCCATGGTTTTCTAGGGTGTTAAACAGAGCAAAACCAACTAGGTCCTATGGTATTGGCTTTATAAGTAATGTACATAAACGTGTAACCCCCCCCACCACTAAAACAGGGGCTTACCTGTAGCCCTGTAGCTCCGTCCTGCTCCTGCTCTCCTGAGTGTCTCCTTGTAGTGCTTGCATTTATTTTGGTCCCCCTGGTCCAATTTCTGCCCCTGGTGCCTTAGAAAGCATCCCTCTGTAAAACATCCAGCCCTGTGGGGCTCAAGAAGTCCAACCACGATCACCCACTCAAATCATGCCCGCGGGGCAGCAGGGATCACGCAGGCATGAGCAGCGCCTTTGCTCTCCGACCGTGTAAATTTGTGGTCGATCAGGAGATTGTTCAGCAGTCCCAGTGTCCCTGTCACCTAATTGGGACCCGGTGACCAAGAGGAGAGCCCTGAAAGCTCACTTGGGCCAATAAGTAAAAAGATCCACAAAGCAATTTCGATTAGGGCTAACAAATATTCATGAACCAGAGCCCCAATCCAGATATAAATAATTCATGAGGGTGTGTCTGTCCTTGGGGCAGCAGTGTTTTCAGCAATCGCCGAATCCAATAAAACTAAATAAAGATAAATGTAACTGTTGTGCTTGGGAAAAGTGTCCTAAAAGAGGAAAAGTGTTTTAACAGAGGGGATGTTGAAATAAATACAGATGCTGCTCCTGGCTGCACCAGCAACTTTGGGACTTAGAGAAATGTCAGTCTGCCTGCTGCAAATTTGGCAAGTAAAATATTGGCAGCAGCGACGGGCTTATAGATTGAGATATTTGTTCACTTTGTGCAGCGACAGCAAGTACACTACTAGGGCTAATGGACTGTGGGGCATTGGGCAACTGTTTAATTATTTCTGGCTGCACCAGAGCTTTAATGTGGGACTGTCTGTGAATCTGCTTTTGGGACTGTGGGTTAGCAGCCATTTCATGCAGCAGCAGCAGCAGCCAACAGGAAAAGGCAAAGGATAAAGCCAGAACTTGTGGAACTTTTACCTAAAGCTCATGGGAAAGTACCAAGTGTTCATGGGGACTGCAGGGACTAGTGTTTAAGCACCAAAACTGGGAGCCTGTAATGCATTGAGTGAGGTTCATGCATTATTCATTTTCTTGACTGACCAGTGTTTCAGCTAATCAGAGAAGTATCCGGTTGCAGCAGCCAATCAGGGGCCTCAGTGGAGCCTCATAAGAAACAGTGTTTTCTGGCTGTGTGAGCAGATCCAGTAGGAACCCCCACAAGGGTTGGGGCTCAGGCCCCCTACAGAGCAAAATGGGTAGCACTGGGTTGCCTCCATGTGGGAGAGGGGCCTCCTTTCAGAAGGAAGAACAGTGGCAGCTTGCAGCAAAAGCCTCTAACTTGGGGGCTGCCAGAGGATATCCTCCAGGGCTAGATTCAGCCTTCCAAGTGGTGGGAAAATGTGCACTAGCAACTCGATGAAGCAGCTTTGAGAGAGCTGATCCTGCCTCAATGGTGAGGGCGTTAAAGAAAAATTTGATTCCAGAAAAACCAACAGCAACTAACAAATTGCTACCAAGGTCTGAGTGAGTAAACCTGTATTAATAAATGCAGTATCGAAGCAGCTTGAAAGGCCACTAAGCATAGCGCAAGGCAAGCTAAAGTATTTACATGGGACAGTCGGTTATGGTCTGAATTAACATACCTGTAGTGTCCGGTCAAAGGAACAGAATTTTGAGGCAAACAAGCTCAAAATAGTTCATGCAAGCAGTACAGCGTTTACAGCAATGCTCAAAGTGTGTCATACTGTGACTGTGACTTAAAAGTATCTGTAAGGGCAGCGAATGCCCAAGTAACTGGACTGTGACTGTATGTGCGTCTGCACCTTGTGTCTGATCAACGCCTGGGATGGGTGGACATGTGCTAGAAACTGGAAAAGAGTTTAAAACGAAAACGCATAAATGTGTCTGACTTGAGCAATACCACAGGACTGAACTGGAGTTCCCTGACCACGCGGAATGTTCTGGACAGTGCCTGGTGGGCCAGCAATGTGTTCTGTGTAATGTGGGAGCTGCAAGTGCCAGCAAAGAGCCACAAGGGACTGCGTATTGTGTATTGAGCTTAGACAGCTACAGAGATCACTACTGCCAAGTGCTACAGTAAAGTGTAAATTAAAGCAAGATACAAAAGTACTGCTGAGCCCAGGGAGCTCAAGTGAATAAAGATACAGCCAAGTACAAAGTTTGTGTTGAAAGAGTCTGTTGCATCTGTTTGCTAGCCAGTAAAGTCTACAAAATGGTAGTGGGCCCTGCCTCAAGCCCAGTCTAGTTCAAGTCCAAGCATTTCAAATGGTAGTGAGCCCAACCTCAAGCTTGGTCTAATGGTAGTAACAAGAAGTTGTATAATAAGCCGCGGCTAACAAGCAAAAGTGTTGAAGGGAACTGTAATTTTCATATCACAGGCTCAACTTGAGCAACAGCTGTGGACAGTGGCAGAAAAGCAAGCATAGATCCAGGACAGTATGCAGTAAAATGTGGACAAGTTAAACCTCAGGAAAGGTCTGGCCTTGTGCAAGTAACACAAGCAAAGCTCCATATGAGGTTATATAAATGTACTGACAAGTAAATCTGCTAAATATGATTGTGGGAGACAGCCTGGTGTCGTACCACCAGCCAAGGCACTGCCATATATGTTTCCCTTGAGGGGCACAGCCTAGACGTGAGGTAGAAGCGTGCCGGCCCTGCTCCTACCTGTTCATCTAGCAAAGTGTTCCAGCCTTAAAGAGACACTGGCTCTAATGTTTAAAACGCAAGTTTTCATCTCAATAGCTGTAACACCCTTGCAGTCAGTTTGCAGGTTACCGGCTGTTAGCTTTGTCCTGTGTATTAATCTTTGGAGTCAGAGTTTCAAATTGCTGAGAGCACTAAATTCTGATTTTTCTAAACCAAAGAGGACATTCACTGCAAGCAATGCAGAGCAACCCCTGCACCACCGATTTTGACTTATACATAATGCCTTTGTTGAAAATTTGGTGACAATACTCCATAAAATGACTGTGTTGCGAGCGTGCGTTGTGGAGTTTGCATGCACGCTCATAAGTTCTCAAACTTATATTTTCACTCCACATTTTCAATAGTGCCATTGTTCTACACCTCCTAATGAACAGTACAGCTGTCATTTTTCACATCCTGACCAAAATCTGTTTTCGCAGTTCCGGCGCAGAATAGCGCGGTCACTGTGAAAAGCCTGTGTTTGAGACACATTATGAAAATGGCAGCGACACTGTTCATTAGCAGATGTCCTAAAATGCCTATGTTGAAAATTTAGGGAAGAAAGTCAAAAAAATGTGTGTTTTACGAGCGTGCATTGCGCAGTTTGCACGCACACTCGTGACTTTGTGAATTTGTAATACTTTCACTCCAGCTGTTCATCATTGGCATTTTCCATACCTCCTATGAACAGTACAGCTGGTTGAATTTGTTTTCGCATCCGTGCAGAATTGCACGTCACTGTGCGAAATCACTTTTCAGGACACTTTCAGGAAATGGCGGTGACACTATTCATCAGCAGAGGTCCTAAAATGCCTATGTTGAAAATTTGGTGGCGAAACTCCAGACAATAACTGTGTTGCAAGCGTGCATTGCACAGTTTCCATGCACCCTTGTAACTTTGTCAATCTGCAATATTTTCATGCCGCATTTTCACCACTGGCATTTGTGCACACCTCATTATCAACAGCTCAGCTGCCATTTTCCACAGCCTGCCAAAACGCTTTCCCGCAGCTCTTCTGCACAGTGGCGTACTCACTGTGCAAAATCACCTTTTGGGACACATTAACAAACTCACAGCGCTATGCCTCTCCACCTCCGCCACTGCCAATACCAGCGAGACAACATTCGGCATTGACAAATGCTTGTTTATTCAGGTACAGTTAAATATGGATAATTTAGGGGAATGCATAGAATTTCTGAGAATAAGAATTGTATAAACAGCTGCCAATTAGAATTTATTTCCTGTCCTCTTTAATGCATAATGACTGCCTCAGAGCGGATGCATTTTAATAAGTCACACAGACAGAAAATCAAAATCAAAATGCAGTTAATGTCTCGCCCCATTTAATTCTTCTGTGTTCTAATTACAACACAATATGCTATGTAATATGTACCCTATCACACTGTATTGCAATTTACTCATACATCACCTCACATTACAATTGGCAAAGCATAATGCATTTTTGTAGGCATGTGCTTTGCAATGCCAGGTCGATGGGAACAAGACCGCTGTTTTTGCGGACTCGATTTCTTCTGTTGACCTGGCTTGCATCATGGAGACCTGGCTGGGTGACAATGCGGGCCTTTTTTTTGAGGCCACCATTCCTGCTGGGTTTACTGTGGTGCACTGTCCAAGGAAGGATCACAGGGGTGGGGGACTGGCCATCAGTTTTAGATCCAGTCTGGTCTTTTTGGCGCACCTAGTTAGTTGTGCCCGGTCTTTTGTGTGCGTTGCCGTGCGTGAGGGTGCAGGTGCAGATTGTAGGATTCTCCTTGTTTACCACCACCCCCCCCGGGGTGGGAGGGGAATTACTTCAGGAGGTAGCAGATTTCATTGTTGACCAGGTGTTGGCGTCCCCCAGGTGCTTAATCCTGGGGGACGTCAATACTTGGATCTGCGATGAATCCTCGCATTTTGGTTATGACCTCCTCCAGTTGATGCAATCACTGGGCCTGTCACAAGCGGTTATTGCTGCTACCCATCAACATGTCCACACACTCAATCTGGTGTTCCAGCTGGGTCTTGAGACTGACAACCTCAAGACTGGTCAGGTCATTTGGTTTGACCATTGTACCATGGAGTTCAGCTTTGGGGCCCCCCCTGAAAGTCCCTCCCTTGTGGAGATGGTCATCTATCACTGTTCAAGGGGTGTTGACCCAGAGGGACTATTGGCATTGGCTGACCTATCTAGGGTTGATGCAGCATGTGCGACTGGCACTGGAGAGGCTGTGGCCACCTATAATAGGTTGTTGCTGAATCTCTAGATGTCATTGCACCAGTCCATATATGACCCAGATCCTCTCACTTGAGATCCCCTTGGTTTGATGGAGATCTCAAGGTGTTGAAGATCAGGGGTCAGAAGTTGGAGCATTGCTGGCAGAAGACTCAGCAGGAGGCCAACAGGCTGGCATTACATGCTCACTATGTTGAGTACGAGGGGGCAATTTCCCGTAACAAGACAGGATTTCTGTCCAGGGAAATTGCCGCAGGAAGAAACAGACCTTCTCAGCTGTTTTGGACCATATACAGGCTTTTACATCCTGCCAGTCTCTGGCCGAAAAAAGCTTTTTCAACCACTTTATGTGAAGCGTTTGCTTTGTTTTTCGCTGACAGAGTGTCAGCTATCTGGTCGGAGATTCTGCCAGGGAAGCTTCTGCCTCGCAGTGGTTGAGTTGGGAGTTTCAGAGGCACTCTGTCTGTCTGGGAGGAATTTAGGCCAGTGGAGGTGTCTGAAGTGACTAAGGTGATCTTGGAGCTGAAGCACACCTTTTGCGAACTGGACCTGACACTGAAGCATTTCTTAATTGGAGGTGTCGATGCTGTTGGCCCGGTGTTTGCCAGGATTTCCAGGTGCTCAATGGCAGAGGGGATCTTCCCAGTTGCTTTGAAAGAAGCACTGGTGAAGCCTCTCCTAAAGAAATCTTCCCTCAACCCAGATGTCCTGGCAAATTACCGTCCGATCTCCAACCTGCCATTCTTGAGCAAGGTTGTTGAGAAACTGGGTTTTTGGGCTAGACATAGCACTGAAACTGCTCTAGTGAGAGTGCATAATGATCTGCTCGGGGCTAGAGATAGAGGAGACAGGTCAGTTCTTGTGCTCCTCTATCTCTCTTCAGCTTTTGACACTGTAGATTACGTTGTGCTTCTTGATTGGCTCTGTGAGTTTTGTGGACTCGCCGGTACTGTCATTAAATGGTTTGAGTCCTATTTCTTGGACAGAGTGCAGTGGATGGTGATGGGGAATTTCTCCTCCTCCCCAATGCCTCTGTCTTGTGGAGTACCTCAGGGCTTGATCTTGTCACCGATGTTGTTCACAGTACACATGCTGCCCCAGGCGAATTATTTAACAATACAGTGTGGAGTTTCACTGCTATGCAGATGATACCCAACTGTATTTGTCTTTTTCACCCAGAACACCAGGAGCGGTCGACGTGCTTAATAGCTGTCTGGCTAAAATCAATGACTGGACGGCTTCCAGCTGGCTAAGACTCAACCTGGCTAAGGCTGAGGTACTGGTGATCAAGCCGGGTCACAGGCATGATAGGTTGCCACCAGGGGCTGACTCTGGACTTCTTTTGGGGTCTGCTCCATTGGTGGTTTCTCCGAGGGTGTGAAATCTGAGTGTGATCCTTGATTTCAGATTGACCTTTGAAGATCAGGTGTCAGCTATAGTCAGCAGTGGTTTTTACCACTTGTGAAACATTGCCTGGATTAAGCCCCTCATTCTGCCTGAGGACCTGCCGACACTAGTGCATGCCTTCGTGACTTCTAGGCTCGACGACTGCAGTGCTCTGTACTTCGGGGTCATGGGAGGGACCCTCTGCAGGCTGCAGCTAGTACAGAATGCAGTGGCCCGGTTGCTGACAGGCCTTTCGAGGCCCAGTCATGTGACTCCAGTCTTACGTGCTCTGCACTGGCTGCCAGTCAAGAGGAGAGTCCTTTTCAAGGTGGGTCTTCTCACCTTTAAGGCTCTATATGGGCTAGGTCCTGGTTATCTGTCTGAACTTCTGACACCGGTGTCCTTTACGCTCTCCCTTCGCTCCTCTTTGAGGATCCTCCCAGACGTTCTCAGGGTTTGGCTCAAGACCTCAGGTGATCAGGCATTTAGTGTCTCTGGGCTGACCCTGTGGAACTCGTTTCCACCTGCTATCTGGGAGGCTCCCTCGATTGAGGTATATAAGGGGAGGCTAAAGGCCCACCTCTTCAGCCTGGCATTTGACTGTTAATATCTTTATTTTAGTCCTGGCCAGTTCCCTGAAGACTGATTTCTGAAACCCTATATTATTTTATTCTTTGTATTTTAATTTTGTAATGGTTTTAATGAGCTTTTATTATGTCTTAATTAACCGCTGTCTGTTCTTGCTTGTGTTCGGTGCCCAGAGCCTCCGGGAGGGGACGCCTTGTAAATAAAATTGCCTTGCCTTACCTTTGGTTAGTTATGAGATAACATTCAGCTAACCAAAGTATAGGAAGGAATAACTTGCTGATGTGGGTGACTGAATGCCTGAGGCCTAAGGCCGAGTCTTTTAAGTCAGTTATTCAAAGTATACTATAGCTAAATGAATGTAAGTATTATCATATGACTAGAGGCTTGATTTTCAAATGCTGATGCAGGGCTTGCATCAAGTCCTGCATCAAGCCCTTCCATTGGCACAGCTGCGCCAAATACCTTTGCCGCAACCACGCCTGATTTTGGTAGGCCAGGTGCAGTTACAACACTTTACTTGATTTATGGCAGCTTGTACCAAATATTTGGTGCAAGCGCCATTAAAAGCGAACCCGGTATTACTGCAAGCTAGATCAGAAGAAGTTGATCCAACTTGCGGCAGTTGGTGCACGGGACTGAAAATCCTGATCGCTGGCTGGGAGAATGCCGCAAGCGCCATGTGCCATATGTTCAGCACACCCGGGACTTGTGGCATTTGGGGCTGCTTGAAAATCAAGCCCTAGGAGTTTTGAAACCCAGATCTTAAAAGCTCTGTGGTAGTTGAAGTGGATGGTGCCTTTTTTCCTCTTTTTTTAATCAGATGCAGATAAACTATCGTAGGCATGTCTGAAATGTGGATAAACTATTGTGGGTGTATCTTAAATGTTAATAAACTATTGTGGGCATGACTGAAATGTGGCTGATTGACTGAGGAAGTGGTTGTAGTAGTTTGTGGGGTAGTAAATGACAGTTTTCCTCTGTTCTGATGTGATTTCAATCGATACGTCATATAATACATTGTTTTCTAAATAAATACATAGTGCATCCAGATTTGGTATGTACAAGTGTAACCCCCCTACAAATGGGGGTTCCCAAAAGTCTTCCTGGGCTTGCTTAAATGGCCACTGCCAGGCTGGTGTCCTGTGTCCTAGCAGTTTAAAAGTGTTTGCATGTGAGTGTCCAGCTAGCCTCCATGCCTGTCTCTTTAAGAGCTGCCTATCTCATAGTTATAATTAATCTGGGTGGGGGCTGAGAAGTTTCAAGCTCGAGTCCCACCTGGGCTGCAGTATTATTGTTCTATTCTTCCATTGCTAATTGCGCAGAGGGAGCCCTATTGACGTCTGTGATTGTTAACTGATTATCTGCATTAATAATAATGATATCATAGTTTTTCTAACCTGCCTTCCTTTGCAGCAATGGACATTTCTGTACAGCACTACCATCTTGGTTCTGGACTGCCAGTTTGGGCCAATCAGTACCTTTGAGGACTCTAAAATGGAGCCTGGCCCCAGGGGTCTTATGGGAGTGAATTTCTGTAGGAATTGTAGTTGTTACCCATTGGAGCCTAAATGGACCTGGAGGGGGAGCCCTTGCTGTGACAGACAGATGGCTCAACCAACTGAACCTTTTGGATCAGAGGGAAATCCCAGAGTTGCTGGCAGCAGTGAGGTAGAAGTGAGTTGGAGCTGGAAGAGTAAGCAGCTCGTGCCAGTCGAGCTGCTGCCCCGCGGGGTAGCATGGGGATTCGGCAGGAAGGCTGAGTCTGGTCTGCCTGCTTCTAGCGCTCCCTCTTGGATAGATTCATGCAACCTTAATTCAGACTTTCCTTCGAATATTTCGCTGTGCCCTGAATATTGGGTACAGCAGAGTCAGTGTGGAGTTGGAGTTGAAAAAGTGAACAGCTTGAGTAATTCGAGCAGCTGCTCCTACGTGGTGCACGGGGAATTAGCGGAAGGCTGTGTCTGGCCTGCCTGCTACCATCTTCCCAAGTGAAGAGACCTTGAGCTGAAATTGGACTTTATCCGAAATTGCAGGTTTTGCCACGAAACCTGAATTGTGACAAAGTGAATTTCGCCTGAAGTGGACCGAAGATTTGTCTAGTAGCGAGCGACCTGTCAGGACTTGAGACTGCTGCAGGGTGTACGGTTTGTGCAGAGACACTGTGTATAGCAACTGAACTGCCATCTGAACTGTGGTATTTACTGGCTTTTACTATAAGTGTGCTGAATGTGGAATGTGGGTCGCAATCTGGTTCCCCACCTTGCTTAATATGTGACACTAGTTGGAAGCTGAATCCAGTTTTTTACTGGACTGTATCCAAACTGTTCACCTGGTCTGGGCCTCACCAACTTGGCTCAGACTGACGCTCATGCCTCAGAGTTACATCCGATGAGAGACCCGCCTGGGTATTCGGCTCCCTGCTCAACACCAATGAACAGGAATGACACCACGGTGCATCGTTTGGGCCCTGCTTCCCCTGGCAATCCAGCTCTTCATCCTGAGGTCTCCATTTCATCCATCCTGCATCCTGCACTGGGTAGCGTGTTGTGTTAGCGTGAGCAAACACCAGGGTAGCTCCCTGCAACAAAGCTCAGATCAAAGTGTGTCAACTGATTTAATTGTTGTTGCAAATCATTTCAGACTGAGCCATCCCGCTCCGGATTACAAATTAAGGGTTAAAGTACATGTTGTGTTCTCTTTCTTCCAAACAGCTCCAACAACAGCTGCAATGCTGGCCTACCCTGGGCAACACTTGAGGCTAGCCTGTAGTTCCAACTGGGTACCCAGAGTGTGTATGACTGTGTTACAGGGACCTTTGAGTGCATGCCTTATAACCTGAACCAATCAGATCTAAAATCAACCACTAGACTACTTCCCCTCCCTTGTTCACATCCCCCTAATAAATCAGATCTAAATCTTTTTGCATCCAAACTGGTTGTGGTGTACCTCTGTATAGAAAGTACCATGATATTGCTGTTTACTGTTACAGGCCTTGTGTTACAGGGGTTCTCCAGGGCCGTTCCAGCTAATCCAGCCCTGGTGGTAAGTCTGTTATAAGAGAGGCTAACAGTGCATTACAGTGTATATTGGGATTGTGTTACCTCAAATGTGCTTTGGCTACTAGAGGGGAAAGAAGGGGATACCAGTGTCTCGGAGGGCTGTACCCAGAGCAGTCACACTGCCAGACCCCTCAATCTGCAGATAGTCATGCAGGCAGGGGTAGTATCCCTTGGGATAGCGCCACCTAGGGTTTACGTCTTGGAGGCACTGCTGCAATTTGCGCCTTCTAGTGGCCAGAGGTGGGTACTACAACCCCATGCTTAAAATTTGCAATAAAATGCAGGCGCTTGCTACGCCTAAATTTAAGATTGCTCCCCATAAGTTGGTGGTGCACCGTATAATGGGGTGGAGCATGGCTGAAGGAGTAGACCCCCAACAGGCCCTTTTGTTAATGGACATCCCATTGGGGACCACTAATGCAACTATTATAGAGACTGTTGAACAAGTTAAGTGTTTGGGGAAGGTTGAGGTGAAAGGGAGGGACTCGGATCTGTTTGACCAAACCATGGTGACCCACCTCTCCTGTATCCTCCCCATAGATCCTAAAAGAGTTCCCCCTGTTATTTTTCCTGGAGAGTCCCAGAAAGGGTGGCTGGTTATTCATTTGCATAGTGACCTGGCTGCTCCTGGGGGATCCCCAAGTA
This sequence comes from Neoceratodus forsteri, assembly GCA_016271365.2. Taxonomy (NCBI): domain Eukaryota; kingdom Metazoa; phylum Chordata; order Ceratodontiformes; family Ceratodontidae; genus Neoceratodus; species Neoceratodus forsteri. The sequence goes on along the minus strand of CM057456.1, from coordinate 920,523,091 downwards.
TAGAGGGAATTAAAGACAAATTGCTTAGACTGCTAGCCACTGAGGGGAAATCCGCCAAAGAGTTGGTGAAGATGTTAGATCTTTCTGAAGACACCACTCCCTTGCAGTCCTCTTTAGCTCTCTTGTCACCCCTAGAACTTCCCCTGTAGTAACCTTCCCCATAGTGATATCATCCGTACATCTGGACCCTTACCATAGACTTAGACTCTTCTCAGGCACAGTCCCAGTGCCCATGGAGGAGGACAACCTAGAGACATGGATGGATTATGCCACCCTCCTGGTCCAGGAGTGGCAGTGCTCTGAGGGAGAGAGAAAAGAAAGAGGCTCATAGAGAGCCTGAGGGGCCCTGCACTGGAGGCCATCTGTGTTCTTCACTCCACCAGCCTGGAGGCCACTTCTGCTGAGCACCTCTCTGCCCTGGAGGTGTTTTTTGGCAGCACTGAGTCAGGGGAAGACCTGATGTGGAAATTCAAATCTGCCAAACAATGGAAGAATGAAAGCTGTCCATGTTTGTTACCCGAATTGAATGGGCCTTGCAGAAGGCCCATAGGAAAGGGGGAGTGCCTGCCAGTGAACTGAATTGAGTCAGATTAGAACATGTCTTGAAATCTCCCAAGTACTCTAGTGTGATGGTGCTGAAACTGAAATTGCAAGATAGGAAGACTAATCCACCTGAATATTGCTACCTTATGAAAGAAATTTGAGAAGCAGAGAATGATGAAGAGGTGTGGGAGCCTTATGCTGGGGTTGCCCGTACCAGCCAGACCCCTGATTAAAGTGATAAATGACAAGATGAGTCCGAACTGCAACAGATGAGGGAACTAGTTAAAGAACTCAAAGAGATGAGAGCCAGTCAACAAGCCGTCGAGGAGGCAAAAGTGCAAATCCTTGTCAAATGCCCCTCGAGCCAAAGTGTGAGATCCTGCCTAGAGGGGTGGGGGTGCATGTCATTTCTCTGAAGCCCGGACAGAGAGTAGTCTGATGGAAGAAGTATGAGAATTGAGAGCCCTGGTGGGAAACCTTATCAGGACCATGTAATTAGCTGATTCCCGGAGAGGCTCAGAAGGCAGGAAAAGTGAACGCCGGAGCAAAGAGGGACCCCAGGATTTGCCTACACTGCCTAAACAAGAAAGTGGTTTTCTTCCCCCTACAGACTCTAAAGAACCCATCTTCTGTTACAGCTGTGGGGAGGATGGGCAAACCCAGCCCAACTGCAGTTTGCCTGAGAGTCTAAGAAAGGTTACTACAAGGCTACTGGCTTTAGTTTGACGAAGACATATAAGGCCACAGACAGGGCCTGTAAAAAAGACTTATTTCTCTAAGACTGTCATAAAACAGACAACTAAGTCCCCATCACCTGATTGGTCCAAGTTGGTAGGCCCGTTGATGGAGACCACCGTAAATATATACCATGAATGGTGTATCTGCCTGGATTGTACTTGAGAGCGGATCATAAGTGACTATAGTGTTTCAAGATTGGTACCAAAAGCACCTGCCTGATGTGCCCCTGCAGCCCCTGGAGGGTCTGCATGTGTGGGGATTAAGCAAAAAGTCCTACCCCTACTTGGGATACATTCAGTTCTGGCTTTCCTTTCCTACTGCAGTAACCAGAGTGGATGAACAAGTAGAGACACTAGCCCTGGTGTGCCCTCCTACGGGATTGTATGATGGAGTTCCCTTGCTCATCGGAACCAACGCCCACATGTTTGGGAGACTAGCCCAGTTGTGTCAAGAAAAACAAGGGCAATGGACTGGGTGAGTCCTGCGAATTCCAGCCCTGATAAAGAGAGTCTATGATTTGCACAACCAGAATAATCAAGCGAATGTTAACCGGTGGGGATAGTGGGGAAGAAAGATCCTGATTCCTTGATACTACCCCCAATGCTCAGCATACTATTCATGGAGAAGTCTGCCTTAGAAAGGACATTAAAAATAAAATATTGACGCTGGATGCACCAGGTGAGGGGAAGTTGCCGGAGGGGTTGTTGGTTAAGCCCAGTATCTTGCCTGCCCACACCCATGCTTATGCTCGGTGAGTGATGGTACAAATACAGAATTTGTCTGATCGAGAAATCCGAGTGAACCGGGGGTGTACGTTAGCTACGGTGCATTGTGCGGACACTGCAATATTGCCCAGCAACAAATATTCTGGTGAAAGAGAGGAGGTGACCCCGGACCTATTCGACTTTGGAGGGTCCCCACTGTCTACTGAATGGAGGACTCGAGTCAGTCGAATGCTTGCCCAGAGGGACCAAGTGTTTTCCCTAAAAGAGTGGGATGTGGGATGCATTCATGGTGTTGAGCATATGATCAGACTTCACGATTACAGACCCTTCAGGGAGTGGTCTCATCGCCCTGCCCCAGCCAATATAGACTATGTCTGGTGGCACCTACAGGCGATGCTAGCTGCTGCCATTATTCAAGAGTCAAGAAGCCCTTATGCTTCTCTGATCATAGTCATGCACAAGAAAAATGGGTCTGTGAGGATGTGTGTAGATTATCAGACTTTAAACTGACAGACTGTACCAGATCAATACACCATGCCCCGCATACAGGATGCTCTGGACTGCCTGAATGGGAGTCAGTGGTTTTCAATACTTGATCTATGAAGCGGGTATCATCAAATCCCAATGGCCCCGGAGGACTGTGAGAAAACAGCATTCATCTGTCCCTTGGGGTTCTATGAATTTCTGAGGATGCCTCTGGGGATTTCGGGCACACCTACCACTTTCCAGAGGTTGATGGAACGTGCAGTAGGAGACATGAACCTGTTAGAATGTCTAGTATACTTGGATGATGTCATCGCCTTCGGACGCACCTTAGAAGAACATGAGACCAGGTTATTCAAAGTTCTTGACTGCCTGGAAGAATTTGGCCTCAAACTATCTATAGATAAGTGTCAGTTTTTCCAAACATCTGTAAAATATGTGGGACATAAAGTGTCAGCTGAGGGGATACAGACAGACCCCAGAAAAGTGGAGTCTCTGACCACCTGACCTCAGCTGAACAACTTGAAAGAACTGCAGCATTTCTTGGGGTTCTGCAGCTATTATCGCTGATTTATTAAAGACTACTGAAAGGTAATCCAGCCACTTCTCAACCTCACTCAAGGCTACCCTCCTACCAACCGCAGGTATACAGTAAGAAAGGATCTCTCAAGGAAGAAGAAAAGGTATATTTTCAAACAGGTGAACCATTTGGGGCCCTGTGGACCCCTGAGTGCGAGGCGGTATTCTTTGAGATCATCTATCAGCTTACTCACACCCCAGTACTCGCCTGTGCTGACCCTACCAAGCCATATGTCCTGCATACTGATGCCAGCCAGAAAGGGCTCGGGGCTGTGTTGTATTAAGATTGTGAAGATGGCTTGAGACCGGTGGCCTTTGCCAGCAGAAGCTTGACACCATCTGAGCAAAATTATCCTGTTCATAAATTGTAATTTCTCACTCTCAAATGGACTATAGTCGATCAGTTTCGCAAGTACCTCTACGGGGCCAAAATATTGGTAAAAACTGATAATAACCCCCTAACATATGTACAGACCTCAGCCAAGCTGGACGCCACTGGACACCGGAAGCTTTCTGCAGTGTAGACTTACGACTATGCGGTTGAATACCGGACAGGACTAAACCATATAGATGCTGATGCCCTCTCGTGATGACCAAGCCCCCACAACAACTGGGTGAGGCTGTCAGAACAATCTATTAAAGCATTGTGCCAGAAACTTTTAAGGATGAGTGGCCATCCGCAGATACAATGGACTGCCTGGTAGACTGTTTAGGGGCCCCCGACACCTGCATACCTGCAGCCTATTGTCATTTTTCTGCATTGGACCTCAGTGCCTTGCCCCAGTTTGATAGTGACAGCATTCAGAGGGCTCAATCCCAAGATCCCATGATCCGGCCCGCACTTGGTGCCCTACGTGTGGGGAAAGATGTGTCTAAATTTTGTTCTGGTGACCTACGAACTGCATTATTATTCAAAGAAGGCTCCCAACTAAAGTTGCGGGACCAGTTACTATATCGAGAGACAGTAGACCGGTGAGGTCAGTTGGACAAGCAGCAATTGGTACTACCCACAGCATTCAAGCAGCTGGTACTGTGGTCCCTACACAATCACATGGGACACCTCAGTATTGACCGGACCCTCGACTTGGTGCGGTCTAGGTTCTACTGACCAAAAATGGGGGCTGATGTTGAAAACCATGTCAAAACCTGCAGTAGGTGCCTTCAGAGAAAAGCTTTGCCCAAGAATGCTGCTCCTACCAGTGCCCCCATGGAGCTGGTTTGCATAGACTTTCTCTGTCTGGAGCCCGATCAGAAGAACACTTGCAATGTAGTGGTAGTAACCGACCACTTTACCCGATATGCCCAAGCCTTCTCGACTAAAGATCAGATGGCCTGTACGGTGGCCAAGGTGCTGGTAGAAATGTTCATTGTCCATTATGGTGCGCCCCAACATATCCATTCTGATCAAGGAAGAGACTTTGATAGCAGATTGATTAAAGAGATACTCTCCCAGTGGGGGGTGCGAAAGTCTAGAACCACTCCTTACCACCCCCGGGGGACCCCAGGCCTGAACGCTTTAACAGAACTCTCCTGGTCATGTTGGGCACTCTTCGTCCCAAAGACAAGCCCAAGTGGAACCAGCAGATTAGCACCTTGGTACATGCTTACAATTGCACCAAAAGTGATGCTACTGGGTTTTCTCCCTATCGTCTCATGTTCTGGAGGGAAGCCCGGTTGCCAGTAAATGTCTGCTTTGGAGTCTCCCTGGATAGGGTCAGAGCTGAGAACTATTTACAATATGTCCAAAAACTGAAAGCTCAATTGAACTGTGCATACCAACTGGCCCAAACAATGGCTGCCAAACAAAAGCTTGCTAACAAAGAGAGATATGATCGATGGGTAAAGGCTCAGGAGTTGTTTCCTGGGGATCGAGTGCTACTACGTAACTTGGGATTGCATGGCAAGCATAACATCATTGATAGGTGGCACCATCTTCCACATGTAATAGCAAGTTGGATGATTTACCTGTGTACAAAGTGCGCCCTGAGAATGATTCTAAAGCTGTCAAGACCATGCACAGGAACCACCTACTGCCCTTTGGCCAAGTGATCATTGACACTGAACCATCAGATGTTACCCCTCTTGGGCCGGTGACTTGTGCTGCTGCTAAAAGGAGACAGAGTCAAACTGTCCATGTTGTTCCAGAACCAAGGCCTTTCCCCCGGCATGCCCACAATGATAGTAACAGTCAGTCCACCTCTGATGATAGTGAGTCTCACACCTCTTACTACCCTTCCTATGAACTGAGTCAATTGTTTCAAGGTAACCCTATGTATAATTGTGGAAATAAAGCTATGCCTTCAAGACTGCCTAAACCTCCAGCTTCTTCCCTAGACCCAATGCCCCCTGAAAGTGAAGTGCAAAGTATTACGTCTGAAGTAGCAGATTCTTTGTGTCCAGTAGAACTATTTTAATTACCCGAGGAGGACTCTGATGTGGTGAATCTCCCTGGTGACATACCAGAACTTGCAGAACAATGTGAGAGTGTTGATAGCATCACTTCAGTGCCACAAAGTCCAGTTGTGGCAGAATTTCGTCAGGATGGCCAGCTTGAACCATTTTCAGAGTGTAATGACAAGCAAAATGTTATGGAAACAGAATCTGCAAAGCAAGGAGCTGACAGTGTTCCCAGTCTGGACATTTCAGCTAGTGCAGAGGTACCCCTCTCTATAGAGGAAGAACCCAATGCCTGTGTTGACCGCCCAGAGCCTGTATCTGTGCCCCCAAAAAAGTCTGGATGAGCTGTTAAGTCTGTGATACGTCTTAGCTATGACTCCCCTGAAAGGCCTGTGGATGTGCCTCTAAATGTTGTCCACAAGGGGGTCTACATTTCCAAGTGCTCACTGCCCAAACTGAGTTTCTCTGCCACTTCTAAGTTAATTGTTCATCCCTCAGAATATGGTGCAAGAAGCTATTACATGAATAAGTACAGTAATATTATGTGAATCCTAGTAGAATCAGTATTGAATGTATGAAAAATGCAAAGCTGCTGTTCTTACAGATATAGTAAATGTGTAGAGAGTACTGAATAAGTACAGTAATGTGATAAGTTTAGGTTTACTGATGCATCAGTCACTATCTCATCTTGTGTAGTAATGTCTTGTATATCTCGTATAGTATATTGTCTTCTTCCATGTTATTAACGTATAGACTTGATGTGAACACCAAGTTCTTTCCAGGTGGGGAAGGGTGTAACCCCCCTACAAATGGGGGTTCCTAAAAGTCTTCCTGGGCTTGCCTAAATCCCCACTGCCAGGCTGGTGTCTTGTGTCCTAGCAGTTTAAAAGTGTTTGCATGTGAGTGCCTAGCTAGCCTCCATACTTGTCTCTTTAAGAGCTGCCTATCTCATAGTTATAATTAATCTGGGTGGGGTTTCACACTTGAGTCCCACCTGGGCTGCAATATTATTGCTCCATTCTGCCATCGCTAATTGAGCAGAGGGAGCCCTATTGACGTCTGTGATTGTTTGCAGATTATCTGCAATGGACATTTCTGTATTGCACCTCCATCTTGATTCTGGACTGCCAGTTTGGGCCAATCAGTACCTTTGGGGACTCTAAAATGGAGCCTGTCCCCAGGGTCTTGTGGGAGTGAATTTCTGTAGGAATTGTAGTTTTTACCCTTTGGCGCCTAAATGGACCTGAAGGGGGAGCCCTTGCTGTGACAGACAGATGGATCAACCAACCGAATCTTTTGGATCAGAAGGAAATCCCAGAGTTGCTGGCAGCAGTGAGGTAGAAGTGAATTGGAGCTGGAAGAGTAAGCAGCTCGTGCCAGTCGAGCTGCTGCCCCGCGGGGTAGCATGGGGATTCGGGAGGAAGGCTGAGTCTGGTCTGCCTGCCTCTAGCACTCCCTCTTGGATAGATTCATGCAACCTTAATTCAGACTTTCCTCTGAATATTTCGCTGTGCCCTGAATATTGGGTACAGTGAGTGAGTGTGGAGTTAGAGTTGGAAGAGTGAACAGCTTGAGAGATTTGAGCAGCTGCTCCTACATGGTGCGCAGGGGAAATTGTTGGGAAGGCTGTGTCTGTGTCTTCCCAAGCAAAGAGACCTTGAGCTGAAATCGGACTTTATCCAAAATTGCAGTTTTTGCAATCGGAACCTGAATTGTGACAAAGTGAATTTTGCCTGAAGTGGACCGAAGATTTGCCTAGTAGTGATCAGCCTGTCAGGACTTGAGACTGCCGCAGAGCATACAGTTTGCACAGAGACACTGTGTATAGCAACTGAACTGTCATCCAAACTGTGGTATTTACTGGCTTTTACTATAAGTGTGCTCAATGTGGAGGGTGGGTAGCGATCTGGTTCCCCACCTTGTGTAATGTGTCACACTTGCTGGAAGCTGCATTCAGTACTTTACCAGACTGTATCTGAACTGTTCACCTGGTCTGGGCCTCACTAGCTCAGCCCAGATTGCCACTCATGCCGCAGAGTTACATCCGACGAGAGACCCGCCTGGGAATTCGACTCCCTGCTCAACACCAACGAACAGGAATGACACCACGGTGCATCGTGTGGGCCCTGCTTTTCCTGGCAATCCATCTGTTCATCCTGAGGTCTCCATTTTGTCCGTCCTGCATCCTGAACTGGGTAGCGTGCGTAAACACCAGGGTAGCTCCCTGCAACAAAGCTCAAATCAAAGTGTGTCAACTGATGTAATTGTTGTTGCTAATCATTTCGGACTGAGCCATCCAGCTCTAAATTACAAGTTAAGGGTTAAAGTGCATGTTGTGTTCTCTTTCTTCCATAGGGCCCCAACAACAGCTGCAATGCCAGTCTACCCCGGGCAACGCTTCAGGCTAGCCTGTAGTTTCAACTGGGTACCCAGAGTGTGTATGACTGTGTTACAGGGACCTCTGAGTACATGCCTTATAACCTGAACCATTCAGATCTAAAATCAATCACTAGATTACTGCCCCTCCCTTGTTCACATCTCCCTAATAAATCAGATCTAAATCTTTTTGCATCCAAACTGATTTTGGTGCACCTCTGTATAGAAAGTACTGTGATATTGCTGTTTACTGTTACAGGCCTTGCTTTACAGGGGGTCTTCAGGGCCATTCCAGCTAATCCAGCCCTGGTGGTAAGTGTGTTACAAGAGAGGCTAACAGTCCATTACAGTGTGTTTTGGGATTCTGTTATCTCAGACGTGCTTTGGCCACTAAAGGGGAAAGAGGGGGGGTATCAGTGTCATGGAGGCTGTACCCAGAGCAGTCACGCTGCCATTATTCCTGTCCTCTGGGTGGAAGCACACTTTTCATGAGTTCAGGACCCTCAATCTGCAGATAGTCACGCAGGCAGGAGTAGTATCCCTTGGAATAGCGCCACCTAGGGGGTTACACAGTATTGAATTTCATCTTAATTCTGGTTACCAGAAAATATTAAGATTACAGTGTTACATATACTCCATCTATTTGGGCAGACACACATTAGCCTTTACTGGGAATTAAGCCACAGACTCTGGGTCCCAGGATCAAGCCAGTGAGCTAAAAGAACATACCTAGAAGCTTAGAATATAGACTAAGCATTTGGCATTCAAACACTGAAATTCAGAAAAGAAAAAAAAAACAGCTTCAGAAATCTCTTTTCTGTTTCTAGTTCTCAACACTGTAACATTCTGCTGCTATTATTCTCACATAATATACAATATTATGTAGACATTCAGGCCACTAACAGTGAGCTTGCTTAAGGGACAGTTCTCAGAAAGAGCAGTACATGGGATCAATAAAAGAATGCTAGGAGTGAAAAAATATTCACATTGCTGGCTGTTTGTGCATCTCTCCAAACCACACACATACAAACCTCAATCTCAGTGCAGGACATCATGAGTATGCAGATTTGTGTGCATGCCAGATGGACAAGGCTTTGTTGATTTGCATACCCACGTTGTCTTGCACTGGGATTGAGCAGTGAGGCTTTAGGGCATGTGTGTGGTTTGGCGAGATGCACAATAAACAATGCAATCTAATTCAGTTACAAGAAGTAACCTGCAGTAACAATGCCAGGAAGCTGCATTCCTTTTCCCCAGCCAAGGAACTGCATGCTATGCAACAGGAATAACAAGTTAATGACAAAGCAGACTTGTGTTCCCTAGCTGGCAAACATTCTGACCACTGATTCGGTATACGTAATGCTCTGGTGTGTTTGAATTTTGCAAAAGATATGTTGCCCAGGTCAGTTAGTGGTCCTGTAAAAATGTGGCAAACCAAACTCTCTTTGCACACAGCCAGAGCTGGAATGGGAAGAACCCAGTTTCTTCTGGTGGGTAATATACTGTATGAGCCGCTCTTTTTGTTTTATATTTACATTTTCTATGCCTGCTCTGCCCTGGCTGGTTGTAGTGGATTTACCTGCCTTCAGTCTGGATATAACAGATGTCATGGTGCTGTGGGTGGGCAGAGGAGGTTTTTTTTCTTTCTTGGTTCCCCTTCCTTTTTGTGCCATGGATCCCCGAACCCTGTAGGGAGGCCGGCATTTGGAACATAGTCCCTGGTGTGAGCATACATTGGCACACTCACACAATACACAGCCCAACATGTTCTTTCCCCCTGTTTCCTGTGTGCTCTGCCTCCCATACATCTACCAGTGGAGGTATTGCAGCGGGACATGGTTCCCTCCCTCCGGAGAAGGAGAGCATCTTCTGGGACATTCAATGATCCCTCTCTGGTCGGCCCCCAATGACCTCGGTTCATTTCCAAATCTGGATTGTGGCGTCGCGAGCAGTAGCACTAACGTTGAGCTGATGGACTGGCTATGCACTGCTCTCTGTCCCCCACTCTTCTAATTTATGTCACTGTGAAAGAGCAAAAATACCAATTGTCCATTTCTAGCTACAATTGTGGTAGAACCTTACCCTGTAGATTTTGTTCCCAGATTGGCAAATTTTCACCTCCTCAATAGGAACATAGGAGATACACTCTTCACAACAGTGTTCTTTGCTCCTGTTGCAGGTCCTTGGGGGTGAACACCGCTTCTGACACAGCACTGTGGAATCCTGGATTAAAGGGTGAAAAAAGCACGTTTTGGTTGATTGTATTTAGGAATCTTCTTCAGCCGTTAAGAGACTCCTCTTGTCATACTTGTTTTAGTGCCATGTAATTGTGCAGGCTTAGACTATTATTAAGGCTGCCCAGTCACACACATACCTAACAAAGAACGTTGCCATCAGACTGAAATGCAAACTGTCTCTGAATGACCCTTCAAACAAACAAACAATTTGGGGTTAGGAAGCTCAGTCATAAGGGTTTCTGTCTGATGGTTTACATTTTCACTTATGCTCCAGTTAGGTACCCACCACGCAACTAACCACAGGAAAGCCATTCTCAGTGCATTTCATCACTTTCGCTGTATGCATGCACGTTACTATGTGGGAGGTCTGCTTATTGCTGAGTACACACAGAGGATAAGTACTTTGCACAAACTGCTTCAAGTGGAGTGCCTAAAGACCTCCATGAGATCTGCTGAATACAATTAATCAACCTCTTTTATAGCAGTCCTTGACCTGATACTTAAGCTAACATGTTCCTTGCTATCTATATTAATTTCATTTGTGTGTTCACCTTCTTGGTGCACAGATGTTAATCATTCTACCCCTATAAGTGTATAATTGGAGAACATGTATACTAAACATATGCAATGTTCTTGAGGGCTCTATTAAAGTAGACTAACTTTGTTTGATAAATATAAATAACATAAGTAGCATGACCTGTAATTCACCTCCAGAAGTTAATAGGATCAGAGACCATCATACAGAAGTTTTAAATACAGTAGGTTGGATATACAGTTTGGGACAATTTAATCTTCCATGGCTGACTCGTTGCTGATCTTAGCTGTGAGGGATTCTGGGATGCTGTTGGGGCAGCTGGCTATACAAAATTTTGGAGTGAGAAAAGGAAGGCTGGACCAGATAAATCTGCAGTGCACAACCCAGCAGTGAATAAGTGTTTTATTTCAGCACACAAAGTGCAAATCAGGGGCAGCCCCACTCTTGGGTGTGGTGATTTTGAGCATCGACATTGCTCTTTAAAGTGGCAGTACTAGTTAATAAAAATGCTCTTTTTAACAACTGTTATGCCAGACAAACTCCTCGACTAACAAAACTTTGATCCTTTGCTTTCAGTTCTTTGGAGTGTTCTTTATATTCCTTATTTTTTATGACACTTTAGCACAGACCCTTGGATTCTGAGGAAAAGGGGTGATGCCATTCTCTCATTAGCCCTATGTACAAATTTGCAGGTTGCCTATGCAGAGGCATGTAGGCAACCCTACATCAGAATGCTGCACAACTGGGGTCCAGCAGACCCCTGGCAGCATTCACAGAAGTTGTGCCAGCCCCATAACTGTAGTGCATGCCCCCAACAAAGACACCTGCCATGTCTGCATAGCAGGACAGGAAGACATAGGCCAGGGACAGCATCATAGATACTGGAGTATCCATGGACATCACTGGAATGGGGCCGTGAGTCCATGCCATATGGAATGCCAGTGAGCTATGATATTTATCACGTCAACCTGGTACTGTACCGGATGTTAGTTATTACAATGTTTACTACTGAACTAGTACCATCTATCTATGTGGCTATCAGTGTAGCAGATGTGGCAGCATTGTGCCCGCAGGGTTGCCCCCACCCCTACCATGCAGCTAGGTGGGCTGGGGCATCATGATGGGAGGTCCATGTTGGGACAGGAATCACCCCACTGTGATGTATCTGCCCACCTAGCTGCATGGTAGGGCTAGGGGCAACCCTGCAGGCACTATGCTGCCACATCTGCTGTACCAGTACCCACAGAAATAGGTGGTAGTAGTAGATACTGTAATAATTACCTTCTGGTATGGTACCAGGCATACTTGTCAAATATCACAGCATGCTGGCATTCCAAGTGCCAGGGTCTCACAGCTCTGTTCCATAGCAGGCCATACTGTGGTGTTTGGTTCTGTCATTTCCAGGAGGTCCTGCCCATCCTTTACACATCCTGGGACTCTGCACCTGCCCACAATCCCTTGCTTGTGCGGAGCACGGGATCCACTATGGGACACAGGAAAGGCATCCAATAGGATGCCCACCTGTTTCCTGCAATCTGGCCCTATGCAGCTGCACACTGGGGTCAGGCCCGTAGACAGGCAGCTGGCAACAGTGAATGCTGGCTGGTGTGCACCTGCCCACAGCAGCAGGATACATGTACCCAGCACACCTAAACGCATAGGGCCAACTGATTGTTTTGTCTAATGTAACTGGAATGCACCACCCCTTCCTTTGACTGCCAAGTTTTCACAGGAACAAGCAATGAAAGGGTTAAAAACAAGAAATGGTAAGGGGTTGCCCTATTTTCTGTGGATCCACACAACATTAAATTTATTAATTTATTAAAAATCAAGGAAATAATTATCAGAAAACATTAAAAAACAGCAGAAGTGAAATCAGAATTTTTAAACTACTGGACAATGCAAATATCTGGGAAGTGAGGAACACTTCCTGGCTAACTAGAACTGTCGCTTTAAAGACCCAATCTACAAAGGTGTGAGCTAGGCAAAAAAAAAAAAGACATGTAAATGGTGCATTAAGCTATGTGTCACATAGCAACTGTGCACTTTGCCATACCCACAAAGGTGATGGGATGGGCCAAAGTGTGTAGGGTGGTAAAAGCACTGCAGAGTTTGATGGGGCTATATCAAACCTTTCAAGTCTTCCTATTTTAAGGGCGTATTCCTGATTTTTCCATTTTTTTGAGATTCCCCCTGCTTTGTATGGCACTGTTCCATGCTTCTAAAATTATCAACATCAAGCAACAGACTATTCCTCCTGCCTTTAAATGACTTATGCTATGCATTTCTAGCACCTTAGAATCCATTAGGCATATACATTAAGGCCCTGTGAAAATCTTTCTGATTTGAGTGGTCAAAATCAGGAGCTGTCCCTTATTTGAGGAGCGCTGGCTCGGAAGCTCCACAGTGGAGAGCCCACAATGCCACAGAACCCTCCTTGACCTCATCATATGAGGGTGTGGAGCACCCTGCGAAGAGCAACATGGACATATCAACTGCGAATCGGGCAGCAGGCATTGCAGTGGCAGGTGCCACCACCATAAAGTTGTTCCAGGCATGGTGGAACCAGCAGATCTTGCATATGTACAACTGGGCACTGCACCTAATCCCAACACCCATGGCATAGCACATGCTTTTAGGGACACCAGCACAGGAGTCAGCACCAGCCTGGGCACAGAGCGTCAAGCAGAGCCACACCTGCACAGCCTAGCAGTGCACCATTGTGTACACCACTCCTGCAGTACATTAGCACTATACACAGTATAGTACAGTACATACATACTACATGACAACCTAATTGATACCATGACTTCACCATCACTGGCTGACACAATGCTGCCATTGTATTACAATAACACAGCTATGACAGCCATATAGAATGGTGTATGCTAGTAATCACATACAGTGCTGAATCTATATGCAGCATGCAGTTACATCTGGGCAGGTACTGGTAGTGTAGCCCTAACAGAAGCTGTGAGTGCTATGAGAGCTTTCATGTGTTGACCCTGGGAAGGTGCTTCCCACAACAAAACAAGCATTTGTCAATGCCGAATGTTTGCTTGCTGGTATTGGCATTGGTAGTGCAGTAGTTAGAGAGATGCCTGATAGGAATGGCAGTGAGGTATTAAACTAATGCCAACCCTCACCCTGCAGAGACTGACAGATGTTTGGGGGTGTGTCTTTGGGTCATCATCCATAACGCTCATGCCATTACACCTTACTCCACCCTGCAGACACGGACAGGTGTTGCGGTGTGTCTTGAGGTCTTCAGCCCTTATGCTCACCCCATTCCATAAGGAAATAAGCTGAAATGGGTGAAGAAGAGGAGAATGGGGTGAACATTAGGGCCGAAGACCCCAAGACATACCTCAATGCCTGTCACTGGCTGCAGAGTGAGGATGTAATGGCATGAGCATTATGACCGATGACACCAAGTCACACCCCCGACGTCTGTCAGTCTCTACAGGGTGGGGCATTATGGTTAGAAACCCTAATGCCCCGGGCATTTGCTGATATTTTCGCTCCAGATTTTCAACATGGGCTTTTTGGGACCCCACCTCATGAACAGTGGCACTATCATTTCGTTACTCAGTCCCAAAAGTGATTTTGCATAACTGCGCCATTTGGCGCCACATGTGTGAAAACACATTCTGGACAGGGTGTGAAAAATGACAGCTGTACTGTTCATGAGGAGGTGTAAAAAACTGGCAATGTTGAAAATCTGGACTGAAAATATGAAAAATTGATGAAGTTACGAGCTTGCGTAGAAACTGTGCAATGAGCGCCTATAACGCAGACATTTTTTGGAATTATTTCACCAAATTTGTAACATGTTTTTGGGGCCCCACCTCATGAACAGTGGCACTGTTGTTTTGTTAATCGGTCCTGAAAGGTGATTCCATGCAGCAACCGAGAAATCACCTTTCAGGACTGAGTAACCAAATGACAGTGACAGTATTCATGAGGTGGGGTCACAAGAACCCCATGTTGAAAATGTGGGGCCAAAATTCCTAAAAATGGCTGAGATATCAACCTAAGATGAGCCCCTCCCCCATTGACTCCCATTATATGGCTTACCGTCAGTTCTTCAGTTTGCCGGTCAGCGTTGAATAGTGCAGACATGTCCCGGTCCATAGAAGATCGCTGTTCCCGATCTCTGGAGGTAAGTATGGGGTAGGGAGGTGCGAGGAGGTGGGTCCACAGAGGGAGAGTGGAGGTGGAGGAGGAGTAATGGGAAGATGAAGAGGGACCATTTTCTTTTTTACAGGGGGAAAAGACTTCGGGGAGGGTTTTCTTTATTTTACAGGTTACCAAAAATATTTAGGCACACTGGGATGGGCTGTCAGTGTGCCACAATAGTGTGTGTGTGTGGCTGTGGGGGTGGCATGCCGACAAAGGGATTAGGCACCTCGATGTTGGCACTTGAAATATTTAGGCAGGTGGGGGATCATCTGACACTGGGAGTGGACATCCTAGTGTCAGAAACATAAATAAAAATTATTTAGGCACACTGGGGTGGGCTCCCAGTGTGTCACATTAATGGGAGAGAGAGAGGATACATGCTTACACAAGGATTGGGCACCCCAATGTCGGCTTTCTGGGGAGTTTGTGGTGGGTGGCAGGAGCCGCCAATGTGGAAAGCCGCTCCGCGGCTCATTTATTTATTTATTTATTGAAATGGTTCACCAGGAAAGGCACACAGAACAGTAAGTTTGTCAGCTGCTGCCAATGGAGAGAAGGCATGTCTGTGTGCCTGATTGCGAGGGAGAGGGAAGGTCCTACTGCAATGAGAAAACTGTCCCTCATTGCAGCAGCAGATTTCTTTCAGGTGCGGTCCTCTCTCTCAAACTGCTGTCATAGACAGCTAACTGATTCATTGGTGCCTGTGGAATAAGCCCCATAAAGCATCAGCTCGTAACCATCCCTGATTGGAGCAGCACTTTTCTTTCAATTGAAGACCGCTTCTCTCAAACTGCTGTCATAAACAGCTTGCTGATTCATTGGTGCCTGAGGGATGAGCCCCATAAAGCGTCAAAATGCATTGGGCAGAAACTCACACACCTCTAAACGTACTGTCCCAAGAAGTTTCTTGCACATGTGCGATGCACATGTGTGCAAGCAAACATAACAAGCATTTGTTAATGCCGAACGTTCACTTGCAGGTATTTGCAGTGGTGTTTGGCACGTATGGTGCTTTACCCTAATGCCCTGTGCGATTGCTGGTATTTGCACAGTAAATTGTCAACATGACCTTGTTGTTACCCCCATTGTGCACTACATAGGCGGAAACACATTTTGGGCAGGATGTGAAAAATGACATCTGTACTGCTCATAAGGAAGTGTGGTAAAATGGCAGTTGAAAATCTGGAGTGGAAATATTGAAAATTCGCAAACCTACGAGTGTGCGTGGGAACTGTGCAACGCACGCTCGTAAAACAGTCATTTGTAGGATTTTTTCACCAAATTTTCAACATTGCCATTTTAAAACCTCTGCTAATGAACAGTGTCACTGTGATTTTCTTACTGTGTCCCATACATTGATTTCACACACCGACTCTGCCATTGTGCACTACATGGGCGGAAAGACGTTTTGGGCAGGATGTGAAAAATGACAGCTGTACTGCTCATAAGGAGGCCCTATAGCTCAGTGGTTAGAGCATTGGTCTAGTAAACCAGGGGTCGTGAGTTCAAGTCTCATTAGGGCCTTTGTGCACCACAGTGGGAAGGTCATGTCAGATGAATTTAATAGATTTCTTTGACTGGGTGACCAAAGTAGTAGACCAGGGAGGGGCTGTGGACATGGCCTACCTAGACTTTAGCAAGGCATTTGACACAGTCCCACACAAAAAGATTAATAGTTAAATTAACCAGCCTGGGAGTGGGTCCCAGGGTGGTAGCCTAGGTAAAACATTGGCTGCACAACAGGACACAGAAGGTAATTGTAAATGGAGTCCACTCTGAAGAAAGAGAGGTTACTAGTGGGTGCACCGAGGTTCAGTATGGGTCCAGTCCTTTTAATGTCTTCATCAGTGACATTGCAGAGGGACTGGAAGGAAAAGTATGCCTTTTGCAGATGACACAAAGATCTGCAACAGGGTTGATACACAAGGAGGCATGGAAAGGATGAAAAGGGACTTGGCAAGGTTGGAGGAATGGTCAAGTATGGCAGCTTGGATTCAATGCAAGAAGTGCAAAATAATGCACCTGGGAAACAAGAACTCAGGGGAAGAATACACAATGGGTGGGGAGGTAGTAACAACAACAAAAAAGGAAAGGGACCTGGGGGTAATCATATCAGATGACCTTAAGGTTAGCAAGCAATGTGAGAAGGCAGTAGGGAGGGCTGGGGGTATACTGGGATGTATAGGGAGAGGCATCAGCAGCAGAAAACAGAAAGTTGTTATCCCTCTGTACAGACAGTTGGTGAGACCCCATCTGGAGTACTGTGTCCAGTTCTGGAGACCCCATCTCCGCAAGGACATAGACAGGATAGAGGTAGTCCAGAGGAGGGCAACTAAAATGGTGCAGGGTCTGCAAGAGAAGCCATATGAGGAGAGACTAAAGGAGCTTAATATGTATACCCTTGAGGAAAGACGGGAGAGGGGACATGTTAGAAACTTTTAAGTACCTCAGTGGAATCAACAAAGTCCAAGAGGGTAGCATCTTTCAGAAAAAGAGACTTGCAAGAACAAGGGGACACAATTTAAAGATAGAAGAAGGGCGGTTCAGGGGCAATGTGAGGAAGTATTATTTCACAGAGAGGGTAGTGGATGCATGGAACAGCCTTCCTGAGGAGGTTGTGGGGTCTAAAACTGTGGGAGAATTCAAGAATGCATGGGACAGACATAAGGCAATTCTTGTGGGGGGTAGGAAGAAATAGGCTGTTGGTTAACTAGGATCTACGGCATATCCTGTAGGTAGGGAAATGGGCAGACTAGATGGACCAAGCGGTCCTTATCTGCCGTCAAAGTCTATGTTTCTAAGGAGGTGTGGTAAAATGGCAATGTTGAAAATCTGGAGTGAAAATATTGAAAATTTGCAAACTTACGAGCGTGTGTAGGAACTGCGCACCGCAGTCATAAAACAATCATTTTAAGGAATTTTTTCACCAAATTTTCAGCACAGCCATTTTAAGACCTCTGCTCATAATCAGTGTCACTGTGATTTTCTTAATGTGTCCCATACATTGAGTTCGCACACCGACTGCTCCATTGTGCGCTACATGGGCAGAAACACATTTTGGGCAGGATGTGAAAAATGACAGCTGTACTGCTCATGAGGAGGTGTGGTAAAATGACAATGTTGAAAATCTGGAGTGCAAATATTGAAAATTCGCAAACGTATGAGCGTGCGTAGGAACTGCTCAATGCACGCTTGTAAAACAGTCATTTTAAGGAATTTTTTCACCAAATTTTCAACATAGCCATTTTAAGACCTCTGCTCATGAACAGTGTCACTGTGATTTTCTTAATGTGTTCCACATATTGATTTCGCACACCGACTGCGCCTTTGTAAGCTACATAGGCAGAAACACGTTTTGGGTGAGATGTGAAACATGACAGCTCATAAGAATGTGTGATAAAATGGCAATGTTGAAAATCTGGAGTGAAAATATTGAAAATTCGCGAACTTACGAGCCTGCGTAGGAACTGCGCAATGCACGCTTGTAAAACAGTCAATTTTTGGAATTTTTGCACCAAATTTTCAACATGGGGTTTTTGGGACCCCTTCTCATGAATGTTGTGACTGTCATGGCATTATTCAAGGCCGAAGGGTGATTTTGCGCAGTGACTGCGCAGTGCCTGCGAAATCACCCTTTGGGCCCGAATAACGCCATGACAGTGACATCACTCATGAGAAAGGGTCCCAAAAATCCCATGTTAAAATTGGTGCAAAAATTCAAAAACAACTGTGATATGTCTAATAAAGTTGAAACCCCCTATGTAGCCCATTATACAGCTTACGGCATTTCCTCAGTTCGCGGTCAGCTTTGAAGAGTGCAGATATGTTCCCGGTCCACGAGATCGTCGCGCTGGTCTGGAGGTAAGTATGGGGTGGGGGTGTGGGAGGCTGGTGCGCGAGTGGGTGGGTGCGGGTTGTGGGAGGGGCTGGGAGGAGCGTCACGGGACCATTTTTGTTTTACAGGTTAAAAATAAAAAAGACTATGTGGGACATTTGCCACACTGGGGTGGGCTCCCAGCATGGCAGAAGATGGCTGGGGGATGCCGAGGAGCCGACAGGGGATTGGGAACCCCCGTCGGCAAACTATGTGGGGGGGGAGCGAGGAGCTGACGGGGATTGGGCACCCCGGTCAGCAAACTAAAGGACCGTTTGCCACGCTGGGGTGGGCTCCCAGCATGGCAGCAGGACAGCTTGAGAGGGCTGTGGAGCCATAGGGGGATTGGGCACCCCCGTCGGCAAACAACATTTGCCATGCTGGGGTGGGCTCCCAGCGTGGCACCAAAGCTTTGGTGGACGTAGCGTGCGGTGGGGAGAGCAGCGAGTGGCCAGCGAGGCGGCGCTCAGTATGGCAGCGGTGCTTTCCTTTGAAGCAGAGGAATACCGCTGTCATACTGAGCTCCTGCACCCATTGGTGCAGGACCTCCACGCCTGCTCAAGGGAGCAGTGCATTGGTTGGGAGACCACACCTCCAAGTGTGCTACTCTCCCAAAACGTTCCTTGCGCATGCGTGCAAGCGAATGTAAAAATGACTCATGCTCCTTAGGGTACAGTATGTGCATGCACAAGCACTACTGCCCCCTCTCCCCCAGCTCTGTCAATTCAGAATAATCCACGCTCAACCATGGGTCATTCACTTACTTGTAATCACTTCTCTTATAAACTCCTTGTTTTGCAGGGTGCTGATGCTGTAAGGTTAGTATAACTTAACAGACAATGCAGTCCTCCAAAGCTACTCAACAGCATGCACGTCATGTAAGATTTCTTTACTTTCTTACTTGTATTATTATTTTCCTCTTACCATGATTTGAAAAGGGTTCTCGGTTTCATAAATCAGTGGAGATGTTGATAGGCTTGAACATTAGGGGTATGCAATGTTTATTCATTTCACTATGCAGAGCACTACATGAAATGTCCCTTCTTCATGTGGATCTTTGCATAGCACACCTTGAAGCAAAGTGCTAGTTTCACCAGTCAAAGACTATGTGAAGTCTCTTTATCCACAAAGTACCCCTTTGTATAGTGTTTTGCCGGGTGAATACTCGGTGAAGGCACTTCTCCGATGACGTGCCACATTGTAGAGGGCTTTTATTTTGTATTTTAAAAATATTCCCGTCCCTCTACCATTTAATACACCCCTACTACTCTAACCCACCACCTGTTGAAATATCCATCCCCCCTTCCCCCATTCCCACTGCAGCAGCAGCACCCACACCACCCTCCTTCCCCCAGACTAGCCCCGGCAGTGGCAGAAAACATGAGAAAACATCCCCATCTGATTGCAAACCATCTTAACTCCTGCACCCCAGCCACTAGTCAAGTAAGACAAATACCCCCCACGCCCACCCACTGCAGCACCCATCCATCCTATACCACCATGCTGCACTGACTTTAAAAATATCATGAAGACTGAAGGGATGGCAAACAGCATAGGCCCTTTTCTCACCAGCTTGATTGTCTGCTATCTGAACGAATGTGAGGCAGAATGCACTCATACCAACCATTTTTAATATGAGTGCATGCTGCCTCCATTTCATTTAGAAGGTGGCCAGCCAAGGTGGTATGAGAAGGGTCTCTGCTCGTCGCCATCCTCTCAGTCTTCACCATAACTTTTTTTTACTGTTTTGGTGGCTCCTGATTCATTGTCTCCTTCATAAGCGGGGTTATCCAGACAGTGGAAATATCACAGTAACTTATGCAGATTTAAGTGGGCCTGGTGTTAATTCAGTGAATCCCTGGTATGCTGTACCTAACCACCTCCCCACTGTGGTTACACCTCCTGCAGACCACAAACAACGGCGGGCAGTTTCCCTAAGTATAATGCACCTACACTGTATGCAAAGATTATAACAGCTTCAAATAGAACACAACTTTATGTAGGGCTGCAACCTTGGGGAACAGAAAAAAGGGTTAGTGGAAATGAGGTAATATGGCCTCAATAGGTCTGCCAGTGCTCTACTCAGAAACAGTGCAGGCCATAGGTGGTACAGCTAGTTGGTCTGTGGTGGTGCACTTGAAATCAGACATGGGAGGGTCATGCTCAGTGAATACAACTGAACCCCAGCCCAAAGGCCATGCAACTGCTGAAGTAGCTAAAGCTCAAACAGAAATATCTGTAGCTCCCCCGGCTGGCTGGCTGAATCTGGAAAGCAGCTCTCAGACTATTTGGACTTTCCCTTGTACTGGCAAACGTATCTTACTCATGGTTCCAGTACTTGTGGATCTCCCTCACTGGGCAGGGCTCCAGGGTGCAGTTGATCCCTCTCCGGTCATCGGCCAGTCACTGGCTGTTTCTTGCTTTCACTTCTTTCTTTTCTCTCGCTCTCTTTCTTTTCTCTCGCTCTCGGTCCCAGTGCATCTGTATAGACAATGTAGATGGCGGTTCAGCTGTTCACTGAATAGATGAGTTCACTTCGACTCCACACTGACCCCCATGGCCTCCAGCCCTAAGGGCAGTACTATCCCACCACCTGGGTATAGTGCCTGCTAGTGGATCCCGCAGCAATCATGAGCAGTGATTTACTCCTTTGCTTTCTCTGTTTTCCTCCTTTTCTGCACTGGTACTGCACAGCATCAACAAACATGCTGGCTACCATGAGAATTTCTCCTTTTTCCTCTTACTGCAAAAATAGCTTGTCTCACACAGTTTGTCACTTAGCACACACATAGTCTGCAACAGCTCAGCTTAAGATGTTCCAAACAGTGGTCCCATTTTTACGAGCTCTCCACAAGATCTGATATGATGCCAGCTTAACGCCTTCACTTCATGGGGCAATTGCAATTCTGATTTGTCTATGGGCACTGTCGATCAGGGCAGGCAGACAGTCCAGGAAGTCTGCCATGGGCCAAGTGATTGGCAGATCAAAACACACCTGAATTAATCAAGCCCTCCAGTAGTGCTTGAGCCCTTGTGCCTCCCAACATGAACAGTGAAGCACTCCTAGGCTTCAGTACGAGTAAAGTCCCAAACAGTAAACGTTTGTTTACAGAAACTTTTCTTGCAATTTCATGATACAAAGTGCATAGTGCTAGACAGTGCAAAAGACTCCATAGCACTGAAGGCCACAGTGTGAAAAATCACCCCAGCACTTTGTGATCTGGTTACATCTTCATCAAGGGGGATGACTGCCCTAAGTGCAGGCACCTGACCCCTGCACTGCATTGCAATCTTTTCTCATTGTATTTGAATGTCCAGAAACGCCCTGATTTGTGCAAACTGCAATGTCCAATCCCCTCCAACACCCCAAACCAGTTCAATATGAATCGCACTCATTCTCAGTGTTAGCAAGGGGCAGACTGAGAAACTCCTTGTACAGTCATGATGATGGCAATACTGTATACAGCAGTGAACACCTTTGGGGCCTGATATTTAAACATTTGCACGGGCACTAACAGGTCTTTGCCAGCACAAACCATGGTTTGCGCTGAGCCCCATATTCAAAAGGGGCTGTTGCATGGGCAAAGAGGGTTAGCACCTGCGCAAAACATAATGTATGTGTGAGGACAAGGGGAGGGGCGTGGCCACAAATATGCACTCTACCCCATATTCAGCGGCATTGCTCTGTGCATAAGGGTTTAACATGGTCCTTTTGCGCAGTGCAAATATCACCAAACCAAACCCCGTCTTCACTCTGGGCAACCCTAGCAGCTGCCAGAGGTAATGCAGCCACCAAGCCAGTTGGCTGCTGAGGGAGCACAACCGTCCCCTGTGGCCCCTGGCACCCCCCAACAATCACTGTCCTGTTCTGTAAAATAATACTGTCCCTGGTGCTAGTGGCCCCCCACCACCACTGATCGCCAGCCTGTTTTGTAAAATAAAACTAACCCTGTACTAGTGGTCACCCCCCCCCGATTGCCAGTCCCAGCTGAAAGAATCATATCCCTGGTGCTAGTGGTAACCCCCTCCCTCGAACTCACCTTTGCAATATCTGTGGTGCTGCTGGAGCATCACACCTCCTCGGCCCACCACTGTATGTACAGGCAGGGCGCACCTCTTATTTATAGGATAGGGCATGTCACACTGTCCTATAAATAAGAGGCATCTTTCCTGCCTGTGCATACGGCAGCCAGATGAGGAAGTGTGAGGAGGGCTATGCCTATCACCATATGCTCCCGCGGCATTGCGGATATTCCAGAGATGAGTGGGACGGTATGCCCGGTGCCATGGGGGTGGGGAACAACTGAATGCCAGGGAGTTTTTTGTTTTACTTCTAGGCTGGCAATTGGGGGGGGTTACCACTAGCACCAGGGGTATTATTCTTTCATCCAGGGCTGGCAATTGGAGGGAGGGAGAATACCACTAGCACCAGGATATGATTATTTCAGCTGGGGCTGGCAATTGGAGGGAGGGGGTTACCACTAGCACCATGGACATGATTCTTTCAGCCAGGGCTGGCAATCGGAGGGAGGGGGAATACCACTAGCACCAGGATATGATTATTTCAGCTGGGGCTAGCAATTGGAGTGAGGGGGGGTTACCACTAGCTAATACAAGGGATATGATTCTTTCCACCAGGGCTGGCAATTGAGGAGGGGGTTACCACTAGCACCAGGGATAGTTTTATTTTACAGAATGGACCAGCAATTGTTGGGGAAGGGATCACTAGCACCAGGGATATGTATACATGACTGGGACTGGGCAATGGGGGGGTGGCGCCATGATAACCTGCCTTCCTGCCCATGCAAATGAGCCCATAATGAGCATGCAAATGGCCCCTTAGTGCCTTGCATGCCCAATGGACTCATTTGCATGGGTCCCTTTGAATACTGCAAATAGCACTACAGTGCCATCCATTCTGGATGCGTACTTGAGGATCCCTGTTGGGGTAGTGCTAAGTGGCTTAGCACTGGGCTGAATGTGTCCCTATATTCAATTGAATAGTGCCAGTGTGCTATTTCACTACATATAGCATCTTCTGGCACCCGTGCAATTATAAGGTGCAGTGCAAAGTTTTACATTCCACTTTGCACAGATTTGAATATTGGGTCCCAGATGTCTGAAAACAGACCTACCGGGTCCTAATCTCACAGATGAAACCACACACACGAAGACCGCACTGCGAGTAGCATGTATAGCTTTACAGCGATTGGGGAAGTAAAGAGATACAAAAGTATCGCTACCCCCTAACCCTCACCAGCAAGGAGGAAGTGGATGTAGCCACTGCCGGTGAAGTATTTGGTTGAGTCGCTCTCATGGTGGAGTGGCTAGAGCACTTGACCATGCAATGGTTGGGGGGAGGATTGTGGTTTGATTCCCTGCTAGGGAATTTTTTATGTTTTATTTCTTGCCCCTGTGTCCACATCCCCTCAGAGTTGATTATAATAGTCCTGGGGGGTGTGGGGGGAGAAGGGGGCAAAGCCCCCTGCAAAATGCAAGAAAAACTTACAGGTGTTGCCGCATGCTGTATGTTGCTGCGTGGTCTTGATGTGCGCGGTTTCATCCGTGACATTATGACCCCATGTTGAAAACAGAGAGTCTAAAAGGTACAGTAATCCATGGTGGGTGGGTTACGTATTTATGCAGGTCTAGATAATAAGATTTAGTTGCCTCTGCATATACCCACCATAGTTGTATAAATAAATAGCTTCCTTTCACTGTATATATTTCTAAAGCTAATAAAGGCTACTTAGTAGAATCCTGGTAAAATCCAGAAATGAAGACTAACAATCAGTGGTGCAATCCCATGATCTGGAATTTAATTAAGTCATTCATTGTTAATCAGTGGCCTTGATCCTGGAATATGGCAGTCTGCGGACAGGATTTCCGTATCCACATGGGATGTCCAGATTTTCAATAAAAAGGCAAATGCCTTTGATCACTACCCCTGTCTGTGCACCACAAGTTACTATACCAAGGTGACGACCAGGGCACAGACCACCATCTCTCACAGAAAGCACTCCCGGCCTCCACAGGTGCTGCAGTAGGGGAGCATAAAGACTTATCACTATGCCCACCCTGTCAGTTCTGCACTCCCCTGGGCCCCCTCAGCCAAGTACAAGTTGCATAGTAAACGGTGTGGACTAGGGCTGCACACCTAACCTCCTACTGGCATGCCTACCAACTCAACTGCCCACGTAGCTCTGCACAGAGGCAGGGATAGATTTGGGGGAGCAAATGCAGTATGTGAGAGGGAATGGTGAATGTTTCCATGGCCTCCCTGCAGGAAGTCTACATATCATGCAAAAGCAGTGGATAGGCTTCATACTGTTAACTAAGGACTGGCCACCCTAGCACCATGCACTTTCCACTCTAATCTCTCTGTACTTCTATATGCTCTGTGTTATTGTTCTCTGCTGTACATGTACCCATAATTCCCGATACAGCCGATATCTCTACTTGTCCTGTACTGTGCTCCTTTTTTGTAAACTCTCTGACTACACCTGCTTCTGTCTTTTATTTGCACTACTGCTTGTTATGATGTCACTTTTGTAATCATAACCAGGACAGATTGCTGTTGCCCTCATATCTATGCATACTGGTACTGTATATTTCTGTCATTTGTTTTACACATAACCATTACAGATGATGTTGCTCTTAGATTTATCTTGTAACTGTTACTGTATACCGTCTCTTGCTGTTGTAGTCTATAACTCTCCCAGGTCATGCCTGAAAATAGATGTGTGCATGCCTAGTGTATCGTACCTGGTATCACTAGTTAACCAACTAATTAACTAACTAACTAAGTAACTAACTTCACAACAATAAATGGGCCAAGGAAAGTTATATTCCTGACTGATGGAGTAGCTGAATAAAAAGCACAGCTGCAGTATGGAGAAAAACAAGCCTCTTTTAAAAGCTGAATTATCAGAGACTTAAAGTTCAGAAACAAAACCAAAAATGTATGGTTTTGTTTGGTAGCGATCAAGAGCCAAATTTTTGAAAGGGTCAGATGCAGATGGAAATGCAAGCTGCAGCTGCAAGCTGCGTCTGATTGATTGTGTCCAAGTAGCCCTGCTGCTATTCTCAAATGTCTCGCAGTCATCATTTGTGGCAACCAGTATTAAAAAATGATGCAAGTGTTATTTCTGGACACAAATTCTGCATTTTTGGATGCAACTGTCCAAATGTCAGTGTTTAACCATCTAAGACCTTCAAATAAATGGTCTAACAGAGTGGATGGAAGTCTGCATTTGAAAATACAGTTGGATGTCTCTGTCTAATCCTGCCAGAGGCTATAACAAATAGTTTAGATAATCTAGCTTTCAAGGCCCCTGAGGTCTCTTCATCAGGTATGTTTTACAGTCAAAGCTGAAATGCATCTGGCTGCCCACTGGCCCAGAGAAAGCAAATTGCACTTACATTAGGGGCTGGCAGTATAGCCTACAAGTTAGAGTAATGAGCAGTGAATGAGCTAGGTATATGCAACAGACCTGGGTTTGACTCCCACATCCTCCACTTGCATACTATGTGTATCTGGGCACATCACTTAACCTCCCCAGTGCTTCCAGGTTGCCCCTGAGAGCAGGCACTTGTGCCTAGTGGGCCTTACCTGGTTACAAAGAATAAAAACAAAAAACCACCGCGCAGGTTTGGGGAGCCGCATGAGAGCTCATGATCTGGCGCCCGGGCTGGAGAAGTAGCCCAGCCAATGGCTGCTTTTCCCAACCAAGGGGAGGGAGGTGGCATGCTCCAGTGCTACAGCAGCCACAGCTGGGGGGCCAGGGAACTTGCTCTCCAGGTAGAAACACACTGTGTGTACCCAAGGCAGGACCCCCCCCCATGTGCATGTGTACCAGCTGGGACTGTGGCACAAACTGGAGGAGAAAATCATGAGCAATGTAGGGCGATGGCCAGTCCCTTGCAGAGCACACTACTAACCAGGCACCCTCCTCCTCTGGATCCTGACATCATGGGGAGTATATCTCAGAAGGCCACATCACGGGGCAAGCCATGAGGAAGGGAAGCTGGGAAGCTGGGGTAAGTACTTGGGGAAATTGGGTGTTTGATGAGGTTGGGGGGCTTGCCAGATAGGTGCAGGCCCCTTGCAATAGGATGATAAACAAATAAAGAGGAAAAAGGTGAAATTCCTTTACTCATTAAAGATGACAAGACAGCTATTTTACAGGTGTGCAGGTAAGTGCTAAGAGACTACAAACTGCTGGAACAGAACACTTTGTAATATTGTACTGACATTGTTAGCAAACAAGTTGAGAGAGATGCTACAGTTGTTCAGGTTCTATTGACACATGCTGCCCTTTGTGTTGCAACAAGTCTTTTACTTTATATTCATGTCATTACCAAGTTACATACATAGAAGAGGTTCTGTGTTGGGAATCATGGGACAGATATAAGTTAAATGGACCTGAATCCTCTGTCTCTGTTGACCATGGAGTCCAGCGATTTTAATTTTTCTATTGCATTAAATTAAACGATTACAGTTGAGGGACTTTTTTTCCCAGTTTAACTGAAGAAAATCTCAAGGTGCTGTAGCTTTAACTGTACTGCTGCACTCTGCTAAGTGAACACTACAAACTAACAATCTCTCTAACCCTAAAGAATTCTGGGGACAGATAAACTCCCTTCTAAAAGGCAAATCCCACTCCATACCCAACACTATGTACCTCAATGGCACTGAGGTCTCTGACCCCACCTCTATAGCTTCCAAGTTCAACCAAGCCTTCACTGACTTATCAAAGCATAAGACCTCCCTCCGTGCCTGTGGCCCCCCTCCCACTCCCCCTCCCCCTCTTCCACTCTTAATAGCCCATCCTTCCACCTCAAATTGGCCACCTGGAAAGAGGTCCTGCGTCACCTTAGATGCATCAAGGACAACACTTCACCTGGGTTTGACTTCTTGGAACCCTGCCTCTTAAAAATCAGTGCTTCTGCCATTGCCTCTCCCGTGCGTGACCTGTTCAACAAATCTTTCTTCTCAGGCTCTATGCCTTGCAAATAGGAAGTGACAATAATAGTCCCTATCCACAAGAGTGGCCCAAACTCTGCATTCGAGAATTATCGGTCCATCCCCATCCTCTACACCCTTGCTAAAATCCAGGAGAACATAATCCACTCTCAACTCCAGTTCCACCTAGAGGTTAATAGCTCTCTCTCCATGTATCAGCATGGCTTCTGTAAATCCCATAGCACTCACACAGCCCTCATTAAAGTAACTTCAGACATCCTCAGTTCTATGGACAAAGGCCTAGTCACTGGTACCGTTGTTTTTTGGCCTAACCAAGGCTTTTGACCTTGTTAATCATAATCTATTGCTCAAAATATTACTATCATTGGGCATCAACCCCCTATCCTTAAACAGGTTCTCCAGTTACCTCACAGGCCACACACAATGTGTAAAATTGGTGAACCATACTTCCCCCTTCAGCACCATAATGGATGGTGTCCCTCAAGGGTCTATACTAGGCCCTGTCCTGTTCTCATTATTTATTAATGAACTTCCACAGCAATGCGATGGTATGTCATTTCAGATGTATGCTGACAACGCCATCCTGTACAGGTCTTTCTCTGACCCAGCTTTGTTGAACCTCCAACTACAGCAGGATTTCCATAACCTTGAGGCATGGTTTCTCAATCTTCTTGTGCTCAACCCTAAGAAGACTACATCTATGCTCTTCTATCACTGGACCCCTAAGCTAACCTCTCTGCTCCCCCGGTGATAAACTCCTCCCATGGTGACCCTCTTGAATTAGTGCATTCCTTTAAATACCTGGTATCACATTAGATTCCAACCTCACTTTTGATATCCATGTCACGAATGTTGTCAAGACCCTTCACCAGAAATTAAGAAGCTGTACTGCCTTCAGCCCTACCTAACTCCCTCCTTCCACCTGGCCATTGCTTTCTCCTCCCTTCTTTCCTTATCGCCTATGGAGCTCACATTCTCCTCTCCTCCCAGGTCTCCCCCCTTGTCAGGCTAAAACAAACTTATCATAGGATAGCTTGCTTCTCCCTTGGTGCTAACTCTAGGGAACACTGCTGCTCTGTTCTAGACTGAGTTGGCTGGCCTGCCTTTGAAGCTGGGTTGCAATACTCTACCCTATGTCTAATCTTTAAACGTGTTCACACATTTACTCCTCCCTGCCTCAAGACAATAGTCCAATGAAAAACTGCAACAAGATTCTTAAGATCATCTGGCTTACCATTGCTAGCAATCCCTAAACCTCGCCTTGCAGCTGGTCTAAGAGCCTTCTCCTTTCTGGGGCCTTCTCTCTGGAACTCTTTTCCATCTGCAGTTCTAACCTGCCCTTTTATTTATCTGTTCAAGCATGCTCTCAAATCCCACTTTGTCCCCTCCCAACACTGCACCTGTACCAGAGTCCTCCCAGCACTGTGCCTGTACCTGTGTCCTCTCAGCACTGTACCTGTACCTGTGTCCTCCCAGCACTGCACCTGTACCTGTGTCCTCCAAGCATTGCACCTGTACCAGAGCCCTCCCAGCACTGCACCTGTACCAGAGTCCTCCCAGCACTGCACCTACACCAGAGTCCTCCCAGCACTGCACCTGTACCTGTGTCCTCCCAGCACTGCACCTGTACCTAAGTCCTCCCAGCACTGGCCCTGTACCAGAGTCCTCCCAGCACTGCACCTGTACCTGTGTCCTCCCAGCACTGCACCTGTAGCAGAATCCTCCCAGCACTGCACCTGTAGCAGAGTCCTCCCAGCACTGCACCTGTATCTGTGTCCTCTCACCCTTAGCCCCATGCTCCCTCCTGCCCTCTTTCTCCCTCTTTAATGTGCTGCCCCTCCCACAGCTCTTCCGCTTTCACTTTAGCACTCCTGCCTCATGCCTGCCCTATTCCTCTGCTCGCTTCACCCCTACTCATATCTTCTCTCCTATATCCTGCTCCCCCTTCTGCTTCACCATCTGCCTTTATTTTTTCTTACTTAGATTGTCTCCATTAAGCTGTTCTCTGAACATTTCTTAAATTATTCTCTGTTGTGATTATCTCACAACACTGCTAATGTGCCTTGTATATATTTCAGTTACTGCTATAATTGTTTTGTTTTTTGAGTGATTTGTAACTTAATTTATATACATTTTATTTAATTTTCTTAGTCAGAACTATTGTCAAAGTGTTACTTTAAACTGTACTACTTGTGTTACCATTGTATCTGTACCTCCCTTTGTATCCTCTCCTGGGTCGCCCCTGAAAAAGGGACATTCTGTCTCAGCGGGCTTACCCGGTTACAAACATTCAAATAAATAAAAAAAACTATTGTAGGATTTCTGTACCTAAACCATTTAAAAATAACGGTGACAAAGAAAACTAGTGGGGTTAAAGGAAGAGGAGGCGGTACTGGCCAGAAAAATACTACCTGGCAAAGTTTCTGATTCTTAGGCCCTAAATACAAAAATAGACTCTCCCCCTGCCAAAAGCTTGCCAACAGATTCCTCAATTTCACACAACTTGTTTCTGAGGCCACCTGCAACAACCCCTTCCTCATGGACTGGATTCTCTCATCCCACCCCCACTGCATCGTGGAAGTTAGCGTCCTACTTAAATACTAAGCAACCACAGAATGTTCTATCATATTTGTAAAATCAGCTATCCCTAAGGAACCCCACCCCGAAGTTCATCTGGTGCAGGCCATTCAGATCTCCATACCTGTCCCTCCACTTGGTGACCTTTCACATCACTAACTGGTCCACCATCTCTACATCCACCAACATGTACTGCATCTGTATATGTTGCCCTGTCGTACTTCCAATCCAAATTGATTATTATCTGGGCCCCCCCCCCCAAGTTCATGTTTACAAGGTTCCCACCTCCCCTGGACTGCTGCAAACCTAGCATAATTGATTGTTTAAAAGCATGTGACTCCACATGGTTAATGCTTTTGCCTGCTTCTTATGGATCAGTGAAGACATAATTCTTATTACCCACAGAGATGTGGAGCCTGGACAGGAGCAGAAGCATGAACGGGATCTCCATTTCCCTGAGTTGTCTTTTAACACTGTTGAAAGCTCTGTGCCTTGTCCTTGTGCCATATGTTTGATGGGGGAACAGCAAAATTGAGAAATCCCCTTCTGGAATGGCACCTTTTCATCATGCAGTTCACATGATTGCATCTCTTTCTGCGGAGGATGCAGTCATGAGCAGCAAGATGCGGGGGACCTTCCTGGAAGTCTCTGGCCCTTCTTGGGTTGATTCTGTAAGCCTTCAGCTAGTTAATTTGATGATCCATATCTATATAAATTTCCTTGGATCCAGACTCTCCGTTCCCTCCAGTAAACCTTACAACACAGATGCTGGCAGGTGGAAGAATGTTCTCCATTTGTTTCAGCCTTTTTCTAAATGCCGACTGTTCCTTCACTACTGTCGCAGCTGTTGCTAGGGCTTTGCCAGGCATAGTCTTACTATCTTTGATAGAGTCTGCCATGGCATCAACCTTGTGCTCAGTTTTTGTGAGCCACTCATTGACAAACTCAGGGTTCTAGTCTATTATTTGCACAGATTTCATGAGCATGTCCGCAGAGTATTTGAGCGCATCCAAAATTGTAGTGCCTGGTGGGATCTCTGACTGTGAGGCCTAGTCCCCGTCACCTGGCTGCTTCAACAAGTTTCCACATGGAGAGAAAAAGCCTTGATTACTGCCCTTAGGTTGGACCATTTTACCTGAAAAAGGTATCAAACTATTCAGCAGAAGTAGCACTATTAAAACTGCCATCGCACCATGGAGGAAGATACTGCATCTCACAATGAGAAATACTGAGTATGGGGTTCAGGTATGCACCCAGATTTTCTAATTAAATTTCAGTTTTGAAATTCTGACTTCAATTTCGAGTAGTTATAATTGTTCATAATTCTTGTTCAATCTCAAGGGTTTCTGAAGTCAGGATATTTTATAGACTCTCGCCACTTATCTGCAGCTGGAAATGACTACAACAGTTAATAGCCGCAGTTACCATATAATGTTCTCTTATAATGATGCTGCTGAAATATAATCATATGGAATTGAAACCTCTGGTTATCTTGATTACAATAGTTGTCCCTTCACGTCTCTCTGTACAAGTACATTTACCTGTATTTTTAGGGTATCTTGGACTACACAGTCTGTGTTGTTAACATGGTGGCTTATCAACTAGGCATTTGGTGCCACTTTAAAACTAACATTATAATCTGCTATTCAAGCTGTTTCCAGGAGAGCTGGCATGACCTGCAAGTAATACACAAAGGCTGGTGCCATGTGGAAAACTGGGGGGGGGGGGGATCCGCTGAGGTAACTTGGATGGTGTCTGTTAACCCAGATTTTCCGGAATCTGGTCTGGTATTTCCAGACAGATTGGGGTTGTGTGTCTTAACCTGGCCTTTCTAGCCCCAGCCCTTTAGACTTAATACCTATGGGTCTCAGTGGCATGAAAGGAAATGACAGCAGCTTTACTTTTCACTAGTATGTCTTGACAGCAGTGGCCTATATTTGCTATCTTGTACAGAGGAAGTGGAAGACACAAGCTCAGCGGAGATCCTGAAAAATCAATAAATCACCCTGAACTTTACAATGAAAGAAAAGGACCTTCATATAAGCCATTTACAACTTTTCATTTAACATATAAATTGCATGATATAGCTTTTATCATTGACTGCAAGGGCTTCTATGTAACATATAATGAATGTTCAATTTCTTACTGCTTTCCCCTTAACAAAATGTAATAGCAGGGTGTTTAACGCGTGCCTGCTGTTTAGTGCACCATCTGAAATGCATTCATATGTTAGCCTCTCAGGATGCAGACTAATTTGTAATGTGATAAATTTTGTAAATAAAAAAAAGCATGTGACTCTATAATACAAACATAAGGCTTACAGGTCCCCAGATGACTTTTCATATAAAACAGCTCCAAAATGCCAGCACTAAGACAATCAAGAAAGCCAAATCTAATTACTTTTCCAAAAACTGCAGGAAGAACATTAGGTCCCCATCCAAATTCTGGAACACTATTAACCTCTTTTTTGTTCTTCATAGTCAAAAATTCCTTTCCACCACCACCCAGGCACCCCTATCTCTGACCCTGCTGAGGTTGTCTGTTCTTTTAATGACCACATTACCACCTTTGCCCTCTCCTTATTCCGACCAACCCCCAAATTCTCTCCTCATTCTTCCTCCTCCTCCACCACCTTTCTCCCCACCAATCCACCTCTACCCCTTACCATGCCAACTCCTTCTCTCCTCCGATCTTTTTTCCTTCTCATGCATCTCCATTACTGCTAGTCTAGCTTCTTCACCATCACTCTGCTCCATCAAGGGTGACAGCCCTGATGGCTTCAACTCAAATCTCTTGAATCTCTTTGCTCCTGCACTCACTGTCCTGCCCCTCTCCCTTCTTAACCTCTCTTTTTGACTTGGTTCGAGGTGCCTGAAAGCATGCTGAAGGGGTCACTCCTCCCCTAGGAAATACTCCATCTCTTAGGCCCGACAGACTACATGGCCTTTTTCTGCTGTCAGTTTCTGTTCCTGTATTTCTATGGGTGAATATAAATGGTCAGAGGAGCTTAGGAGTCTACACGCGGAGCAATGTTCTGGCATGTTTAATGACGTGGTAATCATTTTCAGGGTACAGGGTGCAGGTGTCAGAGGAGCTTAGGAGTCTACATGCGGAGCAATGTTCTGGCAGGTTTAATAACGTGGTAATCATTTTCAGGGGATAGGGTGCAGGTGCCAGAAGAGCTTAGGAGTCTACCCGGAACAATGTTCTGGCATGTTTAATGACGTGGTAATCATTTTCAGGGTATAGGGTGCAAGTGCCAGAGGAGCTTAGGAGTCTACACGCGGAGCAATGTTCTGGCACATTTAATGACGTGGTAATCATTATCAGGGTATAGGGTGCAGGTGCCAGAGGAGTTTAGGAGTCTACATGCGGAGCAATGTTCTGGCAGGTTTAATAATGTGGTAATCATTTTCAGGATATAGGGTGCAAGTGCCAGAGGAGCATAGGAGTCTACACTCCGAGCAATGTTCTGGCAGGTTTAATAATGTGGTAATCATTTTCAGGGTATAGGGTGCAGGTGCCAGAGGAGCTTAGGAGTCTACACGCGGAGCAATGTTCTGGCAGGTTTAATAATGTGGAAATCATTTTCAGGGTATAAGGTGCAGTGTTAGAGGAGCTTAGGAGTCTACACGCGGAGCAATTTTCTGGCAGGTTTAATAATGTGGTAATCATTTTCAGGGTATAGGGTGCAGGTGTCAGAGGAGCTCAGGAGTCTACACGCAGAGCAATGTTCTGGCATGTTTAATAATGTGGTAATCATTTTCAGGGTATAGGGTGCAGGTGCCAGAGGAGCTCAGGAGTCTACACGAGCAATGTTCTGGCAGGTTTAATAATGTGGTAATCATTTTCAGGATATAGGGTGCAGGTGTCAGAGGAGCTTAGGAGTCTACATACAGAGCAATGTTCTGGCAGGTTTAATAACGTGGTAATCATTTTCAGGGTATAGGGTGCAGGTGCCAGAAGAGCTTAGGAGTCTACATGCGGAGCAATGTTCTGGCATGTTTAATACGTGGTAATCATTTTCATGGTATAGGGTGCAAGTGCCAGAGGAGCTTAGGAGTCTACACGCGGAGCAATGTTCTGGCATGTTTAATGACGTGGTAATCATTATCAGGGTATAGGGTGAAGGTGCCAGAGGAGTTTAGGAGTCTACACGTGGAGCAATGTTCTGGCAGGTTTAATAAAGTGGTAATCATTTTTAGGGTATAGGATGCAGATGCCAGAGGAGTTTAGGAGTCTACACGTGGAGCAATGTTATGGCATGTTTAATAATGTGGTAATCATTTTCAGGGTATAGGGTGCAGGTGCCAGAGGAGCATAGGAGTCTACACTCAGAGGAATGTTCTGGCAGGTTTAATAATGTGGTAATCATTTTCAGGGTATAGGGTAAAGCTGCCAGAGGAGCTCAGGAGTCAACACGTGGAGCAATGTTCTTGCAGGTTTAAAAATGTGGTAATCATTTTCAGGGTATAGAGTGCAGGTGTCAGAGGAGCTCAGGAGTCTACACGCGGACCAATGTTCTGGCATGTTGAATAACGTGGTAATCATTTTCAGGGTATAGGGTGCAGGTGCCAGAGGAGCTTAGGAGTCTACACACGGAGCAATGTTCTGACAGGTTTAATAATGTGGTAATCAATTTCAGGGTATAGGGTGCAGGTGTCAGAGGAGCTTTCAGTAGTCTACACGCGGAGCAATTTTCTGGGAGGTTTAATAATGTGGTAATCATTTTCAGGGTATAGGATGCAGGTGTCAGAGGAGCTCAGGAGTATACACGAGGAGCTATGTTCTGACAGCTTTAATAACATGGTAATCATTTTCAGGGTATAGGTTGCAGGTGTCAGAGGAGCTTGGGAGTCTACACGCGGAGCAATGTTCTTGCGGGTTTAATAATGTGGTAATCATTTTCAGGGTATAGGGTGCTGGTGTCAGACGAGCTTTGGAGTCTACACTGGGAGGAATGTTTTGGCAGGTTTAATAATGTGGTAATCATTTTCGGGGTATAGGGTGCTGGTGGGTGTCAGAGGAGCTCAGGAGTCTACATGCGGAGCAATTTTCTGACAGTTTTAATAATGTGGTAATCATTTTCAGGGTAAAGGGTGCAGGTGTCAGAGGAGTTTAGGAGTCTACACATGGAGCAATGTTCTGGCATGTTTAATAATGTGGCAATTATTTTAAGGGTATACGGTTCAGGTGCCAGAGGAGCTCAGGAGTCTACATGCGGAGCAATTTTCTGACAGTTTTAAT
The DNA here is from genome assembly GCA_016271365.2 of Neoceratodus forsteri. Classification (NCBI taxonomy): domain Eukaryota; kingdom Metazoa; phylum Chordata; order Ceratodontiformes; family Ceratodontidae; genus Neoceratodus; species Neoceratodus forsteri. The sequence goes on along the minus strand of CM057456.1, from coordinate 920,487,612 downwards.
AATGTGGTAATCATTTTCAGGGTATAGGGTGCAGGTGTCAGAGGAGTTTAGGAGTCTACATGTGGAGCAATGTTCTGGCATGTTTAATAACTTGGTAATGATTTTCAGGGTATAAGGTGCAGGTGTCAGAGGAGCTCAGGAGACTACAAGCGGAGCAATGTTCTGTCATGTTTAATAACGTGGTAATCATTTTCAGGGTATAGGGTGCAGGTGCCAGAGGAGCTTAGGAGTCTACACGCGGAGCAATTTTCTGACAGGTTTAATAACATGGTAATCATTTTCAGGGTATAGGGTGCAGGTGCCAGAGGAGCTTAGGAGTCTACACTCGGAGCAATATTCTGGCATGTTTAATAATGTGGTAATCATTTTCAGAGTATAGGGTGCAGGTGTCAGAGCAGCTCAGGAGTCTAAAGACGGAGCAATGTTCTGGCAGGTTTAATAACGTGGTAATCATTTTCAGGGTAAAGGGTGAAGGTGCCAGAGGAGCTCAGGAGTCTACACGTGGAGCAATGTTCTTGTAGGTTTAATAATGTGGTAATCATTTTCAGGGTATAGGGTGCAGGTGTCAGAGGAGCTCAGGAGTCTACACGCGGACCAATGTTCTGGCATGTTTAATAACAGGAGTAATCATTTCAGGTATAGGATGGAGGTGCCAGAGGAGCTTAGGAGTCTACAGCAGAACAATGTTCTGACAGGTTTAATAATCTGGTAATCATTTCAGGGTATAGAGTGCAGGTGTCAAGAGGAGCTCAGAGTCTACAATTGCAATATTCTGGTATGTTTAATAATGTGGTAATCATTTTCGAGGGTATGAGTTCTGCGGGAGGCAGAGGAGCTTAGGAGTGTGAGCTAGAACAATGTTCTGGAAGGTTTAATAATGTGGTAATCATTTTCAGGGAATAGGGTGCAGGTGTCAGAGGGCTTAAAGAGTCTACATGCGAACAATGTTCTGGCAGGTTTAATAATGAGGTAATCATTTTCAGGGTATAGGGTGCAAGTGCCAGAGGACCTCAGGAGTCTTCACGCGGAGCAATTTTCTGACAGATTTAATAATGTGGTAATCATTGTCATGGTATAGGGTGAAGGTGTCAGAGGAGCTTAGGAGTCTACTCGTGGAGCAATGTTCTGGCTGGTTTAATAATGTGGTAATCATTTTCAGGGTACTCACGGTGCAGGTGTCAGGCAGGCTTTGGAGTCTACACTGGAGGAATGTTTTAGCAGGTTTAATAATGTGGTAATCATTTTCAGGGTATAGGGTGCAGGTGGGTGTCAGAGGTGCTTAGAGTCTACATGCAGAGCAATGCTCAGGCAGGTTTAATAATGTGGCAATTATTTTCAGGGTATAGGGTGCAGCTGTCAGAGGAGCTCAGGAGTCTACATGCGGAGCAATTTTCCGACAGTTTTAATAATGTAATCATTTTCAGGGTTAAGGGTGCAGGTGTCAGAGCAGCATAGGAATCTACACGCGGAGCAATCTTCTGGCATGTTTAATATTGTGGTAATCAATTTCAGGGTATAGGGTGCAGGTGCCAGAGGAGCTTAAGAGTCTACACGTGGAGCAATGTTCTGACAGGTTTAATAAGGTGGTAATCATTTTCAGGGTATAGGGTGCAGGTGCCTGAGAGCTTAGGAGTCTACACACAGAGCAATGTTCTGGCAGGTTTAATAATGTAGTAATCATTTTCAGGGTATAGGGTGCTGCTGCCATAGGAGCTTAGGAGTCTACACGTGGAACAATGTTCTGGCATGTTTAATAATGTGGTAATCATTTTCAGGGTATAGGGTGCAGGAGTGAGAGGAGCTTAGGAATCTGCACGCGGAGCTATGATCTGGCGTGTTTAATAATGTGGTAATCATTTTCAGGGAATAGGGTGAAGGTGTCAGAGGAGCTTAGGAGTCTTCACGTGGAGCAATGTTCTGGCTGGTTTAATAATGTGGTAATCATTTTCAGGGTATACGGTGCAGGTGTCAGACGAGCTTTGGAGTCTACACTAGGAGGAATGTTTTGGCAGGTTTAATAATGTGGTAATCATTTTCAGGGTATAGGGTGCAGGTGGGTGTCAGAGGTGCTTTGGAGTCTACATGCAGAGCAATGCTCAGGCAGGTTTAATAATGTGGCAATTATTTTCAGGGTATAGGGTGCAGCTGTCAGAGGAGCTCAGGAGTCTACATGCGGAGCAATTTTCAGACAGTTTTAATAATGTAATCATTTTCAGGGTTAAGGGTGCAGGTGTCAGAGCAGCTTAGGAATCTACACGCGGAGCAATCTTCTGGCATGTTTAATATTGTGGTAATCAATTTCAGGGTATAGGGTGCAGGTGCCAGAGGAGCTTAAGAGTCTACACGTGGAGCAATGTTCTGACAGGTTTAATAAGGTGGTAATCATTTTCAGGGTATAGGGTGCAGGTGCCAGAGGAGCTTAGGAGTCTACATGCAGAGCAATGTTCTGGCAGGTTTAATAATGTGGTAATAATTTTCAGAGTATAGGGTGCAAGTGCCAGAGGAGCTTAGGAGTCTACACGCGGAGCAATGTTCTGACAGGTTTAATAATGTAGTAATCATTTTCAGGGTATAGGGTGCTGCTGCCATAGGAGCTTAGGAGTCTACACGCGGAACAATGTTCTGGCATGTTTAATAATGTGGTAATCATTTTCAGGGTATAGGGTGCAGGAGTGAGAGGAGCTTAGGAATCTGCACGCGGAGCTATGATCTGGCGTGTTTAATAATGTGGTAATCATTTTCAGGGAATAGGGTGCAGGTGCCAGAGGAGCTTAGGAGTCTACACACGGAGCAATGTTCAGGCATGTTTAATAATATGGTAATCATTTTCAGGGTAGAGGGTGCAGGTGCAAGAGGAGCTAAGGAGTCTACGCGCGGAGCAATGTTCTGACAGGTTTAATAATGTGGTAATCATTTTCAAGGTATAGGGTGCAGGTGTCAGAGGAGCTTAGTAGTCTACACTCGGAGCAATGTTCTGGCATGTTTATTAATGTGGTGATCATTTTCAGGGTATAGGGTACAGGTGCCAGAGGAGCTTAGCAGTCTACACGCGGAGCAATTTTCTGGCAGGTTTAATAATGTGGTAATCATTTTTAGGGAATAGGGTGCAGGTGCCAGAGGAGTTTAGGAGTCTACATGCGGAGCAATCTTCTGGCATGTTTAGTAATGTGGTAATCATTTTCAGAGTATAGGGTGCAGGTGTCAGAGCAGTTTAGGATTCGACACGTGGAGTAATGTTCTGGCAGGTTTAATAATGTGGTAATCATTTTCATGGTATAGGGTGCAGGTGGGAGAGGAGTTAAGGGGTCTACATGCGGAGGAATGTTCAGGCATGTTTAATAATGTAGTAATCATTTTCAGGGTGTAGGGAGCAAGTGCCAGAGGAGCTTAGGAGTCTACACAAGGAGCAATGTTCTGGCAGGTTTAATAATGTGGAAATCATTTTCAGGGTATAGATTGCAGGTGTCGAAGGAGCTCAGGAGTCTACACGCAGACCAATGTTCTGGCATGTTTAATAACGTGGTAATCATTTTCAGGGTATAGGTTGCAGGTGACAGAGTAGCTCAGTAGTCTACACGCAGAGCAATTTTCTGACAGGTTTAAAACGTGGTAATCATTTTCACGGAATAGGGTGCAGGTGTCAGAGGAGCTCAGGAGTCTATACGCGGAGCAATTTTTTGACAGGTATAATAATGTGGTAATCATTTTCAGGGTATAGGGTGCAGGTGCCAGAGGTGCTCAGGAGTCTACACGTGGAGCAATGTTCTGGCAGGTTTAATAACGTGGTAACCATTTTCAAGGTATAGGGTGCAGGTGTCAGAGGAGCTCAGGAGTCTAAACGTGGAGCAATGTTCTGGCAGGTTTAGTAATGTGGTAATCATTTTCAGGGTATAGGGTGCAGGTGCCAGAAGAGCTTAGGAGTCTATACTCGGAGCAATGTTCTGGCATGTTTAATAATGTGGGAATCATTTTCAGAGTATAGGGTGCAGGTGTCTCAGCAACTGAGGAGTCTACACACAGAGCAATGCTCTGACAGTTTTAATAACGTGGTAATCATTTTCAGGGTATAGGGTGCAGGTGTCAGAGGAGCTTAGGAGTCTACATGCTGAGCAATGTTCTGTTGGGTTTAATAATGTGGTAATCATTTCCAGGGTATAGGGTGCCGGTGTCTGGCGAACTTCGGAGTCTACTGTCGGAGGAATGTTTTGGCAGGTTTAATAATGTGGTAATCATTTTCATGGTATAGGGTGCAGGTGGGTGTCAGAGGAGCTTAGGAGTCTACATGTGGAGCAATGTTCTGGCAGGTTTAATAATGTGGCAATTATTTTCAGGGTATAGGGTGCAGGTGCCAGAGGAGCTCAGGAGTCTACATGCTGAGCAAGTTTCTGACAGTTTTAATAATGTGGTAATCATTTTTAGGGTATAGGGTGCAGGTATCAGAGGAGTTTAAGAGTCTGCACGCGGAGCAATGTTCTGGCATGTTTAATAACGTGGTAATCTTTTTCAGAGTATAGGGTGCAGGTGTCAGAGGAGCTTAGGAGTCTACACTCGGAGCAATGTTCTGGCATGTTTAATAATGTGGTAATCATTTTCAGAGTATAGGGTGCAGGAGTCAGAGCAGCTGAGGAGTCTACACATGGAGCAATGTTCTGGCAGGTTAAATAACGTGGTAATCATTTTCAGGGTATAGGGTGAAGGTGAAAGAGGAGCTCAGGAGTCTACACGTGAAGCAATGTTCTTGCAGGTTTAATAATGTGGTAATCATTTTCAGGGTATAGGGTGCAGGTGTCAGAGGAGCTCAGGAGTCTACACGTGGACCAATGTTCTGGCATGTTTAATAACGTGGAAATCATTTTCAGGGAATAGGGTGTAGGTGCCAGAGGAGCTTAGGAATCTACACGCGGAGTAATGTTCTGACAGGTTTAATAATGTGGTAATCATTTTCAGGGTATAGGGTGCAGGTGTCAGAGGAGCTCAGGAGTCTACACGTGGAGCAATCTTCTGGCATATTTAATAATGTGGTAATCATTTTCAGGGTATAGGGTGTAGGAGCCAGAGTAGCTTAGGAGTCTAGACACGGAGCAATGTTCTGGCAGGTTTAATAATGTGGTAATCATTTTCCGGGTATAGGGTGCAGGGGTCAGAGGAGCTCAGGAGTCTACACGCGTATCAATGTTCTGGCAGGTTTAATAATCTGGTAATCATTTTCAGGGTATAGAGTGCAGCTGCCAGAGGAGCTCAGGAGTCTACACGTAGAGCAATTTTCTGACAGGTTTAATAATGTGGTAATCATTTTCAGTGTATAGGGTGCAGGTGTTAGAGGAGCTCAGGAGTCTACACGCGGAGCAATTTTCTGACAGGTTTAATATTGTGGTAATCATTTTCAGGGTATGGGGTGCAGGTGCCATAGGAGCTTAGGAGTCTACACTTGGAGCAATGTTCTGGCATTTTTAATAATGTGGTAATCATTTTCAGAGTATAGGGTGCAGGTGTCAGAGCAGCTGAGGAGTCTACACACGCTGCAAGGTTCCGGCAGGTTTAATAACATGGTAATCATTTTCAGGGTATAAGGTGAAGGTGCCAGAGGAGCTCAGGAGTCTACAGGTGGAGCAATATTCTGACAGCTTTAATAACGTGGTAATCATTTTTAGGGCATAGGGTGCAGGTGTCAGAGGAGCTCAGGAGTCTACACTCAGAGCAATGTTCTGGCAGGTTTAATAATGTGGTAATCATTTTCAGGGTATAGGGTGCAGGTGGATGGCAGAGGTTCTCAGGAGTCTACATGCGGAGCAATGTTCTGGCAGTTTTAATAATGTGGCAATTATTTTCAGGGTATAGGGTGCAGGTGCCAGAGGAGCTCAGGAGTCAACATGCGGAGCAATTTTCTGACAGTTTTAATAATGTGGTAATCATTTTCAGGGTATAGGGTGCAGGTGTCAGAGGAGCTTAGGAGTCTACAAGCGGAGCAATGTTCTATCATGTTTAATAATGTGGTAATCATTTTCAGGGTATAGGGAGCAGGTGCCAGAGGAGCTTAAGAGTCTACAAGCGGAGCAATGTTCTGACAGGTTTAATAAGGTGGTAAACATTTTCAAGTTATAGGGTACAGGTGCCAGAGGAGCTTTGGAGTCTACAAGCAGAGCAATGTTCTGGCAGGTTTAATAATGTGGTAATCATTTTCAGGGTATAGGGTGCAGGTGTCAGAGGAGCTTAGGAGTCTACACGCGGAGCAATGTTCTGACAGGTTTAATAATGTAGTAATCATTTTCAGGGTATAGGGTGCTGCTGCCATAGGAGCTTAGGAGTCTACACGCGGAACAATGTTCTGGCATGTTTAATAATGTGGTAATCATTTTCAGGGTATAGGGTGCAGGAGTGAGAGGAGCTTAGGAATCTGCACGCGGAGCTATGATCTGGCGTGTTTAATAATGTGGTAATCATTTTCAGGGAATAGGGTGCAGGTGCCAGAGGAGCTTAGGAGTCTACACACGGAGCAATGTTCAGGCATGTTTAATAATATGGTAATCATTTTCAGGGTAGAGGGTGCAGGTGCAAGAGGAGCTAAGGAGTCTACACGCGGAGCAATGTTCTGACAGGTTTAATAATGTGGTAATCATTTTCAGGGTACAGGGTGCAGGTGCCAGAGGAGTTTAGGAGTTGACATGTGGAGCAATGTTCTGGCAGGTTTAATAATGTTTTAATCATTTTCAGGGTACAGGGTGCAGGTGTTTGAGGAGCTCAGGAGTCTACACGCGGAGCAATGTTCTGGCAGGTTTAATAATGTGGTAATCATTTTCAAGGTATAGGGTGCAGGTGTCAGAGGAGCTTAGTAGTCTACACTCGGAGCAATGTTCTGGCATGTTTATTAATGTGGTAATCATTTTCAGGGTATAGGGTACAGGTGCCAGAGGGCTTAGCAATTACATAGCAAGAACAAATTTCTAGCAGGTTTAATAACGGTAAAATCATTTTTAGGAATAGAGTTGCAGGTGCTTAGAGGTTAAGGGTCTACATGCAGACAATGCTTCTAGCAATGTTTAGTAATAGTGATCATTTTCCGAGTATAGGGTTGCCAGGTGCCAGTCTTGGTTTAGGATTAAAACCGTGGGTAATGTTCTAGCAGGTTTAATAATGTGGTAATCATTTTCATGGTATAGGGAGGTTTTGGTGGGAAGGGAGGTTAAGGGTCTACGGCGGAGGAATGTTCTGGCATGTTTAATAGTAGTAATCATTTTCAGGTTAGGGGGAGCAAGTGCAGAAGGCCAGGGTCTACACAAGACAAACCATTTCTAAAGAGTTGTCAATATGGAAATCATTTTCAGGGTATGAATTGCGAATTAATAGAAGGGCTTGGGAGTCTACCATGAACCCGTGTTCTGGCATGTTTAATAACGTGGTAATATTTTCAGGGTATAGGTTGCGGGTGACAGACTAGCCAGTAGTCTACATGAAAGAAGATTTTCTGACAGGTTTAAGCGTGGTAATCATTTTCACGGAATAGGGTGAGTGTCAGAGGAGCTCAGGGTACCACAGCGAACCAATTTTGTGCAGTATAATAATGTGGTAATCATTTTCCAGGGTATAGGTGCAGGTGCCAGAGGTGTAAGGTCTACACGTGGAGCAATGTTCTGGCAGTTTAATAACGTATACATTTTCAAGGTATAGAGTGCAGGTGTCAGAGGGCTCAGGAGTCTAAGCGTGGAGCAATGTTCTGGCAGGTTTAGTAATAGTAATCATTTTCAGAATTATAGGATGCAGGTGCAGAAGCCAAGGTCTATACTCAGACAATATTCTAGCATGTTTAATAATGTGGGAATCATTTTCAGAGTATAGGGTGCAGGTGTCTCAGCAACTGAGGAGTCTACACACAGAGCAATGCTCTGACAGTTTTAATAACGTGGTAATCATTTTCAGGGTATAGGGTGCAGGTGTCAGAGGAGCTTAGGAGTCTACATGCTGAGCAATGTTCTGTTGGGTTTAATAATGTGGTAATCATTTCCAGGGTATAGGGTGCCGGTGTCTGACGAACTGAGTCTACTGTCGGAGGAATGTTTTGGCAGGTTTAATAATGTAGTAATCATTTTCATGGTATAGGGTGCAGGTGGGTGTCAGAGGAGCTTGGAATCTACATGTGAGCAATGTTCTGGCGGGTTTAATAATGTGGCAATTATTTTCCAGATGTATAGGGTGAAGTGCCAGAGAATCAGGAGTCTACGAGCAAGTTCCAGTTTAATAATAATAATCATTTTTTGGGGTATAGGGTGCAGGTATCAGGGTTTAGGTCTGCAGCGGGCAATGTTCCAGCATGTTAATAGCGTGGTAATCTTCAGTATAGGGTGCAGGTGTCAGGAGGAGCAGGAGTCTACACTCGAACAATGTTTACATGTTTAATAATGTAGATCATTTTCAAAGTATAAGGTGGGAATAGAGCAGCTGAGGTCTACACATGTGGAGCAATGTTCTGGCAGGTTAAATAGCATTAGTAATCATTTTTTCAGGGGTATAGAATTGAAGGTGAAAGAGGAGCTCAGGAGTCTACAGTGAAGCAATGTTCTTGCAGGTTTAATAATGTGGTAATCATTTTCGAAATTAGGGTGCAGGTGTCAGAGGAGCTCAGGTCGTGGGCAATCTTCTGGATATTTAATAATGGTAATCATTTTCAAGTATAGGGTGCAGGAGCCAGAGTAGCTTAGGAGTCTAGGCGGAGCAATGTTCTAGCAGGTTTAATAATGTGGTAATCATTTCTGGGTGGGTGCGGTCAGAGGGCACAGGAGTCTACAAGTGTGAGTTTAATAATCGTCATTTTCAGGGTATGAGTACAGCTGCCAAGAGGAGCTCAGGAGTCTCTACTGCATGAGCAAGATTTTTCTGACAGGTTCCAATAATGTGGTAATCATTTTTCAGTGTATAGGGTGCAGGTGTTAGAGGGCTCAGGGTCTACAGCGGAGCAATTTCACAGGTTTAATATTATGGTAATCATTTCGGGGTATGGGGTGCAGGTGCCAAGGAGCTTAGGAGTCTACACTTGGGCAATGTTCTGGCATTTTAATAATGTGGTAATATTTTCAGGTATAGGGTGCAGGTGTCGAGCAGCTAAGGTCTACACACGCTGCAATGTTCGACAAGTTTAATAACATAGTAATCATTTTCAGGTATAGGGTGAAGGTGCAGAGGGCTCAGGAGTCTAGGTGGAGCAATATTCAGCTTTAATAACGTGGCAATCATTTTTAGGGCATAGAGATGCAGGTGTCAGAGGAGCTCAGGAGTCTACACCAGCAATGTTCTGGCAGGTTTAATAATGTAGTAATCATTTTCAGGGGTATAGGTGCAGGTGGATGCAGAGGTTCTCAGGGTCTACATGGAGCAATATTCTGGCAGTTTAATAATGTAGCAATTATTTTCAGGTATAGGTGCAGGTGCCAGAGGAGCTCAAGGGTCAACATCGAAGACAATCTCTGACAGTTTAATAATGTGGTAATCATTTCAGGTATAGGGTGCAGTGTCAGAGGAGCTTAGGAGTCTACAAAGCGGAGCAATGTTCTATCATATTTGTAATGTAGTAATCATTTTCACGGTATGAGGCAGGTGCCAGGGGCCCAGAGTCTACAAGCGAACAATGTTCAACAGGTTTAATAAGTGGTAAACCTTTCAAGTTATAGGGTACAGGTGCAGAGGAGCTTTGAGTCTACAAGCAGAGCAATGTTCTGGCAGGTTTAATAGTATTAATCATTTTCAGGATATAGGGTGCAGGGGTTTTCAGAGGGCTCAAGTTACCGAGCAATATTCATGTTTATTGACTTGGTAATCATTTAAGGAAATAGGGTGCAGGTGCCAGAGGGCTTAGGAGTCTACAGTGGAGCAATATTCTGGCAGGTAAAATAATGTTGTAATCTTTTTCAGGTATAGGTGCAGGTGTCAGTGGAGTAAGGATCTGACGGGCATGTTCTGGCATATTTACTAACGTGGTAATCATTTTTCAGGTATAAGATGCAGGTGTCAGAGGAGCTTAGAGTCTACACTCAAGACAATGTTCTATCATGTTTAATAATATGGTAATCATTTTCAGGGTATAGGGAGCAGGTGCCAGAGGAACTTAGGAGTCTACAGCGAACAATGTTCTGAAAACAGTTTAATAATGTAATCATTTTCGGGTATAGAGTGCAGGTGTCAGAGGGCTTAGGGTCTAAGCAGACAATGTTCTATCATGTTTAATAATATGGTAATCATTTCAAGAATTATAGGGGCAGGTGCAGAGGAGCCAGAGTCTACAACGAACAATGTTACAACGGATTAATAAGTGGTAACATTTTCAAGTTATAGGTACAGGTGCCAGGAGCTTTGGAGTCTACAAGCAGGCAATGTTCTGGCAGGATTTAAAAATTAGTAATATTTTCAGGGTATAGGGTGCAGGTTTTCAGAGACTCAGGGTCTACGAAGAGCAATATTAGCATATTGACTCAGTAATGTTTGAGTATAGGTGCAGGTGCCAGAGGGCTTAGGGTCTGCATTGGAGCAATGTTCACAGCAGGTAAAATAATGTTGTAATCTTTCAGGTATGGGTGCAGGTGTCAGTGGGCTCAGGAGTCTACAGCGGACAATGTTCTGGATGTTAATAACGTGGTAATCATTTTTCAGGTATGGGGTGCAGGTGTCAGGGAGCTTAGAGTCTACACTCGGGAGCAATGTTCCTCATGTTTAATAATGTGGTAATCATTTCCAGAATATAGGAGCAGGTGCCAGAGGAACTTAAAGGTCTACAGACAATGTTCTGGCAGGTTTAATAATGTAGTAATCATTTTCAGGGTATAGGTGCAGGTTTTCAGAGGAGCTCAGGAGGTCTACCATGAGCAATATTCTGGCATGTTTATTGACTTGGTAATCTCATTTTTAAGGGGTGCATGAAGATTGCAGGTGCCCAGAGGAGCTTAGGAGTCTGCGTGGAGCAATATTCTGGCAGGTAAAATATGTTGTAATCTTTCAGAGTATAGGGTGCAGGTGTCAGTGGAGCTCGAGGTCTACCGCAGACAATGTTCTGGCATGTTTACTAGTGGTAATCATTTTCAGGGTAAGAGTGCAGGTGTAGAAGACTTAGAAGTCTTTTCAAGACAATGTTCTATCTATTTAATAATATAATAATCATTTTGAAGTATAAGGAGCAGGTGCAGAGGAACTTAGGTCTACCATGAACAATGTTCACAACGGTTTATAGGTGTACCAGGTTATAGGGTGCAGGTGTCAGAGGAGCTCAGGGTCTACCATGAGCAACATTCTGGAATATTTATTGACATAGTATCCACGAAGAACAGAGGTGCAGGTGCCAGGGGTTTAGAATCTACATTGAACAATGTACTTGGGTTAAATAATAACGTAATCTTTTTCAGGTATAGGATGCAGGTGTCCAGTGGCGCTCAAGGTCTACCTGGAGCAATGTTCTGGCATGTTTAATAGCGTGTTAATCATTTTTCAGGGTATAGGGTGCGGGTGAAAGGGGGCTTAACAATCACCGCCACGGGCACTCACAGGATTATACTGTGGCTCATTTTCAGGTGGCCGGGTGAGGTGTCAGAGGAGCTCAGGAGTCTGGCGAGACAGTAATATAGCATGTTTAATAATGTGGTAATCATTTTCAGAATTATCGGGTGCAGGTGCCAGGAGCATGGGACTTACGGAGTAATGTACAACAGGTTAATAATGTGGTAATCATTTTGAGGGTATAAGTTGCAGGTGACCAAGAGCTTAGGAGTCTTCATGGAACAGTACCGCATGTTATAATATGTAAGTATTTTCAGGGGTATAGGTGCAAGTGCCAGAGGAGCTTAGGGAATCTACAGCAGGAATGTTCTGGCATGTTTATGATTGGTAATCATTTTCAGGTATAGAGTGCAAGTGACAGAGGAGCTTGGAGTCTACACTCAGACAATGTTCTGTGTTTAAAAATGTGAAATCATTTTCAGGGTATAAGTGCAAGTGCCAGAGGAGCTAAGACCTACATTGGAGCAATGTGCTGGCATGTTTAATAGTAATCAAATTCAAGGTATAGGGTGCAGGTGAACGGAGGGCTTGCAGTCGTGTGGAGCAATGTTCTGGCATGCCTTTATTAATGTGGTAATCATTTTCAGGATATAGGGTGCAGGTGTCAGTGGAGCTTAGGGTCATCTTGGGCAATATTCTGGTAGGTTTAAAAAGCGTGGTAATCATTTCAGGGTATAGGGTGAAGGTGCAGTTGAGCTCAATAGTCCTAAACGAGGCAATGTTCTTACAGGTTAATAATGTAGTAATCCATTTTAAGGTACAGGTGCAGTGCTCAACCGGAGCTCAGAGTCTGGGAGGAGCATGTTCAGCATCTTTAATAATATTATCATTTTTCAGGGTATAAGTGCAGGTGTCAGAGGGCCAAGGTCTACATGTGGAGCAATGTTCTGGCAGGTTTAATAATGTAGTAATCATTTTCAAGAATAGGTACAGGTGTCAGATGAGCTTATGAATTCTACACTCGAGATGTTTTGGGTTTAATAATGTGGTAATCATTTTCAAATTATAGGGTGCAGGTGTGTCAGAGGTGCTTAGTAGTCTACATGGGAATGTTCTGGCAGTTTAATAATGTTTTAAATTATTTTCCAGGTATAGGTGGGTGCCAAGGAGCTCATTAGTCAACATGCGGAACAATTTCTGACAGCTTTAATAATGGTAATCATTTTCAGGCTAAGGGTGTAAGTGTCAGAGGAAGTAGGGAGTAAACCACTGGCAGACAATGTTCTATCATGTTTAATAATGTGGTAATCATTTTTCAGGGCATAGGGGCGATTTAGAGGAGCTTAGGAATCTACCGTGACATTATTCTGACAGGTTTAATAAGGTGGTAATCATTTTAGGGTGGTGCAGGTGCCAGAGGAGCTTAGGAGTCTGCGTAGAGCAATATTCTTGCATGTTTATTACTTATTAATCATTTAAAGGGAATAATTGCGGTGCCAAGAGGAGCTTAGGGTCTGCATTGGAGCAATATTCTTGGCAAGGTTTAATAATGTAGTAATGTGCAAATATAGGGTGCAAAAGTAAGTGAACACAGGAGTCTACTGTGAACAATGTTCTGGCATGTTGTCGCGTGGTAATCATTTCCCAGGTATAAGGTGCAGTGAAGGAGCTTTGGAGTCTACGAACAATTTTCACGGGTTTAATAACGTGTAGTATCATTTTCAGATAATAGGGTGAGGTGTCAGAGAACTCGAGGTCTACCACAGCGGAGCAATGTTCTGGCATGTTTAATGTGATAATCATTTCATGGTATAAAGTACAGCTGCAGAGAACAAGGCGTCTACAGCAACAACAATGTTATGGGAAGGTTAATAGTAGTAATCATTTCGAGTTTAGGAGCAGGTTTCAGAGAACTCAGGAGTCTACATGCGAATGTTTCTGGCATGTTTAATAACGTTTTAATCATTTTCAGGATGAGATGCAAGTCAAAGGGCAAAGAGGATTCTACAGACAATAATCTGGCTTGTTTAATAATGTGTTAATCATTTTTGAGGGTATAGAGATTACCCAAATGCCAAGAGACTTAGGGTCTTCCATGGAGCGTTTCAACATGTTTAATAATGTGGTAATCATTTTCCAGGGGTATAGGGTGCAAGTGCCAGAGGGCAAGCTTACACTCACCGGAGCAATGTTCTGCAGGCTGAATAAGTAGTAATCATTTCAGGGTTAAAGGTAAAGTACAGTGGAGCAAGGTCTACATGTGAACAATGTTCTGGCATGACTAATAATGTGACAATCAATTTCTGGATATGAGGGTGCAGGGGTGCAGGGCATAGGGTCTACCATGAGACAATATTCTGACTGGTTTAATAATGTGGTAATAATTTTCAGGATATTGGGTGCAGGTGTCAGATGAGCAAAGGTCTACCCTGTGAACAGTGTTCTAGCATGTTTAATGGGGCAATCTTTTCAGGTATAAGGTAATTGCCAGAGGGAGCAAGGTCTATCATGGACCAATTCCTGAGGTTTAATAACGTGGTAATCATTTTCAGGGTATGGGATGCAGCTGCCATAGAAGCTTAGGGTCTCCGGAACAAGTTATCACATGTTAATAATAATCATTACAGGGCATAGGGTGAATGAGCCAGAAGGCTTGTGGTTGACTTGGCGGTGCAACGTTCTGACAGGTTAATAACGTTGTAATCATTTGGGGGTAGTGGGTGTAGGGTCAGAGGGCTTGAGGTCTGCTCTCGGGCTATGATCTGGTATTTTAAGAATGTAGTAATCATTTTCAGGGTATGAAGTGCAGGTGCCAGAGGGCTTAGGAGTCTACCACAGCAATGATCAGGCATATTTAATAATGTGGTAATCATTTCAGGGTTTAGGGTGCCATCCAGGAGCTAAGGTCTACAGCAATATTCTGGCATGTTTAATAGTAATCAATATCATGGTATGAGGTGCAAATGACAGAGGAGCTTAAGATTACTAAGAGCATGTTCTAGTTGGTTAAATAACATCAATAATTTTCAGGATATAAGATGCAGGTGTCAAGAGGGCTTGGGAATTACGCAGAGCAATGTTCAAGAGCAGGTTTAATAATGTGGCTTAATCATTTCGAGATTGTAGAGGCGCAGGTGCCAGGGCTTAGGGTGCAGACATATTCTGAGGTTAATAATGGCAATCATTTTGGAGTATAGGTGCAGGTGCCAGAGGAGCTCGGGGAATCTACACGTGGAGCAATGTTCTAGCAGGTTTAATAATGTAGTAATCATTTTCAGGGTATAGGATGCAGGTGCAGAGGAGCTAAAGGTCTACACGGAGCAATGTTCTGGCATGTTTCACAATGTGGTAATCATTTTTCAGGTATAGGGTACAGCACAAGACCAGCGAGTCTACACTGAACAATGTTCTAGCATGTTAATAATGTGGTAATCATTTTCTGGGTAAAGGTGAAAGGTGCCAGAGGAACTTAGGGTCTACAGCGAACAATTTTCTGACATGTTTAACCAATGGCAATGCATCATTTTCAGGGCATAGGAATTGCAGGTGTCAGGGAGCTTAGCAGTCTACATG
Source organism: Neoceratodus forsteri (assembly GCA_016271365.2). Lineage (NCBI taxonomy): Eukaryota > Metazoa > Chordata > Ceratodontiformes > Ceratodontidae > Neoceratodus > Neoceratodus forsteri. The sequence goes on along the minus strand of CM057456.1, from coordinate 920,472,567 downwards.
CTGAACAATGTTCTGGCATCGAGTAATTTAATAATGTGTTAATCAGTTTCAGGGCATAAGTGCAGGTCAGAGGGCTTAGGAGTCTACGAATGTTCTGGCAGGTTTAATAGTGATAATCTTTTTCAGGTAGGGTGCAGGTGCCAGAGGAGCTTAGGAGTCTACAGCGGAGCAATGTTCTGCTTGAGTTTAATAACGTGGTAATCATTTTTAAGATTATAAGTGCAGATGCCAGAGGTTTAGGTCTGCGAACAATGTTATAGCATGTTTAATAATGTATGTAATTTTTCAGGGTATAGGGTGCAGGTGTCAGGAGCTTAGGAATCTAAAAGACAATGTTCACAGCAGGTTAATAACGTGGTAATCATTTTCAGGGTATAGGGTGCAGGTGCCAGAAGAGCTTAGTCTACACATGAGCAATGTTCTGTACGTTTAATAATATGGTAATCATTATCAGGGTATAGAAGTGAAGGGTAAAGAGGAGTTTAAAGGGTTTACCATGAGCAATGTTCTAGCAGGTTTAATAAGTAATCATTTTTAAAGTATAAAGTGCAGATAACAGAGGGTTAAAGGATTGCGCGAACAATGTATAGCATGTTTAATAATGTGGTAATCTGTTTCAGGGTATAGGGTGCAGGTGTCAGAGGACCAAAGGGTCTACACAGGAACAATGTTCAACAGGTTTAATAATGTAGTAATCATTTTCAGGATACAGAGTGCAGGTGTCAGAGAACGAAGGTCTACGTGGAGCAATTTTCTAGCAGGTTTAATAATGTGGTAATATTTTAGGGTATAAGTACAGGTGCCAGGAGCTCAGGAGACTCCACGTGGAGCAATGTTCTGACTTCAATCAGTAATCACTTCAGAGTACAAGGGTGCAGTGTCAGAGGTGCTTGAGAGTCTGCAGCAATGTTCTTCTTGGTTTAATAATGTGGTAATCATTTCCATGGTATAGTGTGTAGGTATCAAATGACTTTAGAGTCCACACTGGAGGAATGTTTTGGGTTTAATAATGTGGTAATCATTTTCGAGTATAGAGTGCAGGTGGGTGTCAGAGGAGCTCAGGAGTCTACATGCAACAATTTTCTGATAGTTTAATAATGTGGTAATCATTTCAGGGTAAAGGGTGCAAGTGTCAGAGGAATTTGAGTCTACATGGGATGTCTGGCATATTTAATAATGTGGCAATTATTTTTCAGGGGTATCTGATTCAGAGTGCCAGAGGGCTCAGGGTCTACATGCGAACAAGGCCTAACAGTTTTAATAAAGTGGTAAACATTTTCAAGTTATAAGGTACAAGAACAATGGAGCTTTGAGTCTACAAACAGAGCAATGTTCTGGCAGGTTTAATAATGGTAATCATTTTCAGAGTATAGAGTGCAGGTGTCAGATAGCTTAGTCTACAGACAATGTTCTGGTTTAATAATGTGGTAATCATTTTCAGGTATAGGTGCAGGTTTTCAGAGAACCAGGAGTCTACATGAGGCAATATTCTATGTTTATTGACAGTAATCATTTAAGAATTATAGGGTGCAGGTGCCAGAGGGCTTAGGGTCTGCACTAAAGCAATATTCTGGCAGGTTAAATAATGTTGTAATCTTTTCAGGTATAGGGTGCACGAGTCAGTGGGCTCAGAGTCTACAGCGGGCAATGATCTGGCATGTTTAATAACGTGGTAATCATTTTCAAGGGTATAGAGAGTGCGGAATAAGAGGGCTTGAAGTCTACAGCGAACAATGTTCTATCATGTTTAATAATGTGGTAATCATTTTCAGGGTATGGAGCAGGTGCCAGAGGAGCTTAGGTCTACAGAGCAATGTTCAACAGGTTTAATAAGGAGGAAACATTTTTCAGGTTATATGGTGCAGGTGTCAGGAGGCTCAGGGTCACAGCAGACAATATTCTGCATATTATTGACATGGTAATCATTTTAAGGGCTGGTGCAGGTGCCAGAGGAGCTTAGGGTCTACTGCATTGGAGCAATGTTCTGGCAGGTTAAATATTGTGGTAATCTTTTCAGGTATAGGGTGCAGGTGTCAGGAGAGTGGCTCAGGAGTCTACCAGCAGACAATGTTCTGGCATATTTAATAGCATAGTAATCATTTTCAGGGTATAGGGTGCAGGTGAAAAGGGCTTGCAGTCTACAGCGGGCAATTTGGACAGGATTAATAACGTGGTAATCATTTTCAGGTATCGGGTGAGGTGTCAGAGGAGCTCAGGGTCTACCAGGAGATTCTGGCATATTTAAGAAGTGGTAATCATTTCAGAGGATAAGATTACAGGTCCAGAGAGCATAGGATTATACGGAGTAATGTCTGGCAGGGTTTAATAATGTGGTAATCATTTAAAGGTATAGAAGTGCAAATACAAGGAGCTTAGGGTCTTCCTGGAACAATTTTCCCATGTTTAATAATATGTAATTATTTTCGGAGTATAAGGTGAAAGTGCCAGAGGAGCTTGGGAGTCTACGCGAACAATATTTAGCATGTTTGATAATTTGTGATCATTTTCAGGTATGGGTCCAAGTGATGAGGAGCATAGGAGTCTACACCGGGCAATCTTCTAGCTTATTTAATAATGTGGTAATCATTTTCAGGGTACAAGTTACAAGAACAAGGAGCTTAGGGCTACGTAGACAATGATAGCATGTTTAATAATATGATAATAATTCAGGGTATAGGGTGCAGGTGCACAGAGGAGCTTAGGACTCTACGTGTGGAGCAATGTTCTGGCTGCTTTAATAATGTGGTAATCATTTTCAGGATATAGGGTGCAGGTGTCAGTGGAGCCCAAGGTCTACACGGAGCAATGTTCTAGTAGTTTAAAACATGGCAATCATTTTCCAGGGTATAGGGTGAAGGTGCCAGTTGAGCTCAGTAGTCTAAGCGAGCAATGTTCTTACTGGGTTTAATATAATATGGTAATCATTTTCAAAAGTGCAGGTGCAGTTGTCAAAGAGGCTCAGGGGTCTGGGAGGAACAATGTTCCACATCTTTTAATAGCGTGGTAATCATTTTCAGAATATAGGATGCAGGTGTCAGAGGGCTTAGGAGTCTACAGCAGACAATGTTCTAGCAGGTTTAATAATGTAGTAATCATTATTTCAGGGTATAGGGTGCATTCAGAGGAGCTTAAGGTCTGCGGGCAATTTTCTGGAAGGTTTAATAATAGTAATATTTCGAAATTATGGGGTGCAGGTGCCAGGGGCTCAGGAGACTCCGTGGAGCAATGTTCTGACTTTAATAACATGGTAATCATTTTCAGGGTAGGGTGCAGGTGTCAGAGGGCAGGAGTCACAGCAATGTTCTTAAGGTTTAATAATGTGGTAATCATTTCAAGGGTATAGTGTGCAGGGTCAGATGAGCTTTTGAGTCCCTGGGAGGAATGTTTTGAGGTTAATAAGCAATCATTTTGAGATACAAGGTGCGGTGGGTGTCAGAGGGCTCAGGAGTCTACATCTTGGAGCAATTTCCTGATAGTTTTAATAATGTGGTAATCATTTCAAGGGTAAAGGGTGCATGTGTCAAGAGGTTTAGGGTCCACACATGGGCAATATATTCTGGCATGTTGTAATGTGGCAATTATTTTCAGGGTATCACAGTTGGAAGGAACAGGAGCTCAAGGGAGTCTACATGCAGGGAGCAATTTTCCCGAAACAGTTTAATAAGGTGTAACATTTTCAGTTATAGAAACTGCAAGGTGCCAGAGGAGCTTTAGGTCTACAAGCAGAGCAATGTTCTAGCAGGTTTAATAATGTGGTAATCTTTTCAGGGTATAGGGTGCAGGTGTCAGAGGGGCTTAGGCTCTACACGGGCAATGTTCTGGGTTTAATAATGGTAATCATTTCAGGGTATAGGGTGCAGGTTTTCAGAGGGGCTCAAGTCTACGAGCAATATTTCATGTTTATTGACGTAGTAATCAAAGAATTATAAAGGTGCAGGTGCCAAGGAGCTTAGGGTCTGCATTGGGCAATATTCTGGCAGGTTAAATAATGTTGTAATCTTTTTCAGAGTATAGAGGTACAGGTGTCAGTGGAGCTCAACCAGTCTACCACAGGAACAATGTTCTGGCATGTTAATAACGTGGTAATCATTTTCAGGGTATAGGGTGCAGGTGTCAGAGGCTTAGAAGTCTACAGCAGACAACCGGCTATCATGTTTAATGGTAATCATTTTCAGGGTATAGGAGCAGGTGCCGGAGGGCTTAGGAGTCCCAGGAGCAATGTTCTGACAGGAAAAGTAAACATTTTCGGATTATATAGTGCAGGTGTCAGAGGAGCTCCAAGTCTGCAGCAGACATGTTCTGGCATATTTATTGACATGGTAATCATGTTAAGGGTATAGTGCAGGTGCCAGAGGGCTTAGGATTGCATTGGCAATCAGCAGGTTAAATAATGTGGTAATCTTTCAGGTAGAGTGCAGGTGTGTGGCTCGAAGGTCTACTCGCGAACCAATGTTCTGGCATATTTAATAACGTGTATCATTTTCAGGGCATAGGGTGCAGGTGAAGGAGCTTAGCAGTCTACAGACAATTATCTGACAGGATTAATAGCCAGGTAATCACACAGGAAATGGTGAGGTGTCAAGACTCAGGGTCTACGCAGACAATGTTCTGGCATGTTTAATAATGGTAATCATTTCAGGGTATAAGTACAAGGTGTCAGAGACTCAGAAGTCTACCGCGAGACTGCATATTTAATAACGTGTATCAATTTTCAGGATATCGGTGCAGGTGCCAAGGGCATAAGTTTACAGCGGATAATGTACTACAACAGGTTTAATAATGTAGTAATCAATTTGAAATTATAGGGTGCAGGTGCCAGAGGAGCTTAGGAGTCTTCATTGGGCAATTTTCCATGTTTAATAATGTAGTAATTATTTTCAGGGTATGGTGCAAGTCCAGAGAGCAAAGGAGTCTACAACGGAGCAATGTTCCTGGCATTTGATAATTTAGTAATCATTTTCAGGGTATAGGGTGCAAGTGACAAGGAGCAGGAGTCTACCTCGGAGCAATATTCTAGCATGTTTAATAATGTATGAATCAAATTCAGGGTATAGGGTGCAGGTGCACAGAGAACAAGGTCGTGTGGGCAATGTTCAGGCTGCTTTAATAATGTAAATCATTTTCAGGATATAGGGTGCAGGTGTCAGTGGAGCAAGGGTCTACATGCGGAGCAATGTTCTAATGAGTTTAAAACATGGTAATCATTTCAGGGTATAGGTGAAAGTGCAGTTGGCTCAGTAGTCTAAGCGAAGAATATTCTTGCAGGTTTAATAATGTGGTAATCATTCCAGGGTACGGGTGCAGTTATCCAAGCAGACTCAGGGGTCTAGGAGGAACAATGTTCTGACATCTTTAATAACGTAGTAATCATTTTCAGGGTATAGAGTGCAGGTGTCAGAGGGCAAGGAGTCTACAGCGGGCAATGTTCTACGAGTTTAATAATGTGGTAATCATTTCAGAATGGGTACAGGTGTCAGATGAGCTTATGAGTCTACACTCGGAGGAATATTTGCAGGTTAATAATGTAGTAATCATTTTAGGCGCAAAAAGAGTGCAGGTGGGTGTCAGAGGTGTAGTAGTCTACATGCGAACAATGTTCTAACAGGTTAATAATGTTTCAATTATTTTCAGGGTATAGATGCAGGTGGAGGAGCTCATTAGTCAACATCACAGACAATTTTCTGACAACTAATAATGTGTAATCATTTTTCAGGGTATAGGGTGTAGGTGTCAGAGGCGTGGAGTAAACCACGGAGCAATGTTCATCATGTTTAATAATGTGGTATCATTTTCAGGGTATAAGATGCAGGTGTCAGTGGAGCCCAAGGTCTACATGCAGACAATGTTCTGGTAGTTTAAAACATGGTAATCATTTTCAGGTACAGGGTGAAGGTGCCAGTTCGGCTCAGTAGTCAAGCGAGAACAATGTTCTACAGTTTAATAATGTGGTAATCATTTCAAAAGTGCGGGTGCAGTTATCAGCCAGACTCAGGAGTCTACAGGAGCAATGTTCTGACATCTTAATATGATGAGTAATTTTTCAGGGTATGGTGAAGTGTCAGAGGGCTTAGGGTCTCCGGAGCAATGTTCTGGAGGAATAATGTGTTAATCATTTCAGGGTATAGGGTGCAGGTGTCAGGGGCCAAAGTCTACAGCGGAGCAATTTTCTGGAGTTTAATAATGGTAACCATTTCAGGGGTATAGGGTGCAGGTGCAAGAGAACAGGAGACCACGTGGAGCATCACGACAGCTATACATAGTAATCATTTTCAGGTATAAGGTGCAGGTGTCAGAGGAGCTTGAGAATCTACAAGAACAATATTCTGCGGGTTTAATAATGTAGTAATCGACAGGGGTATAGTGTGCAGGTGTCAGATGGCTTTGGGTCACACAAGGAGGAATGTTTTGTAGGTTTAATAGTAATAATCATTTTTCGAGCATAAGTTTGGGTGGGTGTCAGGAGCTCAGGAGTCACATCGGAGCAATTTTCTGACCAGTTTAATAATATAGTAATCATTTCAGGGTAAAGGTGCATGTGTCAGAGGGTTTGGGAATCACACATGGAGCAATATTCTGGCATGTTTAATAATGTGGCAGTATTTTCCAGGTGCTCTGATGCAGGTGCCAGAGGACTCAGGAGTCTACATCGAACCAATTCTGACAGTTTTAATAAGGTAAAACATTTTTCAAGTTATAGAATACAGGTGCCAGAAGACTTTGGTCTCTACAACAGGCAATGTTCTGGCAGGTTTAATAATGTGGTAATCATTTTCAAATTATATAGAATTGCAGGTGTCAGGAGGGAGCTTAGGAATACAGGGTGTGTTCTAGCAGGTTTAATAATGTGGTAATCATTTTCAGAATTATGGTGCGCGGTTTTCAGAGGGCTCAGGAGTCTACAGAGCAATATTCTGGCATGTTTATTGACAATATTTTAGGGTATGGGTGCAGGTGCAGAGGGCCCAGGTCTGCATTGGAGCAATATTCTGGCGGTTAAAAAATATTGTAATCTTTTTCAAGTATAGGGTGCAGGTGTCAGTGGGCTCAAGAGTCTACCGCAGCGAACCAATGTTCTGGCATGTTTAATAAAACAGTAATCTTTTCAGGGTATAGGGTGCAGGTGTCAGAGGAGCTTAGAAGTCTGCAGACAATGTTATCATGTTTATATGTGGTAATCATTTTCAGGGTATAGGAGCAGGTGCAGAGGGCTTAGGGTCTGCGGAGCAATGTTCTAACAGGTTTATAAGGTGTTGTTTCAGGTTATATAGTGCAGGTGTCAGAGGGCTCAGAATCTACAGCGGAGCAATATTCTAGCATATTATTGACATGGTAATCATGTTAAATTGTAAATTGGTGCCAAGAGGGAGCTTAGGAGTCACACGTGACAATGTTCTGGCAGGGTTAAATAATAATGGTAATCTTTTTCCAGAGTATAGGGTGCAGGTCTCAAAGGTGGCGCTCAAAGGTCCTACTTCAGCGGGAGCAATGTTCCTGGCACACATCATTTAATAGCAGTGGTAATCATTTTCAGGGCATAGGGTGCAGGTGAAAGAGGAGCTTAGCAGTCTACACGCGGAGCAATTTTCTGACAGGATTAATGACGTGGTAATCATTTTCAGGTAATCGGGTGAGGTGTCAGAGGAGCTCAGGAGTCTACAAGCGGAGCAATGTTCCGGCATGTTTAATAATGTGGTAATCATTTTCAGGGTATAGAATGCAGGTGTCAGAGGGCTCAGGGTCTACAGCAGAGGAAGTATACAGCATATTGAATAACGTATAATCATTTTCAGGTATGGGTGCAGGTGCCAGAGGGCATAAGTTTGCAGCGAGATGTGTGCTGGCAGGTTTAATAATGTGGTAATCATTTTGAGGGTAGCAAGACAGGTGCCAGAGGGCTTAGGGTCTTTAAGTGGGCATTTTCCGCATGTTTAATAATGGTAATTTTTCAAAACATAGGTGCAAATGCAGGAACTTAAGGTCTACCGAACAATGTTCTATGTTTGATAATTTGAAAATCATTTTCAGGGTATAGGGTGCAAGTGACAGAGGGGCATAGGGTCTACCTCAGAGCAATGTTCTGGCATGTTTAATAATGGTAATCAAATTCAAAGGTATAGAGTGCAGGTGCAGAGGAACAGGAGTCGTGTGGAGCAATTCTGGCTGCTTTAATAATGTGGTAATCATTTTCAGGATATAGGGTGCAGGTGTCAGTGGAGCTTAGGAGTCTACATGCGGAGCAATGTTCTGGCAGGTTTAAAAACGTGGTAATCATTTTCAGGGTATAGGGTGAAGGTGCCAGTTGAGCTCAGTAGTCTAAACGAGGAGCAATGTTCTTGCAGGTTTAATAATGTGGTAATCATTTTCAGGGTACCGGGTGCAGTTGTCAGCGGAGCTCAGGGGTCTACAGGAGGAGCAATGTTCTGACATCTTCAATAACGTATCCAATCATTTCAGGGTATAGGGTGCAGGTGTCAGAGGAGCTTAGGAGTCTACACGCGGAGCAATGTTCTGGCAGGTTTAATAATGTGGTAATCATTTTCAGGGAATAGGGTACAGGTGTCAGATGAGCTTATGAGTCTTCACTCGGAGGAATGTTTTGGCAGGTTTAATAATGTGGTAATCATTTTCAGGGTAAAAGGTGCAGGTGGGTGTCAGAGGTGCTTAGTAGTCTACATGCGGAGCAATGTTCTGGCAGGTTTAATAATGTTTCAATTATTTTCAGTGTCAATGCCGAATGTTGGCTTGCTGGCATTAGCAGTGGAAGTACAGAAGCTAGACAGATGCAGCATAGGAATGGCATTGAAGTATTGAACTGACACCAACTCCACCCTCACTCTGCAGAGGTGGACAGGCATTGGGGTGTGCCTTTGGGTCGTCAACCATGAAGGTCACACATTTCACCTTACCCTACCCTTCAGACACTGACAACTGTTGAGGTGTGCCTTGGGGTGTTTCACCTTTATATTCACCTCATTCCATAAGGAAATACGCTGAACTGTGCACAATATAGGAGAATGGGGTGAACTCTGGGGGCAAAGGGTCCAAAGTGCACCTCAATGCCTGTCACTGGCTGCAGTGTGGGGGTGGGGTGAAATGGCATGAGCATTACTGTCGATAATCCCACGCCACACCCCGACACCTGTCAGTCCCTACAAGGTAGGGCGTTATGGTCGAAAACCCTAATGCCCTGGGAGTTTCTTGGTATTTTTACTCCAAGTTTTCCACATGGTTTTTTTGTGATCCCACCGCATGAACAGTGACACTATCAGTTCATTACGTGAAAGGTGATTTTGCAGAGCGACTGCCATTTGGCACCACAGGTGCAAAAACACATTTCAAACAGGATGTGAAAAGTGGCAGGTGTACTGTTCATGAGGAGGTGTAAAAAATGGCATTGTTGAAAATCTGGAATGAAAATATACAAAAACTGGTGAAGTCACGAGCGTGCGTAGGAACTGTGCAACGTACACCCGTAATGTAAGTAGTTTGGGGATTTTTTATAGTAGATTTTCAACATAGGCATTTTTGCAACTCCACTCATGAACAGTATCACTGTGATTTTTATAATCTATCCCGAACACTAAATTCCCACAGTGACCACACTATTCTGTGCCGGAAGTGCGAAAACACATTTTGGCCAGGGTGTGAAAAATGACAACTGTACTTTTCATAAGGAGGTGTGTTAAAATGGCAATGTTGAAAATCTGGACTCAAAATAATAAAAATTCTTCAAGTTACGAGCATGCGTAGGAACTGCACAACGTACCCTCGTTAAACAGTCATTTTTGGGAATTTTTTCACCAAATTTTTAACATAGAGTTTTTGGGGGCCTACCTCATGAACTGTGACACTGTCATTTTGTTACTCGGTCCCGAAAGGTGGTTCCATGCAGTGAGTGCGAAATCACCTTTCAGGACCGAATAACAACATTAGAGTGATTTAATTCATGAGGTGGGTCCCCAAGAACCCCATGTTGAAAATTTGGTGAAAAATTTCACAAAAATGGCCAAAATATGTACAAAGTTTAAAAAAAAACATTTATTGCATTATACAGCTTACTGGCACTTCTTCAGTTCGCGGCTGGCTTTGAAGAGTGCAGACATGTACCCGTCCACTGAAGATCATCGTGCCAGCCCCTAGAGGTAAGTATGGGGTGTGGGGGTGTGGGTGCACAGAGGGTGGGTGTGGGTTGGGGAGGGGTGAGACAGTCAATGAGGGACCATTTTTTTTTTACAGGTGTTTCTGTTTGTTTAGACTACGTGGGAATTTTGCTGCACTGGGTGGGCTCCCAGCGTGGCAGCTGGAAGTTATTTTGAGGGGGAGCCAGTCCACAGTCAGAATCCAGTCAGAGATGTGGACTCCAGACAGGTACTGTGTATTTAGGGAGAGGGGGGCTAAGAGAAGAGAGAGGTTGGTTAAAAGAGAGTTCCAGGACTGAAGGGGAGCAGAACGGGACTGACGAGCTGTGTGGCATACTAGATCAAGTAACGGGCCAAGTAAATTGACATTCTAAGACTCCGTAGCACTCGTTCACTCGTTCCCTGTTCACAATCAGAATACAAGTAACAGGTTAAATGGATTACTGGGGATTACTGTAAAAACTGTCCCTCGAAAAAACGGTTTATTCAGTACTTCCACTGTCCGACTTATTTCATATTTGGCTCAGTTCCATCGCTGAAGGAACTTTTATTCCCTGAAGGTTGCTTTCTGCACCACAGGCAGGCCTGTCTTCTCCTCTCATCTGCTGCCTCAGTAGGTTTATTTACCTGTGATTTTCATTTTTTATCTTCTTCTATGCTAATTGTAACTGCAGCATTCTTAATACAAAATTTAGTTGCACGATAACTTTGAGAATAAGTGCCAGTTCTTGAGTTTGTTTGGCTATCCATCCAGGGTTTTTGTTCTATGTCATTTGTTTTATGATTTGCACCACCGTGTGGGGGGGAGAAAACCTCTTAGAAAAGCTGTGTCTCTGTCATCAGTTAGCGGTGGGATGAGGCGACTCTATGGGGGAAAAAGGCTACTGAAGAATACAGCCTTCTAGCTGGCGCTGCACCAGCAATGCACATTGTCAGACACAAAAAAAAACTAGCGCTTGGCCATGCATTTCATTATAGACTGAGGTTCTGTTATCACTAGATGCAAAACCCCATCCTACTGCCGGCCAAGTGACGCTGAGGGTTGAGGCACTGGACGCCACACCTCGCTCCACGCCGACGACCCGGGTTTGAGAGTGGACTCAGGTTGTTGGTGGGTCAGCTGGGTGAAACAGGCTTGAGCATCCAATGACAGCTCGCCATCTCCATGGAGGGACTTGACCAATGCCCGACACTTGCAAGATCGGCGGAGGCTCGAAATGCAAGCTCCAACTCAGGAGAAAGAGGGGTGGCCAATCAGCAGCAAGGACATCGGCATTAGCACCTTGACATCAGGGAACCACTCGCTGCTCAGGGAGGGAGAAAAGCGTGGAAAAAATGCCTGCCACAGCCGGGAAGATGGGGGGACTGAGGCCGTGCCCACGATGTGCCAGAACCTGCCCAGCAGCCCCCAACCAAAGAAATGTAAGTATTGGGGCATTAGGGTCCCCGCCTCATCCCTGCCCGGGGGGTAAACTGCGGCTCCATGGGGCTTGAGAGTCTGTCTGGGTAGGGTTCTAAGTAGTGGGATCTCCACTTGTCTCCCCTGAAGGATCGGAAGTGGTAGGCAAGGAGGAGAGATAAAGAATAATTTCAAAAAAACAAAACAAAAACCCAATCCTACCACTCAGCCATAGTGCGACCAATTGCTCACTATTTGGCTATCGCAGTCAGCGGCTTAGGCACACCCGCTGATGGCACTGAGGATGGAAACCCAACAAATACAATACAGCCCCCATTTAACTTTATTTCCGCTATGTACTCTGACCAGCAGTTTGCATCATTTTTTTTTCTTTTCAGTAAGATTACCATAGATTGGTGGATAGAGGTATGGACTGAAGGGGGCTGGTGGAGTGGGACTGGCCAATGAGGTGGCATTCTAGATCAAGTAAAGTAAGCTTACATTGTAATACTCACCTGTAGTGATGGGGGAGTGCATGAGCATGTTGGGTGGGCTCCCAGTGTGCTACTTGGGTAGATTAAAACGGAGCTGTCTATGACAGCTATAAGGATGCAGTGCAGAGCATAGGCACTTTGCATACTGCTGATGGCAATATGTAAATTACCTGCCAATGGCAGTATGCAAGTGTCTATACATTACCACTGCTGATTGCAGCGCTTTTTTGCTTTCAGCTGTATGCCACTGCATCTGAATGGCTGTCATAGACAGCTCCGACATTCATTGTCATGGTGCAGCTGTGCCTGCAGACAGGAGCAGGGCATTGGAAGTGGGGAAGGCACACCTACGAAAACTCGTATGGTGGCAGTATGTTTCTTGCACATGCCTACAAGCAAACATAAAAAGGCAGGTAATGCACTTTTGTACTCTGTTGCTTTATACAAACCACAGAGGCAGAAAAACAATGTCTGGGTTAAAGCAAAAAAGTCCAGTAGCCAAACTGACTGGTACAAATTTAAGCACCTAAGAAACTCCTTTGTCTGGGAGGTAATAAAAGGCTATGGCACACTTCCTATCCACCAAGTTCACAGATACCCAGTATTGTAATCCAAGGAACTTCTAGGTGCAAGTTAACAGTCTGTAGAATCTATCTGGCCCTTTCCTGCCTGGTGCCTCCTCTCTTGATGGGGCTCATGTCACCAACTCAGAAACCATTGGTGACCATTTTAATAAATTCTGTGTAGCAATGGGCTCTGTCAACCACTAACAAATGAGTAGCAACCAGGGTGGGCCAGGTAAATCAAGTGAGCCAAAAAATCTGTCTCTCATGGTAATGACAACCCTGAGGCCTAAGATGCAATGCCACACAGGGTTATCCAAAGTGTGCTTTACATACCCACCTGTCACAGTATCTAAAGTGATGAAGGTGCTACTTGCAATAAACCTAACCAAAACTGTAGGTATTGATGATATCCCTAACACACTGCTGAAACTTGGTATACCCGTTGCTGTCGATCCCCAATTCAACATGTCACTAACACTAGGTGTGCTTCTCACTAAGTGGAAACAGGCTGTGGTCACCTTAATACACAAAAGTGGTGCTAATAACTTAATTGGTAGTTACCGCAATATTTTCCTGGTTCTTGTGGTTGCAAAAGTCTTGGAGAAAATCATGGTCATGGGTATAAACTAGTTTACTATCAAGAATAAAATCTCAAACCCACATCAGTCTTGTTTTCATCCCATGTACAGCACTATCACAGCCCTGCTGAAGATAACCAGTGACAGACAAACTACCATGGCCATGGGCTACTGATTGGTGTCATGTTCATTGATTTGTCCAAGGTAAGGAAGTTAACAGTGCGGGGCCTTAGCAGTTCTGCCATAATGAAAACAACAAAAAATGCCTGACACTTGTGGAGAAATGCCACACCTTAAACAAAAAGGTAGTTAATACAAATGGCAAAATGGTGTGCAAATAATGAAAGTAACACAGAATTTGGCTCAGGGCTTTAATGTGTTAACAGTGGATATAAAGCAGAACAGTTACCCCAGCGCTTTGAACCCAATGTGGGCTCTTTGTCAAGGGGAGATGTAACTCAAACCACATCACACAAATTTCTAGAAACTATTTAAAGAGATATACACTAAATATCAAACAAAATGCATACATAAGTGAATAATCAAATTTCCAACTATATAGTACCTAAACAGTATGATTAAAAATATTAAATGTATCATATAATTAATAGACTGATTGGGCAAATACATCACTAAATACATAAAACAGACAAAATAAAGTTAATTTACTGCCACCAGGATTCAATAAGTTACGGCTTCACAGTAGGTGTATACTGCCAAAATTTGCAAAGTGTTAAATCTAGTAATTGGAAAACACCTTTTAGAAAAAAGGATTTATACAAAGTATAAGAAATTAACTTCTTTAAGGAAGCTATGTAAAGGATCTGTTGGAAGCAGCTTTGGACCCAAATCAAGGTTGCAAGGTCACTTAACTTGCATTTTAACACATCACTTATCAACATGTACGTTCCATCTGAAATGGGGGACAAGCATATGCCCATATATCTGTGTTCAGTTGTGAGACAGAGCTCACAGTGATCTAGGGTAGTGACAACCATCTGCCAGTAGTGTGCCTAAATATCTTCTATGACCTCAAAACCATTATGTGGATTTTGTCTGTATTCCGCTTGAGGTAATTTTGTACAAAGAAGAATTGGACCGTATCAAAACCTTTCAACAGAGATTTTTGCACTGAGTACATGTTCCTTCCATGGGCATATAGGATGGTATCAATAGCATATAGGTTGAAGTAAGCATTCTAAGACCCACAGCATGAGTAATTAATGAAGACTGAAAACAGGACTGGGCCCAATATGGAACTTCAGGGACACCAAACACAATGTGATCACTTTCCACTTCCCAGTCCATCTACTCTGTTCCACGATCCCTGTATTGTGATGTTTAACCAGGGATAGAGCAGGGATGAACCCCATACAAGTCGATGGGGATCATTTTCAGAATGAATTTACAGAACCTTAAGCAACCTTTTGAGAAAATGAAAGCCACCACTCAACTAGTAGTAGCTGGGGGCACAGCTAGATCAGAGATCACTTCTGTGGCACAGAGCCATGGCATCAATCTTGTGGCTGAGAAGGCTGGGATGCTGAATCCTGTAGAGCTGAGGGCTCAGAACTAAACTGTTTGGTAGCAGCACAACACAGGCTGGTCACCTCTTATTTCTCATCCTAATCAGACACAGCAGCTCAACATAAGGCCTACTGCTCCCCTTCTTGCACATTTCTGGTGGCAAGAAACACAGGCTTAGCACTTCCCATTCCTTTCCTGTCCATCTTGCAAAATAGGGCCTATGGTACCCGGGATCCTGGCATACTGGCTACTCACAGACATGGGCGATTCAGGGATGCACTAGGTACCAATCAATCTCTCCTGCAGGCTGTCTTCACTGGAGTGGAGTGCCACCCAGCGGCAGTGCGAAGCGGCTGGCTGCCACTACAGCCATCCCAGTGATGCAGGCTGCCATCACTATGCAACCCTCTCCATTCCAGACTTCGCGCCAGGCCACACATCCAGGAACTAGGCCTTTCTCCCACACTGGTGCCGTGGTTCATGCAGGTGGGCTCCATTCTCCTCCCCAGGCTGCTACTCCCAACTGAAAGGCTCAGTCACAGACAGGCTACCTGGACCACCCTCACACTCCTCTAAGGCCCAAAACCCGGGCCCAACTCAATGTTCTGTTCTCTCATTCTCCCACCAGTCTCTCCCCTAGTGGGAAAATAATGCCCTTTAAATACCCCTGGAGGACTGGCCCTGCCCGACCAGTGATGAGCCAGCCCCCAATACCAAAAGTGGGAAACTGGTAGGAGAGGGTTACATTAGTAAGCATCACCCCAAGGGGGTGTTTACACCACTGTGGTGTTGCAACTTTCTACTGGAAGGTTCTGGTGATGTTTATAAAGTGCATTCTCTTGTTTTCTCGTCCCTGCCAGTTGTAAATAGTTCCTTCGTTATAATCCTGAACATCACTGATGTGTTTCTGTTTTTATATTCTGTCAAGTCTTTTCTTTATTTATTAACATTTTTATCTCCTGAATGACTACTTTTGCTCAGTATTCTCTAAGGAGGAATGTGGGTCCATGGCACAGAGTGGCATCAAGGTGGCCACAAAGTTTGTCCCGGAAATGAACAAGCCATTGTTTACTAGTGAAATAGTCCTGAAAGTGCTGGCAGCTCTTAGGATAGATAAGGCTTTGGGTCCAGATGGGCTGCATCCAAGAGTACTTAGGGAGTTAGCAGCAGAGGTGGCTGAACCACTGACTGGGCTGTTCAACAGTTCACTCAGGTCTGGGGAAGTTCCAGGGGATTGGAAGATGGCAGACATAGTGTCGCTACATGGGGGGGGGATAAAGAGTAGGGAAGCTGATGGGATCTCTAATCAAAGGTAACCTCATAGACTACCTGGAGAGCAATGGACTCAAAGATAGCAAACAACAAGATTTTGTGTCAGGAAGGTCTTGTCAGACCAACCTGATAGTCTTTTTTAACTGGGTGACTAAAGAGATAGACAAGGGCCACATGGTGGACCTGCTGTACTTTGACTTTGGTAAGGCCTTTGATTCAGTACTGCACAAGAGATCACTTAAGTAGATGGAAGACCTAGATGTGGCTAAAATTTTAGTAAACTGGGTGGGTAATTGGCTAGCAGGTTGGCAACAGAGGGCTGTGGTCATGGGAGTTAAGTCAGAGGAGAGAGAGGTGATGAGCAGATTTCCACAGGAATCTGTTCTGGGTCCGGTCCTCTTCAACATGTTCATTAGAGACATTGGTGAAGGAATCTGGGGCAGGTTGTGCCTCTTTTCAGATGACACAAAACCTTGTGGGAGGGTGGATAGTGATGAGGGAACAAGGGATATGCAGAAGGGCCCACAGAAGCTTGAAGGGTGGTCAAAGGTCTGACAGTTGAAATTCATTACTAAAAAGAGCAAGGTAATGAACCTAGGGAAAAAGAACCCAATGGCAGAGTACTGGATGGAGGTGGAGGGGGGGGAGGAGACTTAGCACTACAGATGAGGAATGGGATCTAGGAGTTATCATAAGTAAGTGAGTCAGTGCATCAAGGCCTATAACAAAGGGTAACAGGATGCCGAGGATGCATCGGAGGGATTGAAAGCAGAAGAATAGAGATAATACTTCCCCTCTACAGATTCCTGGTGGGGCCTCACCTGGAGTTCTGCAAACAGTTCTGGAGTCCTCACCTCAGAAAAGACAAGGATAGGCTGGAGACAGTGCAGCACAGAGTGACCAGAATGATTCAGGGACAGCAAGGTAGAGCCAATGAGAAGCTCCTCAAGGCACTAAATATGCACTCATTGGAGGTCAAAATGGAGAGGGGGGATATGGCTGAGACCTTCAAATTCCTCAAATGAATTGATATGGTGAACTGTGGGGAATTATTCAGTCTGCATATCAACTCGTGTTCATATGGACACGAGTGGAAATTAGCAGGTGGGAGATTCAGGAGGGATGTGAGGAAGTACTTTTTTATAGAAAGGGTGGTGGAACCTTGGAACAGTCTGCCTGCCAAGGTGGCGGGAGTGAACACAGTCTGGGGATTCAAACAGGCCTAGGACAAAATTAAGGAAATAGTGGTTGCCTGGGGCAGCAGGCTCAGGGAAGAGAATGGGGAAAGGACCCGGAGGTTTAGAGTACCCTGGAGGAACATTAGGTTCTAAGGAAGATTCCAGAAATTTAGAGAACTTGGGCAGACTTGATGGACCTTTTTTTCTGCTGTCATTGTCTATGTTTCTGTCTATATTGTTCATTATCTCAGTTGGTTTCATGAGATTATGGTGAGTCTTAAACACCACCGATCACAAAAAACTAATCAAATATCGACTGACACTACACACAAACGACACAACTACTGAAAAAAGTAAGTCAAGTAAGTCCTCTGCACCCCCCAAATTTAAAATAATTAACTCCACGGGTGTGTGTGGTCCCAGAGACCATTATGATTTTAAAAAGAATAACAATTTCCCCTAGAACCAGGCCTTGCTGGCATGGTAGGTGGTGGTTTACACCACTACGCTAAATGAGCAGCTTAGCAGGGCTTGGCCAAACAACATCCTATATTGTGTTGTAGTGAGTGTAGTTCCCTGCTACACTCACTCTACAGGATATAGCGATGGTTTTTACCATTCGCTTTCAGTGTGAGCCATATTATTGAGTCATTCATATTGAGCTGCTCAATAATACTCACTCATATCACTGTACACCTCTCAGTCTGTTCACTCACTGGCATGTCCTTAAAAAGCTCTTCTTGTAGTTTCCTAATTTCTGAACTATCTTGTCTAATTTTTTTAAAAAGTCACTAATATTAAATCGTTGGAAGCTTTGTTTAGTATCTGCCTCCAGTCCCTCATGAATAATTTATCATTGGTTCCAAAAGACGAAGGCTTCTGAATTCATACCTTCCATGGAATTTGTTTTTCTCACGAATACCAGCTTAATAATAGTGCATGCATCTGCATGTGAACTTGATTCTTTTCTAAGGCTTCCATATTGTTAGCATTAATTGACTTCTGCTTGCTGTACTGCTGCCTAATCAGCATACTCAGAGGCTGCAAAGCCTAGTGTTTCTCCCTGTTCTTCCATGAATATTAAAAAGTCAGTATTACAGTAACTATTCTTGCTGTTTTTCTGCTGCCATATTCTTTAACTGTGAGGTCTTTAATTACCAAGCCCTCTTGGAGCATGAACAGGTGTGACTACCTTGTGCTGTCATCAATTTACTTGGATCAGCAAAAGAAGAAAGATTTATCCTGCTTGAATTTGTTTTAAAACTGCTAAGAAGTTCTTACGTGCTCAATAGCAGAAAGTTTACAACTGAAGAGCACTACACAAATTGTGCAATGAAGTCCATGGCACTGAAGTAAATATTCCTGGACAGTCCATGTAACCAGTAAATATTGCTTTACTGATCAAAGATGTGCAGACCACAGTTACTAATAATAGAAAATTGGCAGTATTATTTCAAAAAATTAAGAAGCAAAAAATAGCATTAGGATTATGAACATCATGTCTGAGTCAGGTATCTAGCTTTTGTTTTGCTTCTCAGCTCAGTTCTCAGCTCAGTTTCTTCCCGTCTCAGTTGCCTGTTCTACAAGCTTAAACATGCCTCTGGACACATGCTCCACATGCAGCTTTCCTCTGCTACTTGGCTCAATTGCCTGTTCCAAGTTTTGTAAGCACCTCTGGACACTTACTCAACATTCAATGTTTTCTGACAGTGCTCAAACTGCAAGCTCAAGCTGCGTCTCAAACTGGGGCCTTCCAGTTGCAGACTTGGCACGGAGCTTGTACATCCTTGACTCCTGACAAGCAGCTTTTCTCAGGCAACTTGTCAAAAAAAACACTAGGGGTGGGCAGTGCTGGATCTGGTGCTTGCAAACAGGGCCAGCATTGCAGACATCACAGTGGGTAGTCCCTTAAGTACCAATGATTACCGTACAGTGTGGTTTAACATTAAAATAGCAACAGAGGCTAACCACATAAGGACAAGGATCCTGGAGTTTAGGAGGGCAGATTTTAAAGAAATAGAAGACTGCCATAGAAACTGCTCATGGAGTGGATTATTAGGGATAGGTTAGAGGCACAGTATGGGAAAATAAGGGAAGGCACAATTAAGGTAACCAGCCTCTGTGTGATGGAAGTAAATAAAAGCAGAAGGAAAAGGAGACCATTATGGTTCTGTAGGGAAGTGACCAAGGTGGTGAAGGAAAAAGGTAGTATTCTGGAGGTATAGGAAATGTAGAGGAGGAGGACATAAAGGTGGTGAGAGGAGCAAAGGCACAGACAGATGAAAGGATAGCCAAAGGGGTAGCTAAAGGGGATAAGACTTTCTTCAGGTACATAAGTGAGAAGAAGAAAACAAGGGATGGGATAGTAAAGGTAAGGAGGGCAACTGGGGAGACTGCATACAAGAGGAACAAGAAAAAGCTGCCATCCTGAACAGGTACTTCTGCTCAGTCTTCACAGTAGATGGGGGGGAGACCACCAGGCAGCAGTAGGAACAAATGATGGGGGTGGACACAAGTCTATTTTCAGAGGAAAGAGACCCAGATCGACTAGCAACTCTGAAGGAGTACAAGGCTATAGGACCAGATGGGATACACCCAAGGGTACTAAAGGAACTCAGGGGAGGTGCTAGCTGCCTCACTGATGGCTTTATTCAACAGTTCATTGAAAAGAGGCATGGTTCGGGGGATTGGAGTAGAGTTCAGGGGTGTAGCCAGGAATTTTAAAGTTGTACTCAAAACTGATGCACTGTTGCCCCCTCCCCCATTATGTAGACATAAACCAAAATATGTGCTGCCATGTCACACCAACAATAGCTCCCCCTCCCCCCCATTTGCCATGTCTGAGTTCAAGTAATCATTTTTTCCTGTATTCCATCCTTTGTTTTTCTGCCTGCCTGGTGGCTGTTCTTGTTTGTATATTTGGCTGGTGGCATCAGTGCCCCATAGCAAACAACAAAGGCAAAAGGGCTCAGCGCGACACAGACACAATGTGACTCATAATGTCCTTGCTTTCTTCTTTTTGTTGCCCTTGCCTGATTTGTTGCCCCTGCCTGATTTTATTTTATTGTACTCTGCTGCATACAGTGCGTATGCCTGCCGACACCCCTGGTAGAGTTGATGTGTTCCCTCAACATAAGAGTGGAAAGAGGGAGGAGGCTAGCAACTATAGGCCAATTAGTCTCAGTTCAGTGGTGAAGAATTAATGGAAACCCTGTTAAAGGAAAGTCTTGTAGATTATCTTGAATCTAATGGGCTACAAGATCACAGGCAGCATGGATTCACAGGTGGAGACTGATTAAGGCATTGAGCAACGTAGGGATAGAATTCTAAGTGGTGAACTGGGTTAGAAAGTGGTTAATGGATAGGCATCAGAGGGTGGGAGTTAATGGCACTCACTCTAGCGATTGGAGCATGAACAGTGGGGTGCTGCAGGACTCAGTACTGGGACTGATCCTCTTCAATGTCTTTTTAAGTGACATTGTAGAAGAATGGGAAGGGAAGGAAAGGTATGCCTTTTTGCAGACAATATCAAATCTGTAATAGGGTGAACACTCAGGAGGGCTGCAGAGAATGTGCAGGGATCTTGGGAAACTCAGTGAGAGGTCAAGATCATGGCAGTGCACTTCAGTGCCAAAACTGGAAAAAGTCATGCACCTAGGGCATAGGAACCCAGGAGTTAAGTATAAGATTGGGAGGGGCAGGGAAGTACTGACAGTCGCTAAGCAGGAAAGGGATCTTTGAGTTATCATAACTAAAGACCTCAAGTGGCAGAGCAGTGTGACAAATCAGTCAGTAGGGCTAGTGGGATGCTGGGGTGCATAGGGAAGGGTATCTTCAATAGGAGAAGGAAGGTGGTGTTAAAACTGCATCACTCCCTGGTGAGACCCCACCTAGAGTATGGTGTCCAGTTCTGGAGGCCACACCACAGAGAGGACATAGACAGGGCGGAGGCAAGTCTAAGGAGGGAAACTAAAATGATGCAGAGGTTGTACCAAAAACCCTCTGAGGAGAGACTGAGGGATCTCAACATATACACATTGGACGAGAGGAGAGCAAGAGGGGACATGATAGAAACCTACAAGTACCTCAAGGGGGGTGAACAGAGTGCAGGAGGGGAGTCTCTTTCAAATGAGAAGCAGCACCAGGATCAGGGGGCATGTGATAAATTTGGGGCGAGGGAGTCTAAGAGGGATGTGAGGAAGAACTGCTTCACTGAAAGGGTAGTAGATGCCTGGACCTGACTGCCAGTGGACACGGTGGAGGGAAAACAAGGGTGGGCTTCAAGCATGTGTGGAATAGATATATTGGAATATTAGAAAATAAATAGAGCGGGTCACCAGAGATCAGTTAGAGTCTGTGGAGAAGGACAAGGCAGGAACCATCTGGACAGACTGCGTAGATCAATCAGTCCTTTACTGCCAACAAATTCTGTTTCTATGTTTCCCCTCTCTTCTTTCACCTATTTCCCTCCTCTGCTGATTTCCCCGATCCTATTTCCATTTTTGGGAAAGCGTCTGCTTTGTTCACCATAAACCTACCTCCTACTAGGGGGTTCCAGCATTGGCCTCCCCCTCCTTCAATTTAAAAGACTATCCACATAGATACCAAGTATCCGCCCAAGTACACTAGTTCCCTCCCTCTTGAGATGAAGGCCATCCTCCTCACATAATAAATGTGTTGGCAGATGGGGACCGTGTGATCCACTTATTCTGCCCATGGTGTCTACCTCCCCAGTCCTATTTCATTCTAAGCTGCCCACCCTGCCTGACCCATGCTTGAATTCTCTCACTGTCATCAGTGCCACCACTCTGAATAAGCTTTTTCCCAGAAATTTCCCCCACTCACTCACAATTCCATATCCCTTCTCTCGTCATGTTTCCTTCAACCAGGCATTGGATATCTCAGTTTCCTCCAGCTTCCCCCTTTCCCCTTCCCTGTTCCAAACAGGCATAGCCTCTGAAAAGTTCAATGTGGCTGCTGTCACGTTCAGCTTCCTTAATAGCCTTCAGGAGTCTGACTTAGTAACCGTAAGTCCATAGTCCATTTCACATACTCTCTATTCTGGCCTCATCCTTTGAGGCCAATGCTTCGGGAAGGCATTTGATCTCCCTCCACCTCGTAGTCTCATCCCTGCGCACCATACTTTCCACAGCCCTCACCATTGAATACCTGACTATCAATACACTGCTTACCACTTCTTTTACTTCCTTTACCCTACAAGGTGCCTTCCTCACACCCCAAACCCTACTAAGAATCTTGCTTGCTCCTAGCCTGCTCCTTTACAGTGACCAGCTAGCAGCCTCACCCGGAAGAGTCAGGTAACTGTGTCTCATTCAGGGGTGCAAAACAGTTTGAGGCCACTGCTGGAAAACTCTGTATACCACCCACAATGTGCTTCCCTGTCTCCCTCCTTCCTCCTTTCCATCCCCACTATCCTCCATCCCCTAGGCCAGTGGGCATCTGAGAGAGCGGGTGTGTGTGTGTGTGTGTGTGTGTGTGTGTGTGTGTGTGTGTGTGTGTAGTAGTTCAGGAGCCCAACTCATTTGTCTGCTCAACATGAGTGTTTCCCCTCATGCTGCCCACTCCTGCACATGGAGCTACTTGAACCTCCTGCACACAGGACAGTGACCAATCCTCCAAAGCTTATCTCAGTGGATGATCGCTCCACAGTCTGTGTACCCTGCCTACTCTCCATCCTTATTTTTAGTTGCTCCAGCTTCTTTTTACAGGCCTACCTGAAATAGGGTGTAAAGCCTAGTAGGTGTATCTTCCTTCCCTTCCTGTATGCCTCTACAAAGTCCTACCACAGATAGGGTGCAGTGTTTGCCTAATCTCTCAGCTCCCCTCTTACTAACCTCCTGCTTGGCCTGTCTGTCCCTCCTAGCAAATCAGAGTTCCCTGCAGAACTGTGGACTTTCCTGTGGATGACTCTTCAGATGTTGCCTTCCTGCTTCATGGTCATCATACTCTGGGGTGTTCGCACACTCTGGGGTGTTCTCACATGCTTTGGGATCACTTGGTTCATCTAGAAATAAGTGCTAACCATGAGCAGCCTGCTGGCTGTTTGCAGTCACTTGCTCTAACCACTTCCACCCACATAAAGTCTCTTTCTTTCTTCTGCACAATCCCTGCTCCCCCTCCCTAGAGAGAAACCCTCCAGAAAACTTTAAAAACAACAGTATTTGTGCCCAGAAAATTGTTGCAATATACAGATTTCTTACTACTACTATTGCAGCGCAGGTCAGACCCAGCAGATCCAAACTGAACAACCAGATTCAGTAACTCTTTTTTCCAGTGGTGTAATTAAGCAATAATGCATGACAGGGTGTGTGTTGTGCTGGGATAACATCACACCTGGGGTGGTTGGGCATGAGGTTGCAGGCCGGGTGCATCCAATACCCCAGACATGACATTATTTCAGCACAACACACACCCTGGAGTGCATTATTGCTATTATACAATGGCTCTATTTTATAAAAAAAGAAGAAAAAAAAAATACAGTTTTAAAAAGTATTTTTGTGGGTTTTTTATGTGTGTGTAAGAATACAGTTTAAAAAATAAGTTCTGATGTTGCTCCTTTGGCCAGTAGGTGGTGCAGCATTGGTATCTGTTAGTGTCCCCCCCCACCATGTCTGTGTTCTATGTCTCGCTGTCTTTTTTGTTGTTGTTGCTTGTAATTTAGCTGATTCTACTGATTATACTGGGACCGGGTGAATGTATTTAATGTACAGCCTTATTTCAGTAGCAAGAAGCCACGATTCAACAATGGACCTGATCATCCGTCTGACGAGGGGAAGGAGAGACTTGTGCTTCAGAAGAAATCAGTAAGTCACTGGAGCACAAGTAAGTCACTGAGTCCCATTGCTGGTGTTTTGTTTTTGGTTTTAAACAGAGAATTTAAGAACTGATAGAAACCACCTCTTCATGCCGCTTTTCAGAGAAATGGATGGCAAGCACGTGCCTGACAAGGCTAGCGAGACATAATGTGAAGCCATATGGAGCATTAGGGTTTACTGTTCAGCAGGTGGAGCAGAAGAAATCAGTTTTAGATTTGTTTTATGTGGAAAACAAATCCTGCATTTTTAATTGTCCAGGAGAGCAGACAGTGACTTTGTGGGAGGGAGCTTTTTTTTATTTAATAGTGAAGGACTCAGGGACACTGAAGGCGGCTTGCGATCGGGAATATTTGAAGAGAGCTACAGTGCGGTTTTCAGTGTAGTGGACAGTGTGGAGTTTTTCTGCTAAAGGTTCATGTGGTCATCTGGATGCTGGGACTGGACCTGTGATGTTGTACTGGGATAACATCACGGGTCCAGTCCCAGTCTGACCAATCAGAGGCCGGCATTCTTTCTTGCCATTGCATAATGAGGGTTCAGCGTGGCATGGTGTCTGCTCTGAGGATCATACCTGACAGGAAAATTCAGTAGTTCCACATAGATTGACATGGAACCTAAAAACCATGTAACACAATACCCAACACAACAAATGTAAAATGGTAAAAGAATAACCTTCAATGCAAACATAACAATTAAGACAGTTTATGCAAAACAAGGAATTTTTTTTTTTTAAGTGGAAAGCTCCCAGAAACAGGGATCTGGGAAGAAAATAGGGTAAGGCAGGATTAAACAAATAAACAATCAGTCGAAAGTATGAATCTCACCACCCTCCAAATATAACCAATCCCCACAGCTCCCAACAACCCTTTCCTAATGGTGCACCAGGTACTCAAATTCCCTTCAAGAACTCTCACAGTCTAAATCAGGGGTCAACACTGGCATTGTAGTACTAGCCAAATGGTGGTAGATTTTGTATTGGGCTAGTAAGGTTTTTCTTTTGATAGCGCTGCTGGCTTGTATTACAAATGGTTGCAGTTCAGTATGTACAGTACACTAGCTGAGTCAGTGGCAAATTTGTGGGGCTGCTGGATTTTCCCAGTCACTTGCCCTCCTGGCAAATAGTTGACAAACTGAATTTTGACCCCTGCTATATACTGTATGTGCACACTGGATAACAACGGTTGCAGCAGCCTGATGGAGATGCCGTACAGTACTGATATTTGGAAATTAGCAGGTATGCAGATTCAAACAAAATCAATCAATCAGTGAAATAATCTTTATCTTACCAGGTGAAACATCACTGAGAGACTATCTCAATTACAAGATGGACCTGGGCAATCACATAGGACAACAGTGAAACTAACAGATGATGTAATAATTTTACAGAGCAACAAAAGAAACCATAAGGATCCTTATAAGGGCCTGGTAGAACAATAGTACATGAGGCTCTCAGCATGCATAATATTCACAATATTTACATAATATATACAAACCATACATATAAAAAAGGTACAGTGATGGGAGGCTAATAGCTAGAGAGGTAGCAAGAGACAGACCAACTAGAGGAAGGACAGAGGTCAAGGATACCGAACAGTAGGACAGTGGGCTGTCAAGGGAAGTAGTTACAGGACTCATTGAAGGTATGTGTAACTAGAGTTTTAAAGGTGGCCAGTTTGACAGGAATCACTATTTTTAGGGTTTTTTGGAGGTTATTCCATAGGACGGGAAAGGCATGGATAATGGAAGCCCTATCAAATCATGTTCTAACTCTAGGGATGACAAGGGAGATGTAGGAGAGACTCCTGAGAGGGTAACAACCCACAGTAGAAGCAGGCAGACAATCTGAAATGTACTGGGGCAGCTTGTTGATTATTGCTCTGTAAATCCAGGTGGCAGTATTTTTTTTTTTAAATCTGAGTTTAAGAGATAACCAACCTAGTTTAGAGTACAGTGAGCAATGATGAGTGGCATAAGGGGCACTGGTTATAAATCATAGAGCTCAGTGGTAAAGCATGTCAAGCTTAATTAGAGCAGTACTGGGGCCTTGACCAAAAAGGAAGCAGGTGTAGTCTAGAAGAGGAAGGAAAGTGGACTGGACCAATCTAGTTTTGGCTTCCTGCGTGAGTAAATGCTTAATGCGGAAAAACAGACCAAGCCTTTTAATTTTTTTGCTAACTAATCAATATTGTCAAGGAAGGACAACCTATAGTCAACCCAGAACCCCAGATATTTGAATTTGGCCACAAACTCCAGAGACTCCCCCAAGAGGGTGGTGACTTGAGATACTTGGCAGTGATTGGAAGTTTGGATTACAGGTAAGAAAAACATGTCCTTGGTTTTCTTGGCATTTAACAAGAGCTTCAGATGCAGGAGGTTTTGCTGCAGGAGGTTAAACTCTAATTGCAGGTCCTTGCATGCCAGATTCAGGGAGGGCCTATCTATATAAAGGGCAGCATCATCAGCAAAAAGATGAATGTTCACTGATGTAATACCGGAATTGATGTTGTTGATGTATAATGCAAATAAAAGTGGACCTAAAATAGACCCAAGGCACACCTCTGAGGGAGAGGTGTCAGTGAAGAGAGTTCCCTGTCTGCTTTGACCTGCTGGTGGTGACCCATTAGATAACTGGTGAACCAACTCAATGTAGTAGAGTCAAGGACAAAGTTTTGAAGAGTAAGCAGTAGCAGGTCATGGTCCACGTATCAAAGGCCTTACTAAGGTCAAGAAATAAGGCACACACATAATGATAAGCATCCAAGGTGTTTAGCCAATTATTAGATACCTTAGCAAGAGCAGCTACTGTACTATGACACGGTCTGAACCCTGATTATGTAGGATTAAACAGATTATGAGACTCCAAATGATTTCTAAGTTGGAAATTGACTAATTTTTCGAGCATTTTGGATAGAATGGGAAGAAGCGATACAGGCCTATAGTTGTTTAGGTCTTTCGGATCCTCAAATTTGAACAGTGGAATGTCATGGGCATTTTTCCAAACAGACAGGATAATACCCTGTGCAAGAGATAGATTGAAAAGGTGTGTGATAGGGGCAGACAAGACAAGGTACCCTAATTTCACGAAGTAAGGATCAATGAGGTCAGCAACTGTACTTTTCTTGGTTTCTAGATCTAGGAGGAGATCTTCCACTTCCTTTACGGAGACAAGACGGAATGAGAAGAGAACATCATGAGCAGGGGAGGCTGGGGCAATGTAGGAAGTGTCCTGTGCACAGAGCTGTGCTCGAAGGTTGTAGGCAGGGGAGGAATCAAACACAAGATTGGCAGTGGCAAAGTGATTATTAAGAATATATAGGATGGTATGCTTATCAGTGGTGTAGAAGCCACCTGTGGAAATTTTTGCAGGAAGGGAGTGAGCTGGGTTATGCCCTTTGATATTCTTTAAGGTCTTCCAAAATTTTGCAGAACAGCTGGAGGTGGAGGTTAGTTCAGTTCGATAGTATCTAGCTTTTTCAGCCCTGATTAGCTTTGTGCATGGATTCCTTACTGCTCTAAAAGCTGCTCAGTCAGACGGAGTTTCAGTTTTCTGCACCTTTTTCCAGAGGACATCCCTATGGAGCAGTGAGGCTTTCGGGCTGACCATAAACCATGAACATGATTTTTTTCCTAGTATGATTTTTGGCAGAGAGTGCATGTCGATTAATGGTTCCAAGGACGATGTCCGGAAACCTCTCATAGGCCTCACTTACAGTGGGGGCCAGGTAAAAGTCCTGCCAACAGGAGTTATGGAGATCCGCAAGAAAGGCACGTTGGTCGAAGTTACAAAGACTTCTTTTTTGAATGTATCTAGAAGTGGAAGCAGTTTTAGGGATGGCCCTCACACAGGCTATGGTACAGTGGTCACTTAGGTCATTGAAGAAAATACCTGAGTGAGAGATGAGGTGAGGTTTACTTACTAGAATTAGGTCAAGTAAGGTGCTATGGTCTGGATTTTAAAGCCTAAACAGCTGCTAAAGTATTTACAGCACCAGTCACTTAGGGAGATGAATAATCACTTCCTCTTGGCACTAATTATTTGTGCAGTAGTTGTCCAAGCCTAACTAATCCCTGGTTAATCTAATGGAGCGGCAGGGCAGGGCACTGTTTAGTACTAACAAAGGTACATCTGCACAGTAATCACTGGGGTGATTCTGCAATGTAGATTTGTTAAATAAAACATGAAATTGGTCTTGGCTGCTGCCAGAGATAAGCAGGGCCTGCAATATCAGGGGTTGCAGATCTCTATTTTCCGGATGTGGCTGCGACGCGGGTGAGAAGGAAAGATTACTTCAGCTGCAGCACAGCTTGGGGAACATGGCATCTCTCTAATCTGTTTTTCCAGTTTGTCTCCACTTTACAGAGACTGAGGCAGTCAGCAGATTTTTGGACAGCCTTGCACCTCTTGAAACTCAGGCCTCTGATGATGAACAACCTAGTGCTTCCTGAAGAAGTTATGTTGCCCTTGATTTAGCGTTGGAGGAGACTGTGGCTTTAGTTCATGAGAGGGCTATTTTGATACACTGGTGACTCTTTAATATAGACTTTGGCTCTTAATGCTGGCTAGTTTAAATTTATTACTGCATCACAGTTAGCAGTGGGCATTTGGGTCACTGTATGTCTTGTCAGCTGGGTTCAATATCTCCTGATTTTATTGAGCCTCCTCTTACTGTTTGCCTTTATTTTCAATGTTCAAGTGATCCATGGTATTGTTTAGGTAACAGAGTTTCTGTTACATAGTTTTTGGTTATGTAGAGTGTTATATAATCTTTTTTTTCTTATTACCCCACCAGTTTTTATATAAGGGGCTCAGAGTAGATCTCCTAGTGCTACATGTAATGTCATATTATATTACTTTAACAATTATAATTGCTATATGGGGGATTTTCCCAACCGCCTCCCCACCCTGGGCATTCTCTCACGTTTAGTGTTGTGGTATGGGGATATCTAGGTGAGAGATGACTTTTTGGGGGGAGATTTGCTGTTGTGAAAATTCTGAAAATATTGTGAAATTCTCAATGTGTGTAATACTGAACTTTCTGCTTCATTCTTGTTTAGCGAATGTTACTATTCCGGCTTGAATTGTGCTGAAATTTCAATAAAGATTAAAATCAAAGCAGTGTGGGCTGTGATGAACCTCCTGATGGTCCTCATTGATGCCCTTCAACCCTTGGAGATAACCATCCTCTTCAACCACCTCAAGATAGGAAGTAACTCAGGGCCTTGGTTTGCGGGCCTCTACCAGATGACTCCATACAGCAGAATGCTTTGAGAAAAGCAGGCTAGTTTCTGCCACTGAAATGAAGCTTTGCAAGGCAACCCCTGCAATGAAGGATGCGGTCCCAGGCAGGCACTGCTATGACTCTGGCAGAGTTTCAGGCAGGAAACTCTGGCTGCACTAAATCCAGGAACAAAGCTGAAGAAACACATCTGTCTCTCGTAGTCAGTCTGGCAGATCTGAACTGGTGCTGGATTCTGCAGCCGTCCCTTTTACCAAGCTCCAGTGTCTGTTGGCCATATTACATTTTCCTCCTTTGCCCTCACCTCCCAGCAGTGTTCTATCTGACTCTCTCTTCCCACACGTGAACAAGTGGCTGCTGCAATGAGGAGGTATGTCCTGAGGCTATGAGTGCCTGCTGACTGGCTTGCCAACAAAATGCTGTCCTCTGGGTCACACAGTGTTGTAGTGCCAGATCTGTCCAAAATGGTGGTGCTCATGTCTTTTTGGAATGCTCCCCCCTTTGTTTACAATAGATAACACCCCTTGTTGCAACTTCCAAACATTTCTTTGGTGCCCATGGCACCCAACCACAGAGTGCATCTTTCTTACTGCTACCCAACCCCTGTGCCATCCATTGGGGCTGGTGTAGTACTTGTGGGCATCTGCAAGCATGCTAGCACTCCACTCTGTGTCAGTAGCACCCTGCTCCTTGGCTGAAAACTAAATGTTCTTTCAGCTCCTCTCCAGCCTAGTTCTGCAGTGCGTGATGGCCACAGTCATGATATGCATCACTGGTGGCATGAAGGAATGTGTCTCTGTGGTGTTCCTATCCCCCTCTGCAGTGCTGTGGACACGGGAGAAGAGACAAATGTTCCTGTGGGCAGGCAGCTTGATGCTGGCTCCTTGGCAGAAGCTGGAGGCAAGTACACAAATAGGAACAGGGAAGAGGGTTACATGAGCATAATGGCACCATATGCATTTTTGTTGATTTAACCCACATTAATGAAGCTAGGCAACATGCATTTCACATCTTCACACTGCAGTGGATATAGTTCTGGCAATGTTAGAGGGAGCTGCCAGCTTCAGGTGATTGGTGTCTGGTAGCATTTGCCTCTAGGGGCTAACCAGAGAACAAAACAGATATGCACAGCTGGAAAAGAACCTGAGACTATGTAGTGTCATTGTTGACAGTACAGGCATGGAAAAATGGGCAGACTGGATGGGCCAAGTAGTTCTTATTTGCTGTCAAATTCTATGTTTCCATATTTCTATGTTAAGCATGGGTGATCACCTGGGAATGTAAAGGGGTCAATTCTTTTATCTTGGGCCTGACATTCTCTATCATGATATACCTCAAACCACTGTTGGCCCTGCTGGGGTTGAAACCCCTTGATGTGTAACCCCCAAGGTACTGTACAGTGGTATCAGCTGGGACTTTTAAGATTTAAATACACTATAATGCAAGGTCTTGCAATGGCCCAGGTAATAGCAAATGCACTCTTTTAAGGCTCCAATAATCAGTTCTTCTGCAGGATAAGAAATGTAATTAGAGAAAGAAGTACTGTATGCAAATCTCAGTTGACATGTTGGTGCAGGGATTAGATGCATCTCCAATGAAACGTGAACAAACAACAGAGGCCTGAAAAGTAATCAGACATACTGCCTGTTACAATTTGTGGAAAATGGATGGCCAGACTGCAGATGGGAACTTTTATAACATGTGAGATTTTACTGGTAGGCCAAAGTAGAAATTTACAGTATAAGTCCAATGACTGAGTCTGAAGGGCTAGAAGAATGCCATCACTGAAAAACTACAAGCAGAACTAATGGAGGATTACATAATGCACATCAGAGAGTACAACAGTGCAGAAAACAGGCCCAAAAGTCAATCTGGTGATCTGGCATGAGCACCCAAGTGTAAGCTTTAGTACAGATATGTACTGTGTGCTCTAAGGGAAGAATAATAATAATATTGGGGTCTCTGATTCCAGAATCGTTCCATGAAGACCCTGGCAGAGGGTAGCAGTAGATGTGTTTGTTTCGGAAACAGCATTGCACCTAGTCCTTATTGACTTTTTCTCAAGATACTTGAAGTTGGCAAAACTTTAACTAATGCAGCCAGTGTAATACAAACTCTAAATACCATCTTTGCAGGACGGGGGGTCCTGAGACAGTTATGTCTGATGATGGCCCACAGTTTTTTGAACAGCTATTCCAAGAATATGACTTTACCCATGTAGCAACTAGCCCACATTTCTCTTAGAGAAATGGGGAAGCAAAGAGAGCAGTAGCTGCACTAATGGCTTCTTCAGAAAGTTAAAGACCATTATGGAGACTTCTTGGTTGATAGGAGATACTCTTGGAACATGGCCATTCACCAGCTGAGCATTAGATGGTATGACTAAGAACAAAGGAACAGGCAGTAACAGACACTTAACACCTGCAATGACAAGATATACAAGACTTTATGGGGACAGCTGGAAGGATAAAGGCCCAACAGAATATGGACTTCAATTGCACATGCCTGTAAGCCCCCTCAAGGGCAGGCATGTTTCTCACACTAGCCCCAGTGCTCAGGGAGTTTGCGCACTGGGGTGTATTTTCTGCTGCCACCACCTGGGGCAGTGGAAGTGGGCTTCATATAAAGGGAGTGAATAGGTGGGAATGGAAAAGAGAGAGAGAGACCAGTGGGTGTTGTAGCAGGGAAGTTCAGAGGGGACCCCCTTCCTCTTCATGAGGTCACCAGTTTTGGGCGGTGCACCATGGTCCTGGGGGTTGGGGTCTCTGAGCGAGGTGGGCAGCAAGGCAGTTATGGTCGTTTGGGTTCTGGGTCCCCTTGGGGCTGGGTGGTGAGAGCATCCAGGAAACATCAGAGTATCGGAGGGCAGGTAGTGGAGGATCCTGGGAGCATTGGGCCCAGTCTTTGATATGGTAGTTTTGAGCCATTGGGGGCTACCTAGGTGGTAGCAGAACCTTGCCAGGGAGTTTGGAGGATAGTGGCAGCTCCTTGACCCCAATCCCCAGTGGCACGTCGGCTCTCTGGTGAAAGGTGGGAGTGGGTTGCGGCCTGAACTCGATTGGGCCTGCTGGCTGCTCAGGAGCAGATCCCAGAGCCTACATTGGATAGGCCTTTAGGCCAATATAGGCTGTGGCTCAGCTCAAGAAACAGGTACTGGAAGTAAGGGAGCCACTCCAGTGGAGGGCTGTGGAGCAAGTTTGGGAGAGAGACCAGGGACCAGGCCGGTCCAGGACTAAATGTGAGGAATGTTTTCAAAGTGGCAGCTATGGAAGTTTGGGCTGCTAAAATTTTCAAGTATGAATTAACTTGGTGGTGACAGAGGAGCACATCCTCCCTTATGAGGAAGAAGGAAAACGTTTGGGAAGCAGCCCAGTCTGAGGAAGGCAGCAACAGGAAAAGCTTTGGGGAAGAAGCTTAGTTTAAAAGAGACAGTAACAGAGTAAGGTGCTCACCAGTGCCAGTGGGTTAGTTGGAGCTTCACGCTTCTGGAATATTTTTAATTCAATCTCTGGTCCTGGGTAAAGTGTTTGCTGCTGGTTCCATTGTATGGACAATCTATTCCTAGGAATGCCCATTGCTCTCTCTCTCTCTCTCTCTCTCTTTAAATGATAAGTCTGGGTGCAAAGTTAGCCCCATGGAGCTGTAACATTTCAAAGCCTGAAGTAACTAAAGCCCCGAGCTCTGAGAATCATTTAGGAGCACAGGAGAATAAAAGTGATTTGTTGGGGAGAAATCGGAGTTCCAGTTTGATCATTGTCACAAAAGTTTTAATGAATTTTAAGTCCTTTGGTTTTTAGAGGTTCTCACAGTTTCCTTGGGTTTTAGAAACACAGAAACATAGAATTTGATGGCAGATAAGGACCGCTTGGCACACCTAGTCTGCCCATTTCCCTACCTAATGGCTAAGCTGTAGATCCTAGTTAACCGACAGCCTACTTCCTCCTACCCCCCACTAAAATTGCCTTATGTCTGTCCCATGCATTCTTGAATTCCCCCACTATTTTTGACACTACGACCTCCTCAGGAAGGCTGTTCCATGTATCCACAACCCTCTCTGTGAAGAAATCCTTCCTCACATTACCTCTGAGCCATCCCCACTCTATCTTCAAATTGTGCCCCTTGTTTTTGCACATCTCTTTTTCTGAAAGATGCTACCCTCTTGGACTTTGTTGATTCCCTTGAGGTATTTGAAAGTTTCTATCATGTCCCCCACCTTTTCCTCAAGGCTATACATCTTTAGTTCCTTTAGTCTTTCTTCATATGTCTTCTGATGCAGACCCTGCATCATTTTGGTACCCTCCTCTGGACAGCCTCCACCCTGTCTATGTTTTTGCAGAGATGGGGTCTCCAGAACTGTACACAGTACTCCAGATGTGGTCTTACCAACTGTCTGTACAGAGGGCCAACAACTTCCTGTTTTCTACTGGTGATGCCTCTCCCTGTGCATCCCAGTATCCCCCCAGCCCTCCTTACTGCCTTCTCACATTGCTGGCCCACCTTTAGGTCATCTGATATGACTACCCCCAGGTCCCTTTCCATTTTTGTTGTTGTCAGTATCTCAACCCCCATTGTGTACTCTTCCCCTGGGTGTTTGCTTCCTAGGTGCATTACTTTGCACTTTTTTGCATTGAATCTAAGCTGCGATACATTTGACCATTCCTCCAACCTTGCCAAGTCTCTTTTCATCCTTTCCACCCCACCTTGTGTATCAACCCTGTTGCATATCTTTGTGTCATCTGCAAAGAGACATACTTTACCTTCCAGTCCCTCTGCAAAATCACTTATAAAGACATTAAAAAGGACCGGCCCCAGTACTGAACCCTGCTGTACCCCACCAGTAATCCTCCTTTCTTCACTGTGGACTCCATTTACTATTACCCACTGTGTCCTGTTGTCCAACCAGTGTTTTACCCAGGCTACCACCCTAGGACCCACTCCCAGGCTGGCTAATTTGTTTATTAATCTTTTGTGCGGGACTGTGTCAAATGCCTTGCTAAAGTCTAGGTAGGCCAAGTCCACAGCCCCTCCCTGGTCTACTGCTTTGGTCACCCAGTCAAAGAAATCAATTAGATTTGTCTGACATGACCTTCCCGCTGTGAATCCATGCTGCCTTGGGCCCTGTGCCCCACTGGCCTCTACGTAGTCTACAATTCTTTCCTTCAGAAGTGATTCCATCATTTTCCCCTACCACTGAGGTCAAACTGACTGGTCTGTAGTTTCCTGCCTCTGTCTTGTTCCCACTTTTCTGAAGGGGAATCACATCCGCCCTCCTCCAGTCCTCAGGTACCACCCCATCCTCCCATGATTTATTAAAAAGGGTAGTCAGTGGTATTACTAGTTCTTCCCTTAGTTCTTTTACAATTCTGGGGTGAATCCCATCAGGCCCCATTGCTTTATCCACCTTTAGTTTTAAGAGTTCTTTCAGAACCCTTTCTTCTGAGAAAAGACTACTATCAAGCCCCCTATCCAGAGTGCTTCTATTGACCGGATTAGGTATCTCCCCCTGCTTTTCCATTGTGAATACTGAGCAGAAGTATTCTTTCAGTATCCCTGCTTTTTCACTGTTTTTCTCTGCCCAACCACCTTCCTCTTTGTTCAGCCTCAGTATCCCTGCCTTAGTCTTTCTTTGCTCCCTAATGTACCTAAAAAAGGTTTTATCCCCCTTCTTAACCAATTGACTATCTTTTCCTCGGTTTGGGCCTTTGTTATTTTGACTGCCTTACCCACTTCCTTCTGCTTTAACTGGTACAGTTCTCTGTCCTACTCCTTCTGTGTTTCCTTATACTCCTGAATGCTATCTTGTTTTCCTTACCTTCCCGCTACTTGTTTTGAGAACCATAGTGTTTTTTCTTTCATTTTGATTTGTTTATTTGCTTCATAAAGACTTGTTGCCTCTGTGATGGCGGTTTGATGTTTCCCCATTGTTGCTCCACCCCACCTTCTTGCCTGTTTGCTAGTGCTTTTCTGAGGCACTCTCCCATTTTGACAAAATCAGCCCACCTGAAGTCCAGCACCTTCACTTTTGTGTGGCTTGACTCTACAGCTAAGTTTATCATGAACCACACTGTTTGGTGGTTGCTTGTTCCCAGATGGCTACCCACTTCAAGATCAGAGATCCTCTCTCCATCCCAATTTGAGAGTGCCAGGTCTAAGATTGCTCTCTCCTGAGTGGGTTCCAAAACTAGCTGTCTCAGGCATGCCCCCTGTAGGGCATCGAGAATGGCCCTGCTCTTGGATATGGCTGCAGCAAAGGTGCTCCAGTCAACATCTGGCATATTTAGGTCCCCCATCAGCAATATCTCCCCTTTCTCTGCCATCCCAAGGATGCCTTCTATCATTTCCTTGTCCATTTCCTCCCCCTGAGATGGGGGTCTGTATACAACCCCTGTGCAGATTGTGGAGCCATTTCCAGTCTCCAGAGTGACCCATAGTGCCTCCTCTCCTCCCTGTTTACCCTTTAGTTCTGTTGCTATTATCCCTTCCCTTACATAGAGAGCTACTCCTCCTCCTCTTCTTCCCTCCCTATCCCTCCTGTAGATTGTGTACCCTGCTACGTTGACATCCCAGTCTTGGTTCTCTGTGTACCATGTTTCTGTGACTGCCAAAATATCCAGGCATCCCTCTTCCATCAAGGCCACCATTTCAGGGAGCTTTTTTACCTAGACTATGGGCATTGGTACACATTACCCTCCATTTTTTTTATGGCTTTATTTCTTTTTGCCCCATCCCTGTCCCTACTGCCTTTGTCTTTTTCTCCATTTACCGCTGCCCTTCTCCCTATTGACTGCTCTATTTTGGTGTTTACCTCACTAATTACCCAGATTTTTTGGGGGGGGCTAGGATTTCCCTTCTCTTCCTCAGTGCCTCCCTCCTTGGCTAGTTTAAATGTTTGCCACTGAAACATTTAAACCTATCACCTAGGATCCTGGTTCCCCTCCAGGATAAATGCAGACCATCGTGCCTGTATAGGCCTGCATCCCTCCAGGTGGAGCCCCAGTCCCCAGTGAAGCCAAATCCCCCGAGCTCTGCACCTGCTTTTCAACCAGTCATTGAATCCCATGGTGCGGAGTGCCCTAGCCTCATCCATGCCATAGACAGGTAGCACTTCCAAGAAAGTTACAGTGTGTGCTACTTGTCTAAGGCCCCTCCCCAACTCCACAAACTCCTGTTGCACTGCTCTGATCCCATTCTCAGCCAGGTCATTCATCCCTAGATGGATAATGACATCCAGCTCCCTCCCCCTTGTTACTGCTCCCATGATCCTGAGGATTCATTTCCTGTCCCTCCAAGCCTTGGCTCTGGGCAGGCACCTTGCCTCCCTTTCCCCTCCCTCCCCAGTTCTGCCCTCCTAACAATTGAGTCCCCCACCAGGATTTGTTTCCTTCCCCTGTGGGGTCCTGGGCCACCCTCCTGTGGGTCTCCATTGTGGAGGTTCCCACCAGGTTTGAAGTTTTAGAATTCCTTGCACCCTCCTGCTCCAGGTCCGGTGGGTCTTGAGAAGCCTAATGAAGAACTGACCTGATTGTCTGACTGATTTGCCTGCTCAGAGATGTGAACACCCCTTGGAGGCTTGGTGTCGTTGGGTTTGAAGACGTCTTCAGGTAAGGCACCCATGTTAAATGCTGCTTTTAATCTGAGAAAAGCTTGGTGAGATTTTGGAGTCTGGGTCCCCCTTCCACTTTTATTATCAGGTTCCTAGACATTGGGAAGAGGGGGCTACAGATTGTGGGGGCTCATCAGGGACTCCTTTCTCAGTCCCAGTAGGTTTTTGCCTCTTTTCCGGAGCCTGGAGGAGCTGGTGGGACTGGCTGCTTTAGGCCCAGGTCAGAGTGAGGCAGTTTCAGTGGGGTGGTGGTGCAGGGTAGGGTTCTTTGGCATGGCTAGGCCTCTATCCTCCCTCTGGTTTCTGGCACTTGCGCACGTGACTGGTAGATCACATGCACACCTCAGCCCACCCGATCGATTGCTGTGAGGTGTAAAAAAGAGAAGGACTGTGAGCTGGGCGCCACTTTGTGGAGAAGATTGGAGAGTGTCACAGCTTGTTTTTAAAACTCCTGAGTGGTGTTTCAGAGGCAGAGAGGCCTGCATCCTAAATCAATTTGTGCCCCCCATGCCGGAGTGATAGCAAAAGGGTTGAAAGGTGATTTGGTAAGCAGAAGTAATGAAATGGCTTGCAGAGGGTACAAGGTGGCTGAAGAGTTTACTCCCCAGAAGTACCACAGGTTACGGTTCCCACTTCCCTCCTAACATGGTTGTGGAACTTGGGAGGGAGGGGACAGGCGGATGAAAGATGCATCAGATGTAGATTTCATGGAGAAGGTGAAGTCAGACTGCCTGTGTGTTCAGTTTGCACCAGCTCTGCCCCTGGAGGCATATATGGTCGTGCTCCACCTATCTTTCATTGGGGGCACCTTTCCAGCATTTCAGGGGGAACGCCATCAGTATGGTCTCAAGGGAATGTGCAGGCAGAGGCCTTTGAGAAGCTCACACTGCAAAATAAGGGAGATGTGGGGAAAAAGCCAAGACACCCTCCCCAGATATTGTGGTAGAAGCAGTGAAAGAGGAAGGAGTGAGAGAGGGGGTGGCAAGGAGCGTCAGCATTTGCCCAGCTCCTCACTGCTGGCTACCCACTATCTCCATGGCAGAGGAAGGGGTAGGGGCCTGTGTCCACCATCAGGTGACCCCCAGGGCTCAGGGGGTCTCCAGCAGTGTCCCTATCTGATGGCAGCCCAACGGCCCCTTTAGCCAAGGCAGAGGCGTCTCCTGCAGTGAAAACTTGTCCTGTTATTAAGTTGGAAGTTTCTAGAGTGTCCATCGAGCAAAAGGAGATCCCAGAAGGGAAAAAGTTTGATGAAGAGAAACTACTGTTCAAGAGATTTCAATTTGCTGATTACAAAGCTCAGCAAGCTATTCCCTGCCCCCTCCACTGACCTGTTATCACCCTGGCAGATAAGACCCCACATATGCTGGTGCAATCTAAAGCTCTGAGGTTCAGGATGGATGGATGGACTTATACAAAGTGACCCTCTAAATGTGGCTTACCAGAATGGAATAGAGCCTGGTCTGGCCAGGAGGACCAATGTAAGGGAGCTACCTGAATGGTCCCAGGTGGAAAGGTGGATTAGGAGAAGAATCCACATAGAGTACCCTACTGTAGACTATCCATATTTATCAGAGAGGATGTGGGATGCAATTGAAGAAAAGCAAGAGGAATGGGTGTACAAAGAGCAACTCCAAAAGCTGCAGTCCAAGCCTGGATTTTCTGGCTAACCATCCCAGCAACTTTTCTAAAAAGCTTGTGCCATGTGTTTCACTGTGCCTTGGGCTGGCTTGACTTTGTTCAAGCATTTTGCCCTAGTTCAGGACTTGACAGGATGCCAAATGAAATGTTATATCATTGCCAAAGACTCATCTGGGGACCTTACCACAAAGTCAGATCCTGACTTTTATTTCCCACAAGGTGGAGGTCCTGCCATTTAAGCCCCAGCCAACCATGAACTGTGCCAGGAAGACTGTTCACCAGAGCAGTAGTCTATCTCAAGATCATTGTGTTACCAGGTTACAATTCTAATCTAATGACTCCAGCAATCTGGGACAGCAATAATCTTAATTTTGCCTTAAAAGAAGAACCGATGACAGTGATTTAAATTTTATAAATCTATTTTATATGCTTTATTAAGTAAGGCTGAGATTTTTAAGCTTTGCCTTGTGTGAGTGTGAGTATGTGTAAGAGTGAGTGTGTAAATCTTGACAGATTTATTATTATTAAAATGTTTTGAGTTTTGCTATTCAATTTGGTGGGTGATACAGGGAGAGAACTGCAAAATTATCTCCCTCAATATATTCATAAATGTAATAATCAAAATGTTTTCAATGATAAAAATGTAATGTTCCTAAAGTTAGTTTAAAAAGTTTGGCCTCCTGGCACACGTAAGTTAGAATTTTTTCTAGGGTTGCTGCAGGGTTTTGGAGGTAGTTAGGTAGGGTTATTTTCCCCCCTTTGAGCCAACTTCTGTGGGTGCCCCCTCTGACATGCTGGGGAGTGCGCATACCTGGTTTGTTTGGTTGGGGGGCTGGCTTGTCTCTCTACTCCCATTCCAGGGAGGGAATGGGCTTTTAGATGGGGGGGGGACAGTGTAAGCTCCCCTCATGTGTGGGTTTATTTCTCACCCTTAGGGACCCCCCATGCTTAGGGATTTTGCACACTGGGGGGGTGTATTTTCTGCTGCTGCCACCTGGGGGCAGCGGAGAGTGGGATTCTATATAAAGGGGGTGTATAGGCAGGAATGGGAGAGAGAGAGAGTGGAGAGACTGGCGGGTGTTGCAGCAGGGCAGTTCAGAGGGGCCCCCCTCCCCTTAGGCAGGTTGGCTGTTTCGGCAGCAGTGTGCTGGGTTCCTGGGCTTTGAGGTCTCCAAAGGAGGTGAGCAGAAAGGTAGTTGAGGTCCTTTGGGTCCTGGGTCCCCCAGGACTGGGTGGTGAGAGCATTCAGGAAGCATCAGAGTGTTGGAGGGCAGATAGTGGAGGATCCCGGGGATGTTGGACCCAGTCTTTGAGGTGGTGGTTTTCAGATATCGGGGGCTGCCTAGGTGATGGCAGAGCCTTGGCAGGGGGTTCAGAGGATGGTGTCAGCTCCTTGACCCCAGTCCCCAGTGGCACTTCGGCTCTGTGGTGAAAGGTGGGATTGGGTGGCAGCCTGGACTTGATGGGGCTGCTGGCCAGTTCAGGGGCAGGTCCCGGGGCCCATATCAGATAGGCTTTTAGGCCAATATAGACCATGGCTCAGCTCAGCAAACAGGAACTGTAAGTAAGGAAGCCACTGTAACTGTTGGGAGGCTCAGATTTGGAGAGATCCATCGGAACAAGTTTGGGAGAGAGCACCAGGGACCAGGCTGGTCCAGGACTAAATGTGAGGAAGGCTTTCAAAGGGGCAGTCACAGAGGTTTGGGCTGCTAAAATGTTCACCCTGAGTATGAATTAACTCAGCGTTGGCAAAGGAGCACATCGCTCCCCTGATGAGGAAGAAGGAAAAACATTTTGGGAAGAAGCTGAGTTTAAAAGAGACAGTAACAGAGTAAGGTGCTCACCAGTGCCAGTGGGTTAGTTGCAGCTTCACACTTCTGGAATATTTTTAATTCAGTCTCTGGACCTGGATAAAGTGTTTGCTGCTGGTTCTGTTGTATGGAAAATCCATGCCTAAGAATGCCCATTGCTCTCTCTCTTTCTCTCTTTAAACGATAAGTCTGTGTACAAAGTTAGCCCCTTGGAGCTGTAACATTTCAAAGCTTGAAGTAACTAAAACCCTGAGCTCTGAGAATCATTTAGGAGCACAGGAGAATAAGTGAT
Source organism: Neoceratodus forsteri (assembly GCA_016271365.2). NCBI lineage: Eukaryota > Metazoa > Chordata > Ceratodontiformes > Ceratodontidae > Neoceratodus > Neoceratodus forsteri. The sequence continues at coordinate 920,431,997 of CM057456.1, read as the reverse complement.
TTGTTGGGGAGAGATTGGAGTTCCAGTTTGATCATTGTCATGAGGAATTTTAATGAATTTTAAGTCCTTTAGTTTCTTAGGAGTTCTTGCAGTTTCCCTGGGATTTGACATTTTAGAATCCCTTGTACCCTCCTGATCCAGGTCCAGTGGGTCTTGATAAGCCTAGTGAACAACCAACCAGATTGTCTGCCAGATGTGCCTTCTGGGAGATATGAACGCCCCTTGGGGGCTCACTGTCATTGGGTTTAATGACATCTTCAGGTAAGACACAGATGTTAAATGCTGTTTTCAATCTGAGAAGAGCTAGGTGAGAGTCTGGAGTCTGGGCCCCCCCTTCCACTTTTATCATCAGGCCCCTAGAAATTGGGAATGGGGGCTATACACCATGTTAAACCCATGCATGTACAAACACCAGGAAGGCAGGTGTGGATTCAGAACCCAATATGAAAATTTCTATTGAGTTACATCCCTTCTACATTGTACAGCTGAGAGGTATGGCTCAGTGATAGCATCTGAGGTGCTGAATGGGGATCTGGGTTCAGCAGTGTAATCACTCACTCATTCACTCACTCACTGGCTTGGCAGAGGGCAGGGAAGATCACAAAGGTAATTCATTCAATTTTGGGGGAAGTAGAGCTTGCCTGCATTGCACCATAGCATCTCTTGTGCCTAACATGATGGCTTCTCAGAGGAAACTGTCACCTGTGACTGCTGCCAAGGTCAGTTGTCATCACATTATATGCTATAAGCGCACCAGAAAAGGGGAGAGGTACAAGGATCTGACATGCAAAATGGGACATCCGTTTCCTGGAGAGAAAGGTCATAGTCTCTGAATAAATGTGCTTCAACAGTTTGGGTCCTTTCTTAAAACACTTTCCATTTTCCTGCCATACAACCTCTAATGGAACAGGAGAAAGGTCAGTACAGACTTTGATCAAAGGTGCTGATCAAACAAGTACTCAGTATGGAACAGCAAAAATTGTCTTTGGAACATTATTTTGTGGATGTTTTCTTATTGCCATAGGTACAGAAGCAGACCACACACAGTGTAATGCAGATCCTCTGCAGAACTGTTCTTAAAAAAATCCATTACCATGATTTAGTCTGGCAAATGCATAGTTTTTTACTTATTTGTACCTTTGCTGACTAGGAAAGGATCAGTCAACTGTGACAGCTCATTTCCAGGTGTGTCTGGGTATAGGAGGTGGGGGGGGGGTTACATGGACCCATTTTACTAGTGGGGGTATGTTAGCCAGGACAAGGGAGAAAATCCCTATGATGCTTGCCATGGGATCTTTTATGTTTAAATGGACAGCCGCCAGAGATAAGCAGAAAGGACCTAATCTTAAGTTTAACATCTCATCTGAAGGAGAGTACTTCAGTAGTGCAGCACTGGTATCAGTATTGGGTATTAGCTCAACTCCATATCTAATTTCTGGGACTTTCAGCCAAAGGGCAATGTGCAACTGAAGAGATTCTGAGGAGGAGAATTAAAAAGGCTGTTGCCTATGGTTGCCAACTTTTCAGAAGCCCAAAGTGGGACTTTCATACTGGAAAGTGATTGGATTTTTTGCAGGACAATATGTAACCTCAAACAATACAATAAGAATTAAGACTAAGTGCTGTAGTTTTTTTACTTGTTCATATTGTTTCATATCATTTTAAGGTATTTTAATTAAGGTATAGTTTTCTGCAGCCTCTAGAAGAAAGCAAGAAAAACATTTTTCTACAGTAACATCAGGACATTTAGCATTTTTCATATTTTGTTTTGGCAGGACACAGTCACCAAAAAGGGCTGTCCTGACAAAATCAGGACAGGTGGTAACCTTACTGTTGCCAATAGTAAACAAATAAGAGCTTGGACTGATCACTCTGATTCCAGTACAGCATAAATGCAAACCAGTATATGAGGGTTATTTGCTTTGCTCTGAAGAAAATACTCAATTTCCTGACTGAGTATCTGCACAAAGGTTAGTACTTTTTGGAATTTTTTAGATGGTTTCTGACAGTTTTATTCCACAAAATGAATCTTACCAGTCTGCACCAAATTTAGTAGTAAAATATATTGAAGAGATTGTCTTCACTACAGTGAAATCCAGAGAGTATGTTAGACAACTACACCAAAGTTCAAGAAAAGACTGAGCTGCTCAGTCATGAGAGGTGACATCCATTGAAAGTTTGCAATCCCTCGGGCAGACTGTATTTTTAGGACCAAGACTTTTGTAATTTGTGAGGTGTAATACAGTTTTACTGTCTTTCAGTGGATTTCGTAGAACTTCTCATTTCTCTGTGTTCATCAGTACTTGCATTAAAGAAATGCTTACTTCCTGTTTGGGTTAGTTTACTTCAAATGAGGACTTCATGGACTCAGAGCAATAACAATGGGCATTTTTATTTGCTTTTGCTGCAAGGTTGGGCTGTATACCTAATAACCACTAAATCTATGACAACAATTGAAATGTAGCAACCCATTCTACTATGTTATTTGTGATAGCAACAGATGATTTGGAAATCCAGATTCCTTATAGCCATGTATTTAGTTTATGATTAGTAAGCACTTCAGTACATCTGAGCCCCACAAAGAACAGAAAACAGAGGAATCTGGTTCATTGAAGAATCTAAATTCTTCCCATAGATAAAGTTAATGTAAACCGGACCATTATAAACAGCAATGCATAAGGTAAAGTAGTATTTCAAATGACGTGCATTAGCTATTTGTACAGAAAATTGCCTTGACCTTGGAGTGCATCAGAACATAGCGTTCTGTTTATTTCAAACTCCTACAGAAGCCAGACATTTGCCAACTGCATTGATTTATATAAATTTTGACTCTCTTGTACTGATGAACAGTTTATGGATATAATAAACTGTTTTTACAGTCAGTGTAAACACATGAAAAGTCTGGAACTGGAAAAAAATGTAATTGTTTTAAAACATTGCTCTTTTCTGTGTCTCTTTTTTCCTAAGAATGCCTATTAGAGAAAAACTTTCTAGAAACAGAAAACAAGTTAAAAATACTAAACGGCAGGTACAAGTAGCTGATCAATCCATTTTGCTTTCAGCTCAGATTTTTTATAGTGGACAAATTCTAGTTTTAACAGCAGCAACATAACTTTTATTCTTTCAAAAAATCAGCTAATCTTAGGACAAATTTTAATACCTACAGTATATTAAATCTTTTTTTTTTTGTCTGAGTGTCATACAAGCGCAGGGCACTATATTTTTGTCTCTATTTCCTTAATCCTTTACTTTTTTTGTTTGTTTTAAGTGTTACACCTGCTCAGGGCAGTATATTTTTGTCTTTATTTACTTAATTATTCACCAATACCTGATCTATCATGACACGTCTAAGCTGGTTGGAGCTGTGCTCAACCTTTTAGTAGTGCTGCTACTTACTACATACATGCTACATACTGTAGGCACTGTGTGGGACATGCTTTAACCAGATGTAATGTTTGTGATCTGGTAGATATATAGAATAAGGGATGGGGAAGTATGTGATATGAGAATTTAATGCACATCCGAGGTGTGGGATGCTATATACCCTTGGGGTTTATCAAAGCATCTTACACTGAAGGCGTGCATCAAATTCTCACGTGCATACTTCCTCATCTTTCATTTTATAAAATAACTGGTAAACATTTTTTCCAGGCAGAGTGATGTGACCCTGTGTGACAGAGAGAGAGAGAGACATACACACAGACAGACAGACAGACACACACACACACACACACACACACACACACTAAGAACTACCCAAGCAAACAGTATTTCAAACTGGGGATTTGTGTTCTGCAGTGTTGGCACTCTTACCGCTGTTTTTTTCATTAATGACCAAATCTTTAAGTCAAGAGAAATGCCCTTCTTCAAAACAATTCAGTATACTGTCTCTCCATGCCACTGAACCACTGGCAAGTTTGTTCCTTGAATTTCTTTCTTTTTTTTTTAATTGCAGTTGGGAATCTCAGTCATGGTCGTGCTTACCTTGAACCACAGGCAGTCAGCCTCTGCCACATTCCCTGTCTCAATGCACATTGCAGGATCAACCAGATATAGCTTTTTTTGTTTCTTAATTTAATAGCAGGATCGACCAGATAGACTGTAAAAAAACAATAATAAAGAAATCAGTCTTGTTCTGGTGGTTCCATGGTAACAGATATATGGAGCCACCATGTTTCTGGAACTGTTCCACCCACCCATATAAGAAGGAGAGCCAATAAGGGAGTGATCGATTTTGAGTGGCAGAGTGTATGCTTACTGAAATAACCTGTGGGTTATTATGGCGAATATCAACTGGCTGAGCACAAAGAAAAAAATGCTCACCAGTTATTTATTTTTTTAATTTCAATATATTTTATTAAATTTGTTGAACAAGACATACACAAGGAGGTTTACAAACATATCCAAAACACTTATTTTTTCTCTCCAACTCTAGGAGAACTCCTTCCAGTGACCACAGGCTACCCGACTTTACCTCCCGCAGTGACCATTCTCTCTCCCCATGCCTCCGGGCACCACCTCCAGGACTGAACCATCCAGAGGTAGGGCCGGCCCATATGCCTGGGGCGCTCTATCTGGAAGGGCAAAGTGCCCAGCGCACTCAGTGTGGAGAAGGGAGATGGTCCGGATTTGGGAGTGTGGGCAGTGAAGGCGGTGGCACCTTCATCCATCTTCAGGTGGAGTGTTTTAATTCTTTTTTTTTCCCTTCCCATCGCTCTGGATCATGGCTAGTGACTCTGCCCATCCCTGGCACTCACCGTGCTGCTCGATCGGCGCACCCCTGGCCACCACCAGAGGTTGCTCGTTGAGCGAGCAGTACCCCCACCCTCCCCGGGAAAAGAGAGCAGTCCTCCAGATGCTCGATCTCTTTACCCCTCTCCAACCCCCAGTGACTCCCGGCTCATTCCCGAACCCGGGTCGCCAGCATGGTGCAAGGTGTGGCATTCAGCACCTCAATCCTCAGCACCACCGGGCCGCTCAAAACACATTAATAACACACAATCACATATTAACCAACTATATTACAAATCACACTCAATACATCATCTTCCATATCAATTGAAGGTATAAAATAAGGTATACCACCCCATACCCAACCTATCCCTGCCAACCCAAACAGCCCAGCAACTCCACATTTTTTTAAATATCTTTATTGAATTTTTTAATAAAATAACAAACAAAAGAAAAATCTGTTAACTATTCTTAAATAGTTGGCAGTCCACAAGTACACAGATACAAAAGAGAGACCCTGCACCCCTCCCTCCCCTGGATGGAAAGATAGGATATATGTAAAGAGTACTGGTTATAGTTATGTTCATATTCAGAGATAGCTTTTCAGAAGTGGTCTATAGAGTTCTTAAAATTCATTGTTATTCTAACAAGAGTAGATTAAAAGTTATTTAATGCTTTAGGTAAATCACCCCAAATTTGTTCCCATTTACATATCTTATTAATAGATGCATAGTATTTTTTTCACATCTCATTGTATCCAGCATTAGTTCTGTCCAGACAGTCATCTCGGGAATCTGTGAGTTTTTCCATAATCTTGTTATGCATCTTTTTGCATTCATACATGCTAAATAAAAAATGTGTTCCCTTCCTACTAATGCTTGTCACTGTTTTGTTGATATAGTCAATGTACATAGTTCTGGTTCAAACATTGTTTTTACCTTAAAAATTTCACTAAGTATTGCCATGACAAATATCCAGAAAGGTTTAATTTCGGGAAATAGCACTAAGACATGTATGGCATCAGCAATCATGCTACAACCTCTATTGTAAAATGGAGTTACTGAGTTATTAAACTTATTTAATAAGTATGGAGAGCAATACATGTTGGCCCAGATATTCAAAAGGGTTGCGCATGGTGCAACAGTGCTGCGCCATGCACAACCCACTGATGCACCCCTGTGCAATATTTAAAAGGGAAAAGTGCACCTGCACAAATCCCGATGCACCGGGGCGCATAAGTAATGTATGCAGGAACAGGTGGGGAGGTGTGTCCATGCATAAACTGCACAGCCCGATATTCAGCTAGGGCCATGCAGAGTTATGCAGGCACAACCCCTACCTGCACCTGCACAACGTTATGCCGAAAAAAAAGGAACAAGTCGAGGGCCACCCACAGGTGAGCTGCCACATTGCAGGGCACAACACAGCAGCTGCCACCTGTGGGTGGCCTTCCTCTTGTTCCCGCCGCACCTGGCGGCACCCCCCATGCCCCAATCATGGGCTGAAGCATCACCCCTGAGTAGCCTGATCACGGGCAGCACAGTATTCTTCCCCCAGCAGCCCGATCATGGGCATAATGGTAGTCACCCCCAGCAGCCCGATGTGGTGGGCATAACGTCTCCTACCCCCCATTAGCCTGATCACAGGCATAAATTAAATGCTCCCACCCCCTGAGTAGCCTGATCACGGCATCAGACCTCCCCCAAAGTCCAATATCCCTGGTGGTCCAGTAGACGGAGGCAGCCTGATCGCGGGTGGCATCCTTACCCCCAAGTATGATATCTCTGGTGATCTAGTGGCCCCCACCCCACCCGCCCATGGAGCCCCACCACCCTGCCCCCTGCCAGCAGGTGGGCGGCATATATCTAACATTTTATTGAACATTTTATAATCTGTGTTTAAGAGAGATATTGAATGGTATGAGGAGCATACTTTTTTGTTTTGACCTTTCTTTGGTAATATCATTATTAATGCTTCATCAAAGGAAGGAGGAAGACTATCTCTAAATGAATTAAGTAATTTGTAAAGTTGTGGGACTAAGATATCTTTAAATGTTTTATAGAATTATATTCCAAGCACATCTAATCCGGGTGCTTTCCCTGGTCATAATATTTTAATTGCTTCTAATATTTCAAATTGTGTTATTGGTGTCTCTATCATTTTCTGTTGTTCCATCGATATTTAAGGAATATAAAAAAAATCATTATTGATTAGGGGTTTGCTTGACTTATATAATTTGCCATAATAATTTTAAAATTTGTTATTCACATCTTTTTCTTTGTTACTGTTTGTTACATATTATTTTCTACTTTTATCTCTGGTTTAAACCTTTCAGCTTTTTCCTTTTGTAATTGATAAGCCAATAGTTTCCACTTCGATCTGTTTGAGAATAATATTTTGCTTTATTATATAGTAGTACTCTTTGAGTTTTTTCATTTATTATTTCTTAATATTCATGTTTTAGTTTTGTCAGAAGTTTTAAATGTATATTATTATTGGAAATAACATGTTGTACCGCTAGAATATTTTTCTCTAACTTTTCCAATTTTTTTCCTTCTGTATTTTATTTTTAGTTATTGATCTTGTAGTTGAAAGTCCTCTAATTACTGCTTTATAGGTATCCCAAATAATTCCAAATAAAGTTTCCTCATCTGTATTTAATTCAAAATAATTTTGAGTTTCTTTTTTAATTTTGTCCAAAAATATTGGGTCCTTTAATAATAGAGGATCCATACACCAAGAATGGTGTGTGTGTGTGTGTGTGTGTGTGTGTGTGTGTGTGTGTGTGTTGGGGGCTTCCCTGGATGCCAAGCCAAGCACAAAGGTGCATGATCCATTATTAATATGGGTTCATAATTAATTTCTTGCACACCCTGGAAAAGAGAACATGATCCCAAAATCAAATCTATTCTAGAATGGGTTTTAAATCTAGATGAATAATATGAAAATTCTTTGCTATCAGAGTGCATGTTTCTCCAAAAATCCATAATTAATAAGTCTTCCATCCTGTTCATAAGAGACATTATTTCTGTTTTATTAAACTCTCTATTTCCTGATGTTGAGTCTAACTTAGAGTTAAACACAGTATTAAAATCCCCCACTATTATATAAGGCTGTGAAAATTCTGTTAATGCTAAGAAAAAGTCAGGTAAATTTGCCATAGCATTACAAGGTGGAACATAAATGGATGCAATTGTTTTAATTGTAGCACGGTATTTTATTGACATGATAACAGATCTTCCTTCTTTGTCTATATGAGAACATAACAGTTCTAAATGTAAGCCTTTTTGTATCAATATAGTAGTGTCCCTAGATATAGAAGTATAAAATGAATGTATTGTTTTATCATCCCATATTTTATCTAATGTTGCTGCTTCTTTAATAGTTAAATGTGCCTCTTGCAGACATATTATAGCTGCTTTTTTTTGCTTTACATATCTTAGTATTTTCTTCTTTTTACATTTGCTTGCGCGCATGTGCAAGGAATGTCTTGGGAGAATAGGACACTTTGGAGGTGTGACTGTCCTGTGCAATCCACTGCTCTGTCGAGCAGGCGTGTCGGTCCTGCACCAATGGATGCAGGTGCTGTGTATGACAGCAGTGGTCTTCACTTCAAAGAAAACCACCGCTGCGATCAGTGCTGGCAGTGCCTCTGTATGAGCTGCCAAAACAAAATACGTCCAAGTCTGCACCCCCAAAGCTTTGGTGCCACGCTGGGAGCCCACCCCAGCATGGCAAATCTTGTTTTGGCTAATAGGGGTGCCCAATCCCCCGTTGGCTCCATGTCCCCCCAAACAGCTTTCCCTGCTGCCACGCTGGGAGCTCACCCCAAGCGTGGCAAACGTCCCGCTGCTCTGAATAAAAAAAACTGTAAATAAGAAAACGCTTCTATCGCTGTCTCCCCACCCCTCCCACAACCCGCACCCACCCACTGCGCACTCTGCTTCCCACACCCCCACCTCATACTTACCTCCAGAGCTTGGCGCGACGATCATCTGTGGACTGGGAAGACGTCTGCACTCTTCAAAGCCGACCTCGAACTGAGGAAATGCCGGTAAGCTGTATAATGGGATAGATAGGGGTTTTTCAACTTTATTGTATATCTCAGGCATTTTTTGGAATTTTTGCACCAAATTTTCAACATGGGGTTTTTGTTACCCCTTCTCATGAATGCTGTCACTGTCATGGCATTATTCGGGCCCAAAGGGTGATTTCGCAGTCACTGTGCGAAATCACCTTTCCAGAATGATTAATGAAATGACACTGCCAGTGTTCATAAAGTGGGCTCTCAGAAAGCCTATTTTGAAAATTTGGTGGAAAAATTCCTAAAAATTACCGTTTTACGTGTGTGCATTGCGCAGTTCCTACGCATGCTCGTAAGTTCACGAATTTTCAGTATATTTTCACTCCAGATTTTCAACATTGCCATTTTGCCACACCTCCTTATGAGCAGTGCAGCTGTCATTTTTCACATCTTGCCCAAAATGTGTTTCCGTCCATGTAGCGCACAATGGCACAGTCGGTGTGCAAACTCAATGTATGGGACACATTAAGAAAATCACAGTGTCACTGTTCATGAGCAGAGATCTTAAAATGGCTATGTTGAAAATTTGGTGAAAAAATTCCTAAGAATGACTGTTTTACGAGCGTGCGTTGCGCAGTTCATACACACGCTTGTAAGTTCATGAATTTTCAATATTTTCACTCCAGATTTTCAACATTGCCATTTTACCACACCTCCTTATGAGCAGTACAGCTGTCATTTTTCACATCCTGCCCAAAACGTGTTTCTGCCCATGTAGCGCACAATGGCACAGTCGGTGTGCAAAATCAATGTATGGGGCACATTAAGAAAATCACAGTGACACTGTTCATTAGCAGAGATATTAAAATGGCTATGTTGAAAATTTGGTGAAAAAATTCCTAAAAATGACTGTTTTACGAGCTTGCGTTGCACAGTTCCTACGCACACTCGTAGGTTTGCGAATTTTCAATATTTCCACTCCATATTTTCAACATTGCCATTTTACCACACCTCCTTATGAGCAGTACAGCTGTCATTTTTCACATCCTGCCCAAAACGTGTTTCTGCCCATGTAGCGCAAATGGCGGCAGTCGGTGTGCAAACTCAATGTATGGGACATATTAAGAAAATCACAGTGTCACTGTTCATGAGCAGAGATCTTAAAATGGCTATGTTGAAAATTTGGTGAAAAAATTTCTAAAAATGACTGTTTTATGAGCGTGCGTTGTGCAGTTCCTACACACGCTCGTAAGTTCATGAATTTTCAATATTTTCACTCCAGATTTTCAACATTGCCATTTTACCACACCTCCTTATGAGCAGTACAGCTGTCATTTTTCACATCCTGCCCAAAACGTGTTTCCGCCCATGTAGCGCACAATGGCGCAGTCGGTGTGCGAAATCAATGTATGGGGCACATTAAGAAAATCACAGTGACACTGTTCATTAGCAGAGATCTTAAAATGGCTATGTTGAAAATTTGGTGAAAAAATTCCTATAAATGACTGTTTTACGAGCGTGCATTGCGCAGTTCCTACGCACACTCGTAAGTTCGAAATTTTCAATATTTGCACTCCAATGACTTCCAAATACCTAAACAGCACATAGAAGCATGCAACATTCAGCATTGACAAATGCTTGTTATTTTTGCATTTGCTTGCATGCATGTGCAAGGAACGTTTTGGGACAGTATGACTTTTTGAAGGTGTGTGACCCTCCTGTCCAGTGCAGTGCTCAGTGTAACGTGTGCAACCCTACTGCACCAATGGATGCATGGGCTGTCTATGACAGCAGTTTGGCTGCAGTGGTCTTCAGTTAAAAGAAAAGCACCACTGCAATCAGCAGTGGTAACGTGTGTGTATTTAGCATATTGACGTCACCCTTTTCCCTCTGGCTGCTAATATAATCCCTCCCACTTCCTCCCTCCCTCTGCTGCTGTCTACCCTGCTCCCTTGTTACTGCCCCCACCAAACACATTGTATGTGCAGACGGAGTGCCCAGTCCCCATTGTCTCCAGCCCCCCCCCAACAAACACCAAGGTGGCATGCTGGGAGCCCACCCCAGCATGCCCATTGTCCCTGTAAATGGGAAAACTGTCCCGAAACATCTTTTGTTTTTTTTAAACTTGTGAAAACAGAAAACCATCCCTCGCTGTGTCTTGTGCCCCCTCCCCAAACCCACACCCACCTTCTGCATACCCACCTCCCCTCACCCCATACTTACCTCCAGAGCCTGGCACAATGATCTTCAGTGGAGTGGGAACACGTCTGCACTCTTGAAAGCAGAGCACAAACTGAAGAAATGACGGTAAGCTGTATAATGGCATAAATGTTTTTTTTTTCAACTTAGGTGGCTATCTCGGGCATTTTTGCAAATTTTGGCACCACATTTTCAACAGGGGGTTCTTGGAACCCCATCTCATGAATTCAGTTACTGTCATGTGAGTTATTCGGTCCCCAAATGTGATTTCATGGTCACTGCACAAAATCACCTTTTGGGATTGATTAACTAAACAACAGTGTCACTGTTAATTAGGTGGGCTCCCAAAAGCCTATGTTGCAAATCTGGTGAAAAAATGTCAAAAAATGACTGTGTTATGAGCGTGCATTGCGCAGTTTCCATGCACACTCGTAACTTTGAGAATTTGAAATATTTTCACCCAGATTTTCAACACTGGCATTTTTCACACCTCCTTATGAACAGTACAGCTGACATTTTTCAGATCCTGGCTGAAATGTGTTTTTGCACATCCAGCGCACAATGGTGTAGTCACAGTGAGAAATCAATGCTCAGGACAGATTATGAAAATCACAGTGACACTGTTCATGAGCAGAGGTCCCAAAATGCCTATGTTGAAAATTTGGTGACAAAAGTCCACAAAATGACTGCCATGAGTGTTCATTGCGCAGTTTCCATGTATGCTCATAAGTTTGAGAAATTGTTGCATTTTCACTCCAGATGTTCAACATTGCCATCCCTTCACACCTCCCTATGAATGCTACAGCTGTCATTTTTCACATCCTGCCCGAACTGTGTTTTTGCACATGTGGAACAGAATGGTGTGGTCATTGTGGGAAATCAATGTTCAGGACAAATTAACAAAATAACAGTGGTACTGTTCATAAGCAGAGGTCTCAAATGCTTTTATGAGGTGGGGGTAACAAAAAGGTCATGCTGAAAATTTGTAGTGCAAATACCAGCAATCGCACAGGGCATTAGGGTAAAGCACCATACGTGCCAAACACCACTGCAAATACCTGCAAGCAAACGTCCGAAATTGACAAATGATTTTTTTATTGGATAACTAAATCCATTTATGTTCCATGTTACAATTCTTAACTGTTCTTGCATTATTTAATATTATTACCATCCCTTAAAGATCTCATCCTCTTATATACCATTGGCCAGATATTCAGGTTTGTGCCCAAGGATTGCACAATGATGGCGCAGTGCAATGCAGAGACACCATGTGGGAATGGATGCCATATTCAGAAGATGTGCCACCAAAATGCGGCCTCGCAACCAGGCTGAATATAGCAAAGATGCGCCATGGTGCAACCACAGATGTGCCAGCACAACTATGAATGCATGGGACCAGGCTAGAACACAACCCAGTGGGCTGAGCAAGGGCAACAGGCTACAGGGACACACAGGCAAGGAAGTACAGGGCATAGGGGCATAGTATCCCACCAGCATGGCACTGCCGAGTACAGTGGTGCACCATCTCGGAGGCAATACAGGGCACCAAGGCATGGTGCACACAGTACCCTGGCCCACCAACTGTGGCACAAGCACCAGGCCTACACCGACACCATTGGCACACTAATGGCAGAGCCATGCAAGGGATATTCACCATGCCATGCCACAGGGTGCCATGGCCTTGGTGCCAGGAGAACACACAAACACAGAGGTCCATGGTCCAGGGGCGAGGGAGGCACAGGCCACCCAGAGGCACACAGTCCACCACCCAAAGTGGGGAAGGGCACAGCACTGTGGGCCACATCAGAGACAGGTAGCACTACAGGTGAACAGAAGGGTAGGCAGACAAGGGCAGAAGGTACAGGGGCAGTCAAAGGCCACTGTGAGACACATGACACAGGGCCACACACAGGACAGGGACATGGGGCACATGCCCAGTGTACACATGTGCAGTAGCCCAAGGGGGACAGTGGTGGGACACCAGGGTCATGGCCAAGCACAGCACAACAGACACCTGCAGCATGGCTCCACAAGCCATCTGCAAAGGAAACATAGACATAGTGATGTAGCAATGAAAAGGCTTTAATATCAATGTAAACAAACACATGTGGGTCAACAGTGCAACTATATATAGTGAACATGAGGGACTGGGGAGGGTCATGGGAGGTGGGGGATAGGGTCCAGGGGCTATACAATGGGATGTGGGATGGGCAGGGCAACAGGGGAAGGTCAGGACAAACAGGGGCTATGCTACAATGAAACAGGGCTAAGGTCAGCCATGGCCTGCCACCACCAGCTGGTGCATCTCCCTCTGTAGCACCACCACTTCACAAATCAGCTGCACCAAGAGATTTGCCATCCTCCTCTGCTGCACCAGGAAGGTTCCCAAGGCCCACACCACTCTACCCATCCTCCACTGTGGCTGTATCCTGAGAACACCTAGGAGAAGGAACAGAACAGGCAATAGGCAACACGCCCAAATGATTCCCAGACCACCCACAGTGTGCACTGGACAGCGGAGGCACACACCAGTGGATGAACCACCAAGGTCTCATGCACAGAGGGCCACACCAGCCATCCACACAGCACACCACACTGGTGCAGACAGGCACACAGGGCTGTGCAGTGGGCACATTGGCACATGGGTAAGGCACATGACGTGGACTGCAGGCGCCTGTGGCTGCACACACGGTGGACGCTGCATGCACCACCACCCCGGGTGGCACAGTGGATATTGGCACAGTGCAAGCACATGCAGCACAACACCAGCATGCCCACCGAACATCGCACCCACCACAGCAGTGTACACACATGGCTCTGGCAACCTTGTCTGGACCCTACAACCAACAGAGACCCACAGATGCACAGTAAAGTATTGTGAACATGCCTACTTGGCTGCCACCATCCTGCCGGCCCAGCTGCAGACCAACTGTCATGCCCTTGTGCTACAGCCATGGCTGCCCTGGCCCTCCTGTGGTCCTCTGGTCCTGTGGAAGAAAACAAGAGAGGTGGACATGAGTGAACAGGTACGCACAGACAGACCCCCAACACACAGCCTGCCCATCCCTTGGCCCTGATGCCTGCATAACTGCACAATGCACAGCAGCATTGTGCATGCCAGCCATGCAGGACATGCAGCAACTGCCAGGACTGTGTCATCCCCCCGGCATCTGCATCCACTGCACATCCATACACCCACTACAGTTATGCCCTGTGCATGTGTGATACATGCACATACTAACATGGCTGTGGCACTGCCCCACACTGGATGCATGCCTGCAGCCATCGCAGCCTCTCTGGGTCCCTGCAGTGCAGGTCACCATACCAGTGCCTGCACTGCTCCACACTGTGCCCAACCCCTGTGTGTCACCCCAGGGCCATGCCCACATGGTCCCACACCTCACTACATGCCTGCTGCAATAGGACCTGCCCAAACCACTGGAGCACATATGGCTGTACCAGTGCAACAAGGTTGCACATTTCAACCTCTGACTAGTTAATCACTCAATGGAAGCAGTGGTGCATGGCATGGCTCTGATACTGTGCAACTGTTGGAGGCATTATGGCCTACACAGCATGCATGTGTTGTAGCATGCAGACATTGCACAACAGTGTACCATTGTACGTGACCATGCAGCATGTAGATGCACAATTGGTGTGCGTTGTGGAGGTGTATCGTGGAGCACCGCACATGCGCACATCATCATGGCCTGGAAGGTGCCTGGGGTCATGTTCATGACTCTTCCGGCATGGGGCATGACCCTGCAAAGTGACACATATGGTTCTGGCATGCACAGCATGTGACATAGCGCATCACAGGCACCTGCACCATAGGCCAGTGCACCATGATGCACGCTTATGGGTGATAGGTGACCAGCACCACATGTGCACTGGGGGCACATCATGCAAGTCAGACAGTTGTGAGATAGGCGATTACACTGGTATGTACACATGCACACTGCAGGCCCACGCACCATGCATGCGTGGTACTTGTGCCACACAATTGCTCCAGCGCAACATGATTGAGCATGGCACAATAACGCAATATTCAGTCACCATATGCAGATCACCTCATGAGCCTATGCACAGCACAATAGGGTGCATTAGCGTATCATTACCATTGCGCACAGGCTCATTTGCATGCATTGTGCCTTATAAGTGCCATGACACAGCACAGGTCATGGACCAGTATTGAAGCCTGTTTGATAAGGGGACGCTAATTCTGGGATTGAGAGGCCCATACCAACACTGTAACAGAGCACTGTACTGTGCCATGCTGCCACTGACCTCCTGTGCTGTCACTGTTCACCGGTAGCAGAATGTCCAAGGCAGAGGGAGAGGAGGAGTGTAGGCATGCCCACAAGTGCAGGCCCAATTTCACTAAAGAAGAGTAGCAGGCCCTGTTTGAGGCCTACCTTGACAGGGAGGACCTGCTGAGCGGTGCCACCGGTACATCACAGGAGTGGTTAGCCAGGTGGGATGCTGTGGGCACTTATGTGAAGGCCACAGCAGACACCAGAGGAGTGCCCAAGAGTGCTGCAAGAAGGTGGGGACAGACAAGAGCTGCATCAAGGAGAAGGTGGTAGCCATTAGGGTGTCATGCAGCAGGACCAGCGGTGGACCATCCACCGCACTGGTGTTGACAGCAATGGAGGAGATGGTGGCAGGCACCATCAGCCATGCTGCCATACAGGAAGATCCTGGTGGTGGATTTCAGACAGGTAGCAGCCCCTCACAGCATGGTGAGTCAACACATGACATGCTTGGGTGGTGGGTATGGACTGTACCATGCAGGTGGGCCTGCCACTGTGCTGCATGGTATGTGCATGCATTGCCTGTGGCTGTACATGGTGCACCAGTGGATGGCAGCCACAGCAGCGTGCACCTCTGACTGCAGGTACCACTTGCATGGGTGTGACAGCACCTCTGACTCGGTGTTCTTCCTTTCCAGCACTATTACATCTCCGCAGAGTGGTACAGGAGGAGGAGGAGGAGGAGGATGCCAACATGGACTGGGAGGAGGAGGTGGTGCCATCGACATCCATGGGCATCTGTGGCAGGGACTGGCCATGAGGCAAAAGTGTGGGGCTGTTGGACATCCTGAGGCTGGAGTAGGATGATGCACTGTCAGAGCTGCTGCTGGGTGACAGCCTTCCTGTGTTTTGCACAGGTACCCAACTGGGAGGTGTGTCTGACTCCAATGATGACATCACTCTGATTCTGGACAGCGCAGGGCATGTGGTGCCAGCCATGGTCCAGGGACAGGCATAGGCACCATCAAGGCCCAGTGCTGCACCTGCAGCTGTACAGCCACCTCCTGTCCATGCCAGCTCAGTTTTGTGTGGTGCCAGTGCTGTGCCTGGCAAAGGGGGTGTTGCTGTAGGTGCAGCCATGCTGAGCACAGACCAGAAGATGGTTGGGTAGTGGTGGCAGGATGCAGTCACTACTGGGCAGCATGCCAGAGGGGCCACCGCCAGTGTGCCTGTTGCCACAATACCCCCTGTGCAGCATCCACCTGAGCAGGGTGCTGACCAGTGTGCTGCATCACCCACAGCAGGCCGTTGTCAGGGCCAGGTTGCCCAGGATGCCGACTGGCTGGCAGAGCATACCCGACTGCCACAGACATCCATAGAGAACCAGGCACTGCTTGCCATGGAGATCCATGCACTGAGGGCTGAGGTGCATCAGCTGGCAGAGTATCAGGACAGTGGATGTGCGCAGCTCATCAATGAGCTCTGCCAGCTGCAGGAGGCCACAACCGCATCTCTGGATGAGTTTGCATCACTGGCAGCCACTGGGCATGGCCATTCACATAGGACCCCCCGCAGTGCAACATCACCTCCATGGTCCTGGCATCTGGTGACCCTTGCACGGCAGACACTGGGCTCTGACATGGCCATCCTTAACACCCCCAGTATGGGCCTGTTTGTCCGGTTCTACACCCCAGTGAGAACCCGGTCATGTTCTCAAACCTCCACTCCTGTGAGTGTGTTGGACACTTCCCCATTGGCCACTGCAGAGCCCGCAGCTGCTGACTTGCCTGGGCAGGGTTGCCCACATGGCTGTGGTGGCAGTGGTACCATGTGGCTGCCCTGATGTGTGTGCTGCCCTACCCTGCTGTCCACTGCTGCTGCCCAGTGTACACATGGGTGGTGGTGGTGCCCCATGCATGTGGTGGTGTGCATGTGTGGTGTGGCGCACACATCCTGTGTGTGCTGGCCAGGCTGCTGGGCCTTGTGGTGTGGGTGTGATGAGGGCAGCTCTGTGCCAGCTGTGCCTGTGCACCGGTGTCATGCATCTGATCCATGCCATGTCCTGCAGCCCATATGTGTGTGTGTGTGCCCGTGCCTGTGATGTGTGCTGTTTGTGTATGCATGGCACTGCATCCACCATGCATGCTGTGTGTGCCTGTGTCCCTGCATGCATCCCTCTGTGCCTGTCCAGCCCTGTGGGTGGGGTGGTGCTCCGTGCAGCCCCATGCACACATGTCATTACACTTACCTTCGTTCTCCATAATGCTGTTGTGTGATGGTGGCCCTGTGCCTCCTAGCCTCTGCTGCCAGCCTGGGGTTCCACCTCCCCATGGGTGGCTGCACACCCCCCTCCAGCCTGTCTTCACCATCCTCCCTACTGCTGTCACCCTCATCCACATGGACAGCTATCCCACGGTCAATGGCCATGTTGTGCAGATGCAGCAGGCCAGGAATAGGCCACTGGCTTTCGATGGGCTATATTGTAAGGCACTACCTGACCTGTCTAGGCAATGGAACTGCATCTTCAGCATGCCAAAGACACGCTCAATGACACTGCGTGCTGCGGTGCGTGCCTCATTGTATCTCTCCTCCACTGGGGAGGATGGTCACCAGTAGGGGGTGAGCAGCCAGGGCCTGAGAGGGTACACACATTGTCACCTGTGGGGGGGGAGAGCATGGTTATCTTTGTGCTGTGCTTGTGCCACCCCCTGTCCCCTGCTGCCCTCTGCACCCCCATGTCCTCCCCTTCCTCCCTCAGCATTGCCTCCATCCCTGTGCCTTGCTCACCTAAAAGGTGCACCATGGGGATATCCTCATGCTCAAATCTCTGGCACACTATGGAACTGTGCCAGATGTAGGCATCATGCGCACTCCCGGGGTGTGTGGTGCAGACATTAATGATGCACCCTGTGGCATTGCACAACACCTGGCATTTGATGGATGGATATCCCTTGCAGTTAATGTATGCTGTCCCCTCCGGGCCAGGTGGTGTTCGTATGGCCACTTGGGTGCAGTCTATGGCCCCTATCATGCCTGGCAAGTGTGCCACCCTGTGGAAGTCCTGCATGTTTGCTGTGTGCTCTGCCTGTGTGCATGGGAATCTGAAGCATGTGGCAGCAGAGCATTGAAGAACTGTGTGAGGAGGTGGGATGTGGCTGACTGGGTGATCCCTGTGGTGGCACCTGTTGGTCTCTGGAAGGTGCTGGTGGTGAGCAAGCACATCACTGCTATCACCTTGGTCTCCACGGACATGGCATGACTCCATCTGGTGGGTGCCTGCAGTTCATCACTGCACAGCTCGCAGAGCTGCCTCAGAATTGCCCTGTTCAGGCGATAATGGCCCAAGATCTTCTCATAGCTGTAGTCCTCAAAAATGAGTCGGGCACGGTACTGTCTGTGTTGGGCATACCACTGATGGGTCCCTCATCAGCCACGTTGCTGTTCCTCCCTCATCCCTCCTCCTCACACCCCTCATTACCTGCTCCATTACAAAAGGTGCTGCATCCATGCTGATGTGCTTGATGCTCAGGATTGCACATCTGCTGTGTCTGTATTTGAGCCTGTTTTTATAGGCTCAAGTCTGACTGGCACATCCTGTAGTTTGCTCCTGACTTGCACCATGGATTCGTGTTTAATATGCCATTGTGCCACATATTCATGGGGAATGCCCACTTGCACCTATGCTGCATACATTATATTTGTGCCGTGGCACAATGAGACTTGTGCCATGCAGCTGCAGTGATTGAATATTGCTCTGCAGTGCAAGTCTGTAGTTGCACCGCTGCAACTCGGTTGCACCATGCACAACTGCTCTGAATATTTAGCCCCTGATTTATAAATGTTATCCCCCCTTTACACATATTTTTTTTTATGAGAAAGCATTTCCCTCAGCTCTTTCTGTCCAACCCCATTAATATTCCCACTTATTCCATCTGGAATGCTCAGTTGGGATCTTTGAAAAAATTTCCAGATGAATCAATACCCTAACATGACTTACCAAGAAGTAGCACCACCTCCTCTTTCTAGCGAGAGGAGTGAAAGAACTGGCATACCTGTCCCCCTCCCTAATCCATATTGCTTAATACATTTTCAAGAAAAAGAGTCCATTTTGATTTCTAATATTAACTCTAAACATCATGCTTTTTTACTTCCACAGCTTTTATGCTCTCCAATAGTTCTAGATCTTCTAGATTTGGTTCAGTTACTTTGCTCGTCCCTGGTTGAGGGTCCTGAGTAAGTTCCATGTTTAAAGTTTCCTGGTACTGCAGATCTCAACTTGTGGAGGTCTAATATTCAATTCTTCATTGTCTTTTTCTTGACCCTCAAGATCCAGTGGTAATGGTATTTCCAAAAATGGCCTTATTAGATTTTATTTTATTTCTATCCAATTGTAAGTCTTATGTTTTTTCTACATGTTCCTCTGCATCCTTTGTTATCAAAGATTTTATATTGTCCTTGGTAAAAGATTTTTAAACTGTTCGGTAGTAAATGTTGACATTTTATGTTATTCTTCCATAATACTGTTTTTAGAGGGTTGAACATTTTCCCTTTTTTTTTGTGAATGTCAGAGACCAAATATGGAAAGAGCAATATTTGTTGTTTGTCAATATACAATACAGTCCATTTCTCCTTGCAAAAGTAAAAACTTTTTCCCTATCTTGAAATCTTAAGAAACAGACATATATTACTCTTGGGGGTATTTTTGAGCAGCATTTGATATTTTTGCTGGTGTTCTATGTGTTCTGTCAATTGCAATGTTATCATGCCCTAAATTTTCTGATAACCAGTCTTCCAAAAATCTTACAATGTTTTGACCTTCACTTTTTTCAGGTATATATTCAGTAGTTTTAAATTATTCTGTAATGCTCTCCATTCTAGCTCTGCTACTTTATTTTTGATTTGTGAGTGATCTTTATTATGGACTGTAATTTTTTCTTCTAATTGTGGTACAAAATCGTCAATATCCGAGACTCTGTTCTCAAGTTCTGTGATTTTGTCATGTATTTGCTTTATTTCAAGCCTACTGTCTTTTATTTCCTTATTAATTTGTTCCATTTTTCCTTCCATACTCATAAAGCCACTTTTTATTTCAGAGTGTACCTGTTTCAGGTATTCAACAATCTCATTATTTTGTTGTTTAAGCATAATATCAGGTTCTGAATCTGAGCGTCTTTCTACAAAAGAAAAAGTAAAACTTTCAGGGATCTGTAGATTATTTTGTCCTTCCCCTTTTTCAGATCTTGGGCACTTACTGCCTCATTAACTTAAGAACTTGCATCTTCTTGTTGTTGTTTAAGATCTTTTCTTTGATCTTTTATTTTAGACCCCATTTCTACTTTTTTATTTTTGATCACTGTCTTGTTGCTTTATTTCTTGCATCTGATTTACTCCCTCCTTTTCTTGCAATTCCATATTTTTTTTGTTTGTGTCTCTTCTTCTTGATCTGACTCTGATACTTTCAGGTCAATTTTCCTATTTTTTAGTGTGTTTCTTGTTTTAGTTTTAACAGATTTATTTTTGTTTAGGTCTGCAGCTGAGTCCACTTTATTTTAATTCTATCTGGGACTTTTCTGAAATATTATTTGAAGTCTTTTGAATCTGTTTTATTCATAAAGATCAGAAGAGTAGTAGCTTATTGTTGTGTGTAGATCTTTATATTCCTATATGAGAAAACAATCTTGTATACAGTCAGTGAGACAATCTCCCCAAATAAGCATTTAGTTGATACACATCTTACAGAGCTGCTGTTTTCACATTCCCAGCATATTGCTCATGCATAGGTGTTAGGTTAGAATAGTCTCTTAAGGAAGAAAAATATGACTTACAGTGCTGCTAAAAAGACTTCAGCATATTGTGCACACATAAGCAGCAATAGCAATGACTATTCTCCCCTTGTGTATAAGAAGGGAATTGTTAACTCTATTTAATGCTGAGGAGATAGCTCAAACCCCCCCAGTTGCTAAGAGGAGGGATAATAGTATAAATGCTAAACAAGTTATTTTTTTAGTTGCATAATAGTAATACAATTCCATACAAACTTTTACAGAGCTGTAGAGGCTAGATGTCTTTCTTCATAGATAAGCACATTTTTTACAGAGCTATTATACTCACAGCATATTATTCAGTATTGAAGTTGAAATAAGTATTCAAGCAATATAAATGTGTATGGAACCTCTGTTTTTAGGAGATAATGCAGAGTACAGTGAAAAAATTTAAATCTTGTAGGGTAAAAGTTCAGTGTCCCATCTCCAGGCCTTGCATCGAGAACCTCCCCTCCCTTCTCAATGCTAAAAAATGTTGACCAAACTTCCTGCTAGTTCTGAAGGTATAGGGGAGATACATGTGAGAGATAAGAATTAAATCTTTAAAATATGCTCTTCTGTGGGGTTTTGTAAATTTTAAGCTTCTTTTTTATATTTTTCCCCCTACAATTTACAGAGTAGCTTCAAGGTTTATGACAAGTTGCTCCCACAGAATAGTTTTGGACAAAGCACTTTATTTTAACAATATCAAGTCTCACCAAGTTTCTGGATAGAAGGGAATTAAAAAGCTGCTTCAAGATTTTCCCCTCATTCATCACACTTCTACATTTCTCCCTTCCTTCGCTATATTCTGTTTCCAGTTTTCATGCATGTCAGCCATTCAGCACAATGCGTTATCTCTCTGTTTGCTTCCAAAAATAAATCTTTGTTCCTTCGCATTTTCCCGCTGTTCAGTTGTTGGGGCACATGAGGCATGGGTAAACACCAACGCTGATCGAAACTTAAATTTTCTGTGCTATTAACCACCAGTCATTTATTCGAGAATGGGAGCACATGGAACTCAGGCAAACGTGAATGCCGACTGCATTTCAAATGCCAACCACAGTTGTTACGTACTTTGAGCAGGTAACAAAAATAGAACAGGAAGCAAAAAAGGACAAAAACAGCTTACATACAGATAATATTCATATCCAGCAGCTGACAGGAGAAACAAATGAAAAAATGGCACTTGTATTGAACCATGGGAGAGAGGATCCCAGGATGCCGATTTTTCTCCTCTTGCTTCTCCTCAACCTCTGTGTGCCATCTTGCTCCACCTCAGCCAGCACTCCCCACTGAGTAAATCACTATGGGGGCCTTCAAGTATCAGTCAATATGCAAAATGAGGTAACAAGGGGCAAGCATGCTCAGGTATTGGACTTACCAGTACCCACAGAGAGAAGGGCATATAGGGGTTCCCATCTTGAATGAAATGTATGCGGATGCTTCCTACAATTGGTTATATGTTTTTCCAACATAAGGGTGTTAATCATTTCACTGTGCCACTCCTGTAAAGATGTAGTGGAGTCATATAGCCTTTGCCTTAGAATCACCAGCTTTGCAACTGCAGCTGTAAGTTCCATGTGGGCCTTTCGAACACTAAGATGACCTGTGGGAAAATAGCCTACCAGACAAATATTCAGCAGGAAAAACTCTTCTAGACCAAGGAGTGGGTCCAATGACCTCCTGATTCCCTTCCAGAAAGAAACTATTTTTACACACTCCCATAACATATGAAGTAAAGTCCCTTCCTTCTGCTGACATCTAGAGCAGATAGGTGAAGAAAGTTTCCCCATTGTAAACAGTTTTGGGGGAAATAATAAAGATTATGCATTGTTTGAGATTGCATCAGCCTAAGCCTGTCCTGCTTTACATATTTGCAAAGGTTTCTCCAAATAGTTTGCCATGTCTTAGAATCAGTAGGGAGCCCCAACACTTGTGTCCAGTAATAACAAGCTCTGCAAGGAGCGGCAACATCTACAATTTGAAAACATTTTTAGAAAGCCTACACTGAGTGGGGCTGGGAAACATTTGAACAAAACCTATTTAACAGGGAGCGGTCCATTAATGTCCAAGGTCTGGGGCCAAATATGGGAAGAATTGTAGAGTTCCAAAGTGTCAGTGCACAGCAAACAAGTAACAGGAACAAACTCACACCAGTAGTGTATGCCAAAACTTAGACATTTATTTCCTGAAATTTCAGTTACAGGTTGAGTAAAGTATCACCATGCAAGAATCCCCTAGCACCTCAGTAAACTGCATTCAAAGGGGGTGTTAGCTAAACAGGAGTCTAGTTTACATTTCAATAGCACAAACCACAAAGTGATGTCACTAACTGAAACAAGTAAAACCAATCATTATCCATCACCCAATGGATTACAAAAAAGAAAATGTAACATTATTACTATATATACATCATACATTATTATAACTCATTTAAATACTGGCATCAGTCAGATTTCATATTGTTTCAAATATCTGTTCAAAATCAAAAATACGGATGAACTTCATTCAAATGGGATTGCTCACTGCAAAAAATTGTTTTATTTTCCATATATATTTTTTCAGGGAACATTTTGTGGAAGCAGAAATAGTGCTGAGACATAATTATTTGATGTTTGAGGATCAATACTTTATGCACGTTAAAGGAACTGTGATGGGCAGTACAATGACCCCATAATACACCAACAACTACATGTGTGAATTAGAAAAGACACATATTTTGAATGTCACTAGTAATCCATTTTTTCAGAACATCTGGTTCTGGAAGCACTTTATTGATGACATCCTAATGATTTGGGAGGGCAATAGAAGTGATCTAGATGTTTTTGAGAGATATCTGAATGGGAGGAACAGAAATTTAAAATTTACAATGACAGCAGAGCATTTGAGGGTTCCTTTTTTGGATCTGGAGATTTACAAGATGGAAATGGGTGTGGGCACTACATGATACAGGAAGCAGACAGATCAAAACACAGCCTTTCAATATGACAGTTTTCATGATCCCACATTGAAAAATAGTATTCCTAAATCACAAATTTTGAGAACAAAAAGAAACTGTAGTGAGGAAACAGAATACCATAAGGTAGCTGTGGAAATGTCTAGCAGATTTAACAACAGAGGATATAAGAAAGTACTGGTGGAGAAAGCATGGGGGGGGGGGAGAGATTGACAATATAGAAAGGGAGACATTGTAAGTTGGGGGTAATAAGCCAGAAATGAAAGACAGAATTGTATTTTCAACAAAATACACACATTTGAAGAACAGAATTACTAAGATAATTAGGGGGAACTGGCATATTTTATAATCAGGGGATATTGAAAACAAAAGGTTTAGGGAGCTGTCCTTAATTGCTTCCAAAAAGAATAAAACTATAAGGGACAGATTGGTCCATACAGCACACAAAAGAGAAAAGAAGACAGTGAAACAATTATTACTGGGTTCTTTGAAAAACGGCAATTATCAGTGTGGCCACTGCTTTCAATGTGGCGGTACATGCAATAAGAAATTTTTTGAACATCCCTACATGAACAGAAGATATTTCCTGAGACATTACATCACCTGTGCAATGGACCATGTGGTATATGTCATCCTCTACCCTTGTGATTGTATCTATATGGGTAAAACCTGGAGAGAATTAAAGACAAGGATCAGTGAACACAAAGGCAAACAAAATCAGAAACCATGATGAAGCATCATCAGTGGCAAGACACTTTAATATGGCAGGACATTCAGTTTCCAGTCTCAGATTTGGGGGACTCGAGCATGTTCAAGAACCTGATTGGAGAGACATTATTTGGGACGATATTCTACATCAAAGAGAGGTCTATTGCATATTTACATTGGACAGCATGAATCAGAGATATGGTCTAAATGAAGAATGTGACTGGAATGTATATAATTGAACAAAGGACAACAATAAGATGTATTCTGAAAGAATGTTGTGTACTGTTGAAACATGTGTATTCTAATGGGCATAGTTTCCACAACACCTATTTAGGATAGTAGGGATGATATAGCATGGTGATTAACACAACAGACTTTGGACCTGGTGACTAGGGTTTGAATCCAACAGCCGCGATGGGCACAGGGTCGACCCTAAGGGAGGATGAATGGTAGTTTTTTGTACTTTTAGATGGAAAATATGAAAAATAAATATAATATAAAAATAAAAAGATAAGGAGAGCACATTAACATGTGAGTAACATGAAATTCAGTTTAATAGTCATCCACTCCCCGGTGCCTAGCCTGTAATCATCTATCAGTCCTGTATAAATCCTTAAAGGAAAGCTATCCTGATTGTGCCCTCCCACCCCAGCCAAGCTTACCCTCCAGTTAAGCTTTTAATGTATGTTGTGGCATTTTTCTCGTGCTGCAATACACATTATTTTAACTTTAAAAAAATCAGAACCCAGAAGTACGGCACGTGTAGGGGGGGCTCCATTATCCATAAAGGTGCGGCAACACACTGCTCGCGTCAATACTTCTGTATTGACGCAAGCAGAGTGGCGATGCACCTTTAGAGATAATGGAGCCTCCCCTACGTGTGCCATACATCTGGGTTCTGATTTTTCAAAAGTTAAAATAATGCATGTTGTGGCATGAGAAAAATGTCACAACATACATTAAAAGCTTCACTGGAGGGTAAGCTTGGCTGGGGTAGGAGGGCACGATCAGGACAGCTTTCCTTTAAAGAAGTCCCTAGAGTGAAATTAGAGTTAGAACCATTTTTATTTAGACAAAAAATAAGGAGAATGAAAATATGAACAAAAAAAGACAATACAATAAATAACAAATTTTTCTTGGGCTATAAGCCCTGGTGGAGAGGCAAACTGTTATATGAGGGAGCACTGAAGCACTAGAACATCTCCACCAAGCCATCTAGGCTGTAGTGTTGGTGCAATGCTCCTTGGAATGTGTTTAACACATCATCACTGCATTCTGTAGGTGGAGACAGACTGGTGATGTCACTTGTGATGTTATTTCCTCCCCCCACCTGGATGCAGTATTTAAACTATGTGAGCAAGAGCAATTGTGACTATAGAGCATCATGCAGAAGGCGAGGAGACAACAGTGTAAGGAAGCAAACCATTCTAGAGTGAGTAGAACCCTACTAAAGCATTGGGAGTGATTCTAGTTGTTTAAAACATAGAATCACGAATTAAAAAGGCTCTTTTCTCTCTACAGAATAACTTAGTGCCATCTGAGCACATTGTTGAAGGACTCATAAACAGTGCAGAGGAAATGCAGCCAACAAAAACCACTGCAGCGTCGGTTACCGTTTTTACTCACTAAATGCTGCAGTCCTTTAGTGTGTAAAGTCTGTCACTCATGAGTCGCTATGATTTAAACATCATGGCATGGTGTAAACGAATCTCTCGGTCTGTATTGAAACTGGACAGTCCTGTAGCTTCCTAAAATGGTGGCTATGTCTGTACTTGGTGATGTAATGTAAGCGCCTCGAGAGTTATTGTATTTGTATGGGGACTTATAGTATATATGATAACATCATTAAAAAAAGCGCTGCTGCATCAAATCCTGTACTGTGTAGGTGTGATAAGGTTGTTACACTGGCACAGAATAGGATTTGATGCAGCAGCACTTTTTTAATGGTGTTATCACATATACTTTATAAGGTCCCCATACAAAATACAGTAACTCTCGGGAGTGATGTCGCTTACTTTACATCATCGCATACAGATGTAGCCACCATCTTAGGAGGCTACAGGACTGTCCAGTTTCAATGCAGACTGAGGGATTTATTTACACTGTACCATGATGTTTAAACCGTAGTGACTCGGGAGTGACAGACTTCACAAGCAAAAGGACAGCAGCATTTTGTGAGTAAAACAGTAACTGATGCTGCTGTGGTTTTGAGGCCAAGATCAGGCATCCCTGTTTATGTTTCCTTTAAGAGAACAAAAGGGAGATTTCATTGACAGTAAGTGCCTATTTTCTGAGGGAGTGAAAATTAGGGAAGCTTTTGAATGGGAGAGTGACTAAGAATCCCTTTCTTGTTTATATACTCATTTTAGAAACACAGTAATGCCATTGTGAGCACATCACTGAATGAGCAAGAAAAACTGTTTAGAAAGTAAGTACTTTTTTTGAGGGAGTGAGATCATTTGAAAAGTTTCTGAGAATGACAGTGGTCAAAGTTAACTTTCATATATTTACTCTAGAAGTGCTGCTTAAAGCGTAAGACAGGATTCAGGGGCATATGAAAAGAAAATAAAAAAAGTCATATGCAATTGGGCGAGAAATTTTGATGTTATGATATGGTATTGATAAGAATTTAGTTTATAAATGGGCGTGAAAAAGCTAGAAATATGTATTTTTTGAACTTTCCCAGATGTGAAACTTAATGGAAGGAAGCAGGACACAGTATCATAATGAGAATTTTAACACTAAAAATCAGGTGAGAGTTCTTTATAGGAGCCTGATAGTAACAGGAAATTCATAGATACCTGTTATATTTACAAAATGAATAATTTAACAGGACTGTATCAGTTGGAGGGATATAGAAGATTTTCTTTTATGTATATTTTAATTATGAACAGATGTTAGAAGACAGATGGTGATTAACTGTGTTTGTTATGTCTAGGAGAAAACTGACAAAAGTGGCTGAAGAAGTAGAGTTTCCACGAAACATTCCCTGAAAATATATATGGAAAATAAAATATTTTTTTTGCAGTGAGCAATCCCATTTGAATGGAGTTCATCTGTATTTTTGATTTTGAACAGATTTCTGTTTTTTTGAATGACCCAATAATTACAAGTTTAATACCCTCAGAGATCGGGAAGGCAACCTGGATCACAGACAAAATTGATATTGTTTCAAATAAACATTATTACACATTTGAGCAGGATTGCACATTTCATATTTTTTGAGCCTACATATAATGCATGCTAAAGCTCAAAGCAATATTTAGTAATAGTGTTACATTTTCTTGCATGGTGATACTTCACTCAGCCTGTAACTGAAATTTCAGGAAATAAATGTCTTAAGTTTTGGCATGCACTACTGGTGTGAGTTCATTCCTGTTACTTGTTTGCTGTGTGTTGACACTTTGGAACTGTGTAACTTTTGGGGGCTAGCCACCCACATCAAGTGCACCACCCTTATCTTGAACACAGGTGCTTTCTTCTTGAATTATGGAAAGAACTGCATGGGTAATTTGCAGATATTTAAAAACGCTATTATCTGGGAGAGAAAAGAGCTGTTTGGCAGGTCTTGCCAGTTATTATAATGTACCTATCTAAGATTTCTATGAGCAGTGGACATTGATACATTTTTTGAGTGAGTACCTGCTTTCTGGAAAAGTCATCCATAATACAGTATCTTAATTATTTATTTATTGAAATGTTTCACCAGGAGGGCACACTGAACAACAAGTTGTTCTTCTCATGGTGCGACCTGTGGGGAAGGGGTTACATAGCGTTGTGAAGTATGATCAGTTACAATAGTATGTGGGTAGTACAAACAATACAACATTGTAAGAGTATGCAACAGTTGGAACACAAGGTATTGCACAATAAACAGTAGTGGAACATTGAGTAAATTACAATACATGTTCAAAATCATACAAATGAACATATAAATGTACAAAACAGAAATAATGCAGCAGAATCATTATAGTGCATGAGTGTACCAGGAGCAGGCTCAAGGTAGTATGTAAGTGCTGTTGGAGTAAAAAGGATGGGGTAGGTTGTGCACACGGGTGACCCAGAAGGGCAGGTGGAGAAGAGAGGGAGAGAGGAGAAGGGGTAGCCATTTCCTGATTCCTGCTTCAGGATGTTGAGAACCCTGCCGGGGGGGGTCAGGGTGGGAAGGAAGAAATGGGATAGGTGTTAAGGAGGGTTAAAGCAGTAACTGCTGAGGGAGAGGTAATTGTGTAGGGCAGAGGTAAGGGAGTAGTTGGAGAAGGAGTGTCGTATTTCAGGGGGGAAGGAATTCCAGATTTTAAGGAAGCGATGGACAAAACCAGTCTGACTGATGAGGGTGGTGCAGCGAGGGACTGTCAAGGTGCGGGTATCATTAAATCTGAGAGAGTTGGGGGGGAGATGGAGTGGAGAGAGAGGATGAGAGATAGGAGGGGAGCACTCCAAACCAGAATTTGGAGGTTAGTCTGGCACAGTGTGAGATGCATCTGTGAGATAATGGAAGGAAGGTTAGAAAGTGATAGAGTTCACAGTGGTGGGAGCGGGAAGGGGAGTTGAGAGCAAAGTGGCAGAAGGAGTTAAAGAGAGTGTCCAACTTGGTCAGAGAAGATTTGGGAACAGTACCATAGACTATGTCACTGTAGTCAAAGATGGGGAGTATCATCTTCTGGACAATTTCATCATGCCTCGCAGTCAGCGGGATGTAACTTTGATTCCTGTATAAAGCACCAAGCTTGGGGAACAGTTTCTTCAGGATAGTATTGATATGCACAGAGAAGCTCAAGTGCTGATCCAGCTAAACCCCCAGATATCTAAATGAGGAGGTGTCCTCCAGGATGGGCCTGTTAAGGGTGTAGAAGGTGGGTTGGGCTGGGAGTCTAGAGATTCTCTGCCTGGTGGCAAAGACCATTGAGACTGTCTTCTTGGCATATAGAAAAAGCTGGTGAGAAGCAAACCAGAGCTGAACTTGGTTGAAGTCATGCTGTAAGCTGATTTCCACAGCAGCAGGGTTTTTGGCGGAACTGTATTAAATAGTATCGTCAGTGTACATGTGGATAGATGAGGATGAGCAGGCTGTGGGAAGATCATTTAGGAAAATGGAGAAGAGTAGGGGACTGAGCACTGAGCCCTGAGGGACACCAGTGTTGATGGGGAGTGGAGGGGAGATGGAATCAAGGATTCTCACTGATCGGGTCCTGCCAGTGAGGTAGGATTTAAACTAGTTGGTGGCTGATGGAGCAAGACCAGCTGAGGAGAGTGAATCAAGACGCAGGGGATGGGAAAAGGGTGTCAAAAGTTTTGGCTAGGTCGACAAAGGTGGCCGAGGTGGTCAGGCCATCATCCATCCCTGAAAGGATGGAGTCAGAAAGCCTGAGGAGGGAGGTGGTTGTTGAGTGGTTCTTCCAAAAACTGGATTGGAAGGGGGTGAAAAGGAGGAATCAGAGAGGAAGGGTGATAGTTGAGAGAGAACTAAATGTTCTTGAAGTTTGGCAAGGGTAGGAAGGAGGAAAATGGGCCAATAGTTGCCAGGAGTGGATGTGTCACCACCCTTGGGGAGAGGAAGGACTACAGCATGTTTCCAGGATGAGGGTACTTGAGCAGAAATAAAAGACAGGTTAAGGATTAGGGAGACAGGATAAGCAATTGCAGGAGCAGAAAGGTAGAGAAGTTTTGGATCGTGCTCATCTGGGGAGGAGCCTTTAGAGGGGTTGAGGGATAGGAGGGCACTAAGAGCTTCATCAGGGGAGATAGTAGAAAAGGAAAAAGGGAGAGGGGTAGGCACTGGCTGAGGTGAAGGGCTGCAGTTAGTAGGTGGCAAGGGGGAGAGGGAATTTAGAAGAGACATGGTGCATGAGGTGTAGTAGGCATTAAATTCAAAGTATCTGATGGGGTATTACAGGGGTACCCCCACTTCTGTGGGCTTATCTAAGTTGTTTGTGTAAGCATGCCCTCAACAAAAAGAGAGCTTACTTGTTTGGACACATAAGCCCTTACTACTTTCTTTTTTCCCACCAACTGGACCCACAGTGGTGTCAGGGACTGAACAGGACCAAAATGGAGCCATAATCTTGACTGCAAGAGTGCAGCATTTATTTAAATGGGTGGGAACTCCCTTTTGTAAATTGGGCTGAGAGTCCACCTGCAGTACATCCTCTGACCCTGCAATGGGCCACGGCCCTAGCCAAACCAGCGTAGTCCTGGCCCTATGGCAGACAGCGAGGTCAGCATAGGAAGAAATCAGCTCCCCAAAGAGATAACTATAAGCAGCAGAGGCTGCATGAACTGTCACCGTGTAAATACATATGGTGACAACCATGCAGTCTAAACCCTCTGATCCCTCTAAGGCTCATGGGAAGGGGGTCAGATGAGTAGGGAGAATTTACTCAGAAAGCAGAGCCAATTCTTGGCTTTCAAAACACTCTGAGATTGTATGCATGTTTTGTATGGCAGGGTAAGCAATTCCCTACCCTGCCAGTGCTGGAACTGCTTAACTAATAGGATGTTGAGTTGTAATAAGTGTAAAATGAGACTGCAAAGTATAATCTGGGCTCTAAGTGTGTGGCTGAATCCAGAGTAACCTGGGATCCTGTGGCTGCCAAGAACTACAGTCCTGACAGACCCTTGAATCTAGTGCATACCTGTAATGAAAAGCAGTTTGAAAGACTGAGATTAAAAAGGCAAAGAGTGGAGCCAGGGTTTGATCTGCCTTTGCAGTGACTGTTCCCCACAGGGGACTGATTTCCACAGAGCATCCACAGATTTACAGAGATTGGCACCTCCCACAAGGTTCCAGGACACCTGCAACTGCAGACTGACTGAGAGGACCGCCAGACACTGATGAGACAGCCCATACTACCCCAGGGAAGACTGCCCTCCTGCTGAGAGCCCATCCTTTATCTCACCTGCTCCACTGGCCGTCATCAAAAGTATCTTGAGAAATCAACAGAACCATGAATAACCATTGTGGTTCTGGCACTAGAACTGGGAGTGTGAAATTGTGTCTTGCCCCAAGGATGAAAGTCCTGTGTGCACTGTGTAAAAGTGCTAGGGAAGACTTGCAGAGACCAACTTGACCTCTATCCCTGGATTATAAAAAGCAGACCCTTTTCTCTAATAAAGTAAACGTTTGGTTTTCATCACAAGTTTTTGCATTTACAAAAGTTGAAGCTCCTATTTAAGCATACCGACAACTCCTCAACCCCAACTGCGTTCCAAGTGTGGTACTCACTGCAACCTAGAGCGCTCATGGCCTATTGGGGGAAATTGCCAGGGGTACCTGCTTGGGGAGTGGTCTGCTAGGGGTGGGTAGTTTATGTGTGGGCATTGAGATTAGAATATAAGAATATTACTGCTACCCCATTGCTCCTATTTTACCTTCTGCTCCCTGTTGTTCATTTACATCCCTATTAATAATTGAAATACATTTTACTGTTGGGCTGTTGTGTGGAGAGACACAGGTTTGGGGAGGGGCTGTATGGGCAAAAGCAATTCTATTGTTCCCGGGGGGGGGGTGATAGTGAAGTTGCAACAGTCAGGTACCAGATTGCCACCCCAGGTGGAGGCACTACATCACTGCTTGACCATATGCTCAGTGTAGCACTTTACTGCAATCCAGGCGAGCCTTCTTGGACAGTTCAGAGATGTAGACAAACAGTATCCCTCTCACTATACTCATCATTAAAAAGAATATAGCAGTGGCACTACCAACAGATGCCAGACATCACCCACAACATCTTTCTTCATTGTCAGCCCAGCAGCATATCTTCACCTGCCGCCCCCAGGACTAAAATTTGAGACCAGGAAGAGGACCAGAGGCAGCATCACTTTCTCTATAGTTCTTCTGGTGCATAAGATTATTGTGGCATTCATGCCACTGACAGGAGACCAAAACAGGCCTTCCACCCATGATGAGGGACCAGATTTGTTAAAATAATAAACTTGGCTTCCTGCCAAATCCAACAGGGACCCCACACTCACACTGCTACATAGAGCAGAGGACATATGAAGAAGCCACCAGAATAAGGCCATGTGATCTATCTAGTCTGCTCGTGTTGCAGCATCCACAGCTTGATCTACTGACCCAACCCTCCC
Organism: Neoceratodus forsteri; assembly: GCA_016271365.2. Taxonomy (NCBI): domain Eukaryota; kingdom Metazoa; phylum Chordata; order Ceratodontiformes; family Ceratodontidae; genus Neoceratodus; species Neoceratodus forsteri. Next base: position 920,399,234 of record CM057456.1, on the reverse strand, counting down.
TTCCTCAATCCTCCCTTCCTTTTCATCAGTCCCTCCCACCACCCTTACTTCCCCTCTCTTGGAGCTGCCCACCATCCTTAACAAGACCACCTCTTCTGGCAGCGCATTTCAACTGGACACCAGCCTCTCCATGACGAAGTGCTTCCTAACCTTCCTCCTAAACCTCCCTCCCTCCCCATCCAACTTAAGACTATGTCCTCTCATGTTTTGGTTGCCACTTATCTTAAAGAGATTCTCCTTTTTCACCCTATTTATCCCATTCAACTACTTGAAGGTTTCACTTGTGTCCACTCTCTCCCTCCTCTCCTCCAAGGAGTACATATTCAGGGCCCCCAACCTCTCCTTATATGCTTTAGCCTGCTGACCTATGATCATCTTTGTTGCCCTCTTTTTGACTGTCCCCAGCATGCTAATGTCCTTTTTAAGGTGTGGGCACCAGTACTGTACTCCATACACTAGATGTTGCCTCACCAGTAACCTGTACAAGGGCAGTATAACCTCCTGCTGCAAACTTCTGCTCCACTTGGCTATGCATCCCAGCATTTTATTTGCCCTTGCTGCTGCTTTGCTGCACTGCATGGAGTGCGTCAGATCACTAGTGATCAATGATTATCACTCCCAGATCCTTCTTCTCCTCTGCTGCAGATACGAGGGCCCCTCCTAGGTGGTACTCCATCCTGACATTCTTAGCTCCAATGTGCATAACTTTGCATTTCTTGATATTGAAGCCAAGCTGCCAAATTCTGGACCACCGTTAAAGTTTTTCCAGATCCTCCTTTAGGTTCTGTATCCCTTCAGCCATGTCCACCCTACCACAGAGCTTGGTGTCATCCACAAAAAGACACATTTTGCCCTGAATGCCATCCCCAATGTCATTAATGAAGACATTCAACAACACTGGCCCTAGCACTGAGCCCTGTGGGATCCCACTGGTGACCTCCCTGGTGCTAGATAACTCTCTCCCCACCACCTTCTGGGTCCTGTTCCCCAGCCAGTTTTCCACCCATCTGGTCATCTTCTCCCCAACCCTGAGATCTGCCAACTTCCTGATCACAACCTCTTGTGGGGTACAGAGTTGAAGGCCTTGCTGTAATCCAGGTAGAGGATGTCCACCACTTGGGTCCCTGTCACTATTTTGGTGACCTAGTCAAAGAAGCCAATCAGATTTGTCTGACATGAGCTACCATCCATAAACGCATGCTGCCTTGCATCCTGAAGACCATGCTCCTCTAGATACTCTGCCAAACCTTCCTTAAGTATGGTCTCCATGAGCTTGCACGCAATTGAAGTCAGACTGACTGGTCTGTAATTCCCTATGTCACTTTTGGGACTGCCGTTATGGAGGGGCACTAGAGTACTGCGACATTCTCCAGTCCTGTGGTACCATGCCTGACTCCAGTGAACTTTTTTTTTGTATTATCTTCTTTTTCCACCTCCACTATGCCCCTGGCGTACTACTCTTTTAGGCTGGGTCACTGTCCCTTATGCCCAGCAGTCTACTCTCTGCTGCCAACTCCCATCACATCGTGACATCCTCGGCACTCTCCCTGAGGCTCACAGGGATCTGGCTTATCCCTGCCAGGGAGCCCCTCCCCCTGGAAGCCCAAGGAGGGGAAACCATTTCCATGCATCCTGCGAGACCATGGGAGCTTGAGGGGATGGGAGTGGTGCTCTAGGAGGACATGTGGCATGGTGGGACAAGGTGGCAATCATCTGGTTCAGCAAGGGGTTGGATTTTCCATTTTTTGGGGCCCTTCCACTTCCCATGTTTGTGTGGCCATGGCAGCATCTTGGAGGTGGGGGCACTTGGAAGTGTGTGGTCACCCTCCCCACCAAGAGCACCTCTGCTTAGCCACCACCAGGAGTCACTCCAGGAGTAGCATGCTATGTGCCTCCTTCCCGGGAGGAAAGCGTCCAAAGGATCCCTGATGAAGCCTTACGTGGTGAAGCGTAGGGGCACCTGATCTGTGCAGTGAGTACCGAAGCTTGTGTACTCCAGTATTATTAATTTGGCTATGTTAAGCCTTGAATAAAATAATACACTTGGTATCTACAACTTTGTGGCCTATATCCTTCACTGGAGTTAGAAAAACCTCTTGACTCTGTAGTGCTGGTGGATTTCTTGTGTTCGATAGGACGTTCTGACTCCCTCCCTGCCAGTCTCCGCTCCAGACATCCAGGCTCGGAGCATGAACTCAGATCGCCAGCATTCCAGAGTGATGCCCCTTCGCTCTATGCCATGGAACTTTCATGTTCCAGTGAACTATTAAACAGACCCGCCGGTGACTCCACAAGCTCCTCTGTCAGTTCCCTCAGCACCCTTGGGTGTACTCCATCTGGGCCTTGTGATTTGTCTACCTTCAATGGGTATCACATAATAACAGTGACCCAAAATGAGCAACTACAAAAATAGTGACTCATTTTGAGCACTATTATTCTGGGCTACCCTGCAGAATAGCGAAGGTATGGAACAGGGACTATGGGGAAGGGCGAATGGAAGAGGAGAATAGCGAGGGGAAGTGGAGGGACAGGGAAGGAGTTGTCAGGGACTGGAGTACCTGCTGCTGCTGAGCTAACCATGTGGCATGGTGATGTTGGATGCTAGCTCTGATATATCAGGTACTGGGTTCGGGAGCGGGTTACATTGTGCCGCACCTGAGAGCTGCAGCACTTAATTGTTTCCCGACATCCGAATTTTGTCCCTTCCCCGACATGCACCCCCCTGGAGTTGAGAATCCTAATTCAGGGGGGTGCAGGGGGCAAAGTTACCACCCCCTGCAAAAACACTTTTTCATATCTGGATGTCGGGTCGCCTTAAAGTGTACATCGCTGATTTGCTTTTCGGTGATATACATTCGCCATAATAGCAATCGCTGTTTTGCAATCACTATTATGACATGGAACCCTTCAATGCTAGCAGCCCTTTACTCACTCTATCTCCCTTGATCACCGCATCTGTTTTCCCTTCCCCCTGCTCCTTTCCACCCCCCAACCCTGTCTTTCTCCCTGGTGAAGATGGAACAGAAGTATTCATTCAATACCTCTGCTTTCCCCCTTCTCCTCCACCCACCCATCCTCCTTCTGAAGCCTACCAATCCTGTCCTTCTTGTCCCTTTTCTCACTTATAGAAAAAAAACACCTTCTTCTTAATTCCCTCTACTAATTGCAGTTCCTTCTGAGCCTTAGCCCATTGGACTACCTTACTTGCCTCACAAGTCATCTTTAGTTAATTCTGCCCGTCCTCCTCTCTCTTGGTTTTCCTGAATTTCCTATACGTTAACCTCTTGTCTATTACTGCCTGAGTAGCCTTAGTACTAAACCAATGGGGTGCTTCGGCCCTTGAGTTTTTGCCCTGAGCCTAATGTGCTCCTCTGTTGTGTCCATTATTCCCTCCTTAATGATGGACCACCTTTGGTCCACCCCCATATCTGCCCTGATCCCCACCAGGTGTTTCCTTAACAATTCAGCCATGTTCCTAAAGTCCACCCTAATGCCTGGCCCGGTGGCGCTGAGAGCTAAGGTGCTAGATGCCTAACCTTGAGGGATGCCAGTGACCCGGGTTCGGGAATGAGCCAGGGCCATTGGAGGTCAGCAATGGGGGGAAGGGGGGAGCTGGATGGAGCTGCTGAAAGACAACTCTCCTCTCCTCTCCTCTCCTCTCCGGGGAGGTGGTAGTAGCAACCCTCGGTTAATGACTGCCTTCTGGTGGAGGCCAAGGGCAGCACAGGCCTCGAGGGTGCCAGGCACTAGGCCAATGGGGTGGGTAGAAAGGGGTCATTCCCAGGGCTGTAACATGCATGCACACCTCCACACACATGGGCTCCTACTCCTGGGGCCCCTGGGAGAAAATGGATGAGAAAAATCACCGGCAGCAGGATGGTGACTGACTCCCTGCAGGCACCGCTCCTGGGCCGGGGATAAGGTAAGCCCCAGTAATTCTGGGTGATGGGGCTGGGGGGGATTAGTCAGATGGGGGCTGTTGGCAAGGAGCAGAAATAGTGACATGTTAAAATAAAAAAGTCCACCCATCTAAAGTCCAGGATTTTGGTCTTAGTGGGGATGTTTTCCCTGCCCATATCCAACCAGAATTACACTGTGTGATGATCACATCCACCCAGGGGCTTATTGATCATTATATCTTGCACATGTTCTCAATTTGTGACAACCAGATCAAGGATTTCCCCCTCCTGAGTCAGGAACCCATTCTGCAATGCTTCCAAGATCACCTGACTCCTGGCGTATGTCGTGGTTGGTGCTCTCCAGTCCACTTAATGCAGGTTGAAGTCCTCCACTATTACCATTTGCCCCTTCCCTGCAGCATTCAATATTTTTGAGTTCAGTTAGTTTCCTATCCTTTTTCTCTTTCTGGTTGAGCAGTCTATAAACCACCCCCAACCTCACCTTCCTCCCTCTATTGGGCAGTAACTGAGCCCACATTGTTTCCACCCTCCCCTCCTCCAGCTCCTCCCTCGTATATGTTATACCCTCCCTAATGTAAACCACCACCCACCCCTTTCCATACTGCCCTGTCCCTCCTGTATAATTTGTACCTTGGGATCAAGAGGTCCCAGTTATGGTTTCACACGGCACAATGCCACCCCTCCCTTCTGTTAGTAGCACCTGAAGGTCATCCATCATGTTACTAGAGATGGGCAAAATGGCCCCAATTTGCTCCGTGAAGTGAATCGCAAAGTGAAAGCTAATTTGCAGAGTGCTCCGCAAAGCGAAGCAGAGTACTTTGCGTTATAATGGGTAACGTAAAGTCCATTGAAAACAATGACTTCGCGTTACTCCACCTTCCCAAACCACTACTCCACTAATTCTTAATGCGAAGTACATTGAAAACAATTTACGTCACCTCACTTTGCCTTGTTTTTAAGCTCCATAGGCGAATTTTGCAGTGATTCATGGGATTTCAGGTCACATGGGTCTAGATTGTTCTGCACAGCCTCAGTTCAGGGTAGTGTGTGTAGGAAGCTGTAGGAGACAGTCTGCTCTGAGAGCTCTCTGTGATTCAAACCTTCTAAAAGCTATTAAAAAAGCCTTTTTGAGTCATTTTATTTGCTGAAACTTTAGTTCATCGATTGTAGGAAACCCTCCTGTGCTCATATCATCGAGCGTTTATTGTTTGTGTATGGATTTTGAATGTCAATGTATGATATTCAGTCTGTGTACTGAGGGACAGTGGAAGTGTGCTTTGGGGGAGGGGTGTATCTGTGGTGTAGGAAGATTAACTTGGAGGAAAAGACAGTTCTTTCTGTTTTGGTGATATTTTTCTTGTATAACTGTGTTAATGTACACACAGTAATATTTTCAATAATTCTTGCCATTTTTTTGCCGATTGTTGTGGTGCAGCAGTGCATAATTTTAGTTTGTTTAAAATATGTGGTTATATTACTGAAGTTTTCAATTTGCTATGCATTACTTAGTGTGTGTGTGAGTATGTGTGTGAAGCGTGTCATTAAATCAGACACCTTTTATTGTGCCACATAGTAATTTCAGCAATGTAAACCTGCTATCAACTGCAGCTGTGTGATGTTTGTACTTCTTTGTGTTATCTTTACTGGTACTAGTACTAGTGACTGTTACTGCAGCAGTGCAGTACACTGCCCCCCCCCAGGCCCACCCCAACCGGCAAAGGTATTCTTTTCCAGATTTGAATTTCTGATGGTGAGCACTAGTTAGGTGTTGTTCCTTTGCATCTGCATCTCTTCAGTGAGCAGCACAATCTTAATCTGTCTGTGCATTTGCATCTCTTTAGGGCCCAATCTCCATCTGTAACTTAAGTCACAGTTGTTTCTTTGACTTCCCTTCAGAGTACTGGACTGGTGTGGTGCATAATTCTGCATGAACATTGTATTCATTAATATGCGTTTTTAAGTCAGGACCATCATCACGAATCATTCGTGATACAAATCACATTCTTCATCATCACGGTCACAAATGCAGTCACAAATCACAATTCATGATCACGTCATGAATCACAACATAAATTTCTTTACTAGTTACTTGGATGTATTGTAAGCCTGTTTTGTAGTATCTCTCCAGGCTTCACCACCCCACCATTGTACTCAGAGTTTTTAAGTCGGGGAGTTTTGTGCTACAGCTCATCGGGGAAGTACAGCCGTAGGCATTCACGTTTCTAATACAGTTCCATGTTGGTTATATCACACTGTCAACACTGAATTACGTTCTTCATCATCACGGTCACAAATGCTGTCACAAATCACAATTCACGATCACGTCACGAATCACAGCATGAATTTTTTTACTAGTTAATTGGATGTATTGTAAGCCTGTTTTGTAGTATGTCTCCAGGCTTTACCACCCCACCATTGTACTCATTAATAAGTGTTTTTCAGTCAGGGAGTTTTGTGCTACAGCTTATTGGGAAAGTACTGCCGTAGGCATTCGCTTTCCCGATACAGTTCCATATTGGTTATCTCACACTGTCAATACCGAATCAAGAGTTTTTAAATTGGGGAGTTTTATGATACAGGCTCAGCTCATCAGGGAAGTACAGCCATAGACATTCGCATTCCTTCCTGTACAGCATGTGAGTTACAGTACTGTAAGTAGTGGTGGGCGAAGTGGCCCCAATTCACTCAGCGAAGTGATTCACAGAGTAACGTGGAATCCGCACAGTACTTCACAATGTGAAGTGGAGTACTTCGCTTCATAATGAGGAACGCGAAGTCCATTGAAATCAATGACTTTGCATTATTCCGCTTTCCCCAAACCACTTCTCCACCAATGTTAAGGAGAAGAACATTGAAATCAATGTAATTCACCTCACTTCACCTTGTAATTGAGCTATAAATGAAATTCTGCAGTGATTCATGGGATTGCAGGTCACATGGGCTCTAGATTGTTCTGCACCGCCTCAGTTCTGGCCTGGGTAGTGTGTGTGTAGTGGTAGCCGGTGACAGTTTGCTCTCAGAGCTCTGAGATTCAAAACCTCTAAAAGCTGTTTAAAATGCCTTTTTGAGTAATTTATTTTGTTCAAAATTTAGTACATCGATTGCAGGAAACCCTTCTGTGCTCATATCATCGAGCGTTTATTGTTGTGTGTGGATTTTGAATGTTAATTTAAAACAGTCTGTCTACGTACTGTGAAGTGTGCTTTGGGGAGGAGCATATTTGTGGTGTCTACATTGACTGTTAGAAAAAGGCAGTCTTTCTGTTTTGGTTATATTTTTCTTGTATAACTGTTAATGTACACACAGTAATATTTTTAGTAATTCTTGAGATTTTTTTGCTGATTGTTGTGGTGCAGCAGTGTATAATTTGTCTGTTTAAAACATTTGGTTATATTACTAAAGGTTTTCAATTTGTTACGCATTACTTGTAGTGTGTGTGTGAGTGTGTGTGTGATGCGTGCCACTAAATCAGACACCTTTTATTGTGCCACAGAGTATTTGCAGCAGTGTGAACCTGCTATCCACCACACCTGCATGACTTTTTTATACTGCTTTTTGGTATCTTTACTGGTAGTGGATTGTTACTGCCATGCACCAATCTCTCAGCTAGCAAAATGTAGTCCTTTCCAGATTTGGATTTGTGACTTGTGAGCACTGGTTAGGTGTTGTTGTGCCTTTGCGTATGCATCCTTGAGTGTGCAGCACAATCTTAATCTGTCTGTGCGTTTGCAGTGCACCATTAATTCTGGGAGACTTCATTTCTTGTTACGCTCTCATTTCACTTTGTCAGCACTAGGGAATTTTCTGGACACAAGACAGTAGCATTTTGTCAGCACTGGGGAATTTTCTGGACAAAAGACAGTAGCATTTTGAGAATGCACATTAATTCTGGTGACTGTGTGTGTGACCACTGCATGCATGACTGAGTGTGCCATTAATTCTGGGAGACTTTGCATTTCTTGTTACACTCTCATTTCACTTCTTCAGCACTGGGGAATTTTATGGACACAAGACAGTAGCATTTTGGGGATGCACATTAATTCTGGTGACTGTGGGTGATCACTGCTCGCATAACTGAGTGCGCCATTAATTCTGGGAGACTTTGCATTTCTTGTTATACTCTCATTTCACTTTGTCAGCACTGGGGAGTTTTCTGGACACAAGACAGTAGCACTTTGGGGATGCACATTAATTCTGGTGACTGTGTGGGTGGGGTGCTGCCAGTATTGTTGTCAGTCCACCTAACTTCGCGTTTAAGGTGGAATGACAATGTTAAGTAATAATAACAAGGCAAAGTGTGCCTTTTCTATGGGGTGCCCCGTGTAGCGAAGCACCAACACGAAGTGGCCACTTCGCGTTCACTTTGCTGACAGATTTTAAATTCACTGCATCTCTACTTGTTACTGAGACTTTGTGCAGTCAGGGACACCACCCTCCATCTAGAGAGCCTCTTTCCCTTCCCCAACTTCTTTCCTTCCTCTTTCTCCCTATCATGTGCTCTCCCACTTTTCATTGCTAACTGCTTCACTCCCTTTCCACCCTCCATACTTCTTCTACTGGTATGGGGGGGAGGTCTGTTAACATCCTCTTCCTGGAGTTGTTGGGCCTGTAGGCCCACCTGCCCCCCCCCCCAGTACTTTAAATTAAGTTTATGTGTTATGTATTTCCCAGTTTGTCCCTGAGTACCCTTCCTACTGAAGTGTAGTCTGTCTGGTGCATAAAGTGTTTTACTTTCTCAGGTCTCCCACCAGTCCTCATTGTAGATGAACCTTCCTTCTTGTACCATCCCTTCAGCCAGGCATTGAATTTCTCTACACTTTTCTTCCTGATCATGCTGGCCCTTGGTACTGACAGCAAAAAGCACTCTTGGATGCTCCAGGTAATTTTGCCTGCCCCATAGACTGTAACAGCTGTCAGGCTCACAGGACTGGCCATTTGTTTTGGACCTGTGGCATAACAGAAGGCCTGAAATCATGCCAAGGGATGTTATCAAAATTTTAATGTATCTCAAGCCATGTACAGGGCCATTTTGTCAGGGCTGCAGCTATGAATTTTGGGGCCCTGGACAAGTCACTTGAAATAGGCCCTGCTTCCCAAACCAGCTAATGCCAGAGGTAATGCCAGCTCCTCAGGTGGGCCCCTCCTGAGCTTGGGGCCCTGGACAACTTCCCTACTTCCCCCCATTACTGCGGCCCTGCATTTTGTTGACAGTGACCCCACAGGGCTGCACTGGGATCAGGGAGCACCAGACTGAGCCCAGCAATTCCAGACCAACCAGAGGTATGCAAAGCCTCATGTGATATGGGCAGCCTTTTACTGTCCAGAGTAAGCAAGATGAAGCCCAAAGGAAAGATTAAGGGAAATGAGCTGTACTGTAGTTCCCTGGGACAAAGCATGGCAACATGGATGAACTAGAGGTTTCCTGTGTCTGGATGTGGCTTTCAGCCACACAAAACTGCAGTTTGGTGGCTGGGCTTTCTGCAGGGTCCAGCACCCTCTCAGATCTGCTGAACTGACAGAGAGAGAGAGAGAGAGAAAGCGAGACAGAGAGAAAAAGAGAGAGAGAGAGAGGTGAGTTCTTTAGCTCAGCCCCTGGGGTGAATAAAGCCATTTGAGTTCCTCTCTGGAACTCAGTAACAGCTTTAGCTTTTAAGAACTGAAGTGCCTTCCCTAGACTTCAGTCTTCAGTACAGGGGTTGCCTTAAAAAATTAAACACCAATGCTGCAAGAGAGAACATAGATCCAAAAGTCAGCATTCCCAGCAAAGAAGACAAACACGAATGGTTGAAAATAAAGCTGAATACTGAATCCTTTATTTGTGTCTGTAACAGAGCACAAATGAAATCACCAGCTAATCCCTAGCGCTTGGGTGAACAGCCTTCTGTTTTTCTGGAGACTGTAAGAGAGAGAAGCCTTCCTGCTTTTCTCACATTCTGCTGCGTGGATTTGTCCTTGTACAGGGTCCTGACACCATGGGCCTTAATGACTGCTTGCCTTCAGGTGGGTGAAGAGGAGTCCCCTCCAAATGGTGAAAGGAACTGAAGAGAATTATCTGGAGTTTCAGCATGGCTCACAACCTTCCTCGCCACCCGAGGTCGGGGTGAGTTGGGTATGATGCGTATTTAACCTAGCCTCCTATAAAATCCATGGGGAAGACACCCCACAAAGATTGCTGTGAGCTGCCTAGTAGGTTATAAGATTATTATCTTTTGGCATTGTGAGAGTAATATCATCTAAATCAGCATCTGTTGGTTACATTTGTTCCTCCTGCGATTTAAACAAACAAAGACGATTTTGCCTGTGCACTCCACCACTATCTGCATGTACAAGATACAACCTTGGTGTGTTCTACTTGGCTTTAGTTGTAGCTGCCATTGGCTGTCTATTCTCTGTATTTCTGCTCTGTCTCCCTCTTAAAGGCATGGCAAGGATTGAACACTTTGGTTGTAGTTCTTCAACTGACAAGAATTTTTTTTTCTTGAGTTTTATCTTAGCTACAGCTGAATTAATGACTTTTGGTTTTAATTGCAGACTTGTATATGATAATACGGATCAAAACTGCCATCTTATTAACAGATGAGCATGCGAGTCCATGCCACCAATTGGTGAATTTCTGTACTCTGGCATTGCAACATAAGGGTCTTCCCCATTCTGCTTGGTCTTTGCTAGCAAATGTTTTACAGTCTGCACTGTTCTTTTTATTTGTCCATTTAACTGTGTATCGTGAGGACTGTGTGTTATATGATGAAGACCATAGCTGTCTGCACACTGTTGAAGTTCAGAGTCTTATTGTGCACCATTGTCTGACAAGACCTCCTCAGGTACACCATGCCACTACAATATGTCTAGTGATTAACAATTATAGCATATGTTTTGCTGTTTCACAAATGCTCCAGGTCAACGTATCAACTGAATTAATCTACCACTAATGCATAATTTTCATGATATAGCATGAACAAGTCAGATGCAACCTGTTGTCATGGGTAGGATGGAATATCATGGGGCCATAGGTTCCTTTGGAAGTGGTGCATAATTATGCAAACAGTTTGGACATTTTACCACTGCTGCTCAATTTGCACATTCATATCTACCCAGAACAGCAGATATGTAGCATTGGACTTCCGTTTTCCACTGCTATGTATCCAGAATGAATAAATTGCTTCATTGCTTACCTTAGGGATCTTGGTATGACAAGTGTGTACCCTTTCAAAATCAACTTGTCTATAACTGTTAGTTCATCTCAGAATTTCCAGAACTCCACTAGGTCTAGTGAACATAATCATTTCTATTTGGCCAGCCTGCAATGATGGTTCATGACAGCTTCCATAACTGAGAATCATGTTCAGTTTCAGATTTTAACTGTCAGTTTTTGGTTTGATACTGGCAATCTTGACATAGCCAGATCAACTTGCATCTAAAACGCCCTTCCCACAATGTCCTCTAATGTCAAAAACAGCCTGATCCAAGTATCAGCTAAAGGTATTTCCTTTCTTGGCTTGTACTTTACCACAATGTCATATTTCTGTAGTCACAACACCATACTCTGTAACCTGAGTGATGCTGCTGCAAGTCATTTTATTTTCATGATAGCCACCAGTGACTTATGATCTGATTGCAGAGTAACTTTTCTGCTGTACACCTGTTGGTGGAAGTGCTCATAATCAAATGCAATAGCATGCATTTCTTTTTCTGTCTGTGCACAGTTCATCTCCATGGGTGTAAAAGACTTAGATGCATAAGCTACAGGTTTCTCTTCTTTTAACAAAACAGCCCTCGTTTGAAAGCACCTACCTGCACTGTTGCCTCTTTTTTATGTTGCAGGGCACCAAAGTACCTGAGCTAACAATCAGCTGCTTAATATTTGTGAAGACTGAATCTAGTTGTACATACCACTGAAATTCAGTTTCTTTCTTTAAAGATCACTTAAAGGTGCCAGCACCTCTGCCAGGTATTGTGTGAACTTAGCCAGGTAATTCATTATTCCTAATACTGTTTCAAGCTCTGAATAGATTTCTGGTGTTCATATATCAACAGTTGCAGTAACTTTGAAAGAATCAGGCTTGAGACTCTCAGATACAAGCACAGGTATGCCCAAAATATTGGACTTCAGTCAAACCAAAAATGTATTGCTCTAAATTTAGATCAACACCTTTTGCACAGGGTCTCCAAAGTAAGGGTTGCAGATGGGTATTGTGCTTTTCAATGGTGGAAGCAAATATCAAAATATCATGTACAATAACTGATATCCCTGAAAGTACTACATTTGTTTCATCACCTTTCATTTAAAACACTTCTCGGGCTGAGTGGATTCTGAAAGGCAAACAAGTAAATCTATACCTTCCCTGTAGGGTACAGCAAGTTGTGAGCACTGAACTTTCTTCATTTAACTGTATCTGCCAGTACCCAGATCTGGTGTCCAATATATGGAAAAACATTGCTAATTAGCTTTCTCATATGATCATCCAATGTAGACATCTGATAATGCTCTCGTTTGATAGCCATGTTACGGCTAAATGGATCCAAAGTTGTAACTCATCTCTGCAGGGTTTCTCAATGACTAATGTGGAATTCACCCACTTTATGGGTTCATGCATCTTAACTATGACCACAAACTCTCAATTCTTGAGATTTCCTGAACTAAACTCTCTCTCAGTGCAACTGGAATCCTGACTACCAGGTCTATAATAGTATCCACTTTAATTTGATATTCCCCTAGGAACTGCCCCAGCCTCTGAAAGACATCTGAATACTCTGTTAGAAAATTTTCTGGCTTGGTTGTCACTGGCAGTGCTGAAGTTGTACTGTTCTCTACTGACATCACCAGCTTGATCTGTTTCAGAGCCAGGCAAGCTCTGGAACCCAGTACTGGAGCGACTTGTGTGTTTACCACATAGAATTTAAGACACTGTTCATAATTTTTGTATTTGCATGTTATGGTACACATTTCTTGCACATTTAATGACTCAACATCATTACTTTACAGATGGTGGGTAGTGGGGGCAAGTGGCTTTGTGAGTCCTAATTGTTCCAAAACTTTACCAGCTATCATATTGACTTGTGCACTAATATTCCATTTGAACCATAGTGGGTGCTGATTTTGTGTTACTTTTATTTCAAAGAATGCTTGGTCTAGATGGATTGCTGACATTGCGCTGCATGATGCCCCTGACTTTACTTAAGTGACTGCCTCCACATATTTCATTTCACTTAATTTCATTTGCATTGATTATACTGGATAAAACAAGGCATAGTGAATTGAAGAGCCACTTTTCATATGCGACCAGTTTTTAAAAACAAGATACATAACAACGTAGCATAAAACAAACATACTTATACCAATTATGTAGCCCAGGGCGCCATCCACCATGGGCTACAACCCCTACCTGGGTGGCCACTAACCAGGTTGAGCGGCCTGGGTTCTATTCCTGATGCTATGGGGGTTCTTTCTCAAGATAGAACAATAAAATAGTGCAGGACCTCTACCTAGAGTACATTTTAAGTGGGTCAGATATCTAGCAGCACAGCCCCTGAGATGCTATACCAACCCACGTCCCCATATAGTCACCCCACACATGGAATTACCATAAACCAAAACCCCCAATTTCAACACTTTTAATTTTTGGCTTAAGTTAAAAATATGCTGACAAGTCAAAGTTTTTCAACACAGATAAAGCACCATTTATTTAGATGAGGAAGGTAAGGAAAGGGTAATTGGAGAAGAGATTATGCAACATTTGTTTTTTGCACTGGCATTTGGCAATTAGCAAACATCAAAGAATCACTGTGCATTTTAAATTTAACATATCCTTTAATGCAAACCTCCCACCAGCCTCTTGATGGATTAGATTTACCCCTGTGACTAACTAGCTGCTGCAGATTTTTACCATTAAACAAACCCCAACTGATACTAGTCCCCAGTTCAGATCAAACCCCCAAAAGCCTGTCCTTGGGTACCCAGTACTAACTCATTGCAGGCCTGTGGTGCAGCTGGTCAGCTGTTGGTTACGTGCTTGATTAAATCAGAGGTTAACTTTTTTATGCATTTATCAGCTACTTGACATTACTTGACAGCAACTATTTACAGTTCCCCAGATGCAGGACAATCTGGATACTAAAGGCATTTCCAGCCACACTGCCAGCGCAGCAGCTGTGGCCCTTTGTGTGCAGGACACAGTCTCTAGATGCTCACTGGAGACACAGTTGCAGTGAGACTGAGGTACACACAATGGGTTCCTCCGAGGAACCTGAACCTGGCACTGAGATGCAAACCTTTACTTGAGCAGTCCCATGCTACCAGACATCACTTTCCTTCACCATGCAGGTGCTCATGAACAGAAGAGGCTCTCTCTTCTCCTTTTGATGATGAACCTGGCTTTACTGGTGAGCCCCCGCATGTCAGGGAGACTCCCATACCATTTCCCATAAGCACAGAACCATCCATTTTCCACAAATCCATTTTCCATAAACCAAAACCATCTGTGGTCAGTCCTTTGACCAATGTCCACCCCTTTCTTGTGATGTTGAGTCAAACAGGGTAATAGACAGAATTCACCACCTTGAACCAGTGGCCACACAGCCCCAAGAAGATCTCCATCTTTCTTGGAATTTACACATGACTTTCTCACTCAGGAACCTTTAGGCAAAGCTTCCTCTGTTGAGATTACAGATACTTGCAGCTCTTTCAATATGCTTGCTTGAAATGTTGCTGGGCCTCGCAGCTTTCTTACAGCTGAAGCTGCAAAACAGGACTCCATGAACACAGTTCCTTCAAACACGTGGGAAGGCAAAAAGCAGGCCCTGGGGGACAGGTAGCTGGCAACACCCAGGCAGGCCCTTCCCAAGCCTTGCAGCCACCTTCTTCTGCCAAGTGGCAGGAGCCCCACTCCCTCTGGAGTGGCTCCTGCCAAACTGATCCCAGAACCAAAAGTTCCTTGTGTTTTGGGAGCCCTCTACAGCTCCTGATTGGCTGAAATGCTTGTCCTTCTGGACAATTAATATTCATTAAGTGCCTTTGACACCTGATTGGTCCAGTAAAGGGGCACCAAGCATTTTCCCAGCTTTTTCCACATATCTCTTTTTTACTGTCCCACAGTCCCTGACAGCAATCCTGACTCTCCGATTGGCTGTAACTGGGGTCAAAGGCTGCTATCATGACTGCTGGACAACAGTTCAATTGCAGTCCACACAATGCCCCACTTTTATACCCTGGTGTAACCTGAATAAACATTCTCATCTTTCCAGTGCCCCACAGGATTGTAGCAGTCCCTCTGACCTTTTACACAATTGCAGAGATTAACAATTTTAATCAGCCCCACGCCTGTCACTGCTGCCAATTCAGCACTGCCCCTGGGTGCTAGGCAGGCTCCCTCATCCACATTAATTTGCCCATCATTAATATTCATGAGACTGGGACCAGCACAATTTGTGCACCTTCAACAAAACATCCAGAGGCTCCTCTTATGCCTCCTCTGTGTCTGTGGTCCCCATACTGCTAAACGAGGCAAGGCAAGGCAAAATTTATTTAAAAGACGCCCAATCCTGGAGGCTCTGGGCACCGTAAAAATTTTTAAAACAAAAGTTTAAACATAATAAATAAACAAATTTATACATAATAAAGATGCAAATTATGATAGACTCAAAGACATTACCATCAATATTAATCTAAACGTCAAATGCTTTAGAAAAAAGAAAAGTCTTCAACTGGGCCTTAAAAATATCTACTGTAGGGGCTTACCTGACCGTAATTGGCAAAGAGTTCCACAGAACAGGAGCCGAAGTGCTAAACGCTCTATCACCAGCGGATTTAAGCCTAGTTCTGGGAATGGCCAGGAAGCCACCACTAGAGGAACAAAGAGGGCGGGAGGAGAGGGCAGGTAACAGAAGGTCTGACAGGTAACTGGGGCCCAGTCCGTGTAGGGCCTTATAGGTGAGAAGACCCACCTTAAAGAGGACTCCTCACCTGACTGGCAGCCAGTGCAACTTGCATAAGACTGGTGTAATATGACAAGACTTTTGCTGCCCAGTCAACAACCGGGCAGCTGCGTTTTGCACCAGCTGCAGTCTGCAGAGAGATCCTCCTGTGACCCTGAGATAGAGCGCATTACAGTAATCAAGCCTTGGTGTGACTAAGGCATGTATCAAGGTAGGGAGGTCCAGAGGCGGAATAAGGGGCTTGATCCTGGCAATGTTTCTGAGATGATAAAAACAGGTCCGAACCGTGGAGGATATTTGAGCCTCCATGGTTAAGACCCTGTCCAGAATCACTCCCAGATTTCGCACCCAAGAGGAGGCCTTCAATGACACAGTTCCAAGAACAAGCCCAGTTTCTGAGTCAGAGGCCATCCTATCACGGACTCTGTTCAACTCCACTACCAATACCTCCCTCTTATCGAGGTTCAGTCGCAACCAGCTGGAGGCCATCCAGTTGTTAATCTTGGCCAGACAGATGTTTAGCACATCCACTGCATTTGATGTTCCTGGGGCAAAGGAAAGATATAGCTGAGTATCATCAGCATAGCAATGAAAACTCAGACTATACTTCCTAATGATCCCACCCAGAGGCAGCATGTACACTGCGAACAACATTGGGGCCAGTACCGATCCTTGAGGGACTCCGCAAAAAAGGAGACTGGGTATAGATGAGGAATTCCCCATCATAACCCATTGCCTCCTGTTGGTAAGAAAGGACTCAAACCATTTGATGACAATACCGGTGAGTCCGCATAGGTCCCTAAGGCGGACAAGCAACACACAATGGTCCACAGTGTCAAATGCTGAAGAGAGATCTAGGAGAACAAGAATTGTCTTGTCTCCCCGATCTCTAACCCTGAGGAGATCATTCTGCACCCGAACAAGTGCAGTTTCAGTGCTATGTCTGGCTCAAAAAGCCGACTGGAAGGAGTCGTACAACTCGTGAGATACGAGGTGCTCTTCCAACTGAAGCGCTACCATCTTCTCCACAACCTTCCCCAAAAATGGAAGGTTGAGATAGATTGGTAATTTGCCTGATCTCCGGGTCCAAAGATGGCTTTTAAGAGGGGTCTCACCAGAGCCTCCTTCAAGGCATCTGGAAAGACACCTCAGAAAGGGAACACCGCATAATCAAGGCAAACACTGGCCAACAGAGTCAACACATCTCATTAAAAAACGTGTTGGCATCGGGTCCAGTTCACAAAAGGTATGCTTCTTATTGGCTGCTACCTCGATAACCTCACTAACCTCCACTGGTCTAAACTCTCCCCAACCAGACGGAGTGCACTCAGAACACATCAGGCGATCACTGCCAGCTATAACATTGCTGGCTGAA
This sequence comes from Neoceratodus forsteri, assembly GCA_016271365.2. Lineage (NCBI taxonomy): Eukaryota > Metazoa > Chordata > Ceratodontiformes > Ceratodontidae > Neoceratodus > Neoceratodus forsteri. The sequence continues at coordinate 920,382,008 of CM057456.1, read as the reverse complement.
GAAGCCACCCGCCGGATCGAGGACGCCCTGTCCGAAAAGAACCGAGCAAAATCCTCACAATCTATATTGGAAAAAACCCTCTCAGGCTGTAGACAGGCAGGATGTAAAAGCCTATCCACAGTCTGGAAGAGTGAGGCTGGTTGGTTATTCCCGGCAGCAATCTCCCTAGACAGAAACACTGTCTTCTTACGGTTGATTGCCTCCTGGTACGCACTATAGTGGGCACACAAGACCAGTTTATCCGCTTCCAGACAGGATCTCCTCCAGCAGCGCTCCAATCTCCAACCCATCTTCTTCATCTCCCTGAGCTCACCGTCAAACCACGGTGACCTCAGGTATGAAGTTCTGGGTCGTACATGGACGGGTGCGAGGGAGTTAATGGTGTCGGATAACACCCTATTATAGGTGTCAACCCCAACAACACCTCCCACGCATGCAGCATCCACACTAGACAATTTCACTGCTGCCAAAAAACCCTCAGGGGTCAAACCCCATAAAGGGAGACAGCTAATCATCTCAACAGGGGAAGAGCTTATGGCAGGAGCCCCAAGCGTGAACTGCACCGTGCAGTGATCGGACCAAAGAACCCGATCAATCCTGAGATCACTAATCTCAAGTCCCAATGAGAACACCAGGTCCAACATATGGCCGTCCCAATGAGTCGATGCAGTAACAGCCTGCATCAGACCTAAGGAGGACATAATCTGAGAAAATTCATAGCTGTATCTATGATTCACGTCATCGACCCAAACATTGAAATCCCCCAGAAAGACACATCTGGGGGATTCCAACGTTCCGTCGGCAATGAAATCTGTGATCTCCTGCAGGAAATCTCTCATCGGCCCAGGAGGGCGATAGATGAGAAAAATCCTGCAGCCCGCATCAGGTCCTCCACGGATGGCCACACATTCAAAAGAACCTGGAGTTCTCACCGGGTGCACGGTGAAGGTCAGGCTGGATCTAAAACAGATAGCTACACCACCACCCTGCATTCCACTCTGGGGCAGTGCACTACGGTATACCCAGGAGGGACTGCAGCCTCAAAAATCGGGCCTGCATCATCTCCCACCCAGGTTTCCGTGATACAAGCCAGATCGACCGAAGAAATCAAGGCGGCAATAATTGCTGTCTTATTTCTGATCGATCTGGCATTACAGAGCACTGCCGTCAGGTGATTTGGGGATGGTGCAGCCCCACAGGTTACCTGGCCACTCAATCTGGTGGACTCCCTTGGGATGGGCACCGACCACATCTGGCCTCTCCCATGTGCCCGTCGCAGCCCAGTACGCCTTCTGGACCCAACAGGCCTCAATCCTCCCGCCCCTATACGTGGGTTGTTCGACAATCCACAGTCAACACCATCCCTTCCAATCCCTACCTCCCACCAGCATCTGATAGTAGTGTCTGATACTGGGAGGGGGATAAAAGGGCATAGGTTGCGTAGCATTGAACTATCATAAATAATTCTAGCCCCCTTTAGTCCTCCCATATAGACCATATACAGCTAAAGCAACAAATGATTCTTAATATCAAACTTTAAGCAATAAACTATTTAAAAACCTAAAATATCTCGACTAACCTATTCAATCATCAAACATACATTACTAACATTTAAAATCATAACAGAACTGCTTAACAATAGTGCCCTCAAATTAACTAGTTCTCAGCCTCAATAGTAATATACAACAGTAAGAATAAGCTATTTAGCTGTAACATTACTTTTAAAAGGCACACAATAAAAACATAACCTTTTCTTCTGTGTCAACCAAACATTTTCAATGCCGAGTGGTGCTCGTGCCACTCACAACACTCTCGCTATGCTTGCGCTTGTGAGCGGCGCGGCAATTTGAGGAGGATAGAGTCCCCGCCCCCAGGACACACAGGTCCTAGCTCCCCCCAGATCACTTCTGGCAAGAATAGCAAGAAAGCACAGACCTGCTGCACAGCCTCTCACACTGAACAGGTCGTGCAGTCCAGAAAGCGCCTTGGATGAACGTCCAACAGAACAGGGGCTTACTTTTCCAAATCCTTCAGTGAATCCCAACCGCCAATGAGCGGTGACACAGTTCACAACAAGGTAGAAGGCACTCCAGCTAGCCGCTCGCGAGTGACACGGCAATTTGAGGAGGATAGAGTCCCCACCCCCAGGACACACAGGTCCTAGATCCCCCCAGATCACTTCTGGCAAGAATAGCAAGAAAGCACAGACCTGCTGCACAGCCTCTCATGCTGTACAGGTCGTGCAGTCCAGAAAGCACCTTGGACAAACGTCCAACAGAACAGGGGCTTACTTTTCCAAATCCTTCAGTGAATCCCAACTGCCAACGAGCGGCGGCACAGTTCACAATAAGGTAGAAGGCACTAGGGGACCAGGACCACCAGAGAGGCGTTCTGTTCACTGCAAGAGTGGTGAAAACAACAAGATGTGCAAATGCACATGTGCAGGCTGCCAGAACACACCAAAGTTCAGGAACAGCACAGCAGCTCCACACATCACTCTTCCAGCCCCATTTACTGCAAGAAACCGATGCAGGGCTGGACAGAGGACCCAGGGACAAACAGGGCTCGGGCCAGGCAGCTGATGGCAGGACCTGGGGAATCTGAGGGGAACAAGAGGCCAGGGCAACTAAGGTAAGCCTCATGGGGGGGGGTTACATTTATAAATCCCTCACATGATTTCAGTCAATCAGCATGCAGAGCCACTGTACATCTTATCTTGTGTACAGTGTGCTTTCACGTGGGAGCATTAGCGGAGAACATTCCACTTCAATGCCGGGGGGAGGATGGCAACAAAATTTAATAAAAAGAGGCTCTAAAGTTTCTAAACATATTATAAATCATTCAAGCCATGCTAGAGAGATTAATAATAAGTTAATAGGGCCTCCATGTGGTGTCTCTTATGGTATAAAAGACACCTTTCGTAAGGTGTGGGCTGACAAAACCGTTCAGTTTCACTTCACAGTCCTCTTAGCCAAACCTTACACTCGGGGCCAGATTTGCAAAGCACGGTGCACCCTGACACTTAGGTTCTGGCAGTGTGTCAAACCCCATCACTGCAACTGCACCCGATTTTACAGTCTTGGGTGTAGCTGCAACAGTTTTCATGATTTACAGCAGCCTGTGCCAAATATCTGGCACAAGCTCCACAAAAAAAGCCCACAGGATAGTCGCTAGTTAGACAAGAAAAAGTTAGTGTAACTTGTGGCAATTGCTGCACAGGATAGAAAATCCTGTTAGAGCGCCACAAGCCCCATGCGCCGTATCTTTGGCGCACCCGGGCTTGCTGCAATCTAAGTTGTTTTGAAAATCCTGTCCTCAGTGTCTCTTATACCATGAGAGAAATCCCTCGGAGGACCTATTAACTTATAGTACAATAGGTTTGTTCCATATACACTACTACAGGAAAAAAACACTTGCCATAGTTTTGCAGGATGTAACGGACAGAGGAAGATTATTGTATCCAGTAGTAGGTCTATATAGGAGGGACCTTTGACCAAGTACTGAATGTCTAAAGCATACCTGAAAATAATTCAATTTTTGTGATCAAGTATCCCAAAGATTAAGGGGTGGGAGTCATAAACACTAGGAAGATATAGGAATAATACTATGATGAAGGAATACAGTGGCCTTATATTTAGTCAGGTCCACAAAAGAAATGCGGCCAACAAGTTCATACAAATTACAGTGATTAGTATTACAGGCCTGACCTATTTGAAACCTACACCAATTTGTAGAGAATCAACCCTGGACAGTACCCCTCCCTAGCCACTGAATAAAATAAAATGCCATTATCAGTGAAAGGAAGCAACATACCATCAACCAATAACTTTTTAGATTTGGGTGTAAGACAATTTTTAACTCTATGAGGTGCATTTAGCCTCTGATAAACGTGTTTAACACAAGAGTTTATGTGTAGCTGAAAGAAGAGAGTGCTATCCAGGGTCTCTCCCAGGACCACCAAAAAACATGGCCAACTTTTTTTTTGCATTTAACTCCTGAGTACTTACAGGTCGAGATATTCAAAGTGGTTGCACCTAGCGCAACTGAGTTGCACTAATGCAACCCCAGCAATGCACCCCAGGGCAATATTCAAAAGAGGGCTTGCACAGCGCAAGTTCTGATGCACCGGGATGCAAAGATAATGTATGCGGCACATCTCCAGGGGGCGTGCCCATGCATATACGACACAACCCAATATTCAGCCCAGAATGTGTGGTGCATATGCTGGCACACCTCTGAGATGCGCCACACACCGGGGCACAAAGTTGAGCTTGAAAAAGGAGGTTCAAATGTTAGCCACACACAGGCAGGCCGCTGTAGTCCAAAGCACAACACAGGGCCATCAGCTGTGCGTGGCTCCCCCTCAGAACACTGTTCACAAGCACCTTCATAATTCCCGGTGGTCTAGTGGTACCCCACACCCCTCTTCTGTAACCCCGATCGCAATAAATATATAATTAAAATAGCCTTGGTAGCCTAGTGGTACCCCCCATCCCTCCCGTATTGCAGATCACTGGTAAACCCTACAGAAAAATATCCCTGGTGGTCCAGTGGTGCCCCCACCCCCACACCCACACAGGACTCCCTGCCCACCCAGCTCCCCCCCCATCATTGGTGGGCAGCAACAAACCCACACACACACCACCTGGCTGCCCGCCAAAAGACAGCTTACAGCATCTGCTGTAAGCCCAATAGACTTGCAGTGCATAAGTAATAGTCATTCACAAATATGTGAATAAAGTCATTCATTTACATATTTGTGAATGACTATTACAGTGGCACTGCTAGCCCATTGGTCCACAGTGTGGACCAATGGGCTTACAGCTGATACTGTAAACTGTCATTCGGGCGGGCAGTCGGGCAGCATGCAGATGGGTTTGTCGCTGCCTGCCGATGACGGGGAGCTGGGGGGCAGGGGTCCTGTGTGGGTGGGGCACTAGACTACCAGGGATATTTTTCCTTAGGGTTTACCAGTGAGCAGTGATACAGGAGGAGTGGGGGATACCACTAGACTACCAGGGCTATTTTAATCATATATTTATTGTGATTGGGGCTGCAGGAGGGGTGGGGGTACTACTAGACTACCAGGGCTATTTTTAATACGTATATGTATTGCAACTGGGGTTACAGGTGGAGTGGGGGGTGCTACTAGACTACCAGGGATATTTTCAACATTTATTTATAGCAAGCGCGGCTATGGGGAGGGTGGGGGGTACCACTAGACTTCCTCTGGTAGCACCACATGCAGTGCAAGGCACCATGAGCATTTTGCTGGCCAGCCCTGCACAACCCATGCAAATGGAACACAGGCATGCAAATGGCCCCCATTTGCACCTTGCCTCCACATTCGGCCCATACTGCTGGCTGAATATGGGAATTTGCACACAGCTTAACTCTGTTGCACTGGTGCAGTTCCCATTCCTGGTATTCAGCCTTTTCTGGGAGTGCACCAGCTCATGGCATTTGCGCAGTGCACAGTACCTGTTATATTTATTTATTTATTTATTTAGCTTTTGTTGACCGGGTAAGTGCACTAGACAAATCCTGCCTATTTTCAGGCACGACCCGGGGGAGGGGGATACAGATGAATGCCAACTGACCTTGAACCAGATTAAGCTGTTGGTGGTATTTTTAGTGAATGAGGGAAATTTGGCCAGGACACCGGGGAAATTCCTCTACTCATATTCAGAGGAGCTGCACCATTACTCATCTCCTTTGAATATATCCTGAGATGCACCAGCACAACACAGTTGCACTGTGTCACCAAATGCACCAATTGCCGGGCGCAATTCTGAATATTGGGGCCACCGTGTTTTTTGAAGTCTGAGCATTCCATTGCTTAACTTGATACAAAATGGCCACTTAGGCAAAATCAAGACAAATTAACTATAAACCGGTTTTCTAAATGCATACATTTGATTTGTACACATCCTCTGTGCTATAGTACAGTTTACCCTCCACCCCATGCACCTTCTTTGACTTACAAACCCTTATTTCATAACAATTGTGTGTTTTTACATTTCTGACACACTTGCCCCTTTGGCTGTGCACTCATCTGGTTTATGTGGCCTTCCACACTCGCTGCTGCTTTTTACTCTGCTTGCTTGCTTATTGCCTGCCAGCTGGTGTGAATCTGCTGCCTTATGCTTCAGGTGCTACCAGACTGTATGCTGTGATCTAGCAGCCCCATGGACTGCTTCCTCTTTAGCCATTGTTACGACTATGGGTGGAGCCTACAGGAGTATTGCATGTACAAAAGGAGTGCTGTCATGTTTTCTGTCTGTGGAACTGACTGAAGGTGTAGTCTCCTCCGACTTACCCTCCTCCAAGAAATGTTTTCCGCCCTCAAATAAATACGCTTTCATGTTAGTCAATGGTTGTAGGATACTATTTTTTTTCTTAAATGCATGGTACAAGAACTGGAACCTGAGTAGTGGGAGGCAGCGTTGTTTTTTGGGGGAAGATCCAACCCACCTCCACCAAGAAGCTCCTAAAAATCCAGCCCACCTTTTTTTTATTTATGTGGGAGGGGAATGAGGTGGATCCTATCATGCTGAAAGAAGAGTCTCTAGTTTGGTATCTGGCCAAGGAACAACAAATCTGTGGAGTCCCTAGGAGAACAGATAACACTTAATGTATTCAAACTGACTTAAAAACCCTTGGAACAAATGATTATCAGAGTCACCTGGTGTCTCAAAAGGAAAGACTCAGCTTTCAGGTATTTCTTAAACATTTATATACTAAAAACAAAGTTCAGCTTTTGGGATTAACAATATATGTTTACCATATTCTGTCTGTACATTTTTAATTGTCTTTACAGATAAATCATGCAGGTTCATGTACTTAGTGTAAACAGTCTGAGTTGAAATGTATTTTACTTTTTTTCTGGCTCAGTTTCTATCAGTGAAAAGAAAGACTGGAACAATTGTCAGAGCTGCCATCCCCCCAACGTCCCTGCTGAGTTTACACTCATTTGAACTGTTATTCCAGTTTCTGTGCCTGTGTGTAGTATACAGGAAGCTTTAAAGCATTATTTTTCTTCTGGCTTGAGAAGTTAATTGAGACCACAGAAAGTTAAAGGAGTAGTCCACCCAGCATGTGCAAAATACATATGTTATGTAGAGTGTTTTGATATGTATGTTAAATCCTAGTGTGTCCTTCCTTCTGTCTGCTATTAGGAGTTTTTCCTAAATTAGCTTGGTAGCTGTATGGTAGTTTTACGACCCCTGGGGATCTCTATAACAAATAGTTTTATTGGCTTTCTTTCTCCTACGATGCCCCCTGTCTCATGTGACAGTGATATAGCCATGACCTTAGATTTAGCATGTGTACTGTTTTAAAATTAGTTTAGCAACAGCAGAGCCTTGTAGCTGATCTTATCCAGGAAGCACAAATGTCAACAATTAGTTGCCTGCTGACCCATTGAAACAGTGATGTTATTACACAGTGACATCACTGTAGCTTTGGATTTGGATCATTCCTTGCATTTTCTCTTAAGAAATATTTTTCCACACTAACAAAAACATCCTTTAAATTCTGTATATAACAACAAGCCCTTGTATAGTTGCAATAAGGCACTACAGGGTGTGTGTTATTGTGTAATAACATCACTCCTGGGGTGGTGGAAGCACTTGGTTTTGCCTCTGCTTAAATATGCCCTTTCTCAATGTACTGTACTTTGATTCAGTTAGTGTATGCAACAGCCTTCATGTGAACACTCTGGGCTTCTCTTTGACTCCTGATGTCTATTTGCTTTAGCTATTGTATATTGTTTGAACTGCTTTGGTCTTCTTGATGTGGTGCCTGTATAAATGAGTATCTGACTCAACAGTTTGTTTATCTCATATTTTTTAAACAAATGAATAAATGTTTATGTTTAAGCCCATGAAACACCCTTATCTAGTTAATGTATTCACAGTCGTAGTGGCTCTTCCAGAGCTTGTTTTTAACTGAGCCTTTGCCTTTCACAGATTGAGACCAGATCCCTGATTTATTAATGTTTAACAAACTTTTGGGAAGTTGTCCCAACCACATTCCTGTCCTGAATTATGTCATATACTGTATATTAGCAAACCCATTATTATTAGCCAGAAGCATTAGCTCTGTGACAAACAGCTCCAGTGGTTTCCGTATGTCTTGCACCTATTAAAAAGCTTACAGATTGTAAACACTGGATTATCTTTGGGGTGACATTCTCCTCAAATTGAGTATAATATACTTTTAAATACTTTTTATCTTACTCAGACATGCCTGTCCATGTGCTGTTAATGCCCTTAACTTTTTCTCTGACCCGTATCATTAGATAGCAGCATTTTTCTCCTCTTCTGTAGACTTGAAAAGGCCCCCAAAAATGAACTTGAGACACTGTTTTAACTTCTTCCACTCCTCAGAAAAATTGATGATTTCCCAGTTCATCTGTTCTCATCCATTCAGCATTCTAGAATTTAAACTGACAGGAATTTACGACACCATATACTGTTTTCAGCAAAAAGTAGGGAAATAAATACCAGAACAATCAAGATGTACTTATGAGTTCTTTATGGGGACAAATAGATTGAATCATAACAAATTCAAAACAAGTTTTAAGACTAATAATGTGTATCAGTTGCTTAAATGGTATACTGAATTAGTAAGGAACCGTGCCCTCTGGTGGAGCCTCATATCATCACACACATATAGTAATACTGTCACAGTAGCTAATGTCAATTTTGTTGTTTGTGGGATGATAAGGATATCCAGACATTTAGTGTAGGGTTTGTAGGTTATGCTAGGGATACTTTTCTTCATAAGTTGCATCCTTTCTAAAAATGTATCTGTGTCAGTCCTGGATCCGTTATATTTCTAGCTCAGTTAACTGCTCTGTTGCAAAATCTGAGTACTCTGGGGCATCTTGAAAGTCCCACTTATTTTCGAAGTATCTCAGTGTCTACTGATATCAAGACATGAAGAGGATAGTGTAGTCGAGAAAGATAAACAAGGCAGTGATCTATCATGTTTTCTTCTGATAACATGTTAAAAATATTTAAATGCTGAATGTACAGTAAGTAAAAAGGCAAGATTTCTGAGATATTTTACTGTAAAAAAGGTACAACATGCTTCATTGCAGCGCTGCTTTGACAAGAAATGGTATGACTATGTAATAAGCTTGTATCTCACTTCTTGGTTTTGCTTTAAAATGATTACAAACAATACACAATAAGAATTTCTTTTATTGTTATTATTCAGTAATAAATAACCCACAGCTAACAAACAGTACATACAAAGTGACACTCAAACTGCCTTTGGATTCCAACAATGGGAATGCAGCCAAGTAAACTAATGGCACCTCTGCAGGCCTGAAAGCTTGTGTACCAAAACATATTTCTTGATTCAATAAAAGGTATCAAAGCCCTTACTTTGCGGTTACTTCTGTGATGTCACCCATTGAATGGCTTCTCAAGTCTGCAGCTCCGCTCCTCTAAACTCCGTAATCTAAGGGTGAGCACAAAATTGAAGGGGCATTCGGTGAACTGGTGAACTGTAAAATTTTGGCAATTTTCACCCAATCGAAGCAGGTCTGAAGATTGCTGTCTACACTTCAGCTCTTCATCATTTTGGCGGACACAACACAGCTATATTTCAAGACAGCACACACTGAGCATGTGCAAGTTTCTGGCAGCAATCTGACCTTTAGCAACTAATCAGGGATGTGGAATCTCGGCAAAACTGGGTGTTCTGCAGCTCTGTGTGCCACTGCAGCTCTGCTGTCAGCAGAAGAAGGATCTTGCCGTCTGTGCTGTGTTGTCTTTTTGTCAGAAAAAGGTTTCTGAGCTCCAATTTGTGAACAGCAGTTTCTTGGAGTTAACTTGCAAGCTGCCACTGCAGTTCCACAGATTTTGTTTGGCAGGGAAAGGGAAGGAAAAGAACACTGTGAAGGCAAACAGGGCGGAGGGGAGAGAAGCCCCAGCCTGCCCTGCAGTGTTATGCTGTTAGTGTACTAAAATTTTTCAATGTTTTTGGTAGTTTTCTTGAGAGACTACCTAAGCTCCAAATCTTAACTTTATCAAACTGTAGTTTTGGTGATTGTGGGTGGCTGCGTGCCACCAGCTTGCCTCACTCCCTCCCTCAGAAAAAATCTTGTGAAATTCTTCATCCAATTGCAGTGTAGTTTTCAGGACAAATGTTTCTTGTAGACCTGCACTTGATAGTCAAAAATGGCACAAGATCTCTTAGCTCAAATTTTCAATACTTTAATGCCAGACATCAAATAGAAGTGAAATGCCCAGACATAGCCACACTCCACTACTTTTCCCGGTGCTTTGAAGGAAAACTCCTCATGAAGGGGTGTGGCTTTTGAGAGAAAAATGCTGTGCTTAAATACCAAAGGCCCCTATACTCAAAGCGTATGGTCAAGATCGCTATCGCGCTCATGCTTCACGATCTGAAATGAGCCACCACAAAAAATGAAATATTCAGAAGATGCATAATAAAATGCATTTGTGCATATCCGGGTGAATATCCTGAACATGCATGATCACGCAACAGAAAATGTATAGCGCAGCAGGGCACTGTTGAATATGGGGAACTGTGCACAATAGGCAGGGACTGATGCACACAAACTGTGCATGGAGCACAATGCACTGGCGCATGTGAGATAGGTGGTGGTGCAACAGGGCAGCAGCCCAGGGACAGAGGAGGCACAGTGGCACACAACAGTGGCCAAAAGGCCCCAAAGCAAGGCCAGCAAGTGTCCAGCATAGTGCAGCAGACAGACTTGGCCAACCATGTGGAAGGAAATGCACACTGGCCAGTGATGACACACACACGCCATGGATAGGGGACCACAGCAATGGCTGTGCCAATAGACAGAGCCAAATGCTGAGGCTGAGCAACAACACTGCAGACATGCCTGTGAGAAACATGGCATGGTGTGCCACCAGCATACCACCAAAATTGCATGAAGCAGGAGCACACACAGGGGGCCCGCACTGACAGCAACATGTCCACTGACAGTGCAGGACACAGCCACATGGGCACACAGGGATGCAAGCCATGACCAATGCCACCACCATAGAGGGGCACAGTGCCACCACAGGGAACCAGTGGGAATGAACACAAGGATGGACATGCCACACTAACCCCATGCAACTTGTGCAGGGGACACAGTGACAGGCACAGTGTGGGCCACACCCTGGGGACAGGGTGCAGTGGATGAGGTGACAGCCTGCATCCACCTGTGCACCAGTGGACACAGGGATGTGGGGCACATGTGCCAAACAGCAGGCAACAATACCAATGGAAGAAAACAACACACACAGCCATGTCAAACAGGAATACAATTTACTATAAAAGTGTGAAAATATAAAATCAGCCGTAAAAGCAAACAGCACATATTTACATGTAGAAAATAAACAAGTATGACCAGCAACAGGAATAAAACTATTTACATGATTGCACAGGGGAAATGAGGGGAAAGGGTGAACATCAAGGTAGGTGCAGAACTATTTACAATGTACAGGGCCTGGGTGGGAGTATGGAGGGAGTAGGCAATGGGACAGTCAAGGCCACAGGGGCATGTTAGCATGCCTGCCAAGGATGAGGTACACCCAAATGAAGATGTATGGCCGACACAGTTTGGCCCACAGCATGGATTGCCTACACAGCAACCCCAGTCTATCATAAGTTCCACAGAGAATCTCCCAGGTGCTCTTGATGGTCCATCCTTTGGCCAGCTGTCCCAGAGTTCCTCCAGAATCCTCCACTCAGTCCCTGGTATGCCAACACATACTAGGTGAGAACACAGACAAAAAACACAGCCTCAGTGCCAACAGTCAATAATGCCCAGACAGAAAACCCTGCCCCCCCCCAGCAATGATGGTGATGTGCAGACATGCATACAAGATGGGCAGTGTATAGGCCCGCCACAGTGCCACATGCAACAGTGACAGCTGATGTGCCATGGACATGTGTGACACAAAGCACACCTCATGGGATGTGGACATGGCAACAGGCAAACGAAGTGCAGAACATGAGGAAGCCATGGCATAGGGCAATGTGGATGCTTGCCACATGGCCTTGTGCCGCCAGCCCAGTGGTCTCCCCGCCACAGTAAAGCAGCCACACATAGAGGCATGTGTGTGATGGCCACAGGTGGGCAACCCCCGGCACAGGTGTACCAGTGGCAACACCACAGACGTACAAGACTGGCCACTGTGAGCTACAAATGCAGGCATGGATGGAAGGCATGTGGCATGCACCCAGGTGTGGTCCTACCAGCACTGCCACACCCAGGGAAACACACAGAGACACACAGGCCTGGGCACAGCAATGCAGATGGACAGACAGGTGTGGACAATGGAAACAGCATGCCAGCAGCCCACAGGTGAATGGTGCACAGACATGGGGGGATCATCCCCACATAGGACCACTGGACATGCAGGGGTCAGGAAGACACCATTGTGGCACACTGGCAGGGCCACAGCAATGGCATGGTCATGGGTATGCACCCAAACACTGTCCCCAATGTGCCAATGAGGCATGCCACAACCACAGACTGCCCCCAATGGCACCGTCTGATGCAACACATGGCAACACCCATGCACAGACCATAAGGGGTAAAGGGGCCACATGCAAATACGGTACATGCCCAGGACTCTACCACAGAGGGGGCACTAAGCAGCTGACACCCATCACCAGCCACAACTGGCATACAGGGTCTGCAACAGGACATCACACACTATGGATGGAGGTGGGCAATGCAATAGACAGAAGCCATGCCAGTGGGCATGTCTGCTTGTTGGGACAACACCCAGGGCTGTACCAGTGCACAGGGGGCACACATGAAATGGTGGCAGAGGGTCCCACCATGGTACCAGAATGGTGGATGGCCCAGGGCACCACACATAGAACTATAAGGAACATCATCATGACACCCTAACACTGTTCTGGCATCACACATCTGCAGCCAGGGCCCCACATACACAATAGGATGAGCATTACAGGTACTGGGAAAGTACACAGTCAAAGAGGCCATGTGATGTCCAGGTGCCCAATGGAGGGGGTGCACATGGATATTGCCTGGTGACACGGTGGGTCATGATGACACTGCCCACATTGTGCATAGTGGAAGGTGGCAGGGACATGGATGCATGGGCTGTGTCACCTTGGATGGTCAGGAGATGTCACACTCACAGATGTGCCGCACACACAGTGAAGGGGGCCAGAATGAATGGATGGCAGGCAACAGCCAACAGTGAACACTGGACAATGGCAACAAACATGACACAGGGTTGGTGGTGTGTGGAATGACAATATCACACATGGTGTCCGAAGCAGGACCGCAAGAGCAGCCCCCACCACCTGTTGTATGCCATAGTTCACACCCAGCAGGGATACTCCCTGCACTGCACACAGAACATGCCCATGGCTACACCAATGACCTGCTCTAGGCAGTGGCAATGCTGGGGGGCACAGTAAAGGGGCAATGTGTGACTTGTGGTATGCAATGATGACGGGGATGTTGGCGGTGCAACACAACTGTATGTCACACAGCACGGGGGGAATGGCATGTGGTGCAGGGGCACACACATGCCAGTGACCGCACAACAGGGGGACATGCAGCCTTGGGCACACCATGTCCAATGGCCCCAAGGCATACACTGTGTGGGTGGTGGTGGAAAAGGCCTGTGTCTGTGCCCAGACACAAGGGACAATGCAGAGTCCACTGGGACCGTCAGTGGTGCACACCCAAACAAAAACCCACCACTGCAGCCACATGCAGGCATTGTATGCATTGCAGGTGCATGCACATACCACATGCCACAGACCACAATAGCAGAGCAGAGCCCCCAAAACCCCATGGTACATACATGAACATATGCAGACTCACCTGATGCTCTGTGCAGTGACAGCCCTGCCGTGCTCTGCTGCCTGGCCTGCCTCTCCCAGTCCACCTCATGCCTGCGGGTGTCCCAACATACCTGCCTGACCGCCTCCCAGTCTGCAATGGAAATACAAAGACAAAGGCAAGATCAGCACCATGCTGTTACCCACATGTCTGCACCACCACCCCCATATACAGTACAGATATGCAACTGACAATCAGAGACCTGCAAGTGACCACACAACCCCCCCACCTGTAGCTGGCAGACAGTGTACAACTGCAGAGGCACAAAATATGGCTATACAGAGGCCCTCCTACACAAGGATCCACACAGTACAGCGATGGGTGATGGCACATGCCGTACGCTGGTGCACCATGGTAGTTATGAGTCACCATACAGTGTGCCCACAGTGGCACTCCATGTGTATCTGGTACATGGCATGTATACCGCGGACCACAACCCAAGGATACAGGCACCATGGCCCGCATCTGGCACAGGGTGCACCACCACCAGTGTGCATCACAGGCACCAACTGCATGTGGTGGATGCTGTACCTGGCATGCACTCACGTGCGGCCTGTATTGGACACCCATGCCCACACAGTGGCAAGCACATGTGTACCACACACTGCACCATGTGGCACTGAAGTAGGTACCCATGTGCCAACAGTATCAGCAGGTGTAGGCCACAGCGTTACTGGCCTTGGGCCTGGTCAGCTGTGCACATGAACCCTATTGTGGCTAGGTCCAGACAGTAGCAAACACAGCATACCTTACAGCATCATAGTGTACTGATTTTGGTGTCCACATGGCTGGCATGCCAGCGTCCACACTGGACAGTGCCACAGCCACACACCTGTCAGTGTACATTAACATGAATGGCACACAGTCACATGGCAAACGTACCTGGGTGTGGCACTGTTCCCTGGTGCACCATGTCACGTAGCCTGTCCAGCCATGTCTTGTCTCTGTAGCCCAGGTCATCATATTGGTGACAGCACTGTTCCCCCATCTGGGGGATGCCAGTCAACCTGGTGAGGCATCTGGCAATTTCAGCCTAAATCTGGGACCTTGCAACATCCAGCTCCTCCTATCCAAAAAGCTGTCTATCCATGGGGACCACCTGGTCCACCAGGTTGGCCAGCTCAGTCTTCCCCTACCTCTGGGAGCATGGGCTGATAGCCGGTGGGCATGTGGCACATGTCATTCCACAGACTGCTGCAACAGTGGTTCTCCCTTCTGCACATTTCAGCAGGCCTGTGAGCTGTGCCCATTGCATGATTGGATACACATGGTCAGCCCTGTGCAGCTGCCGCACACGCCATTGAGATGAGTGATAGGTCTACCATGGCGCATTACTGCACATGCACGGTAGTGACTAGCTGCACAGGAAACAGAGGTCATGCCTCTGCATCTATGCATGTGCAGCAGTGCCACGATGCCATATTGTGAAGGTCAGCCAATCCCATATCCCCAGCCATCTATACCGCGCACATCAGGGATCATGCACCGTAGACACCTGCCGTGCATCTGCACCGCATGGTCGCGTCTGCACAATGCATCAACACTGACGTCAATGATCTGCACCCACACAATGTACCAATGTGTTGTGGTTATCGCACATGTGACAATGGAAAAGCACAATGTGTTTCAGCGGGGCACCAAAGAAATGCATGATGCACACCAGGATGTGCCCGGCGCAACTTTGCAGTATTCAGCCAGGATATGCAAATAGCCTCACTGTACAATCTGTACCAAATCCACACATTTGCATCTCATTACTGGAATGTATTCAGCTTATCTGCATGCGCTGGGCCATAACAGCATCCCTGCGCCACTCCTCTGCACAGGTGACTCAGAGGTACTGCAGCTTTGAGGGCAGGTGTTTTTTCTGTTACTGTGTGTCTGTCCTGGAACTGTGCATGTTTTCATGGCACATGCCACTGATGTTGTACCTGGCCCTATCCCTGTCTGTTTGTCCCACAAGCACCAGTATGGAGTCTGAATCTAGCAAATGGCAACAACGTCCAAATTTCACTAAGGATGAGCTGAAGGCCCTCATTGAGGCCTACGTGTTGTGGGAGAACCTTCTGAGCCAGAAGACTGAGACCCAGCAGGACTGGGCATAGGGATGGCAGGATGGGGCAGAAGCCGTTAATGCCCAGAGGAGTACAACAGAACACCACAGGAGTATATTACGTGCATCAATGGTGCCTATTGCCACTGCAAGGAACCACTGGCCCAGGCTTGTGCCTTCTGCAGTGCTACCAGTGGGGGACCATCCACAATCCCTGCTATGAAAGTGCAGGAGGCTCTCATGGCTGTGACACTCAGCCGTGTGGCTTTGGATGGTGTTGCTGGTGGTGAATGCTATACCGGATGTGGTCTGTTGCTGTACTGTGAGTATGCAATACACAGGTCATGTACAGTCCTGCATGTGGTGTTGACAGTTGGTGTGTGGCATGCTATACATTCTTTGTTGCAGTCAGTGACCACAGAGCTGCGGACACTGTGCAGCTGTGCATGCTAGTGGTGTAGGCCAGCATGCTCTCTGTACACAGGTGTTTCCTGCCTTGTTGGGGACCAGTACTATCTGTTGCCCATTCTGTTTACATTTACATGCAGATATGTGTCTGGGCCATACTGCAGGCCTCTGGGTTTTGTGAATGAATCAACTTCAATGGTGTATGGAGTGGATATGTGTACAGCATGTGCTGTGGGGGGGGTGACACTAGATGCTCACTGTGCAGTCAGCCATGGCCTTCATTGGGGGGGGGTTATGTGCATGTGAGGGGGCGGGCCTTGTTGGGTGTGCCTACTAATTGGCGTTCACTGGCCACAGTGGCCACACGCCTGGTGCCTGACAACCCCTCCAAGCAGCATGGCATGTCTGCCATGTGTCCTACTCACATTGTCCTGCCCATGTGCATTACCCCCTGCACACCTGTGATATCAATGTGCACCTCCCTGTGTCTGTTACTGTTCTGTCACCATGGACATGCAGCCCCAACCATGGTATCTCCTTTTGCTTCCACAGCACCATCACATCTTGGAACAGGTGCAGCTTCACAGGTACAGCCACAAGGTCAGAGGAGTGACGTACCTGTAGCCAAGGCGTCGGCCAATGTGGTGGCCTCTGCTGTGGATGCATCCACATGGGGTGGGGGATGTGTATGATGTTTATCATGACATCTCCTTGTCAGGGATTGATCTCCTGGATACCCTGGATGTGCTTGCATTGGACACGGAGGGTGATGATAATGTCACACAAGTTGAAAGTGTCATCCCCAACACGGTCCCCCTTGTATCCATGGTGGATGCCACACATGCCAGAAGTGACACCAGCAACCATTCCAGACCATCCAATGCACAGCAGGTGGGCCACCACATGCAGTCTGACACGGCACAGGCTGGGGGCATACTGGGCTGGCCTGCTGCTGTGCAGGCAGGGTGCAGCACCATCCTGCACCAGGGTACTGTGGACCAGCAATGGCCTGAATGGGCATATGGTCAGGCAGACACAGCATGTAGGGGGGTTGCATGCACAACATCCCCAGGTTCACATTGGCCAGCTGTGTGGCAGCCATGGGAGGTGGTGGTCACATAACAGGCCACAACCCCCCTGCTCAGCAGCCCCCCCCCACCAACATCACATGTCCCCTGATGATGAGCAGCCAGAGCACATACGGCTACTGAGGGCCTCCGTGGAGAGCCGGGTGGCACTCTGTGAGGCTGTGCAGGGGCTGCAGGGGCAATTATGGCTCCTTGATGAGAGGGCATCCATTCAACATGCTGAAATCAAAGGGGCAATATGCCTCCTGCGTGCAGACTTGACCAGAGGCCTTACCCATATTATGCAGGGCATACAGGAGGAATATGCAGCAATGGTCACCTGTGCTCGCCGGAACTCCAACGCACATCGTGCAGCAACCTCCACACTCCTACCTCATCATGGCAAGTACGCAATGCCTTTGAGACACCATCCCCTGCTCTTGCACCACCACCAATCCCTGACCCAGTGTGCACTTCTCGACCCCAAACTCGAGTGTAGCCATTCCTAATAGCATGGTTGGACCCCCTCAGGGGTGGAGCCCTCACGCTGCATGGCACTGGGATCACATAGGAATCACCAGTGACTGTGGTGCTGGGACATGCACGTGTCTGTGGTAGCCAAACATGCACACACTGAGGTATCTGGGGCACTGTTGTCCCACCAATAATGCCTCATGGCTGTTCGTGGGGGACCAACTCCCCAGTCATGCCCAGGGCTGTATGCTGTCCACACCCTGTCCACACAGTGTCCTACACACACACCCCTGTGTTATTGTTTTTCTGTCTGTGTAGCATCCGGGCCATGGATGTGGGCCATGGTGTCATGGGGGTAGCATGGGCATGATGAATGCATCTGTGGCCTACCAATGTGGGTCTGTACCAATAGTCTATCTCTGACCCATGCCATTGCACCACATCCAGCTGTGTGCATCCTTGGCATTGTTGCCCCTCCTGTGGGCATGTGTGCATGTGACCTGGGCACAACTGTCTGCATGTGACGCCACTGCAAACGTTTCCCCCTTTATCGCCATGAGGTGCACCATGCTCCCACATTGCTTGTGCCTGTGTGCATGCCTGCACTGTCACAGCTGCCTAAAGTACTCACCTTCAGGGTCTGAAATGCTCCTGCACAATGGTGTCCCTGTGCAGCCATCCCTCAGGGCCAGTCTTGTGTCCCTCCGGTAAAGCGTTGGCTGCCCACCATCATCCTGTGGCTCATTGTCTTCTGCACTGTCACCCTCAGGGACCTGAAAAACTAGTCCATGGTCAATGGCCATGTTGTGTAGCATGCAACAGGCCATAAATATGCCACAGGCCTTGTCTGGGCTGTACTGCAGGGCACCACCGGACCTGTCCAGGCATTTAAACCACATCTTTAGCATGCCGAACACATGCTCAGTGATGGTCCTTGTCGCAATGTGTGCCTCTATGTAGCTCTCCTTAGCTTCAGACATGGGCTGCAGTATGATAGTGAGCAACCATGACCGGAGGGAGTAGGCACTGTTGCCTGTATGGAGGAAGAGGTGATGTTAGTCTACAGTACACATCCATGGTGGTCACTTCCCT
The DNA here is from genome assembly GCA_016271365.2 of Neoceratodus forsteri. Classification (NCBI taxonomy): domain Eukaryota; kingdom Metazoa; phylum Chordata; order Ceratodontiformes; family Ceratodontidae; genus Neoceratodus; species Neoceratodus forsteri. Next base: position 920,363,029 of record CM057456.1, on the reverse strand, counting down.
CCCCCCACAAGCCCTGTGCCTGATGCCTTCCCCATCAGTGCTGTACACTAGACACTGTTTCTCTCTTGCAAACATGCTCGTACACCCCTGTGGCATTTTCCCAGCTGTCATGTGACCACTGTCTCTGTGGCCCACATGACATTTGCTCCGCAGTGTACGGCTACAGTGTGACCTGTTTTTGCCACATGATGCTGTCCATTTCCAATGCATCATACTACTCTACCCCTTCACACAGTGTCACAGACAGGCACTGGCTGGCTGCACCCTGTTGCCTGTGCCTGTTGCAGTACATCATGTGTACGGCCACCTGGCTTGGTTCCCACATCTGTCTAGTGTTAGTCAATTGGCAGTCCTTTCTCTGGCTCCCTCCCCCTATTCCGTGTGCCACATGTCTGTCAGCCATTGCAGTGGTTCATTCATACTGGACCACCCCCTTCACAGCCTATGGCAGTGTACTAGGCAGCCGTATGGGCACCTTTATAATGGGGGTATGTGCCACTCACTCACAAGATGGGTACTGGGTATCTCCCTGGTCTCAAAACATGGGCAAAGGGACAACTAATGCCAGACATAGGTATCATGTGCACTCCCAGGGAAGCAGGCACAGACATTGGTGATGTATCTGTAACATTGTACACCACATGGCAGTTTACATAGTAGTACCCCTTCCTGTTTATAAACACTTCCTTGTCACCACCAGGTGGTGCTCTGATTGCCACATGGGTGCAGTCAAAGGCCCATAGCACACCTGCCATTCGAGCAACCCTGTGGAAGTGTTGCATTGTTTCTGTATGCTCTGCTGCTGTGCTAGGGAATCCTATGAACTCACTAGCATGGGGCAGCAGAGCAGTGAGGAATTGGATGAGGAGATGGGATGTGGCAGACTGTGTGATACTGGTTTTGCCACCCACCAGAATCTGGAAGGTGCCTGTGGTGAGCAGGCACAGTGCTGCTGTCACCTTTGTCTACTCTCCACCATCTTGGCATGACTTCTGCGTGTGGGTGCCTGCAGATCTTCATGGAACAGCTCACAGAGCTGTCTCAGAATTGCCCTGTTGAGTTTGGCACTGGCCCACAATGTCTGTGCCACTGAACTGTTCAAATGTGATGTAGGCCCGTACCATGGCTTACCACCTACGGGCCCTTCCAAAACCATGTTGCTGTTGTACCCGTCTATCACACCAGCAATCACAGCTGCCATGTGGAATGCAAACCCATCCACTGTTGTTGCAGTGCTGCAGACAACCTCTGGGTGGCTTGTCGATTTAGGCTATCTCCTTAAATACCTAACTTTGCGTGGCACATTTTTGGGATGTGCAGCACATGTGCTGCTCATTTTGATTAACTATACAGTTGCGTGGCACATTCAGGTGCCCTCCCCCTTTTTCTATGCCGCATACATTATTTCTGCATGATTGTGCATTTAGTTTTGTGCAGCGCACCTCTCCCATTTGAATACTGCGTCTCTGTGCGTTTCCCAAGATGTGCTGCACATCTGCACTTTGTGCCGAGCTCATGAAAACACAAACATATAATTGATTATACAATTAGCATTAAATATGTTATATGTAAAAAGATAAATTCATTAAAGCACTACATTTTGAACAATCAGTTGAAGCATTTAAGAATATGATTTCTTTCCCAGTCTCACAGATCTCTGTAATAGAGAAGAACAGAAGAGAAAGCATAGAACCTGCAAAAGAAAAATGTATATATAATATAATAACTATTCAGAGCTTCATATCATTCCAATCAGATAACTGAACACTATCTTTATGAAGTGAGGTATCCATGTGAATTATGTACAGAAGGACAATACAGACAAAAAGAAAAGCAAACACACCGGCAAAGCAGGGTAAACACTGAGATACAAGAAATATGCAGAGGGGTTGTAAACAAACACTAATACACAGTTCAGTCTATCAAGTATGGATTTAAGTCCCAGTAGTCATTCAGACCTTGCAGTTTCACACCATTAAGGGTGAAAATCCAAAAGCTTTCATATTTAAGTAAACAGTTAGTTCTGTTCCCACCTTTCTTCGGAGTGGCTGCATGCTCTATGCCCATGAATTTAATGCAATCAGGTTAGAGTTGTGATGTTCAGAAAAAACTCTGGTCAAATCCACAATGGCTGCCAATGCATCAATGTGATAAGAGATATAGAATTAATGTGTGACTCAGTTGCACTTGTAATATTATGATGTAAAAGTCCCACATTTACACCGCAATGGCAAAAAAGTAAAAGAGGACCATAAAGATTAAAATGCAATGTCTCATTTTTACTGGTGTGATGCTTTTATTCATTTTTACAATGTAGTTAACTGAGATAGCTTATCTAACATGCAGTATCTAATTTTCAATGGGGTCTCAATTGTACCCATTGTTACAATATATTTTCACAGCAGTGACGAGCTGAGATGCAATATCTTGTTTTCAGAGGGATCCTACTTTTGGTGAATGCCGGTAGTTATTTACACAATGGGCCGGATATTCAAACTGCGCCCAAAATGTGCGCAACAGCAGGAGCAAGCACAAGTCAATTGTGCACATGCGCAATAGACGCGATATTCAAACATGGAGCAAGCCAAATTGCGCAACCAGCCAACGTCTGAATATTGCACAACCTGCGCTATAGCGCAACCAGGAAGGGGAAGCTGAGCAGAGACGATATAGCATAGCGCAACAAAGGCAGCCCAGCTGAGCAGTCCAGAGGCACCATAGCGCAAGCAGAGAGACCCCCAGCAGCAAAGCAAGGGAACTGCACAACCAGGGAGGTAGGCAGGGGCCCACCAACCATGCCACAGATGGGCACAGGGACACACTGCAGAACCAACAATGTACCCCCACACCCCAAGCACAGCATAACTGGGGGAGGGATGGAATAGCCACTGGATCATGGGGACAAGCAAACAAAGCACATCCCGGCCGTGGTACTGCAGCACACCCACTGGCAAGCTGAGACTGCCACACAAAGGGGGTGGACTACCCCAGTGTACAGCAGCCCCCCCTTGTGCACAGCACACCCTGCATTGTGACCCCAAGACACCACCCATGAGCAGTGACCAGCACTGCAGGAATTCCCAGGCCCCCCCCGGCACACTGCAACCTCGTGAACCACAGAACTATACAAGCCAAACCCACCATGAGCACCCAGCAGTGGGTGGCAGCACACGACAATACTGACTGAAAGCCACACCCACACCAGACACACCACCCACACACACACACACATACCCATGACCATACCACCCCAGATGCCATGTACACCACTGCAACTGAGCACCTATAGCCAGCTGCAAATCAGAGACCACCACAGTATTCATATCAAAATATATAAATGTAATAAACAAGAATAAGAAGAACAACAAAACAACTATGTACACATATATACAAAGCAGGGGTGGGGGTATGAGAATAAGGTAGGGGTGGGTAAGGGGCAGGGGTGAACAACCGGGAGAGGGAAGGTGAGGTGATGGGCAGCTACTGCCTGCCAGCCTGCCCTCCTGCCACCTGGTGCTGGGCCCTGGGCCTCCTCCTGCGCCACACTCCATGCTGCTGTAGGTCCAAGAGGATGGCAAGAGAGTCTATGGCCACCTGTGTCAGCCGCTGCAGTGTGCGTTGCATCTGTCACAGGATCTGTATACCTAGGACAAGGGAACAGAGTCAATGGCTGTGACTGTCCACATCCCTGAATCCCACCCATCATGCATGGCATACAGCCAAGTGCCCCGCTCCTGTAACGGACTGCACCCACCCACAGCGACAAGACATGCCCAACCAGGCAGCAAGAGCCATGTGTACCACTGCACACACACACCGCCCATGTCCATCACAGCACAACCAAGGCAGTCCGGAGATGTGGCTACATGGTGGGATGCTAGTGCCACAGCCATGTGCCCAGTGCATGCATGGACCACCAGTGACGCACACACAGACATGCAGTGCCACTGGACAGTGATGACTGTCACATGTTGCGTGCATGGTAGTGTTGTCCATGGATGGTGGCCGTGCCCCCCCCAGCATGCAATAGCATTCATGATGTAATGACACTCACCCTCATCAAGCTGCTGCTGCTGCTGCTGTGGCCCACCACCTATGCCACCTCTGTCAGCCACTCCGGCACCGCCATTCCGTGCCTCAGCCCGGGCCCACCTCTGCTCCTCCACGCCTGTGGGAGACAAATGAAGAGAAACACATCAGTGAGATCCAAAAGCAGACAGTCCCTTGCCCCATTGAGTGTGCCTGCCCACACAACCAGACCCATACAGCACACAACTGCAAACACCTTCACAACAAACCATAGCCCAACCCACCCCCATGCGCAGGTCACAGTACACAGTGTCACCCATGCGGACAAAACAGGTGCATACACAGCACACCCACCTGGCCTAGGCACAATGCCCCTCCTGGCACGTGACCTGAGGTGATCTAGCAGTTCCCGCTCCCTCCTGCGGAGGTCACTATACTGGTGCCTGCACTGCTCTGCAGTCCTCCGCCGCCCAGTGGCCTGCTCCAGACTTGACACCACCTGCTGCCACACATGGGTGCGGGCCATGTGCAGGGGTTCTCCCCCATACAGTGACCCATGGTGTGGCTCCACCACAGCTACCAGGTTTGCCAACTCTACCGCACTCCACTGTGGAGCTCTCCTGCGTGCCATCACTGCAGTTGTATAGTAGGCAATATGGCGCTCCGCATCGCGGTAACCCCACGTGAAAATGTTGTGCAATACTAATCCATCAGTCCCTATAGCGCTGTTCATATAGCGCTGTCGGTCCACATCGCGCTGTTACCGAACAGCGTGATAGAGCCATAGAGATGCCAGACGTACAGCGCCAGGGGGCCAAGGTCGTGAACAAGGTCATGGGTCTGTGGCGCAAGGCCACACACAGCGCCATTAGACGTCTACACGTCCAGCGCGATCAGTCACCTGTGTGCCAGTGCCACTGTGTACTATTGCCCAGGTGTGCCACAGCGCTATGTGGTGCCCAGAGCTGTAGCACCACTGGCACAATAGTGGCCATGTCCTGTATTGCTGATCGTGCACAGCACGTCATCAGTGCAGCAGACGCCTGCGTCAGCTACCTGGGCATGCACAATGCGGTGTACTACGCAGTCACAGAACCGCGCCATTGGCTCACCCGGCACAAGCGTAGTGCGCAAAGTGCAACAGCGCAATATTCAGCTGACATATGCAAATCATCTGATCTGCCATTCAAACGCGCATTGGCACGATTTGCATCTCATTACAGTTGCTCTACTCCTAGTTTGCATGCATTGCGCTATAAATGTGCGACAGTGATCTGCGGTGGCCAGAGACGGTTACTGCAGGTGAGAGGTGAGTTGCATGCTGTGTGATGTTCTGGGCAATGGTCATGGGATAATGCTGTATACTGCACAGTGACAGGTGTCCACTTCCACCCATTCAGACCAACATGGCCGAGCAAGGACTGGGTGAGGAGGATGATGGTGGGCGAAGGAGGAGGCCCAACTTCACGAAGTCCGAGACAGAGGCACTCTTCTAGGCCTACCTGGATGAGGAGCCACTACTTAGTGAATGGCGGGGCACCCCTCAGGCCCATGCAGCTGCATGGGAGGGGGTAGATAGCGCTGTAAACCTGCACGGAAGGCACCAGCGCTCCGTGCAGGAATGTAAGAAAAAGATTGGGACTGACAGGAGACTGGTGAAAGAGAAGGTGGTAGCCCTCAGGGCGGCATGTGCTGCCACAGACAGGGGCCAGTCAGAGGTGGCACAGCTGACCCCGGCGGAGGACTGTCTGGCTGCATCCATGCAGCGCAGTGCAATCAAGGGCATTCCAAGAGGTGGCTTCCAGACAGTTGGAAGCCCATCACTGCACGGTATGACATGGTGGTGGTGGTGGTGGGGGGGGGGGTTTATCCCATGCACTAACATGTCCTCACTTTCTGTTACAGATCCTATGCGTCTGCAGGGGACAGTGGTGGTGGGACCATGCAGTGTGGACATCCAGCCAAAGTTGGACGAGGGTCCATCCACCTCTGCTGCCAGCCGGCATGCATTGCACCAGTGTGCATGCCTGGCTGCCATCTCCGAAGTCAGTGAGTCAGGTGTGGGGGGTGCCCATCCTGTGTCACAGCAGTCTGGCATGCAAGCATGCCAGCATGCTGTGACTGTGGCTGTTGCACAAACCTGCACCATTGATGATGCAAGGACCACAATGGGCAGTGACACGTGTGTGTCTCATTGCAGACACACAGCAGGATGGCATGTGCCCCTGGGCCTAGCTGGTGCCAACATGTGTGCCAGCATGTCAGCACAGTCCCAGGCAGTGCCTGGCGGCACCAGTGGGGCAGCACCGGTGGCTGTGCAGGTTTCTGGCACTGTTGCGGACACAGCTGTGGAACGACTGGTCCCTGGGGCACAGCAGTTGGAGGGGCAGCAGCGGCAGTCACCCACCAGGTCTGGGGGTACAGAGTTCAGCGGTGGCACATGCACACTGCCTGTTGACTTGCCCATACCTGGTCCTGGTGAACAGCGCCCACCCTCAAGGGGTGTTGAGCATCAGGCCCTTCCATACCCTGTTACAGCAGCAGATGCATGTTGCAACGTCCGTGAAGGCACTGAGTGTGGCTGTGGAGCGGCACAGCAGGGACACTGCAATGATCCATGCAGAGATGGTCCACATATGGATGGATGTGACTGCCGCCATTGACAGGCAGACCCAGGCATTGGTCGCTGTTGTGGCCGCACTGGGCACACAGTCAGGTGCCCCTGTACCACGCACCCCACTCAGTACGCTCTCCACTCCCCGTTCCAGGCATCATGCGACACCCAGCCTGTCAACGCCGGGTTCCGCTGTGGGCATCCCGAGCACCCCTGGTGCAGGTATGTTTGGCATGCTGCAGACCCCTGTGCGGACAAGGTTGTGCTAGCGCAGTGGGACCCCTGGTGGCACATCGGTGCCACCCCATGTGGCCCTTGCTCAGCCTGCCAGTGCTGCTGGGTCACAGCGGGGCCACCCACGCATCCGAGGTGGCCGTGGCACTGTGCCACCTGACTGACCTGTCTCCCAGTGCGGGCCCTATCTGGTGCTGCCCTGTGCGCAATGTGTGTCATGGTGGGCAGTGCACTGGTGGGTGCCCTGCCCAACACGCCGACACACAGACCATCTGCACACCCACCCGACTGCTGTCCACAGGTGCTTGTGCATGATGATGCCTGCATTGTACTGTACACCAAGGTGCAAGGGTGCCCAGCATCTGACACACGTACTTGGACAGTCCAGGTGGTGGGGGTGGTCCGTGGATCTGTGTGTTTCACATGTCTGTTCCTACTCTGCTGTGCACCTGCCCATGTACGGTTTGTGCCTGGTGTGTGTGTGTGTGTGTCCATATGGCATGTAACTATTCACCCCTCCCTGATGGTGTGTTTGTGCGCATAGACCCTTCCACTCCCCTTGCCATCATGCACCCCTGGTGTGTTACCCTGTGTGCCTGTGGGTTGCGCCTAGACAGTGTTGGTTGCACATGGCCCCATGACTTACCTGTGTTGTGCGAAATGCTCCTCCGTGATGGTGTCCCGGTGCAGCTGGGCCTGCCGGATCAGTCGGGGGTCCCGCCGTCCACAGGGGGGCTGCTCATCCCCATCATCACCGGCGTCACTGGTGTCCCCATCACTGTCCCCCTCCTTGACCTGTACGGCTATCCCACAGTCTTTGGCCATGTTGTGCAGGATACAACAGACCAGGAATATCCCACAGGCCTTTGAGGGGCTGTACTGTAGGGCACCGCCGGAGGTGTCTAGGTATCAGAAGCGTGCCTTAAGCATCCCAAACACCCGCTCGATGATGTTGCATGTGGCAGCATGTGCCTCATTATAGCATTGCTGTGATGGGGTCGTGGGGAGCCGGTAGGGTGTCAGCAGCCAGGGACGGCATGGGTATCTGCTGTCACCTGTGTGGAGATAGTGGAGATAAGTATCATTTTCAGGTCCATATTGCCCATAGCCCTGTGTGCCACTACCATGGCACCTGTGGCTTTCCCACCCTTGCCCCAACTTTGCCACTCCTACATGCATACTCACCCACTAGATGTCCTGTGGGGGATGTCCCCACTCTTGAATCAATGGCACAGTGCAGATTGGTACCATATGAAGGCATCATGTGCTCCACCAGGGTGTGTGGTACAGACATTGATGATGCGCCCACTAGCATCACACACCACCTGGCAGTTGACACTGGTGAACCCCTTCCGGTTTTGGTATGCGGCCCCATCAGGGCCAGGTGGCGTGCGAATAGCCACATGGGTGTAGTCTATCGCCCCTAGCATGCCAGGCATACATGCTACCCTGTGGAACTCCTGCATGTTTGCTGTATGCTCTGCCACGTTGCTGGGGAAATGGATGTACTCCACAGCATGTGGCAGCAGTGCGCTGAGGAATTGGGTGAGGATGCATGATGTGGCCAACTGTGTTATGCCTGTGGTGTACCCTGTTGGCCTCTGGAAGGTACAGGTGGCGAGCAGGCACATGCAGGCTGTTACCTTTGTCTCCACTGACAGAAGCGTGACTCCGTCGTGAGGATGCCTGCATCACATCACTGCACAGCTCACAGAGCCGCCTCAGTATTGCCCTGTTCAGGCGGTACCGGCCCACAATCTCAACATCCATGTACAGCTCAAAGCTGATGCGGGCACGGTACTGCCTGTTGGGGGCGTACTGCCGAAGGGCTCTTCCACAGTCACGTCCCCCTGCAGCATGCCTTTTCACCCCCCTCATTACAGCTTCCATGTGGAAGCTGGCACTGTCCATGTCCCTGGCTTGTGTTCCCTCCTGGCTGTTGTTGCTCTGTTCCCCACTGTCCTGACTGCTACCTCCACTGTACGGGTACTAGCTCTGCAGTCTCAGGCCCCACACACCTTTCCTTGCCCTATTTTGTCCTGGGATCTCCCTGGCCTGCCCTCTTGTCCCTCTTGCCTTGTCTCTCCCTGCCTCATGTGGCTTCCCTGTAGCGTTCTTGCGCCTCTTCCTTGAGCCTTTTTATTTTGGCTCATTTCCACCATGGCGCACCTTCTGGCTGATCCGCTGTTTCGCAGTGCGCAAGCCTTTCAATATCGCATTGCGCTCTTTATGCATGGTTCCACCCCCTTCGGTTGCACATGCCTTCATTTGCATTGCGCTGTTGCTCAGCTTGTTTTCGGTAGTGCAACTGCCTCCCGCTGAATATCGCAGAATGGCGCATTTTCGGACTTGCGCTAGCGCAACCCTATTGCGCATGGCGCAACCCTTTTGAATATCTGGCCCAATGTGTCATTTCAGCAGAAGATGGGGATTCATGATGTCAGCATGGGAATATGGAACTGGTGAGGTTCTGACATCATAGAGAGCATGCTACTGTTATTTACAATGTATTTACCCAGGACAGCACAAATGCACTACAGCATCTCATTTTCAGTGGAATCCTGCTTCTGTCTGCAAAGTGAAGTACAATAGCCCCGATACAGAACTGTGGAGCAGTCAGCAACATTTTTGGGTTTAGCACCAACACATTGATGACAAATACTTTACAATTACAATGCAAAAAGAAATCAATTATTGCAAAAAAGTCAAACTTTGTCTTTATGATTTTGGTTGCATTAACACAGTACTTTGGGACCAGTCTTCAAATTCTTCAGTTGGCCACTGGTTTGATCAGCTGGCCATTTAATATGGATGCACGTGCTCATAAGCCTCCAGCCCACTTTTTAGTGTACTGTCATCTTAATTTCTTTGATGTCCTCCAGTGTTTGGCACATGTTAGATGAGCAGTCTAATACAATCAGACTTACATAATGGAATAAGAATGCAATTAAAATAACTGTGATACATATACAGGCAGCAGTCTGAAAACACCTTCAGTCTTAGCGTATTCTTGATGAAGACTGCATAACTCTTACACTTCAAATTGAATCGCTGCAGTGATATCCACATGCCTTATCTCAACACAAGTTACATCAAATACCGTTGTAAAAAAAAGCTTTCTTGTTGTTCAGTTATTTTCCATTGACAATGCTCGTGGATTTAATCTGCATTCTTCCTGTAAATCCAGGACAATTTTCCTGTGTTTTCCTGTTGATTACATTATTTCCTATGGAAGCCAAATTGCTTGTTTTTCCATATAACCAATTCAAGTCTATGGGAACAATTTCCCTGTAAATGGCTCAGTTTTCCTGTAAAAGAACCTCAATCAGCTTTCACTGATCAGCTCACACATTATATCAATAGAGTCTGTTTGAAAACATTACATTTGACAGAATTTGCTTTAGGAATCAGCTCCATACAGACCCATGTACTAATTAAAAGGAATAGGAATATTTTGTCATTGGCCAATGCTGAGGCCAATGCTGAAAGGGATTTCAATGCTCAAATTGCTGACATCCTGCTGTGAGTGGAGTGCACAATAAGCACAGAAAGGCATCTTCATTGTAACATTCCTTACATGAAAACACAGATGAACACTATTTTTGTTAAGTCAGAAGCAAGATAAACACCAGAATCTGGGCCTTTTATTTTTTATGTCAGAGGTATTGTTAATTTACATATAGGGCTTGATAGTCAAAGAATTTGCACCTGACACAACCGATTTGTGCCGGTGCAACCCCAGAAATGCGTGCAGGGTAATATTCAAAAGGGGGAATTGCGCAGTGCAATTCCCGATGTGACGCAGTGCAAAGATAATGTATGCTGCGCATCTCCGGGGGCATGCCCATACATATGTGGCACATCCCGATATTCAGCCCAGGATGTGCAGCACATCTGCTGGCACATCCCAGAGATGTGCCGCATACAGTGGTGTCCCTAGTATGAACTGCATTTTTAACACACTCTGCAGTATGCTGCAGCAGACCTACTGAATAAAGCAATATAATTTCAGTGGCAATTAGTCCCCTTTGTCATGCAGGAAATGGTGACATTCACTTCATCCTGGCAGTGTCACATTTTCCTGAATGGCAAAGGGGACTAATTACCATTGAAATTACATTACTTTATTCAGTAGGTCTTCTGCCGCATTCTGCAGAGTGCTGCAAAAATGCTGCAGAATTGAGTTTCATCCTGGGGGATGCCACTGTAGATGGGCACAAAGTTGAGCCCATAAAAAAAGACTCAGCAGGTAGCCACCCACAGGTGGACCGCTGTAGTGTAGGGTGCAGTGCAGCAGCTGCCAGCTGTGGGTGGCAACCCCCCCCGAACACCGTGCACAATCTCCCAATGAAAGCCCTGGTAATCTAGTGGATCCCCCTTCCTGCCTTTAATCCTGATCACCTGAAATAAAGGAAGATTATTTACATCCCTGGTGGTCCAGTGGTACCCACCTACCTGCCCATAACCCTAATCACTATATGAAAGAATGCTTCAATTTCTTGGTAGTCCAGTGGCACCCCCCCACCCAAACAGAACACACACAGCTTCCCCCCAGGCATCAGCAAGCAGCAAATCCACCCACATACCTCTGCAGCTGCCGGCCGAATGACAACTTACAGTATCTGCTGCAAACACATTGTTCCACACTGTGGACCAATGGGCTTACGGTGCATACTGTAATAGTCATTCACAACTTTGTGAATAAAGTCATTCACAAGGTTATGACTGCCTATTACAGTATGCTCTGCAAGCAGATACTGTAAGCTGTCATTTGGCGGGCAGCCACAGAGGTATGCGGGAGGATTTGCTGCCCACCGATGACTGGGCGGAGCTGGGTTGTCTGGGGGTCCTGTGTGGGCAGGAGGTGCCACTGGACTAATAGGGAATTGAAGCATTCTTTTATACAGTGATTGGTGTTATGGTCAGGGAAGGAGGGGGTACCACTGGACCACCAGGAATGTAAATAATTATTTCTTTTGGGCGATTGGAGTTACAGGTGAGGAGGGGGTATCACTGGACTACCAGGGAATTAAATAATTATTTATGACAGTGATCACAGTACGGGATGGGGAGGAGGAAACCACTGGACTTCCACTGACAGCACAGCATGCGGGGCAGGGTGCCAGGTGCATTTTGCTGGCCAGCCCTGCACAACTCATGCAAATGGGGCCATAATGACATGCAAATGGCCCCATGTGCGCCTTCATACATTATGGCCCTATTTGCATATTTGGATCTGAATATCAGGAATTTGTGTATGACGTATCTCTGATGCACTGGCACATGTCCTATTCCTGGTATTCAGACCTGTCTGGGGGATGTGCCAGCACACTGTATTTGGGCTACAGGCATTTTGTGATATATTCAGATGAGATGCGTCACGGCATATCTCTTTTGAATATATTCTTTTGTTGCTCCAGTGCAACTCAGTTGCACCGAGCAGCCACTTGCGCCATTGCCAGATGCACTTTTGAATATCTAGCCCATAGTCTATTGCTGTAGTTATATCTTTTTTATGAAACTAGCCAACATTTTTTTGTACAAGCCTGCAGACTTCTGGTCCTGAAGTGAGAAATTTAGAGGCATTGCAGATACCCACAAAATCAGTGATATCCATATTTTTCTGACAGCATGTTCTAAGAAGTATAGACTTGGTGAAATATCTAATTGTTTCATGCAGTGTAAATGCAAAGTGATACATGACTGTGTGTGCATTAGCTTCATATAATCTGTTGGTCTTTGTGCTGAAAGTTAATTTTAATTATTTGCCATCAAGTGTTGCAATAGTAAAAAACAAACAAACAAACAAAAAAACAGCAACAAAAAAACCCTGAAGAAATAAGTAATGTATTGCAGCAACCCCACACAACTCTCTCTCTGGCACATGATCTATGCTTTTCTGTCATAATTACAAAGTTTCTGTTTTTTAATGTGCATTCCTAACTATTGTGTTGAACAAAAGGTAGTGTGTGTGTGTTTTAGGGTAGGGGAGCAGATCCAACTATAAGCACGATGTACTAGTAAACTTTGACAGAGATGCATTGATGCTGTTTAGTCCCATCTATGATTTGAGCAATGAGTGTGGGGGGGGGGGTATCATACTCTGTTATCCTGATATCAGATTACAATTACTGGTACTTTCTTTCCAAATTCAGTTGATGACACAGGATGCTTGACAAACATATTTTTTATAATATCATGATGTAAGAAAAGTAATTTGCAGAGTGAAGACAGAGAGACTGCAAGCATGATGTTGTACTTTTACATAATCAGCTCAACTCTCTTTATTTATAAAAAGTGCAGTTCAGCAAAGTATCAAAGCATTTGTACAATGATTTAAAACTTTAAAGTTAAAAATATCAATAAATAGTAACTACATCATCAAATGTATGAGTTTTTTATATGACAGTAAATAGAGTACACTTGTGAATCTTAGAAGGGAGATGACTGAATTAATCAGAGTTGACTCCGTAGTCCCAGTACCCCTGCTTTTTTCACACGTGGAGAATCCAACATTTTTCAGCATTGTTGGTCGTTGTGCTGAAAGTTAATTTTAATTATTTGCCATCAAGTTTTGCTATAGTAAAAAAACAAAACAAACAAAAAAATAACCTGTAGAAACTAAGGCATATATTGCAGTAACCCCACCCAACTCTCTCTCTCTCTCTCTCTCTTGTACACAATCTGTGTATTTCTGACATAATTATGAATGTTTTGTTTTTTAATGTGCATTTCTAACTACAGTATTGAATAAAAGGTAGTGTGTGTGTGTGTGTGTTTGTTGTAAGGTAGGGGAGCAGATTCAACCATACCTTTCATTTGCTCCTGATTTTTCCGGGACTTCCCTGATTTTACCTCAAATGTTTACTCTGTCCTTCCTAAAATTTGTGTTTCCATGACCAAACAATGGGGACTGTAAGCATAGAATAATGTCAAACATTAAAGTTACACACTTATCATTCTTTACAAAATGCATTTACACAAAGCCTCGTATTCTACCAGGTTGCTGAGTGGATAGCTCCAATGTTGAAGATGTGTCCCTGATTTTGGTCCTTTGTCCCTGATTTTTTTGTTAAATAGCAACTCACTATTATAATAAAAAGCGTATAAACACTAGATTTACAACAGTTATGTCTTCAATTTATTGGTTTTTAGTTATTTGTTATTTATTTTGCTATTCTCCTTCTGTTGATCTACTAAGTACTGTCGATAATGCAGCAATTGTTTCACTGAGTCTTTCAAAATGTATCTGACTGTCCCCTGCTAATCACACAATTGCTGTTTGGTGATATCACAGTCTGTTGTCATGATGAGCACTATGATATCTTAAACAAAGGCACTGTGAGGTTAACAGGGGAGAGGCAAATGTTTTCAACTGTTTTATTTACAGACCTTTTAGATGGACTGCCAATATATGCTGTGACTCTTGGAAAGGAACATTAAAAACAAAAATAAAAATGTATTCTCTAGTAAATTATAACAGCTGAAACATTTATAAAAGTGCATATGAAGTGCAGAGTTGCTCTTTAAGCCTTATCCCTGATTTATGAAGCAGGAGATTAAGAGGTATGGATCCAGCTATGAGCATGAAGTGCTAGCACACTTTGACAGAGAGGCAGTGATGCCGCTTAGTCCTGGCTATGATCTGAGCAATGAGCAAAAAAGGAAGGGGGTATCATACTCTATCATCGTGACATCAGATTACAATTACTGTTACTTTCTTTCCAATTTAGCTGATGACACAGGATGCTTGGCAAACATGTTTTTTTATAATATGATGTAAGAAAAGTAATTTGTAGAGTGAGGACAGAGAGATTGCAAGTGTGATTTTGATAATCACTTTTATATTGTTCCTCAAATGTATTAGTTTTTTGGATGCCAGGAAACTGAGTACACTTGTGAATTTTAAAAGGGAGGTGACTGAATTAATCGGAGTTGCATCAGTAGCCCCTGGTACCCCTGCTTTTTTTCACACCAAGTGGAGAATCCAACATTTTTCAGCATTGACCATTACTGTATCTGTTCTGGGAGTGGGCTATTTAAATCAGGTCTCTCTATTTTCCTGTTGGCTCTGCCCTGCTGCGAGATTTGCCTACCTCTTAAACATTGAGGCTAACACCTGCGTCACATTACCCAGTCACCCAAAATCTCCTCATTTAGCATTGCCAGGACGAATCTAGCAAATGAGCAGTTGTGCTAAATAAAATAAAATCTACCTCCTGCAATTGCCAGTGTTTTTCAGACATGGAGGACAGTGAGCATGTTTAAGGGAGGGGGGAGAGAAAGAGAGAGAGAGAATGTTTGGGATCATCTGGACAGCTGAGGTGATACCCAGTGTCTGTATTTATTTATTTAATTTTGGTAACTGGGTAGGCCCACTGAGACCAGATGGTCCCTTTTCAGGGGTGACCTTTTTTACAGAGAGACATACAGCAGTAACGTATAGATAATACAGTACATTTAGTAAGCAGCAGCAGACAACATCATACAGAGGAATACAGCATTATTAGTTAACATATATCTTATCATGCCAAAGAGACACAATTTTCATAGCTACAAAGAAGCTATAATTTATATAATTCCTAAGCTAACAGATTCCTGCCTGGCATGCTAGTTTTAACCATTACACCTTGTAACAGGAGTAGTGGTTTGATTTTAGCAGATGGGATTTGAGCTCATTCTTGAACCCTCTTAGGGAGGCAGATGATTGGATGTTGCTTGGAAGCTCATTCCATAGGGATGGGGTGAAGGAAGAAAATGATCTAGCTCCAATGGAGATTCTGAATCTAGGTACCTGGAGCAATTGGAGTTCTGAGGACCTTAACATTATTTTGCATTGTTTAGGTTACAACAGATGTTTTAGGCTGGGGGAAGGGGGTTTGTACTGCTTTAATTTGTGGGCTGGGCATAGTAAGCCTGAAACTTACATAAAAGAGAGAGCGTGTGAAAGGTACCAGTTCCTTTCTCAAGTCAGCATTTCCAGCCATTGCTAAATATCTGGGAGAAAAGCAGCTTTTCCTGCAGTTGCTATGTGTGACTGTTTAAACAATTTGAAACTTTTTATGTGAGTAAATAGAAACAGGACTTCAATCATCTTTTACTGATCACTTGCTTTAGGAATTAGATAAACAAACAAAGACATATGTGACTGAATCACATTGCCAGGGACAGCTGTTAATGAACTGTGAAACCTGAGCTACAACTACTGCAAATGGGAGGACAGAGAGGGATTCTGCTCCCTCCTAACAACACAACTGGGGAAGCACAGGAAGGGGTAGGAAATACAGTTTAATAAATGCAGCTTTGGTTCCATTCCACTCCCTCATAACAACAAAAGATGTGCTGCATTAGCAATTCAGACCCCTTTTTCTAATGATAGCAACATGTCTGCATGGCTCCGCACATATTGCCATAAAAATGTACTCCAACTGGAGTGTCCTGTCTCCCATTTTGAGCTGATCTTATGTGTTCTTGCAATCTCTATTTTAAGGTCTCACAGTGCAACCTGCATAAATCAGGTTACAAGGACACCATAACACATAGGTGTATTACAAGTGATACATTCTCTCACCTCCATTTTGATATTCATATCAGCAGAATGCTTCAACTGATTACTGTTCCAGGCATACTTACACACATTACATCTGAGGCATTTGCAGAAGCCTTTTGGCCTCTGCAGAAGCCAGTTTCTGTTTGAGCTTACTGACAGAATTTTGGTTAACTGACTATGTACCACTTTGTCCTTAAAGTTTACTGCTCTTCCAAATGAAACTCTCAGTTTCTCCCCTATAGACTTGCTAGTTTCTCTATCACTGGTTAATATTGTTCAGTTCCAGTGGACAATATTACCTACCCTGCCCACTATAACATTGAATTCAGTTATAAATGTCACAGATTTGATTTCACTTTTCTTTGTATCCCTTGCTGCTGTGGAGTCCAAACCCAAGTCCATCTATCTAAGGTCAAAACTCTGTCCTTTACTTGATTTTAAATGGGTCTTATCATACCCCCCTTCCATAACACGTTTGAATTCTACTGCTTGCTCTAGATATATTTCATCCATGTTAGAATCCCTTCACAGCCTTAACATCTGGCTGTAAGGAATTGATTCCTTAAGCCTGGGAGGGTGGGCATTGTCTGTCCTTAGTAGGAAATTAGTTGCTGTGGATTTCCTAAAACATCTCCTGTTAACCACTTCCCCGATATACTGGAAAATTTCTAAGTCCAAAAATTCACGACGATACTTACTGACTGAATTCTTGGTCTGATTCCCCTACACAAACACAGTCAACAACATACTTAAGGGAGCTACCAAAATAGTGGCAAGTCTATTTGCACTTCAGAATGAATGGAATTTCCCCATTTCTTATTGTTTCAATAAACTTTATTTGAAATTTCCATTTTTTTAAGTTATAGTGCAACCCACACTTTCAAAACATTATTTCTTGGGCTTTTCTAAATAACTTCTCAGTTGCTAGGAGATGCTGGGTTTTAACTGCTATGTGGGAGGAGTCAAATTCCTCCACATTGAATCAATGTTTGGTGAATAGTGTACAGTGCTCGTGTGAATTTAACTTTGGCCTTTCTCTATTCCCACCCTTGGTAGAAAGCTGGGAAGCAATAGGGAATAGAAGGCCCAAAAATGTTACCTCCTCCAACTCACAGAGAGTGTGAACAGTAGTACGCAGGAGATACACAGGAGAGGACAAACCCCTGTGAAGGAAACCTCTGAGTACCCATGGCTATTAGACTGCCCATGCTCTAGGCATGCCGAAAGGAGATAATAATAGATACTGTTCAAGTTTTAAGAGAATTGGATGGCATGAAAAAATCCATCTTTTGACAGTCTTGGTATCAGAAGCAGATATGACTGATGATGAAGATGCTTGCTTGGCGGAATGACTTGTGATCACAGAACTTCATACGAGCGATTGTGGAATCATTTTTGATGCCCAGTGAATGTGGAAGAAGCTGCTGGATGATTTAGATGCAGACTACATGTATTGTGATTGTGGCTGCATGGTTCATCGAATAGCTACCAGAATCACAACTGAGAAGTGGGTGTGCTCAGAAAATCTTGGAATCTGATAGTCCTGAATTTGGAGTACTAAGATGAAATTGATCTCTTGTTATTAAGTGATTAGTAGGATTTCCCAGAATAAACTGATGCAACTCTCCAAGACGTGGAACTCTAGCTAGATACTGGGAATCAAAACCATAGTCTCATAGAGTGTAGTAAGAGTCCATCCAGAAATTTGTTTAGAACTTTGCAGAGATGTAGTTGACTAGAATAGGAGACTTGAGTTTGGATAACTGTGATTTAAGATCTCAAATGATGATTAAGTTCAGCAGTGGTGGACTGCAGTATATGATCAGTGAGGCTGATGCCTAAGATTGATTGAATAGGATGGAGCAATGAGACTGTTCCAAGTGTTGATAAAAGTTGCACATGGAGGTTCCACTTGCTGTAAGGCTTTAGAGTATGATGCAATTATGACATATTGAAGGAGGTCCTTTGGATTGCTTGGATAGCACAATGAGATGAATGCATCATGGTAATGACTTGGAGCAGGTGCTAGAACTTGAGCTTGGTGATGGTCATAGTGCTAAATCGATAATATTGAGTAGACATGCATGATAATGTAGATGGTAGATGTAGCAAAGTCTTGGAATTGGTATGGAGATGGATAGCTGTTTAGTTTGTTATGGTAGAAATGGATCACATGATGAAATGTATGATGACAATCTGGTTGTATTGATAATATCCACAAAAGTTATTTGAAAGATGATGGAAGCAATGCAGCTCACATAGGAACAATTTGAGGAGATGTTGATAAAGTCCAGCGAGCCCGGAGCAGCACCTTAGGATCACTTGAATAGCAGGATACCCATAAAAACATCCAGGAGTGTAAGAGATCATGGTTCTTGGATTTAAATATGGAACAAAAAGAAGACATGAACCACAGAGTTCAGGGCAGAACACTTTCTGATAAATGAGATGAGGACAACATTGTCAAGGTAACTGCTGATTTGAACAAATCAAAGGTGGAGCTGCCGCCAATCTTTGAAACATGCTATTTTATGAGCTTGTGTAATCGATGAATGATTCAGCTGTGTAGTTGGAAGGTCATGCAGAAGCAACAGCAATTAGTCCAGCCAAAGTAATGGTCCTATTTACCTCAGTTCGGATTAGATGAAAGTGGCTCACTTAGTTGCAAAAGTGCTGAGAAGGAATGATGAACAATGACCCTCCAGATCAAAGCTTTGATATTGAATAGGAAGTCTGAACAACATTATATAGTGGAGGAAGAGATGTCCTGGATAAACAGAGTCTTCTCTAAGCTTGAGTTATGTAGTATACACCTGAGATGGCAGAAACAGATCTGAAGGTTAATGCATGGTTTAGGTATGCCATGAACCAGGGAAGTGTCCTTGATTTCCATGAGTGCTATCCTTGAGACGGTAATCTGGGATCCATAGACTGGCATAGGTAATTAAGGAGGATAGGCTGAAGAAGAATAAACTGAAGTCCTGCAGAGGTGGTAGTTCAAATGGATGGTATGTATGATTGCAAGCAGAACAACATAAAAGCTGATGGACAGAAGGCTAAGGGGAATTATGAGCTGGTAGCCGAAGGCAGACTTTGGATGAAGTGATACAAGACTGAAGTTTTGATTTGATGGTTATGAATCCTGAATTTCAGTAAACATCTGGAATTATTTGTGCTAGATGCAGGACCTTGAGAGGTTACAATTTAGCAGGTATGGTACAGTAATTGTAGTTTCAAGTACTGAACAGACGCTGAAGGCAGAATGTGTGAGTTTTGATGAGACATCGGACTGGATCTTGATGGAGTAACGGTATAACAGTCTTTGAAGGTGTGCTAGAAGAAGTCCAAGGGAATCTTGAAAACCTTATTCTGATCTGAAGATTAAGAGCGAAAGGAAAGGCATGTCTAGAATGCCAATGCATTACTTCAAATTGCACTATGAAGGAGCGAACCCCTGGCAAAGGACCTGGAACCTTTGAAAACAGTTTTGCATGATTTTGTGAGAGGCAGCACTACCATCAGAGCTGAAAAGGAGATTAAACCCCAGGTAACTATGTCAGTCCTGGGATACTGTATGGTAAGGATGGAACTCTCCAAAGGGTTACATTTACTTTGAGCCTTGAAGCTTTGCAGAAGATCATCTCTGGTGGACAAAGTCAAGCCTTGAGGTGTGGCAAGTTAAACGATTGCTTGAATATAAAATGAGAAGGAGTTTGATACATTGCTGATTAATTGGAGATGAAGACTCCCACCTGGAGTAGGCTCTCACTTCTGATGGATGAAGATGAACTTTGGGATGACATGAGTAGATTGCTGAATTTAGAATGAGTAATGAGTTCAATAATTACTGATTGACTGAAATGTGCAGAATTTGCCTTTGGAGATGAGTCAGGCCTAAGGATAAGTTGAATGCTTTGATTAATTTGGACTGAGATGTAAGTTAGATATGATACTGGGTGGTCAAAGGATGCAGACTCTGACCCCTGGTGTATGAAGTCAGACCCTGCCTATGCTCACTACCGCACAAAGGTATGAGATAGGGAGATGGAGTCTGAAACTATTAATTAAAGCTTGAAGAGAATAAGGACTCTCATCTCTGGTTTACAAAGTTGGACCCTGCCTATGCTCATGACCTCCCGAAGGTATGAGATAGGGAGATGGAGTCTGAACAATTTAGTTAAGGCTTGAGTAGAATAAGGACTCCAGTCTCTGGTGGATGAAGTCAGATCCTCCCTACACTTGGGATCTCCCAAAGGTACGAGGTAGGGAGATGGAGTCCAGTAAGACTGCTTAAACTGGAATCAGTTGAAGGATGCTGGAGTGAGAGAAAAGTGTGAAGCAGTATTGCTGAATAACAGCTGCAGACTCCAATCTCAGATGGAAAAAGTTGAGCCCTACGTACACTCGCAGACCTCCCGAAGGTATAAGATAGGGTGATAGAGTCTGGTAGTACATTTGCAAGGATGAAATACTCCAACTGGCTGCAATATGAGCTGTGAAGGCTGGAGAATAATACCACAGGTGGACTAGGTCAAGCCCGGTAATGAGATGAGTTGAATAATTGCTTGAGTACAGAAACAAAGTAGGCCTGATATTGAAATTTGTGCCCAGCTATGGCACAAGTGGTTGCTCCATGCAACTGAGTTGTGCCAGAGCACAAAAGTGGTATATTCAAATGAGATGCACAGTGGTGCATTTCAGCTGAATATATCATGAAATACATGTGGTGCAACAACGATGTGCTGGCACAGCCCCCAGACAGGTCTGAATACATGGAAAGTGAATGCACCAGTGCAGCTGGAGATGTGCAAGGCACAATTTCCAGATATTCAAACTCAAACATGCAAATGAGGCCATTATGCATGCAAGGTGCAAGTGGGACTATTTTTCATATCATTATGACACCATTTGCATGAGTTGTGCAGAGCTGGCCTGGCAAAATGCACCAGGTGCCCTGCCCATGCATACCATAATGATACCCGGCAGTCTAATGACCCCCTTCCATCCCTGAGACCCAATCCCCATAAATGTAGGAATATAATAATTCCTGGTGGTCCAGTGGTCCCCCCTACCATCCTTGCATCCTTGAGACTCGATCCCCATAACTGCCATAATGAAATAAGCCCTGGTGGTCCAGTGGTCCCCTTTCCCAATCCCTAAGTACCATTCCTCATAAATTAAATAGTACAATAATCCCTGGTAGTCCGGTGGTGCTCCCACCCCATCCCTGAGTCTGATCCCCATAAATGACAATATAAGAAAACCCTAGTGGTCTAGCTGTATCCCCCACCTACACAGGACCCTCATCCCACCCCACTCCCCCCATTCCAGCAGCGGCCATACGTTGGCAGGCAGCAAAACCCACCTCCATGACTGCCCACCAAATGACACTGTAGACCAATGGGCTCACAGTGTGTACTGTACACTTTTATTCCTGGCTAGATTCAGACAGTACTGAATTTCTAGCCTTTCTGAAACCGAATTTACCATGCATCAACTTTACCTATTCATTTGATTATTTCAAATTCCAACAGGTATCATCAACTAATCCTATACCTCCTGCAGGCAACTCTCCTTGCACTCCCACTGGCACTGACAGTGCCACAATCCAGCTCACCACAGTCACCACTCCTAGCAGTGCAGTCAGCAGCAAGGAAAGGATTTGGACACACCCTGACATCTCAAGTCCTCCAGAAGATGGTACAGCAACTTTTATCATGTCATCACCAGCAAGCTCAATTTGAGCAGGTGGCAGATGCCGCCTACTTAAGTGCAACTCAGCCTCAGCCTCACATGCTTACAAACAGTAAACGCTATTTAAATCAGACTTCTGATGTTACCTAAACCACTGACACTGGCAAAGAATGACAATGGGCACCTTAGGCAGCATGGGGTTGGCAGTCTGGAAGGATATCAGAATGACGCTGCCATTGGGCATCAGTTGTTACAGTAAAGCTTAGTACTAAGTATAAAAGAAATTAAAAAAAATAGAAACAATTTACACATTTTTTTTAAAGTTGGGACTACGAGGAGAGGGGCTTGAGCTCAGTTAAGGAAACTAAGAATTTCTATAGCTCATAGCACTAAATGTTAAAAAAAAATTTTAAAAAACTCTTTTTAATATAAAAAAGTAAATATGAAAATTTGAGAAGCCAAGGTAGGCAAAACAATGCCCTTGTATAGTACGGTAGTACTTGCACTTTTCTTTGGACAGCATATTTTTGGGGTGTTGGATTTCTTTTGTAAAACTATGTGGAACTAACATAATAATTGGCATGAAGGGCTGGGGAAGCCTTGAGGTCAGCAAAGGAAACTATGAGTTCCCATAGCTCTGATGGGGTGCTTAGCATTTGTATGTGTTTGGCACTGTGGCAATCCCCAGCTGTGACATGCCAACACCACCTGCCACACATAAGCTAAAGTAATTCATGGTCATTGCTGACCTCAATGCTTTTTTTTCCCTTTTTATGTTCACTGTGTGCATATGCACAGCAAACATCTTGCTACAAGAGAGTGGCTTTTGAGAGGTGTGTCACTGCCAAGTCAACTGCGGTTCAAACTGGAAGGGACTCTGCAGTCTAGACCAATAACCACGCACTATGGTTGGATGCCTCTCACTGCTTGCTGGGCAGAAGCTTAGTGTACTTCAAAGGACTGAAAGCTCCAATCACAGAGGACTACGGTCCTTTGATTTGCATGAAGCCAGTCAGCAAGCAGCTGATCAGTTTTCAACATCAGGAGTCTGTCCATCTGACAGCAGTACTCAGTCGTTTAATGCAAAAGCACAAACCATCAACATCCTAGATGCAATCCATTTAATAAACTAGCCCTGGACAGATGTTAGAAGTGAAACCATACAAAACTGTTTCAAAAAAGCTGGCTTGTGTGGACCAAGTGATGAGTCAATCAGACAAGAGTGAGAGACACTCCTCTCACCATGCTGGCATGCATGCTGACAATTTTAGCATACATGGCCATAGATAGCAAGCAGCCAACGTTCAGTGAACTCATCGAGGCAGAGATCTGCATCTCGGTGCTCAGAGAAGACACAGCAGAGGACAAGAAGGAAGATGATGAGGAGGTTGCACCCATGACCGTAGAGATGTGGCAGATTATGAGACAGGCATGCTGCTACACTGAGACAAGGAAGGATAGTGATTACAATTGTTCTTTTTTTTTTTTGCATTTGAATACCAGCAGGAGAGACCGGCATCCAAAAACATATGCCAAAGGAATATGACTGACTTTATTTAAAAAAAAATTAAAAGAACAGTATCTTTTAGCTGGAATTAATATAATTATTAAATTATTTTAACTTTTATACTGATTAAACTGATTAAACCTGGTTAAAACCAATACACAGTCTGCAGAGCATGATTTCAGTGAAAGAGGGTACCAGTTTCCTCTCATTCCTTGTCAGTTTCTTTCAGTTTCAGTTGTGTGCATTTTCAGCTGTGTGCACAACATGTTTATTCCCTTAGTATGTGCATACAACAGAAACTATAGATACATGTATTTTTTTTTTATGTAAGCGGTCCAGGGTGTCCACCCCTGGTACCACTTCTCCTGACCTCCCCCTCCAGGTCACCTACCCCTGTTCTCCAACAAGCCCAACACTGGGGTGCCCAATGCCAGCATCGGTCTGTATCTGAAATAAAGAAAGCCATCCCTCATCCTTTTTTTTTTAATTTCAAACCCTGATAAAACAGAAAACCATCCATTGATGTGTGTTGCACTGTTAGTTCCCCCACTCATCCCTCACACTCAGCACCCACCCCCCAAGTCCTTACTTACCCACCAGGGGTTTAACACCGTAGTCCTCTCTGGACCACAGACATGTATTCACTCTTCAAAGCTGGACCACAAACTTAGGAAATCAGGTATGTGGTTCAATGTATTTGAATGGGGTTTTGAACTTAGTGGCATAAACTGGCCATTTTTGAATAATTTTGCCCCACATTTTCCAGATGCCTTTTCTGGGACCCCACCTCATGGACAATGGCAGTGAAATTAGACAAATATGTCCCCAAAGGAGATTTTGCAGTCACTACATGCATTTTGTCTGCCCTTGTTCATGAGGTGGGGTTATAAGAAGGCTATGTTGAAAATTTGGTATAAAAATATTAAAAAACAACGTTATGAGCCTACATTGAAATTTACGAATGCAGGCTCGTAACTTTGGTAATTTTAAATATTCTGACTCCAAATTTTAAGCATAGCAATTTCTTCATGGCACCTCATGAATGTGACAGCTGTCATTTTTCAAATCCTAGCCAAAATTTGTTTTTGCACTTGTCATACAAGATCACCCTTAGGGCAGCATTTGACAATGTTCTCTGCCCTTGTGCATGAGGTGGGTTCATAAGAAGACTATGTTGGTCATAAGAAAGCTATATTGAAAATTTGGAGTAAAAATATGAGAAACATACACAGTTATGAGTCTACATTGCAATTATTCAACAAGACCCGGGACAACATGGTTTTACCAAGGGGAGGTCCTGCCAGACAAACTTAAGAGAGTTTTTCGACTGCGTGACTAAGGTGGTGGACCGGGGTGGGGTGGTGGATGTGACCTATCTGGACTTCAGAAAGGCCTTCAACACCGTCCCTCATAAAAGACTGATAAACCAATTATGTAACATAGTAGTAGATCCTAAAAGTGTACTGTGGGTAAAGAACTGGTTAACTGGCAGGAGTCAGAAGGTGGTGGTAAACGGGGAACACTCTGGGGAGGGAGAGGTAGCAAGTGGGTGCCACAGGGGTCAATGTTGGGTTTGGTCCTCTTCAATGTCTATATTGAGGACATTGTAGAAGGGCTGGAGGGGAAGGTATGCCTATTCGTGGATGACACAAAGATGTGTAATAGGGTGGACACGTTGGGAGGGTTGAAAAGATGAGGGAGGACCTTAAAAAACTGGAGGAATGGTCTGTAGCATGGATGCTGGGATTCAATGCAAAAAAGTGCAGGATCATGCACATAGGGCCCAACAACAACCAAAGGGCAACTTACAAACTAGGAGGGGAGGTGCTAACAGTAACAAAGTAGGAATGAGACCAGGGAGTTATCATTTTGGATGACCTAAAAGAGGCTAGGCAGTGTGAAAAGATGACGAGGAAAACTAGCTGGATGCTTGGATGGATAGGGAGTGGTATCACAAGTAGAAGGAGGGAGGTCATTTTGACCCTGTATAAGACACTGGTGAGACCACACCTGGAGTACTGCATACAATTATAGAGACCCCATCTGAGAAAGGACATAGACAGGGTGGAGGCAGTGTAGAGAAGGGCAACTAAAATGCGCAGGGCCTGCAGGAGAAGACCTATGAGGAAAGATTAAAAGAATTAAATATGTATTCCCTGTAGGCAAGGAGGGAGAGAGGGGTCATGATAGAGATATACAAATACCTCACTGGCATAAGCAGAGTACAGGAAGGGAGCATCTTCCAGAGTAAGATATGTCCCAATATAAGGGGACACGGTATGAAGTTGGAGGGGGGACAACTCAGAGGTAACATGTGAAAATATTTTTTCACGGATAGGGTGGTGGACATTTGGAATGGCCTACCAGAGAAGTGGTAGGGGCTAAAATGGTCACAGGATTCAAGAAGGTGTGGGACAAACACAAGGGTATCCTGGAGGTAAGAGGGGGTTGCTCTGGAGTTCGGTTTGTGCATCATACCTCAGACTAGGTAGAGATAAGGGTGGGGCAAGTGGTCATTATCTGCCATCAACTTCTATGCATCTATGTATCTATGTAATTTAGAGAATTGAAGCAGTCAGTAGGCAAGTTTGAGGCTTGCTTGTTGGAAGCAGAGACCCAACTAGCACAACTTGAAGATGAGGGCATGATATGTCCCACAACAATTGAACACTTGTTAAAACAAAATTAGTTCCTAACTGAGAAATGAATGGACTTGGAGGTGCATTCCAGACATTTGAATTTGGGTTGTATGGCTTGCTGGAGGCTGAGACGTGGGGATGGATAACATAGCTTATGGAAGCTGTAATTAAGATCAAGCAATGAATACTGAAAGAATGCACTGTGTCTTAATTCAGAAGCCCCAAGACCCCAAGGCACATCTGAGATGTGTGGTTATGAATTTCCTCAGCAATAAAGAAAAAGAGAAAATACAGGATCTTGCATGGAAGCAGAAAGAAGTTTGGTATAAAAATCAATCACTTTATTTTAATCATGATTATGCCCTGGATGTTCTCCGTAAAAGGCAAGAGCATGCCAATATTAAAGCCTCCCTGAAGGCTCAGAATGTTAGATATCACATTCACACCCCTTCCCATTAAAATTGAGGGTGATTGTGGGAGAGAAGGTCCTGTTATTTCATTTCTTCATGAAGAAAAAGATGCATTAGTGGAATGGGATGTACCAATCACAAAGACCCCAGAGGCAAGTGAGAGATTCCCATTGTGGTCATCCTTTCATGAAGACCCAGAGGAAAGTGAGAGGATGACTGCTGTGGTAGAAAAGGTGATGACAGAAGGGGAGCCAATTAGCAGCTGGACATAAGGCAGCATCTATGACCAGGGTAGAGGTCTGAGGGCTTCTAAACTCTTTGAGTTAGCAGTTGGAGGATGAGGAAAGGGAGCATGATTCAGCAGCTAAATGAGTGGTGTTCTGGAGGAGCTGCTGGACACAGTAAGTACTGGTCTGTGGGCTTGACTAGATTCTTTTATTTTCCTGTCTTTCTTTTTTCTCATACTCGACTGGGATTTTTCAAGTTCTGATGAAGACACTTGTGGAGGGTTACACCCCATCATTTAAAACCTCGGACTCATGTTTGCTCTGTAAGTACTGGCATTCATTGATGGCTTGATCGGGGAGCTGGGGGGAGTATCATCCACGGTGATGCAGGAGAGAGACACCGCCAATCATTTGGTGGGATGCAGCCTGAGACATTTTGTTATTGTGCTCGGGTGTAAAACTTTTTCTTAACATTGGACAGATTATGCACTAAGACTACATTTTCTGAGCCGATATTAAATGTACTAAACTGACTGCATAATTCAGTTCAGTTTAGGTAAGGGAAAGTTTTTCTAATTACTTTCTTGAAGCAATTGCTGTATTTGTTTCTTGCACCAACAAGACAAGATGGCTGAGCACGCCAACGGTTGCTCCAACAACTACTGCCTATTCCATTTAATGTTTTGACTTATTCACCTGTTTTGCTTTCCTTTCATACTTTATTTTAATTGTACACCAGCTCGCTATATTGCAGGCTTTGCTTCATTTTTTTGAGTCCAGTAGGAGCAATAGCCGGACAGCTGATCATCGGAGCCACATTGGGGCATTTTTGAAACCCCTCGAAGGGTGCTCTGGGGCCATTTTTCTTGGCCTGACACCGCTCTTTATATCCATATGCCAAGCCTTGCTGACTAGTTAAATGCTTTCTTTTTCACCTGGACCCACCTGGTTATTTTCTCCGGACTAATTGTCGGGCATTTCAGGAGACTCAGTCCTTTTGTCCTAAATGTTTGGATGTGCCTTTGGTTGGCCTTTGGCCCTTAGTTGGTGACTAGATTCTTGGTGGTCCCTGCTATTCCTGCAGTCTGCTTGGCTTTGCCAGCTGACTGACTAGGAAGTTGGAACTCTGTCCTGGGAGAGAAGGAGATTTGCAGTGAGGAAACTAGCTGCGGGATCTGTTTGGCTACAACCCACAGTGAAGATTTTTCCTGACTCTGGCTGTTTCTGTGAGGGGAAGTTGGACTGAGTACAGCCCCAGGCCCAGAGAGGTGAGTTGAAACATCAAGAGGTGCAGTCTATCCTGATGCGGGGAGCAGTTGGTCCCGACCCTTCAGGAGTGTCTGGTTGTGGGGCATGTGACTTCAAGGGGGACTGCGGTTTTGACCCTGCCGGGTAGCTGGTGGGTTAAGCCGGGGGTCCTCTAGGTTTGTCAGGGGGGCCTACTGGTGGGTTGGCCCCATCAAGATCCACAGTGGTGCAGTAGCCCTGCAATTTCAGCCCCCAGGTTGGGATTTTTGGGACCCTGCCCTTAGCATAATAGTGGTACCAAAGAAGATTTTCCTTACCTGCTACAAGACACAGTCAGACTATTCATTTATTATTTACTGTTTCTTCATTCATTGGCAGTGAAAGTGCCTGCTTTCTTTATTAACTCCCCCTCCCCCCCGCAGTGAGAGTGCTTGAGGGGTTGGAAGGGTATTGAACATATTTATATTCATCCTGCTGGGAGTGAGAGTCCCTATACATCATCTGGCCTCCTGGTTGTGAGAGAATCTGTGAAGGCCGAAGATGTGACTTTTCTTTTGTTGCTCCATTTTACATTTATGGGGCTGGACTCTAGAAGGGCTACATCAGGCATATTGCCACTTGCACCAAAAGTAATGGTGCAAGACACAAGATACACCAGCAATTGCAACATTCAGTATTCTACTACAGTGACGTACGACATGGCGCAACACCTTGCGCCAAAGTCCTTGTACACCGCACTTGTGACAGAACCCCAGATACGCAGATGCGTAGTGCGACATGTGCCAAACAAAGCAGGTGACATTGCAGGAATGGTATTCTTGAAGGCAGGGACCAACAACATAGGCCAAGAGCAAGTGGTGGAAGTTACACCAGGTGTGAGCAGGTGTATCTAAGCACAGTATAAAAGGCAACCAAGGAGCCTCACTGGGGCAGCACACTACTGTGCAGCAAGCAGAGGAGACTAGTAAGCAGGAGAGTAATGACAGCCCCAATAGCCATACTGGGCATACTGCTGGCAGCATAGAGGCAGTGCCTGTGGCACAGGGTGCGTGAGGGCAGGAACCAGAGGGATAGGCAGCCCCAATAGCCACACTGGGCATACTGCTGGCTGCAGAGAGGCAGCACCTGTGGCACAGGGTGCGTGAGGTTAGAAACCAGAGGGACAGGCAGCCCCAATAGCCACACTGGGCATACTGCGGGCAGCGGAGAAGCCGCGCCTATAGCACAGGGTGCGTGAGAGCAGGAACCAGAGGGACAGGTAATAGCCACACTGGGCATACTGCTGGCAGCAGAGAGGCAGCCTCTGCAGCACAGGGTGCATGAGGGCAGGAACCAGGTGGAAAAACAGCCACAACAGCAGCCAGAAAGGGACAGGCACATGGCACCATGGGTATACAGGCCCAGGAAGTCTTATCTGGACTGCACGGTGAAGCAATGTATTGCACGATACTGCCTGCCCAGTGCAATTATAGCTGAGCTCCACGAAGACGTCAGAGAAGAACTCCAGAGCACCACCCGTAGGGGGAACCCAGTCCCTGTGGAGGTAAAGGTGACCACAGCACTCTGCTTCCTAGCCACAGGGACCTTCCAAACCTCCACAGGTGACACAGTGGGCATCTTGCAGCCTGCCATGTCACGATGCTTCAAGCAGTTCGTAGATGCAATGGTGCAGCATGCGGATACATACACTCAGTTCCCACAGGATGAGCATCAGCAACGGTCCATAAAGCAGGCATTCTATGACATGGCACTGTTCTCGCATGTGTTAGGTGTAGTAGACTATACACATGTACCAATCAGGGCACCACCAGGGCAGGCAGATGTGTACGTGAACAGGAAGGCGATACACACAATGAATATACAAGTTGTGTGTGATACACAGTGCCGGATCCTGGATGTCATGGCACAGTACCCTGGTTCCTGCCACGACTCATGCATACTGTGGAACTGTGGCCTGCATGAGGCATGGGAGGCAGGACACATCAGAGGAGGTTGGCTCATTGGTAGGTATACCTGGCACACGTGTCCACACACCACACAGGCATGGTGGGCACACACAGCACAGCACTAACAATGTACCCATACCACCAACAGGTGACAGTGGATATCCACAGCTGCCATGGGTCATGACACCCCTCTGCCTCCCACAGATGGCTGCATAGTAGAGCTACAATGATGCACACTCAGCGACAAGGGCCATGATAAAATGCACCTTTGGCATCCTGAAGGCACGGTTCAGGTGCCTGGACCACTCTGGTGGTGCACTCCAGTACAGTCCACAGATGGTCTGCAGGATATTCCTCACATGTTACATCCTGCACAACCTTGCACTGAGGAACAATGTGCCCCTGCCAGACATGGAGGACAAGGACGATGACATGGGTGGACAACAGCAGGACAGGCCCATAAGACAGCCACAAGCACAAGCTGCACTGTGCCAGATGGGCCCTGATTGAGCGTTACTTTGCAGAGGGCCAGTTACACCATGCAAAGTGCACCAGCAGCAATAAGGAGGCGACACAGCATGAGAGGAACATTACATGGAGTTGCTGCCCGGTGCTGGGAACATGCGTGGGTGACATTGTACACTGCTGCCAGTGCCCCAGCCCTGTGCCCAGTGGCAGGTGGACAGAACACACAACCAAGACATATGGGCACTGATGCAGTGAACAGCCTGCCCATGCAGCCTGACCACCCTGTGCAGTGTGTGTGCCATGACACAGAGGACCATTACAGACATGTGACAGGGGTGCAGAGCACAAACGACCTGACAGCACTGAAGATGGGACATGCACAGACCACTAGAGGCCTGCCAAGAGGTCACACATTTGAGAGTGAATATGCCTGTGAGGAACGACGCAGGTGAGTGGATCCCAATGACAGGCATTGCAAAGCACTATGCAGGTGCTTCACAAATGGGCATGCAGTGCTGTTACTAATGTACACGCAACTGCAGCATAATAAAAACGCACCGTGCAACACATGCTGCAATTGCATTATGTAGCCTGTGCAATATGCGGTTGAGGCCTACACGTTTAGTGCACACAGCACATGCAGAAGCCACATGTGGTCGAATGATACCGACGTCAGAGGCTTGCAGAGGTACAGGGGAGCCTGCACACAGCAGTCACTGGCCACTGGCAACCTGCAATACACCTGCAAGCCTGTAAGAGACCGAACAATGACCACATTAAGTGGAAGGGCAACCAATTACGGTGCAGCTGAGACTGTTCGGCTCATCAACCTGGTGCAGTAGTGGCATACCACACTGCTACCACCAGGGTTCAGGGCCCACACATCTAGGGAGAGGGACAGGGTGTGGATGGCCATCAGCAGGTGCCTGCAGGGGTTAACAGGTGTGAGAAGGACCATCAGACAGCTGAAGCATGCTGTCAGGGCCTCCACAGGAGGGACAGACCCATCCTGGTGCATCTCATGGACATGGCTGCCAGGAGAGATGCTGAGATGAGAGGTGGTGGTACACCCAGGGGAGGTGAGTAGTGCCCCCTGACCATACAATGGCACCCAGCAATGTTCCACTGCCACGTGCGTGGGTGTGATAGTCAGACTGACCTATGGTCCCCTCTCACACTGCAGGTTTGAGCATTACAAGCCATGGGCCAGCAGGAGGTCAGCACAGACACCACCGCCACCAAGGTAGGTATCAACCATGTGCACTGGTGGACCTGCGTGCAGCATGCCACAGGGACAGTGTCAGCACATGTAACAAGACAAAGTGACCCCTGCCATGTTAGTCTAATACATGTCCTGTTCCTCTGTCACAGGTGAGCGATCAGCAGTCCCAGAACGCTACAGGGTCCTACTCCGGGCCATGGCAGAACAGAAGCAGCAAGATGCCATTGGCAACAGGGCATGAATAAGGCAGATGCAGAGGAGGAGGAAGAGGGCATGGCCACTGCCACCTGAAACATCAGAGTTGGATGGGGATGATGGTCATTAGGCGATGGACAACTCAGCAGAGGTAGTGCCCGTGGCAGTGTTGCCTGTGGTGGCAATTAATGCAGCACAGGCAGAACAGGACATGCTGTGTGAGACAGATGGTGCAGACAATGGTGAGGCTACCATGGCTGGCGTTGCAGACGTCACAGGGGACAGCACTGGCACTATTCAGCAGGACGCTGCTGCACAACAGGAGCCATGCCTGGCAACTAACACATGAGGGCAGGATGATGGTGCAGGGGTGTGCGCTGCAGAGATGTCTGAGGGAGGGCCAAGTTCCATGGACAGTCCGCACAGCGGTTAAGATGATGGCATGGCCATGGAGGCAGCAATTTGGGATGCGGCATGAAGACCACAGGGACAAATGGCCATGGACAGGGACAGAAGACTGGCAGACCTAGTTGGGGCCGTAATGGCCAATGTTTCATAGCTACATGGTTCACTTGGCACCCTCCTCAACACACTATGTGAGCAGTAGTGGCCATTGTAGAATGCAGTGCACATGGGGGATGGGCAGTGCCATGGACCTGTTGCTTGGGGTGGCAGTCCATGTGCACCACAGTGTATGCTGCGTTATGGCCTGGGAGGCAAGTATACTGGGTAGTGTTTGGCATGTAGGGCACCAAGACTGTTTGTAGTACCCATTGTGTCCCTGTGCATTGCTGTTCTATTGGGGGGGTTGTTACACGTTTGTACATGTTACTGTTGTTGTTTGGTAATAAACCATTTCCATATGCATGTTGCTTCACTTGTGTTGTATAATTCTTGCAGCTACATACCACCTACACTACATGTGTCCCTGACATTGTCCACATGTGGCCATCTGCATGCAGGGAGCCATGGCAGTCTATGTCATGCAACACCCCAGGTATGGCGCCTGTGTGTTAGCTGGTTTCTACACAGCCATTGGTGCATCACAGTTGTACAGTGCAGCACGCCATGGTACACAGCTGGGGATGCACTGCAGTGTGTCTGTACCCCTGCCCTGTTCACACACATGTGATACACCACCACACATTGGCCTGCAAGGCATATCCCCACCTGCCTGTGTCCACTATCCAGTGGGTGGCACCGTTGGCACAGTGTAGTGGCATTCACCCCACATGCCATCCACAGAGGTGTGCCTCCCAGTGCTGTGTACCCGTCATGGTACCACTATGATTATACATCAGTGGCCATGGCCAGTGTGTGTGGTGCCTGTTGGCAGCAGCTGCATAGCGGGTGGAATTGTTATTGTTCTGTCTACCTATTAGTAACATCAGTTGGTGTTTCTTATTTACACTCTAGTGTTAAGTGCCATTTTAGAACTGTGTGATGTAGTTTATGTCCCACTCACCCACAAAGTTCTGTAACAGAACAAGGATCCATTGTGTCAACAATGGAAGAAAAAAAGAGGGGCGCAAACTGCATCACACAATTCTGAAATGGTTCTTACCAGCAGCATGTAAATCAAAAACTTCCACAGTGAACAACTGAAAAGTCTGTAACACTACAGCAATCACAGAATTTGAACCAGTATTTAAAATCGGCTTCTACTGGGAAAAATTATGTATAGATTCAGTGCTGTTCAACCTTTAACACTGCATATTTTTTTGCTCTCATCTGCAGCCTAGATGGTGTGGAATTTTTTTCATATTTTCAGGGTTAAAGGAGCATGTGACAAGGGTGTGCCGTTGGAAGGTTCCCTGAATAAATATTATACAGTTTTAGAGTTATACAGATTTTTGAGTTAGCCAAAAAGTGCAAACAGTAAAAAAAAAAAAAAACTTTTGCAACATGTGATTTGAGACATGTAGTTTGCAACATGTATTTTTATGCAAACTATGGCAAGTACGGTTCAATGTATTTCAATAGGGTTTTGAACTTTGATTCATAAATTTGTTATTTTTGCATGTTTTGACCCCAAATTTTCAACATGGCCTTTTTGGGACTTTACCTCATGACCAATGGTGGTGGAAGTTTGCAAATCAGGCCCAAAAGGTGATTTCAGGGTTGCTTAGTGAAAACACCCTTTAGGCGTAATCTGAACATTTTCACCACTCTTGTTCATAAGGTGAGGTCATAAGAAGGCTATTGAAAATTTGGGGTCAAGATACAGTGGCATCTCCCAGGATGAAACTCAGTTCTGCAGCATTTTGTAGCACTCTGCAGAATGCTGCTGAAGATCTTCTGAATAAATCAATGTCATTTCAATGGTAATTAGTTCCCTTTGTCATTCGGGAAAATGTGACTCTGCCAGGATGAAGTGAATGCCACTGTTTCCTGCATAACAAAGGAGACTAATTGCTGTTGAAATTACATTGCTTTATTTAGTAGGTCTGCTGCAGCATACTGCAGAGTGCGTTAAAAGTGTGTTTCATCCTGGGGGATGCCACTATATGTAAAAATGACAAAGTTATAAGCCTACATTTAAATTTCTATATGTTCGCTCATAATTTCGATAAATTTTAGTTGCATTCCCTTGCTGGGGGGGTCTGACAGGCCCTGCAACTTTGTGGATGGATGGCGTTTTCCCATGGTGCAGTCCCAAGAGGTGCCGCACATCAGCACCTGTTGGGACCTACGTGAATGAGGATACGATTCCACTATATCAAAAAGAAAGAAAATTCTTTGCCTAATGCATCAGTTTGGGTAACTTAATGCCACAAAAGTAGGAGATGTGGCATTAGGATTTCAAATCCTAACTCCCACCTCCCTCCCCTCAAGCAGCAAAAGGAAAAAAACATTAGTGTTTTGGGACTCCAGAGTCTTCATGAATCATTGGCGGGGTCTGTCTTGGTGCTGTCAACCCTGGTGCCAGCCCATTCCCTGAACAAACAACATCAGACATGATCTCCTGCAGTTGCTGTGTGAAGAAAGCTGCAACAAATCGTGTTGGTAACATGTGACAAGACATACTTCTTTACCTTTGAAGAGTGTATCACTCTGAGGCATTGGCTTGACACTCTACTTCTGCTTCAGACAGGAGACTACATGGTGTGGGAAGGGTGAGCATTAGGCCTGACAACCCCAAGGGTTGACATTGGAGAGCACCTGGAAGGAAAGGTATGTCTCTTTGCAGATGACACAAAGATCTGCAACAGGGTTAATACATAAGGTGGGGTGGAAAGAATGAAAAGGGACTTGGCAAGGTTGGAGGAATGGTCAAATATGTGGCAGCTCAGATTCAAAGCAAAGAAGTGCAAGGTAATGCATCTGGGAAACAAAAACCCAGGGGAAGAGTACATAATGGGGGGTGAGATAATAACAACAACAAAAATCGAAAGAGACCTAGGAGTAATTATATCAGATGACCTAAAGGTGTGCAAGCAATGTGAGAAGGCAGTAAGGAGGACTTGGGGGATACTGGGATGCATAGGGAGAGGCATCAACAGTAGAAAATAGGAAGTTGTTATCCCTCTCTACAGACAGTTAGTGAGACCCCATCTGGAGTACTGCGTGCAATTCTGGAGACCCCATCTCCGCAAAGGCATAGACAGAGTGGAGGCTGTTCAGAGGAGGGCAACCAAAATGGTGCAAGGTCCGCACCAGAAGACATACGAGGAGAGACTAAAGCAGCTTAATATGTATACCCTTGAGGAAAGGAGGGAGAGGGGAACATGATAGAAACTTTCAAATATCTCAAGGGAATTAACAAGGTACAAGAGGGTAGTATCTTTCAGAAGAAGAGATGTGCAAGAACAAGGGGGCACAATTTGAAGATAGAGGGGGGACAGCTCAGAGGTAATGTTAGAAAGTATTTTTTCACAGAGAGAGTTGTGGCTGCATGGAACAGCCTTCCTGAGGAGGTTGTGGAGTCAGGAACAGTGGGAGAATTCAAGAATGCATGGGACAGGCATAAGGCAATTCTAGCGGGGGGCAGGAGGAAGTAAGCTGTTGACTAACTAGAATCTGCAGCTTATCCATCAGGTAGAAAAATGGGCAGACTGGGTGGGCCAAGCGGTCCTTATCTGCTGTCAAATTCTATGTGTCTATGTTTAAGGAAGACCCCACCACTGATTTGCGAAGACTCCGGAGACAAAAAAAAACAATGTATTTTATTTTTTTGCTGCTTGGGGTTGGGGGTGGGGAGTTAGGGTTGGAAACCCTAACATCACATCCCCCTACTTTTGTGCCATTAAGTTACCTTAATTGGTGCTTTAATAAGTTTTTTTTTTTTTGCCATGAATATAATATAATATAATATAATATAATATAATATAATATAATATAATATAATATAATGGGGTGTGGTAGTGCTCTTATAGTTAGGGCTGAGCGAGAGGTTCTTTGTTAAACCCACAAATTTGCATTAATAGCTTTGGCAATGTTTGACAAAATTGGCTGAAAATTTGCATGTGCTGTCTAGGAGGCAAGGTCTAAATCTGCAGAACGTTTTGTGATATCAGCTTGTGCCATTTCTGAGATCGCATATTGTGTGTGATTTTTCTGTAGATTTTTTTTCCCTATACCTAGTAAATGATTTGGGTTTGCTCTCACCTACAGCTTACATGGAATGGAGTTTTTTCCCAAAACTTTCAGGGTGGAAGCACGCTGTGCCAAGGTAGTGACTTTGGAAAGTTTTGTGAAAAAATATTAAATGGTTCCAGCGTTATAAAGGTTTAAAGATTTTGTTTTTTAATGTTCTGAGAATGCTCAGTAGGTTTTTTTTGAATAACATTCTGATACAACAGCAAAAATTCTGTGTCACAGACCATTTTTGGTTTCTCACCACTTTCTTCTCACAACATGACAAATCTTTTTTATTTTGCTGTGAGAGCTGCCATGTAGTTTTTTCCTCTCTAACTAAAAAACATGGAAAATACATACCAATGAAGTAATTTTAAAAATGGAACCCCTGAACCTAGCTAAACAGGACCCATTTAGTTAGATTTTGGTGTTTTCTTTTTAAAACAATGGCCAGAAATACCTTTTCTGGTACCCCAAAATCCAAGTTGCCCAGCTTAGTGAGAGGAGCCATTCAGCTGTTTCTCTGTGTGAAAACAGCAAGACTTTCTTGAATGCTGAAGCTGCAGTTGGAAATCACACTTCTGACTTCAGCTGCAGCAGTGAGCCAGTGATCCCTGTTCCCTATATCACTGTCTCTTTCTGTCTATCTGTCTGCTCTCTGTCTGCCTGTCTATCTATCTATCAAGCTAGCTAGCTAGCTATATGTAATGAACATAATTAATGTGCCCACATGAAGAAAGCTACAACAAATTATGTTGGCAACATGTGGCAAGAAATAATTCTCTACCTTTGAAGAGTGTATCACTATGAGGCACTGGCTTGGAGCTGTATCTTGTGCTCCAGACTGGAGGCTGTGGGCTGGGGGAAGGGTGAGTATTAGGGTTGACAGCCCCAAGGAAGACACCACCACCACTGATTTGCCAAGGCTCCAGAGACCCAAAACTCTAATGTTTTTTTCCTTTTGCTGCTTGGTGGGTGGGGGTTGGGAGTTAGGGTTGGAAACCCTAACATCACATTTCCCTACTTCTGTGGCATTAAGTTACCCTAACTGGTACATTAAAAAAGATTTTTGCAATGAACATATATATATTTACAGAGAGAAGGAGACACTAGCGTAAGCATTCTGGGTATCAGTGACAGTCCAGGGGGTCAAAATACCAAATGGGGAACACCGTACTGTCCTCTTTACAAACAACATCATCCTGTATATGGGAGATTCCACCAATTCTCTTCCAGCAGCCTTTGACATAGTACATGCCTTTTTTTGAGTTTCCAGATATCAACTAAATAAAACCAAAACTGAACCCCTGGTATATAACTACAGCCTGCCACCAGACATAATCATGCAATACCCATGTCACTGGAATCTAACAGTTCTGAAATTCCTGAGGATTCACCTCTCATGGGACCTGAATTCATTTGCCACACATAATTACCAACCCTCTACTCCCCAGATCCAGGAGGACATAATGCATTGGACTACGTTATCCTTTAGCCTGTCCTGAAACGTTTAATTGATCAGAATGATGGTTCTTCCCAGACTTATATCACTTTTCTAACCTCCACTGTTACTCTTTGAACCTGTCTAGTGACAATAGCACAAACTGATCTCTCTCTCTCTACCTCTGGGAAGGAAAACCACCATGGATTAGACTCTGGACCCTATAACTCACTAGATATAAGGGGAGGGGGCTTGCATTCACGAACCTCCACCTCTACGTTTTTGCATCCACTTCCTGCTCCTTAGGCATCTAGACAGCCCATCTCCACAATGGGTAGCTATGGAGTTGGATTTGCTTACTCTTAAGACTGTCAGACTTATGTTTCCCACTGAAGGAGAGCAGGCTACAGTATTTCTTATGGACTGTCCCCGTGGCTGTGTGTACAGCATCTTGCTTTTCAATGGATACATAAGACACTACACCTTACTACTTTTCTCCCATTTCTTTGCCTAAGCAAGAAATCTTCTATCCAAATATGACTGATCCAGGCTTTAGGAACTGGGAATTGTGAAGTCTGCAATACCTCTACCAGCTGTTCACTGGCCTGACATTTTTGTCATTCACCAAATTACAACAGGTGTTTGGACTAGGACAAGCTTTTTGTTTTGCTACTATACCTTCAGGTTCACCATTATATATATCCACTCTTCCACTGGAGACCAGATAACTGGACACTCTCCCTATCTTAATAAAACACTTTCTACCATTCTTTAATATCCGAAATTTGGCCCATATGATTTCCCATCTCTACTGAGCATTGACCGAGACACAGGGTACTGACATTGCTGATAACACAAGAAGATCAGCAGACAAACTCAGTCTCCCCCATTCCAGACAAACAGTGTCATCAGGTCTACATACCAGCCTTCTGAGTCACTAGTTCACACATCTGGTAAGAATATGCATGGAAACATCTGCTTTGTTATTTCCAAACTCCAGTAATTGTAGCCCACTATACTGCCATTAGAACTGCTTCCTGCTTAAGGGAATGGGGGAAAGGCTAACCACATTCACATATCACATGGGCTTTGCTCAGACTTAGATCCTTTTCCCAAGTTCTGAAGAAGGAATTTCAGGACTTTCTACAATGACTGTTGCATTAACTGCAGACTGCTGCCTTCTCTTACAGCTCCCTGTAGGTCTCGATGACAGGAATACACACTATATTCTAGGTATGTTAATTTTGGCCAGTAAAAAGGCAATAACCTCTTTGTGGCTCACCACCACCCTACCTACCTACTGTTGAGAACTGGATGGACCTACTCCAGCAAGTTTATAAGATGGAGAAAATCACCCATGCTTTGAACAATCACACCAAGCTTTTCAATTTGTGTCTGACTGGTTAGGTAATGGATTT
This sequence comes from Neoceratodus forsteri, assembly GCA_016271365.2. Taxonomy (NCBI): domain Eukaryota; kingdom Metazoa; phylum Chordata; order Ceratodontiformes; family Ceratodontidae; genus Neoceratodus; species Neoceratodus forsteri. The sequence goes on along the minus strand of CM057456.1, from coordinate 920,323,609 downwards.
AAAGGACAGGGACCCGAATGTTGTCCCATGATAAAATACAAAAAAGAGGCTCTTGAGCTGGCACAAGGACCTGTCATACCAGAGCTATCCATAAAGTAAATGTAAAGCTTACCTTTGAAAAAAGAAATCAGTGAACCTTTTCACTTCCATGTGCTCTCGGGGGTCTCCTCCTCACCTCCACCCACAGTGCAGATAGTAATGGGGGTAACTTCTAAGGAAGACTAGTAGTACTTTATATTTTTCTAATTGCAGTACTAATACATCCCATTTCCCAAAGTGTACGAAGGAGGAAGGGGAACATAGATATACACTAGCTCTTTTATAGCCAGTATTTTTTTATATTGTATACATTGACATGTTCCTCCTGTGCAACATGTGAAATCTGTAATGTATTCTGTAAACGTATTCCCTCTGTACCACCCAGATGTTCAATAAAAATTAAATATACAAAAAATTAAAAAATCATTTCAGGCAGCCATGTTTGTAAGATAAAACACTTACACCTCCACTTCCAAGAACTTCAAAAATTACAAATAAAGAAACTTTAATAACGCCACACTCCCAGCACCCACCTCACACACAACTAGCACTCGAAAGACATCTAACCCCTATTTTCAGCCTTTTAAAACTTTATTTTCCTACCTTAAGAAGGCCTAATTTCTAATTTTCTGCTCTCTTTCTCTCCTGCTCTTCAGTTGCTAAAGCATACCTCTGCACAGTTCTCTACCATGACAACCTGTCCCCATGCTCCTCATGTCATCTTATATTAAAAACAAACTATTTTAAATCTATTTCCCTTACACAGGAGCAAACTCATCCGCAAACAGGAGTCAATGCAAACTGACCTCACTCCTTAAATGCTGCTGACATCCTGCAATGGTCATCCCGTTTGTGTCTTGTGGATGAAATTTCAGCCGTGGAACAAGCTTAAAGATAAATTATCACCAGTGCTTCCTTCAAGTGCTCCCATCCAGCAAAATGCCCAAAGTCGTGGTATTCTGTACAGCACTGAGAGCAGGTTGGAATTTTCTGCAGTGGAAAGGGAAAGAGACATTAAATTAGGCGCACTAGTCAGTACCAGGAGGTTTCACTCTTACTTGCTATCACTGGACCTGCATCACTCTCTGTTTTCCTCTCTTTCTCTTCCTCTTTATTGTTGTCATGTCCAATGCCTCACTCTATCCCTCTAAAAGCCACTTCTCATGCCACATCTCTCACTCAAATTCAACAAAATAAAAAAAAACACAGGCAAGAAAGCTTTATTTTATTAAAAACGGCTGTAATGAAAATGCATACATTGTTCACAACAGTGCATAGCGGGGACACAAAAAAGCTGTAACAGGGACAACTGGACAGACTACAACAGGGAGTATTTTTGTTTTATGTTTTTTTACATTTAAATGATTTTCTCTCTCTCTCTCTCTCTCTCTCTCTCTCTCTCTCTCTCTCTCTCTCTTTTTTTTAACTAGGGGCTCACTTTAGAATGCCCATCATCAGAAAGTGCTCAGTGCAAATGGCTTATGCCTCAAAACATCCTGGGGTGTACACTAACCCATGACAACCACCACACCATCATGTCTTATTGGTTACTTATGCCCCCTGACAGGTTTTACCTTTTGTCTACTTTTAAATAGTTGGTTTCCGAGATGGAAGGAGTGTTGATATTGGTATTAGGGATATAAATGTATTCTTTTCTAGACTGTTTTGCATGACCTCCACTGCTCCAGAGCCTTGCTCAGCCATGGGGAAGAAAGTGAAATGATTCATAGTGGAGCTGGGATTATGTGATGAATGGCAGTCCCTATATCCCTCAGATAGGGAATTTTCATTTTATTCACATCACTATAAAGTATATATTCACTTTGATTATTTTCTTTTCTTTTCTATATGCCACAGCTGGGCAAGTTTGAGTCAGCCTGGATGAGGACATTTTGTCTTTCAGATCATTTCACAGTTTATATGATAGTGGACCCGATCCAGTTTCAGAAGCAATAGTTTTGGAAGATTAATGTATCCCTGCTCAAGGTTCCTGTAATTTCATGATTGGTGACTAAGGAAATAGAGATAGTGGTGCGGGAAATGAATCTCTGGGGCATCTACAGGACTATTGTGGAACACATCTACAGGAACACTATGGGAGTGGTTGGAGGTAATTAGTATCTGTGGAAGCTAGGAAGAAGCAGGAGTGGGAGAGCAGGCAGGAGATAACTGGAAGGGAGTGTAGAAGAGGTTGAAGGGGAACAGCAAAGAAGGCTAGGCTGCAGAGCAGAATAAGATCCTGATGAATACAAACAGAGGATTGTAGGAGTTGGAAAGTGATAAAGTTGAGGAGGCCCTTGTGGTTCTAAAGCAGTGATGCTACAAGGGAAGGGCAAGAACTTCAAAATGTTGATGTTTCTGCACCTGAATAACTTTAGCAGCATTCAACAAAATTACGCAAAATTTGCCATGCAGAATCTGGGTGGCAGGTTCTCAAGACATCAGAAGTTTTGTGCATTTCGTTAATCAGATTCTGAGATCTGGTGTACCAAAAGGTAATAAAATCTCACTTTTCTCTGCTTCTTCTACATGTTTTTGTCTCTCACCTGCAACGTAGATGGAATGGAATTTTGTTCTAAAACTTTCAGATTTGAAGGGACATGTGGCAAGGTAGTGCCTTTCAAAGGTTTTGTGAAAAATATTAATTAGTTCCAGAACTATAAAGATTTAAAGTTTTCCTCTAAACAATGCTCAGTAGGGTTTTAGGATAACCCTCTGGTACGATACTAAAATTTTGCTTTTGTGATGTACAATTCATGTTTTAAAGTTGTGAGAAAAATTTCAGATTGTGACAGCCATCATCTTGTTTTTTGTTTTTTAAAACAACATGGAAAATACATAAAAATTTTGATTTCTGGATAAACAAACACCTGACCTAGGTAAATGGGACCTGTTTATGTATAATCTGGTGTTGGTGTATTCAAATCTGTCCCAAAAATATCTTTTCCTGGTGGCCCACTTTGTGAGAGGAGCTGTTTTTCAGGTTGTGAGCTGAGAATTTCCCTGTCACACATCAAGTGCTGTGACAAGGGAATTTTTAACTTGTACCAAAACATTGCTAGTACTGACGTGCTGCATGTTCCCTTCCCCTCCCAGCTCAGGCAGCACTCCCTCATGCTTTCCAATGCTCTGACCTTTATGGTATTTTTTTTAATCAGACCATGGTGTCCAGCCCCAGTTACATTCACAACCCCCTTCTGTGTTTAAAATGTTTTAATATATGTTCCCTCTCCTCCCAACTCAGCCAGCCCTCCCTCATCATTCTGGATGTTCTAACCTTTACAGTGTTTTTTGAAGTGGACTTGCATGCCCTCACAGGTACTACTCACAACTCCTTTCCATTCCACATTGTCTGCCTCCCACAAATACATAGGTGGTGACACAAGGGTGCCTACCCCCCATGCTGCCAAACACTATGCCAGCACAGGGGTGCCCAATCCCTAGTGCCGATTCGGTCCACCTCCTAAAACAGCAAAACTGACACTATTTTTTTATTTTATACCTGAAAAAAAAAGAAAGTGGTCCCTTGTTGATATTTGTTTACTCCACACACCCCCACCTACCCCACCCTGACCCTCCAGCACTGACCACCCCATACCTCCACAATCCCAACACTCACCTAAAGGGTCTCACATCATAGATCCACTGTACTATCTAAAAGGCATCCTCTTCCAGGAACCACAACTGATATATGAGGAAACAAGGTAAGTCTGGTTAACGCATTTCAATGCATTTTGAAATTTTTCTCTTAACTTTGTTATTTTTAAATAATGTGTGTACTGTATGTCTTACAGTGTGCATGAATGCCTGTGGCTGCAGAAATGAAGGCCCGACAGGGGCCTGCACTTCTGCAGACAGAAGTACTGTTGCAATTTGAGTATCATGGATTTCTATATGCTGCTGCAGAAGTGCATGCCCCTCTGCAGCAAGAAGTTGGTGTGTATGTTTTACACCTGTGACTGCAGATGCACAAACAACTCAGAGGCCTGCACCTTGGCAGACAGTAGTGTTGCAATATGAGTATCTTTGATTTTATGGAGACTGCATTACTGTAGCCAGAAATGTGTGTATATCTTGCAGTGTCTGTGAGTACATGTGGCTACAGAAGTGCTGGCCCTATTTGGGCCTGCACTTTGGCAGATGAAAGAACTCTTGCAATTTGGGTATCATGGATTTCTATCTGTGGCTGCAGGGGCCTGTGCTTCTACAGACAGAAGTATTGTTGTGATTTGAGTATTGTGAATTTATATATGCAGCCAGAAGTGAGTGTGTATGTCTTGTGGTGTGCATGCTACAGATAAAAATCCACAAAGCTAGGACATCAGTGCTACTGCATATTTGTGTCATCTGGAAACAGTGGTATGTTGTTTGTCTTACCTGATGATGGCTGCTTATGGTTGCTTGTGTGGTGTTGTTCTTTTGTTGCTTTGGGGTGGGGGAGTTAGGGTTGGAAACCCTAATGTCACCTTTCCATACTCATGTGGCATTAAGTTGAACCCTAACTGGTGCATTCAGCAGTAGCCAAAGACATGGCCAGATAGTTTGCAAAATTTCTTATGAGTTTTTCTCTGCTGCCCCTACCGTGGAACTGCAGAAAGCAGGAGATTTCTCTAGAAATATCACAGAAATTTCAGGGAATATCTGATCATGTCTTTGGCTGTGACTGTAAATGCAGTATTTGCAATGTATCGTACTGGTGCAGTAGTGCCCGTATAGTTAGGGCTGAGTGACAAGTTCCATGTTAAACCCCTTACTTTGCACGCTAATAGCTTTTATAGTGTTTGACAAAATCAGCTGAAATTTTCCACGTGTTGTCTAGTCGTCAAGGTGTAATTATGTGGAAACTTTTGTGATGGCAGCTTGTGTGGTTTCTGAGATTTGCATACTGTATGTAATTTTCCTGTAGATTTCTCATTTTTATTTATTTATTTATAAGAAGGAAATACATCCTTTGAGCTAAAAGCTCCTTTAAGAAGGTTCCTCATCATACAATAAAAAGGGGGAGACCAAAAATAGTGGGTAACATACACAGCTGAAGAGCATTGCCAGTTTTAAACAATTAGGTACAAAAAGTAAACAATATAATAGTACAGGCATATTATCAAAGGAATCACAGGTTCGGAAAACAAATGATTAGGGATCACATCCCAGAGGGAGGAGGTAAAGTGCTAAAAAGAGAGGCACAGAAATAAATATAAGTGAGTGAGATAGTAGATGCAGCACTAGTGATGTGCCATGGTCTAGCTAAGTGGGATGGAGGAGAACAGGTTGGGGCAGTGACAGGACCCACAGGATTGCCTAGATGAGGATACGATGGTGGGTGGTTAAGGAAGGTAGTAGGGAGGATTATGGAGAGGTAGGTAGGCAGGAGAGAGAAATGGGGGAGGATGTGGGGGTAAGGGGCTTTGGTGAAGGAATTGAGTGTGCAGTCAGGGCCAGGTCAAGGCATTACAAGAACAGATATCCATAGGGTACTAGTGATGGCAGTCACAATGCTCAAGGGGTGTGAAGGATTTTCTTAGTTCAGTTTTGAAATGGTACAGGCTTGTGTGGCTGATAGCAGAGAAATGGAGTGCATTGAGCCAAGTGGAAGCCCTAACCACAAAGGTTCATTTTCCCAAGGCTGTTTTTCTAAATGGCACAGCTAGTGCATGTTTAGGGACACTTCTAGTGGCAAGCTCAGCTGGGGCTGGTCAGAATAGAACATGTAAGGAAGGTAAAGCAAGGCCAGGGAGGACCTTCTTTCCAAGGATGCAAGAATGAAACTTGATCTGGTTTTGGAGAGCCAGTTCAACCTACTATAAAGATTGCATGTGTATGTAAGTTGATCGGCACTGAGAACGAATCTACAGGCTTTATTGAGGAAAGTCTGAACTTTGCGAAGGCTGGTGTCAGCGGTGGCCCCATATACCACGTTTCTGTAGTCAAGGATTGGTAGAATTGTTCCTCTAACCACCTGGAGCCTAGCTTCAGTTGTAAGGCAGAACCGAACTCGATAGAGGGAGTCTAGTTTTCTGTTGGCAGCAGTGTTGAGATTGGATATGTGCCAATCGAAGGAGAGGGATTCATCAATAGTGACTCCCAAATACCAGAAAGAGGACACCTGCTCAAGGACGGAGAGAGAGAGAGTTGTCAGTAATTTTGAGAGGTTTTACTAGTCTCCTCTTTTAGTGACCAGCAAAGAGCATGGTTTTAGTCTTTCTGCTGTTGAGCACCAGCAGACTATCGGTAAGCCAGTTTTGGATGAGATTAAAATTGTGCTAAAGGTTCCTGGTGAGCGTTTTTTGGTAGGGATTATAAGAGAAGATTACTGTGTCATCTGAATAAAGCAGTATTTCTGAGGAAGAGCAGGCAGCCGGTAGATTATTCACGAAGAGGCTGAGTAGATAAGGCCCAGGACTGACCCTTGGGAGATCCCAACTGAGACTTTGAGAATCTCAAATATGGCTCCATTGATTTTTATTTTCTGAGAGCACCCAGTCAAGTAGCTGGAGAACCAGCTGACCATTTTTTTCATACACTTAACATGGGTTTCTGGTTTTGCTCTCACCTACAGCCTACACAGAATGGAAGTTTTTTTTCCAAAACTTTCAGGAAGAAGTGTGCTGTGCCAAGGTAGTACCTTTGACAGATTTTGTGAAAAAATATTAACTGGTTCCAGAGTTATAATGATTTAAAGTTTTGTGGGGTTTTTTTTTGTGGCCCTGAGCATGCTCAATAAGGTTTTTGGGATAATGTTCTGATATGACATGAAACATTTCACGTCCCAGACCATTTTTGGTTTCTCACCAGAGCACCAAAATAATTGTTTGTGTCATGATTGCTGCCATCTTGTCCCTCAATCCAAAATAAAAAACATGGAAAATACATAAAAATGTGTAATTTAAAAAAATGAAACACCTGAACCCAGCTAAACAGGACCTATTTAGCTACATTCTGATGTTTGTTGTTTACAAAAAAGGCCAGAAATACTATTCTTGGCACCCCAAAAATCAGGATGCCCAGCTTAGTGATAGGAGCCATTTGTCAGCATTCTCTGTATGAGAACAATGGGACTTTCTTGAATGCTGAAGCTACAGCTGGAAGTCACGCTGCCGACTTCAGCTAAAGCAGTGAGCCAACGATTCCCTGTTCTGTCTGTTCTGTCTAATCCATCTATGTACCTGTCTGTCTGTCTGTCTGTCTGTCTATCTATCTATCTATCTATCTGGCTAATTAGAGCAGCAATATTCATTAACAAAAAAGTTCAATATTACCTGTAAACTGCCAGTTGCAATATTGGAAAAGCGTGGTCACTGTAACTCCTTTCAATTACACTAAGTATTCGTAATGCCAAATGAATGGACTGCATATTTTTTATTAATGTGGCACCATATACACTGGCCCATATCTAATACCTTGCACTGCAACAGCTGCCTAAACAAGATTTTTTTTTTATTTCAGTTTTCTAGTTCTGATGTCTTGCCTCTGCCTTCCCCCACACACATACACACTCTCATATAACCTGATTCTGATTCTGATTACATGAAGTCATTACCTTTCCTACTTGGAGTTATTAATTAGCATTATTATGTGATCTCATACTGTTTCATTGCTTGTTGCCATTTGTGCACTACACTGTCACATAGACACTTGCACAATGATCTCAGAACAGCAAACTGGTAAATGCTCAGGCTGCTTTCATAAATACATTTCTATAAGCACGGCTGGACAATTTAGCTTATCTTGCATGCTTATCTTTATAGCAAAAGCATATGTAGGGCACAATAAACTGTTCGATGCAAAGTATCATTGCTCCTAGAATTATAGTTTTTTACAAAATGCCTTCTCAACGTGACATTGCTCCCCCAAATCCAGACACACACACACACACACACACACACACACACACACACACACATCACATCCTCCATACAACATGCCACAGGAGGCAACAGTAATTCAGATTAAACTCTGGCATGATATTTTTGTCTATTTGATTAATTTGCAGTAATCCTGGAACTCTTACTTTTGTATTAGATGTTTAGCTGGTTGTGCATTGCCCTGACACATAATAAACTAATGCAATTATTTTACAACCAAACCCCTCTACCTTACATTATACTGTGTCCAATACTCGATATGTGTGTGCCATGCTTGTTACAGGACCATTACTACATGTTAGATTATACTGGTATTGTGTTCATATACCAAGAGAGAATACAAACAGCGACACATCTTGATTCAACTTCATCCTTGCTCCTTGACCTCTACTGGTATACACACATCTTGTTAGTATTATCTCATTCTGATTCTCAACCACAATATGAAGGCCATTGGCAACAGTTGCTACAATTGCAATTGGTTGGCACCATATGTATTGCTCCATGCACAGTTCACTACATTGTAACAGCTACCTAAACGAGACAGATTTTTGGTGGTGTCAACGTTCTCTGCACACAGGTAAACATTCTCACTGCTCTACTAAACAAATTCCTGCAAGAATTGCTGGACAACTGCTCTACTAAACAAATTCCTACAATAATTGCTGGACAATCTAGCATATATTGCATGCTTGTCTTTATAACACCAATACAAATAAGACACATAACTCCAGTAGTTGTGCAACGTGGGTCACATTCTGACTTTATTGTGTACAAGACATTTTTATGCAGATTATTATTTGGCATCCTAACACATGTTCATACAGGATAACAACTCTGGTCAACTCTCCCCAACTCAAATCTGTGAAAAGCTACTGTCAACTCCATGATTGCAAATCTATTTAGATAAATTATTATCCAGACAAATTGCTACAGCTACTGTGTAAATGATCTAATGCATACAACTTCATTTGAAAATGTATTTATTATTTAAAGGATTTATAGTATGACAGTACTTAAAAACTGAAAAGCTGGGCACACACCAGAATGCTGAGTTTTATTAAGGATTATTTATTACAGAAGCACAGCATGTACAAACACAGGGCTAATACCCCTATGTATCAACCCAGCCAGGTGGGTCTTCCCCCCTGAGGAAGACTCACCTGGCTGGGTCGATTCGTAGAAGTGCTAGCCCTGTGTTTGTACATGCTGTGCTTCTGTGATAAATAATCCTTAATGAAACTCAGCATTTTGGGTGTGTGCCCAGTTTTTCAGTTTTCAAGTTGTATATTAATATGACTGGAGCACCTTTGGGACAGCTCATGTGCATCCCTCTACTTTTCTTCTATAGTATGATAGAAGTCTGAGCATGTTCAGTGTTGCTGTTGTAAAATCAGTGTATTAATTGACTCTGTGTCAAAGCAATGCACGCCCTGTAACACATCTATTTAAATGCTCTAACTTACCATATGAGTGCAAATTAATATTATCATATGTAAAAAGACATTCCTGCATATGTTTTGAATTTATGTTGCCTTCTGTGTCATATTGAATGAATGGATGGGGGGGGGGGGATGCAGTGGGCACAATGAAGAAATTAGTTTTATGAAAACTCTAAAGCCATGGACCTTTTGGTGCCAGTCCATGTATGCTCGCTGGTTTCACATCTTTGCTCTCCTTGGTTTGACGGTGAGCTGAGAGCATTGAAAAAACAGGGGTGGAGGTTAGAGAGGTGTTGGAGAAGACAAGGACCCAGGAGGACACACAGATTCTGATGGCTCATTATAATGATTATCAGAATACAACCATCTGTAAAAAGGCAGGTTTATGTCTAGGGCGATTGCAGCTGGGAAGAATTGACTGGCTCAGCTCTTTTGGGTTGTGGATAGGCTTTTACATCCTGCCTGTCTGGAACCCATTAGAGCATTTTCAGCTTAGAAATGAGAGCAGTTCACTCAGTTCTTCTCAGACAGGGTGTCCTTTGTTAGGGCTTGGATTTATCCTGGCAGATTGTCATAATCTGACTGGATTGGGCCTCGGGAAGGCAGTTGCATTCAGTCACTGCAACACTGATGACAATCCCCAGTGTGAGAATGTGAACCGAAATAAAAAAAAATTCCTTGATTTTTTTTAAACCTGTAATAAAGAAAATTATCTTTTATCAATCTGACTCTCAACACCCCTGTACCCAACCTCCCACACTACACTCACCACCCCACAACCCACAGGCATCCTCACCTGAACATGTCCTGTTCCATAGATCCACTCTCCACTCTCCAATCAGAGACTCATCTTGCTGCTGGAACTAGCCACTGCAGTATGAAAAACTAAGGTACGTGCAGTTTAATGTACTTCAATGGGGTTTTGAACTTTTATTCATAACTTTGTAATTATTAAATATTTTTACACCAAATTTTCAACATGGCCTTTTTGGTACCCCACCTAATGACCAATTGTGGTGGAATTATGCAAATCTGCCCCAAATGTTGATTTCATGGTGGCTTTGCAAAATCACCTTTTGGTAGGATTTGAAAAGTTTAACACCCTTGCTCATGAAGTAGGGTCATAAGAAGGCTGTGTTGAAACATTTGGGATTAAAATATGTAAAAATTACAGTTATAACAGTACATTGAAATGTTTCTATGCTCACTCGTAACTTTGGTAATTTTTCAATATTTCAACCCAAAATTTTCAACATAGCCATTTTTTTCTCACCACCTCATGAACATGACAGCTGTTACTTTTAAAATCCTGGCCAAAATGTTTTTTTTGTACTTGTGGTGCAGAATGACATTTCAGCGGGGATTCAACATTTTTCACCTTCTGAGTTCAGGAGGTGGGGACACAAAAAGGTTATGCTGAAAATCTAGTGTCCAAATATGGTAAAATTACCAACTTATGGGTGACCCTTGCAATATTTCAATACTCAGTCATAAGTTAAGTAATTTTCAACATTTTGACGCCAACCTTTCAACATTGCCACTTTTTAGCACTACCTCATAAATAAGACAGGTGTCACTTTTTAAATCCTGGATGAGATGTATTTTCACACTTCAGCTGCAAAATTACATTTCAGCCAGAATACTGTAAATGCCACATGTCATGTTTATAAGTGGAGTCATAAAACAACTATCTTGAAAATTTGGGGTCAACATTTTTTTAAATAATTATGCTTTCTAAGAAAGTTTTTGGATATAGTGACAGTCTTGACCACATCAGGAATCCCTTCCCAGTGAGCTGAGTTTGGGGGAGCACAGTGACCCAGCTGGAATGGGTGAGGGTGGGGGGTTGGCATTGTTATACAATCCACCCCACCCCACCCAGGGAATGAAAGCTGCAGGGCACAGGTACCATATAGTGAAGATAGCTTTTCTCTTGGCATAGGGCCCTGTACATCTGCACCCATGGTCAGTAGAGGGCCCTGTGCATTGGCAAACAGATGAACTTGTTCCTCTGTGTGTCTGTATTGGAGGCCATGTGGTAGCATAGGGAACAGAGAGCTCAGTGCTTCTGCAGCCCAGAAGACAGTCTAATGAATTCTTGGCATCCATCGCTGTAGGGAGCTGCAGGGCTCACAAGGGTTTTGCAGTTCCATAGTTGGACTGAGTCTTCCCTTTCTTCCCTTGGGCCCTGTGCACCTGCATGTGTTAATGCAGGTCCAATTGAGACTGTATAAATGAAGCTATGATTCCACTTTCTCAAAATGAAAGGAAATTATTTGCAAAAAATTGCATTAAGGCACTAGTAAGGGTTGAAGTTAATACTGCAAAAGTAGGGAACTGTGGCATTAGGGTTTTTGGCTCTATGATGCTGGTTTGAGAACCACAGCAATGGATTTATGTCAACCTCAACTTGCAGTTGACATAAATCAGAATGGAGACCACAGCTGTATTTTCATCGGGGGGGCTTCACCCCTGAACCCCCCATGCAGGGGACTCTACCCCATCACCCCCGATCAATAGGATTCTAACTCTGAGTTGGAGTTGGATCGGGGAAGGTGTGCAGGACCAGGAGAGAGAGAGTGCTGGGGTCTCTGGCAAACTATTACAGTGAAAATGTTGATGTTGTCGGCATCTACATTTTTGCTATAATAGTGTCGCTGTACAAGGGGTATACCAGGGTTTGCAACCCTAACCCCCCCCCCCCAAAAGCAGGAAAAGGAAAACATTTGGGTTTTGGGTCTCCGGAGTCTTGCTGATTCAGTGGTGGGGTCTTCTTTGTGTGTGTGTGTGTGTGTGTGTGTGTGTGTGTACTGGGGGAGCAGTACTGTTAGGTTAAGAATGTTTCTAGTATTTGAAAAAAACTCACTGTTTTATTGAAGAACAGTACATTGAAATTCTTCGAGAAACATACATATGCCTTTTCTAGAAATATATGCAAGTAAACAATCCAGAAAATTTGAGTTATGGAGATTTAACTAAGCAAAGTAACAACTGCTAAGATTTGTACACACTAACTGTAATAAACCACAAATCAATGTATGAATGAGCTTATGAAAAAACAAATACATACATATATATATACACACACACACACACACACAAAATATATATATATATATATACACAGTGTGTGTATATATATATATATATATATATATATATATATATAGTGGCGTGAAAATAACTGCAGATTATTTTTTCCAGGTATTGCACAGTATTTCACTCAATTGCTGATCTTGTTGCAATGAAATGATAACAATGGATGGGTCACAATGAATTTATGCATCACAATGATTTATGAGATCATGCTAGCCAAAATACTTCAAAGATTGCCTCACAAAAACCTGAGGGGGTGGTAAAAAATTCTGGGACAACTTAAAAGACCTCACAGGCAAAGCAAACAAATCATCTCCCTCCATGCTCCTTGTGAATGGAGAAATCTTCCAAGACCTCAAAATGATAGTGGACACATTCAACATGGCATTTTCTGATCTCATTAGCATACTCCCGCCTGACTTTCACATTGCAGCCAATAGCAACTCAGAAGAAGTGAGGAATACCAGTAATGGGCACCCCAATGGACCCCCCCCCGTTCTACTTTAAGGAAATTTCTTAGGTTGAGGCCAAAAAATACTTCCAATGTACCCTAGGCAAATCCATACACAGTAATGACTCCCTTGATCTAAAATTGATTGCCCTCGCCCTTGACGAAGTAACACCACCATTCACAGAAATACTAAATTTATCCCTCAGACTAGCACAATTCCCCCCGAAATGGAAAGCCGCGTTGGTTACTCTGGTCCACAAAAGCAGTGATCGAGCCCTCCATGCCAACTATCAACCCATCTCAATCTTACCCCATGAATGTATTATATCTGACCAACTGGTAGGCAATCTTGACAAGTATAATATCCAATGCTCCTGGCAAAATGGATTACTGAAACCACTCAGCACCACCACAGCACAAATTGAGTATGCTGGCTTGCTTCATGAGGCCCTGGACAGGAGTCAGCTTGTAAGGTGATATATAGTACATCAACCTCACCAAAGCTTTTGATACCCGTTAATCACAACAAACTACTCTGCAAACTCCACTCCACTGGACTCTCACCAGAAACAGTTGGGTGGTTTAGAAGCTACCTCACCAGTAGAATGCAACAGGTAAAAATAAATGATACCCTCTCCGACTGTAGACAGGTGAACACGAGTGTGCCACAAGAGTTGATTCTAGGTCCCCTCTTGTTTAGTCTGTTCCTCAACCAGCTCCCTCTAGCATGCATGGAAAAAATACTCCTTCACATGGATGACAATCATGTTTTCAAATAATCCTGACCCACATACACTTGAAACTCATCTCCAAAAAAATGTTGCCACCGTTGAAGATTGGTTCTCCAAAAACAAACTCCTCCTAAACTATAAAAAAAACAAAGGTGATGGTGTTCACGAACCCTAAAAATAAACATCAATCCTATCAAATAGCAATTCTTAATAACAAGCAAGCCCCTTTCGAACAGGTGACTATGTTTAGGTATTTAGGCGTTACACTCAATGGCTCCCTATCCTTCACCCATCATGTTGACCATGTAGTCAAGGTCATCAATACTTGAATCAGCCTGTTACATAGACACTGTCACAGTATGACCACTGATGCACTATTGCTGTCTGCAAAAAATTCAGTCCTATCTATCATTGACTATGGGCTTGTGGTGTATGGTACAGCCACTGATACGACCCTTAAAAAAGTAAGTGCAGCATTAATTAAATCTTGTCAGCTTGTCTTAGGTGCACATAGAATAACTCACATGTGCGATCTTTATGCCCAAACCAATTGGCTCAGCCTCCTAGGCAGGGTGAAGTACCATGTCTGCCTCCTAGGGAAAAAAACACCTTGGTTTAACCCCTATATTCATCCAAAACCTCCTTAATCCTTCAACCAACCCTCACAGGACAAGATGAATGGCTAGACACTCTCTTCAAGTTCCTTTCTGCCACATGGCACAAGCACGAAAATCTTTGCCTACAGAGCACCCTGCTGGCTCATTGGCCTCCCTCCTGACATTGCTAACGAACCTAAACTAGGACCGTTTAAGAAAAAACCCCTCCAACACCTCACCTCTCTAAGTAATTGTGACTGCCAACCCTAACTAAACCATCCTTCCAGCCCCTGTAACCCCCTTATTGCCCTTTCTGCCTAGCACCTGCCCCATGACCGTTCCACTGCCCCAACTATCCCACCCCCTCCTTCAGACTCCTAATTTTGCCTACCCTACCTCTCTACCCCATCCTCCTCTTGGCAAAGTCAACCTCTGACTGCTACCTCAGTGCAAACTAAATGTGTATATACCTGTATTGATTAATACATTTTGTTGTCTTCAATTTTTACCCAAATTTTATATTATTACCTATAATGCTATTTGTAATGACATGGAACCCTTGTAAAGGAGCTTCTAGCTCAACAGTGTTGCTCCAATATGCTGAATAAATAAATACATTAAATAAATATATGCATTTTATTTACTCTGGTTTTATTCTTAATGAACAATTGCAGAACATCTTTTCATTATACTAAGTTTTACACACAGAATAAATTGATAACATTACAGTCTATCACTTTTCAAAACCAGATAAGCCTGTATTTTGAACACTGTATTTGTTGTGCTTGTAGGTGGTGCTGCATCTAGCCAGTTAATCAAATTGGCACAACTGGGAGTGTGATTATACTAATTCAAAGATGCTGTCATCATCTCAATGGCTCTGCATATATTCCAGTGCCAGCTGACATCTATCTTTAATGACTGAAGTAAATAATTATAAAAGTTTACATTTTGAAATGCTGAATTATTTAAAACAAAAACAAACAATGTATCCATGAACTGGAATGTAAATAAGTATGAAAACTGTCATTTCACTAGACTGTGTAAAAAAAAAAAACCTCTAACAAATACTGCTGCACCAGAATAATTGATAAGTGGATCAGGGTGCCCACCTCTTTCTCACCTCTCCCCTCCAGGGATTTCACTGTTATTTAATGTAAATGTTACTTAATGTGTTTTTTACCATGGTAGCTGTGAATCTGCAGTATTTTTTTCTGCAGTCGATGGCAAATACCGTGGTGTCAGTCAACTTTTATACAACTACCACTGTACATTAAACCAGATTTACCTTATTGCAGTTGCTGGTTCCAGCAGCAAGACATGTCTTTGAACAGAGAGTGGATCTATTTCATGGGACATATTCAAATGAGTGAGGGTTTCTCGGGTGGGGTG
This sequence comes from Neoceratodus forsteri, assembly GCA_016271365.2. NCBI lineage: Eukaryota > Metazoa > Chordata > Ceratodontiformes > Ceratodontidae > Neoceratodus > Neoceratodus forsteri. The sequence goes on along the minus strand of CM057456.1, from coordinate 920,308,000 downwards.
GTGGTGTCAAGTGGGAGGTTGGATGGGGTAGGGTGGGCAGGGGTCTGGGGTCTGGGGGTCAGAACAGCAATTAGAAATGCAGCACAATTTAATTTCATCAGCAAAATTCTGGTGAAATTGAGAATTTCACCATGCAAATTATTTTGTGAAATTTGAGCATTCCGCAAAATATTTCACGGGTGCGAAATGTGGAATTTCACCCAAGAACTGCAGAATTTTGCCTATGAATGGTGGATTTGTACCCATCAGTGGCAAAAATTCAGTCATTTGCTGGTAACTTCGCTGGCAAAATTCTACATTTCACCTGAGGATTTTCGCATTTTATACCTTCAAAATATTTCACAAAATATGCAAATTTTACAAAATATTTCAAGTAGTGAAATTTCAGGATTTCACCCATCTCTAACAGTGATGGACCATTTTCTTTTTTACAGGTTAAAAAAAACTAAAGACAATGAGGAATTGTTTTCTTTTTTGCAAGTACTATATTTTACCTTTCTCAATCCAACACTGTGGATAAGGTACACCAGTGTTGGCATGTACTTTATGGCAGTGCCGGGGAGAGCACCCTGTGTCACCAACTATGAATGGGGATGATTGGCCTGTGATCTGGAGGGGAGGGGGGTTGGCAAGTGATAGTGGGGTGGGCACCCCAGTCAACTTTTTTAAAATGAAGTTGTGAAGAATGGAGCAGGTTACACAATCTACAGGAAGGACAGGGTGGGTAGAAGAGGAGGAGGAGTAGCTCTCCATATAAGGGAAGGGATTCAAGCAACAGAACTAAAGAGTAAACAGGAAGTTGATGAGTCACTATGGGCCACCCTTGAGACAGGAAATGGCACCACAATCCGCATGGGGGCTTATGTACAGACCCCCATCTCAAGGGAGGGAATGGACAAGGAAATGCTAGAAGGCATCCTTATAATGGCAGAAAAAGGGAAAATATTGTTGATGGGGACCTGAATATGCCAGATGTTAACTGTAGCACCTTTGCTGAAGGCACATCCAATAGCAGGGTCATTCTTGATACCCTACAGGGGGCATACCTCAGACAGCTATTGTGGGAACCCACTCAGGAGGGAGCAACCTTAGACCTGGTACTCTCAAATGGGGATGGAGAAAGGATCTCAGATTTAGAAATGGGTAGCCATCTGGGAACAAGTGACCACCAAATAGTGTGGTTCACAATAAACACAGCCACAGAGTCAAGTTATACAAAAATAAGAGTACTGGACTTTAGGAGGGCTGACTTTAGGAAAATGAGAGAGTGCCTGAGAAAGCACTAGCAAATGGGCAAGAAGGAGGGGTGGAGGAACAATGGGAAATAATCAAAACAGCCATCACAGTGGCAACAAGCCTTTGTGTGAAGCAAATCGACAAAACAAAATGAAGGAGAAAACCAATATGGTTCTCAAAAGAGGTGGAAGGGAAAGTTAAGGAGAAAAGGATAGCATTCAGGAAATATAAGGAAACATAGAAGAACCAGGACAGTGAACTTTGTCAGTTAAAGCAGAAGGCAGGGAAGGCAGTCAGAATAGCAAAGGCCCAAACTGAGGAAAGATAGCCAGCTCCATTAAGAATGGGATAAGACATTTTATAGGTACATTAGGGAGTGAAGAAAGACCAAGGGAGTATACAGAGACTTAATAAAGGGGAGGGAATGTGGGCAGAGGGTGACAGTGAAAAAGCAGGGATACTGAATGAATATTTCTGCTCAGTATTCACAACAAAAGAGGAGGGGGAGATACCTAAACCTAACAAGAGAAACACTCTGGAAAGGGGGGTTAATACTAGTCCATTCACAGAAGAAAGGATTTTGAAAGGACTCTTGAAACTGAGGGTGGACAAAGCAATGGGGCCTGATGGGATTCACCCCAGAATTCTAAAAGAACTAAGGGTAGAACCAGTAACACCACTGACTAGTCTCTTTAACAATAATGGGAAGATGGGGTGGAACCTGAGGACTGGAGAAGGGCAGATGTGATTCCACTTCACAAAAGTGGGAGCAGGGCAGAGGCAGGAAACTATAGACCAGTTAGTTTGACCTCAGTGGTAGGGAAAATGATGGAATCATTTCTGAAGGAAAGAATTGTTGAGTACCTAGAGGCCAGAGTGGCACAGGACCCAAGGCAGCATGGTTTCACAGCCGGAAGGTCATGTCAGACAAATCTAATAGATTTCTTTGACTTGGTGACCAAAGTAATAGACCAGGGAGGGGCTGTGGATATGACCTACCTAGATTTTAGCACGGCATTTGACACAGTCTCACACAAAAGATTAATATACAAGTTAGCCAGCCTTGGAATGGGTCCCAAGGTGGCAGCCTGGATAAAAAACTGGCTGGACAACAGGACGTAAAGGGTAATAGTAAACAGAGTCCACAGTGAAGAAAGGAGGGTAACTAGCGGGGTACCACAGGGTTCGGTCCTGGGACCGGTCCTCTTTAATGCCTTTATGAATGACATTGGAGAGCACCTGGAAGGAAAAGTATGTCTCTTTGCAGACGACACAAAGATCTGCAACAGGGTTGATACACAAGGTGGGGTGGATAGGATGAAAAGGGACTTGGCAAGGTTGGAGGAATGGTCAAATATATGGCAACTCAGATTCAATGCAAAGAAGTGCAAGGTAATGCACCTGTGAAACAAAAACCCAGGGGAAGAGTACACAATGGGGGATGAGATAACAACAACAAAAATTGAAAGAGACCTAGGAGTAATTATATCAGATGACCTAAAGGTGGGCAGGTAATGTGAGAAGGCAGTAAGGAGGGCTGGGGGATACTGGTATGCAGAGGGAGAGGCATCAACAGTAGAAAACAGGAAGTTGTTATCCCTCTGTATAGACAGTTAGTGAGACCCCATCTGGAGTACTGTGTGCAATTCTGAAGACCCCATCTCCACAAAGACATAGACAGAGTGGAGGCTGTTCAGAGGAGGGCAACCAAAATGGTGCAGAGTCTGCACCAGAAGACATACGGGGAGAGACTAAAGCAGCTTAACATATATACCCTTGAGGTAAGGAGGGAGAGAGGGGACATGATAGAAACCTTCAAGTATCTCAAGGGAATTAACAAAATACAAGAGAGTAGCATCTAGAGCTGTGTGAATACCTTTTCCCAAACATTCAGTTGAATATTTGGTATTCTGGTCCCAGGTATTCAGTATTCGTTATTTGGTATTTGGTATTCGGCCAGAAAAGGTGTTTTTTTAAGGAAACTTAAAAAAGTACTTTAACACCACCATTAATCACCCATTAAACCTGGCGTAGCATACACACCTCAATGAGACTTCAACCACTAACACAGAGCTCTTGTTAATGCAACCAAAGCTACATGTGGCACACTTGATCCACCACACCACACATTTAGCACTCCGAAAATGATATCAAGCATTGCATTGGGTCAGCACTGGAAGGTGTTCATGGTCACAGACACGGTAGCCCATGACATGGGCATCAGTGATTGAGTGCTTGCAATAACGACAACTCAATCCTGGTGCATGTTGAAGGGTCTACTGCTGAGGAAGGGTGACTGGATGGGGGAGGTGGGTGCATATAGTGACAGGATATCACTATATGTGTACGTGTGCAGGGGGGCGGGGTCCAGCATGACAGAAGGGAGGGAGGCAGGGAGAGTTGGCCTGGTGTGGTTGGTGTGGGGCTGCCAAGCTGGCCCCATAGCATGGTTGGTGGTTGTCAGCCTAAAGGTGCAAGGGTTCCAGTTCAGGCCCAGGCACACCTACATTTTTGTGTGCCCGGACCCCAATTTTTTTCTCCAGATTTTGCACCCCTCCCCCCTAAATGCACCCCACAGAAGTTAAGAATTCTTTAGTAAGGGGGTGTGGGGAAATGAAAGGGGCACAGACCACTACATGAACAATCAAAATTTAAGTCCCTGGCTCTGTTTTCCTGTGCGTTGGGGGTGTACATCACTGAAATAGATTTTCGGTGATATATACTTGCCTTGTCACCAATTGCGATTGCACTTTCGTGGTTATCACATAAATCCAAAGAGACAGGGTAGACGGTGCTTTTGGCCATGGGCATAAGAATAGTGGTAACAGTGGCTGCCATAGTGGTGACAGCTGAAAGGGTGGCTGCTGCATGAATGGCACCAGTGGTGGTGGGAAGCACACTGACTGTAGATGTAGCAGCCACAGTGATAGCATTGGGAACACTGGTGGTGGTGTCTGCTGCTTCCTGCACAAAGCATGTATGCACTAATGTCCTCCTACTACTGCACAAAAGGATGTAACAGTGAATGTATAGATGGAACAGGTGGTGACACCAGTAGTAGTAATAGTTCTGCCGATGGTATTAGTAGTAGTAGTACTATTCCCAATGCTACAAAAACTAAAAGGCTTGCTTGGGGAGAAAAATATTTGAGACCATCTAATAAAGAGACACGTGTCTGTCATCGTCCATGTAGTCTATCTCACTACCTTCTCTGGAATTGTATTATGTATCAGTAGTATACAGTGAAGCAAGACAAGATGCAATTCAGTACTTTGCAGTAAATGCTGTCACAAAATATTGGATGACTTGGGATTAACTACCATTGAATTACACTGCTCCTTGCAGCATACTGCAGCACTTTGCAATAACTTTGCAGGCATGGAAAATAATTGAGACTGGTGATGCCACACTGGTAACCGGAATATTTCAGGCTTGTGAAATACTTGGGCCTGGTGATGCCACACTGGTAACCAGAATATTTCAGGCATGGGAAATACTGGAGACTGGAGATGCCATACTGGTAACTGGAATATTTCAGGCATGGGAAATACTTGAGATGGGTGATGCCATACTGGTAACTAGATTATTTCAGTCATGTGAAATACTGCAGACTGGAGATGCCATACAGATAACTGGAATATTTCATGCATGTGAAATACTTGAGAATGGTGATGCCATACAGGTAACCAGAACATTTCAATCATGTGAAATACTTGAGACATGTGATGCTATACTGGTAACTGGAATATTTCAGTCATGTGAAATACTTGGACAAGTGATACCATACTCGGAACCGTATTATTTTAGTCATGTGAAATACCTGAGACAAGTGATACCATACTCGTAACCATAATATTTCAGTCATGTGAAATACTTGAGACTGGAGATGCCACACTGTTAACTGCCATATTTCAGGCATGGGAAATACTGAGACCAGAGATACCACACTAACTGCCATATTTTATGCACTCAAAATACTTGAGACTGGTGATGCCACACTTGTAACTGCCATATTTCAGGCATAGGAGACATTGAGAATGGAGATGCCACACTTGTAACTGCCATATTTCAGGCAAGGGAAACACTGAGACTGGAGATGAAACACTATTAGCTGTCATATTTTATGCATGTGAAATACTTGAGACTGGTGATGCCACACTGGTTACTGCCACCCAGAAATCTGTTAAAGGGATCGATGGAATATGGGCACAAGCAACACAGGGGATGAAAAATGTAGCAAAACCAGTTGAGGATTTTGTATTGGGAACAGCAATCAATAGATGGGTGGCAGTTTTAGGCAGTGGAAACTGCAAGGCATGCTCATTCAAAAGAATACACCATGACAGTGGAAGTAATAAAGGAAAAGGGTGCTGCTCACAGATTTGTGTTAGTATGACTTTGAATATGAATGTTAACATGTGCTTATTTGCTAACAGAACAATGATGGTTAACACAGAATGGCTTGTGTATGGGTTAATGCTGTAACACACAAATGTTGTATCCAGTACAAGACAATTATTTAATGCAATTGTTAGTGGCCATATGTGTACCCAAGGTGAGGTAGATTTATTTTTATAAACACGTTCCACATGTGCTAGGTCAAGTGAGGATCGGTGAGGTTCCACCACATCCCCAGCAGTGCTGAACATTCATTCAGACAGTGCTCTGGTAGGGGGGCAAGAGATATGTTTAAGGGCCAACTGTGCCATGTGCGGAGATGCTTTCATCCTTTTGATCCAGTACTACACTGGATTTATGGAGAATGACTCCAGAGGATCATTGAAATAACTGTTCAGCAGATTGGGTATCGACTGTGGCTGCTGTTCTGTTCTTTTCCGCTGCTCAGCCTGTAGTGATGAGCTGAGTTCAGCCCAACAGTCACCCTCCTTCTCAAGGTTTTCCATACTGCTTTCAGGTTGTGATTCTGAGACTGGCTTATCAGTAGGGTTACCTGCTGATCTCATCGACCCAAGGATGCAGAAACTAAGTTCTGAGCACATCTGCTTCTGAATGTCTGTAACCCTGTGAGTGGGCATTATAAGGTTTAATACCTCACACTTGAAACGTGGATCCAACATAGTGGAAAATATGTGCTTTTTATTGGAACAGAGATCAGAAAATCTAACTTCTAGTTCTGTGGTGAGGTTTTCCACAAGGAATATCACTGTTCCTGGTGTCTAGTTTGGATCTTTCTCAGCATTTTCACTGAATCTCCTCATGGCTTTTTTCAGGATCTGTACAGCAGGAATTACCTGACTTGGCAGTGCAGAATCAGAGCTAAGGCCACAAGTGCTCCTTTCAAATGGGGTTAAAACCTTTACCAAGCCCTCAATCACAGCCCAGTCCTGATGTCCGAGGACTCCCCCATATCAGTTTCCATGCTCATCTCTTGAAGGGCCCACTTTTGCTCCAGAAGCCTTTGCAGCATGTAACAGGTGGAATTCCACCGGGTCTGTACATCCTGGATGAGATGATGCTGCGGCATTTGAAGATGCTCTTGTAGCTGATGCAGACGGTTTGTGTCTTTCACAGGGTGATGGAAGTGGCTGCATATGCTTCTGGCTACTTTGACTGTGTGATCTGCCTCTGCTGTGTTTGCCAAAGCCTTTGTCACCACCAAATTTAGTGTATGAGCAAAGCAGCGTATCCCATCAAAATTGCCATCTCTAAGTGCTTTTATCATATTTGTGGCATTGTCTGTGACCACAAACGCTACCTGCAAATTGTTTCCATCAATCCATGGGCTCAACATCTCTTTCAGGAATGACAGTATGTTTGTAGCCCAGTGATCCTTTTCCATAACACTGACATTTAGCCAAGCAGACCTGCAGGGAGAGGGGGAAGAGACAGAACCAGCACCGGTACCACCATCACCACCAGTGACTACCACATCTGCAACACACCAGTGTGCTGCAGTGACATATATGCATGATTTTAATTCCTGCTGGTCCATATGTCAGTTGTGCAGTGGAAAGCTCCACCAACAGCCTGTGCTAGTAGTCTGGCAACTTCTTTTCTCAAATCATGGTAAATGTTGGGTACTACAGTACGTGAAAATGTGGTCTGTGACAGTATATTATACCTAGGGTGCAAATGCTGCAGCAGCCTACAGAAACCTGTGTTTTCCACAATGGAAAATGGCTACAGATCCAAGGCCATCATCTCACCAATTAAATTGGTGATCTGCTGAGCTGTAGGATGTGACACCTGGTATTTGGTGTGGGCATGGAAGACTTGCATGATGGGTGTAGTCAAAGTGGTACCACATCACATTGATTTTGACTTTGAACCCATGGAGAAGGGTGTTACAATCATACCTCTCAACTGTCCCTGATTTTCAGGGATGTCCCTGATTTTGCCTCAAAATGTTACTCTGTCCCTCCTAAAAACTGTGTTTCTGTGACCAAACAACAGGGGTTATAAGCACAAAACTATGTCAAACATTAAAGTTACAAACTTGTTCTTCCCTAGAAAATGCATTTTACACTAAGCCCTTTATTTTACCAGCTTTCTGAGTGAATAGCTCCAATTTTGAAGAAGTGTCCCTGATTTTGGTCCTTTGTCACTGATTTTTTTAAGCCTTGTCCCTGATTTATGAGGCAGGAGGTTGAGAGGTATGGTTACAATAATAGACGATTGAGCAGAAGAAGGCAGAATGGGTGATGCTCCTGTATGGGGATGCGCTATAAGTGGTGTAGGGGGAGTTGAGGGCACACTGTCTGTCTCAGTAATAGAATCACTAACAATACTTTGTGCATCTACTGGACCAGAACCAGAAGAGGGGCTGACAGGCACATGTTGTGGAGAGGGAGGAACAGCTGTGGATCATTGAAGTGCACTGGATGTTTCATTCAGAAATGGTTCATCATTGATGTGAGATTTTAAAGGTTTTTATCATGACTTACAGTACAGTCACACACACAGCATACTGCTTTTGTTGGATTATCTTTTACAACACTAAAGTGCGGCCACACCACACTTTTCCTTGCACTGACAGTGGAAGTACAGGCCCCAATAGGGCGACCATGGGCATGTTTTGCCCCTTTCCCCTTATCAGACTTGGGTGCAGTGGATGCAGTTGTTCTACCCCTTTCTTTCTCCACAACAGACGTAGTTGTAAAACTACTTTGTGTATCAGATGGAGCTGAACTTGACACAACTCTTTGAAAGGACAGAGTGGACTGTTTGTTTTTTTTAGGAGGAGGAGGAGGAGGAGGAGGGTGACCCTGACCAGCCTGCTTGCCACGACAAGAAGTACTGCACTGCATTTTTTGGCAGCTGCACATTCATGCTTCTCACACAGATATGCCGCATATTCGGCCTCATCACCAAATTCACTTAAGTGGGTATAACTGTCAGATGATGTACTTAGCAAGTCTTGAGGCTCTGGTAAATATTCAGAACTAGATGAATGCTCTTCTTTGGAATCCTCCACATCAGCAAAAGAAAATGTGGTGAGAGGAAACTTGCAAGGCTGAGCAACAGTACATTTTGGCAACACGATCGTTGCAGTCGTTGTAACAGTCTCATGGTCAATACTAATCACAGTACCTATGGTCATGTGCACAGTTGGCAAGGTAGTAGCACTATCGACAGTAGTCCTGGTGCCAGAATTACAATCAGGAGTTACAGTCGGAAGAAATTGGCATCATATTACAGCTAGTTGTAATACTGGCAGCAGTAGTCATGGTGACAGCAGAACACTCAGGACTACTAATAGAAGCAAAGGTTGTGGTGACAGTGGCTGTGCAAGGAGCACAAATAACAGTGCACACTGTTATGGCAGTGGTGGTGTCAACAGTATAAAAAGGATTTGCTCTGGTTGCTGAAATCACGGCACTGGTGGTGGTGGGGAGAAGCACACTGATAGGCGATGTTGCCTCTATGGGGGCAGTTGTGTGAATAGTACTACCACTGGTAGTGGGGGTGGGTTCTTGTTCTTGTATAACTGGAGATGTCAGCTGTAAAGCCCTCCTACTTTTATAAAATGATGGTGCTGCAAATGCAGTACTAGTAATAGTAGTGGCAACAGTTGAAGTTATAGCAGTACTAGTACTACCCCCAATCTTACTGACACCAGAACCTGAAGGCTTATCAGGGGAGAAAACTATTTTAGAGCAGCGAATGCGAACACACCTTCTCTCACCCTGTTCCTCACCACTTACGACTGGTGGTGAAGATGACTTGCTTGGGCTGGACCACGCATGTTTACGGGATTGAGGAGACATGGTCTGTAACTTACTGTGTATGTTATTTGTGATTAGTGTCTTTGTTTATGCTGGTGCTTCTTGCAGAAAACAACAATAGCAACACCGCGTATGTTGCAGCTAATAAAGTCAAGCTGATACTAGAACGAGATGGAGTCAGCAAAGAACTTCTTACTTATGCGGTGTCAGTTGTGCACTCATACAGTACAGCAATTCAAGCTTTGAAGCTGCGCAAACAACTTACAACACACAGAACCTAGTAGTCACTCACACACACAGAAATACTAAAGCAGTTCACAGAAAATTTACGTTACACACTCACAGTAGTACACACACAGGGGCGAAGACACACAAAAAGAAAAACTCACATGCACAGGAGGCCACTCAGGTGCAGTGAGCTGCAGAGGGAGGAGTCACCTGCTACACCCTCCTTACTCAGTTGTACAGGGAACTGAGCCAAGAACCAGACTACAGTCAGCAACAATTCAATGGACCAAGCCTGACCCAATGAGAAAGAATAGGCTGCTTTATATATCACAAAAAAAAATGCATGTAGACAACTGTGCATGCACTTGCAGGACACAGATTACAAGAACAACAATACAACGCACACACAGATAATGTATGCACCATGGTAAGCTGCAACGCAGATAAGAGGGAGTCAGATGACAATCACACCTCACTTATGCAGGGAACCGAGCACAGAACCTGATTACAGCAAAATACCAATTTGCTTCACAAAAGAAATAGAAAATACCTCAGGGGCTGTTTGTGGATTTGGAAAAAAAAAGGTAAGCAAGCACAGCAGTGGGGATGTGGCAGTCAGCAAAAGCTTGAGCCACTCACTGTTACTGAGCCCAGTAACAGTTACCCACTACATGCAAAAGCCAAACTGGACTGTGTTGACAAAAAAATAAAATCTTGATAAGAACTAATTGGTTCTTAAGCAAAAAATCAAACCACACTGCTTCAGCTGAGCTGTGAAACTGTAAGCAGTGGGGGAGGGGAATCAGCATGCAGCAGCACACATAGTCACACACACAGACTATACTTTTCCTTGAAACTGAGCCCAGTTTCAAGGATGAAAAACAAAACTGCAGTTAGATGCAGTCACAAGGTGATCAGATGTAAAAACTGGATCACACACAAAACATTTTTTAAACAGTTATAAAAGTTACAAGTGGTAAACTAAACAGAGTTAGCTCTCTGAGAAACAACTGTCTCCTCTCATCTACACACTCAGACTGAGGAGATCACATGGTGTTTCTAGTTCTGAGCTCCAAAAACAGCCTCTGATTGGCCAGCGAAGCTCTGTGAGATTTTGAAATCTCACCCACCGAATAGTACGTCCCGAACAGTTGCCGAATAGTGAACTATTTGTGCTATTCAGAAAATACTATTCGGACCATGCACAGCCCTAGTAGCATCTTCAAGAAAAAGAGATGTGCAAGAACAAGGGGCACAATTTGAAGATAGAGGATGGACGGCTCAGAGGTAATGTTAGAAAGCATTTTTTCACAGAGAGGGTTGTGGATGCATGGAACAGCCTTCCTGAGGAAGTTGTGGAGTCAGGAACAGTGGGAGAATTCAAGAATGTACGGGACAGACATAAGGCAATTCTAGTGGGGGGTAGGAGGAAGTAACCTGTTGATTAACTAGAATCTGCAGCTTATCCATGAGGTAGGGAAATGGGCAGACTAGGTGGGCCAAGTGGTCCTTATCTGCCGTCAAATTCTGTGTTTCTATGTTTCTATGTTGACTGAGCTAGGAGGGGAGGAATTTAAATCGGAAAAATCGGATTAGGTAGACAGATAGATAGATAGATAGATAGATAGATAGATAGATAGATAGATAGATAGATGGATAGAGATAAGAGAGATCAGGGGATCACTGGATCACTGCTGAAACTGAAGCCAGCAGCATGAATCCAGCTGCAGCTTCACTATTCTAGAAAGTCCCGCTGTTCTCATACTGAGTACACGGGTGAACTACTCCTCTCTAAGCTGGGCATCAAGGATTTTCTTTTTTTTTTCCATATAGGTATATGTACTCCTCCTCTTCCTGGCTGCCCCTTTTTGTCTGACCCCTCCAGCCCAGTCACCTCGATACCACCAGGACTTACCTTCAGCTTGGTCACTGGGTGCGGTGCCTGCAGAGGGTCAGCCATCATCCGGCTGTCGGGCTTTTTTCCATCATTTTCTCCCTCTTCCCCATTTCTGGGGTGCGCACAGCCAGACGTGGATGCGTAGAGGGGTGCACACATCAGCGGAAGTCCCGCAGCACACTCCCCTTTCCAGGCCTCCACAGACCCATTCTACCCAAAGGCCTCTACCTGCGGGCAGTCATTTGGTGGGAGCACCTGTCCTCCCTCCACTGGAGAGGAGAGCTGTGCTCCAGATGCTCAATCCTCTCCCTCCCCAGCCGATCCCCAGCTGCCCGCTCGCACCACTAACATGGGTCGCCGATGTGGCAGGAGCTAAGGCATGGATGCCTCAGCCCTCCAAGCCACTGGGCCGGCTAGGGAACCCAGGATTTTCAAGGGTTCAGAAACAATAATTCAAGGCATACAGTATTAAAAAACAACAACAAAAAAAACTAACACCAGAATCTAGCTAAATGGGTGTTTTCAATGTGTTTAATTCCAAAAAATAAAACAAGATGGTTTTCACAAAAACATTCAAAAGGCACTACTTCAACACATGCACTTCTACCCTGAACATTTTGTGAAAAAAATCATACCATCTAGGCCGTACATGACGGAAAAAAAAAAACATGTTAAATATAGCAAAAAGGAATGCACGAAACTTTTCATGTCTTGAGACTCTGTCATTCACACTGTGCATGCCAAATTTTGGGCTATTCAGGCTAGTCAGTTGAATAAATAGCACACTTATTAAGATGCAAAAATTGGGGTTTAACATTAAACACCCTACTCAACCCTAACTATACTGGCACTGCCATGCCAATATAATATGGATGCTTTATAAATATGATGGTCACCATATTCAAAAGTCCCAGGTTGCATCACGCAAGTGCCTGTGCCGTGCAACTGAGATGCATCGGCACAAAATAATGGGATATTCGGAAGATGCGCCATAAGATGCTATCGTGCATGTCCAGCTGAATATCCCAAATATGTGCAATCATGCAATGGGGCATGTGTGGTTTGTCAGGTACCCTGAGACCTGTGCAGGGCATAGGGAAATGCGTGATAGGCTGCCAGACACACGGCAAGCAAAATTGCAGTATTAGCCGGGATACGCAAGTGGACTCATTGCACATTTCAAGGCAATTCCCCACATGCACAGCTCATTACTGGAATGTATTCAGGATATTTGCATACCCAAGGCATGAGCAGTTCCAGCTTTGCAGGGCTGTCCCACTGCACAAAGATGAACAGGAGGTACTGCATCCTAGCAGGCAGGTGTGATGTAATGTTTGTGTGTTGCTGGGTGGGTGGGCAGCACTGTATGTACAGGGCCGCACAGGGGTTTAGGGGGCCCACCTGGTCAAGCAACAGGGGAGGAAACAGGGTGACACTCTGATTAATATGCCACAGGAATGTGATACACTAGCTACATTTGAAGCTTACAATCACCTGCAGTGCCCCACACCCCCCCACATGATCAGAACATGGTGATTCACACAAGGAATGTCAGTGCTCGAAGGTGACCAGATACCTAAGTGTGTGGGTCCCACCTGGACCACTCCAGGTAATCCAGTGGGCCAGTCTGACACTGGCCATGTACATGCCCATGGTGTCTGCATGCCCAACACTGGAGGGGTTGGGTGTCTGAGAGGCATGCCCATGTCACCCCCAAGCCACAGGTTGTGCCCCCCCACCCCGTGCTAACAACTGTCGGGCTATGTCCACCACAGGGACACCACACAGACCCACCACAGTGCCCCTGTGGTGGTGTCACATTGCATGGCAGGCACTGGTGACATGACTGTGGCTCCCTGTTGAGTGGGCCTGGCACAGGTGTGCTGTGTGCACCTATGGTGTACCACCATGGGTGTGTACCACAGGTCAGTTCCTGACTCATGACATGCTGCCACTAGTACCACCAAGCTACCTGGGCACTGTTGTCCCAGATGTCACCATGGGCGCACACCACCACCGGGTGGTGCCCTGCAGACCACATGGGTGCAGGGCATGGCCCCTGGTACGTGTGATGCATTTTGGCTGTCTGCTCTGCTGGTGTTCTGGGGGCACCTGACATTACTGGCATGTAACTGCTTGGTGTCTACATCCTAGGTGCAATGTGGGGGGGGCACTCTGGGTGGTGCCAGTAGTGTCCCAGCACCTGTGGCTTTGGGTACTTCCATCCTGGCATGACTGCTGTGTGTGGATGCCTAGAGCACATCCTGGTGCACCTCCAAGGGCTGTCTCAGGATGGTCTGCCTGTGTATCTGTGGCCTGCCTGTTGGAGGCTAGCTGATTTAGGCCATCCTTTCATTTGTCTAGCTTTGCGCAGCACAATTCTGAGATGTGCAGCACATTTGGGCTGAATATATGGATGCACAGCATATTCATGTACACGCCTCCTTGTTTTACACTGCATACATTATTTCTGCTTGATCGTGCATTTGGAAATGCATGATGCATCTCTCCCTTTCAAATATAGTGCTTCTGCACATTTTATGAGATGCGCTATGCATCTCCATTTTGGGCCACACATCTCCTTTGAATATGTGGGACTAATGTGTTTTGAATTCAGAAATAAGTTAACCTACTGCTTTAAATCAAATGTGATGCTTGACTTAAAGCCACTCGTTGACAATTCTGACCTGATTAGTGAAACATTGGAATGTTCAGTCCATACTCTTGTCCGTGTCTTGGTGCACTTTAATCTTTCATAAAGAAAAGTTGCAGCAAAACCTTATTTGTACCCCCTTTTTTCAGGGTCCATCTTTTGCTCAGTGGTTTGCATTTTTTTCTCTTCTTTGGCTTTTTACTTGTGCACCAGGTAAGTCTTTGTGCACTGATCTCCTTGCTTTTAGGCACACAAATCCTGCTTTATAAGGAGTGCCTTAATTTCCCCAGTATGTTTTCTTTTCCTTGTGCAACTTGTCGGCTTTTATTATGACTTAATAACGACAAAGTAAACATACCAGCAAAATAAAATGCTAGAGAATGTCTATAGGTAATGTGGTTCCAATTTTCTCCCATTCCTGAACTGGCCTAACTTCTCTTAAAATCCTGGTCATCTTTTGCCCTGCAAGAGTATGCATCGGCAGAGGAGGGACAGAAAAGAGTTCATACAAGAGAACATAAGACCTGTGAGGGAGAAACTGGAAGTCTTGCTATTGTGTGACTCCAGCATTCAGACCCAGACTTCACTTTTACAGAATCTCTAGGAAAGGCACATTTTGGCAGTTAGAAGATACACGTCTTATGGACACTATCAGAGTTTTTCACTCTCTTATTTTTAACTGTTTTTAAAGTTTTGTGAACAGAAGTTTAATTTGTTAGATTCCTCTTAATTCCTGCTTCAGGATGGTGTTTTTATATTCCCAGTTTACAACTAGTCATTTTATTTACGTCTGCTGTCATTTCCTTTTACCACTGTATCCATTTTCAAAATGAAAGTGCATTCTGGTCGTGATGTGAACACTCCTCTAGCTGCCAACGATCATCCTGCATTTACATCACCAACAAGAATATATCATTGCTGATGTCTACACTGTACTGTGTATGTAGCTTTGACTCAATACAGCTATGGCTGATCAAGAAGTATGCTCTGGACATAAAGTGCAGATCTAATGAGACCAGTAAAGGACACAGATATAGTATGCGAGCATGTCAGTGCTTTATGGGATTAGTTTGGAGCAGTCCTTGTGGTACAGTACATACTGTAGGTGAAACAATACACTGCAGTTGAGGGGAAAACAACACAGATGAATGACAGATATTTGCAGATAGTAATTTTACTTTACTAAACACAGACTTGGGATGTAAGCCAGTTTATTGCATTTGTGGCTAAAAATGTATGACAGTGTCCCTTTTAAATACCAGGCAGAGAACACTTTCTTGGTACAACTTCAAAATATCCAGGAAAGAAATTCAGCTGCATGGAGTAAGTTGAAAGCAATCAATGATCGCAGTATGAAAGGATTTCTATAACATGTTCCGAGTTCTAAAAACTTGGAAGCAAGACTGAATTACAGGTTAGCTTTGAAACTGCCCACTTCAAAATCAAAATGCATTACATAAAACCTTCTTTCACACTGATTTGAACCCTTTTGTGTCAACGGTTCCATTTTATTAAAAATGCTAGATAAAGGAACTGCTGATCAATACAGCAGCTGCTGAATAAGTACCCTCCCCCAAATAGAGGCACTACTACTGAAAAGATTTTAGTGTCTAACCGAAATGTGAGATACCAGTGATTGGATCAAACAAAATGCTCAGTACAAGGCAGCAGAGGAAACAAACTTAGAGACTTCATTAAATTGAACATTGCCTAACTCCACCTCCATTAAATAATCTTTTAACATTTAATTTGCATCATCTTATTTCCAGTTGAAAAGTCACATTTTATGATTACTTACCTTCTCTAAAGCTCATTGATGCTGCTGGTTGCTTTATCTGCTTCCTTTCTTAGTAGAACCAAAATGCATGAAACCTGTTCTGTGTCAAATCCTTCATCTACTCTTATTGCATACTTCCTGAATATTAATAGCACCTCCAAACAGTGCAGCCACGCATGATGCTACAGTCTCCTCTCGTTTCACTCATCATGAGTGGCTACACCATGCTGGGGGTGACCTAAGTCCAGGAAAGATGAAGTAGGAATTGATAAAGGAATGTAAACAAACATGTTTTGTGTGGTAACTCCAGTATGGTGAGCAGTCTGTTTTTCACTTTTAAAAAGGAAAAAAAAAAGAATCTGAATCAAACTTCATGGTACATTAGCAATCTCTATAGGATGTGACAATCATAACATGTTTTTTTAAACTGCAGACACTTTGAGGCCTAAGGGGGCTAATAGTGTCCCTTTAAATGCAGATTCTGTATGTCAATGTTAAGCAGAGGAGCAACTGCTGCAAGGAAGGTGATGTAGCATGGTAGAGAGCAGCTGCTCTGTTGTGGGCCCCATGTTCCTGTTTTTAGTGAGGGGGCTGGATAGTCACAGCCCAGCCACAAGCTCTGGTCTAGAGCCATGGTTCCCTCTGGTGAGTGCAGAAGAATCTGTGAATCTCTCTCTCTTTCTCTCTCTCTCTCTTTCTCTCTGTCTGTCTGTCTGTCTCTGTCTGTCTCCATCAGCTAGGTAATTGTGGTGAGAGCTCATGATGTCCCTATGTTGAATAGGCAGTGAACATAGCTAAGTTTTCTCACATGATAAACCATTCCTTTCTCAAACCATTTTGATAGGCAACACATCTCTCTCACATATCTACATTAACACTGCTGGATCAGCTATTGGTGGAGCAACCAACTCTTGTTTTTTAGCTTGAGTGGACTACAGTGATTAGGAACCTGTTGAAACAAATACACATAATTTCTTATTTGCACATTAGCTCAATCATTTCTTGCAAGACATCATTTGAAGAACATCTAATTTCAAACTATCAGAAAGATGCATGGCTGCAGCTCCAAAGATTATATAGTGGTAACCAGGGAAATGTTCCAGTATATAGCTAGATATATACTTGCAGTTTATACTAGGAGTATTAAAGAAGTGCAGAAGGCTGTAGGCCCTGGAGCACTTCTCTCACAACTGAGTCAATGATCCCAGCAAAATAGATCATTGATCAAGTACTTATCAAGTCTGTGTTTAAATAAACTGAAAGTACCCACATCCACTACTGTGCTAGGTAAAGTATTCCAGTGAGGAATAATGCATTAAAAAGAAACTGCGTCTAAGGAGACATTTTGGATTGGTCAGCATAAGCTGAGCATGATGGCTTCTAAGGCTTTCTTCTCTATGATTAATAACCAATCCTAAATCTTTTAATAGAGACTTATCTTCCAGAATGTTTAACATTAACAGGAGATCCCCTCCAAGTCTTCTGAGCTCTAGAGGATAAAGCTCAAAGCTCTCAATCTGTCTTCATAACACATATGCTGAATGCCATCCACACGTTGAGTAAATCACCTTTGCACACTCTCCACTCTATTTGTATCTCTACACAACTAAGGACTCCATAATGGTGAGCAGTAGTCCAGAATTGGACGTACATACACCTGGCATGGTGGGATAATACATGTTCTGTTTCTGCTAGAGATAGACCTCTTTAAGCAGTTCAGGATCTTTTAGGATTTATGTACTAATTCAGTACAATGACTGCTAAACTTGACGTCATTGCTGACAAGGACACAAAGATCTTTGGAAACTGATTTTAAGCATTTGTTATGCAAATTTTTTTTTTTACCCAGATGCATAACAACACATTTTTCGTGGTTAAAGGACATTCCACGTGTTCTGGCCCAACCTTCCAATTTAAGTAAATCCTCATGGAGTTTTAGTGAACCCTCCAAGCTACTAACATCAGCCACCAATTTGGTGTCATCAGCAAATTTGATATCGAAGCTATTTAGGTCTATACTGAGGTCAGAGATGAAGATGGAAGACAAAGATAGACCCAAAACAGAGCCTTGAGGGACTCTGCTGGAAACCTCTTGGCTATCAGAGTAATAGCCTTGAACTCTAACTACCTGCTTCCTATTATTCAGCCATGCTTTAATCCATTTAATAAGCAAACAGTCAAGGCCTAACCTAACAATAGTTTACATTAAAACCTCATCAGGGACCTTATCAAAAGCCTTACAAAGGTCCAAATAAATGACATCAACTGATTTATGGTTTTTCAACAGGGCACGAACCCTCTCATAGAATACTAATTTTGCGGTTAGACATGACTTATGGGCTTTGAAACCATGTTGGAATACATCCACCAGGTTTTTGATGTTAATTTCTACTTCCAGACTTTCTTTAATTATGCCCTCCATAACTTTTCCCAAAATTCAGGTCAGACTTATTGGCCGATAATTAGAAAAGTTACTGTAGTCTCTCTTTTTTGGATCAGAACCACAATGGCCTGAAGCCAGTCCATGGTTACCTCCCCTTTTTGTAATGATAGATTGAAAAGTACATACAGTGGTTCAATCAACCATTGTTCAATTACTTTCAATATTTTAGGATGAATAGCATCCGGACCTGGAGAGGTACTAGTTTTTAATTTTTTTAATTTTAATGTGATTTCCTCCCAGTAATCTCAAGGAGGGGTTTAGCATTGGGCAGATCATTTGCTGGTTCTTAATGATTGGATCTGATGGTGGACTGTTTAGGGATGAAGCAGAACAAAAATATTTATTAAATTAATTTATTTCCCTGGGGTCAGTTATAATTTCATCATCCCTTTTAATTGGGCCTATTTTCCCTGTTGTAGATGTTTTATTATTTATACAGGAATAAAAGCGTTTGCCATATAGGCAATATGCAATATGTTGACTCAAAATATGCAATTTATCTTCACATATAAGGGTGTAAGATCATAACTCATGAGTGGCAGAGCCACGAGGGAGTTATAAAAGTCCTGCTCCACACAAGTCATAATAAACTGTGTATTTTGAGTTAGACCATTGCATATTTCATTTATACAACAAAGTTTACTAGTCATACTGTTTAAATGTGGTCTTTCTGTGAAGACATAACTGTTTCTGTTTGACTTCAACTGCTGGCTTTACTGCTGCACTTGGCTACTGTAATGTCATCAGCATTGTTAAAGTTTGACTCTGATTGGTTCAGTATATAGTGTGAGATATGGTACTTTGCAAGGTAAAATGATCTTGCTATGTTGGATCATTGTAACATGCCCTACATTGCAAGGTTATATTATCTTGCTATGTTCAGTCAAGATAACACTTTTTATTTCATTATTTATCAATACACACCTGTTCTATAATCCAGATACAGCACACTACAAGAAATCCCATTACAATAAGTAAGGATTTCCTGTAATACACACTATCAAGCTTGATCTAGATACACTGGAATCTGTCTCTAGCTATCACTGTAAGACGGATTTAACATGTTCCCTTAGGGTACCTTGTGGATGGAATAGACTTATTAAGACAGGAGGATTTTGTAGCGCAGAAACTCCATTGTCTTAAAGAGAGGTCATTTCCTAGAGTGACTGGACAGATTAGAATTCCATAATAATGTTTCAAATGTTGCACCATAAGTATGACCTCATCTGCACTTTGGGCTCTATTCATTAAAGAATTGGGTGGCTATGCACCATGTAACTCGGGCACATAGCCACCACACAGCTGACTGCGCTCACTGCACCCTCCACCCAATGCTGGATGCCGATGCGACCCCTCATGCACCTGATTCCCTGACCAATTCTGGAGCTCCACACAGGGGTGAGCCTGGGGGCAGTGTGGGGAGTGTGCCAGCACTCCATGTATTCACAGCACTGTGGAGTGCTGTGCACAGGGGCTGCCAGCTCTGTGTCTGGAAGACAGCTGTAAACCAATGGGGCTGGTTATGCTCCCTCTGGGGAAGCTACCTCCGGACGTGGTGGACATGATGGAGGGCAATAACCCCCCAAAAATGTTGCCCCTGCAGTCGGGGCATTTCATGAGGATGGGGGTAAAGCATATGGGGTACACCTCCACATCAGCACAGTCGGCACTCTGCATGCTGGCTGACAACATGGTGCCTGTTGCACACAAGGGATCCACTGCCGGTACCCGCCTGGGTGGCCAATTGGCTGCCCACCAGGATCCACCACTCCATACCCACCTGCCCCCCACAGACCTGTGCACCGGAGGGGCGGGGCCATGTAAGGGAGCCAGGCGGGGACCGTTGTTTGTGAATGTATCCCCCACATGGAAATCCCTATAGTGCAGAGCTGCATGCCCCGATATGTGACTCGTGCATTTTTTTTGTTGATAGGGGCCAATGTCAGTAGATGAAGTAGAAACACTGTTTAATTGCTCTGGGAATGGAAATGTGACCCTTGTGTGATGTCCTTCCTGTTGAAAGTATGCCTCTGGAAGTGGCAGATACACATCAATATAGTGCCAGATTTTATACACACCTTATGTCCTGAATAGGGATAGGTGAAGTGGCTGAAATTCACTTTGCAAATTAATTCTCAACCTCCATGGAATTTGCAAAGTATGAGTTTGCTGAATTTGTGAAGTTTTAACTGGCAAAGCTGCCATTTGTTTGGCAAACTGACCAAAATGTGTGTGTGAAGTGGCCACTTTCTGGTAAAACCTTCACAACTGTGGCAAAGTAGAAGTTCCTAAGGTTTGCAAAAACTTCATAAAGCTTCATGAAGATGAATTTCATCCACTTTGTGACAACTTTGCCAACAAAGTTTATATTTGAAACATCTCTAGCCCTCAATATGTACCGATTTTTGCCTGCACTTGCATGCGTGAGCAAGGAACATCTTGATACAGTATGATTTTGGAGGTGTGTGACCCTCCTAGCGAATGCAGTGCTCAGTGTAGCAGGTGCGACCCTACAACATCAATACATGCTGAGCTGTATATGAAGCAGTTCGGCTGTGCTGGTCTTGACTTCAAAGAAAAGATCCACTGTAATCAGCGGTGGTAGTGTGTGTGGAATTAGCATATTGACATCACCCTTTTCAGCACAGCCGAACTGCTGTCATACACACTTCAGCTTCCTCCCTCTGTTAATGTCCTCCCCGTTATTGTCCTCTCCCCAGCCCCCACATTGTGTGCCGAGGGGGTGCTCAATCCCCTTCAGCTCATGCACCCCCCAGTGCATTGTGTGTCTGATGGGGGTGCCCAATCCCTGTCGGCTTCAGCCCCCCACAACAAACAACCAGGTGGAACACTGGGAGCCCACCCCAGTGTGTGCCCCCACCCCATGCACAGTGTATATCCGATGGGGGTGCCCAATCCCCATTGGCTCCAGTACCCCTCCCCAACAAACGCATAGGTGGCACACTGGGAGCCCACCCCAGCATACCAAAGTGTCCCGTGGTGTCTTTTTGTCTTAAAATGTCCTGTGAAAGAAGAAAATGGTCCCTCGGTGAATCCCTTGCCCCCTTCCCCAGCCCATGCCCACCTTCTGTGCTCCCTACCTCCCCATTTCCCCCTCACCCCATACTTACCTCTGGAGCCCCGCGCAATGATCTTCAGTGGACTGGGAACACAACTGCACTCTTCAAAGCCGACCTCGAGCTGAAGAAATGCTGGTAGGCTGTATAATGGCATAAATAGGGGTCTTTCAACTTTGGTGGATATCTCAGTCATTCTCTCAACTTTTGGCACCAAATTTTCAATATGGGGTTCTTGTGACCTCTCCTCTTGAGTTCAGTCACTGTTATGGTGTTATTCGGTCCCAAAAGGTGATTTTGCGGTCACTGCGCAGAATCATCTTTTGGGACCAATTAACAAAATGCAGTTTCACTGTTCATGAAGTGGGCTCTAAAAAAGCCTATGTTGCAAATCTGGTGAAAAAAAAAATGACTTTTATGAGTGTGTAGTGCGCAGTTTCCATGCACACTCGTAGGTTTGCAAATTTCTAATATTTTCAGTCCAGATTTTCAACACTGGCATTTTTTCACACCTCCTTATGAACAGTAGAGCTGCCATTTTTCACATCCTGGCCAAAATGTGTTTTCGCACTTCCGGCGCAGAATAGCACGGTCACTGTGGGAAATCAGTGTTCGGTACAGAGTGAGACAATCACAGTGATGCTGTTCATGAGCAGAGGTCGTAAAATGCCTATGTTGAAAATTTGGTGACAAAAGTCCCTAAAATGACTGTGTTACAAGTGTGCATTGCACAGTTTTCATGCACACTCGTAAGTTCACAAATTTGTAATATTTTCAGTCCAGATTTTCAACATTTGCATTTTTCCACACCTCCTTATGAACAGTACAGCTGTCATTTTTCACATCCTGGCTGAAATGTGTTTTCGCACTTCCGGCACCGATGAAGAAAATCATAGTGACAGTGTTCATGAGCAGAGGTGACAAAATGTCTCTTGAAAATTTGGTGAAATAATTACACTAAATAACTGTGTTATGAGCGTACATTGTGCAGTGTCCACACAGGGTCGTAACCCTGAGAATGACCAGGGTATTAGGGTTCCTAAGACAGACACTTAAGAAGTAGGAGGCTGAAATGTAAATCAGATGCAAGAGGAGTTGCAGTGAGGTACTCTGTTGGGACATGGATGTGGAAGGGACATGGATACAGCTTGGGGGGTGCTGCATAAATGCCAAACACCACTGCAAATACCTGCAAGCGAACATTCGGCATTGACAAATGCTTGTCTGGTTTTGCAGCATAATTGATATCAGGACTTGGGACTAAATTATCTTTAATATTCTAGTATGGATTATTAATTGACTTGGTGGTAGGAAGAAAGGTGATGGTACTGGGCAGTGTCTCAGAGTGGGGTGCCACAGGGATTAGTTTTGCAGCACCTATTCTTTAACATTTTTGCAAACAATTTGGATGCAGTAGTCACTGGTACTGTAATGTAATAAAATGTGTGGATGACACAAATAGCAAAGGTAGCAGGATCTGTGGAATAGTGGACAATGTTGCAACAGATCTGGACAGATAGATTAATAGAAGTGGATAGACAGCAAAATGACTAGTGAAATGCAGTGTGAATAAATGCAAGGTAGAGCACTTTGGGGTAAGATGAGTCAGTACTAAATTTGATTTTGTTAAACATGCAGAAGCCAGCAATTTGGACACTGGCAAAACAGATCAGAAGGAATTTAGTTTCCCTTTTGCATTTTGGCAATTTCCATGTCATAATGCTGCAGTTTTATCAGTGTCATGTCCAAGTTGTTGGCAAGTCACATGACCTACAGCAGCCAATCAGTGACACTGGAGACTGAGAACTAATTGCCCTGTGCACATTTTAGTTCAATTTCTTGCTGTCTCTCACACAAGAGGATGTGGCAACTAAAGCAGCTCTTTTTGTGTGAGAAAGAGTGACATTTGATCAGAATGCTTTCAAAAACCCTGCCAGAATTATGCATTATCATTTCTGTTAGATCATTTTCACTACATTTAACTATAGTTTCAGGGAGAAAGGCAGGCAGGCTAGTAAAATTGTGCTGCAGTGCAGAGTAGAGAAGAAAGGTACAGTAACTGTATAAATCCACTTTGGCTGCTGCAGGGCCTGCAGCAGGAGCAAGTAGAGTGAATTTAGTAGACTGGAAAAGGCACTGGGGAATTTGTGAAAGACTATATTTGGTATATATATATATATATATATATATATATATATATATGTAATAGATAAACCACTCTGAGGTGTGCGGTTGCTCTCGGCCTAGTGCATCAACCACCCAAGGCATGCATATATCAAAGCATGACCGTACACCTCAGAGTGGTTTACCTATGTTATAAAATGTCAAAATTGTTTTGGAGGGGGGTAAAAGTGCAGGTGTGCGGTCACGCTCTGATATCATGGTCATGTGATGTGTTTCAACTAACCACTAGATGTAGATTTCTTTACCCATTTTATATATACACGTATATACATATATATATATATATATATATATATATATATATATATATAAACATATAATGGCAAAGTAAATCCTGGCATTCTGATTGTCTGGAAGAGCCACATTAGCAGAAGGGTATTTTTTAATATAGCTGCTAAAAAACAGGTACCTTTTTGGGGTGCCCCATTACTTGAGGAATACTTGGGCACCCTGAATTTTCAAACTGAGGAGCCACCATGTTTTATTGTCTCTGTAATGGACGATCGAGCGAGCTGCCCCCCACCACCTGAGAGAATTCAGCTCCCACATACACGGTGTAGTCACACTTTAACAACGCCAACATTACTTTTTTTTCTGAAAAAAAAACATGCTTTTTTTTAACTCAATATTGTGTCACTGTTTCCTGTACTCCGTGCTCTGGCCCTGAAATGTGACACGGTAACATTGGCTCTGTTCCTCCGAAAAAAAAGGAAACCTTTTTTTTGTGTTTATGCCTATATTTATTTATTTATTTTCTGTTGCCTGGTAGCAGGACCTCCCTCCATAATAATGGACAATGTTCTGTTCCGAGTTCTCTTGACTGTAGGTCCAGCAACAACATTGTGTTTTACCAAAATTAAAATGAAAAGAAACTGAAGCAAAGTAAAAATAAATAAATACACGCCAGTTCTTTGCTATCAGGGAGACAGAATAAAAAACTGTTTCTTCCACCTGTGCTCATGGGAATGAGAGAGAGGGAGTGGTAACCATAACAACCAGCTCCTCAGTTAACATCTATGGAGGCTCCACTGAGACAAGACTGCCTACTTTTAAAAAAGAAACACAGTATTCAAATAAGGCTGAGGAACTATTTTATTATAAATTAAAGCAAACAACATCAAAGAGTTTAAATATTTACTAATAAAAAATTTTTCAGACTTGTAAATTACAGTAGCCCATTTTCTAAGTGCAATAATACCTACCCTCCAGGGTGGGCTTTATTGGGAGAAAATGGACCTTACAGGGGATATAAGGCCCTCCTCCTGCAGCGTTGGGCCTCATTATGCCTCTGGGCAGTCTGGTATTTCCCAATAAAGCCCACCGTGTCGGGTATTGTTGCTTACATATTTACTGGGTGGTGGTGGTGGCTTAGGGCACAGAAAATGCCAGATATTATTTTTTTTTTTATTTTCCCCCCTGCAGCAAAAGAAGGACAGACTGACTTTAGCAGGCTGGGACAGGTGTAGGGGGGAGTTTAAAGTATTTATTTGACATTTAAGTTGACTGCGGGTGGTACTGTTCACCAAACTTCACCTTTATGTTTTATATATTTTTATGCCTGGCTTTGAGTGAAAACTAAGTAGGCTTCTGCAGTGAAACACTAGGTCTCTCAATGAGAGTAAGAAGAAGGGTGTTTCAGTGGGCGATGTAATGGGCAAATGTGTGTAGGGATCTGCTGTCAGGTGGTGGGGAGAGCATGAAGAAATGAACTGAACGAGAAAGGAATACAGGGGGGAAGGAAGGATCAAGGAAAGGCTGCCATCCGAGTTTTACCCAGTACAAGTTCTGCATGTTGGGGTGGGGGAGAGTAAGTCAGGACCCGAACTGGGAGTCATAGTAGTGGTGCAGGGGTTATGCCAGACAGAGATCAATTAGGGCTTAGCATGTGAAAGTCAATCCAAAGAAACCACTGCACATTAACTTTCCCAGCCTGTCCCAGTCATCGTGTGCCTCTGGTGAAGAAAGAATCCTGAGAAACAAGAAGCACACAGATTTCTCACTGTCCCTCCTTTGAGTACTTTGAGGTCCCCTACCCATGGAAATATAAGTATTCTATTCCAATCTGTAATGGCAAGCTTTCCACCTTTTCATTTTACAACATTTCACCAGATGACAATGCCAGTTGCACCAGCACTATCATTTCCACCTCTGAGCTGTGGGTGTGGAAGATTCCCTGCCCTCCTTGATGCACTATATGATGCCATCTCTGCCCCTGGCCACCAAGTCAGGAATTAGCAGCAGTAGCAGCACCAAGGCCAGTGCTGCTGCCCAGTCATTGTCTGAGGAAGATGACAGTGACTATAGATCTGGCACTGATACTACTGCTTACAGAAACTTGTGACCAGAGGAGTAAGTGGAATTGTTTGGGGTAGGGCAAGGCATCCCGACACTGCAATTGTTTTTTTTTTTAACATAAAATATTTTACTGAAAGATAAGATGAGCATAGGAACAACAGTTTGAATTAATTCTCAAAGAAATACTCTGCACTGAACTGTAGCGATTGGCTCTCCAGTAATATGGTACAGACAAAACTGATAAAATACTGAGAAGACTGATGAAAACCTGGTTCATAAAAGTCAAGACAGTTTATACAAAAATGAACAGAGTAAGAGGTCCCAAAGGAGCTGTAATCACTGGAATATGAGCTCAAGGCTATAGCAGTAGCAGATAAAATGTAACTTCTGAGAGAGCTCTCACAATAATAATCTGAGAACAGTTCCCTTTGTGCAGTACGTCAGACCTGCTGAGTAAAAACCTCGAAGACAGTCAATTTTGACAAGCCAGACCCAGGTACACCACCTAAGCAGACTCGGCTTCTCCCAGACAAGCAGGGTTTAAAGGTGCGCCAATTGGGAAGCTGCAAAAAAGGCACACCAATGAGAAGCACCAGAGTAATGCAAGGACAGCCAATTGGGTTTCTGGTGCCTTTTCCTGAGAAATTCAATGGAGCACAGTTGGCCATGACAAAATGCCTCAAAGCCTGTTATGGCTTTACCGCCCGCTACTCCAAAATGCAACCAGGTTCACAATCCTGAGTTCTGGGGGTATTCTGAGACTTGTTGATACAGCCCCAGGGAGGGGAATCCTTGGGAGAATGGCAGGAGAAAAAAGTGGCAAGTTCTGGTGGAACCTCGCCGGGTGTGGGCTCCAGGTCCGAAGTCCCGCTTGGGCTAGCTGAGGAGTCCTGAAGAATATAGCAGGGGACAGATTTAAGTAAGGGCAGGTTATGGGAAGGGGAACAGTATATACAAAAGAACAGGGCATAGTACAGTGAAGAACAAAAGAACTGGGCATGTAACAGAGGGAGAAGGAGTAGTCAGGTAGCAGCAGGTGCAGGGAGAGAGAGAGAGAGAGAGAAAGAGACAGAGAAAGAGAGAGAGAGAAACTCCAAAACAGGAAATACAGCATAAGCGCTATCCCAAAAACAATCTGCTAAATTACTACTTATCTAAAAGTCAAGACTGTTTGTACAAAAATGAACAGAGTAAGAGGTCCCAAAGGAGCTGTAATCACTGAAATACGAGCTCAAGGCTATTGCAGTAGCAGAAAAAATTTAACTTCAGAGGGAGCGCTCACAATAATTATCTGACAACAGCTCCTTTTGTGCAGTAAGTCAGACCCGCCAAGTAAAAAGCTCGCAGACAGTCAATTTCAGCAAGCCTGACCCAGGTACACCTTCTAAGTGGACTCGGCTTCTCCCAGACAAGCAGGGTTTAAAACACACCAATCGGGAAGCTGCAAAACAAGGTGCACCAATGAGAAGCACCAGAGCAATGCAGGGACAGCCAATCGGTTTTCCAGGACCTTTTCCTGAGAACTTAAACAGAGCACAGTTGGCCATGACAACATACGTCGCAGCCTGTCATGGCTTTACCGCCTGCTGCTATAAAATGCATCCGAGCTCAAGGTCCTGAATCCCGGAGACATCTTGAGGCTTTTCAATCCAGCCCCATGGAGGGGAATCATTGGGAGAGCGGCAGGAGAAATAAGTGACAAGTCCTGGTGGAACCACGCCGGGAGCGGGCTCCTGGTCCGAAGCCCTGCTAGGACTTGCTGTGGAGACCTGAACAATAGAGGAAGGGAGAGGTTTAAGTTAGGGCAGGTTATGGGAGGGGGCACAGTATATGCAAAAGAATACGGCATAGTACAGTGAACAGCAAAATAACTGGGCATGTAATAGAAGGAGAAGGAGTAGCCATGTAGCAGCAGGTGGAGGGGGAGAGAGAGAGAGAGAGAGAGAGAGAGAGAGAGATAGACAGAAAGAGAGAGACTCCAAAACAGGCAATACAACATAGGCGCTATCCGAAAATCAATCTGCTAAATTAATACTTATCTAAAAGTCAAGACAGTGTGTATAAAAATGAACAGAGTAAGAGGTCCCAAAGGAGCTGTAATCACTGAAATATGAGCTCAAGGCTATAGCAGTAGCAGATAAAATTTAACTTTGGAGGGGGCTCTCACAATAACTATCTGAGAACAGCTCCTTTTGTGCAGTGAGTCAGACCCGCTTAGTAAAAAGCTTGCAGACAGTCAATTTTGACAAGCCAGACTGAGGTACATCACCTAAGCAGACTCGGCTTCTCAAAGACAAGCAGGGTTTAAAGGCACGCAAATCAGGATGCTGCAAAAAAAAGGCACACCAATGAGAAGTGCCACAGCAATGCAGGGACAGTAAATCGGGTTTCCGGCGCCTTTTTCTGAAAAATTCAATGAAGCACAGTTGGCCACGACAAGATACCTCAAAGCCTGTTACGGCTTAACCGCCACTGCTCCAAAATGTAGCCGGGCTCACGGTCCTGAGTCCTGGGGGCATCCTGAGGTTTTCGATCCAGCCCCATGGAGGGGAATCGTTGGGAGGACGGCAGGAGAAAAAATCGGCAAGTCCTGGTGGATCCTCACCAGGAGTGGGCTCCAGGTCCTAAGCCCCACTTCGGCTAGCTCTGGAGACCTGAAGAATAGAGCAGGGGAGAGGTTTAAGTAAGGGCAGGTTATGGGAAGGGGAACAGTATATACAAAAGAACAGGGCATAGTACAGTGAAGAACAAAAGAACTGGGCATGTAACAGAGGGAGAAAAAGTAGCCAGGTAGCACCAGGTGGAGGGAGAGAGAGAGAGAGAGAGAGAGAGAGAGAAACAAAAATCAATACAGTACAAGCGCTATCCCAAAAACAATCTGCTAAATTACTACTTATCTAAATGTCAAGACAGCTTGTACAAAAATGAACAGAGTAAGAGGTCCCAAATGAGCTGTAATCATTGAAATATGAGCCGAAGGCTATAGCAGTAGCAGATAAAATTTAACTTCAGAGGGAGCACTCACAATAATTATCTGGGAACAGCTCCTTTTGTACAGTAAGTCAGACCCACTGAGTAAAATGCTCGCAGACAGACAGTTTCGGCAAGCCAGACCCAGATACACTACCTAAGCGGACTCAGCATCTCCCAGACAAGCAGGGTTTAAAGGGCGCACCAATCGGAAAGCTGCAAAAAAAGGCACACCAATGAGAAGCACCAGAGCAATGCAGGGACAGCCAATTGGGTTTCCGTTTCCTTTTTCTGAGAAATTCAACAGAGCACAGTTGGCCGCAACAACAAACCTCAAAGCATGTTACGGTATAACCGCCTGCTGTTCAAAAATGAAGCTGGGCTTATGGTCCTGAGTCCAAGGGGTGTCCTGAGGCTTATCGATCCAGCCCCAAGCAGGGGAATCCTCAGAAGAATGGCAGGAGAAAAATGCGGCAAGTCCTGGTGGAGCATCGCCGGGAGTGGGCTACAGGTCCAAAGTCACGCTTGGGCAAGCTGTGCAGATCTGAAGAATAGAGCTGGGGAGAGGTTTAAGTAAGGGCAGGTTATGGAAAGGGGCACAGTATATACTAAAGAACAGGACATAGTACAGTGAAGAACAAAATAACTGGGAGTGAAACAGAGGGAGAAGAAGTAGCCAGGTAGCAGCAGGTGGAGGGAGAGAGAGAGAGAGAGAGAGAGAAACTCCAAAACAGGCAATACAGTATAAGTGCTATCCCAAAAACAATCTGCTAAATTAATACTTATCTAAAAGTCAAGACAGTTTGTATAAAAATGAACAGAGTAAGAGGTCCCAAAGGAGCTGTAATCACTGAAATATGAGTTCAAGGCTATAGCAGTAGCAGATAAAATTTAACTTTGGAGGGGGGGCTCTCACAATAACCATCTGAGAACAGCTCCTTTTGTGCAGTGAGTCAGACCTGCTTAGTAAAAAGCTTGCAGACAGTCAATTTCAACAAGCCAGACTGAGGTACATCACCTAAGCAGACTCGGCTTCTCAAAGACAAGCAGGGTTTAAAGGCACGCAAATCAGGATGCTCCAAAAAAAAGGCGCACCAATGAGAAGTGCCACAGCAATGCAGGGACAGTAAATCGGGTTTCCGGCGCCTTTTTCTGAAAAATTCAATGAAGCACAGTTGGCCACGACAAGATACCTCAAAGCCTGTTACAGCTTTACCGCCACTGCTCCAAAATGTAGCCGGGCTCACGGTCCTGAGTCCTGGGGGCATCCTGAGGTTTTCGATCCAGCCCCACGGAGGGGAATCCTTGGGAGAATGGCAGGAGAAAAAATTGGCAAGTCCTGGTGAATCCTCACCAGGAGTGGGCTCCAGGTCCGAAGCCCCACTTCGGCTAGCTCTGGAGACCTGAAGAATAGAGCAGGGGAGAGGTTTAAGTAAGGGCAGGTTATGGAGGGGAACAGTATATACAAAAGAACAGGGCATAGTACAGTAAAGAACAAAAGAACTGG
Source organism: Neoceratodus forsteri (assembly GCA_016271365.2). NCBI lineage: Eukaryota > Metazoa > Chordata > Ceratodontiformes > Ceratodontidae > Neoceratodus > Neoceratodus forsteri. The sequence continues at coordinate 920,277,547 of CM057456.1, read as the reverse complement.
GAGTGAAACAGAGGGAGAAGAAGTAGCCAGGTAGCAGAAGGTGGAGGGGGAGAGAGAGAGAGAGAGAGAAACTCCGAAACAGGCAATACAGTATAAGTGTTATCCCAAAAGCAATCTTCTAAATTACTACTTATTTAAAAGTCAAGACAGTTTGCACAAAAATGAACAGAGTAAGAGATTCCAAAGGAGCTGTAATCACTGAAATATGAGCTCAAGTCTATAGCAGTAGCAGATAAAATTTAATTCAGAGGGAGCACTCATGATACTTATCTGAGAACAGCGCCTTTTGTGCAGAAAGTCAGATCCACCGAGTAAATACCTTGCAGACAGTCAATTTCGGCAAGCCAGACCCAGGTACACCGCCTAAGCAGACTCAGTTTCTCCCAGACAAGCAGGGTTTAAAGGTGCGCCAGTCGGGACGCTGAAAAGAAAGGCACACCCATGAGAAGCGCCAGAGCAATGCAGGGACATCCAATTGGGTTCCCAGTGCCTTTTCCTGAGAAATTAAACGGAACACAGTTGGCCATGACAACAGACCTCAAAGCCTGTTACAGCTTTACCGCCCGCTGCTCCAAAATGCAGCAGAGCTCAAGGTCCTGAGTCCTGGAGGTGTGCTGAGGCTTTTTGATCCAGCCTCATGGAGGGGAATCCTTGGGAGAGCGGCAGGAGAAAAAAGCGACAAGTCCTGGTGAAGACTCGCCGGGAGTGGGCTCCAGGTCCGAAGCCCTGCTTGGGCTATCTATGGACACCTGAAGAATAGAGCAGGGGAGAAGCTTAAGTAGGGGCAGGTTATGGGAGGGGGAACAGTAAATACAAAAGAACAGGGCGTAGTACAGTGAAGAACAAAAGAACTGGGCATGTAACAGAGGGAGAAGGAGTAGCCAGGTAGCAGCAGGTGGAGGGAGTGAGAGAAAGAGAGAGAAACTCCAAAACATTCAATACAGTACAAGCGCAATCCCAAAAACAATCTGCTAAATTACTACTTATCTATAAGTCAAGACAGTTTGTACAAAAATGAACAGAGTAAGAGGTCACAAAGGAGCTGTAATCACTGAAATACAAGCTCAAGGCTATAGAAGTAGCAGATAAAATTTAACTTCAGAGGGAGTGCTCACAATAAGAACAGCTACTTTTGTGCAGTAAGTCAGACCCGCCGACAAAAAAGACAATCAATTCCAGCAAGCCAGACCCAGGTACACTGCCTAAGCTGACTTGGCTTTCCAAGACAAGCAGGGTTTAAAGGCATGCTAATCGGAAAGCTGCAAAAAAAGACACACCAAAGAGAAGCTCCAGAGAAATGCAGGGACAGCCAATCGGGTTTCCAACGCCTTTTCCTGAGAAATTCAACGGAGCACAGTTGCCCACAACAACAGACCTCAAAACCTGTTATGGCTTTACTGCCCGCTGCTCCAAAATGCAGCCGGGCTTACGGTCCTGAGTCCTGGGGGTGGCCTGAGGCTTTTCGATCCAGCCCCGTGAGGGGAATCCTTGGGAGAGTGGCAGGAGAAAAAAGCGGCAAGTCCTGGTTGAGCCTTGCCAGGAGCGGGCTCCAGTTCTGAAGCCTCGCTTGGGCTAGCTGTGGAGACCTCAAAGCCTGTTACAGCTTTACTGTCCACTGTTCCAAAATGCAGCCCGGCTCACGGTCCTGAGTCCTGGGGGCATCCTGATGGTTTTCAACCCAGCCCCACAGAGGGGAATCCTTGGGAGAGCGGCAGGAGAAAAAAGCGACAACTCCTGGTGGAGCCTCGCCAGGAGCGGGCTGCAGGTCTGAAGCCCCACTTGGGCTAGCTGAGGAGACCTGAAGAATAGAGCAGGGGAGAGGTTTAAGAAAGGGCAGGTTATGGGAGGCAGAACAGTATATACAAAAGAACAGGGTGTAGTACAGTGAAGAACAAAAGAACTGGGTGTGTAACAGAGGGAGGAGTAGCCAGGTAGCAGGAGGTGGAAGGAGAGAGAGAGAGAGAGAGAAAGAGAGAGAGGGAGAAGGAGAGAAACTCCAAAACAGGCAATACAGTATAAGCGCTATCCCAAAAACAGTCTACTAAATTACTACTTATCTAAAAGTCAAGACAGTTTGTACAACAATGAACAGAGTAAGAGGTCCCAAAGGAGCTGTAATCACTGAAATACGAGCTCAAGGCTATAGCAGTAGCAGATAAAATTTAACTTTAGAGGGAGCGCTCACAATAATTATCTGAGAACAGCTCCTTTTATACAGTACATCAGACTCACCAAGTAAAAAGCTTGCAGACAGTCAATTTCGGCAAGCCAGACCCAGGTACACTGCCTAATCGGACTCAGCTTCTCCCAGACAAGCAGGGTTTAAAGGCACACCAATCGGGAAGCTGCAAAAAAAGGCACACCAATGAGAAGTGCCAGAGCAACGCAGGGACAGCCAGTCGAGTTTCCAGTGCCTTTTCCTGAGAAATTCAATGGAGCACAGTTGGCCACGACAACATATCTCAAAGCCTGTTATGGCTTTACTGCCGGTGCTCCAAAATGAAGCTGGGCTCACGGTCTTGAGTCCTGGGGGCATCCTGAGGCTTTTCAATCCAGCCCCAAGGAGAGAAATCCTCGGGAGAGCGGCAGTAGAAAAAAGCGTCAAGGCCTAGTGGAGCCTCGCAAGGAGTGGGCTCCAGGTCCGAAGCCCCGCTTGGGCTAGCTGTGGAGACCGGAAGAACAGAGCTTTAAGTAAGGGCAGGTTATGGGAGGGGGAACAGTATATACAAAAGAACAGGGTGTAGTACAGTGAAGAACAAAACAACTGTTCATGTAACAGAGGATGAAGGAGTAGCCAGGTAGCAGCAGGTGGAGGGGGAGAGAGAGAGAGAGAGAGAGAGAGAGAGAGAGAGAGAGAAACTCCAAAACAGGCAATACAGTATAAGCGCTATCCGAAAATCAATCTGCTAAATTACTACTTATCTAAAAGTCAAGACAGTTTGTACAAAAATGAACAGAGTAAGAGGTCTCAAAGGAGCTTGTAATCACTGAAAAATGAGCTCAAGGCTACAGCAGTAGCAGATAAAATTTAACTTCAGAGGGTGTGCGCACAATAATTATCTGAGAACAGCTCCTTTTGTGCAGTAAGTCAGACCAGTCAATTTCAGCAAGCCAGACCCAGGTACACCGCCTAAGAGGACTTGGCTTCTTCCAGACAAGCATGATTTAAAGGCACGCCAATCGGGAAGCTGCAAAAAAAAGGCACACCAATGAGAAGCGCCAGAGCAATGCAGGGACAGCCAATCTGGTTTCCGGTGCCTTTTCCTGAGAAATTCAATAGAGCGCAGTTGGCCACAACAACATACCTCAAAGCCTGTTATGGCTTAACCGCCCACTGCTCAAATATGAAGCCAGGTTCATGGTTCTGAGTCCTGGAGGTGTCCTGAGGCTTTTCAATCCAGCTCCACATAGGGGAATCCTAGGAAGAACTTCAGGAGAAAAAAAGTGGCAAGTCCTGGTGCAGCCACGCCAGGAGCGGGCTCCAGGTCCTAAGCCCAGCTTGGGCTAGCTGTGGAGACCTGAAAAATAGAGCAGGGGAGAGGTTTAAGTAAGGGCAGGTTATGGGAGGGGGCACAGTATATCCAAAAGAATAGGGTATAGTACAGTGAAGAGCAAAATAACTGGGCGTGTAATAGAGGGAGAAGGAGTAGCAAGGTAGCAGCAGGTGGAGGAAGAGAGAGAGAGAGAGACAGAGAGACAGAGAGAGAGAGAGAGAGAGAGAGAGAGAGAGAGAGAAAGAAAGACTCCAAAACAGGCAATACAGTATAAGTGCTATCCCAAACACAATCTGATAAATTACTACTTATCTAAACGGCAAGAGAGTTTGTACAAAAAATGAATAGAGTAAGAAATCCCAAAGGAGCTGTAATCACAGCTTTACTGTCTGCTGCTCCAAAATGCTGCCAGACTCATGGTCCTGAGTCCTGGGAGTGTCCTGAAGCTTTTTGATCCAGCCCCGTGAGGGGAAAAAGCAGCAAGTCCTGGTGGACCCTCGCCGGGAGTAGGCTCCAGGTCTGAAGCTCTGCTTGGGCTAGCTGTGGAGACCTCAAAGCCTGTTATGGCTTTACCACCCACTGTTCCAAAATGCAGCCCAGCTCACGAGTCCTGGGGGCATCCTGAGGGTTTGCGATCCAGCCCCACAGAGGGGAATCCTTGGGACAGCGGCACAAGAAAAAAGCTACAAGTCCTGGTGGAGCCTCGCCCGGAGCGGGCTGCAGGTCTGAATCCCCACTCGGGCTAGCTGTGGAGACCTCAAAGCCTGTTACGGCTTTACCACCCACTGCTCAGAAATGCAGCCGGGCTCACGGTCCTGAGTCCTGGGGGCGTCCTGAGGCTTTTCAATCCATTTAAAACTGTTGATTTTCACAGTTTGTGACACAAGTGAACAGCAAACAGAACTGACCACAAACAAAAAAAAAGTAAAATAAGGGATCAGCACTGTGCATTCAAAACTTTAGAATTCACAGCTAAAAGCAGAAGAATGGTTTATAACACAGGCTAACAGGAGCAGGAACTCTCAGACAGGAGTAACTTTTCAGAGAAAGAAAAAATACTTGTCAAGATATAAGGAAATTAATACAGATAAGCAGAACAACAACAAAAAGGAGGAGATCACGTGATGCAGAGTGCTGAGTAGAAGCTCCTTCAAGAAGCTCCTGCCTCCCGATCACTGAATCACCTTTTCTGGACATCTGAATTCCTCAACTTCCTCTGCTTTCGAGATTCAGTGCTGTCTGAACACTTTGGAAGTCTGGTTTGAGTGTAAAATTGGCGGTTGGAGGCTTACATGAAGAAAGCCCCACAGAAGCACCTCCCCCCCGCTACTCCCGAAAAGCCCTCTAAGAAAGCCATGGCTTCGGGTGGGCCTGAGAGGCCTGATCCTCCGAGTCAATTGGGAGAACAGGAACCTTTAAAGGTCACTAGGTTCCTTGAAGAGTTTAAGCCCTTTTGTGAGGAAATGAAACAAATGGCAATGGATCTGAAGTCTCTCTCCAGAAAATTAGATGAAGTCTCGCTATCTGTTTCAGATAACACAGCTCGAATAGTCTCAATAGAGAAAAAGTTCGAAAATCTCAATCCTGATCTGGTGTCTATGCATCAGAAATTATCTCGTCTCGAAGCCAAGCTCGAAGATCTAGAAGGCCACAGCCGCAGAAACAACGTTCTGATACTTGGGTTACCGGAGGGAGAAGAAGGCCAACATGTTGCGGCATTTGTGCAGAAGTTGGTGGAGCGGGTTGCTGGCCCCTCTCCCTTTGGCCCTGCCTATATTATAGAGTGAGCTCACAGGTCCCTACGGCCTAAACCTTCTCCGGAGGACCCCCCCCATCCCATTATCTGTCGGTTTTTAAACTACTTGGAGAGGCAACATTTTCTGCAGAAAGTGAGATCTTTGCAAGAAGTTCGCTGGGAGAACATGAAACTGAGAATTTCACAAGATTTGCCTGGCTCAGTTCGCCTGAAGTGGAAGTCATTCCATCCCATTGTTTCTAAGATAATTGCAGCAGGCCTGAAATTCAGGATGGGATACCCGGCCAGGTTACAGGTTCTAGTAAATGGATCCTGGTCCAACTTACGATGTTCCTGCAGTTGCCCTGATGAGTATAAATCTATGCTACCAGATCTGTTTGAAAGCCCTGAGATGCTGTGTTTGCAGGATGGAGAGATGTGGAGCTGAGAATGGAACTTTCGTTTTCCCTTTTTGAGAAACCGTTCAGTGCGAATGGGAGGAGAAACTTCCCCTGCTTTGTTTGGACTGGACGGATCAGCGCAGGGCGCGCTTGCTACTAGTTTCCTTGGCTCCAATTGCAGAGGGCCCATGCCGATTAAGGGCAAAGGACACTTAGGGTCTCGCGACTTGTTTACGGGCGGAATAATATTTCAAGTTTTAGTATTTTCTGTATGGTAAACACAATAGAAAGGGGAGTAGGTTTTGCTGAGATTTAGATTCGTGTTTATTTCATCTGGGTTGGAATTAGAGCGGTCTTGGGCTTTCTCTGTAGATTATTTTCACCCTATCATGACCTGGAATTGGCCACTAGAGGGCCTATCAGGCATTAGTAATTCAAGGGTGGGCAGCCCTCAATTCGAGGGGGATCTCTCTGATTCTTCTCACTAGACTCGAGTGCAGGACAACTAACTTTCACACGGAGAGGCTGGTTATTTCTGGGAAGACGCGTTTTTTCTGTCTTCCCTTCCTGAGATGTGATTACTATCTCTTTCTCGATTCCTGCTCTCAGTCTGTGGCACAGGTCTCTCCCCCTCGCTGGGTTCCCGGTCTGGTTTTAGTTCTTGCATAATAGCCTCATGAGGCAAGGATGATTTCAATTTTCTCTCTCAGTTTCATTCGGCTTTCCATGGCTACCTGGGTTGTACATGGCTTTCGCTGTGGCCCTTGTCTAATAGGTTCCCAATAGGTTTACACTTTGGTGTAGGGGTATTGAAAGCCCAGGACCGTTCTCTCTTTTTTAGAGATAACCAGCACTGTTTTGTTTTCAATACGAGGCTAGCGGAATGTAAGAGTTTTTATTAACAGGGGTGCATCATCGGGGGGCGGAAGATGAAGGAAAAGCACCAGTACCATGCTGAATGTTGCTTGTGACAGTTTAGAGGATTGGGGGTGGCGGGTTTCAGGGTATTGTTGGAGGGTAGTGGGGATGGGATGGACTTAATTGAGGGGGGGTTAGGGAGGAGGGAGGGCTTTACTGCAGTAACTATGGGTGTACATTTGCAGGGGCTATGTATCCCATGTGCTGAGCTGAATACACTAAGTCTAATTACCATTACTGGATGGCTAACAAAATAACTTTTGCAACTTGGAATGTTAAGGGGATCAGGAAAAAGCACAAGCAATATCAGGCTCTTAAACATTTAATCTTACTTAGCTCTCAGATACCTTTTTTACAGGAAACCCACTTATTAGAAGGGGAAGCTTTACAGTTAAGGAGACAACAGGTGGGATTGGTTTACAATGCCCAAGGATCTACAAATAGCTGCGAGGTCATGCTCATGATTAATGAGATATTCCTTTGTTTCTACAGGTTATTAAAGATCCTGAGGAAGGTTTATCCTTGTTAAGGTACTCTGGTCTGTTCCAATATTACTTGGCAGTATCTATGGCCCTAATATAGATGACCCAGGATTTTTTATGAGACTTATATCTGCTATTCTCCCAATGCTTCCCATCAGGATTATTTTGGGGGGGATTTTAACCAAGTACTTGAGCTTAATTTAGATAGGTCAGGCAAGGGTCTGGGAGGGGTCACTCCGGGGCAGAAGGCTTTTAAAGATCTATTGGATCAATGCAGGCTCTGCGATGTCTGGCGTGTTTTACATCCCGATTCTAGGGAGTTTACCTTCAGGTCAATGATGCACGGCTTGCAGTCCCGCATTGATTACATACTTATTTCTCAGCGCCTTTTACCTGGGGTTAAGACTTCCGTGATTCAACCTGGCCCAATCTCTGACCACTCACTAGTTTTATGTAAATTGGTACTGCTTAATTTACCTAACAGGGAAACCAGATGGAAACTTAATGAACAACTTCTCAAGGATGCTAAATACTGCAAACTTATAAGACAGCAAATTGAATCCTTTTTTTTATCTAACCCGTTAGATAGTGCAAAGCTGGACATTTTGTGGGGGGCCTTTAAGGCCTTCATGAGAGGGATCCTTATCAGCATGGCGGTTGGTAGGAAACGGGCACAGGAGAAGGAATTAATATCTTTACTATCCCAAATTAGATCACTTGAAAATAATCTCTCGATTAATCCTCCCAATGAGGATATGAGGAAACTCTTAGTGTTGAAAGATAGATATTTGGAGTTACTCCGGGACAAAGCAGAATTAGCTATTATTCGAACAAAAGCTAGTTATATTGACCAGGGAGAAAAGGCGGGGTGCCTACTGGCACTGCGTATTAAGCAACAAGAATCAGTGAGATTTATCCCTCCTATCAGGGCAATGACTGATGGATCCTTAAAAGTATCTCCCACTGAAATAGTTCAAGAATTTGCCCATTACTATACAAACTTGTACAGTGATATGGAGCATCCCCCTTGCCCTGGGAGTACGGAAAGTTACCTGAAAAATTCCCCATTTGCCCCCTCTCTCTGACCAACACAAGGATTTTCTGGTTGCTCCTATTTCTCAGGAGGAAATTGCTGATGCTATTAGTGAATTGCCTGCAGACAAGGTCCCAGGCCCTGATAGTTTTTCCTCCTTATTTTATAAGGTTTTCCGGGACCTTCTATCACCAGTACTTTGCCATTTATTCCAACACATTTTAGCTGGGGCAGAGGCCGACTCCCACCTTTTTGAGGCCTTGATTGCTCTGCTCCCCAAATCAAATAAAGATCTTGAGCTGGTTCAGAGTTATAGACCTATCTCACTTTTAAATCAGGATATTAAAATTCTCTCCAAAATATTAGCCAATAGGTTAACGGTAGTTCTTCCTGAGTTGATAGGTATAAACCAGGTAGGATTTATGAAAGGGCGTTCATCTTCTGACCACTTATGTACCTTGTCACATGTCTTCTCGGCCACCAGGGATGCCGAGTTCCCTGCAGGACTGGTCTCCCAGGACGCCGAGAAGGAATTTGATCGAGTGAACTAGAACTTTCTGCTCTGAGTTCTGGAAGCATTTTATTTTCCCTCTCTGTTCATTTCCTGGATTGCCACACTTTATAGAAACCCTACTGCAAGAATTTCTGCGAATGGGGCATTCTCTAAGCTCTTTTTGCTTTACTCAGGAACTAGGCAAGGATGTCCCTTATCTCCTTTGTTATTTAATTTATATTTGGAACCTCTCATTCAAAATATTCTCAATAATGTCTCTATACAGGGTGTTAGAGTTGGGTGACATGAAATTAAAGTCACTGCATATGCGGATGACCTGTTGATACACTTATCTCACCCAGTAGCCTCTGTTCCGGCTTTGCTTAGGGAAATAGCAAGATTTAGTGACTTGTCCAATTACAAACTAAATGCTAGTAAATCTCTATTTTTCCCACTAAACCATAAAGTTTTCAAAAATGACATTAGTCCTTTTGGTTTGTGTTGGACTTCCAGGTCATTTAAATATTTGGGTATCAAGCTTTCTCATAACCCTCTAACATGGTTTAAGGAAAACCTGGATTCTCTCTCACAGTTGATAGCTCACGACCTCGACAGGTGGTCCAAACTTCCTATTTCATTATGGGGCCAGATCAACATAATTAAGATGAACATATTTCCTAGAATGTTCTATCCATTATCCCTTCTTAACACTTTTATTCCTTTACTCTGGTTCAAAAAGACACATGGTGTATTCACCAGATTTATCTGGGATGACAGATATCCTTGGCTGGCTTATCATAAGCTGGCAGCCCCAAAATTGGAGGTGGGTTTACGAATTCCCCATCTGGCCATATATTACTGGGCTAGTCACTTAGCAAATGTCTGAGATGGGTATCCCCCAGCCCAGAAAAAGAGTAACCGGTTTGGCTTAGAATAGAACTGGATGCAATCAAGTCCAAGAATTTGGACCCTCGTACACTATTTTTCCTTAAGTTTCCCCAGGTACGTATGACCGAAGAGTGCCCCATAATAATGACTTCTTTAAAGATTTATTCTCAATTTTGTTCATTTTTACAATATTCCCTCATGGGACCTGGCCCAGTTATTTGGAATTCTCCATCTTTCACTATTAACAAGAACCAGATTTCCCATCAATGGTTGTCCCAACTGGGGGATGGGAAGCTTTTTTCCTTTACGGATGGAGAGGGCCATTGGTTATCAGTGGAAGATATTATTAAGAAATTTCTCATTCTGGTTTCCTCTCATTTCAAAGTTATACAATTAAAGCATTTACTTGTAATCAATTTTGGTAATACTCCTCCCTCCCAGACCATCACTTCTCTGATACCTGAGGTTTCCCCACTTTCTGAATCTTCAGGTGTAATCTCAAAGTTATATCAGGTTTTGTTTCACAAAAAATATGGTGGTCCCTTTGGACCTACAAGATTCTGGAATAATTTTTTCCCTCAACATTATTTGGATTGGCATTCTCTGTGGAGATCATGTCATAAATATATTTCTCAAGACAGACTACGTCTCATGCAATATCATATTTTACATAACTTGTACTATACCCCAGTTAAATTACAGAAGTGGGGTTACCTGAATTCCAATATATGCAATAAATATTTGAGGGAAGAAGGAACACTTTTCCACATGTATTGGTCCTGTCCTAAAATCTCCCCCTTATGGGATTCAATTAAAACTTTCCTGGACCCTCTGTTGGGCCTTCAGGAATACTTTACTCCTGAGATCTGTCTGTTAGGGGACTTATCATTTATTAAAGTTAAGGTACGAAAGTTTCACATTTCCATGATTGCCTTATCGGCTAAGAAGCTTGTTCTACGCCACTAGAAAGATAAGTCCTCTCCATCTGTCCAGGAGTGGGTAAAAGAAATTCTGTCCAATCTGCACACAGAAAAAGCGCTTGCCAGTCTCCACAATAGAATGGCAACATATACCAAATTCTGGGCTCCCCTTCACTCTCTGATTTCTCTGGTTCAAGTCTAAGTATATCTCAGACTATATTGTCATGTAATGACCTTAAGTAAGGTGCTTGGCATTTGACGGGCATTAGGTTGGGTTACTGCAGTATGGGGAAGGAAGGGTGGGTCAGGCAGTTATTCCTTTATATTGTATTGGAATGTTAATGTCACTGTTATTTAAACTGCCTTTTATTGTGGAAAATGTATCAATAAACTTTAAATAAAAAAAAAGAACAACAACAAAAATATAAAGACTTAAAAGAAATAATAGTAAATCACTCACAATTTGTGAGAAATCTGTTTGTAAAAGGCTAGAATTAGCCTGCATTGCTTTCACACACCTACCCTACCCCACTCAATTCCTTCACAGACACAGACAAAACTAAAAACTAATTAAACTAATTATTATTCAAAAATCCACAAAATTAGAAAATGTTCCCTAGTAGCACTAGGAACAAACTGTACATTTGGGAGCCATTAGGTCTCAAAAACAAGTTTTAAATAGGTTTTAAAGGGTTTATTGGCTGTGATGCACCACAGCAGACTGCTCTCCGACTCAACAGGCAACAGACTGTGCTGTAAACAACCTGCACGTAATATTTGACCTATATACCCACAATGCATTACAAATCTCACCTTTGGTACATAATTTCGCATGTGTATTTAAAAGTTACACTGGTGAAATTTTTGCCTCAAGGCGAAATTTTAATCACAGATGGGTGAAATTGCTCTGTCAGAGCATATTACATGAAATTTCGCAATTACGGGGAATCTAAATCCCAGGCGAAATTAGATTTCATTGGGAGGAAAAACATTTATGAAATCGCTAAGTTACATGAAATATTTTGCATGGTTAAATTTTTAAATTTTGCACAACACTACAGTATGGATAATGCTTACCCACCATTACCCCAATAATTCACACCCCCAAAGTATGTGGTACAGGGTACCGGGCTCTTTTACACACCTCTAACACCTATTAGATGTAGTAAAGCCCATTGCAACTAATCACTCTGAAGTTCTATCTCACCTACTTAAGATCTTCTTTTGTATAAGTTGCAACCTTGGATCTAATACTGCTTGTGCACTGCAGTCAAACAGTGAGACCAACTCTCCTCCTCTAGGATATCCTGCAACTCAGCTAACCACTTCAGTCAGTAGCTCTCCAAATATGGCAAATGCGTATCCTGCAGCAATTGGTATATGATACTTCTCTAACTTTTGGAGAGTTTTAACCATTTTTGTAATGGCTTAGTTAAATCCAGTTGTAATAACTTATATTCTTTTGCAATCCAAGAGCGTAGCACATGGCGCAATTGAAAATATCTCCATTGATGCAGAATCAGAAACTGATATTCATGTAGCAACTGATTAAAAGTCTTAAGCACCCCTGATTCTGCACCAGACAGATCCCCTACTACACGAAGCCCTTTTGAGACCCAAGTAGCCTGAAAGATCCTGGAACCTCCTATCTGGATCCTGGGGTTATTCCAAAGAGGGTTGTAAGGTCCCAAATAATTAGAATTCCAATGTAACAACCTCAATACCCTTTTCCAGTACAACTGCATAAATTTGATAGGTAATGTAAGTTGACCAGGGTTTAGATTAGGATCCCTAAGGAGCACAGCCAAAGGCTGGTCACCTACAATGGCTTGTTCTATATCAACCCACAGAGGGTTTTTATAGGGGATGGGGAAAGCCAATATAGAGCCTGTTTAATGCCCAGCCCCAATCCATAATGTTTCTGTAGTGTTACTGGCATGGTAATTGAGTTCTTCATAATTTAGATAATTTCTATTATATATATATACTGTATGGCCACCTTCCTCCTTTTTTACCCAATCTGGCATTACTGATTGTGTTGTATCCCTCGCTTGATCTGTCCCAATAATCCCAGAGACCAATTATGTCTTTAACATAGTAGCTATGTGAGGTTTCACAGTTCCTTAGCCAGATTTTTAGTTAATGAAATGTATTAATGAGACACCTTGCATTAGCATTAAGAATTCCAAGAGATTTTCTATCACTTAGTTAGTCAATCTGTTTTGTTTTTTTTTACTTCTTGTTCCCAGCAACCACTGACTTTAGTTTAACTCAGACACTGTGCTTTTGTCCATAGCTGTGGTAAATATTACAAGATTCGGAGCCCTGAGTTAACTTGGGTGGAGGCCATTTCTAGCATAGTACCTATTTTATCCTAGAAACAGATCCCATTGTTTTACAAGACCATAGTTTTTATGTTGCTTGCACGCATGTGCAAGAAACATAGTGCCATCATCGGAGATTTTGGAGGTGTGTCACCTCCTCCTCCAATTCAGTCAGTGAGCTGGCAGGCGCGCTATAGCAATGCATTTTGGAGCTGTCTATGACACGCTCCAAAATGCAGTGGCATCTGATTGAAAGGGGATCTACGCTCAGTGAGCACCGATAAGCGTAGCCCCCCGACGCCTGTGTAGCCGACTGGGCGCCCAATCCCCGCTGGCTGAGCTGCTGTCATCCCCCGTAGCTGGTGCCACACTGGAAGCCCACCCCAGCATGGCAATCAGTTGTTTGGCTGATGGGGTGCCCAATTCCCCGTCGGCTGAACGGCTCCCTCTCATGCCACGCTGGGAGCCCACCCCAGCGTGGCAAACGTCCCTCACAGTCTTTTTTTTTTTAACTCAACAAGTGTTTATTAGATTTTGATTAACACACAACATCCATTACAACAAAAAACAAAACAAAACACCTGGAACCCAGGGTATACAGCCCAAAACTGGCTGTATGAACTATTTACAATCCCATATATATACATACCCAGCAGGAATCCATCCCTGTGCAGCATATATATCAATAAAGACCCCTGTATAAACATCTACAATCCACATTGCCAAAAATAACATATTTTCAGTAGATGTAGACTAAAGAAATAAACCAAAAGCATTTCCCCCACTCGCATGTAGAAGAAGAAGAGTAAAAGAAAAAGAGGAAAGAAAAGGGAAAGAAAAAAAAGGAATCAAGAGCAAGTCAACACCAGCATTCTACCCTGTACTATCTCAAATACCAAACCAAGGTACAAATCCAAAAAGGAAGCACCTAGGTTAAATCAGAGGTGGAGTCCTGCTATATCTCTCTAAAAGAGAGAGAGAGAGAGAGACCCATCCCATTTATTCTCTGAGGCATACAGTCTAGTTCCCCAAACCCTTACTTGGATCCCAGATAATCTATATAATGACCACTTTGCTCTCTCCATAGAATCAAGTGCTAGTCAACCAGATCTCTTTACTAGAGATAAAAGAAAAACCAAGCCCTTATACTCAGAGCATGACAGACGGACCTGAAGTAATCTCTGGGATGAATAGATCGCCTCTAAAGCTGCCCACCTCTTAGCATATAACTCGCTTTATCTCCACTCTAGAGCTGTCTCCTATCCTACCCGATATGACCAACAAGTCCCACACCCACTGGCCATAAGAATACTCCTGTTCGCCTTTCCAGTGCTGAACTAGAAAAGACTTGACTAATGCCGCTATCAGAGCCAGATGAAATTTGGCCAGGACTCCAGGGACTTTTGAAAATCACCCAGAACACACACTTGGGGTGATGAACTCTGAGTAATTCATCAGCTAAGTCCATATGCTGTCTGATTTCCAACCACAAGGGGAAATTTACAACACTCCCCACATCACATGAAGCAAATCCTTGATTCCCATCCTGCATCTGAAACAGTGGTCCGTCTGCCTAAGCTTCCTATCACAAAGTTATGCCGGGGTAAAATAGAGGTCACACACAATAAAATACTGCATGGTCCTGAACTTAGGAATTGGTATGTACCTATGGCCTTTCCAAATTGAGTCCCAGACAAGATACTTGGGAGCCATTACCTTGTCCCAATACACCACCTGTATGGGTGAGAGTGGACTAACAAACTCCAACAATGTCCTATAAATCTGAGAAAGGGCGTTTGCCTTCGGCTCCACTGCCTCCAGGAGATCCCATGTAAATGACCCATCTGAGAACCCTCCTATCTTTCTCACCACTGACTCCAACAACCGAATCAGTTGTAATTTTTTGGAAAAGGGCATCCCCTCCATGGAGGCAGGAATAACAACCCTTACACCCTGAATAAGATCCCTCACCTTTAAACCCCTCACCTGGTGGGGCCCATCGATCGCTTCTAGCCCGCCCCCCCAATTTCAATGTGGGGTTACCAACCAGTGTTGGTCCCAGATTTCAACTGCAATTTCCTTTGTGCTGGGGGGAGAAAGGACCACCACGCCCCTAGTGACTTCCCAATCGGTTCCCACCCTCTTTGCTGAAAGCCTTTACTGGTTAACATATATCAACGCCTCAGGTGAAGCCACGCCTTCAGGATCTGTCTCTCGATTTGTAACCATGTTGGGATATAGGCTTCCCTGCAGTCTCCCTAGCCAGCGAAGCATACAACCCAATTGCCCTGCCACATAATATAATAAAGATCAGGCAATTTGATCCCACCCTCAGCTGGGGCAAGCAAAGTAATTCATATTTCTTTCTAGGTGGCTTAAGATTCCATAGGAAGTCCAAGAGGAGCTCCTAATAACCTTGAACCAAGTAGTGTGAATATCATACGGGGCGTTATATAGTGGGTATAGGAGCCTGGGCAGCATATTCATTTAAATAAGGCTGAGTCTAGCCGTAAAATTCAAAGGGAGCTTGTTCCATCTCAATATATCTCTCCTTATTGCCGATATCACCCCCTCCATGTTTGTATCAGCCCATCTTTCACTATTTGCAGTAACCCGGATACCCAGGTATTTTATCTCATCCGCCCTCCACTGGAGGCAAAATGAGCAAAATCCGCCTGAATACATGTGGGGTCAAGGGGCTAACTTGAGTTTTGCTAAGTTCAGCTTATAATTTGACACCACTGAAAAAATGCCCAATCAAACCTCGTGCTCTCTCAAAACTACTAGCTGGGTCCTCTAGGTGTAGCAAGATATCATCCGCGAACACTGTAAACTTAAGTCCCTCCCCTACCTACCCCTTTGATAAGTTTGTCCTCCTAAGGGCTCAACAGGGTTCTAGATAAATATTAAATAGTATTGGTGACAGGGGACATCCTTTTAGTCCCATTCTTCAACAACACTTCTTGTGAACTGTACCCATTGCATAAGACCCTAGCTGGAGGGGCGGCATAGAGGTGTTCAATACCCTTGAGCAAACCCTCCAGAAAACCCATCTTCCGCATTGTAGCAAACAGAAAACCATGGGAAACCCTATCAAATGCCTTTTCGGTGTCCAATGATATTAAAGCTAGAGGTAATTGGGAATCCGAATGCATGGGCAATTATATGATGCAGCTTCCTAGTGGCGCCCTGAGCTCCCTCCCGCATAAATCCCACCTGCTCCTCACTAATCAGAAGTGGCGCAATACTCAGTATTCTATTAGACAAAATTCTTGTTAAAATCTTGATATCCTGGTTCATTAAAGCTATAGGTCTATAGCTATCAACCCTATCCCTAGGTTTATCTGGCTTGGGAATGAGGGAAATAAATGCTTGGTATAACGGAGGATGGGGCAACCCCTCTTGCATAATGGTATTGTAGAAGTCTAGTAAAAGAGGAAGTATCGTCTTAATATGTGCTTGGTAGACCTTTGCCGTAAGACCGTCTGGCCCCGGGGTCTTGCCCATCGGCAAAGACTGCACCACCCCCAGTATCTCAGCCTCCATAATGGGAGCCGCAATCCTACTAGCCTGTACTTCATCCAAAACCGGGAAGGATATTCCCTCAAGAAAAGCATTCACTTCCTCTTCTCCTACTATATTTCCCAATCCATATATATCAGTGAAATAGGATGCAAATGTTTCATATTCTTTGAGGGTCCACTATCAAATGCCCCTCATACCAAATCAAGTGATAGTTCGACTAGCTTCCCATTCCTGATCCTGGCGGCTAGCAAACCACCGGGACATCCCCTGGAGGAGATATTTAGCCTGCATCCTATCCAGCCAATATTCTACCTTACCATATCTAATATCCGCCCATTCCCCCCTTAGGGATTTAAGTTCTCTATCAATTTCCCCTGAGGACCCCTCCAGGGGAGATAACGAAGCTATCGCCCCCAGAATTAATTCCTCCTTTGCCTACCTCAGTCTATTCCTTCTAGCTGCCAAAGTCTGAACTGCCCCTACATATAATACCTTACATGTCGGCCATGCCAGCTTTTGGTCTTGTAAGGATGGTAGTTGAGACTGTATGAATCCCCTCAAATGCTCATCAAGCTCCTCCTGGACCTTAGGTTCCGCTAGCAACAAATCATTCAGTCTCCACCTAACTGGCTTGGGAGGAGCAGGACTTGGTTCCCACAGCAGCGAGATGGGGGAATGATCCGAGAGAACCCTAGTCT
Source organism: Neoceratodus forsteri (assembly GCA_016271365.2). Classification (NCBI taxonomy): domain Eukaryota; kingdom Metazoa; phylum Chordata; order Ceratodontiformes; family Ceratodontidae; genus Neoceratodus; species Neoceratodus forsteri. The sequence continues at coordinate 920,260,636 of CM057456.1, read as the reverse complement.
CAGTCGTCATACACTTCACTTCCCTAAGAACTGCGCTACTGACCAAAAAGAAGTCAATGCACAACTGGGACTTGTGAGCCCCAGAATAAAAGGTCATGGTGTTGCCCTTCATGGAATGGGTCCTACACGGATCCACCAGAGCTGTCACCTCCACCATCTTATTCAAGGTGACCTGCGCTTTGGTTAAAGGCTTACCAGATGGAGGTATCCTATCCTCCCAATTGCTGGCGCACACGTCCCAGTCCCCAGCCAAAATAAGTAGCTCTGTAAGCAAAGCTGCAATGTCACTTTCAATGGAGGCAAAAATTCATGGAAGAAGGAGTGGACCATAAATGGAGGCCAAAGAAATTGCTCTGCCAGCTAAGACCCCAGACAAGTATAGCCCCTACCATCCTCTCTTAACAACCCCAGTTCCATCCTAAAGGGGCATTTGTTTCTTATTAAAATCACCACCCCCCGAAGCTTTTTCCTTACCATGCCCATACACCTGACCCACCCATAGTTTTTTGAGGTAGCTTAATTCCTCCGTCAGTAAATGTGTCTCCTGCAAAGTAGCTATATGCACTCCCAAGTAATTGATATGCCTGAGAATGACCATTCTTTTGCGTCTACCCCTAAGCCCTTTAACATTCCAAGAAAGTATATTAATATGGACCATTATCCATCCACTAAATCATAACATGGGATCCAATCCCATCTAACCTTGCTTTCCGCCTTCTCTCCCTGCACAGCTTAGATGTTCTCTCTCTCTCTCTCTCTTCCCCAAGTCCCAACCCTCCCCTGCCTCCGATCCTTCGATCGCCTCCTAAGGTTTCATCGGTCATGGATGAGCTTTCCTGTGGTTTCTCCCACCTGCCCTCCCTAGCCCTATCTCAAGAGAAGACCACCCATCTCCTGGTTTTGCCATAACCTCCTCGTCTCCGCCAGCGCCCTCCCAGTTCACATATATTCCCCTAACAATTCAAAAAAGAACAACACAGAGCTGAGCAGTGCCCTGTTATGAGTCCCAAGCCAATCTCTTCACACTGGCAGCTGGTCCTCACCAGGGCTGATTCCACCACATAGGGGAGGAGTCTACCAGAACCCTCCTAACATGTTCCCTCCAATAAAAATGGACGTCACCGACCCTTAGAGCTATACCCCCCAGGACTGCTACCCCCCCAAACCAAACCCCCCTCTTTGAAATCTCTCGAGCAAACCCACACAGTTCAAATAACCAAAGTGTAATCCCAGAAGATACCACCCAAAAAGGAAAAAAAGGGAAGAAGGAAGAGGCAGGCAGTATAGCCCTAGCTAGCTTAAGATTAACAACTCAGCTCAGCTGTATAGAGTCCTTGTCAAACTGAAGAAAAGTCCACATAGTCCAACTTCGTCCGGGCAGTCCACCTCAGGTCGGAGGTTTAAATAGATTAGGAAGTTCCATACGCAGACTTTCCAGCCATCTCGCGGTCAGATGTCGCTTTTCCCGGATTGCAGTCTCACCACTAGTGTTGCTGGATACTGTACGCAAATTTAATTCTGCTAAATACAGCTTCTTCTTTGATCTCCACATATTCCTTCTGCTTCTCTAATTAAAGGGTTTGATCCTGGAACATCCAAAGGTCGCGCCATTCCATTGAAGAGGTTTAATCTGTCTGGCCTTCCATAAAACATGCATCTTCTCTTTAAAATTAAGGAATCTCATGATGATCACTCTGGGCCTCGCCCCTGGTGGGGGAACTTCCCTTAAGGCATGGTGGGCCCTTTCCCAGTTGTATGTTTCTCCATATGGTGTCTGGCCCAAGAGCTTTACTAGCAAATCCTGAATAAATGAGACACAGTCCGCCCCCTCAGTCCTTTCGGGCAACCCAGCCAGTACCAAATTATTTCTTTGGCTTCTTGCCTCCTGATCATCAATCCGAGCTTCCAATTTTTTAATTTGTTTCTTGGCCATAATCAGCTCCTGCTCCATAGACATCACTTTCCTTTCCTGCGATGCAATCTTGGCCTCTGTATCCCCCATACGTTGAGCCAGGGATTGCAGTGCCAGTTTAACTGTAGCAAAGTCCACTACCAGACCTTGTAGCAATTTTTTAATTTCTTGCAGGTCCTCGTTTGACTGACCCGTTGCCCCTCCCCTATCTATATCTCCTTCTGGTTCCACAAGGGTGGGGGACTGAGACTTGGGTCTCTTAGTCATGGGGGATCTTGCCACTAGGGGCTCAATTACTTCGGGCTCCATCCGTACTATCAGCCGCGGCTTGCGGCTTCCAACTGCAGCACGCCCTAACGGAACCTCGCGCCGGTATCCCAGGGCAATTAATGCTCGGCTATCACTCCAACTCGCGATCGCTATAGTTTGCAGCCCCTCTTGAATCAAAAGAGACCGAAACAGGTGGACCCCTGAGGAAATAAACCCAGAATTTCATAGCTCGGGCCTAGGAGCGGCGAGGAGGACGTCCGACTCGTCTCAGCACATCACGTGACCTCCTGTCTCTTTTTTTTTTTTATTGTTTGGCCGACAGAGGTGCCCAATCCCCCATCGGCTGAATGCCCCCCCGTCTTTGTGCCACGCTGGGAGCCCACCCCAGCGCATGGCAACGTCCCTCGTAGTCTTTTTTTTTGTTTTGTTTTAAATCTGTAAAACGGTTTTGCGGTGCATCTCGACTCCCCACAACCCCGCACTCCAGCCTCCCCACACCCCTCACCCCATACTTACCCGACTCCAGCGCAACGATCTTCGTGGACCGGGAACACGTCTGCACTCTTCAAAGCCGACTGCTAACTGAGGAAATGCCGTAAGCTGTATAATGGGCTAGATAGGGAGGGTTCAACTTTATTGCATATCTCAGGCATTTTTAATTTTGCACCATTCTCAACATGGGTTTTAGTCCCCTCTCATGAATGATGTCACTTTCATGGTGTTATTCAGGCCCGAAGGGTGATTTCGTTCAGTGACTGCTCAGTGACTGCGAAATCACCCTTTGGGCCTGAATACTGCCATGACAGTAACACCATTCATAAGAAGGGGTCCCAAAAACCCCATGTTGAAAATTTGGTCCAAAAATTCCAAAAAGTGACTGTTTTACGAGCATGCGTTGCGCAGTTCCTACGCAGGCTCGTAAGTTCATGAAATTTCAATATTTTTACTCCAGAT